>CM039672.1:70850994-72100994 GCA_022496015.1 Hordeum marinum
GCTCCTGCGTTGGCACACAGATAGGGAGGAGAAGAAGCGAGAAGATGACGGAATGATCCGGAGATAAATAAAAAAGACAAGATGCCAAGTCACCCTAAGGATGCAAGCCAGTGGCAAGCGTTGAACTTCGAACACCCAAAATTTGGGGACGATCCAAGGAACATCGTGCTGGGTGTGAGCACCGATGGAGTCAATCCATTTGGCAGCCAGAGAAGCACACATAGCACCTGGCCTGTGTTTGTGTGGATGTACAACCTTCCCCCCTGGATGTGCATGAAGAGGAAGTACATTCACATGAGTATGCTAATTGAAGGGCCAAAATTACTAGGGAACGACATCAATCTATATCTGGGGCTGCTGAAAGAGGAGCTAGACACGCTGTGGAAAACACCAGCCAATACGTGGGACGTTGCAGCGAAACAATATTTCCCTATGAGAGCCGCACAGCTCACGATGGTGCACGACTATCTCGGTTACGGATATGTCGCGGGGCAGGTGGTCCACGGATTTTCTCCATGCATCAGGTGCATGGATGACACAACGTATCGCCAGCTAGATAGAGATCCCAGGTCTTCAAAAACCGTTTTCATGGGACATCGAAGGTGGCTTCGCAGCGATGACGCATGGAGAAAATGCAAGGATCTATTCGATGGTGAAACCGAACCCCAGACCCCCACGTACGAGGAGCGGCGAGGAAATAGACGAGTTGTTGAAAAATTGGAAAGAGTGCCCACCGCCGGGAAAGAAGCGAAAGGCGCCAGAGCCGCTGCTGAAGGTATGGAAAACGAGGTCTGTTTTCTGGGACTTGCCGTATTGGAAGATCCTCCGTGTGCCTCACAACCTTGATGTTATGCATATCATGAAGAACGTGTGCGAGAGTCCGCTTGGTACCCTACTCAACATGATAGAGAGGACCAAAGATGGGCCAAAAGCAAGGGCAGACTTGCAATCAATGGGCATCAGGGAGGAGCTTCACGCAAAATGCCCTAATGATGATGATGATGATGATGAAGCGAAGGACACGGAAAGTCATCGCAAAGGCAAAAAGGCCAAGAAGATCAAATATGACTGCCCTCCCGCGTGCTTCACTCTAAGTCAGAAGGAGATCGAGCAGTTTTTCACCTGCCTCATAGGAGTAAAACTTCCTTACGGTTACGCGGGGAAGATAAGCAGATACCTAGACTCAGCGAAGCAGAAGTTCAGCGGGATGAAGTCTCACGACTATCACGTGCTGATGACATAGATACTTCTAGTTGCAATCCGTGGGATCATGGACGCGCACGTCCATGAAACACTATTTGGCCTATGCAACTTTTTCGACGTCATCTCTAGGAAGTCGGTTGGCGTGAGGCAACTCACAAGGCTACAGGAAAATATCGTGGTGATACTATGCGAGCTTGAGATGTACTTCCTGCCCGCATTCTTTGATGTTATGGTGCATCTGCTGGTCCATATCGTGGAGGACATCATCCAACTCGGGCTGACGTTCCCGCACAGCATGATGTCGTTCGAAAGGATGAATGGTGTCATCAAAGGATATGTTCGCAACAGGGCACGTCCAGATGGAAGCATAGCCAAGGGCTTTCTGACCGAAGAGTGTATCTCCTTCTGCACGAATTATCTAGGCATTGAGAACCCCGTTGGTCTGCCCGTCAACAGGCACCTCGGCAAGCTCGCTGGATGGGGTCACCGCGAGGGTCGCCGCGAAATGCATGTCGACTTCAAGGATCGACTCGCTGACTTTGAAAGAGCAAACCTAGTCGCGCTACAACACATAGACTTGGTCGATCCTTAGGTGGTAGAGCACAAAACCTTTATTGAGAAGACGTACAATGACTGAGGCCAATAGAGGACGGACGGAGATATAATCAAAGAGCACAACTCATGTTTCACACGTTTGTTCAAGGACAAGCTTCTGTCGTATCCTTTACATGAGGATTCTTCCGCGGAAGAAAAACACATATTTGCCTTGTCACAGGGCGCCAAGCACAACTTGATGACCTATGAGGCGTACGATATCAACGAATACACATTCTACACTGAGGAAAAGGACATGAAGAGCGATTATCAGAACTCCGGGGTAACGATGGAATCCTACACCGGTAACGACAAGGACATATACTGCGGAAGGATCAAGGAGATTTGGGAGCTGAGCTATGCTGGAGAGAAGGTCCCGATGTTCTGTGTCAGATGGGCCAAGAGCGTCCTAAAAGAAGACCGGTATTTCACCACCATGGTTATACCCGAAGCCAAATCCAAGACCACGGGCGCAAACGTCAACTCGCAAAATGAGCCATGGGTACTGGCTTGCCAAGTGGACCAATGCTTCTTCAATACCGACCCGTCAAAGCCCAGTCGTGCTGTCGTGAGGAGAGGCAAAAGGAACATCATCAGAATGGATGGAGTCGCCAATGAGCAAGACTTCGACAAGTACGGCGACCCAAAAATGGAAGATGACGGTGACGATGAAGTACAATACACCACAAGAAGAAGCAGGACCATCCTACCTAAAGGACGTCCGTTCAAGAGAAGAATTCACGGGGTTATGGGGCTAAATTATTCATCCGCGAGAAAGAAGGGCAAGAAAATTGTGAAAAGATAGCTAAGATCGAATCACGACGTGTCGGCCGCGTGTGTGTGTGTCAGTGGCAAGCTCAATCTTTGATGAATGTTATTTCATGTCACTTGATTTCAACCATGTCATCTAATACTAAATCTTGGTTTTATCACACCATTTGCATTTTCCTTTTCTTTTATCTCAAATCTTAAATTATTACATGCAACTAAAAATACAAAAAAATAAAAAAAGTTAGTAATGGCGCACCAGGAGAAGGTGCGCCATTGCTATCACGGTTTTTATGGCGCACCCCTAAAAGGTGCGCCATTGCTAACCCTCCCCCCACTACGGCCTTCCCTCCCTCCCCTCCCGCCTTCCCCTTCTTTCACAACCGGCTAGGGTTTCGCCCTCCCACCCCCACTCCGCCATCGCCTCCCACCCCCGCCCTCACCGCCCTCGCCTCCCGCCTCCCGCCTCCCCCGCCGCACCCCACCGGAGCCCACCTCGCCGCCTCATCCAGGTGCAGGAGGCCTACGAGACGATCTTCGACCCCAGCCGCCACACCAGCTACGACCGCGCCCTCGCCCACAGCTTGCCGGTGTTCCTCCCGACGCCGCCCGCCTGCCGTCACAGCGCCACTCCAAGTCCGGCCGGTAACACACCCTGCCGTTTCATCCCCCTTTCCCTGTTTCTGCGTGCCCCATACCTATGTGTGTGCGTGCGCGGCTACGAGGCTTCGAGGGTTAGAAACTTAGAATTGAAGTTGGCGGTGGATTTGTGTGGACTAGAATAGTAGGCAAGATGTCGGGGGTCAACGTTGGCCGGGTGATGCCGCTCTCGCTTCATTTACCATTTTTAGTTATTTGAATTGACAATTTTTTTGTGATGGAGAGCCATTTGACTTATTTAGTGTGGATATACTCATGAGGAATTTGTGTTAGACGTCTTTTACCGATGTAAGTTTCTTTGTTTGCGAGCAAGCTATGGTGCGCGATGACTTATCATTTCAGGGGAGTGTGTCTATGCCCTGAAGAACTGTGAGATTCTGGGTTTTGGAAATGGAGTATAGTGTACATTATGTAGGTGTGTGTCCGCTGAGGCACGGAAATGTTCAAATGATAATTTGGATCTAGTGGTGGTTCTTGTTGCCTAATGATCTGCTTCACTTGTATGATCTTGCAGGCCGATGTACTTGAATGCTATTGATTACTACAAATTTATTAGAATGCAGTACTTGTAGCAATCCATCCATATTGTGTACATGTGCAATCATGGAATCTTTTTAATTTAGAATTAGGACAGTGTTGTGAGGTGTGTAGGATTCTATCCTTAAAACCATGCGACGTTATCGCTTGTAAATGTGCGTTTTACTTGGGACTAGTAAGCTTGCACGTGCACGCACGTCTCGGTAAAAATTTATAAACACATCATAATTATAATGTAAGAGTTCAGTATGAGTGCACTATAAGAATTCAGTATGAGATTTTAAAACTAATTACGACATAATTATTAATGTTTTATCCTGAAGTATAGGTTTTTCAGTTGAAGGTTGTCTCACTGAGGATAGAAAAAAGTAATAAGAATAACTGAAAAGTCATGCATTATCTTGGAACATTTAGTGAAAAATGTACTCCAGTAAACATGAAACATGTTTTCCCAGCGACTAAGTACGATGCAGTAAGGACCTACCTTGAAGAACAAACTCCTGAACAATATAAGTACTAAAAATAGAACCGTAAATGTGTGCCAGGCATGCCTACCAAAGAAAAACACTTTTATAATCATGCCACCAAGGATCACCACCACACGTTTAGGTCGAAAACCACATCAAGAACCTTCTAATATCTCTAAAGGCAGCCATAGTTAAAATTTATTCTATAGTGAAAAATCATTACCAGCGTCAAGAAGCTTTGCTATTTGAAATGCATAGGCCTTGATCAAATCTTAGTGAGAATCACCCACAATAGGCCTTGACCAATTCATGTGTAGCCCCTATTTATCCAGAAGGTGGCTAGCCCCTGTTTTTTTAATGGAAGGAGTGTCTGGAGCGCTGGATGCATAGGCCAGTCAATATTTTAAATTGCTAAGCACCTGTGTGTCCTGGAATGTTGACGCCAGGACAAATAGTTACCCATTTCTCCTGAAATGTTGATTAATTTCCGATTCGGTTGAGAATAGGGCACTCCTAGGTCAAGAAAATTAGCAAAGGTCATGCCCAATTTTCTTGACCTAGAAGGTGCCCGATTCTCAACCGAAACAAAAATTAATCAACATTTAGAGACAATGTTATTTCTACAAAGCAAATATTTCTAAGTGGCTTTTATAGTTTTCCCTTAAGTTGAAATGCAAACTTTTTTTCTTCCATACATATGCCATGCTTTCTTTGTATGCTTGGTAATTAGAATGCAAGGATAGCAAGTTTTTCTAAGGACTTGTATGAACCACATGGAAAGTAAAATAAACCAATAAAAGGAGATCTTACCTATGGGTGTGCATCAATTTGCATGTTTTATTCTCAGTTTTCCTCTAAATCTGAGAAGAATAGATACTACCCTGATCTCATCCAATAACTCTAGTAGCCTTTTTCCTATTTAAAGCGAACATGGCCGACAACGATGAGGCCAGCGGTTCGGGCAAGCCATTCTGGGAGCTGTCCCAGGAGGTGGAGGAAGAAACTCACCGCTATGAGGACGCCACGGAAGACACCGATCCCGACTACAGAACCCCTAGTGGCGTCGGGGATGTCACCACTGATGGTGCCGCCGGGGATGCCACCACTGATGATGGCAGCAAACGCACAGATGGCAGCTAACCGAAGAGGCAACGGAAGGACCGGCGCCCGAACGTGCTCGGCACCATCAAGGAGGAATTTACTGAAGTGTCCTCCAGTGGGCATCCAACGGTGCCCAAATAATTAGTCCGTGGGTACGCGGGACAACTCGGGTGCATTCTCCGGAGCACCGTCTCAATCAACACCGAGAACATAAGGCATCGTGACCAAGGGAATTTGCGCAACCTCCTCTTCACGAAGCTGCACGAGCCATACAAGTTCCCCGGTGACTTCGCAAACACATGCCTCTCAGGGAATAAAGTGAACAGTGCCGCCCTCCGAAGATGAGCATGACCCTGGCTACTTGGAGATCCACGGTGAAGAGAAGGATTCTAAGCGGTGATAGTTATGAGAAGATCAAGGAGACAAATCCTTTGATCAGTGAAGCTGACTACCTGGAGTTCAAGATCAAGTGCGAGAGTAACGCATCCGCGGAATCAAGTCAGTGGGGGAAACATATGTGGGACTTGAACTTAGGGGTCCACAAACTCGGTACCAGCGGTTATAGAGTGGCAGAATATAAATGGGACAAGGAGGACACGGAGCGTGCCGAGCAAGGCCTACCGCCCCTCTTCGATAAATACCATGAAAAGCAGACCAGGAACTACGTCAGTGCCCGGTACAAGGTGGACCCGGTAACAGGGGAGCTTACCATGGATCGGAAGGTGAAGGAGCTTGAGCGTGTTCTGGTAAGGAATACACCCCCGCGTAATTAGCTCCATATGGTTGCATTCTAATTAATGAAGCCAAATTTCTAAATGGTTCACGTTCCTTCTTCTGGAAACTGAAAGCAGTAGCGTGGGGTCTCAGAGCTCCCCGTCTGCCCCTTGGGACACCACTTTAAATAGGCCGTTGAACGTAATGAAACACAATTTCAATAAGCCATCGTCAGCTGGTCGTGTGGCCGGCGAAGGCTTGTCCACGAAATGGTCGGAATACTATAAGGCTGGGCAAAAGGAGAGAAAGACCAGCTCAGAAAGCCAGGAGCATGAGGTTAAAGAACTCAAGGCACAAGTGGCGCGGATTCCGAAGATAGTCCACGAGCAAGTGCGAGACCAACTGGGAGTGATGATCACCGCCATTATGCCTTCCTTGGTTGAGGGGCTGCGGGGGTGGATTGCGGGCGGCCAACAGGGGCCGCCCCCGATTCCCAGCTTCACGGGCAGCAACTCGCACAACGCGCCGGCATTGGTGTCTCCGGCGGAGGCGACATTGGTGTCTGCGGCGTCGGCGCCGGTATTGGAGCTTAATGCACCCGGGTGTGGGAAGAATACGCCGGCCGGCAACTCGGCAGCAAGCGGCACCTCCATCACTTGCACGCCCGCCGTTGGCGGTGCCTCGACATTAGCCGAGCTAGATGCCATCACGGTAACTAAGCCTCGGCTGATGACTTCATCTCCTTGCCTTTGACTGGGTATCCCTGACGCCCTACATGTTTTCGCAGGGCACTGCCAATGTTCCATGCCCTCTCCTGTACTTCGTGGACGGCGAGTTGATCGATGTCACCAAGGCCAAAAATCGTTGAACCGGGCAACTGTGTGTTCCACGGTAATCCGATGCCACCCATCGTGTATAGGGTTCAACTGGTTCGGGTGCCCTTAACGCCTGCTTAAACTGGTCCATGCTTTGGCTGAAGAGCCAGATTCGTTTGGGGGCGGGGGACACCACCCCACAGACACCACCGCCAGTCGTGTCGGCGCCAAGCCATGGCAAGACCGCCGCAATGCTAACACCGTCAGTTGATCCGGACATGCATATGGCACAGGATCCGGATGACGACGACGGTACATTTTCCAACGTTGATAAGTACATCAACGAAGATGGGTACGGTGACGAATTCTTGGGGCCTCCTTCTCAAGAACCCAACCCTGCAAAAGACGATCATGATCTAGCTGGTACCGCGGAGAAACCCAATTGCAACAGGCGTCGTCTGTTTAGTTCTCAGGAGACGCCTCCAGCTGCCGCCTTCATCGAGACTCAAATAGCCGAGGTGCGAAATATTATCAGCCCCAACACACTCAAGAAGGTGGTCTCTGAGCAGAACTCGATCCCATTACAGCAAAAGAAGCAGAAGGGACGGAAAAGAAAAAATAACAAGGGTGCGAGCCAGCCGGCACCGAGTACGATCCATGCTCAGGACGGGCCACCAATACCTAAGGATATCTTGAGGAGGGTGCATGTGGCGGGTAGGCCGATGCTACCGACTAATCTGCTCAATGCTGCAACCGGTGCTATGCAGAGTCTGCATGACGGTGTTCTTTCTATGGGGAAGCGGCATACCCGGTTTTCATGGCCAAGGTGCCAGAGGGCAAGGGCTTTGTCGATAGCACCATCGGGCGTATGATTGTCCTGCTGTTTGATGACATCTTCGCTATGTTTGACCTTTATCCGCTGCACTACACCTTCATTCGGCTATTTTCGCTCAGTATGGAGATGCGGATCATTAGAGACAAGACCCCGGAGATCGTGCTAGTCGACCCCTTCTACATGCGTGCCAAGATCTTGGGCAGCGCTGGGGACTGGCAAGTCGCGAGTTCATACCTCGAAGGCATCATTCTGGTGAACCCAGATAAGGATAACTTCCTCGTGCCTTACTTTTCCGAGTAAGTCATCCCCTCACTGTCCCGTAACATATGATTTCTTAGATTTCGATCGTTCTTTTTTTCTAACATTCCGTGTTTTGTGCTGTGACACACATTGCACACTCATCCTCTTAAGCCCGAAATATTCCATGGCCACGTATTTCGACTCGCACCGTCAGTCGAATAAAGTCTACACAAATATCAAGAAAGTTCTTGATGATGCTCTCCCTGACTACACCAAATATGGAGGCACCTTCAGGAGGCCAATTTGTAGGTACGACAAGCACGTGTTCACCCACGTAACGACATTCCCCTGCGTCAAGCAGCCGCCTGGCAGTCAGAAGGATGCCTACTATGCCCTCCATCACATGCGGGCGATCGTACAGGACCTTCATCACCTGATGCTACCAAATTATCTCAAACAATGGGCCGCACGCTTGTCGGCAATCCAGGATGCGGACATCAGGCAAGAATTCTTTCGCATCCAGTCGGAGTTTGCTGAAATCATCTATCAAGATGTCCTTCGTACCTCGGGGCAGTTCTACCTCAAATATCAACCGTCCAACAGTGAAATAGAAACAATGCTACAAATGCAGGCTGACAACGACCGCACATTCATGACCATCACGAAAGACGGCGGCTTCATCCACGCTCTGGTCCCTGAGTCGAGTCGAAAGTATTGATGCTATGTAGTTCTGAAATATCGATTAGCGCATGTTGTAATTAAACTTTAATGAACTTGTATGTCTCTTTAGTTTGGACAGTCGTTCAACTTATATGTAATCGATGCTATTTATTAGTGTGTTGTTTTTCTCTTCCGATCCTTTTGTTGCATACTTATATATTGCTTATATATTATCTGGAATTGCTACTAACGTTTTGTTTGTCTAGTGCATAGAGATGTCGTCATATGTCGTGTACAAGGGTGAGGTTCCCGGAGTCTACGATGACTGGGAGGAGTGTCGGAGACAGGTTCACCGTTTGAGTGGTAACAGTTACAAAGGGTACACCACTAGGGCGGAGGCGGAAGCTAGATATGCATGCTATCTAGCGGGAGAGAGGAGGGAGCGGAGGAGGAACCGGATGAAGACCAGTTTCATCGCAATGATGCTCATCGTGACCGCAACTCTCTTCTATGTGATGGTAGTTTAGATGATCGATATCGACTTTGTAATGTGACGACAAACTCGGCTAATATGATGAACTTTGCTAATGTCTCGAGACCTAAACTTGGCTAATGTTTGAACTTTGTTCGCTATTTTGAATTTGGAGACTAATATGATGAATTCTATTGTGTGATGTTTATATTCTGTGCTGTAACGTATTTTGTAACCTGTGCAAATACCAGAAAAGCAAAAAATAATAATTCCTAATATTCATAGTAGTGGTGCACCATATTGAGCATTACTGGCGCACCAAGATAAATACCAGTGGCGCATTATCGGGCATAGTAATGGCGCACTTGGGGCATAGGTGAAGGCAAATATGGCCCCCAGTAGTGGTGCACCATATTGAGCATTAGTGGCACACCAAGGCTAAATACCAGAGGCGCATTATGGGGCATAGTAATGGCGCACTTGGGGGCATAGGTGAAGGTAAATATGCCCCCCTAGGAGGCATAGTAATGGCGCACTGTTGGACATAGTAATGGCGCACTATGTGGTGCGTCACTATTATATGGGATACTAATGGTGCACCAAAGGTGCGCCATTACTATTTGTTACTAATGGTGTGTTAGTAGTGGCGCACCTATAGTGCGCCATTAATAGCAAAAACTGGTGCGCCACTAATAGCCTTTTTTCTAGTAGTGGGTTGTTCGTGACACTTATAGGGATAGCTCATAAGATTGATCAGAAAAGATAACTTTGAGGTGGTTTCATACCCTACAATAATTTCTTCGTTAGTTCTCCACTATTTATGACTTTGGAGTGAACTCTTTGTCACATGAGAGGTATTTACATATGATTTAACTATGTTAGTATTGTTGAGAGAAATTGCACCAGTGAAAGTATGGACCCTAGGCCTTGTTTCCAAGCATTTATACAACATTTTTCTCGCTGTTTTACTATTTTTTACCTTGTTGTTTTTATATTTTCAGATTACAAAAACCTATATCTACCATCCATATTGCACTTGTATCACCATCTGTTCGCTGAACTAGTGCACCTATACAATTTACCATTGTATTGGGTGTGTTGGGGACACAAGAGACTCTTTGTTATTTGGTTGCAGGGTTGTTTGAGAGAGACCATATTCATCCTATGCCTCCCACGGATTGATAAACCTTAGGTATTTAACTTGAGGGAAAATTGCCACTGTCCTACAAAACTCCGCGCTTGGATGCCCAACACGAGTCTACAAGAAGAAGGTTGTGTAGTAGACATCAAGCTCTTTTCTGGTGCCGTTGCTGGGGAGGTGAGTGCTTGAAGGTATATCTTTAGATATTGCAATCAAATCTTTTAGTTTCTTATTTTTCACTAGTTTGGTTTTACAAAAGAAAACTACAAAAAAATATGGAATTGAGGTTGTCTCATATGCTTCAGCTTTTTAATGTCTTTCGTGAAAATGATGGAAAGGAAAATTGTGCTCAAGTGTTAGAAGAAGAAGTTATTAAAATGTTTGGCACTAAATCTTTGAGTGATGAGTATGATTTCAATATTGTTAGTATGAATTCTCTAAATATTCATGATGTTAATGATATGCAAAGCCACAAGCTTGGGGATGCTATGTTTGTTGAAGATGATATTTTTTGTTCCCCAAGTTTTGATGAGCAAAACAATTATAATGATAGAATGACTCCTACATATGATGATTGTTCTGATGACATGTATGCTATACAGAGTGATAGTAACCGTCAAACTTGTCATCACAATTTTAACCGTCAATCAAGTATCTCATGATAGTTACTTTGTTGAGTTTTCTCCCGCTATTATGAATGCGAAGAAAATTGCTTATGTTGAGAGTGACAAATTTTCTATGCTTGTAGATCATGAAAAGAATGCTTTATGTTCTAGTTATATTGTGGAATTACTTCATGATGCTACTCAAAATTATTATGAGGGAGGGACATATGCTTGTAGGAATTGCAATAATATCAAGTTTACTCTTTATGCATTGAAAGTTTCAAAGTCATGCTTGTTTTGCCTTCCTATGCTAGTTGATTCTTGCTCGCATAAATTGTTTGCTAACACAATACCTATTCATAGGAAGTGTATTAGACTTAAATGTTCTTGTCATGTGATTCATGATGCTCTCTTGCATGTTTTAACTACTATTCCTATATGAGCAATCATTGAAATCATCATGCTTATCTAAAAGGCATTAAAGAAAAGCGCTTGTTGGGAGACAACCCAACACTTTTGCCTTATGTTTTTATGTGTTCACATGATTAAGCTACTGTAGTAATAATGTTTTGTGTGCCAAGTAAAGCCTTTGGGATAGTGTGGATACTTGCTTGTTTGATTCTATGCAAAACAGAAAGTTTTGCGTCCAGTATATGAATTATATGATTTTAATGGAGGGTCAAAAATTTCTGAAATTATTACACAACATTTATATGCAAATTACTTGAGTTTAGGGTTTAGGGTTTAGGGTTAGGGTTTAGGGTTTAGGGAAGTATGGTGATCATTAAGATCTTTTTAGACTCAGGGAAGTATGGTGATCATTTAGATCTTTACATACTGTTCTGGTTTTGACAGATTTAGTTTTGCATGCATAGTTTGATTGTTTCAGGTGTTCCTATAGGTTATATTGAGTAGTATAAATTGTGGGAATGATGGAATAAAGTAGGTATCATGTGGGAAAAATTATGAATCTAGTGTTGACAGTACCTAAGTGAATGATTTATCTTTACTACACTAACCCTTCTCACGAAGTTCCGTTAAGTTTTGTGTGATTGAAGTTTTCAAGTTTTGGGTGAGATACCGATATTAGGAGAATAAGGAGTAACAAGAACCAAAGCTTGGGGATTCACAAGGCACCCCAAAGGTAATATCCAAGCAATACTCAAGCGCCTAAGCTTGGGGATGCCCCGGAAGGCATCCCCTCTTTCCTCTTCAACACTATCGGTATATCTCACTTGGGGCTATATTTTTATTCATCACATAATATGAGTTTTGCTTGGAGCATCATTTTATTTTGTTGTTCTCTGTTAGGTCTTATTTATAATCTTGTTTCTCAATAAAATTTTCCAAGAATTGCCTTAGGATGCTTGCATTGCATGTTTTGCTGCAGTGTTTGAATTTTCATATTTTACTGGAACGTGGAAAGTTTCTGAAATTTTTACACAGTATTTTCATATAAATTTTATAGCATTTCCAAAATTTCATAATTTTTTGAGTTACAGAAGTACACTCTTTTCATAAATTGCTACAAACTGTTCTGTTTGGACATATTGTTATCATAGTTTTGTTATCTACTTATCCTATAGTTTCCATAGCCTATATTTGTAAATATAAATTGTGGAAATGATCATATATAGTACCTGATGTTCGAAAATTATTGTGAAAATTGTCTTGGCAGTACATGAAGTGTTGATTTGTTCTTATGTGTACTAACCTATCTCACAAGTTCTTTTTGAGTTTTGTGTGGATGAACTTTTTTGAGAATAGGTGAAACCATGATATGAGAGGAATGAACGAGATACAAAAGCTCAAGCTTGGGGATGCCCAAGGAAACCCAAAGAAATATTTCAATAAGTCTCAAGCATCTAAGCTTGGGGATGTTACACATCCCACCTCTCTTCGTCAACAATCATCGGTTAGCCGATGTTGAGCCTAAATTTTTATTTGTCCACATGATATGTGCTATTCTTGGAGTTCTATTTTTATTTTTATTGCTGTTTATATAAAATACTCATATCTGAAAATCTTTATTGAGAGAGATATAGAGAGAGTCCTCACATAGCTACTTAATTGTTTGACTACTCATTGATCTTCACTTATATGTTTTGGAGTAGTTTTGTCATTTACTCGCGTGCTTCACTTATATCCTATGAGTAAATGGTTGAATGAATTGAATATCATAAATCTGAATTATATATGTTTTATATGCTTGTACCATGGTTGATCTTGACATATAGGAATTATAGGTGGTAAAATTTATTTGAAAGGTAGCAAACACCGCATTGGTCACTTGAACAATTCATGAAAGAATATTGATGGAAGAGAGATTAGACATATAAATATAATATCTTGGACATCTTTTATGATTGTGAATACCCATTAATTATTTTCAAACTTGATCAAATTAATTTAAGTTGGACAAGGAAGACAACGTAAGGAGTTATGCTTGGGTATATTTGTATAGAAGTTATATTGTTATGGATCCTCCAACATTTGGTGCTTGCTTCCACCTCATACTAGAAAAAATTTCCGCACCAAGTAGAAATACTACTTGTGCATCCAAACACCCTTAAACCCGAAGTTGTTCCATATGAGTCCACCATACCTACCTATATGCGGTATTTACCTGTTGTTCCAAGTAAATCTGCATGTGCCAAACTCTAAACCTTCGAATAATATTCTGTTTTGTATGCCCGAATCGCTCATATAGTAACTAGGGTCTGTCAGTATCTTCCATGCTAGGTGGGTTATTCTCACGATATGTCTTGATTCACTATCATTCACGAGAAAGTGGTTGGTAATAGGGATTCCTAGTCCCGAAATCAAAGGAAAAAATGCAAATAATTAAACAAAACTCCCCCAGAATGTTGTTGGTATGGACGGTACCCGTGGATTTGGCTCACCGTGGAGTGTGATTGATTGGTGGAGGAGGAGTAAAAATTTACCATTCTGTTAGGGAACCGCTTATAATGTATTTAGCATGGAAGATACCGAGACCTCTCGGTTGTTATGGTGACAATGAAAGCATACCGCTCAAAATTATCATTCATCTATGTTTTAAAAGCTCGAGCTCTGGTACATATGCAAACCCCTGCTTCCCTCTACGAAGGGCCTATCTTTTACTTTCATGTATTTACTTTTATGCAACAGTCAATAGTATTCCTTTTTAGTTCAACCTCAATTATTCTTTAGTTGGCAAGCATCATGTGGTGGGGAAAGATCCAAGCATATATGGCCATTCAAATATATTTCATCATGAATTATTATTGTTGACAATTATCTATATGATAAATAAGTTGGGAGGAAAAACAATAAGACCCTATCTTTGTCTGTGTTTGATGAATGCTATTTGTTCTACAAAATATGATTTGAGTGTTAGCAATCATGGAAGACTATATGATAGTTGAGTATGTGGAATTTGCTAAATCAAAGCTCTTACATAGACCCTTCCTTAAAATTAGATGAATTGCAATTTCTTGGTGACTGAAAGCATATTTTGTTAGCCTATACTTTAACATGTGGAGAGCTTGTTATCTCATCATGATAAGGTATATGAGATGAGCTACTGTTTATGATGCTAGAAAAAGTGATTGGAATTATCATTGATCAAACTTGTGCACTTGCTAGCATTCACACTTCATAAATTATTTCTTTCATCATTTACCTACTCGAGGACGAGCAGGAATTAAGCTTGGGGATGCTGATACGTCTCCAACGTATCAATAATTTATGAATTATTCATGCCATGTTTGCAATAATTCTATATGATTTTGGTATGATGTTATTAGAACTAACCCGGACTGACGCTCTTTCCAGCAGAACTACCATGGTGTCGTTTTTTGTGTAGAAATAAAAGTTCTCAGAATGGGCTGAAAATTTAGTATGGTTTTTGTTGGGGATATAACCCCAGGGCAAGACCTGCCCTAGAGGCTCTGGGTCACACTAGGCGGCTCGTGCACCAGCCCAAGAGTGGGCTGTGAAGATTTAAGACCAAGACGTTTGGCAGCTTGACGAGATGGGCCGGAACGTGGCCCAGACAGAGAAGACCCGGGCGAGTGAGCCACCCGGAGACAACTTGGTCAGGAAGGCAAGATAAGGTAGAGATAGACTCAGACACGTAGTGAGAGTCGGTTACAACTTGTATGACCCATGGTCTTTACCTCCTATATAAAGGCGATGCCTAGGGCAACACAGAGCTCAGACTATCGAGAACTAGGTCAAGCAATATCTCCCTTGTAATCGATACACCAAGCAATACAACACAAGCAGGATGTAGGCTATTACCTCGACTTGAGGGGACGAACCTGGGTATACCTGTGTCTTTCATCCCAATCAACCCCTTTGAGTCCATCACCTTAGCGGTGTCTGCACACTTAAGGTTTGGTGACATTTTGGTAGTATAGAGTTGTGTATGGTGGTGACCGAAGTTTGTTTGGAGTCCCGGATGAGATCCCAAACGTCACGAGGAGCTCCGGAATGGTCCGGAGGTAAAGATTCATATATAGGAAGTCCTGTTTTGGTCGCCAGAAAAGTTCCGGGCTTATTAGTAGTGTACCGGGAGTGCCGGTAGTGTACCGGGAGACCTCCGGGAGGGGTATTTCGAGCCAAGAGGCTTCATGGGCTGTGGGAGAGTGAATAGCAGCCCTTAGTGGGCTGGTGGAAACTCCCACACAAGGCCCATGTGGCTGGAGAAGAAAATCCAAAAGGAAAAGGGTGGAAAAAGGCAAAAAGGAAAAAAAGGATGAATCCTAATCCTACTAGGAGTGGAGGAGGTGGACTCCTCCTCTCCTAGTTCAGCTGAAGCCTAGGAGGCTTGGAGGCCAAGCTGCCTCCTCTCCTCCTCTCCTCCTATGTATACTAGTGGATTTCTAGGGTTTTTCACTTGATTTTTCAGCCACGTGCAAACCATAACCTCTAGTGCATAGTTTCTCCTCTAGATAGGTTTTCTGAAGTGCTTAGGCGAAGCCCTGCTGGAATTGCTCCACCACCATCGCTGGAGCGCCGTCAGGCAGCCGGAGAACTCTTCTTCCTCTCCACTCCTTCTTGCTGGATTAAGACGGTGGAGATCGTCATCAAGCTGTACGTGTGCTGAACACGGAGGTGCCGTCCGTTCGGTGCTCGATCAGAAGGATCGTGATCAAGTTCGTGAGACGGATCGTGATCAAGTTCGTGGGACGGATCGTGATCGGATCGCGGGACGGATCGTGATTGGCTCGCAGGATGGATCGTGATTGGATCATGGGACGCACGGCGATTTGGATCGTGAAGACGTTCGACTACACCAACCGCGTTTCTTAACGCTTCCCGCTTAGCGATCTACAAGGGTATGTAGATCCACTCTCCCTCTCGTAGATTCTCATCACCATGGATAGATCTTCGTGTGCGTAGGAATTTTTTTGTTTCCCATGCAATGTTCCCCAACAGTGGAATCATGAGCTAGGTCTATGTGTAGATGAGATCCCGAGTAGAACACAAAAGGTTTGTGGGCGTTGATGCATAGATTGGTTCCTCCCTTGGTCGGATTTTGGTTCAACGGTATTGTGAGATGAAGCGGCCCGGACCAACATTACTCGTACACTTACGAGAGACCAGTTCCTTCGACGCAACTTGTTGCCTAGATGGCTTGTGGGTGGCAGTTTGTCTCACTTTAGTTGGATCGGATTCGACAAAGGTGGTCCTTGAGAAGGTTGAAAAGCAAATTATGTATCACCGTTGTGGTTTATGCGTAGGTGAGAATCGTTCTTGCTAGAAACCCGTAGCAGCCACGTAAAACATGCAACAACAATTAGAGGACGTCTAACTTGTTTTTGCAGGGTATGTTCTGATGTGATATGGCCAATTATATCATGTGATATATGTGATGTATGAGATGATCATGTGATGTATAGAATTTCATGACTTGCATGTCGATGAGTACGGCAACCAGCAGGAGCCATAGGGTTGTCTTTAATTATTGTATGACTTGCGTGTCAATCATTAAGTGCTATGTAATGCTTTAGTTTATCGCTAAACAGTAGCAATAGTAGTAGAAGCATGCAGGGAGTGACAACCTCGATGGCGACACGTTGATGGAGATCAAGATGAAGGAGATCATGGTGTCGTGCCGGTGACGATGAAGATTATGCCGGTGCTTTCAAGATGGAGATCTAAAGCACAAGTTCATGGCCATATCATGTCACTTATGAATTGCATGTGATGTTAATCCTTTTATGCACCTTGTTTTGCTTAGGACGACGGTAGCATTATAAGGTGATCCCTCACTTAAATTTCAAGATAAAATTGTGTTCTCCCCGAGTGTGCACCGTTGCGAAAGTTCATCGTGTTGAGACACCACGTGATGATCGGGTGTGATAGACTCTACCTTCACATACAACGGGTGCAAGCCAGTGTTGCACGCGCAGAACACTCAGGTTAAACTTGACGAGCCTAGCATGTACAGACATGGCCTCGAAACACAAGAGACCGAAAGGTCGAACATGAGTCATATAGTAGATATGATCAACATAATGATGTTCACCATTGAAGTCACCTCAACTCACATGATGATTGGACTTGAGTTGGTGGATTTGGATCATGTGACACTCAGATGACCTGAGGGATGTCAATTTGAGTGGGAGCTTTAGTAATTTGATTAACTAAACTGATTTTCTTGAACAATAGTCTAAGTGAACTTTGCATATTTATGTTGTAGATCAATGGCTCGCGCAGTAGCACCCCTGAATTTTAATGCGTTCCTAGAGAAAGCTAAACTGAAAGATGATGGAAGTAACTTTGTTGACTGGGCCCGTAATTCTAGGATTATCATCACGGCTTACCAGAAATGATATGTCCTTGATGCACCGCTTGGTGACCAACCGGAAGACATGACCTTCGAAGACGTTAAGAACGCTTGGGAGGCATGTACTGGAGATTACTCAATAGTTCAATGTGCAATATTGTATGGCTTAGAACCGGGACTTCAAAGATGTTTTGAACTTCATGGAGCATATGAGATGTTCCAGGAGTGGAAGTTTATCTTTCAGAAGAACGCCCGGATCGAAATGTATGAAACCTCCGATAAGTTCTATGCTTGCAAGATGGAGGAGAACGAGTCTATCAGTGAACATATACTCAGAATGTCTGGGTATTCAACTCGTCTAGCGGAGTTGGGAATTGCCCTTCCGCCAGAGGCGATCACTGACAGAGTTCTTCAATCACTGCCACCTAGTTACAAGAGCTTTGCGATGAACTATAACATGCACGGGATGAACAAGTCAGTTGTCGGGCTATTTGCGATGCTAAAAGTCGCGGAGTCTGAAATCGAGAAAGAACATCAAGTGTTGATGGTCAATAAAACCACTAGATTCAAGAAAAATGGCAAAGTCAAGGGCAAGGGCAAGAAGGGTAAAACCAAGAAGGATGGCAAAGCAGTTGCTACTCCTGCAAAGAAGCCCAAGCATGGACCCAAGCCAGAAACTGAGTGCTTTCATTGCAAAGGAACTGGTCACTGGAAGCGGAACTGCCCCAAGTACCTAGCTGACAAGAAGGCGGCCAATGACAAACAAGGTATATATGATATACATGTTATTGATGTGTACCTTACTAGCTCTCGTAGTAGTGCCTGGGTATTTGATACCGGTTCGGTTGCTCACATTTGCAACTCAAAGCAGGAACTACGGAATAAACGAAGGCTGGCAAAGGACGAAGTGACGATGCGCGTGGGAAATGGTTCCAAGGTTGATGTGATCGCCGTCGGCACGCTCTCTCTTCGATTACCATCGGGATTAGTGATGAACTTGAATAATTGTTATTTAGTGCCTGCGTTAAGCATGAACATTATATCTGGATCTTGTTTATTGCGAGACAGTTACTCATTTAAATCAGAGAATAAAGGTTGTTCTATTTATATGAGTAATATCTTTTATGGTCATGCACCCAATGTTAGGGGTTTATTCATACTGAATCTTGATAGTGATGACACATATGTTCATAACATTGATGCCAAAAGATGTAGAATTGATAATGATAGTACCACTTTCTTGTGGCACTGCCGTTTAGGTCATATTTGTATAAACGCATGAGGAAGCTCCATGCTGATGGAGTTCTGGAGTCACTTGATTTTGAATCACTTGACACTTGTGAACCATGCCTCATCTGCAAGATGACTAAAACGCCGTTCTCTGGAACAATGGAACGGGTGAGTGACTTATTGGAAATCATACATATTGATGTGTGCGGTCCAATGAATGTTACAGCGCGTGGTGGATATCGTTATTTTCTCACCTTCACCGATGACTTAAGTAGATATGGGTATATTTACTTAATGAAACACAAGTCTAAAACGTTTGAAAAGTTCAAGCAATTTCAAAGTGAAGTTGAGAATCATCGTAACAAGAAGATTAAGTTCCTGCGATCTGATCGAGGAGGTGAATATCTGAGTTATGAGTTTGGCGGTCACTTAAGATAGTGTGGAATTGTTTCACAGTTGACACCGCCCGGAACACCACAGCGTAATGGTGTGTCCGAACGTCGTAATCGAACCTTATTAGATATGGTGCGTTCTATGATGTCTCTTGCTGATTTGCCACTGTCGTTTTGGGGTTATGCATTAGAGACAGCTGCATTCACTTTAAATAGGGCACCATCAAAATCTGTTGAGACGACACCATATGAACTGTGGTTTGGCAAGAAGCCAAAGTTGCCGTTTCTTAAAGTTTGGGGATGTGATGCTTATGTCAAAAAGCTTCAGCCTGAAAAGCTGGAACCCAAAGCGGAGAAATGTGTCTTCATAGGATACCCGAAAGAGACAGTCGGGTATACCTTCTATCTCAGATCCGAAGGCAAAGTGTTTGTCGCTAAAAATGGAATATTTCTTGAGAAATAGTTTCTCTCGAAAGAATTGAGTGGGAGGAAAATAGAGCTTGATGAGGTTATTGAACTTTTACTTCATCCAGAAAGTAGCGCAACACAGAAGGATGTTTCTGTGGAACCTACGACGGTAGAAGAGGAAGTTAATGATGATGATCATGAAGCTGCGGATCAAGCTGCTGTTGAACCTCGTAGGTCGACAAGGCCGCGTACTACCCCGAGTGGTATGGCAACCCTGTCTTGGAGGTCATGTTGTTGGACAACAATGAACCTACGAGCTATGGAGGAGCAGTGATGGGCCCGGATTCCGAGAAATGGTTAGAGGCCATGAAATCCGAGATAGGATCCTTGTATGAAAACAAAGTATGGACTTTGGAAGTATTACCTGAAGGGCGAAAGGCCATTCAGAACAAATGGATCTTTAAGAAGAAGACATACGTGGACGGTAATGTCACCGTCTATAAAGCTCGACTTGTGGCAAAGGGTTTTTCACAAGTTCAAGGAGTTGACTATGATGAGACTTTCTCACCCGTAGCGATGCTTAAGTCTATCAGAATCATGTTAGCAATAGCTGCTTATTTTGACTATGAAATTTGGCATATGGATGTCAAAACAGCGTTCCTCAACGGTTTCCTTGAGGAAGAGTTGTATATGATGCAACCCAAAGGTTTTGTCGATCCAGGGAATGCTAACAAAGTTTGCAAACTCCACCGATCCATTTATGGACTGGTGCAAGCATCACGGAGTTGGAATAAGCGCTTGATGAGGTGATCAAAGCGTTTGAGTTTATACAAGTTTACGGAGAAGCTTGTATTTACAAGAAAGTGAGTGGGAGCTCTATAGCGTTTCTAGTATTATATGTGGATGACATATTGCTGAATGGAAACAATATAGAAATGTTGGAAAGCGTGAAGGAATATTTGAACAAGAGTTTTTCAATGAAGGACCTAGGAGTAGCTGCTTTCATATTAGGCATTAAGATCTATAGAGATAGATCGAGACGCTTAATAGCACTTTCACAGAGCACATACCTTGATAAAGTTTTGAAGAAGTTCAAAATGGAACAGTCCAAGAAGGGGTTCTTGCCTGTGTTACAAGGTGTGAAGTTGAGTAAGACTCAATGCCCAGTAACTGCAGAAGATAGAGAAAAGATGAGTGTCATCCCCTATGCCTCAGCCATAGGCTCCATCATGTATGCAATGCTATGCACAAGACCCGATGTCATCCTTGCCATAAGTATGGCCGGAAGGTTTCAAAGTGATCCTGGAATGGAGCACTGGCAAGCGGTCAAGAATATCCTTAAGTACCTGAAAAGGACTAAGGAAATGTTTCTCGTTTATGGAGGTGATGAAGAGCTCATCGTAAAGGGTTACGTCAATGCAAGCTTGGACACTGATACAGACGACTCTAAGTCGCAAACCGGATACGTATTTATTCTTAACGGGGGAGCGGTAAGCTGGTGTAGTTCCAAGCAAAGCGTGGTAGATGATTCTACGTGCGAAGCGGAATACATCTCAGCCTCGGAGGCGGCAAAGGAAGGTGTCTGGATGAAGCAGTTCATGACAGATCTTGGAGTTGTGCCCAGTGCACTGAATCCAATGAACCTGTTCTGTGACAACACTGGTGCCATTGCTCTGGCCAAGGAACCAAGGTTTCACAAGAGGACCAGACACATAAAGAGACGCTTCAACTCCATCAGCGATTACATTGAGGAGAAGGACATAAATATTTGCAAAGTGCACACGGATCTGAATGTTGCAGACCCGTTGACTAAACCTCTTCCAAGGGCTAAACATGATCAACACCAGAACTGCATGGGTGTTCGATTCATTACAATGTAAATCACATAGTGATGTGAACTAGACTATTGACTCTAGTGCAAGTGGGAGACTGTTGGAAATATGCCCTAGAGGCAATAAATAAAGTGTTTATTATTGTATTTCCTTGTTCATGATAATCGTTTATTGTCCATGCTATAATTTTATTAATTGGAAACATGGATACATGTGTGGATACATAGACAAACACAATGTCCCTAGTGTGTCTCTCGTGAACTAGCTCATTGATCGAAAGATGGTTAAGGTTTCCTAGCCATGGACATGAGATGTCATTTGATAACGGGATCACATCATTAGGAGAATGATGTGATGGACAAGACCCAAACAACAAACGTAGCTTATGATCTTGTTAGTTTATTGCTACTGTTTTCTGCATGTTAAGTATATGTTCCTATGACCATGAGATCATGTAACTCGCAGATATCGGAGGAGTACCTTGTGTGTATCAAACATCGCAACGTAATTGGGTGACTATAAAGGTGCTCTACAGGTGTCTCCGAGGGTGTCTGTTGAGTTGGCATGAATCAATACTGGGATTTGTTACTCCGTGTGACGGAGAGGTATCTCAGGGCCCACTCGGTAATACAACATCACAATAAGCCTTGAAAGCAATGTGACTAAGTGTTAGTTGCGAGATCTTGTATTACAGAACGAGTAAAGAGACTTGCCAGGTTGAACTAGGTATGGAGATACCGACGATCGAATCTCGGGCAAGTAACATATCGAAGAACAAAGGGAACATCATACGGGATTAACTGAATCCTTGACATAGAGGTTCGACCGATAAAGATGTTCATAAAATATGTAGGAACCAATGTGGACATCCAGGTCCCGCCATTGGTTATTGACCATAGAGGTGTCTCGGTCATGTCTACATAGTTCTCGAACCCGCAGGGTCTGCACACTTAAGGTTTGGTGACGTTTCGGTAGTATAGAGTTGTGTATGGTGGTGACCGAAGTTTGTTCGGAGTGCCGGATGAGATCCCGGACGTCACGAGGAGCTCCGGAATGGTCCGGAGGTAAAGATTCATATAGGAAGTCCTGGTTTAGTCACCGAAAAAGTTCTGGGCTTATCAGTAGTGTACCGGTAGTGCCGATAGTGTACCCGGAGACCTCCGGGAGGGGTATTTCGACCCAAGAGGCTTCATGGGCTGTGGGAGAGTGAATATCAGCCCTTAGTGGGCTGGTGGAAACTCCCACACAAGGCCCATGTGGCTGGAGAAGAAAACCCAAAAGGAAAAAGGTGGAAAAAGGAAAAAAGGAAAAAAAAGGATGAATCCTAATCCTGCTAGGAGTGGAGGAGGTGGACTCCTCCTCTCCTAGTTCGGCCGACGCCTAGGAGACTTGCAGGACAAGCTGCCTCCTCTCCTCCTCTCCTCCTATATATACTAGTGGATTTCTAGGGTTTTGCACTTGATTTTTCAGCCACGTGCAAACCCTAACCTCTAGTGCATAGTTTCTCCTCTAGATCGGTTTTCTGCAGTGCTTAGGCGAAGCCCTGCCGGAATTGCTCCACCACCATTGCCGGAGCGCCGTCAGGCTGCCGAAGAACTCTTCTTCCTCTCCACTCCTTCTTGCTGGATCAAGACAGTGGAGATCGTCATCAAGCTATACGTGTGCTGAACGCGGAGGTGCCATCCGTTTGGTGCTAGATCGGAAGGATCGTGATCAAGTTTGTGAGACGGATCGTGATCAAGTTCGTGGGACGGATCGTGATCGGATCGCAGGACGGATCGTGATTGGATCACAGGACGGATTGTGATTGGATCATGGGATGCATGGCAATTTGGATTGTGAAGACGTTCGACTACACCAACCGCGTTTCTTAACGCTTCCCGCTTAGCGATCTACAAGGGTATGTAGATCCACTCTCCCTCTAGTAGATGCTCATCACCATGGATAGATCTTCATGTGCGTAGGAAATTTTTTGTTTCCCATGCAACATTCCCCAACATTGTCGAATACGGATTCCGGGTTCCCTTCGGCGGGATCCATGTCTTCATCGGTAGGATCCACGGATCTACACCCGGGCCGGACATCTGCACCAGCATCGTCGAGCCGGCTCGGCGCGCGCAACCCACCCATGATGTGCGACCCGCCCATGTCAACCCGGGCCGGAAGCACGTCTTCGTGGGCTTCACTCAAGGTATGGATCTTGAAGCGTCTGCGTCGCAGGAGACTCTGGTCTGTTCAAATGACGGATCTTCGAGCGGGGAAGGAGAGTCGATCTACCAGCTTCAAAACGGTGGGCTCGAGGGCTACGATGAGCTTTACCCTGAGCTGGAGCATTCTGAGCCGGACGATTTCGAGCCGCCAGTTCATGCAGCCGTGCTCATGGCGGGGTTGGCCCCAGGTGCAAACAGCATAGCCACCGGAGCAGCAACCTCGGGGGCTGACCCGCCACCGCTGGCTCAAGTTCTTCTAGATCTGATGAACGAGCTCGCGGCCCTGATGGCCAATGAAGTCATGCCAGATAATCAAGCCGCTCGGAACTTGGAGATTTTGAGACTCAAGGACTGGATGGCGGAGGAGAAACAGAGGATAGCTGAGCTAAAAGTTCAGATGGAGGCAGAGGCAAAATGCATTAAGACGGATGCCTTCCGCCTTGGGCTAGAATAGCAATCAGCGGCTGCGGTGCATCGGATGAGGCATCAATTCCTCTTACCGGAACATTATGAGGCTAGGAATCTCTTCAATATGCCAGGAACAGGACGGGCAGCGGATGCACCTAGAAGTCGGCCAGCGGCTCGACCGTAGCTTAACCCGTCCCGACGAAACCAGGCCTCACCAGTGGTCTTTACAACGCCGGTGGGTCATTATTCCAACCCGGCAGAGAAAATGGTGGCTGTGGCCACCCGGCTTGAAACAATCCCTATCCCAGATGAGGCACCTTCTGCAGAAGAGGTACGGAACGCCATTGGGTACCTTCAGACGGCAATAGGCTAGTAGGAGAAATATGCTTACAGCTGGAGCCATGTTCATTCAACCCCACTCCCCAGCCGCAGCTTTAGCCGGTGCTATGAATCGCTAGTGGTCTCCAGCAGCGATTGGCACAGAGGGCCTCCAGGGGATGATCATGCGGCTCTAGATGCACAAGCGCTCATAAACCGGGTGAGAAACCAGCAACAGGCAGCAGCTTTGGCCATGGCGGCTCACCAAGAGCCCGCGCCCTCCGTATCAGTAGAAGTGGGAGTGACCACCAGGGCCGTGGGAGTGCCATGCTTAGCACCGGCTCTACAGAGTGAATGGTTGCCGAAGGATTTCAAAGGACAACGCAAGGTCCCGAATTACACTGTTGACTTACCTCCGGAGGCCTGGATCAAAAGTTATGAGATGGCTATGGAGATGTTGGATGTCAATGAGGCGGTGTGTGCTAAGTACTTCATCATGATGCTTGAAGGTCCAGCTCACACGTGATTAAAGGGTTTGCCACCCAATACCATCAATTCATGGGCTGAGTTGAGGGCAAGGTTCATCAAAAACTTGCAAGGGACTTGCAAACAGCCTTGACTATTGTGGATCTTGATCATTGTGTCCAGCAGGAGAATGAGTCGGCTCATCATTGGGTCTGATGGGTGTCGACCATCATCCACTCATCTGAACATATCACGGCGGCTCAAGCGGTGCTGATCCTAGAAAAGAACTGTCACTTCGTCCCTCTGAAGCAGAAGCTCGGTCGGCTCAAGCATACGTGTCAGGACATGGGAGAACTCATGGCGGCTCTCACAAAGTATGCTGACTCTAATAACATGAAGGATCCAAGCTCTGATGAGGAGAAGGCCGGACAAGTTAAGAGGAACAACCAGGGCAAGGGTGCGGCAAACAATGGTAACCAGAGTAAGCGGAAAAACTCAGATGGTGGGTCAAAACAGGTGGCCAATGCGAGCACCGGCCAGAATCATTCTAAGGGCAATGGGAAGTTCAGACCACCTTTTAACAAAACTAGGACTCCTTTCAATTTGGAGGAAATGCTCAAAAAACCCTGTCCGGAGCACAGCCGGCCCGATAAACCCGCGGCACACACATGGGGTGATTGCCATATCATGCAGAAGTTCAAGAATTACAGCATGCAGAAACACAACAACCATGGTGGTGGCCTGCCCGGCGGCTCAGGACTAGGTGGGTCAGGAGCCGGATTTGGATCCGGCGGTTCAGGGCCCGGTCACCATAGTCAGGGCAATCAAGGAGGACATCCTCAGCACTCTTGTAACAACAATCAGCAACAACATAATCAATATCGGTATCAGAGTAATCCAAAGCAGCTCAGTTCGGGCCAGTATCATGTTTTTACGACCAACCTTAACAAGCGGGATCAGAAATTGTGCAAGCGAGCGGTTAACGCAGTTGTGCTGGCTTTGCCGCAATACTTGAAGTGGTCTGAGTATGACATAACATTGAGTCAGGAGGATCACCCGCCGCGTGTTGATGTCCCGGGGCGGCTAGCCTTGGTAGTTGCCCCCCAAGTGGGAGGATATATGGTGAATAAGGTACTTATGGATGGTGGCAGTAGCATCAACATCTTGTATTATGATACCTTCCGGTGGATGAAGCTGCTTGATAAAGACCTTAAGCCCTCATCAACCGTTTTTCATGGTGTGGTACTGGGCAAGTCAGCTTACTAGGTGGGAAGGATTTCGTTGGAAGTTGCCTTTGGTGACGAGTACAACTACAGGATGGAGTCCTTGTGGTTTGAAGTGGTCAAGATCAAGAGCCCTTATCGTGCATTGTTTGGGCATCCGGATTATGCCAAGTTCATGGCAAGGCCATGTTATGTCTACTTACTGCTCAAGATGCTCGGGTTAAAAGGCATGATTACTGTTCATGGTGATCGGAATACGGCTATTGAATGCGAAGAAGGGGACGTGGCTTACGCGGAATCTAGTTGTGCTGAGGCGGAACTCAAGTTCTATAAGGAAAATGTTGGCCCGGAGGATATGACCCCGCTGAAGAAACCTACCACAGACGTTGAGCCGCCCCTCAAATTCTTCGCGGATGATACAAAGGTGGTGGATTTTACTCCGGGTGACACATCCAAACAGTTCATTATTGGGTCTAACATGGATCCCAAATAGGAAAGCGCCCTCATCGAATTCATCCATGAGAATCGAGACATCTTTGCATGGAAACCTTCTGACATGTCAGGTGTACCGAGAAAGTTCGTTGAGCATAACCTTAATGTGGCTCCTAAGTTTAAACCGGTCAAGCCATTTCTACGGCGGTTCAATGAGGAGAGGCACAAGGCCATTGGGGAGGAGGTCGCCCGAATCTTAGTGGCGGGTTTCATCGTCGAGGTCTTTCACCCGGAGTGGCTTGCCAACCCAATGCTTGTGCTCAAGAAGAACGGTACATGGCGCATGTGTGTGGATTATACGGATCTTAACAAGGCCTGTCCGGCTGATCCTTTTGCTCTCCCTCATATTGATCAAATCATTGATGCTATGGCGGGTTGCGAAAGTTTATGCTTCCTGGATGCTTATTCGGGATATCATTAGATCAAGATGGTAGTTAAGGACCAAGAGAAGACGGCTTTCATCATGCCTTTTGGAGCCTTCTGGTATGTGTCTATGCCTTTTGGGCTCAAGAGTGCCCAGGCGACTTATCAGCGATGTGTGCAGAATTATCTTCACAATCAGATTGGACGCAATGTTCATGCTGATGTGGATGATATTGTGATCAAGTCAAGGAAGCATGACACCTTGCTTGATGACTTAAAGGAAACCTTTGATAATCTGCGGATCTATAAGATGATGCTTAACCCGGCAATGTATGTCTTTGGTGTTCCCGCTGGCAAGCTCTTGGGGTTTCTGGTTTTCGAGCGTGGTACTGAAGCCAACCCGGATAAGATCAAGGCTATCATCTCCCTGGCTGAGCCGGCTTCCATCAATGATGTCCAACGCCTGGCAGGGCGGATCGTCACGTTGAGACGGTTCATAAGCCGCCTTGGTGAGAAAGCCATCCCTCTATATCAAATGATGAAAAAGATAGACAATTTTGTTTGGAGTAGGGCGGCGGGTGAAGCGTTTGAGGCGCTCAAGAAGCAACTCACTGAGCCGCCAGTTTTAACTGCTCCGGCTGAGAAAGAGCCTTTGCTCCTATATGTGGTGGGTAACAACCGGGCTGTCAGTGCTGCAATTGTGATCGAGCGCAAGGAAGCAGGGAAAGAGTATCCAGTTCAAAGGCCGGTTTATTATATTAGTGAGGTCCTTATAGAGTCCAAGCAAAGGTATCCACATTGGCAGAAGCTAGTGTATGGGATGTTCATGGAGAACTGCAAGTAAAAGCATTACTTCTTAGGGAACCAGATCACCGTGGTCAGTTCTGCTCCATTGGGGGACATAATTCAAAACAGAGAAGCCACTGGTAGGATTGCTAAGTGGGAATTGGAGCTGGGACCTCTCAATCTGAAATACGTACTTCGTACGGTTGTCAAGTCTCAAGCCCTTGTGGATTTCATAAACGACTGGATAGAGTGTCAGGCGCCTAAAGAAAAGCCGGATAACACATACTGGACAATACACTTTGACGGATCCAAGCAGCTGGAAGGATCAGGGCAGGAGTTGTGTTAACATCTCCCAAGGGTGATAAGTTCTGTTATGTGCTCCCGCTGATGTTCCCTTGCACTAATAATGCGGATGAATACGAAGCCTTGCTTCATGGCTTCATGGTAGCTTAGGAGATGAACTTAAGCCGGGTAAGGTGTTTCGGTGACTCGGACCTTGTGGCTCAGCAAGTTTCAGGTACTTGGGATTTCAGGGATCCGCAGATGGCGGCTTATCGTCAAGGAGTGGATGTCATTGCTGGTCATTTCAGGGGTTATCAGATGGATCACATTGATCGTTGTGGGAATGAGGCAGTTGATGCCCTATCAAGGTTAGGCTCTCACCGAAAGCCGGTGCCGCCCAATATCTTTCTGGACGTCTTGCATCACCCGACTGTCAAATTACCCTCAAAGGAAGATTTGGCTGTTCCTAACCTAGAGGGACAATTGGTGGCGGCTCTACTTGCTATTCCGGATTGGACTGTGCCTTACTTGGCGTATTTGACTTGGGGGGATTTACCTGATGATGAAAATCTGGCCAGACAGGTCACCCGACGGTCTAAGTCCATGACAATAATTAATGGTGAGTTGCACAAGTGCAGCGTCACTGGGGTGTTTCAACGTTGTGTCTCACCAGAGGAGGGTAAGGAAATCTTGAATGAAATTCACGCTGGAGATTGTGGACATCACGCTGGCTCAAAATCTCTAGTGGCCAAGGCTTTCCGTCATGGTTTCTTCTGGTTGACGGCTCACAAGTATGCAGAGGATCTGGTCCACAAGTGTGACGACTGTCAAAAGTTTGGCCGGCGTGCTCATGATCCGGATCAAGTATTGCGCATGATACCAATTACTTGGCCGTTTGCAGTCTGGGAGCTTGATATGGTCGGGCCTTTCAAGAGATCCAAGGATAAGAAAACGCACCTCTTGGTGGCGGTTGATAAGTTCAACAAGTGGGTAGAGGCTGAGCCGGTCAGCAAGTGTGACGCGGCTATGGCGGTTTAGTTTATTAAAAAGATGATCTACCATTTTGGTTACCCTTACAGCATCATCATGGACAATGGCACAAACTTGTCGAAGGGGGCTATGAAAAAATTCTGCAACCTGGAACACATCCGGCTTGATGTTTCTGCGGTTGCTCATCCATAGTCGAACAGTCAGGCGGAGCGTGCTAACCAGGAAATCTTGAGAGGTATCAAGCCCTGGCTTATTGTTCCTTTATAACGGACGCCGGGGTGTTGGGTGGAAGTGTTGTCGTCTGTCTTATGGAGCATCAGAACTACCCCTAACAGATCCACATGTTATACACCTTTCTTCATGGTTTACGGTGCAGAGGTCGTGTTACCAAGTGACATCCAACATGACTCGCCACGAGTGGCGGCTTACGTTGAGACGAACAATGAGACGACACGTCAAGATGCATTGGATGCTTTGGAGGAGGAACGAGAACTGGTGGCTGCTCGTTGGGCGATCTATCAGCAAGACCTGCGCTGCTATCATAGCCATAGAGTCAAGACCCGGAGGTTTCAAGAATGCGACTTAGTGTTGCGGCTGATTCAAGACCAGACAAATACGCATAAGTTATCTCCTCCATGGTAAGGACCTTTCATGGTCAACAGAAATCTCAACAACGGGTCATATTATCTCATTGACATCTGGGACAACTCAGATACCTCTGGGCAGGAGACCCACCAGCCATGGAACATAGCGCATCTACGGCCTTATTATACCTGAGTTGTTGAGACTCGACATTGTACACTATCATTGTAAATATCATATTTATATATGAATAAAGTAGCATCCTTGCAAGCCAGGGCCTCTGTCATTTCGCATATCTTCATCCATGCAAGAAGGATCCAAAACTTGGCTGTCGAAGGGGGCTTCCCACCCTATGGGTGTAGCTTATCTAACCCTAACAGTCGGCTCTTAAGCTAAAAAAAAGTTGACAAGTCAACTTTGTTTTTGAAGGGGGCTTCCCACCTCCAGGTGTAGCTTATGTAACCCTAACAATTGGCTCTTAAGCCAAAAAATGTTGACAAGTCAACATAGTTGTCGAAGGGGGCTTCCCACCATACGGGTGTAGCTTATCTAACCATAACAGTCGGCTCTTAAGCCAAAAAGTTGACAAGTCAACTTGCTTGTCGAAGGGGGCTTCCCACCTTCGGGTGTAGCTTATCTAACCCTAACAACCGGCTCTTAAGCCAAAAAAATGTTGACAGGTCAACATAGCTGTTAAAGGGGGCTTCCCACCCTACGGGTGTAGCTTATCTAACCCTAACAGCCGGCTCTTAAGCCAAAAAAAGTGGACAAGTCAACTTGGTTGTCGAAGGGGGCTTCCCACCTCATGGTGTAGCTTATCTAACCCTAACAACCGGCTCTTAAGCCAAAAAATGTTGACAAGTCAACATAGCTATCGAAGGGGGCTTCCCACCCTACGGGTGTAGCTTATTTAACCCTAACAGCCGGCTCTTAAGCCAAAAAAATTGACAAGTCAACTTGATTGTCAAAGGGGGCTTCCCACCCTCGAGGTGTAGCTTATATAACCCTAACAGCCGGCTCTTAAGCCAAAAATGTTGACAAGTCAACATAGCCATCCAGGGGGATTCCCACCCTACGGATGTGGCTTATCAAACCATATCGGCCAGCTCTTAAGCCAGACAGTTGACTCCATCAACACATTAAGAAGATACAACATCTTTCGGTTATGCTTTTAAGCCGCCCTCCTAACAATATAAAGATACATCTATTCTTGCAGGAAATTAAGCTGCCAAGAGCTGGTAAATCATCCAATGAGAAGCACAAGGAAGATGGCATATATATGTTAAGCTGGACTGTTTCATATGTGCACGATGGCACAATTCAAGCAAAGGCAAAGTTACTACCAGTCTATTACATATGCTCTCTGTGGAGCCCAAAAATATCTTAAACTTTTTTACACCGCTCATGGCGGGTCACAAAGAGCCAGCTATCAACATGCGTTCACAGCGCGATCAGCTGGCCGGCGGGTCACCCTGCTCCGGGTCTTCGACTGCCATGATCTGAAGATTTTCCAAGTCCCAGTTGCAATTGGTTAAAGCCGTAGAGGTTCCTTCTTCAAAGAAGGGGGACGGGTCAAGTTCAGAGGCAAAACGATTCTTACTACGGGCAGGCGTCAGATCCTTGGACTCAAAGATATGCCGCGGATTCTTTTCTAGTCAGCATTGAAAACCGCCTGGTATGTCACCAGGTTGACTTCTTCTGCTAACACGGAGGCAAGGACTTTGGAAGCCTTTACACACCATGCATAGTTAGACTCTGTAAACTCGGAGCCATCATCTTTTTTGGAAGGAAACCCGTCCATCATATGAGCCGGAGTTAACTCTGGAGCAAAAGCCAATGCCCGGCTTGCAAAAGCCAATGCCCGGCTTATGGCTGCGATCGCCTCCTGACAGGCGGCTGATCTCTTCAATTCTACAATCTGCTTTGGCAGCATCGACAGATGCTCTAAGACCCCTTTGATAGTTGAAGGGGTATTATCCTTGTATAGTACAACCTTGATTGTACACACAGCGCCGCAATAAAGTTGTTCGGTTGGAGTATACATGGCCTTTAGGGGCAGCAAGCTGTCGGAGGCAAGTTGGCGGCTCCTAGGACCTGCATAAGACGGACGCCTCATGATGAGTCACCAGCACAAGTACAATACACAAGTTGAGTTAAGTTATCAAATACTTACCAAAGATGGCGGTTGTCATCTTCTTGATGTGGTGCTTCAAGGACTGCAATTCATCAGACACGATCATAAGCCGCTGATCATCATCATCCGCCCGTTTAGTTAGGGCAGCTTGTTCAATCTTATTAGATTCCTGGAAGGTTGCAAAGTCGGCCTTAATCTTGGTCAGTTCTTTAGAAAGGAGCCGACATTTTTCACCAGCTTCACTCCGGGCGGCCTGCTACATGGCTAGTTTATTTTTTAAGCTGGCTACTTTTGACCTGGCTTCGTTTAAAGCTTCCTACGACATGTCAAAGTATGGAATGAGCCGGCAAGAGGAGAAGTTTAAAAAAAACTCAGCAAGTCTCAAACAGATTGCAAGCAATATGTATGACACTTGGGGGTTAATGTCTATTTGATCTCCTAGATTAAAGGCAGTTCCGAATCATCTTTATCAAGTTAACCCGGAACTTGGGGGCTATATACTAGCTTTTCAGACTGTTCAGAGTGAAAGGCCTGACTCAACTTTGACAAGTTTGAGCCAGCCCTTGGGGGCTACAATTGGCTCTGTTACCTATTCTTAGTAAAGTCCCAACTTGTCGGGACCCCGATCCTAAGCCATAAGAATCCAGCATGTAACACATCACATCACTTTGCGGTCTCACGCAAGGTTATCTCCACGGCTGCCACCTTACCTGGGTCGGGACCGTTTGCGTCTTTTGACTCACGTATGTGATAATGTCGCTATCATTCAAATGTCAAAGAACCCGGGCCGACATGGCTAGTCGTGGAACCCAAGTGGCACATCCGTACAGGGACAGGCATACGTAACCTAGCAATGCAGGTGTCGATCTCTAGCGAGTCATAGCAAGCTACAAGGACTCCATTACGCCGTGGGGCATAAATGCCATCACTACACGTAGACGAGTCGTAGCAGGCTACAGGGACTCCATTACACCGCGAGACATTTCCCCGAAGGGACAGACACAGCAGCAAAGAAGGATACATGCCGGTCAATCAATGTGCCCGGAGCAGTAGCAAGCTACCAAGGCTCGGTGGAAGCACAAAGAGGCAGTTCCCCATAAAGAGTACTACTAAAGGCACACAACTAGGTGTCAGACCCCATGCATACCATTGCACATCACACGTACGCACGACATGCCCGATATGCATAGATACAACTATGGCATCACAACATAACCATACAACATTACAACATTTATTTAGAAGGCTCGGAAGAGCTAATACAATAGATGTTACAATCAGGGGTCACAAGACCCAACATTCAGAGCATTCAAACAAGCAAGCGGAAATTAAACATGTATGGGTACAGACATCTACAAAAGTGGCTGGAGGAGCCTAAAAAGCTATAACGACCCTACCATAGGAACCAAACCTCTATCTGGGATTCCCAAGCTAACCCGGTCAACATCGAACTTCACGTCGTAAATACCACTAATGAGACTGACGTCTCCTCTGCAAAAACATAAACTAAGCAAACGTGAGTACAAGAGTACTTAGCAAGACTTACATCAGAACTAACTACATATGCACAAGTATCAATGAAGGGGGGGTTGTGGAGTTCTTTGCAGCAAGCGAGCTTTGACTCTTGGCTAACCTATACTACGACTACAAGTACTTTCCCTGAGGTGGGGTAGCACACACGAGTCCACATATTCACCAATCAATACACCACTATGGATCCACTTCCGTCTCCCTACGAGAAGGCCATCCATAACACTCATGCTTATCTTGCGCATTTTAGAGTATCCACTTCAAATTGTCTATGAACCACATAAGTTCTCCAAGTAGTCCATTTCCGAGGACGCGGCTATTCGAATAGATTATTTCACCCTGCAGGGGTATACTTCTTCACACACGCTCCCGCCACTTATCGCCATGTGCACGAAAAAGGGCACCTCGGCAACCTTCAAGCGGAAGCCCAGCGAGGGAGTCGGCCACAACCGTCAATCACACAAGACCCTAGTCCAGGTTTATCGCCTATTTGAGACTGAACCCGCACGGAAGTCCGGCCGAAGTTTCCGCTACGGCCTCAAACGATGTGTGCAGGGTTCCCAAGCCCACCGTTCGGGTGCCACTTGGTACACCGTGCCACTGTGCCTGTACCGCATCATACTCCACCCCGTCGGGCAGCACTATACACGGCCGCCAACACTATTCCTACAAACACCAGAAACTAGTTGCAACTCCTGGACAGAGATCTAGGCGATTAATAAGTCGAGAGGGTCAATTAAGTATCCCAATGTGCGGTAGCATCTTGTCTTGGATAACATACACAGAACTCAGTTCTTAAGGTTGGTCCCAATGAGACAACCTGCCATGTACTCCTACATGACCTCTCATCGTTACCTTTATCAAAACGTGTTCACACACTTAGCTCTCACAACGTAGGACATGAACACTGCCATTCCGATCCATCACCCAGATGTATCAGACCCAACACGACACAACTCTAAGCATAGCAGGCACAGTAAATAAGCATGCATGTATGAGTAAGCACAACAAGGCTCAAACAGTTGCTACTCATACTAAGTGGTTTCAACTATTTACCGTGGCAAAGACAGGTCATGCAAAGGAATGGGTTCAACTACCGATGACATGTAACAGTACAATTGTTGTTGTCCTAGTGCAGTAAAAGAGAGCAGGAGTGAGAGAGTGGGTTGATATTGATATGCTCAAGGGGGTTTTGCTTGCTTGACAGTCCTGAAGAAATACTTCTCTTCATTAGTGTCAACGTTCACATCGTCGGAATCATCGTCTACCGAGAGGGAATAACCACCGGCAACAGGAAGAAAGAACACATTCAATGCAATGCAACAATCCTGATGTATGACATGGCATATTAAGGTACTTAATTAACCTAGAGGAGTGGTTAGCCAAATTGGTTGAAGTGGAATTCAAACAAGTTTGAATTTCAACCCCAAATGATATTTCATATATTGACCTAATCACAAAATGTCCTACTTGATGATGTTAACTTTTTCAAATATGCATGATCATGGCATAAACAGATTCATTGGATTTTTCTGATCATTTTTTATATATAAATTATTTTCATCTGACTTACAAATTATTTTCTATGATTTTTAGAAGTTTAAAGCATTTTCTGAAAATATTAAATCATTTACTAATTTGTTTTAATCCAGAAATAGATACTGCATCACCATGACGTCAACATTACGTCAGCAGTCAACAGAGCCTTCCGGGGTCAAGTCTGACCAGGGGGGCCCACTGGTCAGTGATACATTAAGCTAACAGTATTATTAATACTAATTCTCTGATTAACCTGAAACTAAAATAGGGCCGGGGCCCGCCTGTCATTGACCCATATGGGTCAAACCACGGGCAACTGGGGTCAACTTCGCCGGAGTTGACCCGCGGCTCGTCACCGGCGACCAACAGGGACGGCGGCATCCGTCGGGTTTTGCCCACACGCTCCCATTCGACAAGCTGAAGCCACCGGCGAGCAGCTCGTACCCACCCACATCCAACGGAGCTAACGGCTGGGCATGGGGAGACCTACATCGACGGCGGCGACGACATCCGTGGTGGACGGAGCTCAGACTTGATCGGGCATGGGGTTGTCGCACTCTAGCAGGCTGGGAAAACGGCTGGGCGAGCTCTAAGGACCAGGAGGAACACGCATGGGGTAGCAGTTGCTCCACAGGGGCATGGAATCCTTCGTCCCGTCAATCATGGTGGCTGGCGGCTCCGGTTGCTCGGGCATCGACTACAGCACGGAAACGGAGGGGGGGAAGAAGCATAGGGGAGGAGCGGAAGCTCACTGGGTTCCGGTGGTCTCGGTGGCCTCTGGGACGACCGACAGGCGATGGATCGAGCATCGGAGACCATCGGATCCAAAGAAGAAAGCGACGGGGAAAGAGAAATGGGGAAGGAAGGAGAAATGGATGGGAGGAAGGTGAGAGGGGCTTCTGGGCATCTCCAGGCGAGGAGATAGACTCGGGGATCGCCTCATCCGTCGAAGCAGGAGGTGGCCATGCCTCTTGAGCGAGCGCCACGCCTCCTTCCTCGTGGCAGAGGAGGAAGACGACAGGGAGAGGGTGCTGGGCTGGACCGGCTCTGGGCCAGGTAAGCGCCAGGTAGCCCCCTTCCTTCTCTATTTTTATTAATTCCTGTTTTCTTTATTCTGACAATCTTGTTTTAATTTTTGTGAGGCCAAAATACCTAGCACAAAATGCCCAATATTTTATGAAATGTAGTCTGATTATTTCAAATTTCCACAAAAAGATTAGGGCATTTTTAGACAACTATCATATTTATAATGCTTTATTTATTGATTTCAGTAGCATTAATGAGTATTTTAAAATGCTATATTTGTTTGAAAATTAAGATGTCCCCTAATATGTTGTTGCCAACATTTATCAGAAACAGTGAACATTTTTGAAAAACATTTTGGAATCATTGAAAATTCAATTGTTGAAATTTTGTTATTTGAGGAGGTGCTAGGATTTTGTCATCCCCATTTCAAATTTCGTTTGAATTCTAGCATGATGACATGATGCACATGCTGAGGTTGATGCAAACAAATACCACACAATTCTAGGGCTGTGACACAACTCAACTTTGATAAGATTGAGCCGGCACTTGAGGGCTACAATTGGTTCTATTACCTATCTTTTATAAAGCTCCGAATCAATGATTATCAACCTTGAGCCGGCCCTTGGGGGATAACAACGATGATTTGAGATTACCTCTAAGTAAGTTGAGGCCTACAGGCTAAATATTTCTACTTCTACCAAGACTGAAGACCCGGGTTATCATCAGCCAATATTAACCCGGCTCTTGGGGGCTACGTAACGGTATAAGGAGAGTAAAGAATAACTCATATTTCTTCTTCATTAAGTTAACAAGCTTGAGCTCCAGGTCCCGGCTTGTGGATAGTCGGCCCATATAGCTAGCATGAAGTTCATCAGTTGTCATCTTCTCAAGGGCGGGGAGCTCAAACTCCAGCTTCTTGGAGGCCTCAGTCGTCTCACTATGCTTTGTCAGCACATGAGGTACAGGAGAGTGGAAGCAGGTGCTGGTAATCAGGACGTACGGAGTAGTGGTGTCATCAGCAACCTTGGCAGGGCTCGGTGACTTTGAATGGTCCTTCTGAGGACTCTCTGGAATAATATCGTCAGTTGTCGGCTCTGTAGAAGCCGCCGAGGGATTTACATCCGGATGGGGGCATCCATCTTGGCAATCTCCGGTTCTTGAGCATTAGGGCCAGGGAAGGACTTGTTGGTCTTCCTTTGCTTGGCTTGGCCGTGGAAAAGCATAAAAGTTAGAGCCCAAGGTTTACAACCGTCAAAGGTTTAGATATAAGGCTTGAAAAACACCTACAACGGATTAATATTTGGAGGCGGCAGAGCAGTGGTCGTTGAGTCGCCAGATGAAGGCGATGATCCCTGAAAAGCAGTCCAGATAATGTAAGGGAATGTTGGAATTACAAAGGAAGAACTAGTAAAATCAAGCAGAGAAGAAATACATACCTCTACGGGATGCTTCTTCCGAGCCGGGGAGTTTGGTAGCCCGGACATGAGATCGGTAGAGCCGGCGCTCCGGGTCTGGCATCGGTCGGCTTGATGTTGCTTTTTTAAAAGAAATTGGGGGTCTAAGTAAGCAAGAGGATGAGAAAGGGGAACTTTTCGAACGACCTGCCGTATCTTCTAGGGTACAAAATATTTTGAGTCGGACGAAACATAAGTTACCTCAGGGGCGTTGGCGCGGCTGGTCTCTATCTCGTCCTGTGAATGGTTGTTGTCAATAAGGTGAATAAAAAGGTGGCAAAAAATAGTCAAGTTATACCTCTGAGTCGTCTAATTCCGAAGGTTCAAACCATTCTTCGCGAGGAGTGGTATTCTTCGTCTTCTTGGCCGCGGCCTTCTTCTTGGTTTTCTTCACAGGAGGAACATATTTCTTCTTCTAGAAGTCGGAGTCAACCTGAAAAGATAAGCCGGCAAGTAGTGAGAGAATTGCCAAGACATAGATAATAAAGAGAATAGACTATAAAGAGTCGCCTTACATCTAGGGCCAGGTTAGTGACACGGAAAGGTGCCAGCCCAATGGCACTGCAAGCTCCTGAAGTTTCATGGACAAGACTCCGGATGACAGTTGTAATGTCATCTTCTGTTAACGTTGTCCGGCTGAAGTAGAGGGAATCATCGTACTGGCCCGGATATTCGCATATAAGGCGACCTCGCCGGCTCAAGGGCATAATCCTCCAAGAGATCCAGCAGCGGATCAAATCCAATCCCGTCAGTCCATTGGCCATAAGGGCTTTAATCTTGGCGTGAGCCGGCTCGTGCTTCGCCCGTTCAGCAGTTGATAGCTGGCCTGAAATCTCAAAGGTCGTCTTGATCCGGGATGGGCGGTAACCCGGCAGGGGATGCTCACCCTCTGGGGAGGTATCTTTACAGTAAAACCAAGTCTTCTTCCAATCTTTCGGATGACTCGGCATCTGAATAGCCGAAAAGGTTATGTCCCGGCGCCTCTGAATTGAAATACCGCCGGGTACTAAGCTTGGGCCGGCCTTCACTTTTGTCTGGCGGTTTGCATAAAAAACTCACGAAAGAGACCAACGGACGGCTCCGTTTGTAGGTAGACTTTGCTGAGCACTTGGAAGTTGCATATGTTGGAAACAGAATTGGGGGCGAGGTCTTGAGTGTGCAGCTTGTAAAAGCGAAGAACATCCCAAAAGAATTTTGAGCCGGGGGTACAAACCCACGTTCGACATGATCTGAAAATACAACTACTTCGCCCTCCTGAGGAATGGGCTTCAGTTCATTACCCGGAACCCGCCAATGGATGACATCTTTGGTGGGAAGGGTGCCCGCATGTACAAAATCCATCAGGAACTCTTCAGTGATGCAAGAGCCGACCCAATTGCATGAGTTGGATGCAGGAGACATGGCAGCGGCTCCAAACTGCGCAAGGTAACCATGTACGGCGAGTCAGGGAACGGCAGACATCTATGGGCGGTTAAAATCTTAAGATTTGAAGATTAAGCCGCCAGGATCCGATTGGTGAGAGTCGGAATTACATGGCGGGTCAAGTGTATGAAAAGACAAGGAAAATTTTGGCTAAGTGTAGAAAACAGGTTTTCACAAAGTATCTCTGAGATTATGGATCTACAAAATAGAGGGAAATGGTTTTATTTCAAACCTAGAGACGAACTGTCGAAACGGCGAAAGTTTGAAAATGGCAGGCAGAACAGTTACAGATCTGCGTTGTGCTACTATCGGTTTTCTACAGAATGTTGCATTGGGGACAGGATATCATCAAGTTCTTATGGACTAAGCATGGCCGGCATTGGAGAGAAGCTCACATTCTAAAGCGGTGGAAGAACTCCGTGAAACCCTACCAAAATGGCTACGGATCTAGGAGAGGAAAGACTCACTGGAGACGGCGCGACGGACACAGGGAGACCTCTGGAACAAACAGGTTGATGCGGCAGCCCTGGTGAGGATAGTGTGAAGACGGCACCGGAGCGAGGTGTGCTGGAGCGACGGCATCGGAGGAAAGAAGACGAAGAGCAAGCGGGAAGGAAAACAAATGCCACCCCCTCGCGGTCCTATTTAATAGGCAAGGGTGGAAACAGGCGCAAAAATCCAAGCAGCGGATATCATATGACCAAGGCGGACGCCTCGATTCCCAGACCATCCATTTAATAAGGGATAGATTCATTGCGGACATCAGAGGATCTTTCTGACAGATTTGGCATGACGTCACGGCGGGTCATTATTTTTAGGTGACATAAGGGAGACTCGCCGATGATTGAGAAGGAGGCTGAAGTGAGCAAGCTGAAATCAACCTGGGGCCTAATGTTGGGGATATAACCCCACGTTGAGACCCACCCCAGAGGCTCCGGGTCACACTAGGCATCTCGTACACCAGCCCAAGAGTGGGATGTGAAGACTTAAGCCCAAGACATTTGGCGGCTTGACAAGATGGGCCGGAATGTGGCCCGGACAGAGAAGACCTGAGCGAGTGAGCTGCCCGAAGACAACTTGATCAGGAAGGCAAGATAAGGTAGAGATAGACTCAGACATATGGTGAGAGTCGGTTACAACTTGTATGACCCGTGGTCTTTACCTCCTATATAAAGGCGAGGCCCGGGGCGACTTAGAGATCAAACTATCGAGAACTAGGTCAAGCTATAGCTCCCTTGTAATCGATACACCAAGCAATACAACACAAGCAGGATGTAGGTTATTACCTCGACTTGAGGGGCCGAACCTAGGTAAACCCATGTCTTTCATCCCAATCAACCCCTTTGAGTCCATCACCTTAGCGATTGCCTCGAATCCAAGTCCGTTCACCCAGAGATCTGCTGCGATAAAACCACGATAATTTTTTGGACCAAAAGAGACCCCCAAAGCATTGGAGTTGGGATAGAAGAGACACGAGGAGGTCGCAAGCCTGCCAGGCGGGGTCACCCCCCTTGTCTACGCCTACCAGGCTTGTCACCGCCACGTCGCACCCCTTGACGTGATTCCAACGCCAAAAATTCCTATAAATATAGAAACCTCCGAAAAGAAAGCTAGATCGGGAGTTCCGCCGCCGCAAGCCTCTAGAGCCACGAAAAACCAATCGGGGCCCCGTTCTGACACCCTTCCGGAGGGGGAAACCATCACTAGAGGCCATCTTCATCATCCCGGCGCTCTCCATGACGAAGAGGGAGTAGTTCACCCTCGGGGCTGAGGGTATGTACCAGTAGCTATGTGTTTGATCTCTATCTCATGTTCTTGAGATGACACGATCTTGATGTACCTCGATCTTTATTGATATAGATGAATCATATGGAGTTTTCCCCTCTCTATCTTCTTGTGATGAATTGAGTTTTCCCTTTGAAGTTTTCTTATCGGATTGAGTCTTTAAGGATTTGAGAGCACTTGATGTATGTCTTGTGATGGGATATCCATGGTGACAATGGGATGTTCTATTGATCCACTTGATGTATGTTCTGGTGATCAACTTGCGGGTTTCGTGACCTTGGGAATCTATGCATAGGGGTTGGCACATGTTTTTGTCTTGACTTTCCGGTAGAAACTTTGGGGCACTCTTTGAAGTTCTTTGTGTTGGATTGAACATGATGAATCTAAAATTATGTGATGCATATCGTATAATCAAGCCCATGGGTACTTGTGGTGACATTGGAGTATCTAGGTGACATTAGGGTTTTGGTTTATGTGTATCTTAAGGTGTTATTTTAGTACGAACTCTAGGGCTGTGCGTGATACTTATAGGGATAGGACATAAGATTGATCAAAAAATATAACTTTGAGGTGGTTTCACACCCTACAATAATTTCTTAGTTAGTTCTCCGCTATTTGTGACTTTGGAGTGTGTCGCACGAGAGGTATTTACATATGATTCAACTATATTAGTATTGGTTAGAGAAATTGCACTAGTGAAAGTATGGTACCTAGGCCTTGTTTCCAAGCATTTATACAACGTTTTGCTCACTCTTTACTATTTTTTACCTTGCTGTTTTTGTATTTTCAGATTACAAAAACCTATATCTACCATCCATATTGCACTTGTATCACCATCTCTTCGCCGAACTAGTGCACCTATACAATTTACCATTGTATTAGGTGTGTTGGGGACACAAGAGACCCTTTGTTATTTGGTTGCAGGATTGTTTGAGATAGACCATCTTCATCCTATGCCTCCCACGAATTGATAAACTTTAGGTCTTCCACTTGAGGGAAAATTGCCACTGTCCTACAAAACTCTGTGCTTGGAGGCCCAACACGAGTCTACAAGAAGATGGTTGTGTAGTAGACATCACCTGCAGCAAGACTAGCTTGAGCCCCTTCTCTACACTTAACCCGGCCCCGGATGTAAGTATTTTCATGTTAACCTTCATACATTCTTTTAACTCCATATCTTAATAAGCCGTCTTGTTGATCTTCTTTGTCTCTTGCAGACCGGCTCCTCCTTCTACAAAAAACTGATGTCCTCAAAAAAGAAGAGCAAGGTCCCTAAGGCCTCAAGGCCTAAGGCACAGTCCCGCAAGCAAAAACAGTCAACTGAAGAGCTATTTAGTTTAGATGATTCAGAGGTAGAACTTGACTCCCTTGGCCTTCTGTTCATGAAACTTATTGATAATGATCACTCACAGCAAGAAGCTGAAACAAGCCATGCCAATGTCGTTGAGGTAATCTTTGTCTCTTCTGACTCAGACCTTTCACCAATAAAGAAAATATGACGAGTTGTACGAAAGGTAAAGAACTCCCGTCCTTTTGCTTATTTGAGTCGTAACTTTCTTTTGAAGAAACAACAATATGATAGTAGATGTCAGACCCGGAGCACCGGCTCTAGAGATCTTTTATCCAGCTTACCCAATGAGCTGGCTCCTCGATAACAGCGCACCGGGGTACCTCTTTTTCTTTATCCTATTCTGTCTGATACTAATTTTGTGATTGACTAATTGGTTTATCAATGCTAACTTTTCCAGGATTCGCCTCCTTCTTCTGGCGATTCAACCGCCACGAAGCTGTCTCCCATTACTATTAATCCGCGGTATGTTCTTCTATGCTCCGAAAAGCATTTAATATGCCCTATTTTATCATGACATATCCAAAATTGCCTTTACCCACAAGGCTCAAGCTAAACGGAGGAAAGGGGCCGGGTCATCAGCCACTCCTGATGTTCAAGACCCATAGCTTCCCACACCCAACATCCCGAGTCTCATACCGAGCTTTACAAAGAAACCAAAGATGCTTCTAAAGAAGTTCCTTCGCACACTAAGCCGGTTGCTATGGTTGTTGAAGCTCTTGAAGCTCGCCCGGATTCTGCTCCTAAGCCGCCCAGCCCCCGACCATCAGCTGAACACGAGGCTTCTCATGAAGAAGTTGTTATCATCGGGACGGCTTATGAACCTCCAGCTCCCTCACACGCACTATCAAAACATGTTAAGGAAGACGAGGTAGCTCCCTTGAAGGAATGAAAAACTCCATATGACCTTTCAAATTTGGATAAGCTCACCGCCGATGAACTTCACAGTGGTTACTTGAGTCGCATGTCTGCCAGCCAGGACATGGAGGCTACCTTGGTCGCCACAATGAAGCAAAAATATGAGGTACTGAACTTATCTTGCATCTTTTACATATAGACTTATGCAGCCCCCAAGAGCTGGTTGATTTCTCCAAAGATCGGTTGGGTCTTCCAGTCAGCTAGCAATCTTTCATGGAACTGCCATGTAGCCCCTAAGGGCCGGGTCATTACCTAAGTAATGAACCATCACTTAAATATAATATTAGACACAATCATAGCCCCCAAGAGCCGGTCATTACCTAAGTAATGAGCCGATAGTTAAGTATAACTTAAGAGCCAAATGTAACCCCAAAGGCTGGGTCATTACCTAAGTAATGAGCCGGCACTTAAGGAAAAGTTGAGATTAATTTCCCCCAAGTGTCAAGTAAATTGCTTGCAATCTGCTTGGTACTTGAATTTTGCACAAAATTTTGATGTAAACTATATGAGCCGGATCAGCGGCTCAAAATTTGACAATCCTTCTTTATGCAGGAATTCTTGCTCAGCGCTGAAGCAGCCGTAGCAGACCTTAAGAAGAACCTGGCTTCACAAAAAAGTGGTCAAGAAGAGATGGAAGAAAAATGGCAGCTCTGCTCCATTGAGCTTCAAAAGATCAAAACGGAATTCGAGACCTTCAAACAGACTGCTGAGTCCAGCCAAGCCGCCCTGACCAAACAAGCTGAAGAGGGAGAGGGGCGGCTCAAAGCAACCGCTGAAGAGTTCAACACCTTGAAGGGCCAAATCTCTCGCATGGCTGGAGCCATCTTTGGTAAGTATTCCTTGTTAAACTTTGTTGGAAATCCTGCCCAGCGGCTCATAATTTTTTTTGCCTTGATTGTAGGTGAGTGGAGCCACCAGCTGTCTAGCAATAGCCTTATTGTCGTGGTTTTGTCATGGCAGATGTCCGAGGACTTAGATTCGAGGCCATCGCTAAGGTGATGGACTTAAAGGGGTTCGTTGGGACGAAGGACACGAGTATACCCAGATTTGGCCCCTCGAGATGAGGTAAAAGCCTACGTCTTGCTTGTGTTGTATTGGTTGGGGTATCGATTACAAGGGAGCAGATTCACTTGATCTAGCTCTCGATTGATTGGTTTCTGTCTAAGTCGCCCCGGGTCTCGCCCTTATAAAGGAGGTCAAGACCACGGGTTACACGAGTCTCATACCGACTCTTACAATGTGTCCGACTCTATCTCTATGTCGTCTTTCCTTCCTCAGCAAGCCGTCTCTGGGCGGCTTACCTGCTCAGGTATTCATGTCTTCCTTGTCTGGGCCTCGCCTTGGCCCATCTTGGTGAACCGCCATACGTCTAGGCTTATGTATTGAGGCCCATCCTTGGTCTGGCTTATGAGCCGCCAGGTCTGACCCGGCCACACCTGGGCGGGTCTCACCACGGGGTGATATCCCCAACATTAGGCCCCGGGTTGATTTGAGCTTGCTCATTTCAACCTTCCATCTCACTTGGCGGCGAGTCTCGTTAATTATCACCTGAAAGTAAGACAAAGTAACCCGCCATGACGTCATACTGGATATATCCAAAAGATTCCCTGACGACCGCAACGGATCTTTCCACTATTAAACTGACGGCTCGAAAATTGAGGCGTCCGTCTCGGTTAATCAACTTTCGTCGCCTGGATTCTCACACCCGTTTTGACCTTTTGCCTATTAAATAGGACCGCGAAGGGTGGTTTTCATTTCTTTCTCCGCTTACCCTTCTTCTTAATCCTCCCGACGCCGTCGCTCCAAAGTTTCCCTGCTCGGACGAAGCTTTCACGTCGCCGTCACGCCAGGCCGCTACATCAACCTGATCAAACCATAGCACCGCCCGCGTCCGTCGCATCATCTTCGGTAAGTTCTTCTACACTCCTAGATCTGTAGCTTTCAGTAGGGTTTTCATGGAGCTTCTCCGCCCGCTAGAACAAGATCTTTTCATAATGTCCTATAGTATGTAGAGCAGTGAACTCGATAATGCCCTTGACCCCATGAGGATAGACTATAGGAAGTCAATAATAGCACAACACAAATCTGTAGTTGCCCTTTTCACTGTCTTCAAACACTGCTAGTTCCTCTGTTCATCGCTAGGTTTAGAACAAACCCGCCTTTTTCTCTGTTTTATAGATCCATAATTATATAGATAACCTGTGAAACCTGTTTTCCACACTTAGTAACTTTGGCTTTGTTTACGTGCAAAATTAACCCGCCATTGAGTTTCCGACTCTCGCCTAAATTGCTCCAGCGACTTAGCTTTAGAGAACTTAGATTTCATCAGCCGTTCGTAGTTATCTCTATCGCCTTCTCACTCGCCACACATTGTTACCTTGCGCAACTTTAAGCCGCCACCATGCCTCGTGCGTCCAATACTTGTAACTGGGTCGGCTCTGCCGTTACTTAATAGTTCTTGAAGGACTTCGTAGACATAGGTTCCTTACCAGCCAAAGATGTCATCCATTAGTGGGTTCCAGGCAATGAAAAGAAACCCATTCCACAAGAAGGCAAAGTAGTTGTTTTCACGGATCACCTTCTACGCGGTTTCAGCCCGCTCGGCTCAAAATTCTTCCGAGACGTCCTTCACTTTTTTAAGCTGCGCCCTCAAGATATGACCCCAAACTCCATCTCAAACATTTGCAACTTCAAAATCCTCTATGAAGTTGACTTACAAGAAGAGCCGTCCGTTGGCCTTTTCCGTGAGTTCTTCTACGCGAACGACCAGATGGAGGTAAAAGTTGGCCCAAGCTTAGAGCTTGGCGGGATCTCAATTCAAAGGAGACGGGATGTGACTTTTCCGGCTGTTCGGATGCCCAGCCATCCCAAGGACTGGAATAAAACCTGGTTTTACTGCAAAGACACCTCTCCAGAGGGAGAGAATTCCTTGTCGGGTTATCGTCCAACCCGGCTCAAGACTTCAACCGATCTCCCTGACCGGCTGTCAGGCACTGAACGAGCAAAGCATGCTCTAGCTCATGCCAAAATCAATGCCCTTATGGCCAATGATCTGACATGGATGGATCTGACCCGCTGTTGGGTTTCTTGGAAAGTCCTTCCCCTAAGCCGGCGAAGCCGCCTCATGTGCGAGTATACGGGTGATGATGATGACCCCCTCTGCTTTAACTCTAACATGTTGTCAGAGGATAACATCGTGGCCGCCATCAAGAGCCGTGTTCATGAATCTGAAGGATCTTGCCACGCCATTGGATTAGCACCTTTTTGCTCCGCAAACCCGGCCCCAGACGTAAGGGCGACTCTCGATCTCCTTACTTCCCCGTTAGCTATCCATATATGCTTTGCAATCTTTTGACCTCTTTCGGCGACTTTCATTTTCAGGCCAATTCCAGCTTCTGGAAAAAGAAGTACGTTCCTCCTCCAAAGAAATCAAAGGAGAAACCCAACGGTCGGAAGAAGAAAATCTCACCTCAAGAACAACCGGAATCTGACGACTCAGAGGTAGAACTTGACTCTCTTGGCCGTCTCTTCACACACCTTATTGACAATAATAATTCTCAGGACGAAATAGAGACAAGTCACGCCAATGTTCCCGAGGTAACTTATGTTTCATCTGATTCAGAACATCTTGCACCACAGAAGATATGGTGGGTCATCCGAAAAGTTCCATTTTCTCATCCTCTTGCTTACTTAGACCCACACTTTCTTTTGAAAAAGCAACAGCAAGACTCCCGGCGCCAGACCTAGAGTACCGGCTCTAATGACCTCATGACCGGGTTATCTTACTCTCCAGCTCAACGAAACGGCCAGCCGAGGTATTTGCTTTCACTTGGCTTAAGTTTGTCAATCTTGCCTTTATGATTTGGTCCTGTCTTATATTGCCTTAACTATTTTCAAGAATCACCCCCTTCCTCGGGCGACTCTACACCTACTGCTCTTCCACCTCTGAAGATCAACCCAGAGTATGTGCCTTTCATGCTTGCATTCCATCCTTTGTTAGCCGTAAAGGTTATACCATGACCTTCTGTGCTTTCCAGGGCTCAAGCGGAACGAAGGAAGACCGGCGGGTCTACGCATGCTACCAAGGCTCGAGATCCAGAGCCTGCTAGGACGGACTCTCCTACAGAGCATGCTGACCCCTCTGCATCCTCCAAGTATGCGCCTCAAGAAGCTCGTCGTTCTGCTGAGCCGGCGGCCCATGACATGACTCCTAAGAGTCCTCCGAGGACCAGCTCTAAGCCGCCGAGCCCTTCAACAACTGTTGACGATTTGGTTACTCCGGACGTCACCATTACTGGTACCGGCTTCCACACCCTTCAAGCTCATGTGTTGACAAAGCACACTGAGAAGACTGAAGCCTCTGAGAAGCTGGACTTTGAACTCCCCGCGCTGGAGAAGTTAACCGCTGATGAGCTACACGCTAGTTACCTGAACCGCCTCTGCACTAGCTGGAACATGGAGCTCAAGCTTGTCAGCTTGATGAAGAAGAAATATGAGGTACTCTTGCTCTCTTTTCCTTATACCCTTATGTAGCCCCCAAGAGCTGGTTTAGTATTTACCAATGGTAGACCGGGTCTTTGAATATTGTTATAAATAGAAAAAACTTAGCCTGTAGCCCCCAAGGGCCGGCTTAACTTGATGAAACATGAGCCGGAACTTTGATATAAATAGATCAGAGAGGCAGTTGTAGTCCCCTAGGGCCGGCTTAACTTTGATGAAAGATGAGCTGGAACTTCCTTGTAGGTAAAGCAAAGAGCCATGTGTATCCCCCAAGGGCCAGCTTAACTTTGATGAAAGATGAGCTGGAACTTCCTTGTAGTTAAAGCAAAGAGCCATGTGTAGACCCCAAAGGCTGGCTTAACTTTGATGAAAGATGAGCCGAAACTTCCTTGTATCCTTGGAGAACAAATAGACATTAGCCCCCAAGTGTCAAGCATATTGCTTGCAATCTGCTTGAAACTTGCATTATATTGTCTGACTCTTCATCATCTGATAATATACCATCCTGGCGACTTAGCCCTCATTTCGCCTTTTATATGTTACAGGAAGCTTAAAATGAGGCCGAGTCTGAATTGACTGGGCTAAGGAGCAGTTTGGCCACCCAGCAAGCCGCCTGAGGCAAGGCACATGAAAAGTGCCGGCTCGCTATCGAAGAACTTCCTAAAGTTAAGGCTGACTTCACCGCCTTCAAGAAATCTACTGAGATGGAACGGACCGCTCTGGCCCAACGAGCTGATGATGCTGACCAATGGCTCATGGTTGTGTCCGATGAGTTACATGCCTTGAAGCACCACATGGCGAAGATGTCTATCGCCATCTTTGGTAAGTAAACAATATTTAGCCAATACTCTTGTGTGAGTACTTGTTGGGGATATAACCCCACGGAGAGACCCGCCCTAAAGGCTCCGGATCACACCGGGCGGCTCGTACGCCAGTTCTAGAGTGGGCCGTGAAGACTGAAGCCCAAGACATTTGGCGGCTTGACAAGACGGGCCGGAGTGTGGCCCGGATAAAGAAGACCCGATCGAGTAAGCCATTGTCCGGAGACAACTTGGTCAGGAAAGGCAAGATAAGATAGAGATAGACTTAGACATGTAATGAGAGTCGGCTACACTTGTATGACCCATGGTCTTGACCTCCTATATAAAGGCGAGACCCGGGGCGACTTATGGGTCAGGCTATCGAGAACTAGATTAAGCAATAGCTCCCTTGTAATCGATACATCTAGCAATACAACCACAAGCAGGACGTAGGCTGTTACCTCATCTTGAGGGGCCAAACCTGGGTAAATTCGTGTCCTTCGTCCCAACCAACCCCTTTGAGTCCATCACGTTAGTAATGGGCTCGAATCCAAGTCCGTTCACCCGGACATCTGCCGTGATAAAACCACGACAGTTGGCGCCCACCGTGGGGCCTGCGCTCGATGGTGTTGAGTTCTCAAGGGGTTCTCTCCTAGGGCTCGAGGGGTACGTGGTTGGAAGGATGAATAAGAGTCACCGTGGTCGGCTCTACATCGACGATGTCGGTTGGGGGCTTGATGCCGGCTCTATGGAATATGGATTCCGGGTTCCTTTCGACGGATCCATGTTTTCATCGGCAGGATTGACGGATCCATGTTTTCATCGGCAGGATTGACGGATCTACGCCCCGCCCGGACGTCTGCACCGACATCGTTGAGCCGTCCCGGCGCGCGCAACCTGCCCGTGTTGTGCAACCCGCCCATGTTAACCCGGGCTGGAAGCACGTCTTTGTGGGTTTCACTCAAGGTATGGACCTTGAAGCTTCTGCATCATAGGAGACTATTGTCTGTTTAGAGGATGAATCTTCGAGCGGGGAAACAGAGTTGATCTACCAGCTTCACAACAGTGGGCTCGGGGGCTTCGACGAGCTTTACCCTGAGTTGGATCATTCTGAGCCAGATGATCTTGGACCGCCGGTTCATGCAGCAGTGTTCATGGCAGGGTCGGCCCCAGGTGCGAGTATCACGGCTACTGGAGCAGCAACCTCGGGGGCTGACCCGCCGCCGCCGGCTCAAGTTCTTCTAGATCTGATGAACGAGCTCGTGGCCCTGATGGCTACTGAAGTTACACTAGATAACCAAGCCGTGCGGAACGTTGAGATTGTGAGGCTCAAGGACCGGATGGCGGAGGAGCAACAGAGGAAAGCTAAGCTAAAGATCCAGATGGAGGAAGAGGCAGAACGTATTAAGACGGATGTTTTCCGCCTTGGGCTGGAACAGCAATCGGTGGTTGCGGTGCATCGGATGAGGCAGTCCTGCTTACCAGAACATTATGAGGCCAGGAATCTCTTCAACATGCCAGGAACGGGATGAGTGGCAGATGCACCTGGAAACCGGACGACGGCTCGACCGATGCCACACCCGGGCCGACGGAACCAGGCTTCACCAGTAGTCTTTCCAACACCGACGGGTCATTATTTTAACCCAGCTGAGAACATGGTGGCTGCGGCCACCTAGCTTGAAACAATCCCTATTCCAGATGAAGCACCTTTTGTGGAAGAGGTACGGAATGCCATTGGATACCTTCAGACGGCAATGGCCCAGCAGGAGAAGTATACTCATAGCTGGAGCTGCGTTCATTCAACCCCTCTCCCAAGTCGGAGCTTTAGCCGGCGCTATGAGTCGCCAGCGGTTTCCAGCAGCGATCGGCAGAGAGGATCTCCGAGGGACGATTAGGCGGCTCTAGATGTGCAAGCGCTCATAAACCGTGCGAGAAACCAGCAAGAGGTGGCAGCTTTGGCCACGGCGACTCACCGAGAGCCCGCACCCTCTGTGTTAGTAGGAGCAGGAGTAACTACCAGGGCCGTGGGGGTGCCATGCTTATCGCCGGCTCTACGAAGTGAACGGTTGCCGAAGGATTTCAAAGGACCTCACAAGGTTCCGAATTACACTACTGATTTGCCTCCGGAGGTCTGGATCGAAAGTTATGAGCTGGCTATGGAGATGCTAGATGTTAGGGAGGGGGTGTGTGCTAAGTACTTCATCATGATGCTTGAAGGTCCGGCTTGCACGTGGTTAAAAGGATTGCCAGCCGATATCATCAATTCGTGGGCTGAGTTAAGGGCAAGGTTCATCAAAAAAATTCAAGGGACTTGCAAATAGCCTATGACCATCGTGGATCTTGATCATTGCGTCCAACACGAGGGTGAGTCGGCCCATCATTGGGTCCGACGGGTGTCGACCATCATCCACTCATCTGAATAGATCATGGTGGCTCAAGCCATGCTGATCTTAGAGAAGAACTGTCACTTCATGCCTTTGAAACAGAAGCTTGGCCATCTCAAGCGTACGTGTCAGGACATGGGAGAGCTTATGACGGCTCTTACGAAGTACGCTGACTCTGATAACACAAAGGATCTGAGTTCTGGTGAGGAGAAGACCGGCCAAGGTAAGAAGAATAACTCAGGCAAGGGTGCGGTGAACAATAGTAACCAGAGTAAGCGAAAAAAACCGGATGGTAGGTCAGAACTGGTGGCCAATGCAAGCACCGGCCAAAATCATCCTAATGGCAACAGGAAGTTCAGGCCGCCTTTTAATAGAAACATGTGTCCTTTCAATTTGGAGGAATGCTCAAAAAGCCCTGTCCGGAACACAGCCAGCCCGGTAAGCCTTCAGCGCACACATGGGGTGACTGCCATATCATGTAGAAGTTCAAGAATTACCACATGCAGCAACACAACAACCAGGGTGGTATCCCGCCCGGCGGGTCAGGACCGGGTGGGTCAGGAGCCGTATTTGGATCCGACGGCTCAGGATCCGGTCATCATGGTCAGAGCAATCAAGGAGGACATCCACAACACTCTGGTAACAACAGCCAGCAGCAGTAGCATAACCAGTCTAGGTATCAAAGTAATCCAAAGCAACTCAGTTCGGGCTAGTATCATGTTTTCACGACCAGCCTTAACAAGCGGGATCAGAAGTTGTGCAAGCGAGCGGCTAATGTGGTTGTTCCGGCTCTACGACGGTACTTAAAGTGGTCTGAATATGACATAATGTGGAGTCGGGAGGACCACCCACCGCGTGTTGATGACCCGGGGTGGCTGGCCTTAGTTGTTGCCTCCCAAGTGGGAGGATATATGGTGAATAAGGTACTTATGGATGGAGGCAGCAGTATCAACATCCTCTATTATGATACCTTCCGGCGGATGAAGCTCCTTGATAAGGATCTTAAGCCCTCATCCACCTTTTTTCATGGTGTGGTGCCGAGCAAGTCGGCTTATCCAGTGGTCAGGATTTCCTTGGAAGTCGCCTATGATGATGAATATAACTACAGGGTGGAGTCCTTGGGGATTCCTACCTTCGGGTATAGCTTATCTAACCCTAACAGCCGGCTTTATGCCAAAAAAGTTGACATGTCAACTTTGGTTGTCGAAGGGGGCTTCCCACCTCCAGGTGTATCTTATCTATCCCTAACAACCGGCTCTTACGCCAAAAATGTTGACAAGTCAACATAGCCGTACAGGGGGCTTCCTGCCTTACGGGTATAACTTACCAAACCCTGTCGGCCTGCTCTTAAAGCCAAGCAATGAATACCATCTATTCATGCAGGAAATCAAGCTGCGAAGAGCCGGAAAGGCATACGACGAGAAGAACAAGGAAAATGACATATATATATATATATATGTTAAGCCGGACTTTCATATGTGCGCGATGGCACAGTTCAAGAAAGGCAAAAGTTGCTACTAGGCTATTACAGACGCTCTCTGTGGAGCCCAAAAACATCAAGTTTGTTACACCGCTCATGGCGGGTCATGAAGAGCCGGCTATCAATAGGTATCTACAGCGCAATCAGCTGGCTGGCGGGTCACCCTGCTCCGGGTCTTCGGCTGCCTTGATCTGGAGATTGTCCAAGTCCCAATTGCAGTTGGTTAAAGCGGAAAAGGTTCCTTCTTCAAAGAAGGGGGATGGGTCAAGTTCAGAGGCAAAAAGGTTCCTACTACGGGTGGGTGTTAGATCTTTGCTTTCAAAGAGAGGGCCACGGATCCGTTTCTGATCTGCGCTATAAGCCGCCTGGTAAGTCGCCAAGTTAACCACTTCTGCTAAGACGGAGGCCAGGACTTTGGAATTCTTCTTGCACCGGGCATAGTCGGCCTCTAAAAATTCGGAGCCATCGTCCTTCTTGGAGGGACCCGTCCATCATTTCAGCTGGAGTTAACTCCGGGGCAAAAGCTAGAGCCCGGCTTATAGCTGCGATCACCCCCTGATGGGCGGCTGATTTCTTCAATTCTGGGATTTGATTGGGCATTGTGGAGAGAAGTTCTAAGACCCCTTTGAGAATTGAAGGGATGGCATCCTTGTACTGTACGGCTTTGATGGTGCACATGGCGCCGCAATAGAGTTGCTCTATCAAGGTATATATGGCCTTCAGGGGCAGCAAGCTATCAGAGGCAAGTTGGCGGATCCTAGGACCTACATAAGATGGAGGTCTTGGTATAAGTCGCCAGCACAAGTACAGTACATCACTTGAGTTAAAGTCGTCAAAAACTTACCAAATAGGGCGGCTGTCATCTTCATGATTTGTCGTTTCAAGGATTGCAATTCATCAGACACAATCATGAGCCATTGATCACCATCATCCACCCGTTTAGTCAGGGCGGCTTCTTCAGGTTTAGTAGATGCCTTGAAGGTGGTGAAGTTGGCCTTGATTTTGGCCAGCTCTCCAGAAAGGAGCCGACATTTCCCATCAGCTTCACTCCGGGCGGCTTGCTGAGTGGCTAGATTGCTTTTTAAGCCGGCCACTTCTGACCCCACTTCGATTAAAGCTTCCTGCAAGATATCAAAACATGGAATAAATCGACAAGGGGAGAAAATTTCAAAGATATAGCATGTCTCAACCAGATTGCAAGCAATACGCATGACACTTGGGGGCTAATGTCTATTTTCAAGACAGTTCTGACTCAACTTCGACAAGATTGACCCCGAACTTGGGGGCTACATACTGGTTTTTTCAGGAGGTCAGCATGAAAGTCCCGACTCAACTTTGACAAAGATTGAGCCGGCCCTTGGGGGGCTAGATTTGTCTCTATTACTGATTCTCAATAAACTCCCGACTCAACTTTATGAAAGATTGAGCCGGCCCTTGGGGGCTAGATTTGGCTCTGTTACTAATTCTTAATAAAGTCCCGACTCAACTTTATAAAAGATTGAGCCGGCCCTTGGGGGATACGAATGGATCTATTACCTATCTTCTAGGAAGCTCCGGTTCAAAATTATCAATTATTGAGCCGTCCCTTGGGGGCTAACAACAATAGTTTGAGATCACATCTAATTAAGTTGAGGCCTACATGTTGGATGTTTCTACTTCTATTAAGATGGAAGAGCCGGATTATTATCAGTCAATATTAACCCGGCCCTTGGGGGCTACGTAAGGGTATAAGGAGGAAAAAGGAATACCTCGTATTTTCTCTTCATTAAGTTAACCAGTTTGAGCTCCAGATCCCGACTTGTAGATAGCCAGCTCATGTAGCCAGCATGAATTTCGTCAGCCGTCATTTTCTCTAAGGCGGGGAGCTCAAACTCCAACTTCCTGGAAGCTTCAGCCATGTCACTATGCTTGGTTAGCACGTGAGGTGAAGGAGAGTGCAAGCCGGTGCCGGTAATGACGACGTCCGGGGCAGCGGTATGATCAGCAGCCTTGGCAGGGCTCGGCGGCTAGGAAAGGTCCCTTTGCGGGCTCTCTGGAATAATGTCGTGAGCAGCCGGCTCGGCAGAAGTTGCGGGAGGGTCCACAGCCGGTATAGGCACGTCCGGCTTGGGAAGCTCCGAGTCATGAGAATTAGGGCCAGGGCAGGGCTTGTTGGTTTTCCTTCGCTTGGCTTGAGCCCTAGAAAAGAAGGAAAGTTAGGGTCCAAGGGTTGCAACCGCCAAAGAGCTGGACATAAGGCTGAACACGTATAGCGGATTAATCTTGGGAGGCGGCAGAGCAGTGGCTGTAGAGTCGCCAGACGAAGGTGATCCCTGAGAGACAGTCCAGATAATATAAGGCAATGTTGAAATTACAAAGGAAAAGCTAGTAAAATCAAACAAAGAATAAATACATACCTCTACGGGGCGCTTCTTCTGAGCCGGGGAGTTAGGTAACCCGGACATGAGATCAGTAGAGCCGGCGCTCCGGGTTTGGCATTCGTCAGCTTGCTGTTGCTTTTTCAATAGAAATTGGGGATCCAAATAAGCAAGAGGATGAGAAAGGGGAACTTTTCGAACGACCCGCCGTATCTTCTGGGGTACAAAACATTCTGAGTCGGATGAAACATGAGTTACCTCAGGGGCGTTGGCGCGGCTTGTCTCTACCTCGTCCTGTGAATAAGTTGTTGTCAGTAAGGTGAATAACGAGGTAACAAAAAGTAGCCAAATTATACTTCCGAGCCGGAAGATTCTGGCGGTTCAAACCATTCCTCTTGAGGGGTGGTCTTCTTCGTCCTCTTGGCCAGGGCCTTCTTCTTGCTATTCTTCAAAGGAGGAACATACTTCTTCTTCCAGAAGTCGGAGTCAGCCTGAAAAGGTAAGCCGACTAATAGTGATGACTTGAAAGAACATAATTAAACAAGGAGAAGAGACTATGAAGAGTCGCCTTACGTCCGGGGTCGGGTTAATGACATAGAAAGGCGCTGCAAGCTCCTGACGTCTCATGAACAAGGCTTCGGATGAGAGTGGTAATATCATCCTCGGTTAATGTCGACCGGCTGAAGCAGAGGGAATCATCATGCTGGCCTGGGTATTCGCACATGAGGCGGCTTCTCCGGCTCAAAGGCATAATCCTCCAAGAGATCCAGGAGTGGATCAAGTCTAACCCCGTCAATCCGTTGGCCATGAGGGCTCTAATCTTGGCATGAGGCGGCTCGTGCCTTGCACATTCAGAAGTTGACAGTCGGCCGGGATGCTCGGAGGTTGTCTTGAGCCGGGAGGGGCAGTAACCCGGCAGCGGATGCTGACCCTCCGGGGAGGTATCTTTACAATAAAACCAAGTTTTATTCAAATCTTTTGGATGACTCGGCATCTGAATAGCCGGAAAGGTTATATCCCGGCGCCTCTGAATGGAGATCCCACTGAGTTCTAAGCTGGGGCCGGCCTTCACTTCGGTCTGCCGATTCGCATAAAAGAATTCCTGGAAGAGGCTAACAGACGGCTCAGTTTGCAGATAGACCTTGCTGAGCACTTGGAAGTTGCATATGTTTGAGACGGAATTGGGGGCAAGGTCGAGGATGCAGCTTGTAAAAGTGAAGGACATCCCGAAAGAATTTCGAGCCGGGGGGTACGAACCCACGTTCAATGTGATCTGAGAAGACAACTACTTCGCCCTCCCGGGGAACGAGTTTCATTTCATTACCCAGAACCCGCCAATGGATAACCTCTTTGGCGGGAAGGGTGCCCGCATGCACAAAATCCATCAGAAACTCGTCCGTGATGCAAGAGCCGACCAAATTGCATGAGTTGGATGCACGAGACATGGTGGCGGCTTAAACAACTACGCGAGATAAGCAATGAGCGATGGGTCAGGGAACGCCAGACGTCTATAGGCAGTGACAAGCTTAATATCTAGAGATTAAGCCGCCAGGATCTGGCTGGTGAGATTCGAAATACATGGCGGGTCAAGATTATGAAAGGACGAAGCAAAATTCGGCTAAGTGTGGAAAAACAGGTTTCTCAAAATATCGCTAAGATTGCGGATCTACAAAACAAAGGAAAATTTCCTATTTTCAGACAGGGGTCTAACTAGCAAAAGTGGAGAAAGTTTAAAAATGACAAGCGGAGCTATGGTGAATCTGTGTGGCATTACTGTCAGTCTCCTACATAGCGGCACAGTGGGGACGAGATATCGTCAAAGGTTTGTGGGTTAAGTATGACCGGCATTGACGGAAGCTCAAGTTCTAACAGGCGGCAGCGGAGCTCTATGAAACCCTACTGAGGATGGCTATGGATCTACAGGCAGGAGGACTCACCAGAGACGGCACGACAAACATGGAGAAAGCTCTAGAATGTAATAGGTTGATCCAGCGGCCTTGTCAATGATGATGGGGAGACGGCGTCGGAATGAGCTGCGCAGAAGCGGAGGCGTCGAGAGGAAGGAGAGGAAGAGTGAGCGAGGAAGAAGGTAATGCCGACCCTCGCGGTCCTTTTTAATAGGAAAAGGTGGAACAAACGCAAAAATCCAGGCGTCCAAAATCATTTGACCGAGGCAGGCGCCTCGATTCCTGGTCATCCATTTAATAAGGGAAGATTCGTTGCGTGCGTCAGAGGATCTTTTTTACAGATTTGACATGACGTCACGGGGAGTCATTATTTTCTGGGCGTCTCACCGAGGAGTAAGAAGAAGGATGAAGTGAGCAAGCTCAAATCAACCTGGGGCCTAATGTTGGGGATATAACCCCATAGTGAGACCCGCCCTAAAGGCTCCGGATCACACCGGGCGGCTCGTATGCCAGTTCAAGAGTGGGCTGTGAAGACTTAAGCCCAAGACATTTGGCGGCTTGACAGGACGGGCTGGAGTGTGGCCCGGATAAAGAAGACCCGATCGAGTAAGCCGTCGTCCGGAGACAACTTGGTCAGGAAAGGCAAGATAAGATAGAGGTAGACTCGGACATGTAATGAGAGTCGGATACACTTGTATGACCTGTGGTCTTGACCTCCTATATAAAGGCGAGACCCGGGGCGACTTATGGGTCAGGCTATCGAGAACTAGGTTAAGCAATAGCTCCCTTGTAATCGATACATCAAGCAATACAAGCACAAGCAGGACGTCGGTTGTTACCTCATCTTGAGGGGCTAAACCTGGGTAAATTCGTGTCCTTCGTCCCAACCAACCCCTTTCAGTCCATCACGTGAGCAATGGGCTCGAATCCAAGTCCATTCACCCGGACATCTGGCGTGATAAAACCACGACAGTTTATGATGGCGATTTATAGCCAAAATTCCGTCTTATGCAGGTCAAAGGAGCCGTCAACTTGCCACTGATAGCTTGTTGCCATTGAAAGCCGTCTATACGTTAACGGAGCAACTGTATTGTGGATCTCTCTGCACAATCAAGGCGGTGCTCTATAAATATAGTATTCCCTCAACTATGAAGGGAGTCATAGAGTTGCTGTCCACCCTGCCCAAACAAATCCAGGAGCTCAAAACATCAGCCGCCAGAAAAGGAGTCGTCGCAGCCATAAGCCGGGCTTTAGCTTTCGCCCCAGAGCTGACTCCCGAAGACATGATGGATGGGTCTCCATCAAAGAAGGATGACGGCTCAGAGTTCACGAATGATGACTATGCTCGTTGCACGAAGGCTTCCAGAGTCCTCGCATCAGTGTTAGCAAAAGAAGTGGACCTGTCAACATACCAGGCGGCTTACAATGCCGAGCAGAAGAGAGTACGCGGCCCAACCTTTGAGTCCAAGGACTTAACGCCTGCACGCGGTAAACATCTCTTTGCTCCTGATCTTGACCCGTCCCCCCTCTTTGAAGAGGCAAACTTTGCAGCTTTAACCAACTACAACTGGGACATGGACAATCTCTAGATGATGGAGGTCGAAGACCCACCGCAGAGTGACCCGCCATCCAACTGACGACCTTGGTAACGCCGTGGATGATCCGGCCTTGTGACCCGCCATAGGGCGATGTAAAAAACTTTGAGTCCTCACTTTTGAGCTCCGCAGAGAGCATTGTAATAGACTTGTAGTAAACTTTGTCTTGCCTGAACTGTGCCATCGTGCACATATGAAATCGTGTGGCTTAACATATTACATCTGCCTTGTGCCTTGAACTCATACCAGATGTTGTGGAGGCTCTTGGTAATTAACCAACCTGCGAGAATAAATTATTGTTCACATTGTCAGGAGGACGTCTTAAGATAGCGCCACCCAAAGATGCAATATCTTTCTTGACTTGCTTTTTGTTTTAACTCATGTGCTGGTTCTTCTGAGCTGACTCGCCACTTAAAACTCCTTAGCATTACATGGTCTCTATCGAGATTGGCCATCAATTCCTTTGAGCGGCTCAGGGTCTCTAAGCGAGATTAACTGACAGAAAGTGTGACGTCCAAAAGAGACTCCGCAGGGCATGAGTACCCTAGTAGTCCATAAACTGCCTCTCACGTGACATAAATCCGTCATTTTAACCTTAAACAATACAAGGTCCTTAAAGGATTAACTGCCTAAGAGTACGAACAGGCCACATAGCAGAGAGTCAGCAGTAGATGGGAGAGCTTATCCTTGCTTTCCGTAAGCCGGCCCTCACGTGACAAGAGCCGCTATTTTAACCTTGAACCAGTACAGGGTCTCTATCAAGATTGGCCATCAATTTCTTTGAGCCAGCTCAGGGTCTCCAGGCGAGATTAACTGGTAAGAGTTCGGTGGGTCACCTAGCGGAGTAGCATCAACATACACGCAGGTTTAATCCTGTTTGGCTTAAGAGCCGATCAGGATGGTGTGTAAGCTAAACTCGGTGGGTTGGAAGCCCCAAGTGACCTTTGTTGACGGAGTCAATTGTTTGGCTTGAGAGCCGACCGATAGGGTGTGATAATCTAGACCCGGTGGGTTGGAAGCCCCCTCGACGATCATGTTGACGGAGTCAACTATTTGGCGTGAAACCCGATCAATAGGGTCTGATAAGCTAAACCCGGTGGGTTAGAAGCCCCCTGATTGACCTTTTTTGCACCGACAGAGATATGCGAAACGGCAGAGGCCCCGGCTTGCAGGGATGTCAACTTTATTCATATATATATGATATGTACAATGAAGGTGTACAATGTCAAGTCTTGATAACTTAAGTATAATAAGGCTGTAGATGCGCTATGTTCCACGGCCGGCGGGTCTCTTGCCCAGAAGTGTTTAAGTCGTCTCGGGATGTCAATGAGGTAATACGACCCATTGTTGAGATATCTGCTCACCACGAAAGACCCTTCCCATGGAGGGGATAACTTGTGTGCATCCGTCTGATCTTGAATCAAACGCAGCACTAAGTCGCCTTCTTGTAACGTCCGACTCTTAACTCTGTAGCTATGATAGCGACGCAGGTCTTGCTGATAAATTGCCGATCGGTCCGCCACCAGATCACGTTCTTCCTCCAAGGCATCCAACGCATCTTGACACACTGTTTCATTGTCTGCCTCAATGTAAGCCGCCACTCATGGCGAGTCATGACGGAAATCGCTTGGTAACACGGCTTCTGCACCGTAAACCATGAAGAAAGGTGTATAACTTGTTGATCTATTGGGGGTGGTTCTGATGCTCCATAAGACGGATGGCAACTCCTCCACCCAACAACCCGGCGTTCGCTGTAAAGGAACCATAAGTCGGGGTTTGATACCTCTCAAGATTTCTTGGTTAGCACGCTCTGCCTGACCGTTTGACAGTGGATGAGCAACCGCAGAAACATCAAGTCTGATGTGTTCACTTTCACAAAACATTTTCATAGCCCCCTTGGATAGGTTTGTACCATTATCAGTGATGATGTTGTGAGGGTACCCAAAACGGTAGATGAGTTTTTAATGAACTGAACCGCCGTGTCTGCGTCACACTTGCTAACCGGCTCAACTTCTACCCACTTGGTAAATTTGTCAACCGCCACCAAGAGGTGGGTCTTCTTGTCCTTGTATCTCTTGAAAGGCCTGACCATATCAAGCCCCCAGACTGCAAACAGCCAAGTAATTGGAATCATGCGCAGCTCTTGAGCCGACACATGAGCACGCCTGCCAAACTTTTGACATCCATCGCACTTGTGGACCAAGTCTTTCGCATCCTTATGAGCCGTCAGCCAGCAGAAGCCATGTAGAAAGGCCTTGGCCACCAGAGACTTTGAGCCGGTGTGATGACCACAATCACCAGCATGAATTTCATTCAAGATTTCCTTGCCCTCTTCAGGTGAAACATAGCGTTGAAACACGCCAGTGACACTGCACTTATGTAACTCGCCATTGACTATCATCGTAGATTTAGACCGCCTGGTGATTTGTCTGGCGAGCTTTTCATCATCAGGTAACTCGCCATGAGTCAAGTACGCCAAATAAGGCACAATCCAGTTAGGAATTGCATGTAAAGCCTCCACCAATTGTCCTTCCGGGTCAGGGATCGCTAAGTTTTCCTCTGAAGGTAACTTAACTGACGGGTGATGTAGTACATATAAGAAAACGTTAGGTGGCACCGGCTTAAGTTGAGAACCCAACCTTGACAGGGCGTTAGCCGCCTCGTTCCTATGACGATCAATATGATCCACCTGATAACCCTTGATGTCACCAGCAATGACATCCACCGCCTAACGATAAGCTGCCATCCGCGGGTCCTTGGAGTCCCAAGTGCCTGAGACTTGCTGGGCTACAAGATCTGAGGCGCTGAAACATCTGCCCCGGATCAGGTTCATCTCCTTAGCCACCCGGAGGCCATGAAGCAGAGCTTCGTATTCAGCTGCATTGTTAGTACAAGGAAACATCAACCTTAGCACATAACATAACTTATCATGTTTGGGGGAAGTTAAGACAACCCCCGCCCCTGATCCTTCCAGTTGCCTAGATCTATCAAAGTGGATTGTCTAGTATGGGTTGTCCGGCTTTTCCTCGGGCGCCTGACATTTAGTCCAGTCGTTGCTGAAATCCACCAAGGCTTGCGACTTAACCACCGTGCGAGGCATATATTTTAAATTGAGAGGTCCAAGCTCCAATACCCACTTAGCGATCCTGCTAGTGGCTTCTCTGTTTTGAATTATATCTCCCAATGGGGTAGAGCTAACCACTGTGATCTGGTGCCCCAGGAAATAGTGCTTTAGCTTGCGATTGGCCATGCACACCCCATACACCAGCTTCTGCCAATGTGGATACCTTTGCTTTGATTTTGTCAGGACCTCACTGATATGGTAAACCGGCCATTGAACCGGATATTCCTTCCCCGCGTCCTTATGCTCGACAACGATTGCAGCATAGACAACCTTGTTATTAGCCGCCACGTATAAGAGCAGGGGTTCTTTTTCAACCGGAGCGGCTAAGACCGGTGGCTCAGTGGGCTGTCTCTTGAGCGCCTCAAATGCTTCACCCGTCGCCGTACTCTAGACAAAGTTGTCCGTCTTTTTCATCATCCGGTACAAAGGAATGGCCGTCTCACCAAGGCGGCTTATAAACCAGCTTAACGCCGTAATCTGTCCCGCCAGGCGCTGAACATCATTGATGCATGCCGGCTCAGACAGGGAGGTGATAGCCTTGATTTTATCCGGGTTAGCCTCAATGCCACACTCAGATACTAGAAATTCCAAGAGCTTGCCTACCGGAACGCCAAAGACACACTTCGCCGGGTTAAGCATCATCTTGTAGACCCGTAAGTTGTCAAAAGTCTCCTTCAGGTCATCAATCACAGTCTCCTTCTTCCTTGACTTGATCACCATATCATCCACATATGCATGAACATTGCACCCGATTTGGCTGTGAAGACAGTTCTGTACACAACACTGGTAAGTCGCCTGGGCACTCTTGAGCCCGAAGGGCATAGACACATAGCAGGAAGCAACAAAAGGCGTGATGAAAGCCGTCTTATCTTGGTCTTTGACTGCCATCTTGATCTGATGATAACCAGAATAAGCATCTAGGAAGCATAAACTCTCACAACCCGCAGTTGCATCAATGATCTTGTCAATACGATGGAGAGGAAACGGGTCAGCCGGACATGCCTTGTTAAGATCCGTGTAGTCCACACACATACGCCACATGCCGTTTTTCTTGAGCAGTAGCATCGGGTTAGCGAGCCACTCCGGGTGAAAGACCTCGACGACGAAACCCGCCGCCAGAAGCCAGGCTATCTCTTCCCCAATGGCCTTGCGTCTCTCCTCATTGAACCGCCATAGAAACTATTTGACTAGTTTAAATTGAGGATCCAAATTAAAGTGGTGCTCTGTGAACTCTCTCGGTACACTCGGCATGTCAGAAGGTTTCCACGCGAAGATGTCCCAAATGTCACGGATGAATTCGATGAGCGTGCTTTCCTATTTAGGATCCATATTAGCTCCGATAGTGAATTGCTGAGATGAGTCACCTAGATTGAAATCTACCAATTTAGTATCATCCGCCGAAAATTTGAGGGGCGGCGCAACCTCTGTGGTGGGATTTTTCAGCAAAGTCATGTCCTCCGGGTCGATGTTTTCCTTGTAAAAATTGAGCTGCGCCTCAGCACAACTGGACTCTGCATAAGTAGCACCTCATTCCTCACACTCAATAGCCGTCTCTCGATCACCATGCACCATAAACGTAGCATTCAGGCCCGACATCTTGAGCTGCAAGTACACATAACAAGTCCTAGCCATGAATTTGGCGTAAGCCGGACGACCAAACAGAGCGTGATACGAAGCACAAGGTCTCTACCCTGTAGTTCTATTCGTCACCGAAGGCGACTTCTAAAGAGATCCTCCCCACTGGATAAGCTGACTTGCCAGGCACCATGCCGTGAAAAACTATTGATGACGGCTTAAGATCTTTATCAAGCAACTTCATCCGGCGGAAAGTATCGTAGTACACAATGTTGATGCTACTGCCACCATCCATAAGCACCTTGGTAAACACATAGCCTCCAACTTGGGGAGCAAGTACCAATGCTAGTCGTCCCGAGTCATCAACAAGCAGCGGGTGATCCTCCCGGCTCCAGGTTATATCATACTCAGACCACTTCAAGTATTGTGGTAGAGCCGGCGTGATCGCATTAACCGCCCGCTTGCGCAACTTCTCATCTCGCCTATCAAGGATGGTCATAAAAACATGATACTGACCCGAGCTGAGCTGCTTTGGATTACTCTAATATCCAGATTGGTTATTCTCTTGCTGATTGTTGCCACCAGAGTGCTGATGATGTCCTCCTTGGTTGCCCTAGCCGTGATGGTCAGATCCCGAGCCGCCAGACCCAAACCCGGCTCCTGACCCGCCTGGCCCTGAACCGCCGGGCGGGCCACCATTGTTGTTATGCTATCGTAAGTTGTAGTCCTTGAACTTTTGCTTAACGTGGCAATTACCCCACATGTGACCCGCGGGCCTGTCGGGACGACTGTGCTCCGGACAAGGTTTATTGAGCATCTCTTCCAAATTAAAAGGAGTCTTACCCTTATCAAAAGGCTGCTTGAACTTCCCGTTGCCCTTAGCACGATTGTTACCGGTGTTGGCGTTGGCCACCTGCTCTGACCCGCCATGTGGGTTCTTCCTCTTGCCTTGGTTACCATTGCCTACAGCATCCTTGCCATTGCTATTCTTCTTACTTTCACCAGGCTTCTCCTCATCAGAGCCCGGATCCTTTGTATTATCTGAATCAGCGTATTTTGTGAGAGCCGCCATGAGCTGCCCCATGTCTTGACACATGCGCTTGAGCCGGCCGAGCTTCTTCTTCAAAGGCGTAAAGTGGCAATTATTTTCCAAAATCAAGACCGCTTGAGCCGCCGTAATTTGCTCAGACGAGTGGATGATAGTCGAAACCCGTCGGACCCAGTGATGAGCCAACTCATTTTCCTGTTGTACATAGTGATCAAAATCCACAATCGTCATGGGCTGCTTGCACGTCCCTTGAAAGTTTTTGATGAACTTCGCTTTTAACTCAACCCAAGAATTGATGGTATTGGATGGCAGACCCTTCAACCACATGCGGGCCGGCCCTTCTAGCATCATGATAAAATACTTCACGCACACCGGGTTTGAGTGGTGACCCGCTCGCGTTGGAAAAGTCGTTGATGAGGTCTGGTTCCGTCGGGGCGGGTTAAGCTGTTGCCGAGCCGCCGACCGACTTCCAGGTGCTTCCGTTGTCCGACCTGTTCCTGGCGTGTTAAAAAGATTTCTGGCCTCATATTGATCTGGCAGGCAGGACTGATGACTCATCCGCCGCTCCCCGGCCACCGACTGCTGCTCTAGCTCAAGGTGAAAAGCATCTGTCTTAAGTTGCTCTGCCTCCGCGTCCATCTGAGCCTTTAACTCCCTGATCCCGTGCTGGAATTCCGCCATCCGGTCTTTTAGTCTTGTGATCTCCAGGTTCCAGGCGGCTTGATTCTTAGGCATGACTTCAGTCGCCATCACGGTTGTGAGCTCGTTCATAAGATCTAGAAGAACCTGAGCCGGCGGCGGGTCAGCCCCCGTGTTTGCCGCTTCAGTGGCTGCACTGCTTGGGCCCGGCTCTGTTCCCGCCATGAATACGGCCACCTGAGTCGGCAACCCATGATCGTCCGGCTCAGGCCGCTCCAACTCGGGGTAAAGTTCGTCATAGACCCGAGCCCGTCATCGTGAAGTTGGTAGATTGATTCCGCCTCTTTGCTCGAAGATTCATCCTCTGAATGAATGAGAGTCTCCTGCGACATAGAAGCCTCAAGATCCACACCTTGAGTGAAGCCAACAAAGATATGCTTCCTACCCGGGTTAGCACGGGTGGGTTGCATGTGTCAGGCGGGTTGCATGCACCGAGCCGGCTCGCTGATGTCTGTGCAGACGTCCGGCCCGGGTGTAGATCTGCCGACCTTGTCGATGAAGACGTGGATTCCCCCGAAGGGGACCTAGAACCCGTACTCCACAGAGTCGGCCTCAGGACCCCAACCGGCATCGTAGATGTAGAGCCGACCGCGGTGACTTTTGTTCATCCTTATGATCACGTATCCCTTGATCCCTGGAAGAGAGCCCTTTGATAACACAACACCACCGAGCGCCAGCCCCACGGTGGGCGCCAACTGTCGTAGTTTTGTCACGGCAGATGTCCGAGGACTTAGATTTGAGGCCATCGCTAAGGTGATTGACTCAAAGGGGTTGGTTGGGACGAAGGACATGAGTTTACCCAGGTTCGGCCCCTAGAGATGAGGTAAAAGCCTACGTCCTGCTTGTGTTGTATTGATTGGGCTATCAATTACAAGGGAGCGGATTCGCTTGACCTAGCTCTCGATTGATTGGTTTCTGTCTAAGTCGCCCCGGGTCTCGCCCTTATAAAGGAGGTCAAGACCACGGGTTACACGAGTCTCATACCGACTCTTACAACATGTCCGACTCTATCTCTATGTCATCTTGCCTTCCTAAGCAAGCCATCTCTGGGCGGCTTATCCGCTCGGGTCTTAATGCCTTCCTTGTCTGGGCCTTGCCTTGGCCCATCTTGGTGAACTGCCATACGTCTAGGCTTATGTCTTGAGGCCCATCCTTGGTCTGGCTTATGAGCCGCCAGGTATGACCCGGCCCCACCTGGGTGGGTCTCACCACGGGGTTATATCCCCAACACTTATGGTGCTCAAGGCCATATACACCTTAATAGAATAGTTATATGTCGGGCCTCTAATCACCATCAAGGCCGTCATGTCTGCAAAGGGTGTCCCTAAATTTATGAAGGGTGTAGTCCACCATTCCTATGCAAGTGGACGAACTGAGGAGATGATTCGCCCGTACGGGTGCAATGGCTGCTTTGAGCCAGTCGCTGGCTTACGACGAAGAGCTTAATCCCGACAAAATGATGAACGACTTTCCTAAACTAAAGGATGATGGCTCAGAGTTCACAAAAGCACACTACTCTTGCTGCCATAAAGCATCCCGGGTTCTTGCAAGTCGGTTAGCTGCAGAAGCTGACCTATCCGTGTACGACGCGGCTTACTTTGAAGACAACAGGCAGATCAACGGACCCTCTTTTGAAGCAAGGAACTTGATTCCTCAATGTCGTAAGCACCTCTTCACTTCTTATGTTGACCCGTCTCTATAGGATCACTAGAAGAGTGTCTAGAGGGGGGGTGAATAGACTACTAACAGGAATTTAAAACTTAACCTTTTCCCAAGTTAATTGGTTGGCAGATTTTAACAGTTTTAGCAAGTCTAGCAAGTCTAACAGCCCTACACATGCATGTCTAGAAATATGGCAGCGGAAAGTAAAGACATTGCACAAGGAGTAAAGAGATGAGATAGGAAGGTCAAACGCAATAGGAGATGCAAAGATTTTTCCCTTGGTTCCGATAGGTGGTGCTATCGTACGTCCACGTTTATGGAGTCTTCAACCCATGAAGGGTAACGGTCGCGAGAGTCCATGGAGGGCTCCACCCATAAGGGTCCACGAAGTAGCAATCTGCACTATTCCATATGGCTTCCATCCAGGAAGGACTAGCCTCACTATGGGTAGATCTTCACGAAGTAGGTGATTTCCTTGCCCTTACAAACTTCTTTGTTCACTCCACAACACGTAGTAGGAGGCTCCCAAGCGACACCTAACCAATCTAGGAGGCACCACCCTCCAAAAGGTAATAGGCTCGGTAATGACAATGAACTCCTTGCTCTTGTGCTTCAAGATGATAGACTCCTCAACACACAATCACTCTCTCATAGATTTGGCTTGGTAGAAGAGATGGGATTGGTGGAAAGCAACCTGGGGAGGCTAGAAATCAAGATGCGTATGTTTGGAGTGGAAGATCTTGATCTCAACACAAGGGTAGGTGGTTCTCTCTTAGAAAACTGAGTAGGATAGGTATGGAATAGTTCTGAGTGCTTCTCCTTCGAGTAAGTGGTGGTGAAGGGGTATATATAGGCATCCCCAAAAATCCAACCGTTACACACAAAATGACCAACTCGGTGACACCGAAATGTTATTCTCGGTGGTACCAAAGTGACAAAAAGGTGGCAACTTTTGAATCCCAGTGAGACCGGTATTGGAAACATGGTTGCACCGACAAGGTGACCAACGGTCAGAATTGCCAAACTCAGTGACGCTGATTCAACATTCTTGGATGGACCGAAAATGTGAACTTGCATAATAGAAAGTTGGCAGCCCAACTCGATGGCATCAAAAGTTGTATCGGCTGAACCGAAGGGTTAGGGTTTGGCTGAGTGTGTCTAGGGTTTGGAATCGGTGGCACCGGGATAGGAATGTTGGTTGCAACGATTTTGAATGTTTGGCTATGGACAGACTTTGGTGGGAGAACTTGTGGATGTTTCTGGTGACTATCATTTGTGCACGTATGAGCATTTTGTTCACCAACAAAACTTTACCCCCTTTTAATAGTGTTGGATTTCCTATGGACTCAAAGTGATTTCTCATAAATGTAAAATGTAGAGTCATGTTGCTTGAAGCTTGGCCAACCTATTTCCTTGCATCTTGGGATAATTCCACAATCTCCACAATCCTTTTGCCAATCCAACTCTCCATGGACTATTATCTAAAATACACTAGATGAAAGTATTAGTCCAACAGATAATGTATGTTGTCATGAATTATTAAAACCACCAAGGGAGCATGTTGTGCTTTCAATCTCCCCCTTTTTGGTAATTGATGACAACATACAATCAAAGCTTCAAATAAAGATATGCGTGGATGTAATGAAGACTTACTTATATTTGCTCCCCCTAAATGTGTGCAATCCTTTAAAGGATAGTTGCTTTGGAATGCATGGACACACATATAGATGAGGGGATATAGGAAGTCATGTGTATCTTGGCTATATGCATCAATATATGTGAATGAAATGTACATCCTTGATCAAGACATCACTCTTGCAAACAATATGTGCAAGAAGCAAGAGATCATATTGATCAAGAATATGATTCATATACTTACCTTGAGTTCTTGAGCATTCTAGTATTAAAGACACACTTGAGAAAACAATGTTAGGAAACAAAGAGTATTCTACTAATCAAAAGCAATAAAACTCAAAGGATAAAACACTATATCTTGGTATCCCTTTGGCATTAATCCTTTATAGCTTTTCTCCCCTTAGATATGAAAGTGATAGTTCATCCTCTCCCCCTGAATCTCAGCATGTAGATATTGGGATTGGATAGGGTGAGAAAAAGGAATACTTTGTTCACTTTAGACTTTTCTCCAAAATATATTCTTATCTCCCTACATTGTTATTCTCCCCTTGTTTACATAAGTGTGAACTTTTGATATTTTCCTCTCTCCCTATGCATAAGCATGTAACTCTCCCTTTAGCATGAACCTTTGATATTCTCCCCCTTTGGCATAAAATACCAAAAAGGTCAAACTTAGGAGTAGTGATAGGGATCATTTACGAGGAAGTGATCCTAGAGAACAAGGGTTATTGAAAGTAGGGTTCATAGAAAAAGAACTGAGGGAATCATTGAATGAATCTTCTCTCCCTTTGGCAAATTTTAGTTTTCTTCTCCTTGGAGCTAGGGATCCTTGAATAAAGAATTTCTCCCCCGAAGTGTTGTTTGTTATTCTCCCCCTATAATTTTTTTAATAATAAAGGGGTCATCGAAGGAACAAGAATATCACAAGAATAGATACCAATAAAGAAAAACATTTAGGAAACACATATTTAGAAAAGAAAGAAAAATCGATGAATCCGGGATAAATAAATCGATGGTACTGAGATTGTGTAGTGCAGCTCATCTGCAATTTTGGTAGACCGAGTTATTTATATCGGTGGCTCAGAATGAGAGACCAAGTTTATGTTTTCACAGAGACAAAAGAAATAGTTTCAAAAAGAAAATTTGAATTTTTTACAAAAGACATCAAATAGATAAGATTTGAGTGGTTACGAGAGATCATGCAAATGGAGAGCAAACCACACAAGATTCTTAGCTAGATGATGGGAGGTGACTAGGTCACCCATATTAGAGTATATTGACTTAGGAGCCAAGCAAGAATACTTGATCATAGGTCATACTCTATGTTATGCTCAAAATGGGGTTACCATCTCTCGGTTAGGCATTTTGATGTCTTCATATCACTTGAGTTACTTTAGCCCATGACTTGGAGTAAAGCCATTTCAAGGATATGAGCACATACCTTTGAGTGATGTTGATGACGTTGCTCGTAGGTGAACTTGTTGAGGATGCTCAAGGTTGATGAATATCATCTTGAATTTGGAGCAATCCTTCATGTTCTAGTACACTAGTCACCTACAAAGGTTAGTCACGCAAGGAAGAAGAATGGATATATCCAATTGACATGATACTACTTAAGATTTTGCAACTAAGATCAAGTATATGTCAAGCATATGTTTTTGTTGTCTTCTTCCTTCCATCATCAAGAGGGGTTGTGGATACTTGTTAAAGACAAGATTGCTTATGATTGGAGTTGATGGCAATCTTGTGGAATGAAGTTCTTCCAAGTACCTACAAAAGGTTAGATGCAGTACAAGGGAGCATAGAATTCCATGGCATATGATAATGAGTTATGAGCACATGGAAATAACAAGAAAGCTCATGCCCTTGCTTGCAACCGAGTGAGTATAGCTCAAGTTTGAAGCATCAATGATGTTCAACTCACTCCTCAAATGAAAAAATGTTTTATCATCAAGTGGCTTACTAAAGATATCGGCCAATTGCTTGTTAGTACGAACATGCTTAAGATTAATATCTCCTGTGGCAACATGATCACGAATGAAATGATGTCAAACTTGAATATGCTTAGTTCGAGAATATTGCACATGATTATGTCCAATTTTAATAGCACTTTCATTGTCACAAAGTAATGGAACATTTTTAACATAAATTCCATAATCCTTAAGCATTTGTGTCATCCATAGCAATTGAGCACAACAAGATCCAGCAGCAATATACTCAGCTTCGGCAGTAGATAGAGATACCGAGTTTTGTTTCTTGGAGGACCAAGACACAAGAGATCTACCCAAAAATTGACAAGTACCCGAGGTGGACTTTCTATCAACCTTGTCACCAGCATAGTCCTAATTGGAATAGTCAACAAGATTAAAAGAAGATCCTTTGGGATACCAAATGCCAAAGTTTGGTGTTTGTATCAAGTATCTCACAATACATTTCACGACCAAAAGATGACACTCCTTAGGTGCAGCTTCATATGTAGCACACATGCAAACATTAAGCATGATATCGGGACGAGATGCACATAGATATAGCAATGAACCAATCATAGATCGATTGGTGCATCCTCCCTGGTAAGATCAACATGTCCACTAGTGGGCATGGGAGTTTTCATACCTTTTCACTCCTGCATGTTGAACTTCTTGATCAAGTCCTTGGTATAGTTAGTTTGATAGATGAAGTTTCCTTCATTTGATTGCTTGATTTGCAAACCAAGAAAGAATTTCAGCTCACACATCATAGACATCTCATACTTCTCGGACATCAGCCTTCCAAACCTTTCACTAAATTGAGGGTTAGTGGAACCAAAGATAATATCATCCACATAGATTTGGCACACAAATAATTCTCCATTAACTCTCATAGTGAACAAGGTTGCATCAATTTTACCAATTTGAAAAACTATTTCAATGAGAAACTTCGTTAAACATTTATACCAAGCACGAGGGGCTTGCTTAAGACCATAAAGAGCTTTACGAAGCTTGTAAACATGATTAGGTTTCTTAGGATTCACAAAACCAGGTGGTTGCTTAACATAAACATCTTCTTCAATTTCACCATTTAAAAATGCACTTTTGATATCAATTTGATAAAGCGTTATATCATGGTGATTAGCATAAGTAATAAGAATACGAATAGCTTCAAGTCTAGCGACGGGGGCATATGTCTCACCGTAGTCCATACCTTTGACTTGCATATATCCTTGGGCTACGAAATGAGCCTTGTTGTGCATGACTTGACCGTCTTCGTCTTGTTTGTTCCGAAACACCCATTGGGTTCCAACGATGTTGTGCTCATCTTCGGGCTTCTCCACGAGTGTCCACACTTCGTTCCTATCAAAGTTGTGAAGCTCTTCATGCATGGCGTTCACCCAATCAGCGTCCTCTAGAGCTTGTTCTACCTTCAATGGCTCAATGCTAGAGATGAAAGAATAATGCTCACAAAAGTTAGCTAGACGGGTTTTAGAGCGAGTGATTCTCCCTATGTGTATATCACCAAAGATTTGGTTTAGGGGATGGTTCTTGGTCACTTGAGCTCGAACTCAGGTCAGCTTCCGATTGTTGGATGGTGGAGCTTCTTCTTCATCCTCATCATTTCCTTCATCTTTGTTGTTGTTGAAGGTGTCGTTCCCTTGAGGTGGGGGGAACATGGTTGTGGTGGATCTTCATGATGCACTTCCTCCTCTTCATCATCTTGTCGTGTACCACTTGTGGATGCCTCCATGTCGTGTTGAGGTTCACCTTGACGTGAAGTAGGGGCTTCCACTTTGGTTGTTGAAGTACTTTCCTTCACCACCATGGGATGAATCTTGCCGATGGGTAAATCTAGAATGGCTTCCGAAGGGTCTTTATCACCTACATCATTTGGCAATTGTTTGACTTGCGAACCATTAGATTCATCAAACTTCACATCTACCATCTCTTCAACTTTTCGAGCGAAGTTGTTGTAGACACGGTAAGTGTGAGAGTTCGATCCGTAACCAAGTAGGAATCCTTCATGAGATTTAGGAGCAAATTTAGTACGATGATGCATATCAAGAATGTAGCACTTTGAGCCAAATATCCGAAAGTATCCGACTTGGGTTTTGTTACCAGTGAGTAGCTCGTATGCCATTCTACCGAGAAGCTTGTGCAAGTAAAGTCGGTTTGTGGCATGACATGTTGTTTCAATGGCTTCTGCCCAAAAGTGTCTTGGAGTCTTGTATTCGTCAAGCATCATTCTTGCCATCTCAATGAGCATCCGGTTCTTCCTCTCAACAACTCCATTTTGTTGAGGTGTGTCCGTAGCTGAGAACTCATGTGAGACACCTTATTCGTCAAGAAAGGTATCCACATGGGTGTTCTTGAACTTTGATCCGTTATCACTCCGAACCTTCTTGATCTTCACTTAAAATTAATTTTGTGCTTTGCGAGCAAAGTTCTTGAAGATCTTTTGAACCTGCGACTTATCATCAAGAAAGAATACCCACGTAAATCTGGAAAAATCATCAACTATAACTAGACCATAGGAATTTCCACCGAGACTGTTGTAAGCATTAGGACCAAAAAGATCCATGTGAAGTAACTCGAGTGGTCTCCTAGTAGTCATGATATTCTTAATGGGATGACTTCCACCTACTTGGTTTCCAGCTTGACAAGCACTACAAAGTCTATCTTTGTCAAATATAACATCTTTAACACCAAGTATATGATCACCTTTGATTAGCTTATCTAGATTGTGCATGCTTACATGTCCAAGTCTTCTATGCCAAAGCCAACCTTTAGAGGATTTTGCAATTGAACAAGTGCGAGGTTTGGATCTCTTAGTGAAATCAACAATGTATAGATCACCTCTACAGAAACTGGTAAATACCATTTTATGATTATCTTGATGAAACACTTGGCAATCTACTTTCGTGAATAACACATTGAAACCGAAGTCGGCAAGTCTAGATACGGAAAGAAGATTGTAGCTAAGGGATTCAACAAGCATAACATTTTGAATAGAGCTATCATGGGATATGGCCACCTTACCAAGGCCAAGTACCTTACCCTTAGAGTTGTCTCCAAAGGTCACGTACCGTCAAGGACCTTGATTAGGCATGATCTCTTGGAACATGTCTTTATCACCAGTCATATGATTCGTACATCCACTGTCGAAAATCCACTCTTTTCCTCCGGACATGTAATCCTTAAAGTTTGCCATAAGACTCAGATTCTTCATGATCTTCTCATGCTTGATGTCGAACAACTCATCTTCATCATAGTAGCCATGTTCGACATTGTCATCATCAAGTGGGAAATCCTCATCATAAAGAACAAGAGATTCATTAGAATTGTGATCATAAAAATGTTCAAGTTTATGAATGCGAATGGCTTCAAAGATAATGATGTTGATAGTGGTGACATCTCCTTTAGCACGCATAAGATCATGGAGCTCAAATAGGCATTTATCAAAGTTTGGATCACTAGGCTTCATTTTGTGAAAAGCAACAATTTTGGTATAAGCACATGCAAAGTTCTTCAATTGAGAAAGCACGAACCTTGGTAAACCTCTAACAATAAGATTGACAACTCTTAGGTTACTGTTGGGGATATAACCCCATGGTAAGACCTGCCCAGGTGGGGCCAGGTCACGATTGGCGGCTCATGGGCTAGACCAAGGATGGGCCTATAGACATAAGCCAAGACATATGGCAGCTCACTAAGATGGGCCGACATGAGGCCCAGACAAAGAAGGCAAAGAAGACCCGAGCGGATAAGCCGCCCGGAGACGGCTTGCTCAGGAAGGCAAAACGGTGTAGAGTTAGAGTCGGACACGTTGTAAGAGTTGGTATGAGACTTGTGTAACCCGTGGTCTTGACATCCTATATAAGGGCGAGACCCTGGGCGACTTAGAGAGAAACCAATCTTTCGAGAACTAGGTCAAGCGAATCCGCTCCCTTGTAATCGATACTCCAGTCAATACAACTCAAGAAGGACATAGGCCATTACCTCTTCATGAGGGGCTGAACCTGGGTAAACTCGTGTCCTTCGTCCCAACCAACCCCTTTGAGTCCATCACCTTAGCGATGGCCTCGAATCTAAGTCCACGAACATCCGCCGTGACAAAACCACGATAGTTGGCGCCCACCGTGGGGCTAGCGCTCGGTGGTGTTGAGTTCTCAAAGGGCTCTCTTCCGGGGTTCGAAGGATACGTGGTCAGAAGGATGAACACAAGTCGCCACGGCCGGCTCTACATCAACGACGCCAGCTGGGGTCCCAACGCCGACTCTATGGAGTACAGGTTCCGGGTTCACTTTGGTGGAATCCACGTCTTCATCGGCAAAATCGGCGGATCGACACACGGGACGGACGTCTGCACCGACATCGTCAAGCCGGCTCGACGCGCGCAACCCGTCTGACACGTGCAACCCGCCCGTGTTAACCCGGGCAGGAAGCATGTCTCCGTTGGCTTCACTCAAGGTATGGATCTGGAGGCTTCTAAGTCGTAGGAGACCCTCATCTATTCAGAGGATGGATCATCAAGCGGAGAGGCAGAATGAATCTACAAACTTCACGATGGCGGGCTCGGGGTCTACGACGAGCCTTACCCTAAGTCAGAGCGGTCTGAGCCGGACAATCATGCTTTGCCAACTCATGCAGCCGTGTTCATGGCGAGAACAGAGCTGGGCACAAGCGGTGCGGCCACCGGGGCAGCAGACACGGGAGCTGACCCGCCGCCAGCTCAGGTTCTTCTAGATCTGATGAACAAGCTCACGGCCCTAATGGCAACTGAAATCACGCCTGACAATCAAGACGCTAGGAACCTAGAGATCACAAGACTGAAGCATCAGATGGTAGAGGTCCAACAGAGGATCGGCGCATTAAAAGCTCAAATGGACGCGGAGGCATAGCGCCTTAATACAGACGCTTTCCGCCTTGAGCAGGAACAGCAATCGGCGACCGTAGTGCGGCAGATGAGGCATCAGTCCCGCCTGCCTGAACAATATGAGGCCAGAAACCTCTTTAATATGCCAGGAACGGGTTGGACAAAGGGAGCACCTGGAAGTCGGTCGACGGCTCGGTAGCAGCTTCACCCACCCCGACGAAACCAGACCTCACCAATGACTTTACCAACGCCGGCGGATCATTACTCAGACCCGACGGAGAACATGGTGGCTGCGGCCACCCGGCTGGAAACACCCTATTCCCGACGAGGCACCTTACGCTGAGGAGGAGCGGAACGCCATTGGATATCTACAGACGGTGATGGCCCAGCAAGAGAAGTATACTTACAGCCGGAGTCGCATGCATTCAACCCCCATCCCCAGCCGTAGCTTCAACTGACGCTATGAGTCGCCAGCGGTTTCTAGCAGTGATCGGCACCGAGGCCCGCCGCGAGACGACAAAGCGTCTTTGGATGCTCAGGCGCTCGTAGATCGGGCGAGGGCACAATGTGAGGCGACAACTCAGGAAGCGGCGGCTCATCAAGAGCATGTGCCTTCCATCTCAGTCGGAGCGGGAGTGACCACCAGGGCTGTGGGAGTACCATGCTTGGTGCCGGCTCTACGGAACGAGCGTCTGTCGAAGGACTTCAAGGGCCCTTGCAAAGTCCCGAACTACACGGCTGACCTGCCTCCGGAGGCCTGGATTGAAAGTTATGAGCTGGCCATGGAGATGTTGGACGTCAACAACGCGGTATGCACGAAGTATTTCATCATGATGCTAGAAGGGCCGGCTCGCACGTGGTTGAAGGGTTTGCCACCCAATACCATCAATTCTTGGGCTGAGTTAAAGGCAAGGTTCATCAAAAACTTCCAAGGGATGTGCAATCAGCCCATGACAATTGTGGATTTGGACCACTGTGTACAGCAGGAAAATGAGTCGGCTTATCATTGGGTCCGGCGGGTTTTGACTATCATCCACTCGTTTGAGCAGATTACGACGGCTCAAGCGGTCTTGATTCTGGAAAAGAATTTCCACTTTACACCTTTGAAGCAGAAGCTCGGCCGGCTCAAGTGTACGTGTCAAGGCATGGGGGAGCTCATGGAGGCTCTCACAAAATACGCCGACTCTGATAATACGAAGGATCCGGGCTCTGATGAAGAGAAGCCCGGTCAGAGTAAGAAGAGCGGCAATGGTAAGGGTGCGGTGGGCAATGATAACCAAGGCAAGAGGAAGAACCCAGATGGCAGGTCAGAGCTAGTGGCCAACACCATCACCAGCAACACCCGTGCTAAGGGCAACGGGAAATTCAAGCAGCTTTTTAATAAAGGTAAGACTCCTTTTAATTTGGAGGAGATGCTCAATAAACCTTGTCCGGAGCACAGTCGACCCGACAGACCGGCAGGTCACACGTGGGGTAATTGCCACGTTATGCAAAAGTTCAAGGACTACAACTTACGATAGCATAACAATGATGGTGGCCCGCCCGACGACTCAGGACCAGGCGGGTCAGGAGCCGTGTTTGGGTCCGGTGGCTCATGATCTGGCCATCACGGCCAGGGAAACCAGGGAGGACTCAGGTGGTAGCAATTAGCAACAAAATAACCAGTCTGGATATCAGAGTAATCCAAAGCAGCTCGGCTCGGCTCAGTTTCTTGTTTTTACGACCAGCCTGGACAGGCAAGATCAGAAGTTGTGCAAGCAGGTTGTTAATGCGGTCAGGCCAGCTCTACCACAATATTTGAAGTGGTCTGAGTATGACATAACTTGGAGCTGGAAGCATCACCCGCCACGTGTTGATGACCCGGGACGGCTGGCATTGGTAGTCGCTTCCCAGGTTGGAGGCTACGTGTTCACTAAGGTGCTTATGGACTGTGGCAATAGCATCAATATCTTGTATTACGACACTTTCCGCCGAATGAAGTTTCTTGATAAGGATCTTAAGCCGTCTTCAACAGTTTTTCACGGCGTGGTGCCTGGCAAAGCAGCTTATCCAGTGGGAAGGATCTCTCTGGAAGTCGCCTTCGGTGACGAATACAATTACAGGGTGGAGACCTTGTGTTTTGAGGTGGTCAACATCAAAAGTCTGTATCATGCTCTGTTTGGACGTCCGGCTTATTCCAAATTCATGGCTAGGCCTTCTTATGTATACTTGCAGCTCAAGATGCTGGGTCTCAAAGGTATGATTACGGTGCACGGTGATTGAGAGATGACCATTGAGTGCAAGGAAGGAGATGCGGATTATGTAGAATCCAGCTATGCTAAGGCAGAGCTCAAGTTTGACAAGGAGAACATTGACCCGGAGGACCTGACTCCGCTGAAAAAGCCTACCACAGAGGTTGAGCCGCCCCTCAAATTTTCGGCGGATGATACCAAATTGGTGGATTTCAATCCGGGCGACTCATCTCAGCAGTTCACTATCGGAGCTAACATGGATCCCAAATAGGAAAGCACGCTCATCGAATTCATCCATGAGAATCGGGACATCTTTGCGTGGAAACCTTCTAACATGCCGGTTGTACCGAGAGAGATTGCTGAGCACCACCTTAATGTGGATCCTAAATTCAAACCAGTCAAGCAATTTCTACACCGGTTCAACGAGGAGAGACGTAAGGCCATTGGGGAAGAAGTAGCCCAGCTTTTGGCAGCGGGTTTCATCGTCGAGGTCTTTCATCCGGAGTGGCTCGCTAACCCGGTGCTAGTGCTCAAGAAAAACGACACGTGGCATATGTGTGTGGACTACACGGATCTTAACAAAGCTTGTCCGGCTGACCCGTTTACTCTCCCTCGTATTGACCAGATCATTGATGCAACGATGGGTTGTGAGAGTTTATGCTTCGTAGATGCTTATTCTGGTTATCATCAGATCAAGATGGTAGTCAAGGACCAAGAGAAGATAGCTTTCATCATGCCTTTTGGTGCTTTCTACTATGTGTCTATGCCTTTCGGGCTCAAGAGTGCCCAGGCGACTTACCAGCGTTGCGTACAGAACTGTCTTCACAGCCAAATTGGGTGCAATGTTCATGCGTATGTGGACGATATTGTGATCAAGTCAAGAACGAAGGAGACTTTGCTTGACGACCTGAAGGAGACTTTCAACAACTTACGGGTCTACAAGATGATGCTTAACCCAGCTAAGTGTGTCTTTGGCGTTTCGGCAGGCAAGCTCTTGGAATTTCTGGTATCTGAGCGTGGCATTGAGGCTAACCTGGATAAATCCAAGGCTATCACCTCCCTGTCTGAGCCGGCATGCATCAATGATGTTCAGCGCCTGGCGGGATGGATTGTTGTGTTAAGCCGGTTTATAAGCCGCCATGGTGAGAAGGCTATCCCTTTGTATCAGATGATGAAAAAGACAGACAACTTTGTCTGGAGTACGTCGGCGGGTGAAGATTTTGAGGTGCTCAAGAGGCAGCTCACTGAGCTGCCGGTCTTAGCCGCTCCAGTTGAGAAAGAACCTTTGCTCTTGTACGTGGCGGCTAATAATAGGGTTGTCAGCGCTGCAATTCTTGTTGAGCGTAAGGAGTCAGGGAAGAAATATCCGGTTCAGTGGCCGATTTACTATATCAGTGAGGTCCTGACAGAATCCTAAGAGAGATATCCACATTGGCAGAAGCTGGTGTATGGGGTGATCATGGCTTACGCCCTATCAAGGTTGGGTTCTCAAAGTAAGCCGGTGCCGCCTAACGTTTTCTTAGATGTACTACATCACCCGTCAGTAAAGTTACCTTCAGAGGAGGACTTGGCTATTCCTGACCCGGAGGAACAGCTGGTGGCAGCTCTGCATACAATTCCTGACTAGACTGTGCGTTACTTGGTTTACTTGACTCGCGGCGAGTTACCTGATGATGAAAATCTCGCCAGACAGATCACCAGGCGGTCTAAGTCTATGACGATAGTCAATGGAGAGTTACATAAGTGTAGCGTCACCGGCGTGTTTCAACGTTGTGTTTCACCAGAAGAGAGCAAGGAAATGTTGAATGAAATTCATGCTGGTGATTGTGGTCATCACACCAGCTCAAAATCACTGGTGGCCAAGGCCTTTCGACATGGCTTCTTCTGGCTGACGGCTCATAAGGATGAAGAGGACTTGGTCCGCAAGTGCGATGGATGTCAAAAGTTTGGCCGTCGTGATCATGTCCCGGCTCAAGAGCTACACATGATTCCAATTACTTGGTCGTTTGTGGTCTAGGGGCTTGATATGGTCGGGCCCTTCAAGAGATCCAAAGACAAGAAGACCCACCTCTTGGTGGCGGTTGACAAATTTACCAAGTGGGTACAAGGTGCACCGGTTGGCAAGTGTGACGCGGCCATGGTGGTTTAGTTCATTAAGAAGTTGATCTACCGTTTTGGTTACCCACATAGTATCATCACAGGTAATGGTACAAACCTATCCAAGGGGGCTATGAAAGCGTTCTATGAAAGTGAACACATCAGACTTGATGTTTTTGCAGTTGCTCATCCACAGTCCAACGGTCAGGCCGAGCGCGCTAACTAAGAAACTTTGAGAGGTATCAAACCCCGGATCATTGTTCCTTTGCAAACAATGTCGAGTTGTTGGGTGAAGGAGTTGTCGTCCGTCTTATGGAGCATTTGGACCACTCCCAATAGATCCACAGGTTATACACCTTTCTTCATGGTTTACAGTGCAGAAGCCGTGTTACCCAGTGATATTTGTCATGACTCGCCGCGAGTGGAGGCTTACGTTGAGGCGGACAATGAAACGGCGCATCAAGATGCGTTGGATGCCTTGGAGGAAGAACATGATCTGGCGGTGGCTCGATCGACGATTTATCAGCAAGACCTGCATCGCTATCATAGCCGCAGAGTTAAGAGCCGGATGTTTCAAGAAGGTGACTTAGTGATGCTGTTGATTCAAGATCATACAGATGCACACAATTTATCTATGCCATTGGAAGGGCCTTTCGTGATTAGCAGAAATCTCAACAACGGGTCATATTATCTCATTGACATCCGGGACGACTCACACACTTCTGTGCAGGAGACCCACCGGCCATGGAACATAGCGCATCTACGGCCTTATTATACTTAAGTTGTCAAGACTTGACATTGTACACCTTCATTGTACATATCATATATATATATATGAATACAGTTGGCATCCCTGCAAGCCGGGGCCTCTGCCGTTTCACATATCTCAATCTGTGCAAAAATGGTCCATCAAGGGGCTTCCAACACACTGGGTTTAGCTCATCACACCCTATTGATCAGCTCTCAAGCCAAATAGTTGACTCCATCAACATGATCGTCTAGGGGGCTTCCAACCCTCCGGGTTTAGCTTATCACAGCCTATTGGTCGGCTCTTAAGCCAAAATAGTTGATTCCATCAACAAAGGTCACTTGGGGGCTTCCAACCCACCGAGTTTACATTACACACCCTCTTGATCGGCTCTTAAGCCAAACAGGGTAAAACCTGCCTGTAAGCTGATGCTGCTCCGCTAGGTGACCCACCGAACTCTTACCAGTTAATCTCACCTCGAGACCCTGAGCCGGCTCAAGGAAATTGACGGCCAATCTCGATAGAGACCCTGTACTAGTTAAAGGTTAATACGGCGGCGCTTATCACGTGAGGTCCGTCTTACAGAAAGCAAGGATAAACTCTCCCATCTACTGCCGACTTTCAGCTATGTGGCCCGTTTGTACTCTTAGATAATTAATCCTTAAGAACCCTGCACTGTTTAAGGTTAAAAGAACATATTTATGTCATGTGAGAGGCAGTTCATGGGCTATCAAAGGTACTCATACCCTGCCGAGTCTCTTCTAGGACGTCACACTTCCTGTCAATTAATCTCGCTTAGAGACCCTGAGCCGCTCAAAGGAGTTGACGGCCAATCTCGATAGAGACCCTATAGTGCTAAGGAGTCTTTAAGTGGCGAGTTAGCTCAGAAGAGCCGGCGAATGAGTTAAGAAAAAAGCAAGTTAGGAAAGATATAGCATCTTTGGGTGGTGTTATCTTAAGCCGTCCTCCTAACAATACGACATTAATTTATTCCCGTAGGCTGGTTAATTACCAAGAGCCGCCACAACCTTTGATATGAGTTGAAGGCACAAGGCAGATGTCATATGTTAAGCTGGATGATTTCATAAGTGCACGATGGCACAGTTCAGGCAAGACAAGCTTTACTACAAGCCTATTACAATGCTCATTGCGGAGCTCAAAAGTGAGGATTCAAAGTTTTTTACACCGCCCTATGGTGGGTCACAAGGCCGGCTAATCCACGGCATTACCAAGGTCTTCAGTTGGATGGCGAGTCACTCTACGGCGGGTCTTTGACCTCCATGATCTGAAGATGGTCCATGTCCCAGTTGTAGTTGGTCAAAGACGCAAAATTTTGCCTCTTCAAAGAGGGGGACGGGTCAAGATGGGGAGCAAAGAGGTGCTTACGACGTGCAGGCATTAAGTCTTTTTCCTCAAAGGTGGGGCCACATACTCTCTTCTGCTCGGCATCATAAGCCGACTGGTATGTTGACAGGTTTACTTCTTCTGCTAACACGGAGGCAAGGACTCTGGAAGCCTTCATGCACCGAGCGTAGTCAGCCTCCGTGAACTCTGAGCCGTCATCCTTCTTGGAGGGAAACCCGTCCGTCATGTCCTCACGAGTTAACTCTAGGGCGAAAGCTAACACCCGTCTTATGGCTGCGATGGCTCCTTTTCGGGCAGCTGATTTCTTAAGCTCTAAGATTTGTTTCGGCAGGGTGGACAAAAAATCTATGACTCCTTTCATAGTTGAAGGGATGTTGTCCTTAGATCACCGCCTTGAGTGTGAAGAGAGCCCCACAATACAGCTCCTCTGTCAAAGTATAGACGGCTTTCAATGGCGGCAAGCTATCGGTGGCAAGTTGCCGGTTTCTTTGACCTGCATAAGACGGATTTTTGGTTATAAGCCGCCGGTAAGGTATTCACACAAGAAGTGTTGGTTAAATATTTGGTACTTACCAAAGATGGTGGCAGACATCTTTGCAATATGGCGCTTTAAGGCTTGAAGCTCCTTAGACACAACCACAAGCAGCTAGTCTGCGTCGTCACCATGTTTTGCTAGGGCAGCTTGCTCCGTCTCAGCAGACTTCTTGAAGGCAACAAATTCAGCTTGAACTTTGGTAAGTTCCTCAACGGCGAGCTGGCATTTCTCATCTGCCTCGCTTCAGGTGGCTTGCTGAGTGGCCAGATTGCTCCTTAAACCGGTCAGTCCAGACCCGGCTTCGTTTAAAGCTTCCTGTGACATATCAAAAACAAAACAAAGGTTAAGTCGCCAGGGTGGCATATTATCAAATGATAAAGATTAAGACAATGTAATGCAAGTCTCAAGCAGATTGCAAGCAATATGCTCGACACTTGGGGGCTAATGTATGTTTGTTTTCCAAAGCTACAATGAAGTTCCGGCTCAACTGAGACAAGTAAAGCCGGCACTTGGGGGCTGTAGTTGGCTCTTCAATTTATTTACAGTGAAGTTCTGGCTCAACTTAGACAAGTCAAGCCGACACTTGGGGACTACAGTTGGCTATTCAGTCTATTTACATTAAACTACCAGCTCATCTTCAATGAAGTTAAGCCGGCCCTTGGGGGCTACATTTGGCTCTCTAATCTGTTCATAACAAAGTTCCGGCTCATCTTTTGTCAAGTCAAGCCAGCCCTTGGGGGCTATAGATGGTTCTTTGAACAAATACTTACACACTAAAGCATCGTCTCAACTTTAAGTCCTAAGCTGATTATTGAGGCACACATGCCAAGTGTTCTTTACTCATAACAAAGATTCAAAGACCCGGCTTACCATTGGCAAATACTAAGCCGACACTTGGGGGCTACGTAATGGTATAAGGGAAAGAAAGCAAGAGTACCTCATATTTCTTCTTCATCAAGTTCACAAGCTTGAGCTCCATATTTCAGCTTGTAGACAGGCGGTTCAGATAACCAACATGAAGCTCATCGTCTATTAGCTTCTCTAGCGTGGGGAGTTCAAAAACCAGCTTCTTCGATGCTTCAGTCGCTTCAGTGTGCTTTTAACACATGAGGTCGAGGAGAGTGAAAGTCGGTGCCAGTAATGGTGACTTCTAGAGTACTCGAATCATTAGCAGCTGGTGAAGGGCTCGGCGGGTTAGAATTGGCCCTCGAAGGACTCTCAGGAATCATATCATTGGCTGCCGGCTCAGCAGAGCGACGAGCTTCTTCAGGCGTCTCCTTGGAGGCTGTAGAGGGATCAACGTGCGGTGTAGGAGAATCCGGTTTGCCAGGCTCTGGCTCTCCTTGGGAGTAGGAGTAGACCCGCCGTCTTCCTTTGTTTTGCTTGGGCCCTGAAGAACATAGAAGGTCATAGTTTGTGCTTTATAGATAATACAAGTTTGAACATAAGCATGAAAGGCACGTACTCTGGGTTGATCTTCAGAGGCGATAGAGCAGTTCCGATAGAGTCGCCGGATGAAGGGGGTGGGTCCTGAAAGCAGTTGAGACAATATAAGACAATTTCGAATTATAAAAGCAAGGTTGATAAAACATAGCCAGGTTGAATAAATATCTTAGCCGGCCATTTCCGTTGAGCCGGAGAGTGAGATAACCCGACCATGAGGTCGTTAGAGCCAGTGCTCCGGGTCTGGCGTCGGGAGAGTTGTTGTTGCTTTTTCAAAGAAAAATGGGGGTCTAAGTAAGCAAGAGGATGAGAAAGTGGGACCTTTCGGACGACCCGCCGTATCTTGTGTGGTGCAAGATGTTCTGAGTCACATGAAACATAAGTTACCTCAGGAACGTTGGCGTGGCTCGTCCCCGTTTCATCCTGTGAATTATTATTGTCAATAAGGTGTATCAAGAGACGACCAAGAAAGTCAAGTTCTACCTCGGAGTCCTCAGATTCCGATTGTTCTTGAGGTGTGGATTTTTTCCTTTCGGCCATCACCTTTATTCTTTGATTTCTTCGGAGGAGGAACGTACTTCTTCTTCCAGAAGATGGAATTGGCCTGAAAGTGTAAGCCGGAAGAGGTCAAAAGATTGAAGTATATATGGATAGCTAACGCGGGAATAAGGAGATCGAGAGTCGCCCTTACGTTTGGGGCCGGGTTTGCGGCACAAAAAGGTCCTAACCCGATGGTGCCGCAAGCTCCTGAAGACTCATGGACAAGGCTCTTGATGGCGGCCACAATGTTATCTTCTGATAACGTGGTAGAGTTAAAGCAGAGGGGGTCATCAGATTCACCCGTATACTCGCAAATGAGACGGCTTCGCTGGCTCAGGGGCATGACCCTCCAAGAAATCCAGCAGCGGGTTAGATCCATGCCTGTCAGTCCATTGGCCATAAGGGCTTTAATCTTTGCGTGAGCCAGAGTGTCACATCCCTAGCTAGCTTTCTTAGGAGAGCATGTGTGTGCATCATGTTTCACTTTTTGCATGAGTTTGAAATGGGGATTATCAGAAAACCCCAAACCCTCATCTGAATCAAACCAATTTAAAGATTGTGAAAAACCAACAAATCCAAAATGCCCATCAAAAATGTCCCCTATGTCTGATAATTATGGACATGAATATATTATGGGCCATCTTAAATATTAGAATATTTATAGCATTTAAAAAATAAATAATAAAGCTTCTGAAAATGCCAACTAAAGCATTATCAATATTTCAGTTTTCAAAATATTCTGAAACCTTTTATAGAAGTTTGAAAAATTCAAACTAATTTCTATAAAATATTTGGTATATTTTATAACTAACATTTGTGTCTAAAAATAAATGAAACAAATGTTAGAAAAAACAGAGAAAAGTTAAAAAAAGGAAAGAGGAAAGAGGCCCAGGGGAGGCTGGCCCCGCAGCCTAGCTGGCCCAGCCAGCCCCACCGTCTTCAACTTGCCAATAGGCAGGAGGGCGTGTGCCCGCGGCGCTCCGGCATGCGCGCGGCCACCTCTTGCTTGCCGTCAAGGCTGGAGGCCGCTAGGACCGCCAGCGCGACGCCTCGGACCCCCTCGTGCCGATCTTCTCCCCCTACCGCTCTCTCTCGCTCTTCCCCCTCTCCTTTGCTCTCTCCTTGCCGAACTGAAGCCGCCGGTGATTCGTCGTCCTTCGCGCGTCCCCGTCCATGCCGCGGCGCCAGAAGCCCCTCCGGTGAGGCCCCAGTTTTGTTCCCCCTAGCCCTGTCGCCATTCTCCTCCTCTAGCCTCGCAAGTCGCGGGAACAGAGAGGAGCTCGCCGCCGGCCATGGCATAGCCATGGCGACAGCGGCCACAGCTCGCGCCTGACCACGGGCTCATGCTTAGGGCGATCTCAGGAGCCCGTAGCCGCCCCTAGCTCCTCCTCCCGCACCCTGTAGCGCCGCTGCCACCATCGTCCAAGCTCACTGCCATCGGCTCCGGCCGCCCCTTGCCTCCCCGCATGTCCCACGCGATGCAGGCGAGCTCAGGCTGTGCCCCAGTGGTCTTAGCACCCAGAGACCCCCTGTAGCGCATTGAGCCTCCACCGTTGGTTTGGTTGCCACCGGCCAAACTCTGGCGGGGTCGACGTGGCAGCCGTCAGCGCTAACCCCCGCGGTTAATCAGCCCCGCAAAGGCTCACAGTGGGCCCCGCAAGCGGGTCAAACCCCAGTCAACGTGGAATTTGACCCTACTTAGCGGTGGGTCACTGACCAGTGGGTCCCGCTGGTAAGTTTGACCTGGACCGGTTGTTTCACCAGGCTGACGTCACAGTGACGTAGGCTGACGCAATAATGCATTTATGTTTTTAAATAAATTCCAGAAAATGTTAAAAACTTAGAAAAAACATATAAATTAATCTGTAAATCAGATGAAAATAATTTATATATGAAAATTTATCAGCAGAATCCAGTGAATCCAATGGTGCTATTATCATGCATGTTAGAGCAACCTAAGTAGATTAACATTGACAATTACTAATAGGTTAACATATGAAATAGGAAATGGGGAATGATTTTGAACCTATATTCAAAATCACTACATTTAACTTGGACAGTAGTTGCATTAGCTCATCCATACATGCTGCCATGTCATGATCATGCATCATATTGTTGCACCTGCCATGTATTGATTGCTTTCTATCTGCATTGCGGTAGGCCCTGCTTCTGAGGATACCTCCGAGTATTCCAACGAAGGAGAAAACCTTTCCGCTACCCAGCAAGGCAAGCACCCCCTTTGATCATTCCGATAACATCCCACTCTCTCGCTCCTCCTCTTGTTTATTGCATTAGAACAAACATTCACTTGTCTGTCATACGCGGTAGATGAACCATTCCTTTGCATGACCTATCATTGTCATAGTAAATAGCTAAACCTTGCAACCTCGAATACCCGGTAGACGCTTGTGCCATGTTGTGCGTTGCTTACCTTGCTTGCTATGCCTGCTATGCATAGAGTTGTGTTAGGTTTGATTCATCTGGGTGATGAACTGGAGTGAAACAATGTTGTTCTGATGTGATAAGTTATGATGAACACGATTTTGTAAAGGTAGCGATGAGAGGCTATGTAGGAGTACATAGCGGGTTGTCTCATTGGGGCCGTTCTTAGGAACTGAGTTCCGTCTTTGTGATCCAAGATTAGTTGTTACCACACATTGGGTTCCGGTAACTCGACCCCTCTCGACTTATCAATCGCTTAGTCCTTGGTCCAGTAGTGGCAAGTAGTTTCTGGTGTTTATAGCAAGCTGGAGGCCATGCGTAGCGCTGACCCTAGGGGTCGGTTATGACGCGGTAGGCAGTGACACGGTGTACCAAGGGTCACCCGAATGGTGAGCTTGGGAACCCTGCGCACATCGTTTGGGACCATAGCGGAAACTTCGTCTGGACATCCGTGCGGGTTCAGTCTAAAATAGGTGATAGCCTGGACTAGAGGTCTTGTGTGATTGACGGTCGTGGCCGACTCCCTTGCTATGCTTCCGCTTGAAGGTTGCTGAGGTGCATGGTTTTATGAGGACACAGTGATAAGTGGCGAGAGCGTGTGTGAAGAAGTACACCCCTGCAGCGTATGAAACTATTCGAATAGCCGCGTCCTCAGATATGGACTACTTGGAAAGCTTATGTTGTTCATAGATAATTAAATGGATACTCATAAAAATATCAAGACAAGTGTGAGTACTGTGGATGGCACTCTCATGGGAGACGGAAGTGAATCTATGGTGATGTATTGATGTGGAGTTAGTGGACTCGTGTGCAATATCTAAAATCTAAACAAAGAGTTAATATTGTGTAGTATAGGTTATCCATGAGTCAAAGCTCGCATTGCTGCATAAACTCCACCACTCCCCTTGTTGATACATGAGCATGAATAGTCTAGGTCTGATTTAAAGACTTGTTGAGTACGTTTGTACTCGCGTTTGCTTAATAAATGTTGCAGATGAGACTCAGGACCCGTCCGGTGGGTTCTATCTAGATGTCAATGATGCCGAATAGCTGGTGTCCCAGCTATGAGCTTATGCCCTGTGGCGGGCTGTAGATAGTCAGGCCATGTGCCTTTTTACCCTTTTCATCTGTCTGTACTCAGACAGCTTTCTGCTTTCACTTGGTTTGTATGAACTTCCTTGTATGACTTGAGTGTCGGGTCATGTGACCCCTAGCTGTAAGAACATATTATGCAAGGCTCTTCCGAGCCTTTTAAATTAAAGTTTTGTTGATGTATTGTTATGTTGTGATGCCATAGTTGTATCTATGCATATCGGGCATGTCGTGCGTACGTGTGACGTGCAACGGTATGTATGGGATCCAACACCTAGTCGTGTGCCTTTAGTACTACTCTTTATGGGAAACTGCCTCTTTGTGCTTCCACCGAGCCTTGGTAGCTTGCTACTGCTCTGGACACATTGATTGACCGGCATGTATCCTTGTTTGTTGCTGTGTGTGTCTCTTCGTGGAAATGTCTCGCAGTGTAATAGAGTCCCTGTAGCCTGCTACGATTAGTCTACGTGCAGTGATGACATTTATGTCCCGCGACGTAATGGAGTCCTTGTAGCTTGCTATGACTCGTCTACACACGCTTGAGGCCGACACCTGCATTGCTGGGTTACGTATGCCTGTTTCCGTATGGATGTGCCACTTGGGTTCTATGACTAGTCATGTCGGCCCGGGTTCTGTGTTGTTTGATTTCCAGCGACATGTTCACATACGTGAGCCAAAAGACGCAAACGGTCCCGGCTAAGGTAAGGCTGCAGCCGTGGAGCTTACCGTGCGTGAGGCTGCAAAGTGATGTGATATGTTATAGTCTGGATTCATATGACTTAGGATCGGGGTCCCGACAGCATTGGTATCAGAGCCTGACTGACTGTAGGGCTACCAAGCCAAACCGGTCGAAGTTGTGTCTAGAAACACTATAGAAAAGTAGGTGAACTGATTGTGGAAGGGAACGTAAGGCTCTTTTTACTCCTCTTCCCGGTTATTCTATTCTGAGTCATTCTCATCTTTTCTACAGGATAAGAACTAGGCTTCTCATCTATTGCTTAGGATGACGAGTTACCAACCATGTACTATTAGCTAGCTTGTTTGCAAGTGAATGTCGGTATTTGAGTATTGTTGGTGTGACAAACAGATGGAGAAGAGATTTGAGTCTAGATAGTCGAGTGGTTATGCTTTTCCAATCTTTTGCAGTTGTCTCAAAATCCTTTTTGAGCAATTTCAGCCGTTATGCTATCCAATTTCTGCTAGAGTCTCTAATGTCTTTGTATCATTCTCTGTTTCAGATGCCCCCTCGTCCCTCCCGTCAGGTGGTCCGCCTGACTAGGTGCATCGATGTACCAGGTCACACGGCCATGTTGGTTAGAGTTATGATGGAGGCTGGTTACCGTTGGTATCCAGAGTACACAGTGGAGGAACAGTATCGAGATTTGAACCAGAGCCAGTATCTGTGTACTGTTAAGATATATCCTTCATATCCTAGAGCTGTAGAGCCGCTTCACTGGACTTATGGATTAGGTGTCACCATAGACATGGCAGTTCAGGAGGCTGCCTACACCATGTTGACTATCATGAGGTTTCACCATGGTCTGTTTCAGAACACAGAGTTATGTTATGTTCCTACTTCTCTGGAGGAGATGATAGCTATCTTAGCGCAGCCTACTATGATCATTCTCATGAGGACCCTAGGCTGCAGGTGACCGCTCAGATGTTGGAGAACAGGTATCGTGATGCACGTGCCCTACGCATGGAGCTTTATGCTACCCGTGCACGTCTTTGGACAGCCCTGACGCAATTGGCACTTGTCGCGCAGACAAGCTATGGAGATTTGGAGATGCTGAACCCATCGCGAACTCATTTGCCAGTACATGTAGACTGGCCTAATGTTGGAGGCATCACCCCTCTTTGAGGACCGTTGTTGCCGCCAAAAAGGGGACTAAGGCCACATCTGTGTCCTTACGGTTTCTAGGGATCACAGGCTAGAGTGATTCCAAATCCTCAGGTTCAGCTCCCGGGCCATGGGGGTAACCTATATGAGGCATTCTACGGCGATGCTTGAGTACATGGATGTTAGCACTAGTATGGTAGTAGTCGTATCGCCACAGTCATGCGTGTCTTGTGGGATATGATTGAGGTTGAGAGTTGAGTTTTGGAGGTGTAGATAGATAATGTATAGGAAGCTTGTAATGCCTCCTATGAGTTGTGTCATCTCTCCATAGTTTATATTTCATCTTGGGCTTGTACTGAACCTTGTCATGGTGTGCATGAATCATGGTGTTCTTATGGTAGTTGTTATTACCATGTTGATTGGGTGTTTACCCTGCATGCCATGTTGTCCAGTACATTCCTTATCTCATGTCTTAGAGTTGATGCCCTCTATGTCTAAGCTGTGGGTTTGTTTTCCCAGGATGGTGGCAACTAGGAATAACCCCGTGCCTGCCCCCGAGAAGGGCGAGGAAAGTCAGCCAAGGCAAGAGACCTGCCACACGCGCCCTCTTTGGCAGAAGTGATGCTTGAAGCTAAACGGAACAAAAGGGAGACCAACAGGCTGTTGGAACGAATTGAGCAGAACACAGCGCGTGCTCCCCGCAATGATCACAATGGTGGGGTGTCTCTTGGTGATTTCATCAAGCTGTGCCCACCTAGGTATCATCATTCAGTCGACCCGCTCGACGCGGATGACTGGATGAATAGCATGTCCCACAAAATCCGGGCTGCCAATGTATCCGAGGCCAACAAGGTGACCTTTTTGCTACTTACTTTCTGGAAGGACCCTCCAATCTGTGGTGGGAAAACTATGAAGTCATGTGTTCCGCGGGCCCCACACCAACTTGGGCGGAATTCAGCGTGGCATTCCGTACCCATCACATCCCGGAAGGGCTGATGGATCGCAAGAGAGAGGAGTTCTATGCTTTCACCCGGGGCAGACTGACAGTGGATGCCTATAGCCGTGAGTTCGGCAATCTTGCTCGCTATGCTTCGGAGGAAGTTTCAACTAATGCCCAAGAAATAGGCTAGGATCCGCAAGGGACTTAGTCCTAAGCTCCGTCGAGATCTGCGCCTGCATGAGTGCACAACCTTCCAGGCTCTCGTCAACAAGGCTATCAATGCCGAGACTGGGCAGACTGACTACGAGGCAACCAGGAAGCACAACTGTGACTTCAGCCCTGCATCTGGCTCGGGATCCAACAAACGTCGGGTGTGGGTGCCCAACGCAGCTCTTCCGCCAAGGTACACCGCGAGGCCATTCTTCCAGGCGCCTCACCCAGCTCAGCCCAACCCTCCAGCCAAGCCATTTGGAGGTCCTCCTGCCAATGTTGCTCCCTGTGCCACCGTTGTCTGCTACAAATGTGGGGAACCAGGACACTACTCCCGTGAGTGTCCTCAGAACAATGCTAAGCTAGCTGGATGTGGGAAGCCAGGAAAAGCCTTCTATGTGAAGCCAGTTCCTGCTCGTGGACGAGTGAACTATGTTTCTACTGAGGAAGCCCTTGAGGATCCTCATGTTATCCTAGGTATGCTCCTTGTCAATGGTCATCCAACCTCTATTCTATTTGATACTGGGGCATCTCATTCTTCCATCTTAGAAAGTTATGCACGGTTGCATAACATGTCATTTTGTGATATGCCTACTCCTTTAGTAGTTCAGACTCCTGGTTCAAAATGGCAAACTTCTAGGGTAAGCCATGACAATGAGATTCTTGTGGATAGGCTAGTCTTCCTAGCATCCTTGATAGCCCTCAAGTCTTCGGACATCAGTATCATCTTAGGCATGGACTGGATGAAAGCCGACTATGCTAAGATTGATACTCATACTAGGAATGTTCAACTTACACATCCCTCGTGTGAGATAGTTAATGTCTCCACTCGAGCAGCCAAGTGCCAACTCTAAGCTCTCAATGCTAGCCCTCTTACAGAATTAGAAGATATTCCGGTAGTACGAGACTTTCCAAATGTCTTTCCAGAAGAACTGCCAGGAATTCCACCTGTCAGAGATGTTGAGTTTGTGATAGAGCTCATCCCAGGGACTGTCCCAATAGCCAGAAGACCCTATAAGATGCCACCCTTAGAAGTAGCCGAACTTAAGATTCAACTCGATGAGGCTTTGAAGAAAGGTTTCATCCGTCCTAGTTCTTCTCCTTGGGCTTGCCCCGTCCTCTTTGTCAATAAGAAGGAAGGATCGGATCGGATGGTTGTGGATTATATGCCAGTGAATCTGGTCACCATAAAGAACAAGTATCCGCTCCCCAGGATCAACGATTCGTATGATCAACTCACTGGATCATCTATCTTCTCCAAAGTGGATTTGAGGTTGGGATACCATCAAATCAGAATCAGAAATGGGGCCATTCCAAAAACGGCTTTTGTTACTCGTTATCGCCAATACGAGTACACCGTCATGTCCTTCGGTTTAACCAATGCCCCAGCCACCTTCTCTCGCTTGATGAATTCGATCTTCATGGAGTATCTATATAAATTCATCATGGTTTACCTCGACGATATACTCATCTACTCGAAGAACGAACAGGAACATGCCGAGCATCTAAGGCTGGTATTGATGAAACTTCGACATCATCGTCTGTATGCCAAATTCCCCAAGTGTGAATTTTGGTTGCCAGAAGTGACCTACCTAGGCCACGTAATCTCTGGTAAAGGTATTGCTGTCAATCCCGAGAGAGTTTAGGCCGTCCTTGATTGGACTCAACCTGAATCGCTTAAGCAAGTTCGGAGTTTCCTCGGCTTAGCGAGCTATTGTCGCCGCTTTGTCGAGAATTTCTCCAAGGTTGCGAAACCTCTGACTAAACTCCTCAAGAAATATAAAAGGTTCGAGTGGACTCCACAATGCGAGCACAGTTTTCAGGAGTTGAAAAGATGCCTAACCTCTGCTCCCATTCTGGTGCGACCAGATTTCTCTAAGGACTTTGTTATCTATTGCAACGCCTTGCGACAAGGATTAGGTTGCATTCTCATGCAAGATTGTCATGTGATTGCATACACATCTCGATAGTTGCGTCCACATGAGGATAATTATCCAACACATGATCTTGAGCTTGCAGCTATGCTCCATGCACTAAAAACCTGGCGACATTACCTTCTGGGTACTTGTTGCGAAATTTACACTGATCACCAAAGTCTGAAATATATTTTCACCCAGCCGGATTTGAATCTCAGGCAAAGATGGTGGGTTGAGTTTATTATAGATTATGACTTAGGGATAACTTACACCCCGGGGAAAGCCAATGCCATGGCTGATGCACTAAGTCGTAAATCTTATTGTAACAACCTGATGTTACAACAAGGTCAACCACTTATCTATGAGGAGTTTCGGAAGTTAAACCTCCACATTGTTCCTCAAGGATTCCTTTCCAACCTGGTGGCGAAACCCACTCTTATAGATCAAATCATAGAAGGCCAGAAGCATGATGCTGGGATATCTCGGATCAAGAAAAACATTAAGAAGGGTAATGTTAGATGCTTCTCGGAAGATGATCGGGGTGTTGTCTTCTTTGAGAATCGCTTGGTGATCCCGAAGAAGCAACATCTACGACAGTAGATCCTTAAGGAGGCTCATGATTCTCCTCTCACAATTCATACGGGTAGTACCAAGATGTATCAGGACCTATGTCAGAGGTTCTGGTGGACTAGGATGAAGAGAGAAATTGCTCAGTTTGTTGCTAACTGCAACGTTTGTCGTTGCATGAAAGCAGAACATCAAAGGCCTACTAGCACCCTTCAACCTTTAGCTATTCCTGAATGGAAATGGGATAAAGTGCGTATGGATTTAGTTACCAGATTTCCCAGGACCAAGAGAGGGAATAATGCTATCTTTGTGTTCATTGACCGCCTTTCCAAAGTGGCTCATTTTCTTCTTGTTCAGGAGAGTATAACTGCTAGCCAGCTAGCGGAGTTATATGTTTCTCGAATAGTTTCTCTTCATGGTGTTCCATTGGAGATTAAGTCAGACCGCGAAAGTATCTTTACTTCCCGATTTTGGGAAAATTTTCAAACCGCCATGGGGACTCATCTATCCTTTAGCACTGCTTTCCACCCGCAATCAAGTGGTCAAGTTGAGCGAGTCAATCAAATCCTCGAAGACATGCTCTGAACTTGTGTTATATCCTTCGGTATGAATTGGGAGAAATGTCTTCCATTTGCCGAATTTGCTTATAACAATAGTTATAAATCAAGCTTGGGCAAAGCCCCTTTTGAAGTTCTCTATGGACGAAGGTGTCGAACACCTCTTAACTGGTCAGAAACCGGAGAGAGGCAACTCTTTGGCCCAGGTATGATCCAGGATGTAGAGGAGCAAGTTCGTATTATTCGTGAAAAGTTGAAAACAGCCCAACTCGTCAAAAGAGCCAATATGATCGTCATCATACGGTTGTGACCTATGAAGTTGACGAGAAGCCTTATCTTCGGGTTACACCTCTGAAGGGTACCAACCGATTCGATATCAAGGGCAAGTTGGCTCCTCGTTACATTGGAACTTTTCGCATTCTTGCTAAATGAGGAGAGGTTGCCTACCAATTGGAACTTCTGCTGCATCTTTCCAAGGTTCATGATGTCTTCCACGTCTCGCAACTCAGGCGTTGCTTCTCGGACCCTGTCCGTGAAGTAGACCACGAAGCGCTTGATCTCCAAGATAACCTTACATATCGAGAATACCCTGTTCGTATTCTTGATCAAGCTGAGCGTACCACTTGGCATCGGAATATCAAGTTTCTCAAGGTTCAATGGTCACACCATTCTGAGAAGGGGCCACATGGGAAAGAGAGGATCGTCTTCGACTAGAATACCCCGCACTCTTCCCAACGACTTCCAAATCTCGGGACGAGATTCTTTTGAGTGGGGGTGAGTTGTCACATCCCTAGCTAGCTTTCTTAGGACAGCATGTGTGTGCGTCACGCTTCACTTTTCGCATCAATTTGAAATGGGGATTATCAGAAAACCCAAAACCCTCATTTGAATCAAACCAATATAAAGATTGTGAAAAACCAACAAATCCAAAATGCCCATCAAAAATGTCCCTTATGTCCGATAATTATGGACATGAATATATCAGGGGCCATCTTAAATATTTGAATATTTATAACATTTAAAAAATAAATAATAAAGCTTCCGAAAATGCCAAATAAAGCCTTATCAATATTTCAGTTTTCAAAATATTCTCAAACCTTTTATAAAAGTTTGAAATATTCAAACTAATTTCTATAAAATATTTGGGATATTTTATAACTAACATTTGTGTCTAAAAATAAATAAAACAAATGTCAGGAAAAAAATAGAGAAAAGTTAAAAAAAGGAAAAAGGAAAGATGCCCAGGGGAGGCTGGCCCCGCAGCCCAGCTGGCCCAGCCAGCCCCACCGTCTTCAACCTCCTGCTAGTAGGCAGGAGGGCGTGTGCCCGCAACACGCCGGCACGTGCGCGGCCACCTCCTACTTGCCGCCGAGGTTGGAGGCCGCTAGGAGCGCCAGCGCGACGCCTCGGACCCCCTCGAGTCGATCTTCTCCCCCTGCCACTCTCTTTTGCTCTTCCCCCTCTCCTCTGCTCTCTCCTCGCCAGACTGAAGCCGCCGGCAATTCATCGTCCTTCGCACGTCCCCGACCACGCCACGGCGCCAAAAGCCCCTCTGGTGAGGCCTCGGTTCTTTTCCCCTAGCCCCGTCGCCGTTCTCCTCCGCTAGCCCCGCCAGTCGCCGGAACAGAGAGGAGCTTGCTGCCGGCCATGGTGTTGCCATGGCCACAGCGGCCATAGCTCGCGCCTGACGCACGGGCTCATGCTCAGGGCGCTCTCAGGAGCCCATAGCCGCCCCAAGATCCTCCTCCCGCAGCCTGTAGTGCTGTTGCCGCCTTCGTCTGAGCTCCGGCCGCCACGAGCGAGCTCATCGTCGTCAGCTCCGGTTGGCCCTTGCCTCCCCGTGTGTCCCACGCAATGCGGGCGAGCTCAAGCTATGCCCTAGTGGTCTCAGCGCGCCCAAAGTCCACTTGCAGCGTGTTTCCGGCGAGCCTCCGCCGTCGGTTTGGTCGCTACTGGTGAAACTTCGGCGGGGCCGACGTAGCGGCCGTCAGCGCTAACCCCCGCGGTTACTTAGCCCCACAGAGGCTGACAGTGGGCCCGCAAGCGGGTCAAACCCCAGTCAGCGCGGGATTTGACCCTGCTTAGCGGTGGGTCGTTGCCTAGTGGGTCCTACTGGTCAGTTTGACCTGGACCGGTCGTTTGACCAGGCTAATGTCATAGTGACGTCAGGCTGACACAATAATGAATTTATGTTTTTAAATAAATTCTAGAAAATGTTAAAAACTTAGAAAAAACATATAAATTAATCTGTAAATCAGATGAAAATAATTTATATATGAAAATTTATCAAAAAAATCCAATGAATCTAATGGTGCAGTTATCATGCATGTTAGAGCAACCTAAGTAGATGAACATTGACAATTACTAATAGGTTAACATATGAAATATGAAATGGGGAATGAATTTGAACCTATATTCAAAATCACTTCATTCAACTTGGACAGTAGTTGCATTAGCTCATCCATACATGTTGCCATGTCATGATCATGCATCATATTGTTGCACCTGTCGTGTATTGATTGCTTTCTATCTGCATTGCGATAGGCCCTGCTTCTGAGGATACCTCCGAGTATTCCAACGAAGGAGAAAACCTTTCCGCTACCTAGCAAGGCAAGCAACCCCTTTGATCATTCCGATAACATCCCACTCTCTCGCTCGTGCTCTTGTTTATTGCATTAGAACAAATGTTCACTTGTCTGTCATACGCGGTAGATGAACCATTCCTTTGCATGACCTGTCATTGTCACAGTAAATAGCTAAACCTTGCAACCTAGCATACCTGGTAGATACTTGTGCCTTGCTGTGCTTTGCTTACCTTGCCTGCTATGCTTAGAGTTATGTCAGGTCTGATTCATCTGGGTGATGAACTGTAGTGAAACAATGTTGTTCTGATGTGATAAGTTATGATGAACCCGATTTGGTAAAGGTAGCAATGAGAGGCTATGTAGGAGTACATAGCGGGTTGTTTCATTGGGGCCGTTCTTAGGAACTGAGTTCCATGTTTGTGATCCAAGATTAGTTGCTACCACACATTGGGTTTCGATAACTCGACCCCTCTCGACTTATCAATTGCTTAGTCCTTGGTCCAAGAGTGGCAAGTAGTTTCTGGTGTTTATAGCATGCTGGAGGCCATGTGTAGCGCTGACCCTAGGGGTGGGTTATGATGCGGTAGGCAGTGGTACGGTGTACCAAGGGTCACCCGAATGGTGGGCTTGGGAACCCTGCGCACATCGTTTGGGACCATAGGGGAAACTTTGGCCGCACTTCCGTGCGGGTTTAATCTCAAATAGGATATAGCCTGGACTAGAGGTCTTGTGTGATTGACGGTCGTGGCGGACTCCCTCGCTGGGCTTCCGCTTGAAGGTTGCCGAGGTGCATGGTTTTATGAGCACACAGCGATAAGTGGCGAGAGCATGTGTGAAGAAGTACACCCCTGCAGGGTATGAAACTATTCGAATAGCCGCGTCCTCGGATATGGACTACTTGGAAAGATTATGCTGTTCATAGATAATTAAATGGATACTCATAAAAATATCAAGACAAGTGTGAGTCTTGTGGATGGCACTCTCGTGGGAGACAGAAGTGAATCCATGTTGATGTATTGATGTGGAGTTAGTGGACTCGTGTGCGATATCTAAAATCTAAACAAAGAGTTAATATTGTGTATTATAGGTTAGCCATGAGTCAAAGCTGGCATTGCTGCATAAACTCCACCACTCCCCTTGTTGATACATGAGCATGAATAGTCTAGGTCTGTTTTAAAGACTTGCTGAGTACGTTTGTACTCACGTTTGCTTAATAAATGTTCCACATGAGACTCAAGACCCATCAGGTGGGTTCCATCTAGATGTCGATGATGCCAAACAGTTGGTGTCCCAGCTACGACATTATGCCCTATGGCGGGCTGTAGATAGTCAGGCCATGTGCCTTTTTACCCTTTTCATCTGTCTGTACTCAGACAACTTTATGCTTCCGCTTGGTTTGTATGAACTTGCTTGTATGACTTGAGTGTCGGGTCACGTGACCCCTACCTATATGAACATATTATGCAAGGCTCTTCTGAGCCTTTTAAATAAAAGTTGTGTTGATGTATGGTTATGTTGTGATGCCATAGTTGTATCTATGCATATCAGGCATGTCGTGCGTACGTCTGACGTGCAACGGTATGTATGGGATCCGACACCTAGTCGTGTGCCTTTAGTAGTACTCTTTATGGGAAACTGTCTCTTTGTGCTTCCACCGAGCCTTGGTAGCTTGCTACTGCTCCGGACACAATGATTGACCGACATGTATCCTCCTTTGCTGTTGTGTCTGTCCCATCGGGGAAATGTCTCGCAGTGTAATGGAGTCCCTGTAGCCTGCTATGAGTCGTCTACCTGCAGTGATGACATTTATGTCCCATGGTGTAATGGAGTCCGTGTAGCTTGCTATGACTCGTCTACACACGCTTGAGGCCGACACCTGCATTGCTAGGTTACGTATGCCTGTTTCCGTATGAATGTGCCACTTGGGTTCTATGACTAGTCATGTCGGCCTGGGTTCTCTGTCGTTTGATTGCCAGTGACATGTTCACATACGTGAGCCAAAAGACGCAAACGGTCCCAGCTAAGGTAAGGCTGCAGCCGTGGAGCTTACCGTGCGTGAGGCCGCAAAGTGATAGGATATGTTAGAGTCTGGATTCATATGACTTAGGATCGGGTTCCCGACACGAAGTGTACTTCGCTCGCTCAGGGGCTGACGGCCGGCCAGGAAGCTCAGTTGATGTCTTGAGCCGGGATGAACGGTAACCCGGCAAGGAATGCTCTCCTTCTGGAGAGGTGTTTTTGCTGTAAAACTAGGTTTTATTCTAGTCTTTAGGATGACTAGGCATCCGAACAGCCGGAAAGGTCACATCCCGTCGCCTCTGAATGGAGATCCCGCCAAGCTCTAGGCTTGGACCAGCTTTCACCTCCATCTGGCGATTCGCGTAAAAGAACTCACGAAAGAGACCAACGAATGGCTCTTCTTGTAAGTAAACTTCACTTAGTATTTGGAAATTGCACATGTTGGAGAAAAAATTGGGAGCGATATCTTGAGGATGCAGTTTAAAGAAGTGAAGGACGTCTCGGAAATTTTTTGAGCCTAGTGGTCTAAACCCGTGCACGAGATGATCCGCGAACACAACTACTTCACCCTCTTGGGGAACGGGTCTCAGCTCGTTGCCTGGAACTCACCAATGGATGACATCTTTGGCTAGTAAAGTCCCCGCATCTACAAAATCCGTCGGGAATTCTTTGGTGACAGCAAAGCCGACCCAATTGCAAGAATTGGATGCACGAGACATGGTGGCGACTTGAAATTGTGCAAGGTAACAATGTGTGGTGACTCAGAAGATGGCAGACAACTAAGGGCAGTTAAAAAGTCTAAGTTCTCTAAAGCTAAGTCGCCGAAGCAGTTTTGCTGAGAGTCGGAAATTCACTGGCGAGTCAAGTTTGCAAGAAAACGAGGAAAATCTTACTAAGTGTGGAAAACAAGTTTCATAGACTATTTATGTAGTTATGGATCTACAAAACAGAGAAAAATTGGGTTTATTCCAAAACCTAGCAACGAGTTGAACCAGTGATGTTTGAAGACAGCGAACAGAACAACTACAAATCTGTGTGGTGCTATTATCTACTTCCTACGATCTACCGCACTAGAAAGGGGGCATTTTGAAGCTCACTAATCTACCTACTATCGGACATTGCGAAGAGCTCGTGTTCTAGCGGCGGAGGAACTCCATGAAAACCCTACCGAAAGCTACAGATCTCGGAGCGGAGAAGAACTCACCAAAGATGACGCGACGGATGTGGGCGGTGTTCTGGTCCGATCAGGTTGATGCAGCGGCCTCGCATGATGACGGCATGGAAGCTTCACCGGATCGGAAGGACGCTGGAGCGACGGCAATGGGAGGAAGAAGAAGAGGCGCGAGCGGAGAAGGAAATGAAAACTGCCCTTCGCGGTCCTATTTAAGAGGCAAAAGGTGGAAACAGGCGCGAGAATCCAGGCGATGGAAGTTAATTGACCAAGACTGACGCCTCGATTTTTAGGCCGTCAGTTTAATAATGGACAAATCCGTTACGGTCGTCAGGGAATCTTTTTGATATCTTCGGTATGACGCCATGGCAGGTTATTTTGTTTTACTTTCAGGTAATAATGAGCAAGACTCGCCGCCAAGTAAGACGGAAGGTTGAGCAAGACTCGCCGCCAAGTGAGACGGAATGTTGAGCAAGACTCACCGCCAAGTGAGACAAAAGATTGAAATGAGCAAGCTCAAATCAACCTGGGGCCTACTGTTGGGGATATAACCCCATGGTATGACCCGCTCGGGTGGGGTGGGTCATGATTGGCGGCTCATGGGCAAGACCAAGGATGGGCCTGGAGACATAAGCCCAGACGTATGGGGGCTCACTAAGATGGGCCGAGCTGAGGCCCAGACAAAGAAGGCAAAGAAGACCTGGGCGGATAAGCCGCCCGGAGACGGCTTGCTTAGGAAGGCAATGTTGGAAGACATAGTAGTAAATCAAAACAATTCCTACGATTACCAAGATCTATCCATGGAGAAACTAGCAACGAGTGGGGAGAGATTGCATCTTCATACCTTTGAAGATCGCTAAGCGGAAGCGTTACAAGAACGTGGTTGGTGGAGTCGTACTCGCAGTGATTTAGATCGCGGTGGACTCCGATCTTAGCACCGAACAACGGCACCTCCGTGTTCAACACACGTACAGCCCGGTGACGTCTCCCGCACCTTGATCCAGCAAGGAGGAGGGAGAGGTTGAGGGAGAGCTCCGGCAGCACGATGGTGTGGTGACGGTGGAGCTACGTGGACTCCGGCAGGGCTTCGCCAAGCGCTACGGAGAACGAGGAAGACAAAGGGTAGGGCTGCGCCGAGAGAGAGAGAGAAGTCGTGTCTAAAATCAGCCCAAACCCTTGCATATATATAGGAGGAGGGAGAGGGAGGGCTTCCTTGGCCCCTCCTCCAAGGAGGAGAGGTTCGGCCGAACTAGGGGGAGAGTCCACCTCCCACAAGGGAGGTGGATCTCCTCCTTTTCAAACTCCTTTGCCCTATCTCCTTATCTCCAGCCGCATGGGCCTTTCTGGAAGGACTTGGCCATCCCAATAAAGGCTGGTACACCTCCTCTAAGGGCCCACGAAGTCCCATGGTCGTCACACCCCTCTCGGGGTCCTCCAGCACCCTCCCGGCACTCCCGGTACACTACCGATGAGCCCGAAAACTTTCCAGTATCCAAAACTGGACTTCCTATATAGCAATCTTTACCTCCAGACCATTCCTGAGCTCCTCGTGACGTCCGGGATCTCATGCGGGACTCCGAACAACCTTCGGTAATCATGTATACCATTTCCCTATTACCCTACGTCATCGAACCTTAAGTGTGTAGACCCTACAGGTTCGGGAGACATGTAGACATGACCGAGACACCTCTCTGGTCAATAACCAACAGCAGGATCTGGATACCCTTGTTGGCTCCCACATGCTCCACGATGATCTCATCGGATGAACCAGGATGTCAGGGATTCAATCAATCCCGTATACAATTCCCTTTGTCTATCGGTATGATACTTGCCCGAGATTCGATCGTCGGTATCTCTATACCTTGTTCAATCTCGTTACCGGCAAGTCTCTTTACTCGTTCCGTAATACATCATCCCGTGACTAACTCCTTAGTCACATTGAGCTCATTATGATGATGTCTTACCGAGTGGGCCTAGAGATACCTCTCTGTCCCACGGAGTGACAAATCCCAGTCTCGATTCGTGCCAACCCAACAGACACCTTCAGAGATACCCGTAGTGCACCTTCATAGCCAACCAGTTACGTTGTGACGCTTGGCACACCCAAAGCATTCCTACGGTATCCGGGAGTTGCACAATCTCATGGTCTAAGGAAACGATACTTGACATTGAAAAGCTTTAGCAGACGAACTACACGATCTTGTGCTATGCTTAGGATTGGGTCTTGTCCATCACATCATTCTCCTAATTATGTGATCCCTTTATCAATGACATCCAATGTCCATGGCCATGAAACCATGACCATCTATTTATCAACGAGCTAGCCAACTTAGAGGCTTACTAGGGACATGTTGTGGTCTATGTATTCACACATGTATTACGGTTTCCGGTTAACACAATTATAGCATGAACAATAGACAATTATCATGAACTAGGAAATACGATAATAACCATTTTATTATTGCCTCTAGGGCATATTTCCAACAGGCAAGACGGTGTAGAGTTAGGGTCGGACACGTTGTAAGAGTCGATATGAGACTTGTGTAACCTGTGGTCTTGACATCCTATATAAGGGCGAGACCCGGGGCGACTTAGAGAGAAACCAATCTATCGAGAACTAGGTCAAGCGAATCCGCTCCCTTGTAATCGAGACTCCAATCAATACAACTCAAGCAGGACGTAGGCCTTTACCTCTTCATGAGGGGCTGAACCTGGGTAAACTCGTGTCCTTCGTCCCAACCAACCCCTTTGAGTCCATCACCTTAGCAACGGCCTCGAATCTAAGTCCTCGGACATCCGCCGTGATAAAACCATGACAGTTACCAAGCATGTTAATTTCCTCTTCGTGTGTGGGATGCAATTCATCAATGGGGAGCACATAGGGGTTTTCAATATATTTTGTCAAATGGAATTTATCAAATAGATCAATCATGGCATTCTTCCATTGACTATAGTACTCTCCATCAAGAATGGGCATTCTTCAACTCAAACTCTCTACTCTAGACACATCCATCTTCCTCCATGGTGATTAAACTGAAGCAATGGAGACCAATGCTCTAATACCACTTCTAGGATCACTAGAAGAGTGTCTAGAGGGGGTGAATAGACTACTAGCAGGAATTTAAAACCTAACCTTTTCCCAAGTTAATTGGTTGGCAGATTTTAGAAGTTTTAGCAAGTCTAGCAAGTCTAACAGCCCTACACATGCATGTCTACAAATATGGCAGTGGAAGTAAAGACATTGCACAAGGAGTAAAGAGATAAGATAGGAAGATCAAACGCAATAGGAGATGCAAAGATTTTTCCTGTAGTTTCGATAGGTGGTGCTATCGTACGTCCACGTTTATGGAGTCTTCAACCCACGGAAGGTAATGGTCGTGAGAGTCCACAGAGGGCTCCACCCATAAGGGTCCACGAAGTAGCAACCTTGACTATTCCATATGGCTTCCGTCCATGATGGACTAGCCTCACTATAGGTAGATCTTCACGAAGTAGGCGATCTCGTTGCCCTTGCAAACTTCTTGGTTTACTCCACAACACGAAGTAGGAGGCTCCCAAGCGACACCTAACCAATCTAGGAGGCACCACCCTCCAAAAGGTAATAGGCTCGGTAATGACGATGAACTCGTTGCTCTTGTGCTTCAAGATGATAGACTCCTCAACACACAATCACTGTCTCACATATTTGGCTTGGTAGAAGAGATGGGATTGGTGGAAAGCAACTTGGGGAGGCTAGAAATCAAGATCCATATGGTTGGAGTGGAAGATCTTGATCTCAACACAAGGGTAGGTGGTTCTCTCTCAGAAAATTGAGTAGGATAGGTATGGAATAGTTCTGAGTGCTTCTCCTTCGAGTAAGTGGTGGTGGAGGGTATATATAGGCACCCCAAAAAATCCAACCATTACACACAAAATGACCAACTCGGTGACACCAAAATGGTATTCTCGATGGTATCGAAGTGACCAAAAGGTGGCAAATTTTGAATCTCGGTGAGACCGTATAGGAAACTCGATTGCACCGACAAGGTGACCAACGGTCAGAAGTTGCAAACTCGGTGATGCCGATTCAACATTCTCGGACGCATTGAAAATGTGAACTTGTGTAACAGAAAGTTGGCAGCCCAACTCGATGGCACCGAAAGAAGTATCGGCGGCACCGAAGGGTTAGGGTTTGGCTGAGTCTGTCTAGGGTTTGGAATCTGTGGCACTGGGATAGGAATGTTGGTTGCACCGATTTTGAATGTTTGGCTATGGATAGACTTTGGTGGGAGAGCTTGTGGATGTTTTTGGTGACTATCATTTGTGCACGTATGAGCATTTTGTTCACCAACAAAACTTTACCTCCTTTTAATAGTATTGACTTTCCTATGGACTCAAAGTGATTTCTCATAAATGTAAAATGTAGAGTCCTCTTGCTTGAAGCTTGGCCAACCTATTTCCTTGCATCTTGGGGTGATTCCTCAATATCCACAATCCTTTTGCCAATCCAACTCTCCATGGACTATTATCTGAAATACACTAGATGAAAGTATTAGTCCAAGAGACAATGTATGTTGTCATGAATTATCAATACCACCAAGGGAGCATGTTGTGCTTTCAGTCTCCAATCATGCACGATGAAGCTATGTTTGAAGCTTTGACCGATTGCAATTGGGATGTGGACAATCTCCAGATCATGGACCACGAAGACCTAGCACAGGATGACCCGGTGAGGAGTTAAAGAGAGAAATCTGCATCATGTAACCCGGCTTTATTATTCCTCCGTTGTCAAAAAATTTAAGTCTTTAATGCTTGGGGTTGTTGAATAGCCTTGTAATAGTTGTAGAAAACTCTCGACTGCATGTTCCTGCACTTTTCATGCTTATGTTTGAAAGCTCTGCTGACGACTCAGCCAACTCAACTGCTAACGTCGGAGCACTTTAGCTGTTTTGACTCGCCAGGTGGCTTATACTCCATGGGCCAAACCGGAAATTTCCCAAGACTTAGAACCTTATCATGAGAGTACCTGCCAGAACAAACAATTGTCTGCCTCATCCTATAAGCCGGCTTTAAAGGCATGATAGGATAAGACAACTCTTGTTCCCCCCTTTTTATAAAAATATTGTTGTTTCCGAAGAAACAAGGCAGAAAGCCTAGGAACTTGTAAACCAGGCCTCACGCGACATAAATTTGTCATTTAAACCTTAGCAAGTTCAGGGTCTATAAAATATTGACATTGCTAAGAGTATGAGCAGGCCACATAGCGGAGGGGGTATGGTAGACAAGACGAGTTTGTCCTCGCTAACTTTAAGCCAACTCTCTCGTGACAAAAGCCATCATTTAAACCATGACAAGTTTAGTGTATTTGTGCGAGATTAACTTTAGAAAAGTTTGGGGTCTCTTATCAAGAGTAACTGTCAAGAGTTCGGCGGGTCACATGGTGGAGTAGCAAGTTGCAAACAGGAAGGTATAACTAGGATATGGCGGAAAGCCGAGTCAAGAGAAGGTAATAAGCTTAACCCATAGGGCCGAAAGCCCCCCAAGTGACCAATTTAAAGGATCGACTCCTTTTCTAGTTTAAACCTGGCCAAGAGGGTTTAAAAGCCCTCCTTATAGTACCAGATTAAGGATTGACTCCTAATGGCATAGAAAGCCTGGTCAAAGGGGGTTTAAAAGCCACCAAGCGACCTGATGAAGGATGAACTCCTTTGTATGACACTAAGTGTGAAGAACATGGCAGAGGCCCCTAATCATGGTGATGCCCACTTTATTATATTGTAAAAGATGGTTTGTACAATGACAGGGATATGTACATTGATGAGAGTCATCTGGCGGCTTAAGTATAGTATGGCCGAAGGTGAGCAATGTTCCACGACCTCTTCGTCTCTTCACCGGAAGTGTGAGACTTGTCCCTCTCCCGCATATCTATGAGGTAATAAGACCCGTTGTTGAGATTTATGTTGATCACAAATGTTCCTTCCCAGGGGGGTGACAACTTGTGCATATCTGACTGGTCTTGAATTAAACGGAGTACTAAGTCGCCCTCTTGGAACGTTCGGGTCTTGACCCTGCGGCTATGATAGCGACGCAGGTCTTGTTCATAAATAGCTGAACGAGCTGCTGCAAGATCCTGCTCTTCATCCAAGGCATCCAAAGCATCCTAACGCGCCACCTCATTGTCAGTTTCCATGTAAGCCGCTACCCTGGGCGAGTCATGACGAATATCACTGGGGAGAACAGCCTATGCACCATAGACCATGAAGAAAGGCGTAAAGCATGTAGACCTATTAGCGGTGGTTCTTATGCTCCAAAGAACAGATGACAACTCCTCCACCCAACAACCACGCATGCGCTCCAAAGGAACCATAACTCGGGGTTTAATACCTCTCAAAATTTCCTGGTTAGCACGCTCGGCTTGACCATTAGATTCAGGGTGAGCTACTAAAGACACATCAAGGCGTATATGCTCCTTATAACAGATATCCTTCATAGCCCCCTTGGACAGATTTGTGCCATTATCTGTGATGATACTATGTGGATAACTAAAATGAAAGATCAGCTTTTCGACGAATTGAACCGCTGTTGCAGCATCACATTTACTAACTGTCTCAGCCTCAACCCACTTAGTAAGACTGCCACCAAGAGGTGGGTCTTCTTATTATTGGACCTTTTAAAAGGTCCTATGTTATCAAGCCCCCAGACCACAAACGACGAGTTGATTGGAATCATCCGTAGTTTTTGAGCCGGCATGTGAGCATGGCGTCCAAACTTCTGACACCCGCCACACTTACTGACTAAGTCCTCTGCGTCTTTACGAGCTGTTAACTAGTAAAAACCGTGGCGGAAAGCCTTGGCCACCAATGATTTTAACCCGGCATGATGACCACAATCGCCAGCATGGATTTCTTGTCAGATTTCACGGCCCTCATCAGAAGAGACAAATCGCTGAAAAACTCCAGTTACACTTCACTGATGTAACTCGCCGTCCTTGATAATCATAGACTTAGACCGCCTGGTGATCTATCGCGCCATCATCTTGGGGTAACTCGCCGCGGGTTAAGTATGCCAGGTAAGGCAGTGTCCAATCAGGGATCACACGGAGAGACGCCACCAATTGCCCTTCCGAATCAGGTATAGCCAAGTCTTCCTCCGACGGTAACTGAACCGACGGGTGATGCAATACGCCCCAAAACACATTAGGCGGCACTGGCTTGCACTGAGAACCCAGTCTGGATAATGCATCAGCCGCCTCATTCTTGCGCCGATCAATACGATCCACCTTATAACCCTTGAAGTGACTAGCAACAACATCAACCGCCTGGCGATAAGACCCCATACAAGGGTCCCTTGAGTCCCATGTGCCAGAGACTTGCTGAGCCACTAGCTCTGAGTCGCCAAGACATCTGACCGACTCAAGCTCATCTCCTTGGCCACCCAGAGCCCATGAAGCAAAGCCTCATATTCTGCTGCATTGTTAGTACAAGGAAACATTAGCCTCAAAACGTAACAGAATTTGTCACCTCATGGGGAAGTTAATACAACTCCAACCCCCGAGCCTTGTAGTTGCCTGGATCCATCAAAGTGAATCATCCAGTATGTTTTATCCGGCTTCTCCTCAGGCGACTGACTTTCTGTCCAATCATTTATGAAGTCCACCAAGGCTTGGGACTTGACAGCCGTGCAAGGTGCATACTTCAAATTGAGGGGTCCCAGCTCAAGTGCCCACTTAGCAATCCTGCCAGTGACTTCTCTATTTTGGATAATATCTCCCAACGGAGTAGAGCTAACCACTGTTATCTGATGTCCAAGGAAGTAATGCTTCAACTTGCGGTTTGCCATGAACACCCCATATATCAGCTTCTGCCAATGTGGATACCTATGCTTGGACTCTATCAAGACCTTGCTGACACAATAAATCTGTCGCTGGACGGGATACTCTTTCCCTGCCTCCTTACGCTCCACAACAATCGCAGTGCTGACTGCCCTGTTATTAGCCACCACGTACAAGAGCAAAGGCTCTTTCTCATCCGGAGCAGCCAAGACCGGCAGCTCAGCCAATTGCTTCTTGAGCGCCTTGTAACAGTCTGGGACCGACGCTCCAGAAGATTCCCCTTTTATTCCAATGCCGTCTTGTGTTTCGTTTGGTTGTTGCATTCATCATCGCACCATTCGCATGATCTGCATAGCATTGGCATTTTGTCAACATGAGTTTTCAAGCTTGCATCTGTTCGTAGTCGCTAGTTCTCTCCGTTCTTGCCTTTGCCCGTTTCGAGACCAACCACACACGCCCGCGCCCACGGCATCGTTTAAAAAAACAGTTTTTAAAGCGCGAGAAAAATACTCTCGGATTGGGTCGAAACTTGGTGTGCGGTCTTGCTATATTCTAGGTAGACCGCCTGCCAAATTTCGCCGCAATCGAAGGTTGTTTGATACCCGAACGGTCAACCGTAGCAGTGTGGTCATCCGTTATTCATCGGATATTTTCGGTGTTTCAAACTCTTGTCATGGGCTGCCACCTTCCCTCTCATCTCAGACCAAGGCCCAATACACAGCCCACTAGCCCACCTAGCTAGCCCCCCTCCGCTTTTAGACGTCTGATCGAGATCGAACGGTCCAAAAACGGATGAAACCCCCCTAACCTAGCCCTCCTTCCCTATATAATCCCCCTCCGCTTCCTATTTTGGACCTAACCCAAGCCTCCACCTCAAATTCCCCGTAGCCAACCTCCTCCCACACAGCCAGTCACCGCTTGCATCGTTTTTCGCACCGGCCGACCCAGCTGCCGCCAATTGTTGCCGCCAAAAACCCTCTGAGCCACCGCCAGCCTCGTGCGGAGCCACTCAACGGCCGCAACGTAGGCGCCCGCAGCCTTCAGCTGGCTCCCCACCGTGCTAGGCCCGTCAAGCCCATGGCCGGCCCGCCTCCCAGGCCCAAACCATACCCGTGCCTCCGCCCGTGTCCTGGCTCCCGAGCAGCTCGTCCCCGAGCATCCAGCCCTGTGCACGGCCTCCCTCGAGCCATCGGAGCTCGCCGGAGCCGTGTCGCCAGCAACCAAGGACCCCGTCGTCGGTCGTCTTCTCTCTTCCCTCTCCTCCTTCCCCCTCTCCCCCTCTGCCTAACTCCCTGCTGGCCTCTGTCTCCCCCTCGTAGGAAGCTCGGCACAAGCCCATGGATGCCACTGACGTTGTCTCGCTGCCGCCGGGAGCTGCGCCTCCGGCCAGATCCGGCGAGCCTTGGCTGGATCCAGCAGCCGCCGGTTGGATCCCATGGATCCCGACCGGATCCGCCCTCACCCTGGTCATATGGCCAAGGCCGGCACCGGCCTTCCTTCCCCGATCCAGGCGGGATCGGGAGGAGGACGAGCGCCCGATCCGCTCGGTCGTTGACCGCTCCCTCCCATGATGTGGGCCGCGCCAAGGCCCAGCGCCCTCGTTTCGGCCTATTTGGCCCTATGGTGAGCACGGCCTCGCCCTATCAACCGCCTATGCGCTTCTTTGTATATTGCGCCTAGTTGATATGTTTCGGGCCCTGTGTTAAATTTGTCCGATTGGTGATGTTTTTAATTGCAGAAAAACACATATTTTAAAAATGTTGTTAAGTAATTAACCGTGCACCGGATCCAAATGTGTTGTATATGAAAAATGTCTAGAATGATGAGTAGATTATTAAAATTTGTCTTTCATGCATGAAAAAAAATGCTTATTGTGATGTTTGCATTCAATTCGCATAAGTGTCACATTTTTGCATCACGCATATGCATTTAACCATGCATCGGGATTAAACTAAACCACATATGTAAAAAATGTGTAGATTATTTGTATTGCTTTTTCATGGATGATAAAAGATGTTGATGTGGTGCTGGCATTTAATTTGCTTAACTAACTTGCTAAAACGGTTTATGTCCTAATCTCGCATAATTGTGGTGTCATTTTTCTCATATTAAAACCCACATGTTATATACGATTTTAGGGTAAAAAATCCATTGAATTTATCTGTGCATTTAGATTTGTCATTAGAGTAAGTTTGTGTGCATGTCATTTTGCGATGATGCCCTTTTGTTTATTTCGTGTGATTTAATCCATGCATATTTTGGAATAGTTGCCAACGTGAGACATGCCCTTGGACATGTGTGCTAGACCCTGGTCATTTTGATTGCTATAGTAATCCATGTTTAGGTGTTGTTTTCTTGTTGCCAACATGCTATAAAAATGTGTTGTTCTGATATGCCCAAAATATTTCTAAGTCTCGAATCTGTAACATTTTGTTGCTGTCTTGCCATGTGTTTTGCTAGTGATCTAGAACCTCTTTGGGGTAGGTGTAATGGAGTTATTTGTAGTTGGTAATGTCCTATAGCATGCGGTTAACATATGGGGTCATTTCGGAAATGCTATAAGTTGTTTCCGGCCTCATTTAAGATGCCTATATAGAGTATTTTATTTATGCTTCACCTCTTATCGTGTTTAACAACATTTAATATTATTGTGTACCTAAACAAGAGTGAACAAAATAACCGATCGTGGAGTTTTGTCGACATGCAGCTCGTTGCATATTGAGCTTCACTTTAATGTGTAGTAGTTGTTTGATGTGATTTTCCATGCATTGCATATTTAAACCGGACATTCAACATATTTGTTTGCATATCATATCATGCATATGTTGTGGTCTTTTTCCGTGTGTTGATTGTTGTCTCCGGATTTGTCATGGATTTGTCACGGCAGATGTCCGGGTGAACAGACTTAGGTTCGGGGCGGTCGCAACTATGTGGCGGCTTGAGAGGGGCTGGTCGGAATCGAGAAACGCGAGTTTTACCCAGGTTCGGCCCCTCCGATGGATGTAAAATCCTACATCCTGCTTATCTGGTATTGATGATGAAGAAGATCTCTCGGTTACAAGGGTGTTGTTTTGCTACCTCTAATCACGAGAGCCTCTAGTCTGTCTATCTAATCACTTGTGTATATATAAACTTGTGGACTTGTGAACCTGTCTCTCTAGGGGCGCTCTACCCCTCCATATATAAGTGGAGAGGGTAGGTTTACAAATAGAGTCCTACTCCTAGTAGGACTAGGACTAGTCTTTCACCAATCCTACTCCGGGTCTTGTTTGTCTTGTAAGGGAATCCTCTATCCTTTGGGCCTTCTCTTGTGAGCTGCCTGGCACCGGCTTACACGCCGGGTCTTGGGCCTGGTCGTCCTGCGACCCGCCTGCCAGGTCATCAATAAAACGCCATGTCTTGACCGGGTCTCCTGTGAGTCACCAGGCCGGGTCATACCACGGGGTATATCCGCGACATTATCCCCCAGGTTAGCTTGAATTTATTCATGGTAACCTCCTGAAATAGGAATAGTAAATATGTTAAGGGGCCGGCTTGCTCCTTTGGCTGGCTTATGAAATGGCTCCTCAGAAATCTGGGTATTTTCTGCATATGAATGAGTCGTCTTAAAAATCATCTTGCTTGTCAGTTTCCTTTGAAAAAATATTGGGAATAGAATACACATATGCCATTGAGTCGGCTTCCAATACTTTGGCTTAATGAAAATCTTGAAAATAAGAAATCCTCATGACATAGATCTGGACTTCCATTGTTGTGAAACAGGGCGGCTTATATAAACTCTAGCGGTTTATGATCTTCTGATAACGCCGGGTCATGAATGTTGGTGACGCCGGGCCTAACAACTGAACTCCATAATTAACATCTTGAAAATTCTCCTCTAAGTTTTTGATATGTCCATATTACCTGTAGCCCCCAAGCTCGAATATTATCCATGATGACTTGGTGCTTGGTAAAAATATATTGGTCTGTGTAGCCCCCAAGTGTCGGGTTGTCCTGCCTGCAACAACCTGGGACTTATAACTATTTTATACCTTTATGAAATTTCAGCAGGTGTAGCCCCCAAGGGCCAGCTCATCAGTATGTGATGGTCCGGTTCTTCAATTTGAACCTCATAATCTATTTGAACAACTGAACATTGTAGCCCCCAAGTGCCGGGTCGCATGCCTATAGCTTTGGGACTTTAGAAAATTTGATCGGAGCGGTGTAGCCCCCAAGTGCCGGGTCAGTAAGAAGTACTGGGCTAGGACTTAGAAAAATATAGAAAGGTCGGCTCACCTCCTTGAGATAATAGGGTCTTGCTAACAATGTAATGATTTGAAAACCGGCTTGCATTAGGCCCCAAGTGTCGTGGTGCATGCTTGAAGCGACATGGGACTTGCATACTTGATATAAATTGTATTTGAATGATGTAGCCCCCAAGTGCCGGCTCGACTATCTGCGGCGACTCGGGTGTGTGTGAGAGTAATATGACTCATCATAATGAACTTCAAAAGTTCTCTTTGAACTGATATTGATCTGATTTGAATGAATCTTTGACCGTGGTTGTAATATAACCCGGAATGAATATCCGAGAATAAGTCCTTGCCTTTGACATGAAATCCCTGCTCACGGTTGCGGTGCAACCCGGCAAATATATATTTGATAAATCCATGAGTGTTGTAGATTACTACAGAGCACAATTGAAGAAATCTGAGAACTGGTCAATTAGATGACACGGCATCATATCTGATAGGGCAGTTCTTCAAGAATAATCAACTTTCCAATCTAAAGGCGACTCATCTTAATAGACAAGACCTGCAAAAATAAACAAGAAAAAATATGTTCTGTATTGCTATAAGGGCGGCTTGAAAAAGCACAACCCAGAGATATTAAAATCTTTCATAGCCTTGCTCCTTCTTTCATAATCTTGCTCTGACCCGGCTTGATAAGCCGGCATGACATGTGAATATGATGCAATGTATGATGCTGTGTATGATGCAATGTATGATGTTCTTCCTTTTTCGATAACTCATGTGCCAGTTCTTCTGGCTGGACTCGCTACTAGAACTCTTTAACAGTATAGGGTCTCTATCGAGATTGGTCGTCAACTTCTTTTAATGGCTCAGGGTCTCTAACCGAGATTAACTAATAGGAGCGTAACGAACCAGAAAGAGACGCAGCAGGGCATGAGTACCCTAGTAGCCCATAAACTGCCTCTCACGTGATATAAATCCGGCGTTTTAACCTTAAACAGTGTAGGGTCTTTAAAACATTAATTGTCTAATAGTACGAAACGGGCCACATAGCGGAGAGTCGGCAGTAGATGGGTGAGTTTGTCCTTGCTTTCCGTAAGCCGGCCCTCACGTGACAAGAGTCGCCGGTTTAACCTTAACTAGTACAGGGTCTCTATCGAGATTGACCGTCAACCTCTTTGAACCGGCTCAGGGTCTCTAGGCGAGATTAACTAGTAAGAGTTCGGTGGGTCACATAGCAGAGCAGTATCAGCTTACAGGCAGGTTTAACTCAAACTTGCAGCGGCTTAAGAGCCTATCAAGAGGGTATGTCAGCTAAATCCGGTGGATTGGAAGCCCCCAAATAACCTTGTTGACAGAGTCAACTTTTGGGTATATAACCCGCCTGACTGTGGCTTAAGAGCCGATCAAAAGGGTGTGATAAGCTAAACCCGGTGGGTTGGAAGCCCCCAGATGACCCTGTTGACGAAGTCAATTTTGGGTATATAACCCGCCTTGCAGTGGTTGAAGAGACGATCAAAAGGGTGTGTAAGCTGAGCCCGGTGGGTTGGAAGCCCCCAAATGACCATGTTGACGGAGTCAACTTTTGGGTATATAACCCGTCTTACTGTGGTTGAAGAGTCGATCGAGAGGGTTGAAGCTTAACCCGGTGGGTTGAAAGCTCCCAAACGACCTTGTTGATGATATCAACTTGTGCACCATCTTGTAAGTCACCATCTTGTAAGCCGCCATCTTGTATGAAGAAACGGCAAAAGCCTCCAAGAGACTTTATGATGATCCAATAAATCCGGGCACCCATGTTTGAATGGTGTATCCAATAAATCTTCTTGGGAAACTTTTTAATTCTTCCGCCAATAATGTGGTAGCCCCCAGGATTGGGTTAACTTTTTCTTGCAATGACCCAGGGTTCTTATTGAAAATGACCGAATGTGTCGAGCCATGTCTATAGCCCCCGAATCTTAAGTCAAGTCGAAGAGGCGGCTTGAGAGTCTCCATTGAAGGTTGAGGTTTTCCGTGGCGGGTTATACATGACCCCGTATGATTTGTTTCAATAATCCGGTCGATGGTTTGTCTCGGCTGGTTGTTGAAGTTAACCAAACTGCAGTGGCGGCAACTTGCGCGGCTGTCCATTTGGGCAGCTCGTACAGGCGAGCACCACACTGATATGTTGACGTAGATCAGACCGCGAGCGGCATCTTGCGCTCGTCCGTTGGGCGGCTCGTACAGGTGAGCCCTGCACCAATATTCCATTGTAGATTGGACCGCAGGGCAGCAACTCATAAGCGTCCGTTGGGCGGCTCGTACTGGCGTATGCGGCCCCTGGCGCGTTGATGTAAACGTAGAAGTCAGTCGCGGCATCTGAAGACGACACGGTCATGAGAGACGGCCACAGCGTTGTAAGCCGGTGTCGTCGCGAGAGACGGCCGCAGCATTGTAAGCCGGCACAAACGGTGAGTCGCTCATGGCATTGGATAGTAGCATGGACGGCGAGTCATTGTGGCGTTGTTAAGCCGGCGTGGTCGCGAGAGACGGCCGCAGCATTGTAAGCCGATGCGGACGGCGAGTCGGCCATGGCACTGTTGGTGAAAACCATACCACGAATACGGCGGCTTGCCGCATCCATTGGACGGCACATACTGGCGGCTGAGCGCACGCGGTGTGACTGTGACTTTGGCAGTTCTGCATAAAAGACATTGCAGACAAGAGTAATTGTTCTCAAAAGAATTTAGTATGTACTGATAACCTGATGTTTTTATTAGATAAACGTGGACGTTGGAGCTGAGTAATGCCGGACTTAGTCTAGTGCTGCCACTTTTTCCCTTGATGATCTGTGCACCAATGTGCTTGAAGCAAATGCACAGAAAATTGCTCTGTCGTTGTTCACATTCATAGCCCATGGTCATCCATGAGGTGGTGCAAAGTGCCAAGGAGACCCAGAAAAAAGTGCAGTGCAGCAACAGCAGTCATGTCGATGGACGGAGTTGCTCGGGATGATAGCAGACCGGCACCATGGTGGAGCGGGGCGAGGTGAGCCCGACTCTAAGTCAGGCTCAAGGCTGGAGTTCAAAGGGGCGAATGAGTATGACTCGGAGTCTAGCTCGACAGTGGCGGCCCGGCTTGGCACCAGCTACAGCCTAGCTTGGCGCCTGCGGCAGCTCGATTCGGCGCCAGCGGTGGAGCGAAGCAGAGCGGAACGAGGCGGAGCAGAGTCGTAGCAGCGTGCGCGGCAGCGGCTGGCCGGCTGGGCGAGGATGACGAGGCATAGGGGAGCGAGAGTGGCAGGCGCGGCAGCGGCTGTGGCAAAGGTAACGGCCACAACGCAGCGGCGGGTCGTGGCTGAGGCCAAAGGACAACCACGATGCAGCAGCGGGGCGAAGCCGAGGCGAGGGGCGGCCATGGCGCAGCGACGGGGCGAGGCGGCGAGGCGCGTGGTGGTGAAAGCAGGCGCAGCCAATGCGGAGAGGCAGCCATGCCGCAGTGGCTGGGCATGGGAGAGCCGGAGGCCAATGCAAGGGCCGGAGGCCGTGGGAGGCCGCGGTGACTCGGAGGTGACGGGCATGGCAAGCCGGTGGACGGATGCAGCTGGGGGTGCTCGAGGTGAGCGCATGAGTGGATCTTGAGCCAGTGGCGCCAATGGTGGGGTAGCTCATGCTGGTGGTGAGAGGGCGAGGTGGAGGCGAGGCAAGTGCAGCGAAGTGCGCGGCGGCGATGTGGACACAGCTGAGGCGAAGTGGAGCCGACCTGGGCGCAGCACGCGGAAAATCCGTCCGGGGCTAGGTAGGAGAGGCGAGGCCACCGACAGATGAGGTGGCTCGAAGGCAGCGCGCGGGAGGTGGGCGTCTCACAGATTTATTCCATGCATGAAACCGACTCGGTTTGTGTTTCTGGCTTGTTACAACATGTCCATTGAGAGCTAGCTAGCTACTACATCCAGGTCGAGTCTGAAGAAACCGTCGCGGAAACAACTTGATCGTTTTTGCATGCATGGTACGGTTGATGCTCGTGGTGCGAGGTTCCGTGTGTGAGCCGAAATCCATCAGCACCTCTCTTTTTTCATCATGTGCGTGCTTCGGATGAGTGGGCGTAACCTCGCGTGTGTGCCGCCCAAGGTCTTGTTGGTTGACTTGCAGAGATCTGGCTGGTTGCTCCTACCGGATATCATTACTCCTAGATCAATAGATCAATAGATCACCGGCCACTGCCCACAGAACACCATAATTTTCAACCAAGATGTATTCGCATCCGCAGTCAGACGACTCGCTACAGATGGTTATCCCACGAGATTGGTCTGTGCTGGTTTTTTTTCATCCGAACGATCGCGTTTCCCTCGATCCCTTGAATAGATCCTTCCAAGAACACAACACCACCGTGCTTGGCCCCACGGTGGGCGCCAACTGTCGTGGATTTGTCACGGCAGATGTCCGGGTGAATAGACTTAGATTCGGGGCGGTCACAACTATGTAGCCTCTTGAGAGGGGTTGGTCGGAATCGAGAGACGCGATTTTTACCCAGGTTTGGCCCCTCCGATGGAGGTAAAAGCCTACGTCCTGCTTGTCTGGTATTGATGATGAAGAAGATCTCTTGGTTACAAGGGTGCTGTTTTGCTACCTCTAATCACGAGAGCCTCTAGTATGTCTATCTAATCTCTTGTGTTTGTGTAAACTTGTGGACTTGTGAACCTGTCTCTCTAAGGCCACTCTACCCCTCCTTATATAAGTGGAGAGGGTAGGTTTACAAATAGCGTCCTACTCCCAGTAGGAGTAGGACTAGTCTTTCAACTATCCTACTCCGCATCTTGTTTCTCTTGTAAGGGAATCCTCTCTCCTTTGGGCCTTCTCTTGTGAGCCGCTTGGCATCAGCTTACATGCCGGGTCTTGGGCCTGGTTGTCCTGCGACCCGCCTGTCGGGTCATGAATAAAACGCCATGTCTTGACCGGGTCTCCTGTGAGTCACTAGGCTGGGTCATACCGCAGGGATATCCCCGACAAGATTGCTTCTTCTCGATAGAGTTCCAAAAGCGTTCGGACTGAGAGGATTTGTTCGACTACGTTGGCTCATCTTCTTCATGGATTCGTTCTTCTTCCAAGCGGGATCTCACGCAAGATGAAACATTTCCCTGGATACCACTACTATCATTGATATGCTAGTTGTCCTGCTTTTATCGTTATGTCTTGCTACCTACCACTTGTTTGTCAAGCCTCCCAACATTGCCATTATAAACCTCTAACCCCGCCAGATCCCAGCAAACCATTGTTTGACTATGTTACTGCTTGCTCAGCCCTTCTTATAACATTTCTAGCTGTAGGTGCAATTGCTTCCATGTGACAACATGGACAATCTTTTGTAATCACAATATTATTGCTATTTAATTTAATGCACTTAGACACTTGGTAAAGGGTGGAAGGCTCGGCCTTTTGCTTAGTGTTGTGTTCCACTCTTGCCGCCCTAGTTATTTGTGAACCGGTGTTATGTTCCATACCTGAGCGATCCTAACATGCTCAAGGTTGTTATGGGGAGCCCCTTGATTTTCGTTTTAGGATAAAGCTTGTCTGGCAAGGCCCAACATTGGTACTACATTTGCCTAATAACTAATAAAATTGCATAGGGACTTTCTAGACCCCGAGGATCTTTAATCAACAACCGGGGCCAGTGCTCCTCATGAGTGTTGGTCCAAACTAGAATCATGTGCGGGGCCAACCTGGGGCAACTCGGGTGATTTCTATCAAGCCACTGTACGCTACGCTCATCTGGTCGTGTCCTGAGAATGAGATACACAGCTCCTATCAGGTTCATCAGCACGCCGCGCGGCCTTGCTGGACTTGTTTTACCTTTCTCGAATGTCTTGCGTGAGGAACTCTGATCTTCTTCGGGCTATCTCGAGGTGTCGGATTTCCTTTGGAATTGCCTAGGATGATCACGAGATCCGTGGTCGATTTTATTCCCATAGCGTGTGGTTAATTTGTGATGGATTAGTTGGAGCACCCCTGTTGGGTTAAATCTTTCAAAAAGCCGTGCCCACGGTTATGTGGCAAACTTGGATATTTTGTTTAACACCCGGTCATAGTAAACTTGAAGTAAACTGTAATAAAATACAACAATTGTATGTGTAACCATGACTATCTCTTCTCGTGAGTCCTTATCCGAGAGAGAACACGGTGGGGTTATGTTTGACGTAAGTAGGTGTTCAGGATCACTTAGTGATCATTACTAGTTCATGTCTGTTATGCGTAGACCACCATACTTTACTTTCTATTTTTGTAAGTTAGCCACTCAAACAAATGCTTTGTCGCTTGCTGCAGCCTCACCACTTAACCATACCTCACATATTAAGCTTTAATAGTCTTGATACCCTTGGAAATGAGATTGTTGAGTCCCTGTGGCTCACAGATTACTACAGCAACAGTTGCAGGTACAGGTAATGCGATTCTTTGACGTGAGAGCGATGCTTGTTTGTTTGGAGTTCTTCTTCTTCTTTTTCATCGATCTAGGATGGGTTCCAGGCGACAGCCTGGGATAGAAAGGATGGATATCATTTTATCGTTTGATTTCGTTTGTAGTCGGACCCTGCTCTTCTGTATGATGTTTGAATATGTTGTTGTATTGATGTGATCTTGATGTAGCTTGTGGCGAGTGTAAGCCAATTCCATATACTCACCTCTTCTATAAATGTACTTGTAATGATATCCATCCTTGCAACACGACGAGATGCGCTTCTATCCCTGTCGAGGCCCTCGTGCCAAAATAAGGATAGGATCGCATCTTGGGCATGACAAGTTGGTATCAGAGCCTGTACTGACCTAGGATCCCCCTTGATTGATTGAACTTGGCCGAGTCGAGTCTAGTGAAAAACTATTTTGAGTCTAGTTATATCGGAGAGTAGGATTCTTTTTACTTCTCTTCTATGCTCTGGTGAGGAATTACGACTTAGGAATTTTGATTCTACCCTCTTCTCACTCAAATTTGTTTAGGATCACACGGATATTTTGGAATCCATATGATGCCGACGTGACAGACTTCTATCTTGGTGCCTCCTATCTGACTTGATTTATTTCGGAGAGTTAAGCTCCAGGGGATTCTTGACACATCATTATCATTTATTTTCCTTAGTATCTCAGGACGGAGATTGTTCGAAATTACTTGAATACTTTTCGTGGCGAGATAAGATTGGAGACACGCAGTACTGGGGAGGCGTCCGGGGCACTGCCATGTTAGGTATCGATTTGTTTTCGAGGGTCCAAGATAGATGGAGTTTCGAAGCCTCTGGTTATGTGTTGACGGATGGATATAGTTGGAGTGTAGGGCTTGTTAGTTGTGTGAGATATTTTGCCTCCCTATATCCCCAACACCCAATTGCATAACCAAAAAAGTTTTGGGAGTTCTTAGGTGGGAATTCAAGTAGTTACCTAGGCTATCTTCCAACAGATCATGATGTGAGGTTGGGGTTCGACATATAGTGGATTCGTTTGTTCACGGTCTTTCTTACAAAAGACAATCTCGATATATGTCATCATATATGCTTCGTCAAGCCTTGTAGTTCGCTATGCCTAGGGAGCATATTCGATCGTCATTTCAATATGACAATCCAATGTACGATCGAGCCTGTGCGAACCTTACCACGGAAATATCGAGAGGAATCTCTGTCAGGAATTGTTCTGGCTTGTTTTATAAGCCTCATCCTTTGTTTTGTTGGAATATGGTAATTCGTGGTGCTTCGATGTCAAGTGGTGATTTCATATCTTTCCTAAGTAGTGTTCTCATATTTTACGGGAATGCTAATCATTTTGTTCAACTGGAGTTGTCTTGAAATTATTTTCAACCATTGCACTTCTATTCAAGATAATTCTATCATCTCCAATATTTGCAAGATCAATCCACATATTTCGTTCCGGAATTTGTCTCATCTGTTCCAAGTTTTCTTTGTTTTCCCCACCCTCCTGCCTTTTTTCTTCAATGATTAAATTCTCATTCAGTGCCTTTATTTTCATGAAATGCTTCCACTATCTTTCTTGTATATCGTATCCGGTGATTCATAGTGAAGATCCTCAAGTGATTCGAATTCATCATTTCTTTATTATTGTTTTCCTTCCCGGCGCATTATATTCAAGATCTCGGTGTTCTTTGTATCCTTTCCAATCGCCTAATGCTTCCCCATGTCGGAGATTCTGTCCAAGTATCTCTTGTTTTTCGTCTCTCTCAATTCTATCCAGTGTGCTGAAGATATCTCAGAAGACTTTCATTTCCATTCATATCCTCTTAAATTATTTCGAGGTTCTCAGCTCATCAAGTTCTTAATTTTTCTGGAGCAATATCTCTTCCTAAGCAATCGTTTCAATGGTGTTCCTTTGAGTGGCCCCATAACCCACAGGTTTTTCCCCAGGATCTTACCTGGCTCTTCTAATATTTCCGGAGATGTCCTCAAGTTCTTCTCGATATGACGCAAGAATAATTTTCATCCTTTATATTCATTATCCAAGATCGCTTTGAATTAATTTCATCATTGGCTCAACCTTTCCTTATTCATTCTTTCGGAGTATCTCAGTAATTCTTGGTGGTGTTTCTCGCCATCATTCCTTGCCTTAAAGACCGAAGGAGAGCTTTCTCTTAAACTTTGATCATTATCTTGAAGATTCATGGTTTCAGCTTCATTATGACCTCTTGGATTGGTTTTTATAATGAGTAATTCCTCCCATATCTATCCGGTGCATTTCAGAGTTGTTTTCATTTCTCGATTCTCCGAAGGCCATCATTTCAGAAGTTTTCTTGTTCTTAGCTTTGAGCTTTCGTTCTCAAATTCTTCTCAAGTGTTGTTCCTTCGTTCGTATCTCAATTATTCTGGTGCTTCTTTTAAGTTTTCTATTAGGTGGATCATGCTCTCTTCGTTCTCATGTTATATTATTCATTTGTATTATCCTCTTTAGTTTCTAATTCTTATCGGTGTTCACGTTCAAAGACTTCTTTAAGTTTGTGATCTCTCTCTCTCTTTCTCTTCAATCGTTTGCAAGAAGAATAAGTGGTGTGCGAAATCTGTGGCTTGTCATCAATTTAACTTGATGAAGGATAAGCATAATGTAATTCTCATTCTAGTTTCATCAAGGTGATTTCAATCCCTCTTCCGGAGTTGGGCATGTTATCAATTCTTGATTATAGTTGCTAATCCTTTCGTTTCCGGAGTTCCATGTTTTCTCAAGTATCTCGTCGCGAAGCTTCATCTTAATCATTGGAAGGCCCCAATCTTGTTCTTTTTGAACCTTCAACTCTTTTCTATCATCCTCTCATTTTTGGAGGTTCCTCATGGTGGTTCTTCAAGGAGTTAATTCTTTCTTGAAGTATTCATCAAGATTCTTGTTGGAGGTGCTCAGGTGTTCTCTATATTGGGTTTCTAAGTTCAATTCCTTCTCCATGGTTTTTGGAGATGGGGTTATTAAATTCTTGGTTATGAGGAGTCTCGAAGGAAATTGTTAAGAATAATATAAGTAAACCCATCTTGTCTTCTCGGAGTTATCTTGGGTTGGATTTCACCTAAAGCATTTCGTAAGGATTGTTGCTATCATGGTGTCATAAATGATTCAAGTTTTCTCCTCCTCTTCTTGGTGAAAGAAGTTATTCATCTCTTGTTGATCTCAAGCAATCAATTGTTTCTGTTGTGGCGGGTTGTCACCTCATAATTTTGAGATGTTTTCCATAAGCCCATAACAAGCTATTCTTTTCGTTGTTGTTTTTTCAACAACTTCATTCATCCTATGCTTCTCAAGTTCAATGGTGGTAGAAGTTGTCATTTTCTTCTCTATTTTTTCCTTCCATCAATCTATTTTTTATTCTCTTGTTACATAGGCCTTGTGATGTTGCTCTCTTCGATCTCACATCTAGTTTGATTAAGATCATGTTCTTTCTTGCTTATTCATTTTACCGGAGTGTTGTGTTCTCTATTCAAGTTCTTTCCTTCTTATCAAATTTTGACCCTCTATCCTACCGAAGTGCTGCCCAAATTTCTTGTGAATTCTTCCTTGTTCCTTGTCTCATCTTTCGTCTCGTTGAAATCTTCAATCATCATTGGTTTCACACATTGGTCAGAGAAGCAACTAAGTTTTACCTCTTGCTCTTTCTCTTCCCCTTCTCATTCTAGATCTCGGGACGAGATCCTCATGTAGTGGAGGAGAGTTGTAACAGCTCGGGACCGATGCTCGAGAAGATTCCCTGTCGTTTTTTTCTCATGACATATGCCATGGTGTGGCTTATTGTAGGTGGTTGGGACCGGAGGACGCCGATGGGCTCCGGGTGCGAGATTGGGCACAAGCGGTGATGACACACGATGTACCCAGGTTCAGGGCCGTCCGAGGGAGGTAATACCCCTAGTCCTACTTGGTTTTTTAGGATGGTTAGGTATGAGTACAAGGATGATCCTGGAGCTGTGTCTATCGAACGAAGAAGGGGCAATCGGCTCCTCTTCCTCCACTGCTAGAAAGGGATATGTGGGGAAGATTGTTCGTGCATGGATGCGTCTGTCCGCGATCATCTGTCCCCGTTGCATGGGGGGCTCGGAGGGTTTTATAGGCCAACCCCCTTGCTCTCACAATATGCTTTATGTACCAAGATGGGGGGACCCGGCTGGCAGTCTCTCCGGGTGGCCAGAGGGTCCCACCGCTCGCACCGTCTCGTTGTTGGCGGGGCCCGCCGGCCGAGCGGTCCCATCTCCCGTTGGGGCCCGACAGTTGGCCCTGTGATTGGCCCTCGCCCACCTGCCGCGGCATGGGCCGCCCCGGGGGGCGTCGACTAGCGCCAGCCGACCGGAGTCTCCGGTACGGCCGACGGCACTGTAGCCACGCCGGGGCAGGTAATTGAGTGGCGAGGGCGTGCTAGCACTGTTCCCCCGCCCGGTCGCACTCACCAAGGTCAGCGGCCAGGATTGTTGGACTGTAGCCACACGTTGTAGTGTATAAGAGGCCACTGTAGCCACAGGGCCGCCCATCGTGCCGATCACGTCACGTCGTCATACCCGCGCGCAAAGGGATGGGACGGGGCATGTCCGTCCCAAGGTCAACGGAAAAGCCGACCTCTGGGCAGCCGGCCATGCCCAGCCGGCCGAGGGACCAACTGGCTCCTTGACCAGCCGGTCGGGGTGCCAACCGGCACTGGCTTGCGCCGTACATCCTCCGGTCGGCCATGGCCAGCCAGTCGCTTAGTTTTTCTTCGAAGCGAAGGGGGGAAGACCCCGTTGCTTTGGCCTACCTAGGGGTAATAACCCCGTCATTCCCCTTTTATTCCTATGTCGTGTTGTGTTTTTTTTGGTTGTTTCATTCATCATTGCATCATTCGCATCATCTGCATAGCATCAGCAATTTGTCAACATGAGTTTTCAAACTTGCATCCATTCGTAGTCGTCCGTTCTCTCCGTTCTTGCCGTTGCCCGTTTCGAGACCAACCACACACACACGCGCCCGCACCATCGTTTAAAAACCGTTTTTAAAGCGCAAGAAAAATATTCTCGGATTGGGTAGAAACTTGGCATGCGATCTTGCTATATTCTAGGTAGACCGCCTGCCAAATTTCGATGCAATCAGAGGTCGTTTGATACTCGTACGGTCAACCGTAGCAGTGCGGTCATCGGTTATTCGTCGGATGTTTTGATGTTTCAAACTCTTGTCACAGGCTGCCACCTTCCCTCTCATCTCAGACCAAAGCCCACTACACAGACCACTAGCCCACCTAGATAGCCCCCTCTTCTTTCGGACGTCCGACCGAGATCGAACAGTCTGAAAACGGGTGAAACGCCCCTAACCTAGCCCTCCTTTCCTATATAATCCCCTCCCCTTCCTATTTTGGACCTAACCCTAGCCTCCACCTCAAATTACCCGTAGCCAACCTCCTCCCATGCAGCCAGCTACCGCCGGCATCGTTTTCCACGCTGGCCGACCCAGCCATCGCCACTTGTCGCCGCCAAAAAACCTCTGAGCCGCCGCCAGCCTCGCGCGGAGCCACTCAACGGCCGCCACGTAGGCGCCCGCAGCCTTCAGCCGGCTCCTCACCGCGCCAGGCCCACCAAGCACACAGTCCGCCTGTCTCCCGGGCCCGAACCAGACCCTTGCCTCCGCTCGTGCCCCTGTGCCCGAGCATCCAGCCCCGTGCCCAGCCTCCCTCTAGCCGCCGGAGCTCGTCGGAGCCGTGTCGCCAGCGACCAAGGACCCCACTGTCGGTTGCCTTCTCTCTTCTCTCTCCTCCTTCCCCCTCCCCCCTCGGCCCTAACTCCCTGCTGGCCTCTGTCTCCCCCTCGTAGCAAGCTCCGCCCAAGCCCATGGATGCCGCCGATGTTGTCCTCGCTGCCGCCGGGAGCTGCACCTCCGGCCAGATCCGGCGAGCCTCGGCCTGGATCCGGCAGCCGCCGGTCGGATCCCGTGGATCCTGAATGGATCCGCCCTCACCCCTGGTCGCATGGCCGTGGCCGCCGCCGGCATTCCTTCCCCGATCCAGGCGGGATCTGGAGGAGGACGAGCACCCGATCCGCTCGGTCGTTGACCGCTCCATCCCGTGTTGTGGGCCGCGCCAAGGCCCAGCGCCCCCGTTTTCGCCCAAGCCACTGCACCGACTGGCCCATTTGGCCCTGGGGTGAGCATGACCTCGCCCTATCAACCACCTGGGCGCTTCTTTGTATATTGCGCCTAGTTGATATGTTTCGGTCCTTGTGTTAAATTTGGCCCATTGGTCTTTTTTTAATTGCAGAAAAACACATGTTTTGAAAATGTTGTTAAGTAATTAACCGTGCACCGGATCCAAATGTGTTGTATATGAAAAATGTCTAGAATGATGTGTAGATTATTAAAATTCCTCTTTCATGCATGAAAAAAATGCTTATTGTGACGTTTGCATCCAATTCGCATAAATGTCACATTTTTGCATCACGCATATACATTTAACCATGCATCGGGATTAACCAAAACCACATATGTAAAAATGTGTAGATTATTTGTATTGCATTTTCATGGATGATAAAAGATGTTTGATGTGGTTCTTGCATTTAATTTGCTTAAATAACTTGCTAAAAATGGTTATGTCCTAATCTCGCATAATTGTGGTGTTATTTTTTTATATAAAAACCCACATGTTGTATATGATTTTAGGGTACAAAAATCCATTGAATTTATCTATGCATTTAGATTTGTCATTTGAGTAAGTTTGTGTGCATGTTATTTTGCCATGATGCCCTTTTGTTTATTTCGTGTGATTTAATCCATACATATTTTGGAATAGTTGCCAACGTGAGATATGCCCTTGGACATGTGTGATAGGCCCTGGTCATTTTGATTGCTATAGTAATCCATGTTTAGGTGTTGTTTTCTTATTGCCAACATGCTATAAAAATGTGCTGTTTTGATATGCCCAAAATATTTCGAAGTCTGGAATCTGTAACATTTTGTTGCTGTCTTGCCATGTGTTTTGCTAGTGATCTAGAACCTCTTTGGGGTAGGTGTAATGGAGTTATTTGTAGTTGGTAATGTCCTATAGCATGTGGTTAAATTCCATGCCATAATATGCCCTATAGCATATAGTTTCACTGCTGTCAATATGCCTTCGTGATAAAAACTGCACTGTCAAAAACTGGGTTATTTTCACTAAGTCTTAAAACTGCTTAGTTCAATATGCCATGTTGTGAGCTTCCTACCATGTGATCCATGGCTCTTTGGAGTATTATATGTGAATATGAAATGAAGTGTGTGTTATATGCTACTGCCCCATGCTTAGTTTATGCATTTTAGGATCTTGTAGCTTGTTGTTTTCATGTGTGCAATATGCCATCTTACTGTTTTGGGCAGATTTGAAATAAAATTTGTGTTGCTTGTTGTGGTTGAACCGTAGCTCCGTTTTGGACATGTCATGTATGAAACATGCTTAGAATTTCATGTAGTATCATAATATCTTTTTGCATCCATGATTTGAAACGATTGTGGTTGTCATTTTCATGCATTTTGCATTCATGGCATATAATCTTGTGATTGTCATATCTTTTAGACCGTAGCTCCGTTTGAGATGTTCCATATATGTAAATCGACTAGAATAACGTGCAGAATCATGTGGAATGCTTTATATTGCTGTATGAAAAATATATAATGTTGTTAGTTCAGGTCTGCACCAATTTCGAAATTAACATATGGGGTCATTTGGGAAATGCTATAAGTTGTTTCCGGCCTCATTTAAGATGCCTAGATAGAGTAGTTTATTTATGCTTCACCTCTTGTCATGTTTAACAACATTTAATATTATTGTGTAGCTAAACGGGAGTGAACAAAATAATCGATCGTGGACTTTCGTCGATATGCAGCTCGTTGCATATTGAGCTTCACTTTAATGTGTAGTAGTTGTTTGATGTCATTTCCCATGCCTTGCATATTTAAACCGAACATGCATCATATTTGTTTGCGCATCATATCATGCATATGTTGTGGTGTTTTTCCATGTGTTGATTGTTGTTTCCGGATTGCTTCTTCTTGATAGAGTTCCAAAAGCGTTCGAAGTGAGAGGATTCGTTCGGCTACGTTGGCTCATCTTCTTCATGGATTCGTTCTTCTTCCAAACGGGATCTCAGGCAAGATGACACATCTCCTTGGATACCACTACAATCATTTATATGCTAGTTGTCCCGCTTTTATCGTTATGCTCGCTACCTACCACTTGTTTGTCAAGCCTCCCAACATTGCCATGATAAATCTCTAACCCCTTCACATCCCAGCAAACCATTGTTTGGCTATGTTACTGCTTGCTCAGCCCTTCTTATAGCCTTTCTAGGTGCAGGTGCAACTGCTTCCATGTGACAACATGGAAATTCTTTTGTAATCACAATATTATTGCTATTTAATTTAATGCACTTATACACTTGGTAAAGGGTGAAAGGCTTATCCTTTTGCTCGGTGTTTTGTTCCACTCTTGCTGTCCTAGTTACTTGTGAACCGGTGTTATGTTTCATAATTGAGCGCTCCTAACATGCTCGGGGTTGTTATGGGGACCCCCTTGATTTTCGTTTTAGGATAAAGCTTGTCTGGTAAGGCCAAATATTGGTACTACATTTGCCTAATAACTAATTAAATTGCATAGGCACTTTTCGGGCCCCGAGGATCTTTAATCAACAACCCGGGCCAGTGCTCCTCATGAGTGTTGGTGTAACATCCCAAAATTCCATTTTGGAATGTTATGATTTATAGCTATGCATCTATCATCACCATTGTTTGAATGTATGTGTTAGTTGAAATGCCTTCTCTGAATTTCTGAAACCCCTTTCTACTTTCAATGTGTTGCTTTCACCTATTTGAAATCTTGATAAAAAGTTCAAATAAGAGAGGAGGAACATGACACTCCACACCAGGGTCATCTTGGTGATATATTTGAACAATAAAAACCAGGGGTTATTTTGAAAATATTTGCAAAAAAGGTTTTAAAAACAAATAGGCAATTCTGAAAATAATATTTTTTGAAAATATTCAAATGACAGAATAAAAATGTTCATTAAATAGAATTTATTATTCTGTTAATTTTGATATATAATACCCCTATATTTATTAAAGGTTTGAATGTTGTAAAAGCTTTTGAATGTCGCTGGAAAAACATTAAACAGAAAACGGTAACGGTTTTAGAATTAAAACGGGCCGCCCCACAGGCTTTATTTCACGAATTCAATACGCGCCGGCCGACCGATGCGGAAACCTCGCCCTCCCTCTCGCTGCCACCGGGTCCCACCCCGACCGCCCGAAGACCCGCGTGGTCATCCCTCTCCCCTCGCCAACCACGTCGCCGGCCGTTTCCACCTCCGCAGATCTCGCCTCCCATTCACTCCCCCTCGCTCCCCAGCACCCCCTATAAGTACCGGCCAGTCCCCGCATCCATTTCCCCCAAAGCCCTCTCCTACCTCGCCGGAAGGCTGCCGCATCTCGTCGCCGGAGTTGCCACCATCACCGGACCTCCCCATCGCCATTGCCGTCGACTCCATCCACCTCTCGCCCCACCGTTGCCACCAATCGACGTCGGACGTCAAGCTCCGTCGCCCGGACCACTCCGCTACCTCCCTCGACCACCGGAGCACCAACCCCGACGACTTCGCCATCTCGGACTCGCCGGAGAATCCCCTCGCCGGCGACCCCTTCTTTGTGAGCTCCCCCTCCCACTCCGTAGCCGTTCGATCGCAAACCAACGTCTTAGATTAGATCGGAATTAATTCCGAACCGGTATTCTCTACCGACCGGTCGCCCGCCCGTAAGCTCACGCGCGCACACGCCCCCAACCAATAGGATCGTGCCACGTAGCCCCCTGGCCGTCCGATAGATATGTCCTTTTTCTGATTTTTGTTTAGTAAACAGAACCTGTTATGATTTTTTTTTGTGAATATCTTTTAATCTGTTTAATGTATTGAGTTGATTCTTTTTGCAATAGCTCAAATTTTTCATGTAGTTTCACCCTGTACTTTTAAATTTTAAATTTGAACCCTAAAATTTGAATTGAATCAAATTTGCTCAAAATATTCAAATCTGAATAACTAGAGTTTGACAATAGATTTTGATATGAATTTTTTTGCTACTGTTTGGTATTAGTTAGGACTACCTCCATGTTTAGTTTGAGGATTTTTAGGATGATTTTGATTAGTGTTCTAGCTATAAACAGAATCTGCCTAGTATATTATAGTATAGTTTTATTTACTTAGTTTTAGTTAGTTTTAAACTTAGATTTAGTTTTAATTTGTTTAGTAGGTTCTGTTGTTTAAACATTTAGTGTTTTACTCATCATTGTTAATAAAAATATAAAATTGTTTAGTTTATTTCTTGTTAATATAGGAATCACAACTTCTTTTCAAATAGGTTTATTTTTGATTAAAACAACTAGTTAGTAATAGTTTTGCTTTCAAACAAAGTTTTATATAATTTAATTTTGTTTTCTAAGACAAGTTTATTTGTAAACTCTTCCCTGTTAAGAACATGTTTTGCTAATAAGTAATAAGTTTTGTTTTGCTCTTTTGTTAGTAAAACTATAGTTGTTTCATATAGTGTTTATCAAAACTTTCAAAAACTTTACTAAAAGTTTTCCCAACAAACTTAATGTGGTTTTATTATGTTTATTAATAAAATATTTTATTGTTTTCTTGTTGTCAACTATTGTTTTGGTTAATACCAATAGTTTCATTATGTTAGTAGTGTTTTATCAATCACCTCCTAGTAAACAAAACTTTGTGTGTTTTCCTTACTTGTGATTTGTGCATTGTTTTGTCTTGACTGTTTACTAGTTCTTGATTGATGTTTGTGGGTTACAATATTCTGTTGTATGCTTATTGAGTGTTTGTTTGTTTCGTTAGATTATCCGGAGTGCGAAGCTTGTTACTTAGAGTCACTCACGTACGAAGATCATCAATCAGGCAAGTCACTTTGATCATGTTTACCCATGTTTTATATGCATTAGTTCTACCATCTTCCCTAATTGCATGCAAGATAGGTTAGTTGGAAACTTGGTTACATTGTAGTAGTATCATGTGGTAGGTACCCCCCTCAAACTCTTTGACACATTGGCCCCGGGAAACGTTGTTTTACTTTTTGCTATGCTATTAGTAGACGGGGTTGGTTGTGTGATTCATGAGAGTTGAGAGAGTTAATAATTTCAAGACCTACATAATGATCAAGATTTCAAGACTCCAAGTTTTCAACATACCTCTGGGTGGATGATGGTTGAACGGCACCCTGGAGAAACCAGTGGATTTGCCTAGGTGATGCTGGAGATGGCCAGTATTCACGCGGAAAGGTCCACCCACGCACAAAGAGATGGATGGATGCTTTAAGACCCAAGGCTTACCTGCATAGCCACAAGTCATTATGGGCTCTGGCTTGGTTGGATATCGTAGTGACCCTGGACAGGCGGTGATACGAGATGTAGAAGAACGGTAGGAAAGGATGGGCACCGACAGAGTCGCAGGGAAACCCTTTGGAAGACCATGTTTTGGTCATCCGTTTCTCAAACACCCTGAAGTGCGAGAAATTAAACGGAGGCGACCAAATCTTGTGGGGAACGTGTGCAAAACTCTGCAGAGTACTCAAACCTAATCGATTAGCCGTGTCCACGGTCATGGACAACTTGAGCCAAAGGAACTGAAACATTCGGAACTCTCAACACAATTAATATGATGATGTGGGTATTTAACAATTGGGTATGAGAATTGGTTGGTGGAACCATCTCATTAATCAACCAACTTAGTAATATATTTTTTCTTAGCCCTCTCTTGATGTAGGAAAAAAATTGGCTTTACGCAGAAACTTACCACCCCACATGCCATATAAGCATGTAGACTAGATGATTATATTTTCACCCCTCTTTTGTGACTTTGCCGGCATATTCCATATGCTGACCTACACGGCTGCAACGTATCATGTTGCAGATTACTTTTCCGACCAGGAGTGAGGACACGTTCTATGCTCGGTGAGATGCCCTTGGAGTCAGATGGACTCATCTACCTTTGACGCTTCCGCAAGATTTAGACATTCTCATGAGTTGGCCTTCAGCCACTTTATTGTAATTTTTATTGTAATAAAGGACTCGATATGAGATTTCGATTAATATAATGCTGTGTGATTTCCCTTTGATATATACATTGATGTACCGTGTGTGTACCAGCATGATCTTGGGATGGTACGGAAACACCGGAGATTCGACCTTTCAGGTCGGGTCACTACAGAAATGGTATCAGAGCACACGCTGACCGTAGGACGTAACCTCTAGGATTGGAAAGCCTTAGGATTGTATCTCTTTGTCTTTAAAATTCTTATACTCTCATCTACTCATTTCTGATTTCTCTCCGGTTATTTCAAAATTTATAGATGGCCACCTTCATCCCAGTGTTGATCACGGAATTTTGTCAGCCTGACAACGATGCCTTTTGGTAAGGAGCTGATGAGGATCGTCAAGGACGTAAGGATTGCATTGCCGAGCATCACCGGGATTCCTATCATGTCATTTCCCCAAGATGGATGCTACAGGATCGAGGTGCATATCCCAGGGAAGACCTTTGGGAATCGGAAGGAACCCATCAACCTCAAGTTCGTGGCACCCAGTTGGATACTTGGGAGAGACATGGCCATTCATCGTGCCCTTGGACGTATTCAGGAGGAATACAGAGGTGGAACCATCTCACCAAGACTCAGCGTGGTTTGTCGCAGGGATGTCCATGGAAACATCATAACCCCTCCCACTACAGACACCACCATTTCCTATATCCAGACCCTAGAGACGCACATCAGGACTCTGGAGCTTCGAGTTTGTACTGATACGAAGACAATCAAGAATCTGATGAACCGTGAGATTGACCTTGAAGCTGACTTACGGGAAGCCGAGTACGAGCATGAGTATGAGGTGAAGGATTTCTTAGAGAGGATCGACAAGCTGAACACTCGCATCGCCACTCTGGAGGAACAGATGGACATGGGAGAAAATCTTCATCCCGAGGGAGACTTGGCTCCTTTCATCAGCGACGATGATGACTATGAGGAGAGCACCACTGGAGGAGACTCAGTCACCATGTACTTCTGAGGAAAACTTTAGTTATGCCCTCCATGTATCTTTTATTTTCAACGTTAAGAGCATAGGTCGATGTGTAGTTTGATTGAGACTTGTATTCCCGATGTTTGACATTGATTGAATAAATGAATGAGTGTTTGGTGTGATATGTTTGTTGCATTGCATATGGGTAGTGAATTTCTTCTTTTAGGCCCTTGTTCTATTCTAATTCTCACCCCTCTGGAAACAGCAAGATGCCTCCACGACGTGAGTCCGACTTCACCTTCCCGCCAGAACTCACGCAACTCCTTCAGCAGCAGAGTGCACTGATGCAGCTATTGATCCAGAATCAGACCAACAACCAGAACAACAACAACCACCAACATCCACCCCAGACTGACAATCTCACCCCTTTTTCTGAGGTTGAACCCTCCAACTTTCTCCAGCAGTACTGAGCCCATTGTAGCAGATGACTGGCTCCATAAGATGGAGAGAGAACTTGTCACCGCTGGATGTACTGATGCTGAGAAGGTGCGATTTGCCGCACATCAACTGGAAGGACCAGCAGCTTCATGGTGGGAGAACTACACCACCACTTATCCTATTGCAAATGTGACTTGGGAGCAGTTCCAGCAAGCTTTCCGCACCGCACATGTTTCAGCTGGAGCCATGAGTCTGAAGAAGCGCGAGTTTCGCAACTTGCGCTAGGGAAATCGCTCTGTGGCCCAGTACGTGGATGACTTCAGCACATTGGCACGTTATGCACCAGGAGACGTGGCCGATGATGCGGCCAAGCAAGAGAAGTTTCTGGAAGGACTCAACGATGAGTTGAGCATGCAGCTGGTAGTGGCTACTTTCAACAACTACCAAGAGCTGGTGGATAAGGCACTCATTTTGGAAGGTAAACATCAGCAGATTGAGAATCACAAGAGGAAGTACACTCAGGGGAAGTTTAACTCTGGAGCTCATCCGAAGCCCCGCTACTCCCCGTACTCAGGGAATACCGGATCAGGGACCGATAAGTTTGGAAGGCACACTCATGTTGTGCACAACCATGGAGGAAATGGGAATGCCCGTCCCAACCATGGCAATTTAAAGACTGACAATGGGAATGGGAACAACAACCAGCACCGTCACGTTCCTACTCATAAGGATCTGAGCCACATCACATGTTTCAAGTGCCAGAAGACAGGGCACTATGCTACTGAGTGTCCCCAGAGCAAGCAGGGAAATGGAAACGGCAACTCCGCAACCAAGAAGCCAAACCCTTTTCCTCGTGCCCAGGTGAACCACCTTGACGTGGAAGAAGTTTATGATCAACCCGAGACTGTGGTTGGTAAGTTTTTATTGCATTCACGTCCAGTTACAGTACTTTTTGATTCCGGTGCAACTCATTCATTCATATCAAGGGTAGTTGTGGATAAGTATGGTTTGCCCACCAAAACCCTTAGTCAGCCCATTAAGGTCAGTTCCCCAGGAGGTATGATGATGGCAGGAATAGGATGCCATGCCCTGAAACTTCACATAGGAAACCATGTTTTTCCCACCGACCTCATCGTCTTAGAATCCCAAGGATTGGATGTAATCCTAGGCATGGATTGGATGACCAAGTATGAAGGAAATCTTGATTGCCTCAGCAAGTCTGTTTCACTCACCACTCCGGAGAACAAGAGGATTAAGTATGTATCCCGACGCACACGTATGAGTGCTAGGTTAAATTCTCTCACGGGAGTTGTTCAGGAGGAAGTACCTGTGGTAAAAGACTTTCCGGATGTATTTCCGGAAGAATTACCAGGTATGCCACCAGATAGGGACATTGAGTTCCTAATAGAGCTACAGCCAGGGACAGCCCCAATTTCCAAGAGACCCTATCGGATGCTCGCAAATGATCTGTTGGAAATCAAGAAGCAAATTAAGGAGTTATTGGACAAGGGATATATTCGCCCAAGTTCTTCACCTTGGGGAGCCCCAGTTCTTTTGGTGGAGAAGAAGGATAAAACCTTGAGAATGGTAGTCGATTATCGTGCCTTGAACGAGGTGACTATCAAGAACAAGTACCCTCTGCCGATGATTAATGACTTGTTTGATCAGCTAGTAGGCGCCAAAGTATTCTCCAAGATCGATCTTCGATCAGGCTATCACCAATTGAAGATTCGTCAACAGGATATACCCAAAACAGCTTTCACAACAAGGTATGGCTTATACGAGTATACAGTCATGTCCTTTGGTTTGACTAATGCTCCTGCCTACTTCATGAATTTGATGAACAAAGTGTTTATGAAATATTTGGACAAGTTCGTCGTGGTGTTCATCGATGACATTTTGATATTCTCCAAGAACGAGGAAGAACACAAGGAACATCTGCGTTTAGTTCTGGAGAAGCTAAGAGAGCATCAGTTATATGCCAAGTTCAGCAAATGTGAATTTTGGCTGACGGAAGTCGGATTCCTTGGACATGTTATTTCCGGAGAAGGAATAGCCGTAGACCCCGCTAAGGTTGAAGCCGTCACCGAGTGGAAGTCACCCACCTCAGTTAAGGAGATCCGTAGTTTCCTCGGACTTGCCGGATATTACCGGAGATTCATTGAGAATTTCTCAAAGATTGCCAAGCCCATGACAGAGTTGTTGAAGAAAGAATCTAAGTATGTTTGGACTGAGGAATGTGAAGCCAGTTTCCAGGAGTTGAAGAAACGTTTGGTCACAGCCCCAGTGTTGATTTTGCCCAATATTCTGAAGGACTTCCAAGTTTATTGTGATGCTTCACGTCAAGGACTTGGAGGAGTACTCATGCAAGATGGAAAGGTTGTAGCTTATGCATCTAGACAACTACGACCTCATGAGTTGAATTATGCCACCCATGATTTGGAACTAGCAGTCGTAGTGCACGCACTCAAGACCTGGAGACATTTCCTTATCGGAAATAGTTGTGATGTTTACACCGATCATAAGAGCATGAAATATATTTTCACTCAGAAGGAGTTGAACCTCAGACAGAGGAGATGGTTAGAGTTAATCAAGGACTATGACATGAGATTACATTACCATCCAGGTAAGGCCAATGTTGTAGCCGATGCCTTGAGTCGGAAAACTTATGTAAACACACTCACAGCGGGAGGATTACCCCAAGAGTTAGCCGATGATCTCAGAGAGCTCAAGCTAGAGATAGTTCCAAGAGGATATGTTGGTACACTAGAGATCCAGTCCACCTTGACCGAAAGAATTCGTGAAGCCCAGAAATCGGACAAGGAGATAGCTGAGATAAAGTAGAGAATGGAAGATGGTAAAGCTAAAGGTTTTTGTGAGGATGAACACGGAACTTTGTGGTTTGAGAACCGAATCTATGTGCCCAATGACCCAGAGCTCAGGAAGTTGATACTTTAGGAAGCCCACAATTCACCTTACTCAATACACCCAGGCAATACCAAGATGTATCTGGATTTAAAGGAAAGTTATTGGTGGACAGGTATGAAGAAAGATATTGTGGAACATGTTGCAATATGTGATGTTTGTCAGCGGGTAAAGTCGGAACATCAGAAACCAGCAGGGTTACTCCAACCTTTGCCGATACCCGAGTGGAAATGGGAAAAGCTTGGTATGGACTTCATCACAGGATTACCTAGGACCCATTCAGGTTATGATTCCATCTGGGTAGTGGTAGATCGCTTGACCAAGGTAGCTCATTTCATTCTAGTGAAAACCACCTATACCAGTGCTAAGCTAGCCAAGATATATATGACCAGGATCGTATGTCTGCATGGAGTTCCGAGGAGTATCGTGTCAGATAGAGGAACACAGTTTACCTCAAAGTTTTGCATCAATTACATGAAACTTTGGGTACAAGGCTGGAGTTCAGTACAGCTTTTCATCCGCAGACAGATGGACAGACTAAGAGAGTCAACCAGATTCTGGAAGACATGTTGAGAGCTTGTGCGCTAGATTATGGATCTAGTTGGGATGACAACTTAACTTACACAGAATTCTCGTATAACAACAGTTATCAGACCAGTCTGAAGATGGCCCCTTTCGAAGCTTTATACGGAAGGAGATATAGAACACCGTTGACATGGGATGGTGTTGGAGACCGACAACTTTTTGGTCCCGTCCTTATCCGAGTTTCTGAAGAGAAAGTTAAACTGATTCGTGACAGACTCAAGATAGCTCAATCTCGACAGAAGAGTTATGCTGACAACAAACGTAAAGAAGTGATGTATGAAGTGGGAGACCGAGCTTATCTTCGTGTGTCCCCGCTTCGAGGAATCAAGAGGTTTGGTGTTAAAGGAAAATTAGCACCCAGATTCATAGGCCTCTACAAAATTCTTGAATGTAGAGGCGAAGTTGCATACAAACTGGAATTGCCGGAAGGATTATCCGGAGTTCATAATGTGTTCCATGTGTCCCGGCTGAAGAAATGTCATGCTGAGATGGTTGATATTCCTTTGAGAGATACAGTGCCCCTAGAGGCCATACAACTTGACAATGATCTAACCTACGAGGAGAAGCCTGTCAGAATCCTCGAGACTGCCAATAGAGTTACCCGCAGCAAGATCATCATGTTCTGTAAGGTTTTGTGGAATCACCACACCGAGGAAGAAGCCACCTGGGAACGCAAAGAAGATCTTCGTAGAGACCACCCGCACCTATTTTCTAGCCAACCCGAATCTCGAGGGCGAGATTCATCTTAAGGTGGGTAGGTTTGTAACATCCCAAAATTCCATTTTGGAATGTTATGATTTATAGCTATGCATCTATCATCACCATTGTTTGAATGTATGTGTTAGTTGAAATGCCTTCTCTGAATTTCTGAAACCCCTTTCTACTTTCAATGTGTTGCTTTCACCTATTTGAAATCTTGATAAAAAGTTCAAATAAGAGAGGAGGAACATGACACTCCACACCAGGGTCATCTTGGTGATATATTTGAACAATAAAAACCAGGGGTTATTTTGAAAATATTTGCAAAAAAGGTTTTAAAAACAAATAGGCAATTCTGAAAATAATATTTTTTGAAAGTATTCAAATGACAGAATAAAAATGTTCATTAAATAGCATTTATTATTATATTAATTTTGATATATAATACCCCTATATGTATAAATAGTTTGAATGTTGTAAAAGCTTTTGAATGTCGCCGGAAAAACATTAAACAGAAAACGGTAACGGTTTTAGAATTAAAACGGGTCGGCCCACAGGCTTTATTTCACGAATTCAATACGCGTCGGCCGACCGACGCGGAAACCTCGCCCTCCCTCTCGCTGCCACCGGGTCCCACCCCGACCGCCCGAAGACCCGCGCGGTCATCCCTCTCCCCTCGCCGACCACGTCGCCGGCCGTTTCCACCTCCGCAGATCTCGCCTCCCATTCACTCCCCCTCGCTCCCCAGCACCCCCTATAAGTACCGTCCAGTCCCTGCATCCATTTCCCCCAAAGCCCTCTCCTACCTCGCCGGAAGGCTGCCGCATCTCATCGCCGGAGTTGCCACCATCACCGGACCTCCCCATCGCCATTGCCGTCGACTCCATCCACCTCTCGCCCCAATGTTGCCACCAATCGACGCCGGACGTCAAGCTCCGTCGCCCGGACCACTCCGCTACCTCCCTCGACCACCGGAGCACCAACCCCGACGACTTCGCCGTCTCGGACTCACCGGAGAATCCCCTCGCCGGCGACCCCTTCTTTGTGAGCTCCCCCTCCCACTCCGTAGCCGTTCGATCGCAAACCAACGTCTTAGATTAGATCGGAATTAATTCCGAACCGGTATTCTCTACCGACCGGTTGCCCGCCCGTAAGCTCCCGCGCGCACACGCCCCCAACCAATAGGATCGTGCCACGTAGCCCCCTGGCCGTCCGATAGATATGTCCTTTTTCTGATTTTTGTTTAGTAAACAGAACCTGTTATGATTTTGTTTTGTGAATATCTTTTAATCTATTTAATGTATTGAGTTGATTCTTTTTGCAATAGCTCAAATTTTTCATGTAGTTTCACCCTGTACTTCTAAATTTTAAATTTGAACCCTAAAATTTGAATTGAATCAAATTTGCTCAAAATATTCAAATCTGAATAACTAGAGTTTGACAATAGATTTTGATATGAATTTTTTTGCTACTGTTTGGTATTAGTTAGGACTACCTCCATGTTTAGTTTGAGGATTTTTAGGATGATTTTGATTAGTGTTCTAGCTATAAACAGAATCTGCCTAGTATATTATAGTATAGTTTTATTTACTTAGTTTTAGTTAGTTTTAAACTTAGATTTAGTTTTAATTTGTTTAGTAGGTTCTGTTGTTTAAACATTTAGTGTTTTACTCATCATTGTTAATAAAAATATAAAATTGTTTAGTTTATTTCTTGTTAATATAGGAATCACAACTTCTTTTCAAATAGGTTTATTTTTGATTAAAACAACTAGTTAGTAATAGTTTTGCTTTCAAACAAAGTTTTATATAATTTAATTTTGTTTTCTAAGACAAGTTTATTTGTAAACTCTTCCCTGTTAAGAACATGTTTTGCTAATAAGTAATAAGTTTTGTTTTGCTCTTTTGTTAGTAAAACTATAGTTGTTTCATATAGTGTTTATCAAAACTTTCAAAAACTTTACTAAAAGTTTTCCCAACAAACTTAATGTGGTTTTATTCTGTTTATTAATAAAATATTTTATTGTTTTCTTGTTGTCAACTATTGTTTTGGTTAATACCAATAGTTTCATTATGTTAGTAGTGTTTTATCAATCACCTCCTAGTAAACAAAACTTTGTGTGTTTTCCTTACTTGTGATTTGTGCATTGTTTTGTCTTCACTGTTTACTAGTTCTTGATTGATGTTTGTGGGTTACAATATTCTGTTGTATGCTTATTGAGTGTTTGTTTGTTTCGTTAGATTATCCGGAGTGCGAAGCTTGTTACTTAGAGTCACTCACGTACGAAGATCATCAATCAGGCAAGTCACTTTGATCATGTTTACCCATGTGTTATATGCATTAGTTCTACCATCTTCCCTAATTGCATGCAAGATAGGTTAGTTGGAAACTTGGTTACATTGTAGTAGTATCATGTGGTAGGTACCCCCCTCAAACTCTTTGACACATTGGCCCCGGGAAACGTTGTTTTACTTTTTGCTATGCTATTAGTAGACGGGGTTGGTTGTGTGATTCATGAGAGTTGAGAGAGTTAATAATTTCAAGACCTACATAATGATCAAGATTTCAAGACTCCGAGTTTTCAACATACCTCTGGGTGGATGATGGTTGAACAGCACCCTGGAGAAACCAGTGGATTTGCCTAGGTGATGCTGGAGATGGCCAGTATTCACGCGGAAAGGTCCACCCACGCACAAAGAGATGGATGGATGCTTTAAGACCCAAGGCTTACCTGCATAGCCACAAGTCATTATGGGCTCTGGCTTGGTTGGATATCGTGGTGACCTGGACAAGTGGTGCTAAGATATGTAGAAGAACGGTAGGAAAGGATGGGCACCGACAGAGTCGCAGGGAAACCCTTTGGAAGACCATGTTTTGGTCATCCGTTTCTCAAACACCCTGAAGTGCGAGAAATTAAACGGAGGCGACCAAATCTTGTGGGGAACGTGTGCAAAACTCTGCAGAGTACTCAAACCTAATCGATTAGCCGTGTCCACGGTCATGGACGACTTGAGCCAAAGGAACTGAAACATTCGGAACTCTCAACACAATTAATATGATGATGTGGGTATTTAACAATTGGGTATGAGAATTGGTTGGTGGAACCATCTCATTAATCAACCAACTTAGTAATATTTTTTGCTTAGCCCTCTCTTGATGTAGGAAAAAAATTGGCTTTACGCAAAAACTTACCACCCCACATGCCATATAAGCATGTAGACTAGATGATTATCTTTCCACCCCTCTTTTGTGACTTTGTCGGCATATTCCATATGCTGACCTACACGGCTGCATCGTATCATGTTGCAGATTACTTTTCCGACCAGGAGTGAGGACACGTTCTACGCTCGGTGAGATGCCCTTGGAGTCAGATGGACTCATCTACCTTTGACGCTTCCGCAAGATTTAGACATTCTCATGAGTTGGCCTTCAGCCACTTTATTGTAATTTTTATTGTAATAAAGGACTCGATATGAGATTTCGATTAATATAATGCTGTGTGATTTCCCTTTGATATATACATTGATGTACCGTGTGTGTACCAGCATGATCTCGGGATGGTATGGAAACACCGGAGATTTGACCTTTCAGGTCGGGTCACTACAGTTGGTACAAACTAGAGTCGTGTGTGGGGCCAACCCGGGGCAACTCGGGTGATTTCTATCTGCCACTATACACTGCGCTCATCTGGTCGTGTCCTGAGAATGAGATACGCGGCTCCTATCGGGTTCGTCGACACGCCGGGCAGCCTTGCTGGACTTGTTTTACCTTTCTCGAATGTCTTGTGTGAGGAACTCTGATCTTCTTCGAGCTATCTCTAGGTGTCGAATTTCCTTTGGAATTGACTAGGATGCCCACAAGATCCGTGGTCGAGGTTATTCCCGTGGCATGTGGTTAATTTGTGATGGATTAGTTGGAGCACCCCTGTAGGGTTAAATATTTCGGAAAGCCATGCCCGCGGTTATGTGGAAAACTTGGATATTTTGTTTAACAACCCGGTCATAGTAAACTTGAAGTAAACTCTAATAAAATACACCAACTATGTGTGTAACCATGATTGTCTCTTCTCATGAGTCCTTATCCGAGAGAGAACACGGTGGGGTTATGTTTGACGTAAGTAGGTGTTCAGGATCACTTAGTGATCATTACTAGTTCACGTCTGTTATGCGTAGACCACCATACTTTACTTTTTGTTTTCGTAAGTTAGCCACTCAAACAAATGCTTAGTCGCTTGTTGCAGCCTCACCACTTAACCATACCTCACCCATTAAGCTTTAATAGTCTGGACACCCATGGAAATGAGATTGCTGAGTCCCTATGGCTCACATATTACTACAACAACAGTTGCAGGTACAGGTAATGCGATGCTTTGACGTGAGAGCGATGCTTGTTTGTTTGGAGTTCTTCTTCTTCTTTTTCATCGATCTAGGATGGGTTCCAAGCAGCAGCCTGGGATAGCAAGGATGGGTGTCATTGTATCGTTTGATTTCGTCCATAGTGGGACCCTGCTCTTCTATATGATGTTTGAATATGTTGTTGTATTGATGTGGTCTTGATGTAACTTGTGGCGAGTGTTAGCCAATTCCATATACACACCTCTTCTGTAAATGTACTTGTAATGATATCCATTCTTGCAACACGACAAGATACGCTTCTATCCGTGTCGAGGCCCTCGTGCAAAAATAAGTATAGGATCGCATCTTGGGCGTGACACGCCTTAAGCACCTCATCCGCAGCCTTGCTCCAGACGAAGTCATCTGTCTTTTTCATCATCTGGTATAAAGGAATAGCTTTCTTGCCCAAGCGGCTTATGAACCGGCTTAGTGCAGCAATACGACCCGCCAGGCGCTGAACATCATTGACACACGCTAGTTTAGACAAGGAAGTAATAGCCTTTGTCTTGTCCGGGTTAGCTTCAATGCCACGCTATGAGACTAGAAACCCCAAGAGCTTGCCTGCAGGTGCAACAAAGACACACTTTGCCAGGTTAAGCATCATCTTGTAGACCGCAAATTGTCAAAGGTTTCTTTCAGATCATCTAGCAGAGTCTCCTTATTCCTTGACTTGACCACAATATCTTCCACGTAAGCGTGAACATTGTGCCCAATCTGACCATGAAGACAGTTCTGCATACAACGTTGGTAAGTCGCTTGGGCACTCTTAAGCCCAAAAGGCATAGACATATAGCAGAAAGAACCAAAAGGCATAATAAATGCCATCTTCTCTTCGTCTTTAACTGCCATCTTGATCTGGTGATAACCTGAATAAGCATCCAGAAAACACAGACTTCCACAACCCGTCGTCACGCCAATGATTTGATCAATACGGGGAGAGAAAACGGGACAACCAAACACACCTTGTTAAGGTCCATGTAATCCACGCACATACACCATGTCCCGTTCTTCTTGAGCACTAGCACTGGGTTAGCGAGCCACTCTAGGTGAAAAACTTCAACGATGAACCCTGCCACCAAGAGCCGGGCCACCTCTGCGCCAATTGCTTTCCGCCTCTCCTCATTGAATCGGCGCAGGAACTGCTTGACTGGCTTAAAATTATGATCCACATTAAGGTGGTGCTCAGCGAGTTCTCTCGATACACCCGGCATGTCAGAAGGTTTCCATGCAAAAATGTCTCGATTCTCACGAATGAACTCGATGAGCACGCTTTCCTATTTGGGATCCATATTAGCCCCAATAGTGAACTGCTGCGATGAGTCACCAAGCACGAAGTCCACCAACTTGGTATCATTTGCCGCAAACTTAAGCGGCGGCTCAGATTCTATGCTAGGCTTTTTTAACGGGGTCATGTTCGCTGGGTCGACATTCTCTTTGTAAAACTTGAGCTCTCCCTCTACACAACTCAATTCTGCATAAGCTACATCCCCTTCCTGACACTCACCAGTCGTCTTCCGGTCTCCATGTATCATGATCGTCCCGTTTAACCCAGGCATCTTGAGTTGTAAGTAAACATAGCAAGGCCTAGCCATGAATTTGGCATAAGCCGATCGTCCGAACAAAGCGTGATACGGGCTCTTAATCTTGACCACTTCAAACCACAGAGACTCCACCATGTAATTGAATTCATCACCAAAGGTGACTTCCAAGGAAATATTTCCCACTGGATAAGCCGACGTCCCAGGCACCACGCCATGAAAAACTGTTGAAGAAGGCTTGAGATCTTTGTCAAGCAAATTCATCCGGCAGAATGTGTCAGAATACAGAATGTTTATGTTGCTGCCTCCATCCATGAGCACTTTGGTTACACATATCCTACCACTTGGGGGGCAACCACCAGAGCCAACTGCCCTGGGTTATCCACATGCGGTGGGCGATCCTCCCTGGTCCAGATTATGTCATACTCAGACCACTTTATCGCGGTAGAGCCGGCATAGCTGCGTTAACCACCCGCTTGCATAACTTCTTGTCTCGCTTGTCAAGACTGGTTGTAAAGATGTGGTACTGCCCGAGGTTAAGCTGCTTGGGATTACTCTAATACCCAGACTGCTATTTTGCTCCTGACCTCCAACGCTAGATTGCTGATTATTCCCTCCATGGTTTCCTTGGCCCTGATGGCGTGAGCCTGAGGCGCCCGTACCGAAACCAGACCCAAAAGGACCTGACCCATCAGATGGGCTGCCGCCACCGCTCGGATGCTAGTTACAGCCGTAATTTTGATACTCTCGCATGATCCAACAATCCTTCCAAGCATGAGTTGATGGCTGATCCGGACGACTGTGTTTCGGGCAGGGATCATTCAAAATTGCCTCCAAATTGGGAGTCTTGCATTTATATAGCGGCTTGACATTACCCTGGCCGCGGTTATTCCCAATGTTGGCATTGGCCACTAACTCTGACCCGCCATCCTGGTTCTTCCGCTTTCCATCGTTGCCATTACTATTGTTTCCTCCCCCGTTCTATGACTGACCCTTGCTATTGTTGTTCTTCTTGCCCTTGGCCGATTTCTCATCATTGGAGCCAGGATCCTTCATGTTGTCAGAGTCTGCATACTTGGTGAGAGTCGTCATGAGTTCCCCCATGTCTTGACATGTGCGCTTGAGCCGGCCAAGCTTCTGCTACAAAGGTGTGAAGTGTCAATTTTTCTCCAGTATTAGGACTGCTTGAGACGCCGTGATATTATCAGAAGTATGTATGATGGTTGCCCGTTAGACCCAATGATGAGTTGACTCATCCTCATGTTGAACGCAATGATCCAAATCCACAATCATCATGGGCTGCTTGCACGTTCGCTCAAAGTTTTCAGTGAACCTCGCCTTTAACTCGGCCCAGGTGTAAATGGTGTTGGGTGGCAACCCTTTCAACCATGTACGAGACAGCCCCTCCAGAATCATGATGAAATACTTGGCACACACTGCATCACTAACATCCAACTGTTGGAAATATGCCCTAGAGGCAATAATAAAATGGTTATTATTGTATTTCCTTGTTCATGATAAATGTCTATTGTTCATGCTATAATTGTGTTAACTTGAAACCATACTGCATGTGTGAATACATAGACCACAATGTTTCCCTAGTGAGCCTCTAGTTGGCTAGCTCGTTGATCAATAGATGGTCACGATTTCATGACCATGGACATTGGATGTCATTGATAACGAAATCACATCATTAGGAGAATGATGTGATGGACAAGACCCAATCCTAAGCATAGCACAAGATCGTGTAGTTCGTCTGCTAAAGCTTTTTCAATGTCAAGTATCGTTTCCTTAGACCATGAGATTGTGCAACTCCCGGATACCGTAGTAATACTTTGGGTGTGCCAAACGTCACAACGTAACTGGGTGGCTATAAAGGTGCACTACGGGTATCTCCAAAAGTGTCTGTTGGGTTGGCACGAATCGAGACTATGATTTGTCACTGATGGAGAGGTATCTCTGGGCCCACTCGGTAAGACATCATCATAATGAGATCAATGTGACTAAGGAGTTAGTCACGGTATGATGTGTTAAGGAATGAGTAAAGAGACTTGTCGTTAACGAGATTGAACAAGGTATAGGGATACCGACGATGAATCTCGGGCAAGTATCATACCGGTAGACAAAGGGAATTGAAAACGGGATTGACTGAATCCCCGACATCGTGGTTCATCCGATGAGATCATCATGGACCATGTGGGAGCCAACATGGGTATCCCGATCCCACTTTTGGTTATTGACCGGAGAGGTCTCTCGGTCATGTGTACGTGTCTCCCAAACCCGTAGGGTCTACACACTTAAGGTTCAATGACGCTAGGGTTATAGGGAAATAGTGTACGTGGTTACCGAAGGTTGTTCAGAGTCCTGGATGAGATCTCTAACATCACGAGGAGTTCCGGAATGGTGCGGAGATAAATATTGATATATAGGAAGTGAGGATTTGGCCACTGGAAATGTTTCGGGAATTACCGGTAACGTACCGGGACCACCGGAAGGGTTCCGGGGGTCCACCAAGTGGGGCCACCAGCCCAGAGGGCTGCGTGGGCCGAGAGTGGAAGGTACCAGCCCCAAAGTGGGCTGGTGTGCCATCCACCCTGGCCCAATTCGCATGAAAGGTGGGAGGGAGGGGAAACCCTAGACCCAGATGGGCCTAAGACCCACTAGGGCTGCGCCCTCCCCCTCTCCCCTCTCTGGCCGCCAGCCAGAACCCATCTATGGCTACCGCACCACCCTAGGGTGGGAACCCTAGGGTGGGCACCTCCTCCCTCTCCTCCTATATATAGTGGTGGTTTTTGGGCTGCCATGAACACAAGTTTCTTCCTCTCTCGGCGCAGCCCTACTCCTCCCTCTCCTCGTTCTCCGTAGTGCTTGGTGAAGCCCTGTCGGAGACCACGCAGATCCACCGTCACCATGCCGTCGTGCTGTCGGAGCTCTCCCTCAACCTATCCTTCCTCCTTGCTGGCTCAAGGCGTAGAAGATGTCGCTGGGCTGCACGTGTGTTGAATGCGGAGGTGTCGTTGTTCGGCGCTAAGATCGGAGTCCATCGCGATCTGAATCGCTAGGAGTATGACTCCACCAACCACGTTCTTGTAACGCTTCCGCTTAGAGATCTCCAAAGGTACGAAGATCCACTCTCCCCTTACTCATTGCTAGTTTCTCCATAGATAGATCTTGGTGAACATGTAGGCAATTTTTTAATTTACTACTACATCTCCCAACACCAACATCTCCATGGCTAATTCATAACTTCCAATCCAAGCCTTTGGAGGCAGATCAGCAGTATAGTCGGGCACCTTGCGAGGACCTTTGAAATCTTTCGGTAGGTGCTCGTTTCACAAAGCCGACGCTAAGCATGGCACTCCCACATCCCTAGAAGTTAAACCGGCTCCTACTGAGATGGAGGGCATGACTATGGGTTCCTGATAAGCCGTCGCAGCTGCCAGAGCCGCCGCCTCTCGTTGGGATCTTGCCCGATCCACCAATGCATGAGCATCATGAACCGGTTGTTCGTCCCTCAGTGGGTTTCGATGTCGATCACTACTAGAAACTGTCGGCGACTCATAACGCCGGCTGTAGCTGTGGCTTGGGATGGGGGTTGAATGCACGCGACTCTGGCTGTAAGTATATTTCTCATGTTGGGCCACTAGACATCTGCAACTACCCAATGGTGTTCTGCACTTCCTGTACAAAAGGTACCTATCGGGGATAGGGATTGTACCAAGCCTGGTCACCACTACCACCATGTTCTCCGCCTGGTTAGAATAATGACCCGGTGGGGTCGGAAAAAGCTATAGTGGGGTCTGGTTGCGATGGGGCGGGTCTGGATGTTGATGCTGAGCCACCGCCCGGCTTCCAGGTTCTTCCGCCTTCCGGGTTATGGTTAAAGGCATATTCCGTCCCGTCCCTGGCGTATTAAAAAGATTTCTAGCTTCATATTGATTCGGCAAACGAGACTGATGCCTCATCCGATGAACCGCCGTTGCAGACTACTACTCTAGCTCTAAGCGAAAAGCCTCTGCCCTAAGGCGCTCTGAGTCAGCATCCATCTGAGCCTTCATCGCATTGATCTCTTGTTGGACTCCTGCCATCTAGTCCTTCAACCTTGTGATCTCTGCGTTACAGGTCGCTTGGTTTTCAACAGTTGCCTCTGTTCCCATCAGGGTTGTGAGCTCGTCCATCAGATCTAGAAAACTTGAGCCCACAGCCTGTCTGCTCCAGATTTGGCTGCACTAGCAGTTGTGCTTTTATGAGTCGGTGCTGACCCCGCCATGAAAATGGCAGCGTGGTTTGGCGGGTCATATTCCTCCGACTCATGATATTCTGACTTAGGATAATGCTCAACATAGCCCCCAAGCCCGCCGTTGTGAAGCTGATAGATTGATTCTGTCTCTCCACTCGAGGAGCCATCCTCTAAGCAGATGAGCGGTCCTTCCCCTGACATGGAACCTTCAAGTTCCCTGCCTTGGGTAAAGCCTATGAAGACATGCTTCCTACCCGAGTTAACATAGACGGGTTGCGCACGCCGGGCTGGCTCGACGAGGTCGGTGCAGATGTTCGGTCTGGGTTCTGATCCGTCGACCTTGCCGATGAAGACGTGAATTCCGCCAAAGGGGACCCGGTGCCCATACTCGATTGAGTCGGTCTCGGGCCCCAGCTGGCATCGTCGATGTAGAGCTTGCCGAGGTGACTCTTGGTCATCCTGCCAACGGCATGATCCCTGGGAGAGATCCCTTCAAGAACCTTACAACACCGAGCACAAGCCCCACGGTGGGAGCCAACTATCGTGTATTTGTCATGACAGATGTCCGGGTCAATGGACTTAGGTTCGAGGGCATCGCTAAGGCGGTGAACTCAAAGGGGTTGATCGGAATCAAGAGACAAGGTTTACCCAGGTTTGGCCCCTCGAGAAGAGGTAAAAGCCTACGCCCTTTGTGTTGTATTGATTGTGTATCGATTACAAGGGAGCGAGTTCACTTGACCTAGCTCCCGGTCAGTTGTTTCGTATCTTCAACCGCCCAGGTAAGCCACCCTTATATACACGAATCAAGGCCCTGGTCTTACAAGAGTCCGGGTCGGTGCTCACATCCACCGGGTTACGTCCGGCCTTCTGGCTCCAGGCCCTCCAGCCCACTAGTTATGTTTCCTCCTGGAGTTACCATAGGCCGCCAACCGCACGACCCGGCCCCACCTGGGCGGGTCTCACCCTAGGTATATATCCCAATTAGTTGGTGAACAACATGCTCCACGTGCACAAGTGATAGTCACCAAAAACACCCGCAAAATCTTCCACAAAAGTCTGTCCAAAGCCAAATATCCAAAATCGGTGCAACCAACAATTCCCACTCGGTCCCACCGATTCCCAAACTCAGACAGACCCATGCCAAACCCTACCCATTCGGTGCAACCAATTCTGCATTGGTGCCACCGAGTTCAGTTGCCAACTCTCTAGTTAGTTATTCACAACAATTGGTACCACCGAGAATTGTGAATCGGTCTCACCGAGGTTTTGGACCAACTCTCTGGTTAGCCATGGTCAAGAATTGGTACCACCGAGATTTGAGAATCGGCATCACCGAGTTGTGCATTCTGACTGTTGGTCACCTGATCGGTACCACCGAGAGTTATATATCGGTCTCCACCACCCACTCGAAAGATAAGCACTCAGAACTATTCATACTTGCCCCATCCATTTTTCTGAGAGAGAGCCACCTACCCTTGTGTTGAGATAAAGCCATTCCATTCCTACCATATGAATCTTGATCTCTAGCCTCCCCAAGTTTCTTTCCACCAAATCAATCTCTCCCACCAAAGCCAAATCTGTGAGAGAGTGATTGTGTGTTGAGGAGTCTATCATCTTGAAGCACAAGAGTAAGGAGTTCATCAACATTGCCGAGCCTATTACCTTTTGGAGGGTGGTGCCTCCTAGATTGGTTAGGTGTCACTTGGGAGCCTCCTACTTCGTGTTGTGGAGTGAACCAAGAAGTTTGTATGGGCAAGGAGATCGCCTACTTCATGAAGATCTACCCATAGTGAGGCTAGTCCTTTGTGGACGGAAGCCTTTATGGAATAGTCAAGGTTGCTACTTCGTGGACCCTTATGGGTGGAGCCCTTCGTGTACTCTCACAACAGTTACCCTCCGTGGGTTGAAGACTCCATAAACGTGGACGTACGATAGCACCACCTATCGGAACCACGGGAAAAATCTTTGTGTCCCTCATGAGTTTGATCTTCCTATCTCAACTCTTTACTTCCATGTGAAATATCTTTACTATTCGCTACCATACTTGTTAACTAAATGTGTAGGGTGTGTTAGACTTGCTACAATTGCTAAAATCTGCCAACCAATTAATTGGGAAAAGGTAGGTTTTTAATTCTTGGTAGTAGTCTATTCAGTCCCCTTTAGACACTCTTCTAGTGATCCAACAAAGTCGAGCATAAAATTTTGTATAATAATTTATCTTGCGAGATCATGGTTGGGGCAAGTGTGCATCATAGATATAAGCATCCCCTAAGATTGATTGATACTTTCTCCTTCACGAGGCCAGCAATTATAAATAAAGTTTTGATCATGATGGACTAGACGCATATGATAAAACTTTTGATGAAATTCCACCTTCAAGTGATTCGAGTCCCATGATCCAATATCATCCAATAACCTGTACCACATTAATGCTTTTCCCTCCAAATATAAAGGGGAAAAATTCTTCATAACCTTGTCTCCGAGTAGACCTAAAAGCTTAAACAATCCACAAATCTCATCGACATATATCAAATGGTAATCAGGATGAGTTGAACCATCATAAGGATTAGCTAACAGTTTGTCTACCATACCCGAAGGAATCTCATATTTCAATAGGTTGACGAACAACTTCCTCATCTTCCGTTCGAGGTGAAGATGTCCCGAACAAGCCACTCAAAGGACGAATTTTCATAGTGACAAGCAATAGTAAATTTCAGCATGTATAGAAAATGTTTCCTTACCAATTTCCACTTACCAAAGGCACTTCACTCCCCGGAAACGGTGCCATAAAAGAGTCTTGATGACCCACAAGTATAGGGGATCAATCATAGTCCTTTCGATAAGTAAGAGTGTCGAACCCAACGAGGAGTAGAAGGAAATGACAAATGGTTTTCAGCAAGGTATTCTCTGCAAGTATTGTGAGTAACAATAATAGATAATTTTGTAACAAGATAATTCGTAACAAGTAACAAGTGACAATAGTAACAAAGGTGTAGCAAGGTAGCCCAATCCTTTTTGTAGCAAAGGACAAGGCTTGGCTACAATCTTCTTTCCGTATCTAGACTTGCCGACTTCGGTTTTAATGTGCTATTTACCAAAGTAGATTGCCAAGTGTTTCATGAAGATAATCATAGCATGGTCTTTACCGGCTTCTGTAGAGGTGATCTATACATCATTGATTTCACTAAGAGATACAAAGTCTTATTGCAAAAGCTTCTAAAGGTTGGCTTTGGCATAGAAGGCTAGGACATGTTTGTATGCATAATCTAGACAAGCTCATCAAATGTGATCATATAATTGGTGTTAAATATGTCATCTTTGACCAATATAGACTTTGTAGTGCTTGTGAAGTCGGAAAGCAACTAGGTGGAAGTCATCCTGTAAAGAATATCATGACTACTAGGAGACCACTTGACCTGCTTCATATGGATCTTTTTGTCACAATGCTTACAAGAGCCTCGATGTAAATTCCTTTGGTCTAGTTATAGTTGATGATTTTTCAAGATTTACGTGGATATTCTTTCTTGATGATAAGTTGCAGGTGCAAAAGAGCTTCAAGGACTTCACTCGCAAAGCTCAAAATTAGTTTGAGGTGAAGATCAAGAAAGTTCGAAGCGACAATGAATCGGACTTCAAGAACACGAATATGGATACCTTTCTTGATGAAGAAGGGATTTCACATGAGTTCTTGGCTACGTACACACCTCAACAAAATTGAGTTGTTGAGAGGAAGAATTGAACTCTTATAGATAAGTCAAGAATGACGCTCGATGAATACAAGACGCCAAGACACTTTTGGGCGGAAGCATTTGAGACAGCTTGTCATGCCATGAACCGACTCTATCTTCACAAGCTTCTAGGAAAAATGGCATATGAGATACTCACCGGTAACAAGCCCGAAGTTAAAAACTTTTGGGTATTCGGCTCCAAGTGTTACCTTCTTTATGAGCATCATCGTTGTAAATTTGCTCCTAAATTTCATGAAGGTTTCTACTTGGTTACGGATCAAACTCTCAAACTTACTGTTAAGTCATGTGTATCATGTCTAGATACGGTAAGTGTGAGACACGGTAAGTGTGAGTCATAACTAGACAAAACGAATTTCCACCGAGGCTCTTCTAATCATTGGGACCAAAAAGATTCATATGAAGTAGGTCGAGTGGTCTCCTAGTAGTCATGATATTCTTTACAGGATGACTTCCACCTAATTGCTTTCTGGCTTGACAAGCACTACAAAGTCTATCTTTGTCAAAGATAATATCTTTAATACCAAGTATATGATCACCTTTGATGAGGTTCTCTAGATTACGCATACCAACATGTCCTAGCCTTCTATGCTTGACGAGGATATGTACCTAGGGTAGGTTCCTAGGCATGACCTAGACCCCCCTACCTAAGGACATGACGTTGGAGGACTTGAAGATCACAGACAAGATTCCAACTTGATTCCTAGTGGTGCTCAAGTCACTCGACAGGCAATCCACTCGGAGACTTCTTCCTTCACTCGACGGTCTGCTGTCACTCGGAAGACCTCGTTTCCACTCGACGCCAGAAGACCAAAAGCCACCTTCACGAGGCCAACGGGCAGGCGTTAGGTTTTACGTCATTAGTAGCTTTTATTACGTATGTTTCCAGTAATGACAGTCTTTAAACCCACGATCAGACCCTTAGATGATGGGCAATTATGAGGGGCAGCGCACTCTATATAAGCCGCCCTCCCTTCCGGCACAAGGGTTCGCAACCACTGTAATCTCAACATTCCACACGACAAAGCTCCCGAGCACTGAGACGTAGGGTCGTTACCTCCACGAGAGGGGCCTAAACTCATACATCCATGTGTACACCCTCGTCATAGCTAGGACTCTGCCCTCTCCTTTTGTACCCCTACCTTCTACTATCAGGCTCGTTCCCACGACAGTTGGCGCCCACCGTGGGGCAAGCGTCTAAGCGACTTTCGGCGAAGTTGCGTTTTTCATCCTTCGACATGTCTTCTGGCGGTGTTTTCACTCTAGGCCACGAGATCCGTTTCGAAGTGCTCACCTTCATCGCCGATGATTCGACATGGCTTCAGGAAGCGCCTCTCGATGTCGAGGCACTCCCATTCCGCGGGGTCATGCACTTCCGCGCGAGTTCCTGTGGCGTGTTGTTGCGTCAGCCGTCGACTCCTTATGCGTCGGCTCCCCTCGCTGTCCGTGGTCGCAAGCGGTCCGGCTGCTCACGACTCCGGTGCTGGGTCAAGCATGCAGTGGCGCGTCAGATTTCTTCTCCGCAGATCGTAGCACTCGAGCATGCCAAGTATCTTCACGGCGTGTTCGAGTCGGATTCCGATCCGTCCGACATCCCTTCCGAGTGCGAGAGTTGCGACCCAGCCGCGGAGGTTCTTATGGCAGGCTCTCATCAAAGCCCGCCGCCGGGCTTTGGCCACGGCAAGCATGATGCTGGCGGCACGTCGAGTGATCATCCCCGTCGCAATGGTGAAGTTCTTCATACTCCCATCGTTGGTACGACCGCCGAGGCTCGGGCCTTGGAGGCCACGCGTATTCAGTTGGAAGAGCTCCAGTGGGAACTCGACAAGCGCGCTCGCCAGCGCCCACCGGTTGCCGGTCGGCGGCAGCGATAGCTGTTCCCGACTGGATCCCGCAACGACGTTGAGGTATATCGTACCCCTGTGTTAAATGTAGTAGTTGCTGCTAGGATAGCAGACTCCATTCAGCCATCACGGTCAGAAGCTAGAAGAGGGTTGATGTAGATCAGAGCAATGTTAGATGCAGCACAGCGACATAATTCTGTAGTTTCACAGTCCCGCAACAGGATACACAGCAACTCACCCAGGGCCGAAATCGTACAGTCGGCACACAACCCTGGATTGCCCCTGCGTCGTAGGGGTGGGGGCTTCCGCGAGGATCAGGTCAGAGATCAGGTTCACCACGAAGACCACCGTCGAGTGCCCGCTCCTCTGCAGGGCAGTACGCGCGTGCCCCGGCACCTGGATGATAGGCGCTCGTACGGTGATGAATGGAATGCGGAGTTTGATGCTCGAGATCTCCTCACACAGAAACGGATCAACAGGGGCAGAGCCCACAAAGAAGGCCAAGAAAGAGACTTTCCAATTGGTAGCTCAGCCGTGATTTCTGGTCCTGAGTGTTTCAGCAAAGCCATCCGTTCTGTAGAGATTCCCCCCAACTTCAGGTTGGTGGCTGGGATCGGAAACTTTTCTGGCGAGTCCAAGACAAAGACTTGGTTGGATGATTATCGAGTGGTTGTATAGATTGGTGGCGGAAACAACAATGTCGCAATGAAGCACTTGTGCTTGATGCTAGATGGTTCAGCTCGAGCTTGGCTAAATCGCTTGGCTCCTTCCTGTATATATTTCTAGGAGGATCTTGCCCGAGTGTTTATCCGAACCTTTGAGGGTACTTGCAAGCGTCCTACAGGTCTGGTCGACTTACAGCATTGTGTCCAGCAGCCCAATGAGACTCTAAGTGATTATATTCAGAGGTGGTCCACTCTGCATCATACGGTGGAGAATGTGTCAGAACACCAGGTTGTGTGTGCTTTCAAGGCTGGTGTGAGGTACAGAGAGCTATATCTGAAGTTCGGTCGAACGGGTGATATTTGACTCGGCAACATGATGGAAATCACCACTCGGTACGCGAATGGGAGGAAGAAGACCTCCTCCATAACGGCAAAGGAAAGACAGTTGTTAGTGATACTGGCATCAACTCCAATCAGAAATAGAAGCGAAAAACTGAAGGTCCGGTTCAAGCAGAAGCAGCCGCACTGGCGACCCAAGGCAAGAATAAGGGGAAGGCTAAAGCATAGTATGCCCCCAAGAAAGGAAAAAATCAGTCAGGGACTGATATTATGGATCAGCCGTGTGTAATTCACACGAGGAAAGATGATGAGGGGAATGTAATTCTGCCCAAGCACACCACTCGGCAGTGTCTAACACTCATTCAACAGTTCAAGGAGACTCCTCCGAGTGACAAGACTCCTGAAAAGGAGGAAGATGAAGACAAAGAAACATTCCCTGATGTCACTACAACACGTGATTTTTGCTGATGTCGAGAGCAAGAGTCGACTGAAGGTCATCAACAGAGAAGTCAACATGGTTGTACCTGCTACCCCCATCGACCTCAAGTGGTGCCAGTATGCTATCACATTCGACCAGACAGACAATCCTACTCATGTGGCCACTCCTGGTCGACAGGCTCTGGTAGTTGATCCAATGATGGGGGGCACTCGACTCAGAAAGGTCCTCATGGACGATGGCAGCAGTCTGAATATCCTCTATGTGGATACCCTAAAAGGGATGGGCATTCCGATGTCCCGACTGAGTGAGAGCAACATGCAATTTCATGGAGTCATCCCACGGAAGAAGGCCAAGTCACTCGGCCAAATTGCGTTGGACGTGACATTTGGGAACGACAATAAAATTTGAAAGGAAAAGTTGACGTTTGAAGTCGTGGATTTCTAGAGTGCCTATCATGCCATTTAGGGTCGACCCACATATGCTCGTTTCATGGCCCGACCATGTTACGTGTATCTCAAGTTGAAGATGCCGGGCCCTAAGGGCATGATCACAGTCACTGGCAATCGACAGCGAGCTGAAGAATGCCTCCAGCAAGGTTCCAAGATCGCCGATCATTAGATGGCTATGGTCGAGCTAGAGGAGTACAAGAAGAGCGCTGACCCTACTGATTTTCTCCATGCAAAGAAGCCCGCTTCTGAGTCGGTGTTTAAGTCGGCAGGGGAAGTAAAAAAGGTGCACATCCACCCGACAGACCCAACTGGTGCCCCGACGAACATATCATCAACACTCGATAGCAAATAGGAAGTCGAGCTCATCCAGTTCCTCCATGAGAATTGGGATATCTTTGCATGGAAGCCTACTGACATGCCGGGGGTTCCCAGGGGACTGGCTAAGCACTGTTTGAGAGTTGATCTAAAGGCTAAGCTCGTCAGGGAGAATTTGCGTCGATCGGTGGTGGAGAAGCGCAAAGCAATCGGCGAAGACGTGGCCTGTCTCCTGCAAGCCAAGTTCACTCGGGAGATTTACCACTCCGAGTGGCTCTCGAATGTCGTGATGGTGCCCAAAAAAGATAAGTCGTTGCACATGTGCATTGACTTGAAACATCTCAATCGGGTCTGCTCGAAGGATCATTTTCTGCTCCCCCGCATAGATTAGATTGTTGACTTGACTGTGGGATGCGAGCACTTATCGTTTCTAGATGCTTAGTCTAGGTACCATCAGACCCATCTGTATGGCCCAGATGAAATAAAGACAGACTTCATCACCCCATTCGGGTGCTTTTGGCTACATCACTACACCATTCGGCCTCAAAAATGCCGGTGCTACTTTTATGCGCATGATTCAGAAGTGTTTACTCGACTAGATCCCTCAGAATGTCGAGGCGTACATGGATGATATAGTGGTCAAGTCCCGCTAAGGTTCCAACCTACTAGCTGACTTGGCTGAAACATTCACCAATCTGAGGAGATATGACATAAAGCTGAATCCAGCCAAGTGTACTTTCGGCGTCCCTGGCGGCAAGTTGCTTGGTTTTCTCGTTTCCAGACGAGGGATTGTTGTCAACCCTGAGAAAATCAGCGCCATTACCCGGATGAACACCCCCGTGCGAGTGCACGATGTTTAGAAACTCACAGGTTGCCTTGCAGCATTGAGTCGATTCATTTCTCGTCTCGGTGAGAAGGCATTACCTCTGTACCAATTGATGAAGAAGTCCGATACTTTCGAGTGGACTCCAGAAGCTGAGGTAGCGTTTGTTGAGCTCAAAGCCCTGCTCTCCACCCAGCCGGTGCTTGCCGCTCCATGCAGCAAAGAGCCATTGCTCCTGTACATCGCGGCCACTAATCAGGTCATCAGTACGGTGCTAACTGTCGAGTGAGAGGAGGAGGGTAAAACTTACAAAGTCCAACGGCCAGTTTATTATGTCTCTGAAGTTTTGTCCCCCTCGAAGCAAAGATATCCACACTACCAGAAGCTGGTTTACGGTATTTACCTATCAGCAAAGAAGGTGGAACATTAATTTCAAGACCACTCGATTTTACTCGTCGATGATGCTCCAATGTCCGAGATTTTCAATAATCGAGACACATCTGGTCGAGTGGCTAAGTGGGCAATTGAACTCGGACATTTTGACATCAAGTTTGAAGCCAAAAAAGCAATCAAGTCCCACGCATTGGCAGATTTCATGGACAAGTGGGAACAACAACAACCAATCCAAGTTCACTTGGCACATTGGACCATGTTCTTCAACGGCTCTAAAATGTTGAATGGGTCTGGTGCTGGTGTTATCTTGATATCTCCAAGGGGCGACAAGCTCAGCTATGTCTTGCAAATTCACTTTGATTCCTCCAACAATGAGGCATAATATGAAGCACTTTTGTATGGGTTGTGCATGCCTATCTCACTCGGCATCAAGCGCTTGATGGTTTATGGTGACTCAGATCTGGTGGTGAATCAAGTGACGAAAGAGTGGGATGTTTGAAACCCCGCTATGACTGGGTACTGCAATGCAGTCAGAAAGTTGGAGAAGAAATTCGAAGGCCTGGAACTTCATCATGTTCCCCGACTGAAAAATCAAGCGGCCGATGAGCTAGCCAAGATTGGGTCCACTCGACGGCCCATCCCCAGTTATGTGTTCTTAGAGCACTTGCACACTCCTTTGGTGCAAGAAGATCCTTTCATCGAAGAGCCCCCGCAAGCTTTGACCTCCACTGATCCGACTGAAGTCGATGTCCCTGCAGTAATTGATTTGGTCATGGAAATTCTGGTTGTCGTTCCTGATTGGATAGTGCCTTACATTGCTTATATCCTCTGACAAGAACTTCCAAAAGATGAAACAGAGGCTCGGCAGATTGTGCATAGATCCAAGGCCTTTACTGTGATGGGAGATCAGCTGTTCAGAGAGAGCACAACTGGCATGACGCAGCGATGCATCTCCCCCGAAGAAGGTTGAATGATTCTGGATGAGATCCACTCGGGAACTTGCAGCCATCATGCATCTTCATGGACCATCGTCGCTAAAGCATACCAAGCTGGTTTCATCTAGCCACGAGCTAATGAGATGGCCAAAGACATTGTTGACCATTGTGATGGATGCCAGTTCTATGCAAACTTGTCACATAAACCGGCATCTGCTCTGAAGACGATTCCCTTCGCCTGGCCATTTGCTGTTTGGGGACTCGACATGGTTGGTCCCTTTCGGACCGGAAAAGGTGGTTTCACTCATTTGCTAGTCGCAGTTGACAAGTTTACCAAGTGGATAGAAGCCAAGCCCATCAAGAAATTGAACTCCCATACGACGGTTACATTCATAAGATAGATAATTTTCCGATACGGTGTTCCTCATAGCGTTATCATAGATAACGGCACCAACTTTGACTCGGAAGAGTTCAGAAACTTCTGCACATCTCAGGGCACTCAGGGGGATTATACATCTGTCGCTCACCCGCAAACCAATAGGCAAGTCGAGCGAGCCAATGGCCTCATCATACAAGGTCTGAAGCCTCGTCTCATGTGCGACCTGGATCATGCCACTGGTGCCTGGGTAACTAAGTTGCCATCTGTGTTATGGGGCCTGAGAACTACGCCAAATCAGACGACTGGACGGACTCCTTTTTTCCTAGTCTATGGTGCTGAAGTTGTCTTGCCGAGTGACTTGTTTCACAATTATCCTCGAGTGGAACTTTATTCTGAGGCTGAAGCCGAACAGGCTAGGCAGGATTGTGTTGATCTCCTCGAGGAAGAATGAGAGATGGCTTTGATCCGGACTATAGCCTATCAGCAGGATCTGCAGCGCTTCCATGCGAAGAATGTCAAGAGTCGATCGTTTCATGAGGGAGACTTGGTGCTCCAAGTGAATCAACACCGACCTCACAAGCTTGCTCCTGCATGGGAAGGTCCTTTCGTCATCACTAAATTGCTGAACAACGGAGCTTATCATCTGTACAATCTCATGAAGCGGATAGACGAGCCACGAGCCTAGAATGCAGATCTACTCCAACGTTTTTATACTTAGAGACAGAAGGATCTTCTGATGTAATAAGAATGCTTCATCTATGCAATTCAAATTTCTGCAATATATATTGTCGATTCCGATCGTACAGTTTCACTCTTGGGAATACTCCGAGTGTTAAGAAATCCTCACACTCGGGGGTTTAGCTGCAAACATGCTTTCGCCTAAGTTAAAAACACTATCGGTTGGATAGCAGTCCATTCACTCGATGACCTATTTGCGAATCAGTCTTCACTTAGGTTCAAAAATACTCCGAGTGGTGAGCAATCCTCACACTCGGGGGCTTAGCTGCGACCATGCTTTCGCCTAAGTTAAAAACCCTGTCGGGTGGATAGCGGCCCATTCACTCGACGACCTATTTGCGAATCAGTCTTCGCTTAGGTTCAAAAATACTCCGAGTGGTGAGCAATCCTCACACTCGAGGGCTTAGCTGTGAACATGCTTTTGCCTAAGTTAAAAACCTTGTCGGTTGGATAGTAGTCCATGTCGTGGGAACGAGCCTGACAATAGATGGTAGGGGGTACGAAAGGAGAGGGTAGAGTCCTAGCTACGGCGAGGATGTACACACGGATGTATGAGTTCAGGCCCCTCTCATGGAGGTAACAGCCCTACGTCTCAGTGCTCGGGAGCTTATGTTGTGTGGAATATATGGATTACAATGGTTGCGAACCCTTGTGCAGGAGGGGAGGGGTGGCTTATATAGAGTTCGCTGCCCCTCATAATTGCCCCACATCAAAGGGTCCGATCGTGGGGTTAAAGTCCACCGTTACTGGTAACGTACGTAATAAAAGCTACTAATGACCATTGAATCAATGTTTGCCCATTGGGCTCTTGATGATGGCTCCTGGTCTTTTGGCGTCAAGTGAGCGTGAGGTCTTCCGAGTGACACACGACTGCCGAGTGAAGTAAGGAATCTCCGAGTGGATATCTGTCGAGTGACTTTGAACGTCTCTAGGAATACACTCGGAAGTTCATGCTTGATCTTCAAGTCCTCTCATGTACTGTCCTTAGGTAGGGTATGTGGGCCTTGCCTAGGACCCTACCCTAGGTACATATCCTCGTCATTAGCCCCCGAATGGATCGGGGTTCGAGTGGTGAAAGGAGGTATCAACGTCAACCTTGAGTTAATGCATCAAATCCTCCGAATGATATTTGGGGTTTCCATGGAACTTGCGTCGACTGAACTCTGAGTATTAACGTCCATTCATGATCAACATAGAAAATCTTCCGAATGATATTCGGGGCTTCAACGAAACTTGCGTCGATTGAATTCTTCTCTGTTCGCTCGGATCCATTCAGCCTTAAAAGTGCCTGAGTGGATGTTCAGCATCTATTTTGCTCCGAGTGAACTGAAAGTATCTTGGGAGGCGACGGGTCGGTCTGACAGACCCGGATTTTGCGGGATACGAAAATTTGGGAAGCGCGCGCATGCGATGATGACACCACGATCAGGGCAAGTGGAGGCACGACGCCTCGATTCTCATGCCGGTCATATCGCCACGTACTGGGCGCCGTCGGCGGTTGGCGTGTGCGGTGATCTCGCTGGCCCACTGGTCAGTGGGACACTCGGCGGAGTATAAAGCCTCACGCACTGCGGTTTGTATAGTACTTCCGCTCGTTCTTCCTCTCTTTTCCTCCGCCTCCTCTGCCCCCAATACCACACTCCGTTCCTCCTCGACGAGAGCCGCCGCACCGATGACGAAGAACGCGACGGAGAAGCTGGAGCGGGCAAAGAAGGGGGCGACGAAGCTCAAGGGCAAGAAGCCCTCGACCGCTCGGTTCACCGCGCTGGCAAGATGGATGCAGGGGGATTTTCTCCCCTTTGTAGTCACTCGCAAGGACATGGAGGGTCTTGTCGCCGACGGGCTCGTGGCGGACGGCGCCTGGAGGCTGCCGGGGGAAGAGTGCGAGCCGGTGCCGTGCGACGGGGAGCGGATTCTCCTTCTCTCCCAAGTTGAAAGAGGTTTCTCTATGCCACCCCACCCGTTCTTTAGGGGATTCCTAAATTTCTTCGGCGCCCAACTACATCACCTCTCGCCGAATACCATTGCATATTTGTCTGCATTTGTCACTTTGTGTGAGTGCTTTCTGGGCTGCTCTCCCCATTGGGGGCTGTTCAAGCACCTCTTCACGGTCAGATCCCAGACCGGGAAGAAAGCCCTCCCCGCTGATGGGAAGACTCACGTTCTCCAGCTGTGTGGAAGTTTAGGAGTTCAGAAAAGAGTGTGTAGTTCCTGCCCTGCCATGACTTTTCCTGAGTCTGTCAGAGGTTGGCAGTCGACCTGGTTCTACTGCAAAGATGTAACATCGCCCAATATGTCGACTGGCCTTCCCCCCTATACAGCCGACAGTCCAGTTGTCCCCAAATCTCTGAAGGTGACCGAAGAGGAGCACGTCCAAGTGAGTATCTTATTTGAAGCGGTGGTGCAGCTGATCCGAGGTGGAGTGGCTAGTATGGACCTGTTGGAGATGTTTCTCGGTCGACGTATTCAGCCGCTCCAAGCCAAAGACCACACCATGTGGCACTATGCGGGCCCTGAGGACTTGAGTAGGACGCATCCCGAAGACTTTCCGCGGAAAACTGTCGAGCAGTGGCTCCATAGCATCACAGGAGCTTGCGACAATCCTTTGGGAGCCAAGAGGATCCGACCTTACTCGGCCAAAAACCCGCCGAAGAATCTGGTGAGTTGTGTTGTGTCAACTGATATACTTGTACTGTCGATTGATATATTGACTTATAAACTGACTTCCTCACTTGAATCATGCAGGAGTGGACGAACATGCACTCGCCTGTTCCCAACGGGAACCAAGCTGAGGACGGCATGGTGAGCGAGGGCGGCAGCGTGGACAGCGACGGACCCTCTGACTCTGAAGATGAATACGTGGACTCCGACGAAGAGGAAGAAGTCAAGTCACCTCCCCAGAGCGAAGGCCGAACCAAGTCCCGTCAGGATCCGGCTGCCGTTGAGGACAGGGTTCCAGGCCCCAGCAACAAAAACCCGAAGCGGAGTCGCTCTTCAACTGTTGAGTCGAGCGAGAGGCTGGCCAAACAGCCCAAGCAAGTCATGGACACACCACGCAAGGCTTTGCCTCGCATGAGGATGGTCGTACATGTCGTCTACACGTAATTATTTATTTCCGAATTCTTTCTGTCGACTGAAGTCTTCAGTTGTATCCGACTGAATGTTGCTCAATCCGTCAGAGCTGCTATGTCTGTAACCTCGCCTCATCGAGATGGAGGGGAGGCGATGGATGTTGACACTGCTGATGCAGCCACTTCTCATAGAGGTTATGTCATGGTTTCGTCACGGCAGATGCCATGGGTAGGCTTATTGAGAGGGTCCGAAGGACACTGGCGGGCTCCGGGAGCGGGGTTAGGCACAAGCGGTGGCAGACACATGATGTACCCAGGTTCGGGGCCCTCCGTGGGAGGTAACACCCCTAGTCCTGCTTGGTCTAGTTGAGACAATGGTCAGATTACAATGGTGCTCCTTGAGCTTTATGCATCGTGGAGGAAGAAGGGGCTAGCCCGCTCTTCTCCCTTTCTACGAGCGTGTGTGGAGTGGACGTGAAGGAGACTGGGGGATCAGCCGACCCCCTACATGGGGGTGGCCCGGGGGGTTTTATAGGCCAACCCCTCGGATTACAATAAAAATAGAAGGTACTGGGGGGCCTAGCCGGCAGCCTCTCTGGCCGGTTGTGGGGGTTGCCGGCTATGGGGTTCTGGCACCGATAGGCCCCGCCGGCTGAAGGGTCCCGTCAAGAGCCGGCGGGGCAAATGCGGCGGGTCCCGATGCCGGTCACGTCACGACACAGGCCGCCCCTTGCGGCGTCGTCTTGCGGCGACCGGCCGAGGTCAGCGGTGCGGCCGGCCGCCCTGTAGCCATGTCGGAGCAGGTAATGGAGTGGTTGGGGCATGCCGACACTGTTGGAAGCCCGGTCACCGTCCGCCAGGGTCAGAGGCCCTGACACCTTCACTATGACCACTCCGGCGCTGACCCCCGATGGGATGGGGACCACTGTTGCCACGCATGCCCTAACGACGGTATCCAATGCGTGACCGGCAACGCTCCCAGCTAGCCGGCGCGTCGTAACCGGCGGGGCGTAGTGGGCGGGCTCTGGACGGAGGGCCATAGGGGGAGGCGGCCCGCCCTTTGGTTGCACTAGAAAGCCGGAGAAAGGGGGCGCTTAAGGCTACCCCGGGGTCATCCCCCTGTCAGTAGTCCCCGAAGCCGGGGAGGCCCGCCGACGAACCGTGGCTGTCCTCGCCGGCTTGAAGATCGTCCTTGCGCCGCGGGGTGCCTTGAGAGTTGAGCGACGCCGGCAAACGACGGCCGGCTCCACAGCCGGTCGATGCCTCGCGCGCCGCCTCGGGTTCCCCACCGGGTAGAGAAGATGCGCCACGCGGCGGAAAAGACCAGGCCGCGGGGTAGGGCCCTCCATGACCACGGCCTCGGGCGGCGTGCAGGGATCTCTTACGGCGCGGGCGGACGGTTGGCGTTCCTGAGCGCCACAATAACCTCCCCGCACGCCACAGGAATCGCGGGGGACGTGCGCAATGAATCCGGCCCCCACGATCACCCGCGCAGGGTTTAAATGGCAAGAGGAGGGGGCAGAACGGCCCGTTCGCTCCCCCCACTATCGTCACATCGTCGTCGTCGTCTTCCTCCCCCCGCCACAAGAGAGAGAGAGCAGGAGGTTAGAGCACGCGGGCAGGCCACGCCGCCGTCCGCCGCCGAAGAAGACCCGGGCATCGCCGAGCACCCGCGCCCGTCGTCGCGACCGCACGCCCCCTCGGCGACCATGGCAGGCAAGGGCACATAGGACGGCGGCGACATGACGGAGACCTTCATCGAGCACCTCCGCCACTGCCGCAAGCTTCCGGCGGAGGCACACTTGGAGGCACGCCTAGTCGGGACGGAGAATTCCCAGCACCGCGGGAAGGCGAGGTGGTCGTCTTCGCCGACCATTTCCTCCGCGGGCTTGGGCTGCCGGCGAGCGCCTTTTCCGCCGCTTCCTGACGCGGTTCGGTCTCCAGCCGCACCACCTCCCCCCCCCCCAACGCCGTCTTGCAATTGGCGGCGTTCTTCACCCTTTGCGAGGGGTACTTGGGGGTTGAGCCGAGGCTAGACCTCTGGTGCCGGCTCTTCTTCCTCAAGCGACAGAAGACGAAAGATTCGGTGACGAAGCAGATGGTGATGACCGCCTGCGGAGGCGCCATGATCCATATCCGCAAGGGTACCGGCTTCCCAATACTCCTGCTGCATGAGTCGGTGAAGCACTGGCAGCAGGGGTTCTTCTATGTGAAGAACGCGAAGCCGGAGGAGGATTACATCAACCTCCCCGACTTCGCCAACCACCCGCCGACCGCGATGCTAAACTGGCAGGCGGTTCTGCCTCCGGCGCTCGAGACGGTGGACCGGCTCTGTCAGCGCCTGCTCGTGATGACCGGGATGGAGGGGCTGAAGGCCACCGATCTGCTGGCCATGATGGTGGCGCGCCGGGTGCAGCCGTTGCAGCACTAGCCACACCTCATCTGCCAGATGAGAGGACGCCATGACCCCTACCAGTTCTCCATCAAGGAGATGAAACCGGCCCACGTGGCGAGGAGGGTGAATGCCATCTCGACGGCAAACATGGTGGAGGGCGCGTGGCAATGGGGGAAAACCCCGTACAGCCGGAGCCGCCCGGCACCGCGTGTAAGTGTCTGGCCACCTCCTTTCCTCCATCTTTTTCCAGAGGCAGCGCCCCTCCCTCCTTTGGCCTGATGGCGCGTCGCCCGACCCATCCGCAGATTTTCTCGCTGCTGCAGAACTACGGGGAGCCGGCCATCGACACGGCAAAGTCAGACCCCGAGGAGGTCGAGGATGCCGACGACGTGGAGCCAGCTGACTCCGAGCGAGCCGGCGTGTCCGAAGCGGCTGGCGCAGAGACGGAGATGGAGGGGGCCGAAGAGGCCGAATCGATAGGTGAATCTCCTCCCCAGACGCATCTACGGGACTGGACCGATGATGACGCTGAGGCGGAGACGTCGCGTGTTGCAGAGGCTCCGGTGAAGCCCGAAACTTCGGAGGACGAGGTCACGGCGCCGCGGAGGCGCCAACCTCGAGCTGGCGGCGGCTCCATCCGGGGAGGCCCGGACGCGAATGACAAGGGGAAGAGGCCGGTCGTCTCCAAGCCAGCGCCCAAGCACGCGGCGACCGCGTAGCCGGGAGGCAGCCGTGGAGGTGGGGGCAAGAAACAAAAGGTCGCCCAGGCAGGAGCCACGAGGAGGGCGATCCCCGTCGTCGCCGGTTAAGTCCATCTCCTCCCCCACCTTGGTCCGTTCGTCTTCCCCCCAGTCCCTTATTTCGTTGTTATCAGGAAGGCACGCGCCCTAGGGAGGACCTCGGGTGGTGGGACGGAGAGGGCGGCACCATCGATGGCTGCCGAGGAGAGGGAGCGCCAGGCGTGGCTCGACCTCGAGGCGGCCGAGTAGGAGCGGCACATCGAGGAGCTCCGCCCATGGGAAGAGGCAGTGAAGAAACGGGGAAGAACCAGCGGGGAGGCCGCTGGCGGAGCGTGGGAGCCGTTCCCCCGCGGCCGGGAGAAGAGGTCGAAGGACCACCACGGTCCTAGACGATAGACGGAGGCGGGCGCAAAGGCCGCGGAGGACGTGGCGGACATGGATTGCGATGCCACCCAGCCGGTGGCGGACGACGTGCCACCGGGGGCGGAGGTGCCGGCCCCGGAAGTGTCGGCTTCGGAGGCACCGGCACCGGAGGCGAGTCGGCCTGGAGCCGCCGGGGGCGGAGCGCCGGAAGTGAGGGCCACGATGGCCGGGGAAACGGCCGCCGCAGGCGTGACGGCGACAGGAGGGGCCGGTCCCATCGCGGTCTTTGACAAGGGAGGACCAGCGGATGGCGGCCGACCGTAGGACGCTCGAGCCGCCAATGACCGGCTGGTGAACTTGGAGCAGGCGGTCGCGGTGAGCTCTCTTCTTTCCTTCTTCTCTTAACTTGGCGTTTTCTGTCTTTTCCAGTGGGGGCGCAGGCGGGTCGAGCCTAAAGCTGTGTACCCTTGTTGTTTTGCAGGCGGCGTACGACCGCTGGGAGGCCGTGTACAACACCCTGCTGGGGTCATACCGAGGAGCCGAAAACCGGCTCGCCATCGTGTCCGCGGATTTGCGAGGTATGTGCTCTTGCAATCTTTTAGTGGGAGCACGCAAGCGCACCCACTGGGTGTAGCCCCCGGGAATCAGGCCGGCTGCCCCGGAGGCGGGCTGAATCCTTTCTGACAACGACGACTTCTTCTCGTGAAGCTACCCACGCCGAGACGGTCAGCCTCCGGCGCCAGGTGGTGCGTCTTTACGAGGAGCGGGAACTCCTGACGACGGAGCGCGACCGGCTCCGTGGGGAGGCGGACTAGGTGAAGGCGGAGCGGGAGGGGTGCGAGGTGGCCCACCGCCAAGAATTGGTGCATCCAGGGGCGGCTCTTCGTCGGGAGGCGGAGGAGAGAGAGAAAGTTCTCTGCGAGAGGCTGGAGGCCAAAGATGCCGCGCTAGCCAAGACGGCCGAGTACGCGCAGGCGGCTCGGTACGAGCACGAGCACCAGCGCCAGGAGTGGTCGGCCAGGGAGGTGCAGCTGCAAGAGCAAGGGCATGAGGTGGATCAGATGCTGCACGGTAAGCTTCTGTTGCCTTGTTCTTCTCGCGTCTTCCTTCTAGGTTTTCTGGCTTGCCTCCCCGCTCATCCCTTGTCTTCTTCTTAGGGCTTTTCCCCGACACGCGGGAGATCACGGAGGTGGCCGTGGAGGCCGACCACGAGGCCCGGCGGGCGCAAGGAGAGGCCGTTGGGCCTCTTGCCCCCTGGACCCTGGACGAGGTGGGGATCGCCGCCGAGGTGCCTCTGTCGGAGGTGCTCCGCGCCCTGAGGCGGCTCCAAGCGGCCAGCTTGGTGCTAGTTCGCACCCTTTGGCCCGACGCGGGGGACCCAGGATCCATGAACCGGCTGTCGAGGTGGCTGGAGATTGGGACTGCACGGGTGAACGCTTGGAGGGCCTCCGCGGCATGCGCCGGTGCGGACATGGCGCTCCGTGTTGCCAGGTCGTGGTACCCCAAGCTGGACTTGGGTTTCCTCACGGCCCAGCGTGTCGGCACCGACTCGGAGTTGGAGGCGGTGGCCGACGAGCTATTGGTGAGGGCGAGCGACCTCGCGTCCTTCACCGCATGGGATGAGTACGTCCCGGAGCGCGGGGCGGATGGCGTGGTGGTCCCGGAGGACCGGTACGGGCTCGCCCTGGACGACCCGGAGGGGAGTGCCGCCAAGACGGCCAATGGAGAATCCGACACTGACGACTATGCCGAGTCCGAGCCGGCTCCGGATGCGAGGGCGGGGGCTTCTACCTCAGCCGCCCTGGAGATGCCGGCCTCGAGGCGCCAGCACCGCCGGCTCCCGAGGCGTGAGAACTACCGGCTCGAGAGGCGTCAGCACTGGAGGAGGGTCGGCCCGAAGCTGCCACCACTTAGGATTTTACTTTCCTGCATTTTGTTTTAGACTGGAATTCCACCCACTGGGTGTGTACATGTAATGAACTCCTGGCCGTGGGCTTTTATCGTTATGACTTATGCCGTTTTTCTTAAAAAGAATGTGCGTGCCGGCTCTTCTTTTGCCTTTTGCCTTTTGACTTGTGTTCGCGCGCCGGGATTCCTTCCGGCTTCCGCCCCGCCTGCCAGCCTGCCGGGAGCTGGTCTGGGACAGGGACGGGGCTTCACCCTTGGGGAAAACCAGCAGGCTCTTAGAGTCAACTGGCTAGGGCTAGGTTGAGCCAGCAGAGGCCGGTTACTAGGAGTAACAAAGCTCGGCTGGGCCGGTCCAGCTGCCACGCGTCGGCTGATCTCAGTGTGAGAAGTTCCTTCGCACCCCGTGGTCCCTTCAGCCGGACATCCGGGAGCCGGTCTATAGCTGGTTAGGGAGGGGAGGCAAAGGGTTGCTTGCTCACACTACTTGTCCGCCTCGGGGGGAGTCGGGCGAGCCCCCGGGCCCGGGAGCCAGACCCGGTTGACGTGCCTTAAATAACAGGAAAACTTTGGAGGAATCCAAAAGGAGCGTGCTCCAAGTGCCGGCTTGGGGCCCCCGTTGCATTCATAAGCCCGAAAGGGGAAAGATACATACATTGGTTTTCAGCAATAAAATGGACGGAGGAGCGCCGCATTCCATGGGCGCTCCGTCTCCTCGCCGAAGGCGTCTCTCTTTCGCTTCTGCGACTTCTGGGCATCTATTAGATAGTACGCGTTGTTGTGCAACGCCCGACTGATGATGAATGAGCCCTCCCATGGGGAGGACAGCTTGTGCTGGCCGGCAGTTCGCTGGATCCGCCTGAGCACCAACTCTCCTTCGCGGAAGGAGAGTGGCCGGATCCGCTTGCTGTGGTAATACTGGAGCTTCTGCTGGTAGATGGTTGTCAGGCTCAAGGCCAGCTCGCGGGCCTCCTCGAGGAGGTCGACACCGTCTTCCCTTGCCTCCCTCGCATCCTTCTCGGTGTACAGGGTAACCCGAGGCGAATCAAACTCGATGTCGGCGGGGATGATCGCCTTGGACCCGTAAACGAGAAAGAATGGAGTGTAGCCGGTCGACCGGTTGGGCGTGGTCCGGAGGCTCCAAAGGACAGCCGGCAGCTCCTCGATCCAACAGCCGGCCGACCGGACCAGTGGTGTCAAGAGCCAGGGCATGATGCCGGATAGGAGCAGGCCGTTAGCCCTCTCAACCTGGCCGTTCGACTACGGGTGGGCGACGAACGCCAGATCGAGCCGGATGCGTCGCCTCGAGCAGCAACGTGCTAGCGCGCCCTTGGCGAAGTTCGTGCCATTATCGATGATGATGCTATGGGGGACGCCGTAGCGAACTGTGATGTCTTCGATGAACCGGACGGCCGTGGGGCCGTCCAGTTTCTTGATTGGCTGGGCCTTGATCCACTTGGTGAATTTGTCGACGGCTACCAGCAAGTGTGTCATGCCGCCTCGTGCGGTCTTGAAGGGTCCCACCATGTCCAGCCCCCAAACGGCGAAGGGCCATGAAAAGGGGATGGTCTGGAGGGCGCTAGCCGGAAGGTGGTTCTGCATGCTGAAGCGCTGGCAGCCCTCGCACTTGTCAACCAGTTTCTTGGCTGCGTCTAGAGCAGTCAGCCAGTAGAAACCGTGACGGAATGCTTTGGCCACTAGGGACCTGGAGGCGGCATGATGCCCGCACTCGCCCTGGTGGATGTCGAGGAGGATTTCTTGCCCTTTCTCCGGCTCGACGCAGCGTTGGAAGACGCCGGTGGTGTTGCGATGAACCAACTCACGGTTGATGATGCTGTAGGCCGGGGCCTGGCGCTGAATTTGCCTTGCAGTGGCCTCATCAAAGGGGAGCTCGCCACGCTGGAGGAACGCCAGGATGGCCTGGCCCATGAGGGAGCCGAGACAGGGGCCGGCCCAGCCCCCGGGACCAACTCGTCATCCCCCAGGACCGGCTCGCTAGCCCCCGGGAGCGAGGCGGTGGCAGGACCATCGACTGTCATCATGACGGCAACGAGCCCAGTGCTGGCACGCACAGACGTGGCCGGCTCAATTGTCGTGGCGGACGGCACCGGCTCGGCGGCTGGTGGTGGCGGAGCCGGCAGAGCTGCCGCAGCCGGCGGGGCCGGTTGGGCAGCTGGTTCCGCTGAGGTGCCGGCCGCGTTTGCCAATACAAAGATGGACTCCGATTCGGGAGAAGGCTTGATCGAAGGCTTCAGCAATGCTCGAGGGAGACGCCGGCTGGGATGCTCTACCGGGTGGAGCCGATCTTGGCCAGCGCGTCGGCCGCCTCGTTGTCCGCACGGCGGACGTGATGGAACTCGCAGCCCTCGAAGGAGCCGGTGAGCTGTTGGACGAGGAAGCGATAGCTGGCCATGTTGGCGTCCCTGGCGTCCCATTCACAAGAAACCTGTTGCACCACGAGGTAGGAGTCGCCGAAGCAAATGATGCGTTGGATGCCGATCTCCTTGGCGAGCCAGAGGCCGTGGATAAGGGCCTCGTATTCAGCCACGTTGTTGGAGGCGGCGAAGTGGATCTGGAGGGCGTAGCGGAGCTGGTCTCCTCTGGGAGACGACAAGACGATGCCGGCTCCCAGGCCAGCACACATCTTCGAGCCGTCGAAGTGCATGCGCCAGTGCGTGGAGTCGGGCAGAGGCGGCACGAACTGGGTTTCGGCCCAGTCGACGAGGAAGTCGGACATTGCCTGGGATTTGATGGTGGTGCACGGCTCGTACCGTATTTCGTAGTCGGCCAGGGCGATGGCCCATTTGGCGATCCGGTCGGTGGCGTCCCGGCTGGCCATGATTTCGCCCAGCGGCGTTGTGCTTACGACGGTGATGACGTGCTCCTGGAAGTATTGCTTGATCTTCTGGGCAGCAAAGTATACGCCGTAACACATCTTCTAGTAGTGGGGGTAGTTTTGCTTGGAGGCAGAGAGGACCTCGCTGAGGTAGTAGACGGGATGCTGCGTCAGCAGCGCCTTGCCTTCCTCCGACCGCTCCACTACCAGGATGACGCTGATGACGCGTGTGGTCGCCACAATGTAGGCGAGCAAAGGCTCCTTGTCAGCCGGTGCGGCCAAGATCGGCGCGCTGGTGAGAGCCCGCTTGAGGCCGCGGAACGTCGCGTCCGCCTCGTCGGACTAGTTGAACAGGGCCGGCTTCTTCAAGAGGTCCCGGCCCGGTTCGACCAGGGCCGACTTGCGTAGGAGTCCGTAGAGGGGCAAGGCCTTCTCGCCCAGCCAGCTAATGAACCGGCTGAGGGAGGCAAGGTAGCCGGTGAACTTCTGGACGTCGTGAAGCCGGACCGTCTTGGGCATGCGCTCGATCGCCTGGATCTTCTTGGGGTTAGCTTTGATGCCGCGGACAGACACGAAGAAACCCAGGAGCTGGCCGGCTAGGATGCCGAAGACACACTTCTCCGGGTTGAGCTTGATCTTATACTCGCGTAGGTTCGCGAAGGTCTCCCAAAGATCGTCAAGGAGGCTGAAGTGCTTCTTGGTTTTGACGACGATGTCGTCGACGTAGACGTGGACATTCCTGCCTATCTGAGGTAGGAGGCACTTCTACATGCAACGTTGGAAGGTAGCGCCTGCATTCTTCAGGCCGAAGGACATGGTGATGTAGTAGTAGGCCCCGAGGGGGTGACGAAGGAGGTCTTGAGCCATTCGGCCGGGTCCAGCTTTATCTGGTGGTAGCCGGAGTAGGTGTCCAGGAAAGACAGCAGATCACAGCCGGCCGTGGAGTCGATGACTTGATTGCTCCGCGGCAGGGAGAACAGGTCCTTGGGGCATGCCTTGTTCAGGCTTGTGTAGTCGATACACATGTGCCAGGTCTTGTTTTTCTTCAGCACTAGGACCGGGTTGGCCAGCCAGTTCGGGTGGAATACTTCCATGATGAAGCCGGCTGCGAGCAGCCGGGCGATCTCTTCTCCTATAGTACGCTGCTTCTCTTTGGAGAAACGGCGCAAGGGTTGCTTAACCGGCTTCGGATCCGGCGGTACGTGTAGCTTGTGCTCGGTGAACTTCCTCGAAACACCCGGCATGTCCTTGTGGGACCATGCAAAGATGTCCCGATTCTCACGGAGGAAGTCGATAATCTCGCTTTCCTATTTGCTGTCGAGGCGGGAGCCGATGGTCATGCACTGGGTGGGGTTGGCCGGATCGAGTGGCACCTGCCTGGTGTCCTTGGACAGCTGGAACGAGGCTTCGCCGACCGACTGGGACGGAGGGGCCGGCACGGCCGGCTCGGCAAAGGTGAGGGCCACCAGCCGGTCGAGCTGCCGCTTCTCCTCCGCTATCTCCAGGACCTCGGCCAGCCAGCTGCCGTCTCGCGCGCACGCCATTGATATCTGGTTTTTGCCGGCAACGGTGATGATGTCCCTGGGACCCGGCATTTTGAGCTTGAGGTAGGCGTAGTGGGGGATCGCCATGAACTTGACGAGAGCCGGCCGGTCTAGCAATGCGTGGTAGGGACTGTCGAGGTTCACTACCTTGAACAAGACCGGCTCGCGGCGGAAGTGACCGGCGTCGCCGAAGAGGACGTCAAGCTTGATCTTGCCGACAGGGGTGCAGGACTTTCCCGGCACGATGCCATGAAAGACGGTCTGACTTGTTTTCAGATCCTCCACCTTGAGCCCCAGCTTGAGTAGGGTGTCAAGGTAGAGGATGTTGATGCTGCTGCCTCCATTGATCAACACCCGCGAGAAGCGGCACGAATGTCTCTCGGAGGCGATGGTGGGATCGAGGACGAGGGCGTAGCTGCCAGGGTTCGGCATCACGGCCGGGTGGTCCGCACGGCTCCAGGTGACCGACTTCTCAGACCAATGCATGAACTGGGGAGTCGCAGGCACGGTGGCATTCACCTCGCGGTGGAGCTGGCGCTGGACGTGCTTGTCCGTCTCTTCGCTGGTGAAGACGACATAGTAGTCGTCATGTTCGGGGTACCGGTCGTGCAGCCAGCCGTCATTCCGAGCCGGGGCCGGGTCCACCTGGACCGGTTCGAGAGCCAGGGACGGAGCCGGAGGGCGGGCTAGCAGCGCGGGGGGAGTCGGAAGGCCGTCCCCCAGGCCAATCGCTGTGAGGAGATGCACTACCAGAGCGTGTGCATGGCCGGCTTGGCACCGGAGTGGTTTTTGCAGGGGAGGTCAAGCATTTGCTCGAAAGTCAGCTTGGGCTGCCAGGCGGTCTTGCCGGTGCACTGGCGCTGACCGGGGGCCCGGCCAGCCGGCTGCTCCTCCTCGATGGAGGCGACCTGCCGGCTCCCGTAGTGGGAGTCGGGCTGGTAGTTCTTGCGCTTGCCGTTCTGCTGCTGCCGGTTGTCGGTCGCCGCCCGCGGCGCGGCGAGGGGTGTAGCCGGCTTGGCTGGTGCCTTAGCCTTCATCCTCATCGAGGAATCGGCCGTGGCATATTTGTCCGCTTTGGACATCAGGTCCGCCAGGGAGGTTGGCTCGGAGCACAAGAGCTTGTGCTTGAGGGGGGTGCCATCGCAGCAGCCTTCGATGAAGTAGTGGATGGCCTGTACCTCGTGCACTCCCTCGCAGGAGTTGCGGAGCTCGGTCCAGCGCGTGAGGTAGTCGCGGAGGGGCTCTTCCGACCCCTGGACGCACATGGCCAGTTTGCGGGGCCGGCCAGGCCGTTTGTAGGTGCCGGTGAAGTTGTGGACGAAGGCCTCCTCGAAGTCCGTCCAGGTGTTGATGCTTTCGGCAGCCAGGCAATTCAGCCAAGTGCGGGCCGAGCCGATCAGCATGAGGTGGGCGTAGCGGACGGCTACGCGCTTGTTCCCCCTAGCGATGCCGACGGCGGTGGTGTAGTTGATCAGCCAGTCCTCCGGCTTGGCAGCCTCGGTGTATTTCGGGGTGTCGCGGGGGAGCATGAAGCCGGGCAGAAAAGGCTCGCCGCGGATCCACGGGCTGAAGCAGGCCGGGCCATTCGAGCCCTCCTCCTCGAGGAGAGCCGACAGCGCCAGCCGGTCAAGACGGAGTCGGGCGTCGTTGTCGCTGTGGGGGACGCGCGGTCCGAGCCGGGCTGCAAGCTCGGGACGGACGACTGGCAGGATGGACAGCACCGGTTCCTGCCACGGAGGCGGAGTATGCCCGCGGGTGTGCCGGCTGCCGCCCTCCGGCGCCTCGTCGCGGCGGTTGCTGTCAGCCGGATTGTTGCTGTACCGGCTGTTCACAGCCGGTGGCTCGTTTCCGCGTGATGGGGGGCGCTGAGCGTTGCTCCCCCGGGCATTCCGGCCGGAGGGACGAGGTTGCTGGAGTGCTGAGTCGGCCGGTGGTTAGCAGCCCCAGTGTCCTCGCCCTCGGGACGGGGAAACTCGGAGACGGCCTCACCAGGGGTGAGGACGACCTGTTACGCATTGGCGGTGTCGATGATGTCCTTGATGTGTCACTCGCGTGCGGCCCGCTCCTCGCCCTCCAAGGTTGCCAAATCCTCGTAGGCAACCTTGACGGTGCGCAGGATGGCCGTGGGGGTGTCATAGACGGGGAAGCGGCCGCCGAGGATTTCTGTGACCAAGCGGTCGCGTTCTCGCATTGCACCATGCCGGCTGGGCTCGAGGCCAGCCGGGGTCAGACCGTACGCGGAGTTGTATTCCCGCTGTGCGGCCTCCATCCGGCGCCGCTCGGTAACGAGGGTGCTGGCGTCTTTGAACAGCAGGCGGCGGGCCACCTCCAGCTCGGCTCTAACGGTGGCCGGGTCCGCCGTCGTAGCGATAGGAGTGCCCAGACCCCGGAGGGTGGCAGCGAGTGGGTTCGAGGTGCTGACGCGAGCGGCGGCCGCGGCGGCCTCGGCCGCCTGCACACGGCCCGAAGTGGTGGAGGAGGCGGTGACCATCACTCCCACGCGGGTGTTGGGGCGATGGCCTCGCCCGTGGCGAGCGCGCCCACGGACGAGGGAGGGTTTGTGTAGTCGAGCACCCAACTAGGGTACTCGTCGGCCGTTGGCTCTTTGGCGAGGCTCAGCTTTCTGAGCCGCCCAATGAGCGCAGCGACGTCGAGCGCGAGGTCGTGGCCGAGGCACTCGTCGGAGATGTTGGCCGCGTTGCCCACAAGACCCGCCAGAGCAAGCCCCATGAGCACGCGGTTCCGCCCGGACGCGAGGTGCCCGGGGGAGGTGGTGAAGGGCCCCGCCCGGAGCGTGACTCCGGCCGGCACCATGGATGGCCCCATGGTGGGCGCCAACTGTTGTGGATTCATCATGGCAGATGCCATGGGTAGGCTTATCAAGAGGGGCTGAAGGACGCTGGCGGGCTCCGGGAGCGGGGTTAGGCACAAGCGGTGGCGGACACACGATGTACCCAGGTTCGGGGCCCTCCGTGGGAGGTAACACCCCTAGTCTTGCTTGGTCTAGTTGAGACAATGGTCAAATTACAATGGTGCTCCTTGAGCTGTATGGATCATGGAGGAAGAAGGGGCTATCCCGCTCTTCTGCCTCTCTACGAGCGTGTGTGGAGTGGTCATGAAGGAGACTGGGGGATCAGCCGACCCCTGCATGGGGGTGGCCCGAGGGGGTTTATAGGCCAACCCCCCGGATTACAATACAAATAAAAGGTACTGGTGGCCCAGTCGGCAGACTCTCTGGCTGGCTGTGGGGTTCTGGCGCCGATAGGCCCCACCGGTTGAAGGGTCGCGTTAGGAGCCAGCGGGGCCCGCGTGGCGGGTCCCGACGCCGGTCACGTCACGGCACGGGCTGCCCCTTGCGGCGTCGTCTTGTGGCGACTGACCGAGGTCAGCGGTGCGGCCGGCCGCCCTATAGCCATGCTGGAGCAGGTAATGGAGTGATTGGGGCGTGCCGGCACTGTTGGAAGCCTAGTCACCATCCGCCATAGTCAGAGGCCCAGACACCTTCACTGTGACCACTCCGGCGCTGACCCCCGATGGGATGGGGACCACTATTGCCACACATGCCCTGACGACGGTATCCAATGCGTGGCCGGCTGGGGGGGAAGGCGCCAACGCCCCCAGCTAGCCGGCGGGCTCTAGCCGGAGGGCCGCTACCGGTAGGGCGTAGCCGGGCCATAGGGGGAGGTGGCCCGCCCTTTGGTTGCGCTAGAAGGCCGGAGAAAGGGGGCGCTTGAGGCTACCCCGGGGTCATCCCCCCGTCAGGTTAGTAAGTTGTTGATTCGTCTGTATAGGACTCGACACATGCAAATGTTAACATTGCCAGTTGTTGTTGCAGAGGTCATTCAGGTGGAGGACGACAAGGAGCACCTGGACACTTCGCGCACTCGTATCCGAAGAGCTTCATCAGCACAGGCGCGTCAGCGCTCGACTGCAAAGTCCGCCAGGGGATAGGCGACTCGACACAACTCAGAGCTGAACCCGCAGCACCTTCGTCGCATGCTCCTCTAGCTGTCTCGACCATTGTGACGTCAACTCCAACCGGACCCACTCAAACTGCCTCAGCTGCCCCAGCAACCACGTCGATCCCTCCCGTGGCGGCCTTCTCTCTGCATCGCACTCTGGAAGATCATACTGGAGTTGCGAAGGAGGCCATGATCCAGGTGGAGCAGATCATGCTGGGAACCAAGGAGGCGTACGAGGCTAGCAAGCTGACTTATGACGTCAGCGCAGCCCTCCGCACCAATTTCCGAGTAAGTTCGATTGTAAGTACATTGCCGATTGAATTCCTGTCTTTTCTTGGCTGTTGTACACCCAGTGGCTGATTGCTGTAGAATGTTTGAACTTTGTCCAATCGAATAGATCGGATCGTAGTCGAGTAGGATTGGGATCGATAGTACGTGTGGTACTAGAGTCACCCGACATGTCGAGTGTTTTTTTTCTGACGAGTTACTCGACGGATCAAGAGTTAACCGTCTCAGTGGGGGCACTCTTAGTGCGCCCACTGGGTGTAGTCCCCGAGACCGCTGTCGAGTGCTTGCATCAGCAGGGGTCTTAGAGCTTGTCATACCCACCACTCCGCAGTTACTCTGTAGGTTTCATGGATATTATTGGCAAACCATGATATGATGCTGCATTAGGATAGACTACACTTCTCAGAGTGATGGATATTCCGATGATGGATGTTTCTGCCGCTTGACTGATCGAGAATCGGCAGATCCAATGGGGGAACGTTAAGTGCACCCACTAGGTGTAGTCCCCAAGACCGCTGTCGAGTGCTTGCATTGGCAGGGGTCTTAGAGTTTATTGTGTACAGGATACATTTTGCCTTGGATCATGCCACTCCGTAGCTACCTTGTAGGTTTCATGGATATTATTGACAAACCATGATATGACGCTGCATAAGGATAGATTGAACTTCATAGAGTAGGGAGGCACGTCACTTGACGGGTCGAGTGTTCTGACAGGGCTAACCTTGTCGAATGTTTTAATAACCAGTGGGGGCATGCTAAGTGCACCCACTCGGTGTAGTCCCCGAGGCTACTGTTAATCGCAGACGATAAGCAGTAGGCTTGAAAACTTGTCGTACGCGTGGTACTAGAGTCACTTGACATGTCGAGTGCATTTTTTTCTGATGAGTTACTCGACGGATAGAGAGTTAATTGTCTCAGTGGGGGCACTCTTAGTGCACCCGCTGGGTGTAGTCCCCGAGGCTACTATTAATCGTAGACGTTAAGCAGTAGGCTTGAAAACTTGTCGTACGTGTGGTACTAGAGTCACTCAACATGTCGAGTGCATTTTTTCTGACGAGTTACTCGACGGGTCGAGAGTTAACTGTCTTAGTGGGGGCACTCTTAGTGCACCAACTGGGTGTAGTCCCCGAGGCTACTGCTAATCGCAGACGATAAGCAGTAGGCTTGAAAACTTGTCGTACGCGTGGTACTAGAGTCACTCGACATGTCGAGTGTTTTTTTTCTTGACGAGTTACTCAACGGATCGAGAGTTAACCGTCTTAGTGGGGGCACTCTTAGTGCACCCATTGGGTGTAGTCCCCGAGACCGATGTCGAGTGCTTGCATCGGCAGGGGTCTTAATAGAGACAGCTTTAAATTTGTTTACGGCGCACGGAGCGCCAGGGACACTCGATATGTCGAGTGGGATTTTTGCTTGAATTCTTCTGAGGTTGTTCCAACGTTGTAAGATAGTCATTCGTCGGTGTTCATAATTCAGTCGATTGTCCAAGAACCACTTGTCGATTGAATTCCTGTCTTTTGTTGGTTCCAGATGGCTTGCAAACTTGGGACGCAGTACAAGGATGTGGAGGATGAAAGGAACTGGCTGCGAGTGGATCCGGCGGTCTCCAACAACGCTTTGGAGCGAGCGCATGCCAAGATGAAGTCTTTGGGAGGTAATTACTGCTGACTTTCCGCATTCCCCTCTTCACTCTTCATGTTTTTGAACCGAGTGCTCTCACTGGAACAGACGTACGCAATGAAAACCGTCGACTCCAAGCACGACTCAACAATGTTGTTTCTTTAGATTCCATGAAGAAGGCACTGGAGGAGAAGGACAAGGCGCTAGCTGACGCTCAATGAGTGGCCAAGGACAAGACTGAAGATGCAGATCGGAAGCTGGCGGCCGCCAAGAAGCTGGAGGATGAGAACACCAAGCTGAAGCAGGAGCGTGCGGACCTCGTCAAGAAGGCCGAGCAACTGACCAAGAGGAGTAATGGTCTGGAGAAGCATTTGGGCAAATTCTCGAGGAAGATGTATATTCTGCTCGACGGTGAGTGTTTCTTGTCGACTGAGGGTTGCAGTTCATCGATTCTCCTCCCATTCCCCATTCTTCAACATAATTCTGCCAAGACTTTGAGAAGGAGACAGAGGAGGTTGAGCCCAATCTTGATCCCACCAAGTCACCAGTTGCTGATGCAGTGGCGATGAACATGCTGCGACTCAACTTCCGACTCCAAGGCATCCAGGCCTATATCGCCCGACTGAAATCTACCATGGACAGAATCGACAAGGAGCTATGGCCTGAGGACACTCTTCGGCTCGACCTCAATTCTATAATGGTTCACCTGATTGAACTTCCCAGTCAAGTGCAGGCTTGGAAGAAATATGTTGCTCGCTACGGGGCCGACGTGGTGTTATCACTTGTCAAGGTCCATTGCAGGGACGTGAGGGAGGAGAAGCTGAAGGAGCTCCGGGTGGTAAACACAAAGAAACTCCAGTTTGAGGACTTCATGGAAACCTTCATCGAGGCAGCCACTAGAATCACCGACGGCATCGACTTGGACACTTTTGTCGAGCCCGCCAACCCGTCACCTGTTTAAAAAACTTGGTATTTGGAAGAAGTACTTATATTTGCCTCGGTATGCCGAGTGGAATTGTATCCTTTAAAACTTCATTCAGGCCTTAGGCCTGAGCACATTTGCTTCTGTATGAAATGTTTATCCGCGGTTTACCCTTTGGATTTTATTCGTATTTGGCTTTCAATCGTCTGCTCGACTGAGTTTATTTTTAACTTAGGCGAAGTGTGTTCACAGCTAAGCCCCCGAGTGTGAGGATTGCTCATCACTCGGAGTATTTTTAAACTTAGGAGAATGTCGATTCATAGCTAAGTTGTCGAGTGAATGGATTATTATCCACTCGACGAGGTTTTTAACTTAGGCGAAACTTGTTTCGCAACTAAGCCCCTGAGTGTGAGGATTTCTCATCACTCGGAGTATTTTTGAACTTAGGCGAATGTCGATTCGCAGCTAAGCTGTCGAGTGAATGGACTACTATCCACCTGACGAGGTTTTTAACTTAGGCGAAACGTGTTTCGCATCTAAACCCCCGAGTGTGAGGATTGCTCATCACTCGGAGTATTTTCGAACTTAGGAGAATGTCGATTCGCAGCTAGGTTGTCGAGTGAATGGATTACTATCCACCCGACAGGGTTTTTAACTTAGGTGAAACATGTTCACGGCTAAGCCCCCGAGTGTGAGGATTGTTCATCACTCAGAGTATTTTCGAACTTAGGTGAATGTAGATTCGCAGCTAAGTTGCCAAGTGAATGGATTACTGTCCACCCGACAGGGTTTTTAACTTAGGCGAAACATGTTCGTGGCTAATCCCCCGAGTATGAGGATTGCTCTTCACTCGGAGTATTTTCGAACTTAGGTGAATGTCGATTCGCAGCTAAGTTGTCGAGTGAATGGATTACTATCCACCCAACAGGGTTTTTAACTTAGGCGAAAAATATTCGCGACTAAGCCCCCGAGTGTGAGGATTGCTCTTCACTCGGAGTATTTTCGAACTTAGGCGAATGTCGATTCGCAGCTAAGTTGTCGAGTGAATGGAATACTATCCACTCGATAGGGTTTTTAACTTAGGCGAAACATGTTCGCGGCTAAGCCCCCAAGTGTGAGGATTGCTCTTCACTCAGAGTATTTTCGAACTTAGGCGAATGTCGATTCGCAGCTAAGTTGTCGAGTGAATGGATTACTATCCACCCGACAGGGTTTTTAACTTAGGCGAAACATGTTCGCGGCTAAGCCCCCGAGTGTGAGGATTGCTCTTCACTCGGAGTATCCCCAAGAATGTAACTGTACGATTGGAACCGATGATATATATTGCAGAAATGTGAATTGCATTGATGAAGTATTCTTATTACATCAGAAGATTCTTGTCTCAAGTATAAAAACGCCGGAGCATATCTGCATTCTAGGCTCGTGGCTTGTCTATCCGCTTCATGAGATTGTACAGGTGATAGGCTCCATTGTTTAGCACCTTAGTGACGACAAAAGGGCCTTCCCATGCAGGAGCAAGCTTGTGAGGTCAGTGTTGATTCACTCGAAGCACTAAGTCTCCCTCATGAAATGCCCGACTCTTGACATTCTTCGCATGAAAGCGTCGTAGGTCTTGCTGATAGACAGTAGTCCGGATTAGAGCCATCTCTTGCTCCTCCTCCAGAAGATCTACCCCGTCCTGTCTGGCCTGTTTAGCTTCAGCCTCAGAATACAGCTCCACTCGAGGAGAGTTGTGGGCCAATTCACTCGGCAATACGGCTTCAGCACCATAGACAAGGAAGAAAGGAGTTCGTCCAGTCGACCGATTGGGCGTTGTCCTCAGACCCCACAAAACAGACGGCAGCTCAGTTACCCAGGCTCCGGCGGCATGATCCAAATCGCGCATGAGACGAGGCTTTAGACCTTGCAGCATGAGACCATTAGCCCGCTCAACTTGCCCATTGGTCTGAGGATGTGCAACAGATGCATAATCCACTCGGGTGCCTTGGGAGTTACAGAAGTTCCTGAATTCTTCTGAGTCAAAATTAGTGTCGTTGTTTGTGATGATGTTGTGCGGAATGCCGTATCGAATAATGATCTCTCTCATGAACGTGACCGTCGTACGGGAGTTCAGCTTCTTGATTGGCTTGGCTTCTATCCACTTGGTGAATTTGTCGACTGCTACCAACAAGTGAGTGAATCCTCCTTTTCCGGGTCGAAAGGGACCAACCATGTCGATTCCCCAAACTGCAAACGGCCAGGCGAGAGGAATTGTCTTCAGAACAGACGTCGGCTTGTGTGATAGGTTCGCATACAACTAGCAACCATCGCAATGATCAACGGTGTCTTTAGCCATCTCATTAGCTCGTGGCCAGTAAAAACCAGCTTGATATGCTTTAGCGACAATCGTCCTTGAAGACGCATGGTGGCCACAAGTTCCCAAGTGAATCTCGTCTAGAATCATTCGACCTTCCTCTGGGGAAATGCAGTGCTGGGTGACACCAGTCGCACTCTCTCTGAATAGCTGATCTCCCATTACAGTGAAAGCCTTGGACCTGCGCACAATCTGTGGAGCCTCTATTTGCTCTTCAGGGAGCTCTTGTCTTAGGATATAGACGATATAAGTCACGGTCCAATTGGGAATGATAACCAGAAATTCCATGACCAGGTCAATCACTGCAGGGACATCGACTTTAGTCGAGTGTGTGGAACTCAAAGCTTGTGGGGGCTCTTTGGTGAATGGATCTTCTTGAACCGAAGGAGTGTGCAAGTTCTCCAAGAACACACCACTGGGGACAGGCCGTCGAGTGGAACCAAACTTGGACAGCTCATCGGCCGCTTGATTTTTCAATCAGGGAACATGATGAAGTTCCAGGCCTCCAAATTTCTTCTCCAACTTGCGCACCGCGTTGCAGTATCCAATCATAGTGGGGTCTAGAACATCCCACTCTTTCATCACTTGATTCACCACCAAATATGAGTCGCCATAAACCATTAGGCGCTTGACGCCGAGTGAGATAGCCATGCGCAACCCATACAAAAGTGCTTCATACTCTGCCTCATTGTTGGAGGAATCAAAGTGAATTTGCAAAACATAGCTGAGCTTGTCACCCCTGGGAGATATCAAGACAACCCCAGCACCGGACCCATTCAACATTTTGGAGCCATCAAAGAACATTGTCCAATGCGCTGAGTGAACTTGGATAGGTTGTTGCTGCTCAATCCACTCGGCCATGAAATCTGCCAATGCTTGGGACTTGATTGCTTTCTTGGCTTCGAATCTGATGTCAAAGTGTCCAAGATCGATTGCCATTTAGCCACTCGACCTCATGTGTCCCGATTATTGAAAATTTCGGACAAGGGAGCATCACTGACGACTGAAATCGAGTGATCTTGGAAATAATGCGCCACCTTCTTCGCTGATAGGTAAATACCATAAACCAGCTTCTAATACTGTGGATATCTTTGCTTTGAGGGGGAAAATACTTCTGATACATAATAAACTGGCCGCTGAACTTTATAAGCTTTACCCTCCTCTTCACGCTCGACGGTCAGTACTGTACTGACGACCTGATTTGTGGCCGCGATGTATAGGAGCAAGGGCTCTTTGCTGGCAGGAGTGGCAAGCACCGGCTGGGTGGAGAGCAGGGCTTTGAGCTCAACAAACGCTGCTTTGGCTTCGGGAGTCCAGTCGAACGTGTCGGACTTCTTCATCAACTGATATAAGGGTAGAGCCTTCTCACCAAGACGAGAAATGAATCGACTCAATGCTGCCAAGCAACCTGTGAGCTTCTGAATGTCGTGCACTCGCACGGGAATCTTCATACGGGTTATAGCGCTGATTTTCTCCGGGTTGACATCAATCCCTCGCTCGGAAACGAGAAAACCGAGCAACTTGCCGCCAGGGACACCGAAAATACATTTGGCCGGATTCAGCTTTATGTTGAATCGCCTCAGATTAGCAAATGTCTCGGCCAAGTCAGCCAGCGGGTCAGAACTTTTGCGGGACTTGACCACTATATAGTCCATGTATGCCTCGGCATTCCGAGGGATCTGGTCGAGTAAACATTTCTGAATCATGTGCATAAAAGTAGCGCCGGCATTCTTGAGACCAAAGGCATGGTGATGTAACAAAAACACCTAAATGGGGTGATGAAGGCTGTCTTTATTTCATCTGAGCCATACAAACGGATCTTATGGTACCCAGAATAGGCATCCAAAAACGATAAATGCTCGCACCCCGCCGCTGTAGAGTCAACAATTTGATCTATGAGGGGGACCGGAAAATGATCTTTTGGGCACACCTTGTTGAGGTGTTTGAAGTCAATGCACATGTGCAACGACTTATCTTTCTTTGGCACCATCACAACATTCGAGAGCCACTCGGAGTGGTAAATCTGCCGAATGAACTTGGCTTGCAAGAGATGGGCCACTTCTTCTCCGATTGCCTTGTGCTTCTCTGCCGCTGAGCGACGCAAATGCTCCCTAACGGGTTTGGCTTTCGGATCCACTTGCAAACGGTGCTCAGCCAGCTCCCTAGGAATCCCCAGCATGTCAGCAGGCTTCCATGCGAAGATATCCCAGTTCTCATGGAGGAACTGGATGAGCTCGGCTTCCTATTTACTGTCGAGTGTTGTTGAGATATTCGTCGGGGCAATGGTTGGATCCGTCGGGTGGATGTGTACCTTCTTCACCTCCCCTGCCGACTGAAATGCCGACTCGGAAGCCGGCTTCTTTGCACAGAGCAAATCGGCAGGGTCGGCGGTTTTCTTGTACTCGTCCAACTCTACCATAGCCATCTGTTGATCGGCGATCTTGGAGCCTTAGTGGAGGCATTCTTTAGCCCGTTGTCGATTGCCCATGATTGTGATCACGCCCTTAGGGCCTGGCATTTTCAACTTGAGATACACATAACATGGTCGGGCCATGAAACGTGCATAAGCGGGTCGACCCAGAATGGCATGGTAAGCACTCTTGAAATCCACGACTTCAAATGTCAACTTTTCTTTTTGGAAATTTTTGTCATTCCCGAATGTCACATCCAATGCTACATGGCCGAGTGACTTGGCCTTCTTTCCTTGGATGACCCCATGAAACTGCATGCTGCTCTCACTCAGACGGGACATCGGAATGCCCATCCCTTTCAGGGTATCCGCATAGAGAATGTTCAGGCCACTGCCGCCGTCCATGAGGACCTTTCTAAGTAGAGTCCCCCCACCACCGGATCAACTACCAGAGCCTATCGACCAGGAGTGGCCACATGAGCAGGATGGTCTATCTGGTCGAATGTGATAGCATATTGGGACCATTTGAGGTAGGTGGGGGTGTCTGGTACAGCCATGTTGATTTCTCTGTTGATGACTTTTAGATGGCTCTTGCTCTCAACATCAGCAAAGATCACCAGTGTAGCGGTGACATCCGAGAATGTTTCCTTTTCCTCATCTTCATCTCCCTTCTTAGGAGATTTGTCACTCGACCGGTCTCCCTTGAATTACTGGATAAGGGTTTGACACTGTCGAGTGGTGTGCTTGGGCAAAATCAGATTGCCTTCCGCATCTTTCCTCGTGTGTATTACACACGGCTGATCCATGATATCAGTTCCTGACTGATATTTCCCTTTCTTGGGGGCATACTATGCTTTAGCTTTGCCCTTGTTCTTTGGTTGAGTCGCCAGTGCTATCGCTTCTGCCTGAACCGGATCTTTAGCCTTTCGCTTCTGTTTCCGATTGTTGCTACCGCCAGCCTCATTGACAATTGCCTTTCCTTTGCCGCTATGGAGGCGGTCTTCTTCCTCGCCATTGGTGTACCGAGTGGTGATTTCCATCATCTTGCCGAGTGAAATATCACCCGTCCACCCAAACTTCAGGTATAGTTCTCTGTATCTCACACCGGCCTTGAAAGCACAAACAGCCTGGTATTCTGACACATTCTCCACTGTATGATGCAGAGTGGACCATCGCTGAATATAATCCCTTAAAGTTTCATTGGGCTTCTGGACACAGTGTTGTAAGTCAACCAGACCTGCCGGACGCTTGCAAGTGCCCTCAAAGGTCTGGACAAACACTCGGGCAAGATCCTCCTAGCAATGTATACTAGAAGGACCCAGGCGATTCAGCCAAGCTCGAGCTGAACTATCCAACATCAGGGGCAGGTGTTTCATTGCAACATTGTCATTTCCGCCACCAATTTGCACAGCCACTCGGTAATCATCTAACCAAGTCTCTGGCTTTGTTTCGCCAGAAAACTTTCCGATTCCCGCCGCCATTCTGAAGTTGGGGGGATCTCTGCGAAACGTATGGCTCTGCTGAAACACTCGGGACCAGACACCACGGATGAACTTCCACTCGGAACATCTCTGTCGTGTCCTTCTTTGTAGGCTCTGCTCTTGTCAATTCGCTTCTGAACAAGGTAGGCGCGGGCGTCAAAGCCCGCATCCCGCTCATCACCGAAGGAGCGCCTGTCGTCCTGGCGCCTGGGCGCGTACGGACCACTCCGCGGAGGGCACTCGACGGTGGTCTTTGCGGTGAAATTGATCTCTATCTTGCCCTTCACGGAAACCACCGCCCTGACGGCGTAAGGGCGATCCAGGGCTATGTGCCGACTGAACGGTCTCCACCCTGGGTGAATTGTTGTATATCCTGTTATGGGACTGAGAAACTGCTGAATTCTGACGTTGCGCTGCATCTAACAGTGCTCTGATCTACATCAGCCCTCTTCCAGCCTCTGACCGGGAAGGCTGAATCGTATCCGCTATCCTAGCAGCAACAACAACATTTAGCACAGGAGTTCGATATACCTCAACGTCGTCATGAGATCTAGTCAGAAACAGTTGTCAATGACGTCGATTGGGGCGTGGCGAGCGCTGGCGAACGCGCTCGTCAATCTCCGCCTGGAGTTCTTCTAGACGAATGCACGCGGCCTCCAAAGCTTGGGCCTCGATAGTCACGCCGACGATGGGGGTATCAAGAACCTCCTCTTCGCGGCACGGCTACTCTTTCGACGGACCTCTAGCCCGCGTCTGCCACGGCCAAAGCCAGGCGGCAAACTCTGATGAGAGCCCGTCATCAATACCTCCGCTATGGGATCGTAGCTTTCACACTCGGAAGGCATGTTGGATGGATTGGAATCCGACTCCAACATGCCATGAAGGGACTCGGCGGGTTCGAGTGCTGCAATCTATGGAGAAGTTTGACGCGCCGCTGCGAGTTTCACCCATTGCTGAAGTCGTGAGCGGCCAGACCGCTTGCGACCGCAAACATCGAGGGGAGCCGACGTGTAGGGAGTCGAAGGCTGACGCAGCAACATGCCGCAGGAACTCGCGTGGAAGTGCATGGCCCCGCGGACCGGGAGTGCCTCGACATCGAGAGGCGCTTCTTGAAGCCATGCCGAATCGTCGGCGATGAAGGTGAGCGCAGCAAAACGGATCTCGTGGCCTAGAGCAAAAACACCACCGGAAGACATGTCGAAGGATGAAAAATGCAACCTCGCCGGAAGTCGCTTAGATTCCTGCCCCATGGTGGGCGCCAACTGTCGTGGGAACGAGCCTGACAGTTGATGGTAGGGGTACGAAAGGAGAGGGCAGAGTCCTAGCTACGGCAAGGATGTACACACGGATGTATGAGTACATGCCCTTCTCGTGGAGATAACAGCCCTACGTCTCAGTGCTCGGGAGCTTATGTCGTGTGGAATATATGTATTACAATGGTTGCAAACCCTTGTGTAGGAGGGGAGGGGCGGCTTATATAGAGTTCGCTGCCCCTCATAATTGCCCCGCATCAAAGGGTCCGATCATGGGGTTAAAGTCTGCCGTTACTGGTAACGTATGTAATAAAAGCTACTAATGACCATTGAATCAACATCTGCCCGTTGGGATCTTGATGATGGCTCCTGGTCTTCTGGCGTTGAGTGAGCGTGAGGTCTTCCGAGTGACACGCGACTGCCGAGTGAAGGAAGGAGTCTTCGAGTGGATATCTGTCGAGTGACTTTGAACGTCTCCAGGAATACACTCGAAAGTTCATGCTTGATGTTTAAGTCCTCCCATGTAGTGTCCTTAGGTAGGGTATGTGGGCCTTGCCTAGTACCCTACCCTAGGTACATATCCTCGTCAGTCCATTCACTCGATGACCTTCTCGCGAATCAGTCTTCGCTTAAGGTCAAAAATAGTCCGAGTGTTGCGCAATCCTCACACTCGGGGGCTTAGCTGCGAACATGTTTTTGCCTAAGTTAAACAACCCGGCGAGTGGATTGTAATACATCCACTCGACGCCCTAGCCACGAATAAATCTTCGCCTAGGGTCAAAAATATTCCGAGTGTTGAGAAATCCTAACACTTGGGGGCTTAGCTGCGAACATGTTTTCGCCTAAGCCCATGGTTTTAAATAGCGGATAGCGAGCTGGTAGCGGATTGGGTTCCGTGTAGCGGAATGCGGATAGCGGGAATATTGCAGGTGCTATGTCCACGTAGCGGATTTATAAATACACCAGATTATTGTTTATATCACTAGAACATGAAGAAAAAGTAATGATGTTTAATTTGAGTGATAGCGGTCGCTATTACGCTAGTGCTATTGCGGATGCAATAACGGACGCTATCTTTGTTATTTGAAACTATGCCTAATCCTAAAAACAAACTCGGTCGAACAAACGATTGAAAGCCAAATACGGATAAATCCAAAGGGTTAATCGCAGATAAAAGTTTTGCGAGAAAACAAAAGTGCTCAGGCCTAATGCCTGAATGAAGTTTCAAGCCGATACAGTTTCACTCGGTATACCGAGGCGAATAAAGTTTTCTTCCAAAGATCAAGTTTTTAAGCGCCCGACGGGCTTGCTGGCTCGACAAAAGTGTCCAAGTCGATGCCTTCCGCGATCCTAGTGGCTGCGTCAATGAAGGTCCCCATGAAATCTTCAAACTGGAGCTTCTTTGTGTTAACCACTCGGAGCTCCTTTAGCTTGTCTTCCCTCACTTCCTTGCAATGGACCCTCACAAGGGAGAGCGCCATGTCAGCACCGCAGCGAGTAGCAAATTTCTTCTAGGCTTGCACTCGATTGGGGAGGTCGTTCAGGCGTGTCATCACAGATGTGAGGTTGAGTTGAAGAGTTTCCTCAGGCCACAGCTCCTTGTTGATCCTCTCCATTGCAGTTTTCAGTCGAAGGACATACGCTTGGACACCCTGAAGCCTAAAGTTGAGCCTAAGCATGTTCATGGCCACCGTGTCCCCCAACAGGCGACTTGGTGGGATCCAGGTTGGGCTCGATCTCCTCGGTATCTTTCTCAAAGTCTTGGCAGAATTCTGGGAAAGAAGAATGAGAGAATGGGATAAGGACCGATGAGATGTAGTCGTCAAGGATTCCATAAAGATTAGTCGGCAGAAAAACTCACCATCGAGCATAATATACATCTTCCTCGAGAACTCTCCCAGATGCCTCTCCAAGCTGTTCCTCCTCTTGGTTAATTGCTCAGTCTTTTTAATGAGGTCCACGCGCTCTTGCTTCAGCTTCGAGTTTTCTTCCTCCATCCTCTTTGCGGCAGCCAGCCTCTTGTCGGCAGCTTCAGTTTTCTCCTTCGCCACACGTTGGGCATCGGCAAGCGCTTTGTCCTTGTACTCAAGCACCTTCTTCATGAAATCTAAAGAAACAACATTGTTGAGTCGCGCTTGGAGTCGACGGTTTTCATTGTGTACGTCTGTTCAAGTGAAAGCACTCGTTTCAAAGCATGGAAAGTGAAGATGAGAATGCAGTAGGTCAAAGAAAGTTACCTCCCAGAGTTTTTAGCTCGGCACACACCCGCTCCAAAGCATTATTGGAGGTATCCAAGTCCACGCACAACCGGTTCCTTTCATCCTCAAGATCCTTGTACTGTGTTCCAAGTTCACAAGCCCTCTGAAATCAAGAAAGAAAGAAATTCAATCGACAAAAAATTCCAGCACGGAAATGCAGAAGACTGAAAACGGTCGATTGGGCACCGCTCATCGCCCTGCCCCACTACCCTGGAGTAGCTTCATATCATGGTTGATCAATGATGTTCATGAAACATGTGTCCAAGGGAAAGAGAATTTAACCAAAAGTACACTCGACATATCGAGTGGCTCGTGTACTCCGCGTACTGTAAACGAGTTCAAGATAGTCTTTATCAGACCCCTGCCAGTGCAAGCACTCGACGGTGGTCTCGGGGACTACACCTAATGGGTTCACTTAGATTGCCCCCACTGGAACGGCTAACACACGATCCATCGAGTGTTCCGTCGAACCCATCCCGCACCTTTGAAGCAGCGTCTTCGGAGCGGAACGGACAAAAAGGAAAAAATAATACACTCGACATGTCGAGCGATACTCATACTCCGTGTACGACAGAAATTCCGATTTCAAGTTTTCAAGACTACTGCTTATTGTCTGCAATTAACAGTAGCCTCGGGGACTACACCCAGTGGGTGCACTTAGCGTGCCCAGCCTGGTTATAAAACAGTCGACAAGGTCTACCCTGTCAAACTTCCGTCACTTGATCTGTCGAGTAACAAATTCCCCCCCCCCCACCGCTTAGTGAAGTGCAGTCTATCCTTATGTAGCGTAATATCATGGTTGATCAATGATATCCATGAAACCTACAGGGTAGCCTCAGAGTGGTGAGGTGGAAGACAAACATATCCTGCATATGACAAACTCTAAGACCCCTGCCGACGCAAGCACACGACAGCGGTCTCGGGACTACACCCAGTGGGTGCACTTAGTGTGCCCCCACTGGATCGACCAATTCTCGACCTATCGAGTAGCAGAAAATATCCATCAATGGAACATCCATCACTCGATCTGTCGAGTGACGTACCCCCTACACTTCGTGAAGTGCAGTCTATCCTTATGTAGTGTCATATCATGGTTTATCATTGATACCCATGAAACCTACAAAGTAGCTGCGGAGTAGCGCGGTTAAGGGCAAACGTATCTCGCATACGGCAGACTCTAAGACCCCTGCCAAGTCAAGCACTCGACAATGGTCTCGGGGACTACACCCAGTGGGTGCACTTAGCATGCCCCCACTGAACCAACACCTACTCGACTAAGATCTGATCTATTCGAGTGGAGAGCTCCAAAACATTCTATGAAGGGATAATAAACACCCAGTGGGTGTGCAGTCAAAGAAGACAAGAATTCAATCGGAAATGTACTTCCAATCGAACTTACTTGGACATTCGTGCGAAGCGTTGTGCTGGCATCATAAGCCAACTTGTTGGCCCCGTACACCTCCTTCGTGCGCAGCAGCATCTGCTTCGCCTGGATCATGGCCTCCTTTGTAGCTCCGGACTGGTCTTCCGGAACACGATGCAGAGGAAAAGTCGTCATCAGCGCGAGCGGCGTAATGATGGGAGCAGTCGAGGTAGTCTGGGCAGGTCCGGTTGGAGTCAGCGTCACGATGGTAGAAACAGCTGGAGGGGCACTCTCCAGAGGCACTATTGGGTCAGCTCTGATCCACGTCTAGTCACTCATCCCCGGGGAAGACTCCGCGGTCGACCATTGAGGCATCTGCGCAGATGAAGTTCGTCGAGTGCGTATGCGTGGGGTGCTCAAGGTCTCACCTCCACCTCCCGTACCCCCAGGGTGTTCTTCGTCGTCTTCCAGCTGGATGATTTCTACAACTATCAATCGACAGAATTAGCTTTGACATTCGACAAATCATACTCAATAAGCAGAACTGAAGAGTGGATTATCTCTGTGAGAAGTGGCTGTGTAGGCAGTGTCTACATCCATGGCATCCCGTCCATCATGTTGAGGCGACGTAACTGAGGTAGCAGCTCTGAAGGATCGAATAACATTCAGAATCACAGTCGACAGTGAGAATTCAGAAGTAAACACTCACGTGGATACGATAGGCATGGCCATCTTCATGTGAGGCAAGGCTTTGTGAGGTTTGGCCACGGTCACTTTGGGTTGCTTCGCCGATCGTTCGCTCGACTCGACAGTCGAGGGGCGGCTCCACTTTGGGTTCTTCTCGCTTGGGCCCGGAGCCCTGTCCTCAATAGCCACAGGATCTTGGCGAGCCTTGGAGCGGCGTTCGGAGCAAGGTGGTGACTCGACTTTTGGCTCGTTTTCATCCGAGTTTTCATACTTGTCCTCGGAGTCTTCTGAACCGTCGCAGTCCATGCTGCCACCTTCACTCACAACACCATCTTCAACTTGGTTCCCGTTAGGAACGGGCGAGTGCATGTGCGTCCACTCCTGCATGATTCAAGTAAAGAAGTCAGTTCATAAGTCAATGTATCACTCGAAGGTACAAGTACATCAGTCGACACCGCACAACTCACTAGATTCTTTGGTGGGTTTTCGACCGAGTAAGGTCGGATCCTCTTGGCTCCCAAAGTGTCGTCGCATGCTCCAATATGCTGTGAAGCCACTACTCGACAGTTTTTTGTGGAACCTCTTCTGGGTGCGCCCTGGTCGAGTCCTCAAGGCCCGCTTAGTGCCGCATGGTATGATCTCTGGCTTGGAGCGGCTGAATACGTCGACTGAGAAATGTTTCCAACAGATCCATACCAGTCACTCCACCCCGAATCAGTTGCACCACAGCTTCAACCAAGATTCCCATTTGGACATGTTCCTCTTCGATCACCCTCCGAGACTTGGGGACAGCTGGACGGTCAGTTGTATAGGGGGGAAGGCCAGTTGACATGTTGGGCGATGCTACGTCTTTGTAGTAGAATCAAGTCGACTGTCAGCCTCTAACAGACTCAGGAAAAGTCATGGCAGGGAAAGAACTATGGGCTCTTTTTGTGAAGTTCTAAACCCCCATACAACTGAAGCACATGAGTCTTCCCATCAGCAGGGAGAGCTTTTTTCACAATCTGGGATCTGACCGTAAAGATGTGCTTGAACAGCCCCCAATGAGGTGAACAGCCCAGAAAACACTCGCACAAGGTGATAAAGGCAGACAGATAGGAAATCGCATTTGGTGGGAAGTGGTGGAGTTGAGCACCGAAAAATTTCAAAAAACCCCTAATGAATGGGTGTGGAGGCATGGAAAAACCTCTTTCAACATGGGAGGGAAGGAGGACCCGCTCCCCGTCGTGCGGCTCCAGCTCGCGCTCTCCCTCCGGTAGCCTCTAGGCATCGTTCGCCACGAGCCCATCAGCGACAAGGCCCTCCATGTCCTCACGAGTGACTATGAAGGGGAGAAAATCCCCCTGCATCCATCCCGCTGGCGCGGTGAACCGAGTCGTCGAGGGCTTCTTGCCCTTGTTCTTTGACGCCCCCTTCTTGGCGCGCTCCAGCTTCTCCGTGACGCCCTTCGTCATCACGGCGACAGCTCTCGTTGGAGAAGAACAAGATGAGGCATTGGAGACAGGGGAGGCAGAGGAAGAGAGGAAGTTTGGGGAAAAGTATTGTGCGAATTGCAGCACTCCGAGATTTATATCCCGCCGAGTGCCTCGCTGACTGGTGAACCCATGAGATCACCGCGCATGCCAGCCGCAATCTGCGTTCAGTACATGGCAAAATGACCGTCGCAGAGATCAAGGCATCTTGCCCCCACTTGCTCTGATAGTGGCGTCATCATTGCACGCGTGCGCTTCCCAAATTTTTGTATCCCACAAAATCCGGGTCTGACAGATTGACCCGCCACCCCCGAAGATTCCTTCGGGTCATTCAGAACAAAATTGACATGGAACATTCACTCGGGCATTTTCAAGGCTGAACAGACCCAGGTGAATGGCGAAGAGTTCAGTCGACGCAAGTTTCGTTGAAGTCCCGAATATCATTCGGAAGATTTGATACCTTATGTTGAAATGGCATCGATATACTCATTCACCACTCGAACCCCGATCCATTTGGGGGATAATGACGAGGATATGTACCTAGGGTAGGGTCCTAGGCATGACCTAGACCCCCCTACCTAAGGACATGACGTTGGAGGACTTGAAGATCATAGACAAGATTCCGACTGGATTCCAAGTGACACTCAAGTCACTCGACAGGCAATCCACTCGGAGGCTTCTTCCTTCACTCGATGGTCTGCTGTCACTCGGAAGACCTTGTTTCCACTCGACGCCAGAAGACCAGAAACCACCTCCAGGAGGCCAAGGGGCAGGCGCTAGGTTTTACGTCATTAGTAGATTTTATTACGTACGTTACCAGTAACGGCAGTCTTTAAACCCACGATCGGACCCTTAGATGTTGGGCAATTATGAGGGGCAGCGCACTCTATATAAGCCGCCCCTCCCCTCTGGCACAAGGGTTCGCAACCACTGTAATCTCAACATTCCACACGACAAAGCTCCCGAGCAATGAGACGTAGGGTTGTTACCTCCACGAGAGGGGCCTGAACTCATACATCCGTGTGTACACCCTCACCGTAGCTAGGACTCTGCCCTCTCCTTTTGTACCCCTGCCTTCTACTGTCAGGCTCGTTCCCACGACAATGCCGAAGTCAACCTTTAGAAGATTTTGCAATAAGACAAGTACGAGGTTTGGATCTCTTAGTGAAATCAACGATGTATAGATCACATCTACAGAAACCGGTAAAGACCATGCTATGATTATCTTGATGAAACACTTGGCAATATAGTTTGGTAAATAGCACATTGAAACCGAAGTCGGCAAGTCTAGATACGTAAAGAAGATTGTAGCAAAGGGATTAAACAACAATGAAATTTTGAATAGAGCTATCATGAGATATGACCACCTTACCAAGACCAAGTACCTTACCCTTGGAGTTGTCTCCAAAAGTCACATACCTTCGTGGTCCATGGTTTGGTGTGATCTCTTGAAACATGTCTCTATCTCCGGTCATGTGATCGGTGCATCCACTATCGAGAATCCATTCCTTTCCTCCGGACATGTAGTCTTTGAAGTTTGCCATGAGACTTAGACTCTTCATAGTCTTCTCACACTCGAAAAGTCAAATAACTCATCTTCATCATAGTAGCCATGTTCCACATTGTAGTCATCAAGTGGTATATCCTCGTCATAAGAGACAAGATATTCGTTAGGATTGTGATAATGACAATGTTCAAGTTTATGAATGTGAATGGCTTCAAAAATAATGGTATTGATGGTAGTGACATCTCATTTATCACGCATGAGATCACAAAGCTCAAATAAGCATTTATCAAAGTTAGGATCACTAGGCTTCATCTTATGAAAGGCAATAGCTTTATGAATAATTTCATCAAGATTACTCAATGAATAATTTGGATATCGTTTGTCCAAATCCTTCCACAAAGTGTAAGCACATTCAAAATTCTTCATTTGATCAAACACAAGTCTAGGCAATCCTTTGATAATGAGATTAACAGTTCTAAGATTGTGAAGCATGTCAATCTCCTCTTAGTATGTGGGATGTAAGGGATCAATGGGAGGTACATAGGGGCTCTTAACATACTTGCTCAAATGGAATTCATTGAATAGCTCAAGCATCTCACATTTACATTGACTATAGTACTCCCCATCGAGAACGGCACTCTACAACTAATACTCCCCAAACTAGACACATCCATTTTCCTCCAACGGTGATTAAACCAAGGCTATGGAAACCAAAGCTTTGATACCAATTGTGGGGTCGATAGAAGTGATGTCTAGTGGGGGTGAATAGACTACTTGACAAAAAATAAAACCTAACCTTTTCCCAAGTTAATTGGTTGACAAATTTTAGCAATTCTAACAAGTATAATGCACCCTACACATGCTAGTCAACAAATATGGTCGCAGAAAGTAAGAACAGGCATATGTAAGAGGGAGTATAGATAGGAAGATCAAACACAATTTGAAGACACGAAGATTTTTCCCATGGTTCCGATAGGTGGCGCTATCATACATCCACGTTTATGGAGACTTCAACATATGGAGGGTAATGGTCGCGAGAGTCCACGGAGGGCTCCAACCACAAAGGGTCCACGAAGTAGCAACCTTGTCTATTCCATGATGGCCTATGTCAACGGAGTACTAGCCTTACTTGGGGTAGATCTTCACAAAGTAGGCAATCTCCTTGCCCTTACAAACTTCTTGGTTCAAAACCACAATCATGAAGAAGGAGACTCCCAAGGAACACCTAACCAATCTAGGAGGCACCAACCTCCAAAAGGTAATATATGTGGTAGTATGATGAACTCCTTGCTCTTGTGCTTCAAAAGATAGTCTCCTCAACACTCAATCACTCTCTCACAGATTTGGCATGGGTAGGAGAGATTGATTGGATGGAAAGCAACCTGGGAGGCTAGAAATCAAGATCCATATGGTTGGAGTGGATGAACTTGACCTCAACACAAGGGTAGGTGGTTCTCTCTCAGAAAATTGGATATAGCAAGTGGGTGGGTGTTCTAAGTGCTTCTCTTGCGAGTGGGATGTGGTGGAGGGGTATATATAGGCATCTCTAAAAATCCAACCGTTACAACATTATTGCCCAACTGGATGAAACCGGAGTAAAAAATCGATTGCACTGACTAGTGCAAAATGTGGCAACTTTGGCCTTTCGGTGAGTCCGATATATAAATATCGGTGGTACCAAAATGAGTGACCTAGGCAGTTTCCAAATCTCGGTGTTAACGATTCGTTAAACTCGGTGGGATCGACTTTAAGAAATTGGTTAACAAAAAGTTGGTCACTGATTCTGGGTTGCACCAAATGGAAACTTGGTAGTACCGAGATGCTAGGGTTTGGTTGGGTGTCTGTCTAGGGTAAAACTCGGTGGATCGGAATGGGAAATATTGGTGTCACCAAATTTTGACTTTTGTCTTTGGACAAAGTGTTTTTGTGGGAATGTGGGTGAGTATTTTTGGTAGCTAATATCTAAGCACTTGAGCAACTAGATCATCATAAATACCGCATCCCCTTTTAATAGTATTGGCTTTCCTATGGATGCAAAAGTGATTTCTCACAAAATGTAAAATGTAGATTCCTCAATCTTCAAGCATGGACAATCCTATTCCTTCCATTCTTCTTCTTCATGGGAATACTCCTCACAATCCTTAGCCAACCCAATCTGTGGACTAAACCTGAAATAAGATAGGTAGAGATATTATCCAAGAGACAATGTATGTTTTCATGAATTATCAAAACCACCAAGGGAGCATATGTGATTTCACACGCGTCTGGATCGGGAAGAAGAAGCTCCGACGAGCAAGGGATGTCGAGATCATCATCGGTTTCCCTCCTTCTCGGCTTCACCATAGCCCAAGGTCCAGAATCATGACCACAATTAAGTTGATACTATGTAGCATTGATGGCCTTATTAGGACATCTCCAATAGATGATGTATATTTTGGTGCTTAAAACCGGTGATGTAAAAATTTACATCACCAAAAAGTGCTTTTTATATCTCTGAAAAAGGCTCAACTCCAACAGATGGTCCAAAATGGAAATGTAAAAGAGCAACTCCAAGAGATGGTCCAAAACGAAGATGTAAAATTTTGAAAACGACCAACTACTACTTCATCTCAACATAGTTCAAACATGAAATTCAAACATAGTTCAAACATATATGACATAAATTTAAACTAGCAAAACTACTCGTCGTCCGAGGGCATCGAGTACGACTTTTCGGAGTCATCCGAGAGCCCCCAGAACTCCTCGTCCTCCTCCGATGATGACTCGATGGGGATCACCGTCGATGGGCCGGCCTCGTCCTCCTCCTTCTTCTTCTTCTTCTTCTTCTTCTTCTTCTTCTTCTCCTCGGCATCACGCTTCCAGTAGAACTCCTGCTCAGTCTGGACATACTTGGGTTCTCCCGCACAAACCGAGCCATAGCCGCCTCGTCGCTCTCGCCGGGAGTGGTGACAACTCCCGGTCTCTTCCTCTTCTTCTTCGATGACATCTCCTCCATCCGGATGTCCTGTGGCACGAGCCACTCCGTCACCGCCCGGGTCTCGATCTCTGAGAAGTTGAGGTCCGTCTTCGGTCGTCCGACAAACCACAATGCCATGTCGTAGGCACACGCGACCTCATCGGCGGTGGGATACGTGCCGAGCCACCAATGTAGCCTGACGTCAAAGAACACCACTCCGAAGTTCCTGGAGGGTTTCGCCCTCACGCCAAAGAAACCCGACTTTCCCTTCGGCGTCTTCTTCGGCGCCATCGGGTGGCGGCGGCGGCCGGAGTGAGTGAGGGCGACAGAGGGTGGAGAGAGGGCGGGAAGGCTGCCAAGGGGGGAGCGGGCGGTGGCGTGCGATGCGGGGCAGAGGCAGATGGAGCAGGGTGGCGGCATGCGGGGCGGACGAGGGCGGGTGGCGCGGGACGGAGGCAGACGGAGCTGGGCGGCGGCGTGCGGTGCGGGCGAGGGCGGGAGGCGACGGCGTGCGGTGCGGGCGGGGGCGGGTGGTGGCCGGAGCGGAGGCGGACGGGCCGGGGCATGGCGGAGGCGCGCGGGGCTGGGGTGGGGCTGAGGCAGACCCCCTGGGGCGAGGCGGAGGAGGCTGGAGCGGAGGCGGACGGGGCCGGGGCGGCATCCCAGGCGGGGGGGAATCGGCGGCGAGGGTAGGGGTGAGGCTGGATCTATGGTGGGGCGACGGTCGAGAGGGGACCTGTGGTGGGGCGACGACGGGCGAGAGGAAGAAGGGGGAAATGAACTGAAGGGCAGTTAGGCGTTGGCGCGCGGCCGCGGTTTTTACATCTCCTGCCTCCGGAGATGTAAATTTGCACCGCGAGGTGTTGTATTTTACATCTTCGGGAGGCGGAGATGTAATTTTTTGCATATGGACCAACTGTTGGAGAGCCGTTTTTTTGCCTCAGAAGATCCAAAAGTTGGTTATTTTTTACATATGGACCATTTATTGGAGTGCTCTTATAAATACAAAGAAAATCATAGCATTGATGAATGCTTGTGTCTTTCGGGTCAAGAAAACAAACAAGTTGTAGCCTACGTACATAGGTGTGTAAGAGCATCTACAGTCGGACCCCCTATACCTTCCTCAAACGTCCGGGTAGGCTGCCCGGTCACAAAAAAACCATCCAGACGGGCCTCTCAAACCGGCCACAAATGCCTGGGCTGACCGGTACCCCTCATTTCTAGCCCAAATATGGGACGGGTATAGGGGAGCCTGGGCACGCCCTCCATGTCAGCCTGACAGCGTGGCCCCATGCGGACTCGCCCGGAAACCCGACGGTTCGACGGCCGCCTCGACCGGCGCCACGGTGTGAATGCCACGTGGCGCTGCTCTGGCTCCCCGCCCTTATCCATAGCCGGCTATTTAAGCTGGCCGGCGTCCCCCCGGCCTTAACACATCCACCTTCTCCCTTTCGCCCCCGCCACCCGAGGCCGTCAGCCATGCCCCCACGCCGTCGACACTACACAATCCAGCATCGTCTCTGGCTCCTTGAGCAGATCCGGATCCGGAGAGAGGCGGGGCTACCTCTGGATCCGAAGGAGGATTTCGAGGGGGTGGAGGACAAAGAGGAGGAGCTGGGGTGAAAGAGGAGGCGCCAAAGCTAGCTGTGTGGGAGGATCACCAGGAGTCGGCGAAGAAGGCGTTGCCGGGAGCTGTGGGGAGGACCAGCAGGAGCCGGTGGAGGAGGCGCTGCCGCTTGATGCGAGGGAGGAGGCAGCACCCGCGGTCGTGGATCTGTGGCCCGAGCAGCTGGCCATCCTGAACTCCATCCGCTTAAAGGCAGCCCCGAAGGCCAGACGGAGGCGACGTGGGCGACGCAGGCGACTGAGGCCATCTCCGACGATGACGATGAGTAGTATAGTACTACGTAGTACATAGGCATTTCTCTTTGCATGCTTTTGTATGGAAGTAGGGGATGAAATACGGGAGACTCAGATGTGGACGAGCTCATTTGAGGCGTGACCGCTTAGTGTCCGCAGACGCGTCCGGACGCGTTCACTAGCGTTTGAGGGACCGAATTTGTAAGGTCCAACTATAAATTCTCTAAGAGTTGACACGTTCCAAAGATAAGATGTGTTTGGATGCTTTCATAGAGGTAAGTGGGCCTATGTGTCATCGTGGTTTTCCAGTGCATTGTGTGTACTCGTGCGTCTATGTCACATGTGTGCTTTCATTTAAGACTACAACAATGGAGTAACATGGATGATATCTAAACAAAAAGGATAACGTGTCAGCAAATTAATAAGAAAAAAAACAAATTAAATAACATAACTAGTTATTCATTTAAAAAAGGATACCACTAGACATCAAACTACTGATGCTTCACACCTATCAGACCAACCCATAACCATTTGATCAGATACACGCTGATCGTTAGATTAGCTTGTAAACTTTCACACGTGATTGATGGATTGTAGCGCTAATTACTGGTGCATCGGAACTGCTAAGCGTAGATGGGCCCAGTGGTATTTTAATCTCCGTGGATGGGGCTGGTCGGTTTCCAGTAATTATGGTTAGGATTTGTTTGTTTCTTGCTTCTGAAAATTATGCTTCCAAGAATTATGTTAATTATCGTTACTAGCAAGTATGTACGTACAACGCGCGCATCATAATCTACAATGAAACATTTATTTTGAATCTTATTTCTCTTTAGTGTTGAGAAATTGGAATTGTGTCAACTACAATTTCACAAGAGAATAGTTTATTAGAATACAGAAAATAAACTGGTAAAGGGACATCATCAACCATACTGATGCACACACAAAGTTCATATATTAAATTGTAATTTGTTGGATTTGCAGACGATGAAAGGAAAACTGGTTGTGAGAAGAGTTCAACTTTTCATACGTGTTCGATGTTTTGAGATAACTAGAATATTGCATGTCATGATTTCATATGTTATCATCATTAAATTTTGAGTTTAGTAAAATAATAGCTAGTTTGGCTCTAAAATCAGTCATATGAGTCTATGAAGTATTCCCTCTATTAAAAAAATTAACAGCGTTTAGATTACTATTTTAATGATCTACATGCTCTTATACTTCCTTACAGAGAGAGAAAGAGTAGTAATTAGAGTTAATTTTTAAATAATGATACAACATAGAATAAGTATAATGATACATATTAAAAAAATGTGTACGCAAAATATATCCTGCAAAGTACTTCATAAAATTTAACATTCACATGGCACAAAATAACCTACATGGTTATGAAACTTAAATATTTTTAATAATTTTGTTTATCAACTTTTGTAGATAGTTATATAAAAATAATTAAAATCATCAAATAATCGTAAATCAGACACGCAGGATAAAATAGACGTATCTTCTAAAAAAATTGTCTGAATAATTTCTTTGAACACTGTCTAATACTTGTCCAACAAATCTGGATGGGGAAGTACCTACGTACTAATGGTACTATTATTTTTTCTTTTGAGAGGTATTAATACTAGTATTAAGAAAAGGCTAGTCACCCGGAAGTGGAGCATTTGAGCTCAAGCTCAAATGTACCCGGATGAACAGTAAAATAAAAAAATGTAAAAACATTTCAAAAAAATTCAATTTTTTTGGAATGAACTTTGATAAAATTTCTAAGTGCTTGCAATTTTTTATCATTAGATCACATTTGAGTAAGGCATGACAAAAAGACAAAATCAGTTTCAAAATGCTTTCGAAAATAGCATTTTCAAAGTATCGTTTTTTTTTACGCCTTACTCGAATGTGATCTCATGATAAAAATTTGCAAGCACTTATAACTTTTGTTAAAGTTTATCACAAAATAATTTTGATTTTTTTAAAAAAAAACTTTTTTCAATTTTACGGTTCATTCGGGTGCATTTGACCTCGAGCTCAAAAGAACACTTTCCAAGCCATCCTCCCCACCGCTCCATCAGATTTCTCTGGTTATTTCCTCACCGCCCCCTCACATTTCTCCCCCATTCCCCATTCTCCCATGGTCGCCAACTCTTCTCCATCGCCGGCTCTTCCTGGTCAGGCCGCCACTCCCCTTCGTCCCCACTACCGGCGCGAGGTTCGCAGCCCCTGCTCTTCCTCCTCTTCATGTTATATCTGGTCTCGGAAGTGGCCGAGGAGGCCCTCGAGCTCGGCATGCTCGCGGGCAATCTAACGGTAGGCGCGTCGGAGGCGGACGCGGAAGCGCGGTGAGCATTAGGCAGTACCCACTGATTCTGTGAGAATCCTAGTCCGCTAATTCCAAGCACTGAGAGGATTTTCTTTTCTCATACTGAGGTAGCAATAGCAGTTGATCTAAATCTTAGATATGACTCCTACTCTGTTCACGTTCATCAAATCATGCCTGACTGAAGCTAGGAAAGTTCCCTGTGCGTTCTAATAATAAGGTCATGCAAATACAAATGGCATATTTCCTCAGGATGAGAAGCCAAGACTAAGATCAGTATCTGCTTGTGTCTCATGCGTCGCTACCTGACGTCCGGTCTAAGAGCCGGGCTTGGCGGCCAATGACGCCGGGAAGGTCCAAGACCGGAGGTCCCTGCTTGCCAACTCACAGTTAGTTTGCATGATACAGTTAGTGGAAGTTGGTCCTTAAGTAGAGTGCGATTAATCACCTATGGCCATTGATACAATCAGATTGTTGTCTGAATCGGATCGGAACTCCGATGGTAGGATCGCAAATCGTAGAATCTTCACTATCAGGATCATAGAAACATAGATTCTATGAAGTACAATCATAGAATCATAAGGGTTAATTTGGATCGTAAAGTCGTAGAATCGCATAACAGAATCATGATTCTGACAACCTTGATCAAGAGGTTTAGTTATTGTCACTCCCTACTCTAACTATACCTGGATATGTCGTTCATGTACTATTTAAAACTTATCAATCAGATGTACAGAAATTTGGTAGATAAGCTGACGTTTAAAGGGGCAGTGAACATGAAACATTTCCAAAACATTTCCGATGATGATTGGGAATATCTGATATGTCCTCATTGTGTGTTTCCTGTTGTAGATAAATCTGCTTGCAAGGCTCTCGATTATATATCCACTTTCATCAATTGCTTAAGGGTGTGGTCAGTTGGAGAAGACATTAGTATGATTGTTTTTTCAGGTGATGAATTGTAACCTTATATCCTCTATTACTTGGAATTCAAAATCACCGGAAACAGTCCGTAATTACTTTGGAGAGAATCCTTTATTATTTTCTGTCTTGTTCATGTTCAGTATAGGATGTATATATCATTAAAACCAACATGGTATATTATTGTTCATGTTCGGCATAGGATGTGCTTTATTATATGTTAGACAATTGCTGCCTCTATGTTATTAGTATATAGACTGGAAATATTTTTGTAGATCAAAAATAAACTATGTATGGTATAGTTACCCTAGTGACAGTTACAGTACTGAATCTCGTCTTGAGATCAATCAGCAAAGTTCCTAATTGCTGATATATTAGATGGACTGCTATTTCATAGAACTGAAAAGAATGTGTCTACTGTCCTCTCAAAGTTTCTCTTTGGCCAAGATCAATTGATATGTCTAAAGTTCCAAGTGAGATATGAAATAAATGCACATGAACAAATCTGGGGGTGTACTGTTCTTTGTGTATTTTTAGCTGGGGGTGCTTTTTTTCATTGCTTTCCTCTGTTTACCACATCATAATTCTGGTAATAAAATTAATATCTAATTCTGGCTTGCCTGTATTATTATGGAGAATTGCACCAGTATTTTAGGCATTTGGCAGGCAGGTTAGATACTATGATGTAGGATATACAGCTCAGTAATTGAGCCTTTCCCTGATTTAGTTGATGCTTGGATTGATTTCGTGTATGCTTATAAGATGAGAACCTCTACCTGATTAGTTTGATTGGGCGCATCCAGATTGTACTTTGTAACCATGGTGTCCTCAGTTGAGCGATCTGTTATTTGTAATTAGTTTGAAGAAACTGGTCCAATCCATGATACGATGCTATAGTAATATGACACTATTGTTTTGTTATAGGTTCATTACACAAAAACACAGCATGTTACTTTACAAAAGAATTAAAGTTGCACAATTTTTTTTCCATTTGTGCAGTTTGTCTTTACGTATTCACTGTATATTTTAGAGCATTCAGTTGTGCATGTTATTTTAAGATCATCTGATATTAGCTAGCCAATCTTCCGGTGCCTCGTTGTCTTATATCTGTAAATTTTAACATTATAAGTGTTAAACCTGAGAAGCATGCTTGTATTGGCAATCCATACGCCAGAACAAGCATGTAGTGGATATATATGAAGCATCGATCTCTGTAGCAAAAACAAATCTTGTAAGCACAACACATGTGTGGCCTGGAACCATATATACAAATCCAAATCTGAATATTTACCGTAAAAGGCTTTCGCCCCGTTTTATATATAAAACAACGACCAACAACAACCCGATAAAAACGCATCCCACCACAACACACATGCACCCAAGGCAGGATACAAAGGAGCTGAGCGCAGCAACACCATCCTAGCACTACGAGAGTAATCGGGGACTTCAACCGTAAACACGTCATCATGAAGAAATGAAGCCGCCTATGGCAAACCGTGAAGCCGCCTATGGCAAACCGTGGGTTCCAAGGCGACGCCTTCAGGAAGGATACGACATCGAAGCGCCGTCATCACCCGATCTGAAGATCGGAGTTTCCTCTGAAGCCGCACGACGGGCAGTGAGAGCCGCGACGACGCCTTCAAGAAGGGAACGAGCTACGCCATCGCCGGTCCATTCAAGGATAGAACAGGTTTTTACCTTGACCAACTCTCACCACCACCGAACACCACACCCCGACTATCATGCCGCCCACACGGCCGTGGCCACCAGGCAGCACCAAGCCACGGCCTCCACTCACGAGCACCGCGTTACCGTCACCAGAGCCGCCGCCCCCGCCCTGACATCCAAGACCTTGACACCACCTCATCGAGATCCACTGCTACCCGAACCAAAGAAATGGGCAAAAAGGTATCACCTTTTCGCAGTATCACCTTTCGCACCCCTAGGAGACCCCCGTCGTCGAGACCCGATAGGCTAGCCAGCACTAGCATCCATCGACCCGTCCTGCAGCCCCTAGCGTGAGATGAGCTCAGTCCTGCAACACCGTGAGGGGACGAGGTCAGTCCTGCTGTCCGTGCGCGAGACCAACTTGGTCCAACAACACTGTGCGCGAGACAAGCTCAATCCTGCTACACAAGCTCAATCCTGCTACACGGGGCGCGAGACGAGCGATGAACCGCAGCTGGGAGAGGACCAGCCCTTTGATGGGAGTAGCGGTCGCACGACGCGGAGATAGGACGAAGGTTGAAACGGTCCGAACGCAGACGAGCCGACATATGAGAAGTCGACCGCCACCGTAGGCAGATCCATGAAGCCGCCACGATATCGTGAGGCACCACCGAGCCTCCCCACGCCGCCGCCCATGGTCGGAGCAACGACCACGCCCGGCCGCTGCCCTACCCGCGTCTCCCGGCGAGCTCCAAGCACCCGAGCCACCGGGCACGCACCACCGATGCCACGCCGCCATCACCACACACGCGCCTCCGTGCCCTGGCCAGAGCTGCCCAGCACCCCGCCACCCCACATCGAAGCAGCCGAGCCACCGTCCGCCACGCCACGACCAAGTCTGGCCGCCGACGGTGGAGCTCCCAGCCCCAATCCAGATCGGGACTGAGCGAGCCACCCCATCGGCGACCGAAGCGCCCAGCCCCGTCGCCACACGCCAGCCCGCACGACGGGGCCCCGCCGACCACCGCCGAGAGCTGCCCCGCGCCAGATCTGGACGTAGGAGCCACCGCCACCCAGCCAGGAGCACCTATGCAGCCGCCACTGCACCACAGCGTCGCCGGCCCGGCCACGCGCGCTGCAGCCACGACGCCCGTGTGAGCGTCGCATCCCCCGCCCGCGGCTGCATCCCGCGCTGCCTCGGCGTGGTTGGGTAGGAAGGAGGGCCCGCTGCCGGCCACCGCGAGGGGCTTTGCCTCGGCGGCTCCGACCGGCGGCGGGAGGGAGAGAGGAGGAGCGAAGGGGGCGAAGGCGCGGGCTGACGGCGCCGCCACCCGAGTCGCCGGGGGCCGGGAGGGGGAGCTTGGTTCGTGGAGACACGTACGGGGCCCCAGATCTGCCCAAACCTGAATATTAGAATCCTTGCCGCAAATATTAGGCGATTAGTAGTATGATCGAACATAAGCGAGATTTTTTTTTAGCCTAAATCAACTTCTACTAGGATAAATCATGATCGGGAAAGGCATTGATTTGAGTAAGAAAATACACTATGTGATTCTATATTGCAAAGAAATGAAACCATCATGGCCGCCTGAGAGACGGAGTTGCAAAATCAGGCACAGAACGGCGAGCTGCTCACAAGAAGGCCATCATGGCTGCCCGAGGGAGGCCGCCAGCGCTGCAGGCACCACGATGGTATGCTACTGCTGCAGACAGATCGAGAGCTCAGGGACAAAGGAAGTGGGCAGCTCATCCGCGGCTTGGTGAAGAATGGCGAGCACTAATCGGATGAATCAAGGAAACGGCGGCGACGAGATAAGCTGCGGGATTTAGGGATCGTGAGGATTTTCCGTTTACCTTTTTCTTTTCACGTTGAAGATTGGCTGTTCCAAGAGATATCTGGACCGTGAGATCTAAGGTGAATCAACCGAGAAAAAAGGGTCTGGCGATAAAGAGAATTCAAACAGCTGATGTAAAATGTTTCCTTTCATAAATAACAGCACATATATCAAGATAAAATGAGTCTATAACTTAATAAATAAAATATTGCATGGCATCATATATATCTTACTTCCGCTATAGAAATTATGGAGATAGTAGACTAAGTTAGTCCTGGTCTAATCTGCATTGTGTTTCGAGTGAATAGTATCAAACTATCACAATTCGTTACATGACTTCATAAAACTATCGGGACATGTATAATGGTTTTATCTTATGAATGCCACGTAGGATAAATAATGAGGTGGAGAAGAGAGGAATCATAAGAAAACAAATTGTCGATCTCTTAGCACAATATGCTTATCATATTTTTAGAAATAACTAGTTATTAAAAATAAGGCTAAGAGATGACCCATTATAGACATGATTTTTTGTCATCTGTAAATTACAAGCAAGACTTAAGATAAAAATGTCTTATCAACCATTCTACATGTCCTTAGAATTTTGTTTGCGACTGATACCTACCATTTTTCTCGCTAGTTGTCTCAAAAAATCCAAAACGTCGAGTGCTTAAAAATTGATCACAATTATGAAAGTTGGGACCCGCATGTAAGATAACTGATTGTTTGACCGTTAACTGACGTGTGGGCCTCACTTGTCAGTGTCTCTTCCCGGAGAGTTTTCAGTCGGATCCTTGCAATTTTTTGCAAAAAGCAATCGGGTCCTTGCTCTCGATCCAGTCCCCCTCTTCTTCCCCATGCTCATCATGGAATTTCACTCAAAGCTGGCGCGGCGGCGAGCTCGTCGGAGCTGCGTCGGAAGCGAACGGTGGCCACGCCCTTGTCCCGCTGGCCGCCGGAGCCGCGCCCCTGCCCCGCTCGCTGCAGGAGTCGCGCCGCTTCTGCAGCCGAAGCCACGCCCCCGCCCCACTCGTTGCCAGAGCTACATCGGGTGCACCCCGTCGACGTGCCGCCGCCCCTCGTCCGGGCTCGCCACGAGATGGCCCTCTACGGGGCATGCGGCGCCGGGGACCGTGACGAGAAGCTGCTCCTTTGCGACATCTGCGGAAACAAAAAGCAATCAGTTCATGGAAGTTCATTGGATCGAGAGCAGGACCCGATTGCTTTTTGCAAAAAAAATACAAGGACCTGATTGAAAACTCATCGGGAAGAGACATTGACATGTAGACCCCACATGTAAGTTAACGGTCAAACTAAACGGTCAAACAAACATTTATCTTACGTGTGGGTCCCAATTGTTATAATAATTGCAAAGCACTCGACGTTTTGGATTTTTTGAGACAACTAGCAAGAAAAGTGGTAAAGATCAGTCACAAACAAAATCTGATAATTTTATGAAGCCATGTAATGAATTGTGATAGTTTTATGCTATTCGCTCTTGTGTTTCTCATGAAAAAAAAAGTGTGAAAAACAAGCTGCGCCTTCCGGGTCATGGTGCTACTACTTGTTACCCGGTAACATTTGTTTTGGCTTGGGCGTGGGGGAGCACTTGTATAGTGCCTCGACCAGCCCGTTTAAGCATTAACGGGTACATAGGTGCTGACAGATCTCATCTTGATCGATGGAAAAAAATCATTTTTTCTACTGTCAGGTCATGGTTTGACCGAGAGAGACGTTGAGAGTTGTAGAGAGACGTTGAGAGAGAGAGATGGGCGCTGGTTCCACGGTGATTCACGTGGCCTACTAGCCTACGAAGCACCGATACTTCAAAAACTTATGTATCATCGTATAATACTTTGCCGATACTTCGATATTTCAATATGGCTTCGATACGGATATCCTTCAAGTATCGTCTTTTCTAATTTAAAAATAAATAAAAAATGCTGATACGGGTATCCCCGAAGTATCGCCGGCCAATAATGTTCCTGCCTTATATATTGTTGATCTGTTCATCTCTACTCCTAAAGAGGCAGTTGGTAGCTTCTAGCCTCGGGTTTTTTTCGTCTGGTTTATTTTCGTCCGTTTTTTTCATTCTGTCTCTCACCGTTTCCTCCCATTGGTTTATTTTCTCCCTCTCATTAAAAAACCAAATCCATCATTAAAGCAAAAGATTTTGTTTTATACTTTTTTGGCAGGTGATGATCACATTAATTATAGGTAATTAAGAATTTCAAAAGCATAGCATATATGTGAAATCACATTCTGAAAAAACAAATCCACCATTAAAGTGGAAGATTTTTGTTTTGTGCTTGCTTTGGCAGGTGATGATTCTATTTAATCACATTAATAATAGGTAATTAAGAATTCCAAAATCATACCATATATGTGAGATCACCTTTCGAGAAACCAAATCCACCATTAAAGCGGAAGATTTTGTTTTGTACTTTTTTTGGCAGGTGATGATTTGATTTAATCACATTAATAATAGGTAACTAAGAATTTAAAAATCATGCCATATATGTGAGATCACCTTTCGAGAAAACAACTCTACTCCTAAAGGGGCACTTGGTAGCTTCTTGCCTCGATTTTTTTCGTCATCCCTCTCACCTCCCATCTGGGCTTTTTCGTCATCCATCCCATCTATAAACCCACGCGTGTAACACGGAAAAAAAAGACCAAAACCACGTAGCCATGCCCGTCGCACGAAAAAAGCGGACGAAAACTGTAATGATGCCCCTCGAACCAAAAAAACCGGTCGGACCGCCCGCTCGCACGAACAGGGAGTCACGGAGTGAGACCCCCCCCCCCTCACATCCCCACCCGCCCGTGCCCTCCACTTTGTTCCCCCATCTCCCACTCCACCGCTGGCCCCTTCTCCCGCTTCGCCGCCGCCCCTACTGCTCCCCCGGCCCAACCTCTTGTCTGGTCAGGGCGGCAGGAACAGCTCCACCTCCCCACTCCCCCATGCGACAGCGCCGCCAAAGCTTCTGGCAGAACTTCCGTCCCCATCACGGGCGGCCGCCTGATCCCGTCCGCGCTGCCACACCAAACAGGCGAGGAGTACTCCCACGTGACGGGAAGGTGCACGGACCTGGATGTTGGGGAGTCGCTGGCGAAGGACGGGATGAACGTGAACGGCGGCGATGACACTTTTTTCCTGGGTTTCGTCGGCGCAGGGAACCTGGCCGAGAGCATCGCGCGCGGCATCACAGCGTTGGGCGTCCTCCCAGCCTCCGCCGTCCGCCCCGCGCCCCGAGCGCGGCGTCGCCTTCGCCTCCCTCGGTGCCACCATCCTTGCCTCCAACACCGAGGTCCATTTCTCCTTCCCCATCTGATTGACCCCGCCTCCCTTCGCTCAAAGCAACCAAGCATCTATGTATGTCTGTCACACGTTCATGCCTAACAGACACTTTGTGTCTCATGTGATGTTTCTCCTTCTTGTTGATGACGGTGATGTGATCGTCATCTCTGTCAAGCCCCAGATTGGTAAGTGTACCAGGTAGTATTTTCAGCCTGTGAAGGCACTTAGTTACTGATGCGTCACTGAGGACTCAGACTTAACAATTTGGCCTTTTGATTTCCGTGCTTATGAGATTATGCATATATGAAATTGCAGTGAAGCAGGTTCTGGTTGAGCTCAAGCCCTTGTTGTCTGAAGAAAAGCTTCTGGTCTCCACTGCCGTTAGCATCAATATGAAAGATTTATAGGTTAGTCAGTGTACATTCATGGCCTATCCAACTTCTCAAACTTTAATTTTGGTTAAACTACCCTCCATAAAAACTGTAGAGGTGGAGCGATGCACTATTTTCTCTCTAGCACATATGCCCGGGGTGAACGCCTGTGACCACCTCGGGGTGGGTACCTGAGGATGTGTATATTTATGTTGATAGTTGTCGAGGATTTGTGAGGTGTCATGTGTGTTTGCCATGGCCCCTTTGCTAAATTTGATATTCTCCTATGCTGCTATTGCATATGTAGAGAGGTCTGGTGCAGCGAGTGGAGGAGGATCTCGAGCACATATGCCCGGGAGGAGGAGACAACATGGCGTTTGGTGTGCACGCTGGCATTCTACTAGACCTACCTTGATGTACTTCCAACTTCCAACTTACAGAAGAGGGAACAATAACTCTGGTATGTTACATCGACAACTTCCCACCAGGGTAAAGGATCTCATTCCTGTTTTTATCCTATCTGATCTTTATGGTAGTTCCAACATTGGTGTTATATTATTTTTTGAGGAAACAACATGGTACTGGAACTGATGTGGGACTTTGATGAGTTGGTAGGGGTTCTCATTTGTCAATCTTTAGGTAACTGGCATAGTGCGATGTACTAAACAATTTATGGCAGGGATATTCACTCTGGATTAGTCAGATTTGTCATCGTCGAACTTATCCTCTCAAATACATCAGTAGAAGTTCTGTTTTCCCTCCACGACATAACTTTATTTTTGTAGATACACTTTTCTCTCTGTCTTGACTTAGAAGTTTAAGCTCAGGCTTTAGAAGCTTGACAAATGGTATGCAGACATGGCCATGCAAAAAGAACTGAAGGTGCGCTTTTATGGTAAATTGAAATATATTTTTCCTTTGGTCAAATCTGTATAGTATTTTTGATTAGTGAACCATATATGTTATGTTTGTTGTGTTTCAGATCCTATCAGTTAGTTCAAGCAGCATGATTGTTTCTTACTCATGGTCTGTAAATTGTGGGACTATTGTTTATTTCTGTGATGTACTAGAATGAAATTGGAATGTGAGTCTAGACCAGGGAATTACTGCCTTGATTTCTTGAAGAATCCAGACTACTTTTTTTCATTATCTGCAGGTAAAGAAGTTCGAAAGAACAAGGCGTCTTGCGAGCTTCTATGTTGCATCCCTGTACAACCAATTGTTTTATTGATTTATGCTCTTTTTTATTTCTTAACTACAATTATGGTGTGGTGATCTAAAGCTATTTGGAAGAGCTCGTGTGCAAAGATGCTACAGAGAGATCTGATGCAACAAGCGACTCCTATGTGGCTGCCTTGCTTTAGATGCTAAGAAGAATGCAATAATCGTACCTTTCCTGATCAAAAGGAACTCATCTCCCTCACTTTCTTTGTTGTAATAACAAATCTATCATCTTCATTTATACTTTGTGTTACTTAGTTCGAGTTGTCTTTGGTCAGCTGGTTATGTGTTTCATTGTGGATTATTTTGGGTGCAGCAAAAAAATTTGGGTACAGATCTTGGTGGTTTATTCGTAGTACTAAGGAGCCACCATTGCAACCTGAACAAGGTTTGTGAGTACCTTATAGCTTAATCCTTGTGTATGGATTCTACAAGCAGAAAACATCCACATTGCTACGAGCACTCCCTGTTTCTCATAGCGGGCCTGCTGGAGGCCGTGGATAGCACTCCGGACATTGTGGAGATCTTCGGTTGTACCACCTTGATGACAGGTGCTTTGAACCATGGAGTGATGCAAGCCACCTTTTCGATTGTTTACCACACAAGATGTGTCAACCATATTTTTTTGTTCACCATATTTTACAATGAACTGCAGTAACGGAGCACTGCTTCAGATTTTGGTCGGGAGCTACTTCATTAAGACAAAAGATAAATCCGACTTAAAAGGTAAATAAGCTTTGGGATTGTGTACAGAAAAGGTTGATTTTTTCCTGCTGTACCAACTGGCCACTGACTTGCCTTTAAGCGATATTTAGAAACACACATGTTCCTGATCATAATATTACATTTAAACGATTATAGTGATTTTACTTACTTCATTACTTTTATGCTTTTTGTTCACTGATTTGCAGAGTACGTACATGGCGGGAAAAGGAGACAGGGATTAAGAGCCAAGGAGAAGAAGAGAGGGGGCAGGAGGAGGGGTCACTTATCTCTACTGAAGCTGGATCGGGGTGGATTGGGCGGCTGAATTGATGTAACTTTTCTTAAAAGATAATATCCTGATTTTATGTTTTCTCGGATATGTTGACAATGGTTTGTCTATTCTACTGTTCTTCCAGAAATATTTTCTATTACCTTGAATGAAGAGACCATTATGGAGGGAAGCGGAGCCAGAGGCATTATCAGATGTGCCGCTGGAGGCAATGATGGTGCTTAGACGGGAGCCGGACAAACATGACGATGGTGCTAAATAATCTTCTTGTTATGCGGGTGAGTTAAAAAATCAAACATGTCTATGTTCTTTTGTTTGGACTAACCTTTTCACTCTAGAATCTAGATTTCAATCATCATGGTCATTTCTTATCCAATGACATAAAGCTGGTCTAATTTCTAATTTTTACATTCTAGAACAACACACGAGAAACAAAAGGAGAATACATATATTATTTGGGCTTCCCCGTAGTTGCCATTTGTTCTTTGATTGTTTACAAATTTAAATCCTGCATAGAAGTTTCAGGAACTTCTGTTGATGTGTTCACAACAATTCTATATCTACTTATAGTCACATATAAAATATGAAGAAAAACATGTAAAAGGACAGTGTGTTTTTAACTGGTTGCTGTGTACAATCACTCGAGCTCCAGTTACAAAAAGAGAAGAAAAGAATAAAAAAACTGAAAAGCTTACCCGTGAAATGCTAGACCCAAAGCTTGATGATCTTGAAGGAAACTAGATGTTAGTGGTGGCTCAGAGAAGAGGATAAGCGGGGATGCGAGGGACTGATGTGGACTGCAGAAGGGAAGGAAGGGGAGGGAAGCTTTGTCAAGAACTATGCCCATAGTTTGATGTCACACTGCATTGCAACTCTTGTTAGATCCTAGAGAATTAGTATGATTTTGGGTGCTGGAAGAAGCTGGCACTCTCATGGACATGTTTGTCTAAGGGATTAGAATTACCACATTCATGATTTTTAGTTCATTAAATATTCCAGGTTTCATTGTGCCTCAGTTTCCTCTTGGGACGTTGGCCCTGAGGTGCAAACTCTATGTACCCATGTGGATGTAAGGAGTCCATGCCCCAGTTATCTCTCACATGCCCTCATGAAGTAAACAAGAAGGTCGTGCTTGTTGTGGTCATAAAGGAAATCGAGAGGAGGGATAACCATACTGGCAGTAACAACAAATGAGTAGGGTAGGTGGGATGAGTGGGGCAAATGTGAAAGTCAATGGTGTTAATCCTCCGACGACCGCCACACTTGGAGAAGGTAGCGGCGCTACGGTGTGTAGCAGGTCGTGTCGCCGTGTTGGTCGCCCTCGGTGGGATGGGATCGATGGCGTGGTAGCGCGACTGTCCTTGGCATGACTTGGCTAAGGTAGAAGATCAAGCCCGACGATGAGGGTGTTGTCCCACCTCCTTGCTAGGCTACACAACTATTCCCAAGGTTTTCCAACCAGATACAAACACGTCAACTATGTGGCTGGAATTAATCAAGAGTTATGAGCCCTTCTACATCTCATGTCCAGATCCTCAACGACAATTTTTTCATCAAATATCTAAATAACACAAAATTAGGTCAATACAATATCGTCTAGAAATACAAATTTCATGTTGGTACAAAAATTGGTTAACAAAATCAACAGGAATATGATATCAAGGAAAATGCCTTAGATCTTAAAGGGACAACAAAGATATGTCGCCCCTTGGGAGTGAGCGAATGGGATCTCCATCTTTCAATATGAAATCGCTCCATCGGGGACATGTTGGGTTGGAGGTTTTCTGTCCTAGGACCAATGAATCTCAAGAAATAGGAATTGAGTTGTGAGGAATTCAACAATGCACTCGAAATAAAGCAACCCGACTTGAATTCTGATATATCGAGATGGCAACACTTATTTCCGCCAGTTATTCCAATGGACATGGACGGGTAAATTTATATATTTCATTATCATAACATTTAAATATAAACATTTATTTTATTTATCACTATATTCAAGATAATTTAATTTATAAAATTGCAGGGGTATGTGTGGCTATTTTGTTGAGCAATTTATGCTCTCGTGGAATGGTAAAGAATTGGTTTGTCCTGTTTGCACGATGGGTATTCTTCGTTACACATTTTTAAAGCCTTCAACATGATATATTCGTGTTAACTACATATATTGCTTGGGCACGATGGGTATGAGTTGATGAAGAAGTTTATATTGTACTTACTCAAATATCGTTCGAATAAAGCTAAAAACAACATTCCTGATATTGTGCGAGAATTTCTTAAGCGCATCAAGTAGACCTTAATTTGTTTCAGATTTTCAGTTGGATAATCGATCTAGATGTGTACATTGTCAAATTGCCTTTTTGTTATTAGTTTATATTGTAAGTGAAGTGGACTTCAATTATAAAACCAATTGTGCATGTGTTATCTTTTCTCTACATGTAAAATTTGACATACATTATGCTTATCCAACTCCAGCAAAATATTTTAAAAGTCCGTGGCAACGCATGGGCGTTCTCCTAGTGTAGGCAGTTGGTGTGTGATGTACCCCCTCCGTTTTTTTACTCCGCATATAAGATTTGGTTAAAGTCAATCTTCGTAAACTTTGACCAACTTTATAGAACAAAATATCAACATTCATAATAAGAAATCAACATTACAAGATGAATCATGATATTAATTTTCATAGCATATAGGTTTAGTATTATAGATGTTGATGTCTTTTGATATATATTTGGTCAAACTTTGGATCGCTTGACTTTGATCAAATCTTATATGCAGACTAAAAAGAAACGAAGAGAGTACTAGTGTAATAGTTGGATAAAAGTCCTTGATAAGGATGCTCCTTGTTAGATAAAATTACTTGTTGTTGTTGGCTTGCTGCTTTTTTATATTTGTGACGCAAAATTACTTGTTGATGTTGTGTTGCCTCCGATTACTAGGGAAGGAGACAAAAGTATACATTATGACATCTTTTACCTTTTTTTTATCACCATTTGAGCATTATTGATGTGTATTGCTTACTGGTTTTAATTATCATTATGTTCATCGGTGAGAGTTCATATTTATAGTTATGAAAAAAATGAGCTCAATGAAGATTGTGCTTTCGATATTATTATCAAGAAAAAACTTCTAAAACGTTAGGAAAACAGTAATGGAGCAGTATTTTGATCTCTAAATTGTTATCAAGAAAAGAATTGGATTGAGGCGGTCCCTAGCCGTGTGACCTTTCGATGATGGTGAGATTTTTAAAATGAGAAACAACTAGACATGAAAGCAATTAGGCAACCAGTGAGGCGGCATTTTGATTTCGCCTGACACGTTTTATTATATTAGCTCTCATTACATGTTATTTAATTATTATTTATATATGCTCATCGTATCGTCGTATTGCTATTTATAGAAATTACCGTATCCCGTATCGCTGTATCGATATTGCCGTATCGATTCTTCGTAGCTACTAGCGCCGTGAAGACCGTTGCTCATTAGCAAGCCGAATGGTTGTGCTACAGCATCCGAGGCTCGCCCGTGATAGTTCTATAGCTTTTATCTTCCAACGCATTACGCATACAAGTTGTTTTGTGTAGTGGACCATACTGCTCCGGTTTGCATGAGATGGCTCTCCTGACCCGGCCTATATATTCCTCACCTCCTCAACATCCCTCGTATACACAGCTCCTGCAATCACCTGCTCTCACCTTACTCGTCTCCGCCGCTCACTCGCTCAGCATCCACAGCTTCTAGTGCCATCTTTATCACGCGTCCCTCTCGTTGCCACGGCTTCCACCCGCGTCCCTTTGCCAAGAGGTTGAAGGACTAGAGGCGTGCTGTCCGCCTCGCCTCGGTACGTGTTTTTCCATTGATGCTTCATCGTCTTTATCCGACGCAGTTTTGCTAGTGGAGAAATTTTTGTCCCTCAACTCTCGATGAAGGTAAAAAATGAGAAAATATTCATTTCAAAAAAATTAGCATAAAATGATCTCGGTTGAATAGACTTTAAAGAATGACCTATTTTCATGAGTCATGACGCTCGGCCTCGGGGCGTCATGCTCAGTGGTGAATCCAGTGAGGATTCCGTGGATGCCTGACACACCTTCCGAAAAAACAAATCTATTTTTATCTAATACTTATTACCTAATCCTATATGCATTACCCCTTCAAGTAGTGAATTACACGCTTTTATATTTTTCTTTACAAAGAAAGTATAAAAGGTAGAATGATAAACCAGCACTTTTATGGTCATGCCTTGCATTTTTTGTTGTGAATGAGAAGATCGGTCTTCCTTGTGGTCAAGATCTAGGTCCGCCACTGGCCATGCTAGACTCGGCTGCCCCATGTCGTCCTTGACCAGGGCATCATGAAAATGTATTATTTCATAAATCTCTTCAAACCAGATTCGTTTTGTACTAAAGCTTTTAAAAAGTAACATTTTTGTCCTTTTTTACCAGTAGGGTCTAGATTTGGTCTTCAACTTTAAATCCAGACAAGAGCATCTACAGCCATACACATCTAATATGGTCAATTTCACTCAAAAAATAATAATAATATGGTCAATCAAATGTCTGCGGACGCGCTCGATCACTCGTCGGGCGTGTCTATCTTGGCCCCTCATATTTGCTTCCAAACATCCATCTATCTTAAAATTTTCTCCTCATTTTTGAGACATTTCCACAAGCACCTTCTGTGCGAGCACGTAGAGCAACAACATCAGTGACAATGGCGGAGCTGGGGGTATTCCTGGGACTTCCCTGGAATACCAAAGAATTTCTTGCAAAAATATTACTACATGTATTATATACGGTATAACGCTGACTTGGTCTTGGCCCAGCCCAAACGCAGCACGGCAGCGACGCAGGGCGCCAAACACGCGCGCGTCTGGTCTCACACGAGAGGAGCCGACCGCTCGAGCGGGCATCTCCCGATTTCAGATCGAACGAATCGTTGGTCGTTGCCTATCCTTCGTTGGAAATATGCCCTAGAGGCAATAATAAAATGGTTATTATTGTATTTCCTTGTTCATGATAATTGTTTATTGTTCATGCTATAATTGTGTTAACTGGAAACCGTAATACATGTGTGAATACATAGACCACAACATGTCCCTAGTGAGCCTCTAGTTGACTAGCTCGTTGATCAATAGATGGTCACGGTTTCATGACCATGGACATTGGATGTCGTTGATAACGGGATCACATCATTAGGAGAAGAATGTGATGGAAAAGACCCAATCCTAAGCCTAGCACAAGATCATGTAGTTCATTTGCTAAAGCTTTTCAATGTCAAGTATCGTTTCCTTAGACCATGAGATTGTGCAACTCCCGGATACCGTAGGAATGCTTTGGGTGTGCCAAACGTCACAACGTAACTGAGTGGCTATAAAGGTGCACTACGGGTATCTCCGAAAGTGTCTGTTGGGTTGGCACGAATCGAGACTGGGATCTGTCACTCCGTGTGACGGAGAGGTATCTCTGAGCCCACTCGATAAGACATCATCATAATGAGCTCAATGTGACTAAGGAGTTAGTCACGGGATGATGTATTACGGAACGAGTAAAGAGACTTGCCGGTAACGAGATTGAACAAGGTATAAAGATACCGACGATCGAATCTCGGGCAAGTATCATACCGATAGACAAAGCGAATTGTATACGGGATTCATTGAATCCCCGACATCGTGGTTCATCCGATGAGATCATCGTGGAGCATGTGAGAGCCAACATGGGTATCCAGATCCCAGTGTTGGTTATTGACCGGAGAGGTGTCTCGGTCATGTCTACATGTCTCCCGAACCCGTAGGGTCTACACACTTAGGGTTCGATGACGCTAGGGTTATAGGGAAATGGTATACATGATTACCGAAGGTTGTTCGGAGTCCCGGATGAGATCCCGTACATCACGAGGAGCTCCGGAATAGTCTAGAGGTAAAGATTGATATATAGGAAGTCCAGTTTAGATCACCGGAAAGTTTTCGGGCTCATCGGTAGTGTACCAGGAGTGCCGAGAGGGTGCCGGAGGACCCCCGAGAGGGGTGTGACGACCATAGGACTTTGTGGGCCCTTAGAGGAGGTGTGCCAGTCCTTATTGGGCTGTCCAAGACCTTCTAGAAAGGCCCATGCGGCTGGAGATAAGGAGATAGGGCAAAGGAGTTTGAAAAAGAGGAGATCCACCTCCCTTGTGGGAGGTGGACTCTTCCCCTAGGGTCGGCCGAACCTCTCCTCCTTGGAAGAGGGGCCCAAGAAGCCCTCCCTCTCCCTCCTCCTATATATATGCAAGGGTTTGGGCTGATTTGAGACACACTTCTCTCTCTCTCGGCGCAGCCCTACCCTTCCTCTTCCTCGTTCTCCGTAGCGCTTGGCGAAGCCCTGTCGGAGTCCACGTAGCTCCACCGTCACCACGCTGTCCTGCTGTCGGAGCTCTCCCTCAACCTCTCCTTCCTCCTTGCTAGATCAAGGCGTAGGAGACATCGTCGGGCTGCACGTGTGTTGAACGCGGAGGCGCCGTTGTTCGGCGCTGAGATCGGAATCCACCGCGATCTGAATCGCTGCGAGTATGACTCCACCAACCGCGTTCTTGTAACGCTTCCGCTTAGCAATATTCAAAGGTATGAAGATGCAATTTCTCCCCACTCGTTGCTGGTTTCTCCATAGATAGATCTTGGTGATACGTAGGAATTTTTTTGATTTACTACTACGTCTCCCAACGGTGGCATCATGAGCTAGGTCTATGCGTAGAATCTATGCACGAGTAGAACACAAGTTGTTGTGGGCGTCGATTTTGTTAATATGCTTACCACTACTAGTCTTATCTTGATTCGGCAGTATTGTGGGATGAAGCGGCCCGGACCGACTTTACACGTACGCTTACGTGAGACTGGTTCCACCGCGTGACATGCACTTGTTGCATAAGGTGGCTAGCGGGTGTCTGTCTCTCCCACCTTAGTCGGATTGGATTCGATGAAAAGGGTCCTTATGAAGGGTAAATAGCAATTGGCATATCACGTCGTGATTTTGGCGTAGGTAAGAAACGTTCTTGCTAGAAACCTATAGCAGCCACGTAAAAACTTGCAACTACAAATTAGAGGACGTCTAACTTGTTTTTGCAGCATATGCCTTGTGATGTGATATGGCCAAAGGATGTGATGTGATGCATTGTGATGTATGAGATTGATCATGTTCTTGTAATAGGATTCACGACTTGCATGTCGATGAGTATGACAACCGGCAGGAGCCATAGGAGTTGTCTTATTTTATTGTATGACTTGCGTGTCAATCATAAACGCCATGTAATTACTTTACTTTATTGCTAAACGTTAGCTATAGTAGTAGTAATAGTTGGCGAGACAACTTCATGAAGACACGATGATGGAGATCATGGTGTCGTGCCGGTGGCAGTGATGATCATGGTGCCCCGAAGATGGAGATCAAAGGAGCAAGATGATATTGGCCATATCATGTCACTATATTGATTGCATGTGATGTTTATCATGTTTGCATCTTATTTGCTTAGAACGACGGTAGTAAATAAGATGATCTCTCAATAAAATTTCAAGAAAAGCGTTCACCCTGAGTGTGCACCGTTGCTAAGGATCGTTGTTCCGAAGCACCACGTGATGATCGGGTGTGATAGGTTCTAACGTTCGCATACAATGGGTGTAAGCCAGATTTACACACGTGATACACTTAGGTTGACTTGACGAGCATAACATGTACAAACATGGCCTCGGAACGCGGAAGACCGAAAGGTCGAACATGAGTCGTATAGAAGATACGATCAACATGGAGATGTTCACCATGGATGACTAGTCTGTCTCACGTGATGATCGGACACGGGCTAGTTGACATGGATCATGTGTCACTTGGATGACTAGAGTGATGTCTATCTAAGTGGGAGTTCATTAAATAATTTGATTATGTGAACTTAATTATCATGAACTTAGTCTAAAATTATATTTACAATCTATATTGTAGATCCAATGGCCAACGCGAATGTCACCCTCAATTTCAACGCGTTCCTAGAGAAAACCAAGCTGAAAGATGATGGAAGTAACTATGCGGACTGGGTCCGTGGTTTGAGGATCATCCTCATAGCTTCCAAGAAATTGTATGTCCTCGATGCACCGCTAGGTGACCCACCCCTTCTCCCAGCAGAGCAAGACGTTGCGAACGCTTGGCATTCTCGCTGAGATGATTACTCCCTTCTTCAGTGCGGAATGCTTTACAGTTTAGAACCGGGGCACCAAAAGCGTTTTGAGCAACACGGAGCATATGAGATGTTTCAAGAGCTGAAACTGGTTTTCCAAGCTCATGCCCGGGTCGAGAGATATGACGTCTCCGACAAGTTCTTCAGCTGTAAGATGGAGGAGAATAGTTCTGTCAATGAGCACATCCTCAATATGTCTGGGCTACACAAACGCTTGACTCAGTGGGAGTTAATCTCCCGGATGACTCGGTCATTGACAGAATCCTCCAGTCGCTTCCACCTAGCTACAAGAGCTTTGTGATGAACTACAATATGCAAGGGATGGAGAAGTCCATTCCTGAGTTGTACTCGATGCTAAAATTAGCAGAGGTCGAGATCAAAAATGAGCATCAAGTGTTGATGGTGAATAAGACCACTAGTTTCAAGAAAGGAAAGGGTAAGAAGAACTTCAAGAAGGACGGCAAAGCTGTTGCCGCGCCCAGTAAGCAAGTTATCGGGAATAAGAAGAACAAGAATGGACCCAAGCCTGAGACTGAGTGTTTTTATTGCAAGGGTACCGGTCACTGGAAGCGGAACTGCCCCAAGTACTTAGTGGATAAGAATGGCGGCAACGTTAAAGGTATATGTGATATACTTGTTATTGATGTGTACCTAACCAGCGCTCGTAGTAGCTCCTGGGTATTTGATACCGGTGCAGTTACTCACATTTGTCACTCCAAGCAGGAGCTGCGGAATAAGCGGTGGCTGGCAAAGGACGAGGTGACGATGCGCGTCGGGAATGATTCCAAGGTCGATGTGATCGCCGTCGGCACGCTACCTCTACATCTACCTTCGGGATTAGTGTTAAACCTTAATAATTGTTATTTAGTACCAGCTTTGAGCATGAAAATTGTATCTATATCTCACTTGATGCGAGATGGCTACTCATTTAAATCTGAGAATAATGGTTGTTCTATTTATATGAGAGAAATGTTTTATGGTCATGCCCTACTGGTCAATGGTTTATTTTTGATGAATCTCGAACGTGATGTTACACATGTACATAGTGTGAGTACCAAAAAGTGTAAGGTTGATAACGATAGTCCCACTTACATGTGGCACTGTCGCCTTGGTCATATTGGTGTCAAACGCATGAAGAAACTCCATACTGATGGACTTTTAGAGTCTCTTGATTTCGAATCATTTGACACGTGTGAACCATGCCTCATGGGCAAGATGACCAAGACTCCATTCTTCGGGACAATGGAGCGAGCAATTGACTTGTTGAAAATAATACATACCGATGTATGCGGTCCAATGAGTGTCGAGGCTCGTGGTGGCTACCGTTATGTTCTCACCCTCACTGATGACTTGAGTAGATATGGGTATGTCTACTTAATGAAACATAAGTCTGAAACTTTTGAAAGGTTCAAGGAATTTCAGAGTGAGGTAGAGAATCAACGTGATAGGAAAATAAAGTGCGTACGATCTGATCGTGGCGGAGAGTATTTAAGTCACGAGTTTGGCACGCACCTAAGGAAATGTGGAATTGTTTCACAACTCACGCCGCTTGGCACGCCTCAGCGAAATGGCGTGTCTGAACGTCGTAATCGCACTCTATTAGATATAGTACGATCTATGGTGTCTCTTACCGACTTACCGCTATCATTTTCGGGATAGGCATTAGAGTGCCGCATTCACTTTAAATAGGGCACCGTCAAAATCCGTTGAGACGACACCGTATGAATTATGGTTTGGAAAGAAACCTAAGCTGTTGTTTCTAAAAGTTTGGGGATGCGATGCTTATGTGAAGAAACTTCAACCTGAGAATCTCGAACCCAAAGCGGAAAAGTGCGTCTTCATAGGTTATCCCAAAGAGACTATTGGGTATACCTTCTACCTACGATCCGAGGGCAAAGTATTTGTTGCCAAGAATGGATCCTTTCTCGAGAAAGAGTTTCTCTCGAAAGAAGTAAGTGGGAGGAAAATAGAACTTGATGAGGTAATTGTACCTCCCTCGAACCGGAGAGTAGCGCAGCACAGGAAGTTGTTTCTGTGGAGCCTACACCGGCTGGAGAGGAAGTTAATGATGATGATCATGAAACTTCAGATCAAGTTCCTATTGAACGTCGAAGGTCCACTAGGACACGTTCCGCACCAGAGTGGTATGGCAACCCTGTCCTAGAGATCATGTTGTTAGACAACGGTGAACCTTCGAACGATGAAGAAGCAATGGCGGGCCCGGATTCCAACAAATTGCTTGAAACCATGAAATCCGAGATAGGATCCATGTATGAGAACAAAGTGTGGACTTTGGTGGACTTGCCTGATGATAAGCGAGCCATTGAAAATAAATGGATCTTTAAGAAGAAGACTGACGCGGATGGTAATGTGATCGTCTATAAGGCTCGGCTTGTCGCTAAGGGTTATCGACAAGTTCAAGGAGTTAACTACGATGAGACTTTCTCACCCGTAGCGATGCTGAAGTCTGTCCGAATCATGTTAGAAATTGCCGCATTTTATGATTATGAGATCTGGCAAATGGATGTCAAAACGGCATTCCTTAATGGCTTCCTCAAGGAAGAACTATATATAATGCAGCCGGAAGGTTTTGTCGATCCTAAAGATGCTAACAAGGCATGCAAGCTCCAACGCTCCATCTATGGGCTGGTGCAAGCATCTCGGAGTTGGAACATTCGCTTTAATGAAGTGATTAAAGTGTTTGGGTTTATACAGGTTTATGGAGAACCCTGTATTTACAAGAAAGTGAGTGGGAGCTCTGTAGCATTTCTCATATTATATGTGGATGACATACTGATAATGGGAAATGATATAGAACTCTTGGAAAGCATAAAGGCCTACTTGAATAAGTGTTTTTCAATGAAGGACCTTGGAGAAGCTTCTTACATATTAGGTATTAAGATCTATAGAGATAGATCGAGACGCCTCATAGGTCTTTCACAAAGCACATACCTTGACAAGATATTGAAGAAGTTCAATATGGATCAGTCCAAGAAGGGGTTCTTGCCTGTGTTACAAGGTGTGAGATTGAGTACGACTCAATGCCCGACCACGGCAAAGGATAGAGAAGATATGAGTGTCATCCCCTATGCTTCAGCCATAGGCTCTATTATGTATGCCATGCTGTGTACCAGACCTGATGTGAACCTTGCCATAAGTTTGGTCGCGAGGTACCAAAGTGATCTCGGAGCGGAACACTGGACAACGGTCAAGAATATCCTGAAGTACCTGAAAAGGACAAAGGACATGTTTCTCGTATATGGAGGTGCCGAAGATCTCGTCGTAAAGGGTTATGTCGATGCTAGCTTCGACACAGATCCGGATGACTCCAAGTCGCAAACCGGATACATGTATGTTTTGAACGGAGGGGCGGTCAGCTGGTGCAGCAGCAAGCAAAGCGTCGTGGCGGCATCTACATGTGAAGCGGAGTACATAGCTGCTTCGGAAGCAGCAAAGGAAGGAGTCTGGATGAAGGAGTTCATCACCGACCTAGGAGTAATTCCAAGTGCGTCGGGCCCGATGACTCTATTCTGTGACAACACTGGAGCTATTGCCCTTGCGAAGGAGCCCAGGTTTCACAAGAAGACAAGACACATCAAGCGCCGCTTCAACTCCATCCGTGATTACATTAAGGAAGGAGATATAGATATTTGTAAAGTGCATACGGATCTGAATGTCGCAGATCCGTTGACTAAACCTCTCTCACGAGCAAAACATGATCAACACCAGATTGCTATGGGTGTACGAGTCATCACAATGTAACTAGATTATTGACTCTAGTGCAAGTGGGAGACTATTGGAAATATGCCCTAGAGGCAATAATAAAATGGTTATTATTGTATTTCCTAGTTCATGATAATTGTCTATTGTTCATGCTATAATTGTGTTAACTGGAAACCGTAATACATGTGTGAATACATAGACCACAACATGTCCTTAGTGAGCCTCTAGTTGACTAGCTCGTTGATCAATAGATGGTCACGGTTTCATAACCATGGACATTGGATGTCATTGATAACGGGATCACATCATTAGGAGAATGATGTGATGGACAAGACCCAATCCTAAGCCTAGCACAAGATCGTGTAATTCGTTTGCTAAAGCTTTTCAATGTCAAGTATCATTTCCTTAGACCATGAGATTGTGCAACTCCCGGATACCGTAGGAATGCCTTGGGTGTGCCAAACGTCACAACATAACTGGGTGGCTATAAAGGTGCACTATGGGTATCTCCGAAAGTGTCTGTTGGGTTGGCACGAATCGAGACTGGGAGTTGTCACTCCGTGTGACGGAGAGGTATCTCTGGGCCCACTCGGTAAGACATCATCATAATGAGCTCAATGTGACTAAGGAGTTAGTCACGGGATGATGTATTACAGAACGAGTAAAGAGACTTGCCGGTAACGAGATTGAACAAGGTATAAAGATACCGACGATTGAATCTCGGGCAAGTATCATACCGATAGACAAAGGGAATTGTATACGGGATTGATTGAATCCCCGACATCGTGGTTCATCCGATGAAATCATCGTGGTGCATGTGGGAGCCAACATGGGTATCCAGATCCTGCTGTTGGTTATTGACCGAAGAGGTGTCTTGGTCATGTCTACATGTCTCCCGAACCCGTAGGGTCTACACACTTAAGGTTCGATGACGCTAGGGTTATAGGGAAATGGTGTACATGATTACCAAAGGTTGTTCGGAGTCCTGGATGAGATCCCGGACGTCAAGAGGAGCTCCGGAATGGTCTGGAGGTAAAGATTGATATATAGGAAGTCCAGTTTTGGTCACCGGAAAGTTTTCGGGCTCATTGGTAGTGTACCGGGAGTGCCGGGAGGGTGCCGGAGGACCCCCGGGAGGGGTGTGACGACCATAGGACTTTGTGGGCCCTTAGAGGAGGTGTGCCAGCCCTTATTGGGCTGGCCAAGACCTTCTAGAAAGGCCCATGCAGCTGGGATAAAGAGGAAAAGGGCAAAAGGATTTAAAAGGAGGAGATCCACCTCCCTTGTGGGAGGTAGACTCTTCCACACCTTCGGCCGAACCTCTCCTCCTTGGAGGAGGGGCCAAGGCAGCCCTCCCTCTCCCTCCTCCTATATATATGCAAGGGTTTGGGCTGATTTGAGACACGACTTCTCTCTCTCTCGACGCAGCCCTCCCCTTCCTCTTCCTCGTTCTCCGTAGCGCTTGGCAAAGCCCTGCTGGAGTCCACGTAGCTCCACCGTCACCACGCCATTGTGCTGCCGGATCTCTCCCTCAACCTCTCCTTCCTCCTTGCTGGATCAAGGCGTAGGGGACGTCGTCGGGCTGCACGTGTGTTGAACACGGAGGCGCCGTTGTTCGGCGCTGAGATCGGAATCCACCGCGATCTGACTCGCTGCGAGTACGACTCCACCAACCGCGTTCTTGTAACGCTTCCGCTTAGCGATCTTCAAAGGTATGAAGATGCAATCTCTCCCCTCTCGTTACTGGTTTCTCCATAGATAGATCTTGGTGATACGTAGGAATTTTTTTGATTTACTACTACGTCTCCCAACATCCTTTCCCCCCAAACCTAGCGCTACTGAAGTCTGAAGGCTCTGGCGGCGGTGAGCGACCCTAGGTCTGGCGCCCGGCCTTCTCTTCCCGCCTCTCCCAGTCTCCCTGGGTTCTCTGCCTCCCCCAGTGCCGGCCATCTCCCTCCGTCCCCTACCCTCGGCATCCGGCGTCCGGCCCTCTTCTTCGCAGCTCTGGCGCTCTGCCAGTCTGCCTTCGGCCTTCCGAGCGTGGCGACAGCCGGCAGCGCCCGCCCTCCTCCGCCTCCGGCCACCCGCTAGAGCCTCCCCATCTCTCGGCGCGGCGACAACGCCATCCATCAGCCAGCAGGTTGTTGGGAGATGTAGTAGTAAATCAAAATTTTCTATGCGTTTACCAAGACCTATCTATGGAGAAACCAGCAACGAGAAGGAAGATATTGCATCTTCATACCTTTGCAGATTGCTAAGCGAAAGCCTTACAAGAACGCGGTTGGTGGAGTCATACTCGTAGCAATTCAGATCGCGGTGGACTCCGATCTTAGCGCCGAACAACAGCGCCTTTGCGGTCAACACATGTGCAGCCCAGTGACGTCTCCTACGCCTTGATCCAACAAGGAGGGAGGAGAGGTTGAGGGAGATCTCCGGCAGCACGACGACATGGTGACGGTGGAGCTACGTGGTCTCCGACAGGGCTTCGCCAAACACTACGGAGAACGAGGAGAAGGAGAAGTAGGGTTGTGCCGAGAGGGAGAGAGAGTCGTGTCTCAAACAGCCCCAAGGGCACCACTATAAATAGGAGGAGGAAGGGCTGCGCCCTAGGGTTTCCACCCTAGGGTGGTGCGGCAACCACCAGATCTGATCTGGTGTGGCGGCCAGAGGGAGAGAGGGGTGGCCGGCGCCCTAGGTGGGCCTTAGGCCCATCCGAGCCTAGGGTTTGCCCCCCTCTCTTCCCTTGCCGCGCCTTGGGACCTTGTGGGGGGTGCACCAGCCCACCTAGGGGCTGGTTCCCTCCCACTTGTGGCCCATGAAGCCCTCTGGGCCGGTGTCCCCACTTGGTGGATCCCCGAAACCCTTTCGGTGGTCTCGGTACGTTATCGGTGACGCCCGAAACATTTCCGGTAACCAAAACCTCACTTCCTATATATCAATCTTTATCTCCGGACCATTTTGGAACTCCTCGTGACGTCCGGGATCTCAACCGGGACTCCAAACTACCTTCGATAACCACGTACACTATTTCCCTATAACCCTAGCGTCATCGAACCTTAAGTGTGTAGACCCTACGGGTTCGGCAGGCACGTAGGCATGACCAAGACACCTCTCCGGTCAATAACCAACAGCGGGATCTGGATACCCATGTTGGCTCCCACATGCTCCACGATGATCTCATCGGATGAACCATGATGTCGGGGATTCAATCAATTCCGTATACAATTCCCTTTGTCTACCGGTATGATACTTGCCCGAGATTCGATCGTCGGTATCCATATACCTTGTTCAATCTCGTTACCGGCAAGTCTCTTTACTCGTTCCGTAACACATCATCCCGTGGCTAACTCCTTAGTCACTTTGAGCGCATTATGATGATGTCTTACCGAGTGGGCCCAGAGATACCTCTCCGTCACACGGAGTGACAAATCCTAGTCTCAATTCGTGCCAACCCAACAGACACTTTCGGAGATACCCGTAGTGCACCTTTATAGCCACCCAGTTACGTTGTGACGTTTGGCACACCCAAAGCATTCCTACGGTATCCAGGAGTTGCACAATCTCATGCTCTAAGGAAATGATACTTGACATTGGAAAAGCTTTAGCAGACGAATTACACGATCTTGTGCTATGCTTAGGATTGGGTCTTGTCCATCACATCATTCTCCTAATAATGTGATCCCATGATCAACGACATCCAATGTCCATGGTCATGAAACCGTGACCATCTATTGATCAACGAGCTAGTCAACTAGAGGCTCACTAGGGACACGTTGTGGTCTATGTATTCACACATGCATTACGGTTTCCGGTTAACATAATTATAGCATGAACAATAGACAATTATCATGAACAAGGAAATACAATAATAACCATTTTATTATTGCCTCTAGGGCATATTTCCAACAGTCTCCCACTTGCACTAGAGCCAATAATCTAGTTACATTGTGATGAATCGAACACCCATAGCATTCTGGTGTTGATCATGTTTTGCTCGTGAGAGAGGTTTAGTCAACGGATCTGCGACATTTAGATTAGTATGCACTTTATAAATATCTATATCTCCCTCCTGAATGTAATCACGGATGGAGTTGAAGCGGCGCTTGATGTGTCTTTTCTTCTTGTAAAACCTGGGCTCCTTCGCAAGGGCAATAGCTCCAGTGTTGTCACAGAATAGAGTCATCGGGCCCGACGCACTTAGAATCACTCCTAGGTCGGTGATAAACTCCTTCAGCCAGACTCCTTCCTTTGCTGCTTCCGAAGAAACTATGTACTCCACTTCACATGTAGATGCCGCCACGACGCTTTGCTTGCTGCTGCACCAGTTGACTGCCCCTTCGTTCAAAATATACACGTCCACGGTTTGCGACTTGGAGTCGTCCGTATCTGTGTCGAAGCTAGCATCAACGTAACCCTTTATGACAAGCTCTTCGGCACCTCCATATACGAGAAAAATGTCCTTTATCCTTTTAGGGTACTTCAGGATATTCTTGACCGTTGTCCAGTGTTCCACTTCGGGATCACTTTGGTACCTCCCTACCAAACTTATGGCAAGGTTCACATCAAGTCTGGTACACAGCATGGCATACATATAGAGCCTATGGCTGAAGCATAGAGGATGACACTCATCTCTTCTCTATCCTTTATCGTGGTCGGGCATTGAGTCATACTCAATCTCACACCCTGTAACACAGGCAAGAACCCCTTCTTGGACTAATACATATTGAACTTCTTCAATATCTTTTCACGGTATGTGCTTTGTGAAAGACCTATGAGGCATCTCGATCTATCTCTATAGATCTTGATGCCTAATATGTAAGAAGCTTCTCCAAGGTCCTTCATTGAAAAACATTTATTCAAGTAGGCCTTTATACTTTCCAAAAGTTCTATATCATTTCCCATTATCAGTATGTCATCAACATATAATAGGAGAAATGCTATAGAGCTCCCACTCCCTTTCTTGTAAATACAGGGTTCTCCATAAACCTCTACAAACCCAAACGCTTTAATCACCTCATTAAAGCGAATGTTCCAACTCCGAGATGCTTGCACCAGCGCATAGATGGAGCGCTGGAGCTTGCATACTTTGTTAGCATCTTTAGGATCGACAAAACCTTCCCACTACATCATATACAATTCTTCCTTAAGGAAGCCATTAAGGAATGCAGTTTTGACGTCCATTTGCCAGATCTCATAATCATAAAATGCGGCAATTGCTAACATGATTCGGACAGACTTCAACATTGCTACGGGTGAGAAAGTCTCATCGTAGTCAACTCCTTGAACTTGTCGATAACCCTTAGCGACAAGCCGGGCCTTATGGACGGTCACATTACCATCCGCGTCAGTCTTCTTCTTAAAGATCCATTTATTTTCAATGGCTCGCTTATTATCAGGCAAGTCCACCAAAGTCCACACTTTGTTCTCATACATGGATCCTATCTCGGATTTCATGGCTTCAAGCCATTTGTTGGAATCCGGGCCCGCCATCCCTTTTTCATAGTTCGAAGGTTCACCGTTGTCCAACAACATGATCTCCAGGACAGGTTGCCGTACCACTATGGTGCGGAACGTGTCCTAGTGGACCTTCGATGTTCAATAGTAACTTGATCTGAAATTTCATGATCATCATCATTAACTTCCTCTCCAGCCGGCGTAGGCTCCATAGAAACATCTTCCTATGCTGCGCTACTCTCCAGTTCGAGTGGAGGTACACTTACCTCATCAAGTTCTATTTTCCTACCACTTACTTCTATCGAGAGAAACTCTTTCTCGAGAAAAGGATCCATTCTTGGCAACAAAGACTTTGTCTTCGGATCTGAGGTAGAAGGTATATGCAATAGTCTCTTCGGGATATCCTATGAAGACGCACTTTTCCGCTTTGGGTTCGAGCTTCTCAGGTTGAAGTTTCTTCACATAAGCATCGCATCCCCAAGCTTTTAGAAACGATAGCTTAGGTTTCTTTCCAAACCATAATTCATATGGTGTCGTCTCGACGGACTTTAACGGTGCCCTATTTAAAGTGAATGCGGCAGTTTCTAATGCATATCCCCAAAATGGTAGCGGTAAGTCGGTAAGAGACATCATAGATCGCACCATATCCAATAGAGTGCGATTACGATGTTCAGACACACCATTTCGCTGAGGTGTGCCAGGCGGCGTGAGTTGTGAAACGATTCCACATTTCCTTAGGTGTGTGTCAAACTCGTGACTTAAATATTCTCCACCACGATCAGATCGTAGGCACTTTATTTTCCTGTCACGTTGATTCTCTACCTCACTCTAAAATTCCTTGAACCTTTCAAAGGTTTTGGACTTGTGTTTCATTAAGTAGACATACCCATATCTGCTCAAGTCATCAGTGAGGGTGAGAACATAACGGTAGCCACCGCGAGCCTCGACGCTCATTGGACCGCATACATCGGTATGTATTATCTCCAACAAGTCAGTTGCTCGCTCCATTGTTCCAGAGAACGGAGTCTTTGTCATCTTGCCCATGAGGCATGGTTCGCACGTGTAAAATGATTCGAAATCAAGAGACTCCAAAAGTCCATCAACATGGAGCTTCTTCGTGCGTTTGACACCAATATGACCAAGGCGGCAGTGCCACATGTAAGTGGGACTATCGTTATCAACCTTACACTTTTTGGTACTCACGCTATGGACATGTGTAACATCACGTTCGAGATTCATCAAAAATAAACCATTTACCAGCGGGGCATGACCATAAAACATTTCTCTCATATAAATAGAACAACCATTATTCTCATATTTAAATGAGTAGCCATCTTGCATCAAGCGAGATCCAGATACAATGTTCATGCTCAAAGCTGGTACTAAATAACAATTATTAAGGTTTAAAACTAATCCCGAAGGTAGATGTAGAGGTAGCGTGCCGATGGCGATCACATCGACCTTGGAACCATTCCCGACGGGCATCGTCACCTCGTCCTTTGCCAGCCTCCGCTTATTCCACAGCTCCTGCTTGGAGTTACAAATGTGAGCAACTGCACCGTTATCAAATACTACGAGCACTGGTTAGGTACACATCAATAACAAGTATATCACATATACCTTTAACGATGTCGGCCTTCTTATCCGCTAAGTACTTGGGGCTATTCCGCTTCCAGTGACCGGTACCCTTGCAATAAAAGCACTCAGTCTCAAGCTTGGGTCCATTCTTGTTCTTCTTCCTGGCAACTTGCTTACCGGGCGCGGCAACATCTTTGTCGTCCTTCTTGAAGTTCTTCTTACCCTTGCCTTTCTTGAAACTAGTGGTCTTATTCACCATCAACACTTGATGCTCCTTTTTGATCTCGACCTCCGCAGATTTCAGCATCGAGTACAACTCAGGAATGGACTTCTCCATACCCTGCATGTTGTAGTTCATCACAAAGCTCTAGTAACTATGTGAGAGCGACTGGAGGATTCTGTCAATGACCGAGTCATCCGGGAGATTAACTCCCAGCTGAGTCAAGCGGTTGTGCAACCCAGACATTTTCAGTATGTGCTCACTGACAGAACTATTCTCCTCCATCTTACAGCTGAAGAACTTGTCGGAGACGTCATATCTCTCGACCCGGGCATGAGCTTGGAAAACCAGTTTCAGCTCCTGGAACATCTCATATGCTCCGTGTTGCTCAAAACGCTTTTGGAGCCTCGGTTCTAAACTGTAAAGCATGTCGCATTGAACAAGGGAGTAATTGTCACAGCGTGACTGCCAAGCGTTCGTAACGTCTTGGTCCGCTGGGAAAATGGGTGAGTCACCTAGCGGTGCATCAAGGACATACAATCTCTTGGAAGCTATGAGGATGATCCTCAAGCTACAGACCCAGTCCGCATAGTTGCTTCCATCATCTTTCAGCTTGGTTTTCTCTAGGAACGCGTTGAAGTTGAGGGTGACATTAGCATTGGCCATTGGATCTACAATATAGATTTTAAACACAATTTTAGACTAAGTTCATGATAATTAAGTTCACATAATCAAATTATTTAATGAACTCCCACTTAGATAGACATCTCTCTAGTCATCCAAGTGATACATGATCGATGTCAACTTGCCCGTGTCCGGTCATCACATGAGACGGACTAGTCATCCATGGTGAACATCTCCATGTTGATCGTATCTTCTATACGACTCATGTTCGACCTTTCGGTCTTCCGTGTTCCGAGGCCATGTCTGTACATGCTAGGCTCGTCAAGTCAACCTAAGTGTTTCGCATGTGTAAATCTGGCTTACACCCGTTGTATGCGAACGTTAGAACCTATCACACCCGATCATCACGTGGTGCTTCCGAACAACGATCCTTAGCAACGGTGCACAGTTAGGGTGAACACCTTTCTTGAAATTTTATTGAGAGATCTTCTTATTTACTATAGTTGGGAGACGTAGTAGTAAATCAAAATTTTCTATGCGTTCACCAAGATCTATCTATGGAGAAACCAGCAACGAGAAGGAAGAGATTGCATCTTCATACCTTTGAAGATTGCTAAGTGGCAGCGTTACAAGAACGCGGTTGGTGGAGTCGTACTCATAGCAATTCAGATCGCGGTGGACTCCGATCTTAGCGCCGAACAACAACACCTTTGCGGTCAACACATGTGCAGCCCGGTGACGTCTCCTATGCCTTGATCCAGCAAGGAGGGAGGAGAGGTTGAGGGAGAGCTCCAGCAGCACGATGACATGGTGACGGTGGAGCTAAGTGGTCTCCGGCAGGGCTTCGCCAAGCACTACGGAGAACGAGGAGAAGGAGAAGTAGGGCTGCGCCGAGAGGGAGAGAGAGTTGTGTCTCAAACATCCCCAAGGGCACCATTATATATAGGAGGAGGAGGAGGGAGGGCTGCGCCCTAGGGTTTCCACCCTAGGGTGGTGCGGCAACCACCAGATCTGATCAGGTGTGGCGGCCAGAGGGAGAGAGGGGTGGCCGCCGCCCTAGGTGGGCCTTAGGCCCATCTGAGCCTAGGGTTTGCCCCCCTCTCTTCCCTTGCTGCACCTTGGGCCCTTGTGGGGGGCGCACCAGCCCACCTAGGGGATGGTTCCCTCCCACTTGTGGCCCATGAAGCCCTTTGGGGCCGGTGGCCCCACTTGGTGGACCCCCGGAACCCTTCTGGTGGTCCCGGTACGTTTCTGTGATGCCCGAAACATTTCCGGTAACCAATATCTCACTTCATATATATCAATCTTTGTCTCCGGACCATTCCAGAACTCCTCGTGACGTCCGGGATCTCATCCAGGACTACGAACTACCTTCGATAACCACATACACTATTTCCCTATAACCCTAGCGTCATCGAACCGTAAGTGTGTAGTGTTCGAAATATGCCCTAGAGGCAATAATAAAATGGTTATTATTGTATTTCCTTGTTCATGATAATTGTCTATTGTTCATGCTATAATTGTGTTAACCGAAAACCATAATGCATGTGTGAATACATAGACCACAACGTGTCCCTAGTGAGCGTCTAGTTGGCTAGCTCGTTGATCAATAGATGGTCACGGTTTCATAACCATGGACATTGGATGTCGTTGATAAAAGGATCACATCATTAGGAGAATGATGTGATGGACAAGACCCAATCGTAAGCATATCACAAGATCGTGTAGTTCGTCTGCTGAAGCTTTTCTAATGTCAAGTATCGTTTCCTTAGACCATGAGATTGTGTAACTCCCGGATACCGTAGGAATGCTTTGGGTGTGCCAAACTTCACAACGTAACTGGGTGGCTATAAAGGTGCACTACGGGTATCTCCGAAAGTGTCTGTTGGGTTGGCATGAATCGAGACTAGGATTTGTCACTCCATGTGACGGAGAGGTATCCATGGGCCCACTCGGTAAGACATCATCATAATGAGCTCAATGTGACTAAGGAGTTAGCCACGGGATGATGTGTTACAGAACGAGTAAAGAGACTTGCCGGTAACAAGATTGAACAAGGTATAGGGATACCGACGATCGAATCTCGGGCAAGTATCATACCGGCAGACAAAGGGAATTGTATACGGGATTGATTGAATCCCCGACATCGTGGTTCATCCGATGAGATCATCATGGAGCATGTGGGAACCAACATGGGTATCCATATCCCGCTGTTGGTTATTGACCGGAGAGGTGTCTCGGTCATGTCTACGTGTCTCCCGAACCCGTAGGGTCTACACACTTAAGGTTTGATGACGCTAGGGTTATAGGGAAATGGTATACGTGATTACCGAAGGTTGTTCAGAGTCCCAGATGAGATCCCAGACATCACTAGGAGCTCCGAAATGGTCCGGAGGTAAATATTGATATATAGGAAGTCCTGTTTTGGTCACCGGAAATTTTTCGGGATCATCGGTAGTGTACCGGGAGTGCCGGGAGGGTGCCGGGGGACCCCCGGGAGGGGTGTGACGGCCAAAGGACCTTATGGGCTGGTAGATAAAGTGTGCCAGCCCTTATTGGGCTGGGAAAGACCTTTTCTAAAGGCCCATGCGCATAGGGATAAAGAGATAAGGCAAAAGGAGTTTGAAAGGAGGAGATCCACCTCCCTTGTGGGAGGTGGACTCCTCCCCTAGCTCGGCCGAACCCCTCATCCTTGGAGGAGGGGCCAAGGAAGCCCTCCCTCTCCCTCCTCCTATATATACTTGAGGTTTTGGCTGTTTTGAGACAACATTTGATCTCTCTCTCCCACGGCGCAGCCCTACCTCTCTTCTTCCTCCTCGGCAGTGCTTAGGCGAAGCCCTGCCAGAATACCTTGCTGCTCCATCTCCACCATGCCGTCGTGCTGCTGTTGGAGCTCTTCCCCAACCTCTCCCTCCTCCTTGCTGGATCAAGGCGTGGGAGACGTCACCGGGCTGTACGTGTGTTGAACGCGGAGGCGTCGTTGTTCGGCGCTAAGATCGGAGTCCACCGCGATCTGAATCGTCACGAGTACGACTCCACCAACCGCGTTCTTGTAATGCTTCCGCTTAGCGATCTTCAAAGGTATGAAGATGCAATCTCTCCCCACTTGTTGCTGGTTTCTCCATATATAGATCTTGGTGATCGTTGGAATTTTTTTGATTTACTACTACGTCTCACAACAGTGGCATCATGAGCTAGGTCTATGCGTAGAATCTATGCACGAGTAGAACACAAGTTGTTGTGGGCATCGATTTTGTTAATATGCTTACCACTACTAGTCTTATCTTGATTCGGCGGTATTGTGGGATGAAGCGGCCCGGACCGACTTTACACGTGCGCTTACGTGAGACTGGTTCCACCATCTGACATGCACTTGTTGCATAAGGTGGCTAGCGGGTGTCGGTCTCTCCCACCTTAGTCGGATTGGATTCGATGAAAAGGGTCCTTATGAAGGGTAAATAGCAATTGGCATATCACGTTGTGGTTTTGGCGTCGGTAAGAAACGTTCTTGCAAGAAACCTATAGCAGCCACGTAAAACATGCAACAACAAATTAGAGGATGCCTAAGTTGTTTTTGCAGCATGTGCCTTGTGATGTGATATGGCCAGAGAATGTGATGTGATGCATTGTGATGTATGAGATTGATCATGTTCATGTAATAGGATTTATGACTTGCATGTCGATGAGTATGACCACGACAGGAGCCATAGGAGTTGTATTAATTTATTGTCTGACCTGCGTGTCAATCAAGATCGCCATGTAATTACTTTCCTTTATTGCTAAATGTTAGCCATAGTAGTAGAAGTAATAGTTGGAGAGACAACTTCATGAAGACACGATGATGAAGATCATGGTGTCGTGCCGGTGATAGTGATGATCATGGTGCCCCGAAGATGGAGATCAAAGGAGCAAGATGATATTGCCCATATCATGTCACTATATTGATTGCATGTGATGTTTATCATGTTTACATCTTATTTGCTTAGAACGATGGTAGCTAAATAAGATGATCTCTCAATAAAATTTCAAGAAATGTGTTCAACCTAACTGTGCACCGTTGCTAAGGATCGTTGTTCCGAAGCACCACGTGATGATCGGGTGTGATAGGTTCTAACGTTCGCATACAACGGGTGTAAGCCAGATTTACACACGCGATACACTTAGGTTGACTTGACGAGCCTAGCATGTACAGACACGGCCTCAGAACATGGAAGACCGAAAGGTCGAACATGAGTCGTATAGAAGATGGGATCAACATGGAGATGTTCACCATGAACGACTAGTCCGTCTCACGTGATGATCGGACACGGGCTAGTTGACGTGGATCATGTGTCACTTGGATGACTAGAGAGATGTCTATCTAAGTGGGAGTTCATTAAATAATTTGATTATGTGAACTTAATTATCATGAACTTAGTCTAAAATTGTTGTTACAATCTATATTGTAGATCCAATGGCCAACGGTAAAGTCACCCTCAACTTCAACGCGTTCCTAGAGAAAACCAAGCTGAAAGATGATGGAAGCAACTATGCGGACTGGGTCCGTAGCTTGAGGATCATCCTCATAGCTTCCAAATGATTGTATGTCCTTGATGCACCGCTAGGTTACCCACCCATTTTCCCAGCGGACCAAGACTTTACGAACGCTTGGCAGTCACGCTGCGATGATTACTCCCTTGTTCAGTGCGGCATGCTTTACAGTTTAGAACCAGGGCTCCAATTGAGTTTTGAGCAACACGGAGCATATGAGATGTTCCAAGAGCTGAAACTGGTTTTCCAAGCTCATGCCCGGGTCGAGAGATATGACGTATCCGACAAGTTCTTCAGTTGTAAGATGGAGGAGAATAGTTCTGTCAGTGAGCACATACTCAAAATGTCTGGTTGCACAACCGGTTGACTCTGCTGGGAGTTAATCTCCCAGATGACTCGATCATTGACAGAATCCTCGAGTCGCTTCCACCTAGCTACAAGAGCTTTGTGATGAACTACAACATGCAAGGTATGGAGAAGTCCATTCCTGAGTTGTACTCAATGCTGAAATCAGCGGAGGTCGAGATCAAAAAGGAGCATCAAGTGTTGATGGTGAATAAGACCACTAGTTTCAAGAAAGGCAAGGGTAAGAAGAACTTCAAGAAGGACGGCAAAGCTGTTGTCGTGCCCAGTAAACAAGTTGACGGGGAGAAGAACAAGAATGGACCCAATCCTGAGACTGAGTGCTTTTATTGCAAGGATACCAGTCACTGGAAGCGGAACTGCCCCAAGTACTTAGCGTATAAGAAGGCCAACAATGTTAAAGGCATATGTGATATACTTGTTATTGATGTGGACCTAACCAGCGCTCATAGTTATTGGGAGATGTAGTAGTAAATCAAAAAAATTCCTACGATCACCAAGATCTATCCATGGAGAAACCAGCAACGAGTGGGGAGAGATTGCATCTTCATACCTTTGAAGATCGCTAAGCGGAAGGGTTACAAGAACGCGGTTGGTGGAGTCGTACTCCTAGCAATTAAGATCGGGGTAGACTCCGATCTTAGCGCCGAACAACGGCGCCTCCGCGTTCAACACACGTGCAGCCCGATGACGTCTCCTACGTCTTGATCCAGCAAGGAGGAAGGAGAGGTTGAGGGAGAGCTCTGACAGCATGATGGCGTGGTGACGGTTGAGCTACGTGGACTCCGGCAGCGCTTCGCCAAGCGCTACGGAGAACGAGGAAGAGGAAGGGTAGGGCTGAGCCGAGAGAGAGAAAGAAGTCGTCGTCTCAAATCATCCCAAACCCTTGCATATATATAGGAGGAGAGAGAGGGAGGGCTTGTTGGGGAACGTCGCATGGGAAACAAAAAAATTCCTACGCACACGCAAACCTATCCATGGTGATGAGCATCTACGAGAGGGAGAGTGGATCTACGTACCCTTGTAGATCGCTAAGCGGGAAGCGTTAAGAAACACGGTTGGTGTAGTCGAACTTCTTCGCGATCCAAATCGCCGAGCGTCCCGCGATCCAATCACGAACCATCCCGCGAACACATCATGATCCGTCCCGCGAACTCATCATGATCCGTCTCACGATCTTGATCACGATCTGTCCCGCAAACTCATCACGATCCGTTCCGTGATCACATCACGAACCGTCTCGCGATCTCGATCACGGTCCTTCCGATCTAGCGCCGAACGGACGGCACCTCCGCGTTCAGCACACGTGCAGCTTGATGACGATCTCCACCGTATCGATCCAGCGAGAGGAGGTGGGGAGGAGAGAGAGTTCACCGGCAGTGTGACGGTGCTCCGGTGATGGTGGTGGATCAATTCCGGCAGGGCTTCGCCTAAGCGCTGCAGAAAACCGATCTAGAGGAGAAACTATGCACCGGTGTAACGGGTAGCACGTGGCCGGAAATTCTGTCCAAAAACCACTCAATCCACTAGTATATATAGGAGGAGAGGAGAGGAGAGGCAGCCTTGGCGCAGGGAGAGGCCCTTGGAGTTGGCCGAAATAGAGAGGAGGTGGAGGAGGACTCTCCTCCTCCAATCCTAGTAGGACTAGGATTCCTCCTTTTTGCCTTTTTCCACCTTTTTCCTTTAGGATTTCTTCTCCTGGAGCCATGGGCCTTTTGTGGCTGTTCCACCAGCCCACTAAGGTCTTGTTATTACTCTCCCACAGCCCATGGACCCCTTGGGGTCGAAATACCCCTCCCGGAGGTCTCCAGGTACACTACCAGCACTCCCGATACACTACCGATGAGCCCGAAACCTTTCCGACGACCAAACTGGGACTTCCTATATATGAATCTTTACCTCCGGACCATTCCGGAGCTCCTCGTGACGTCCGGGATCTCATCTGGGACTCCGAACAACCTTGGGTAACCACCATACATAACTCTACACTACTGAAACGTCAACGAACCTTAAGTGTGCAGACCCTGCGGGTTCGAGAACTATGTAGACATGACCGAGACACCTCTACGGTCAATAACCAATGGCGGGACCTGGACGTCCACATTGGTTCCTAAATATTCTACGAAGATCTTTATCGGTCGAACCTCTATGTCAAGGATTCAGTTAATCCCGTATAACGTTCCCTTTGTTCTTCGGTATGTTACTTGCCCGAGATTCGATCGTCGGTATCTCCATACCTAGTTCAACCTCGTTACTAGTAAGTCTCTTTACTCGTTCCATAATACAAGATCCCGCAACTAACAATTAGTCACATTGCTTGCAAGGCTCATTGTGATGTTGTATTACCGAGTGGGCCCTCAGATACCTCTCCATCACACGGAGTAACAAATCCCAGTCTCGATCCATGCCAACTCAACAGACACCATTGGAGATACCTGTAAAGCACCTTTATAGTCACCCAGTTACGTTGCGACGTTTTATACACACAAGGTACTCCTCCGATATCTGTGAGTTGCATGATCTCATGGTCATAGGAACACATACTTGACATGCGGAAAACAGTAGCAATAAACTGACACGATCATATGCTACGTTTGCAGTTTGGGTCTTGTCCATCACATCATTCTCCTAATGGTGTGACCCTGTTATCAAATGACATCTCATGTCCATGGCTAGGAAACCTTAACCATCTTTTGATCAACGAGCTAGTCTATTAGAGGCATACTAGGGACATGGTTTTGTCTATGTATCCATACATGCATCTAAGTCTCCGATCAATACAATTATAGCATGGATAATAAACGATTATCATGAACAAGGAAATATGATAATAACTAATTTATTATTGCCTCTAGGGCATATTTCCAACAGTCTCCCACTTGCACTAGAGTCAATAATCTAGTTCACATCACCATGTGATTCGCATTGTTATGAATCTAACACCCAATGAGTTCTGGGGCTCGATCATGCTTTGCATGTGAGAGAGGTCTTATAGTCAACGGGTCTGCGATATTCAGATCCGTGTGTACTTTGCAAATCTCTATGTCAAACCGTAAACACTGCTACCACACTCCGCTCGGTACTATTCCAAATGGCTGCTCCACTATACGTATCCAGATTGCTACTACGAGTCATCCGGATTAGTGTTAAAGCTTGTATCGATGTAACTCCTTACGACGAACTCTTTATCACCTCCATAATCGAGAAACATCTCCTCAGTATCTTAGTTACTGAGGATAATCTTGACCGCTGTCCAGTGATCCACTCCTGGTTCACTCTTGTACCCCCTGACGGACTCATGGCAAGGCACACACAGGTGCGGTACACAACATGGCATAATATAGAGCCTATGGCTAAGGCATAGGGGACGATGTTCGTCCTTTCTCTTTCTTCTGCCGTTGTCGAGCTTTGAGTCTCACTCAACTTTCACACCTTACAAATCAGGCGAGAACTCATTCTCTAATTGATCCATTTTGAACTCTTTCAAAATCTTGTCAAGGTATGCACTCATTGAAAGTCTCATCAAGTCATCCTTGATCTATCTCTATAGATCTTGATGCTCAACAATTAGGTAGTTTTATCCAGGTTTTACTTTGAAAATCACTTTCCAAACAACTGTTTATGCTTTCCAGAAATTCTACATTATTTCCGACCAACAATATGTCATCCACATATACTTATCAGAAATTCTATAGTGCTCCCACTCACTTTATTGTAAATACAAGTTTCTCGTAAACTTTGTATAAACTCAAAAACTTTGATCAACTCATCAAAGCGTATATTCCAACTCCGAGATGCTTGCTTCAGTCCATAGAAGGATCACTGAAGCTTGCTCACCTTTTAGCATCCTTAGGACTGACAAAACCTTTTGGTTGTATCACATACAACCTTTCCTCAAGTAAACCGTTAAGGAAACGATGTTTTGACATCCATCTGCCAGATTTCATAATTGAAAAAACAGCAACTGCTAACATAATTCCAACAGACTTTTAGCATCGCTACGAGTGAGAAAGCCTCATCGCAGTCAACTCCTTGAACTTGTCACAAACATCTTTGCAACAAGTCGAGCTTTACAAATGGTGACATTTACCATCAGTGTCTGTCTTCATTTCAAAGATCCATATGTACTCAACGACCTGCTGTCCAACGAGAAAGTCTACCAAAGTCTATACTTGGTTTTCATACATGGATCCTATCTCGGATTTCATGGCCTCCAACCATTTGTCGGAATCCGGGCCCATCATCGCTTATCCATAGCTCGTAGGTTCATCGTTGTCCAACAACATGACCTCCAAGACAGGGTTGCCGTACCGCTTAGGAGCAGTACACATCCTTGTCGACCTACGAAGTTCGATAGTAACTTGATCCTGAAGCTTCATGATCATCATCATTAACTTCCTCTTCAACTAACGTAGGCTTCACAGAAACATCTTTCTGCGTTGCGCTACTCTCTGGTTGAACAAAGGTTTAACAACCTCATCAAGTTCTATCTTCCTCCCACTCAATTCTTTCGAGAGACACATTTCCTCGAGAAAGGATCTGTTTAAGCAACAAACACTTTGCACTTGGATCTGAGATAGAAGGTTCACCCAACTGATCTTAGGGTATTCTATGAAGATGCATTTGTCCGCCTTGGGTTCGACCTCATTAGGTGAAAACATTTTCCACACAAGCGTCGCAGCCCCAAACATTAAGAAATGACAGCTTAGGTTTCTATCAAACCATAATTCACGCGGTGTCATCTCAACGGATTTAGATGGTGCCCTTTTTAAAGTGAATGTAGTTGTCTCTAATGCATAACCCCAAAATTATAGTAGTAAAACGACAAGAGACATCATAGCACGCACCATGTCCAATAGAGCATAACTATGATGTTCGGACACACCATCACACTATGGTGTTCCAGGTGGCATTTAGTTGTGAAACAACTTTCACATTGTCTCAAGTTGTATGCCAAACTCGTGACTCAGATATTCACCTCCACGATCATATCGCAGTCATTTTTATCTTCTTGTCACGATGATCTTTAAACTTCACTCTGAATTTGCTTGAACCTTTCAAACGATTCAGACTTGTGTTTGATTAAGTAAATATACACTATATCTACTAAAATCATCAGTGAAGGTAAGAAAATAACAATATCCACTGCACGCTACAAGACTCACTAGATTGCATACATCAACATGTATCATTTCCAATGAATCACTTGCCCGCTCCATCCAATGGGGTCCTTTAGTCATCTTGCCCAAGAGGCATGGTTCGCATGCCTCAACCAATTCGAAATCGAATGAGTCCAAATATCCATCACCATGGAGTTTCTTCATGCGCTTTATACCAATATGACATTTTGCGGCAGTGCCACAAGTATGTGGTACTATCATTATTTAACTTTGTATCTTTTGACATCAATGTTATGAACATGTGTATTACTACGATCAAGATTTCAACAAACCATTCTCACTGGGTGCATGACCATTGAAGGTTTTATTCATGTAAACAGAATAACTATTATTCTCTGACTTAAATGAATAACCGTATTGCAACAAACATGATCTAATCATGTTCATGCTCAACGCAAAACACCAAATAACATTTATTCAGGTTCGTCACTAATCCTGAAGGTAGAGAGAGCGTGCGATGTTGATCACATCAACCTTGGAAACTTTTCCAATACACATCGTCACCTCACCCTTAGCTAGTTCTCCGTTTATTCTGTAGCTTTTATTTCGAGTTACTAACATTTAGCAACCGAACCGGTATCCAATACCTAGGTGCTACTAGGAGTACTAGCAAGGTACACATCAATAACTCGTATATCAAATATACTTCTGTCGATGTTGCCAGCCTTCTTATCTACCAAGTATCTAGGATTGTTCCGCTTCAGCGACCTCTCACCTCATAATAGAAGCACTTAGTCTTAGGTTTGAGTTCAACTTTGGGTTGCTTCACTGGAGCAGCAACTGACTTGCTATCCATGAAGTTTCCCTCCTTGCTCTTGCCCTTTTCGAAACTAGTGGTTTGATTAACCATCAACACTTGACGCTCCTTCTTGATTTCTACCTTCGCGGTGTCAAACATCGCGAACAGCTCAGGGATCAATACTTCTATCCCTGGTGTATTATAGTTCATCACTAAGTTCTAGAAGCTTTAGTGAAAGTGACTTGGAGAACTATATCAATCACTATCTTATCTGGAAGATCAACTCCCACTTGATTCAAGCGATTGTACTACCCAGACAATCTGAGTACATGCTCAACGATTGAGCTATTCTCCTTCATCTTACAGGCAAAGAATCTTTGTTGGAGATCTCATATCTCGCAACACAGGCACGAGCCTGAGATCACAATCTCTGCTCCTAGAACATCTCATATGTTCCATGACGTTCAAAACGTTTCGGAGCCTCAATTCTAAGCCGTAATGCATGACGCACTAAACTATCAAGTAGTCATCGAAACGTGCTTGTTAGATGTTCACAACATCTATAGACGATGCTAGAGGGGGTGGCGCACCGAGCGGTGCATTAAGGACATAAGCCTTCTGTGCAGCAATGAGGACAATCCTCAGATCACGGACCCAGTCCGCAATATTGCTACCAACATCTTTCAACTCTATTTCTCTAGGAACATATAAAAATTTAAGGGAGCTACAGCGCAAGCTAGTAATCTACAACATAATTTGCAAAGACACTTTGACTATGTTCATGATAATGAGTTCAATTAATCATATTACTTAAGAACTCCCACTCAAATTGATATCCCTCCGATCATTCGAGTGATACATGATCCAAATTTCACCAACTCAAGTCCGATCATCACGTGAGTTGAGGTGGCTGCAATGTTGAACATCATCATGTTGATCATATCTACTATATGACTCATGTTCGACCTTTCGGTCTCTTGTGTTCCGAGGCCATGTCTGTACATGCTAGGCTTGTCAAGTTTAACCCGAGTGTTCTGCATGTGCAAATTTGGCTTGCACCCATTGTATGTGAACGTAGAGTCTATCACACCCGATCATCACGTGGTGTCTCAACACGACGAACTTTCGCAATGGTGCACACTCAGGGAGAACACAATTTATCTTGAAATTAAGTGAGGGATCACCTTATAATGCTACCATCGTCCTAAGCAAAACAAGGTGCATAAAAAGGATTAACATCACATGCAAATCATAAGTGACATGATATGGCCATGAACTTGTGCTTTTGATCTCCATCTAGAAAGCACCGGCATGATCTCCATCGTCACCGGCATGACACCATGATCTCCATCATCTTGATCTCCATCAACGTGTCGCCATTGGGGTTGTCACGCCCTGCATGCTTCTACTACTATTGCTACCGTTTAGCGATAAAGTAAAGCATTACATAGTGCTTAATGATTGACACGCAGGTCATACAATAATTAAAGACAACCCTATGGCTCCTGTCGGTTGCCGTACTCATCGACATGCAAGTCGTGATAATCTATACATCACATGATCATCTCATACATCACATATATCACATCACGTAATTGGCCATATCACATCACAACATACCCTGCAAAAACAAGTTAGACGTCCTCTAATTGTTGTTGCATGTTTTACGTGGCTGCTACGGGTATCTAGCAAGAACAATTCTCACCTACGCAAAAACCACAACGGTGATACACTAGTTGCTTTTCAACCTTCTCAAGGACCGCCTTTGTCGAATCCGATCCAACTAAAGTGAGAGAAACTGTCACCCGCAAGCCATCTAGGCAACAAGTTGCGCCGAGGGAACCGGTCTCTCGTAAGCGTACGAGTAATGTTAGTCCGGGCCGCTTCATCTCACAATCCCGCTGAACCAAAATACGACCAAGGGAGGAAGCAATCTAAGCATCAACGCCCACAAACTTTTTGTGTTCTACTTGATATCTCATCGAACCATCAACCTAGCTCATGATGCCACTGTTGGGGAACGTCGCATGGGAAACAAAACTTTTCCTACGCACACGCAGACCTATCCATGGTGATGAGCATCTACGAGAGGGAGAGTGGATCTACGTACCCTTGTAGATCGCTAAGCGGGAAGCGTTAAGAAACACGGTTGGTGTAGTCGAACTTCTTCGCGATCCAAATCGCCGAGCGTCCCGCGATCCAATCACGAACCATCCCGCGAACACATCATGATCCGTCCCGCGAACTCATCATGATCCGTCTCACGATCTTGATCACGATCTGTCCCGCGAACTCATCACGATCCGTTCCGTGATCACATCACGAACCGTCTCGCGATCTCGATCACGGTCCTTCCGATCTAGCGCCGAACGGACGGCACCTCCGCGTTCAGCACACGTGCAGCTTGATGACGATCTCCACCGTCTCGATCCAGCGAGAGGAGGTGGGGAGGAGAGAGAGTTCACCGGCAGCGTGACGGTGCTCCGGTGATGGTGGTGGAGCAATTCCGGCAGGGCTTCGCCTAAGCGCTGCAGAAAACCGATCTAGAGGAGAAACTATGCACCGGTGTAACGGGTAGCACGTGGCCGGAAATTCTGTCCAAAAACCACTCAATCCACTAGTATATATAGGAGGAGAGGAGAGGAGAGGCAGCCTTGGCGCAGGGAGAGGCCCTTGGAGTTGGCCGAAATAGAGAGGAGGTGGAGGAGGACTCTCCTCCTCCAATCCTAGTAGGACTAGGATTCCTCCTTTTTGCCTTTTTCCACCTTTTTCCTTTAGGATTTCTTCTCCTGGAGCCATGGGCCTTTTGTGGCTGTTCCACCAGCCCACTAAGGTCTTGTTATTACTCTCCCACAGCCCATGGACCCCTTGGGGTCGAAATACCCCTCCCGGAGGTCTCCAGGTACACTACCAGCACTCCCGATACACTACCGATGAGCCCGAAACCTTTCCGACGACCAAACTGGGACTTCCTATATATGAATCTTTACCTCCGGACCATTCCGGAGCTCCTCGTGACGTCCGGGATCTCATCCGGGACTCCGAACAACCTTGGGTAACCACCATACATAACTCTACACTACTGAAACGTCAACGAACCTTAAGTGTGCAGACCCTGCGGGTTCGAGAACTATGTAGACATGACCGAGACACCTCTACGGTCAATAACCAATGGCGGGACCTGGACGTCCACATTGGTTCCTAAATATTCTACGAAGATCTTTATCGGTCGAACCTCTATGTCAAGGATTCAGTTAATCCCGTATAACGTTCCCTTTGTTCTTCGGTATGTTACTTGCCCGAGATTCGATCGTCGGTATCTCCATACCTAGTTCAACCTCGTTACTAATTTATTATTGCCTCTAGGGCATATTTCCAACAGGGCTGCCTTGGCCCCTCATCCAAGTAGGAGAGGTTCGGCCGACCCTAGGGGAAGAGTCCACCTCCCACAAGGGAGGTGGATCTCCTCTTTTTCAAACTCCTTTGCCCTATCTCCTAATCTCCAGCTGCATGGGACTTTATAGAAGGTCTTGTCCAGATCAATAAGGGCTGGCACACCTCCTCTAAGGGCCCACAAAGTCCTATGGTCTTCACACCCCTCCCGGGGGTCCTCCGGCACCCTCCCGGCACTCCCGGTACACTACCGATGAGCCCAAAAACTTTCCGGTGACCAAAACTGGACTTCCTATATATCAATCTTTACCTCCGGACCATTCCGGAGCTCCTCGTGACATCCGGGATCTCATCCGGGACTCCGAACAACCTTCGGTAATCACGTATACCATTTCCCTATAACCCTAGCGTCAGCGAACCCTAAGTGTGTAGACCCTACGGGTTCGAGAGACATGTAGACATGACCGAGACACCTCTCCGGTCAATAACCAACAGCGGGATCTGGATACCCATGTTGGCTCCCACATGCTCCACGATGATCTCATCGGATGAACCAGGATGTCGGGGATTCAATCAATCCTGTATACAATTCCCTTTGTCTATCGGTATGATACTTGCCCGAGATTCGATCGTCGGTATCTCTATACCTTGTTCAATCTCGTTACCGGCAAGTCTCTTTAATCATTCCATAATACATCATCCCGTGACTACCTCCTTAGTCACATTGAGCTCATTATGATGATGTCTTACTGAGTGGGCCCAGAGATACCTCTCCGTCACACGGAGTGACAAATCCCAGTCTCGATTCGTGCCAACCCAACAGACACTTTCGGAGATACCCGTAGTGCACCTTTATAGACACCCAGTTATGTTGTGACGTTTGGCACACCCAAAGCATTCCTACGGTATCCGGGAGTTGCACAATCTCATGGTCTAAGGAAACGATACTTGACATTGAAAAGCTTTAGCAAAAGAACTACACGATCTTGTGCTATGCTTAGGATTGGGTCTTGTCCATCACATCATTCTCCTAATGATGTGATCCCGTTATCAATGACATCCAATGTCCATGGCCATGAAACCGTGACCATCTATTGATCAACGAGCTAGTCAACTAGAGGCTCACTAGGGACATGTTGTGGTCTATGTATTCACACATGTATTACATTTTCCGATTAACACAATTATAGCATGAACAATAGACAATTATCATGAACTAGGAAATACAATAATAACCATTTTATTATTGCCTCTAGGGCATATTTCCAAAAGTCTCCCACTTGCACTAGAGTCAATAATCTAGTTACATTGTGATGAATCGAACACCCATAGAATTCTGGTGTTGATCATGTTTTGCTCGTGATTGAGGTTTAGTCAATGGATCTGCGACATTCAGATCCGTATGCACTTTACAAATATCTATATCTCCCTCCTGAATGTAATCACGGATGGAGTTGAAGCGGCGCTTGATGTGTCTTGTCTTCTTGTGAAACCTGGGCTGCTTCGCAAGGGCAATAGCTCCAGTGTTGTCAACGAATAGAGTCATCGGGCCCGACACACTTGGAATTACTCCTAGGTCAGTGATGAACTCCTTCATCCAGACTCCTTCCTTTGCTGCTTCCGAAGCAGCTATGTACTCCGCTTCACATGTAGATGCCGCCAAGACGCTTTGTTTGTTGCTGCACCAGCTGACTGCCCCTCCGTTCAAAACATACACGTATCCAGTTTGCGACTTGGAGTCATCCGGATCTGTGTCGAAGCTAGCATCGACATAACCCTTTACGACGAGCTCTTTGGCACCTCCATATACGAGAAACATGTCCTTTGTCCTTTTCAGGCACTTCAGGATATTCTTGACCGCTGTCCAGTGTTCCGCTCCGGGATCACTTTGGTACCTCCCTACCAAACTTATGGCAAGGTTCACATCAGGTCTGGTACACAGCATGGCATACATAATAGAGCCTATGGCTGAAGCATAGGGGATGACACTCATCTCTTCTCTATCCTTTGTCGTGGTTGGGCATTGAGTCGTACTCAATCTCACACCTTGTAACGCAGGCAAGAACCCTCTTCTTGGACTGATCCATATTGAACTTCTACAATATCTTGTCAAGGTATGTGCTTTGTGAAAGACCTAAGAGGCGTCTCGATCTATCTCTATAGATCTTAATACCTAATATGTAAGCAGCTTCTCCAAGGTCCTTCATTGAAAAACACTTATTCAAGTAGGCCTTTACACTTTCCAAGAGTTCTATATCATTTCCCATTATCAGTATGCATCCACATATAATATCAGAAATGCTACAGAGCTCCCACTCACTTTCTTATAAATACAGGGTTCTCCATAAACCTGTACAAACCCAAACGCTTTAATCACCTCATTAAAGCGAATGTTCCAACTCCGAGATGCTTGCACCAGCCCATAGATGGAGCGCTGGAGCTTGCATACTTTGTTAGCATCTTTAGGATCGACAAAACCTTCTGGCTGCACCATATACAGTTCTTCCTTGAGGAAGCCATTAAGGAATGCCGTTTTGATGTCCATTTGCCAGATCTCATAATCATAAAATGCGGCAATAGCTAACATGATTCGGACAGACTTCAGCATCGCTACGGGTGAGAAAGTCTCATCATAGTCAACTCCTTGAGCTTGTCGATAACCCTTAGCGACAAGCCGAGCCTTATAGACGGTTACATTACCATCCGCGTCAGTCTTCTTCTTAAAGATCCATTTATTTTAAATGGCTCGCTTATCATCAGGCAAGTCCACCAAAGTCCATACTTTGTTCTCATACATGGATCCTATCTCGGATTTCATGGCTTCAAGCCATTTTTTGGAATCCGGGCCCGCCATCGCTTCTTCATAGTTCGAAGGTTCACCGTTGTCTAACAACATGATCTCTAGGACTGGGTTGTCGTACTACTCTGGTGCGGAACGTGTCCTAGTGGACCTTCGACGTTCAATAGTAACTTGATCTGAAGTTTCATGATCATCATCATTAACTTCCTCTCCAGCCGGTGTAGGCTCCACAGAAACAACTTCCTGTGTTGCGCTACTCTTCAGTTCGAGTGGAGGTACAATTACCTCATCAAGTTCTATTTTCCTCCCACTTACTTCTTTCGAGAGAAACTCTTTCTCGAGAAAGGATCCATTCTTGGCAACAAAGACTTTGCCCTTGGATCGTAGGTAGAAGGTATAACCAATAGTCTCTTTGGGATATCCTATGAAGACGCACTTTTCCGCTTTGGGTTCGAGCTTCTTAGGTTGAAGTTTCTTCACATAAGCATCGCATCCCCAAACTTTTAGAAACGACAGCTTAGGTTTCTTTCCAAACCATAATTCTTACGGTGTCGTCTCGACGGATTTTGACGGTGCCCTATTTAAAGTGAATGCGGCAGTCTCTAATGCGTATCCCCAAAATGATAGAGGTAAGTCGGTAAGAGACATCATAGATCGTACCATATCTAATAGAGTGCGATTACGACATTCAGACACACCATTTCGCTGAGGTGTGCCAGGGTTGCGTGAGTTGTGAAACAATTCCTCATTTCCTTAGGTGCGTGCCAAACTCATGACTTAAATATTCTCCGCCACGATCAGATCGTAGGCACTTTATTTTCTTGTCACGTTGATTCTCTACCTCACTCTGAAATTCCTTGAACCTTTCAAAAGTTTCAGACTTATGTTTCATTAAGTAGACATACCCATATCTACTCAAGTCATCAGTGAGGGTGAGAACATAACGGTAGCCACCACGAGTCTCGACACTCATTGGACCGCATACATCGGTATGTATTATTTCCAACAAGTCAGTTGCTCGCTCCATTGTTCCGGAGAACGGAGTCTTGGTCATCTTGCCCATGAGGCATGGTTCGCACGTGTCAAATGATTCGAAATCAAGAGACTCCAAAAGTCCATCAGTATGGAGCTTCTTCATGCGTTTGACACCAATATGACCAAGGCGGCAGTGCCACATGTAAGTGGGACTATCGTTATCAACCTTACACTTTTTGGTACTCACACTATGGACATGTGTAACATCACGTTCGAGATTCATCAAAAATAAACCATTGACCAGCGGGGCATGACCATAAAACATTTCTCTCTTATAAATAGAACAACCATTATTCTCAGATTTAAATGAGTAGCCATCTCGCATCAAGCGAGATCCAGATACAATGTTCATGCTCAAAGCTGGTACTAAATAACAATTATTAAGGTTTAACACTAATCCCGAAGGTAGATGTAGAGGTAGCGTGCCGACGGCGATCACATCGACCTTGGAACCATTCCCGACGCGCATCGTCACCTCGTCCTTTGCGAGCCTCCGCTTATTCCGCAACTCCTGCTTGGAGTTACAAATGTGAGCAACTGCACCGGTATCAAATACCGAGGAGCTCAAATTTGATACCGGTGCGGTTGCTCACATTTGTAACTCTAAGCAGGAGTTGCGGAATAAGCGGAGACTAGCAAAGGACAAGGTGACAATGCGCGTCGGGAATGGTTCCAAGGTCGATGTGATCGCCATTGGCACGCTACCTCTACATCTACCTTTGGGATTAGTTTTAAACCTTAATAATTGTTATTTAGTACCAGCTTTGAGCATGAACATTATATCTGGATCTCGCTTGATGCGAGATGGCTACTCATTTAAATCTGAGAATAATGGTTGTTCTATTTATATGATAGAAATGTTTTATGGTCATGCCCCGCTGGTCAATGGTTTATTTTTGATGAATCTTGAACGTGATGTTACCCATGTCCATAGTGTGAGTACCAAACAGTGTAAAGTTGATAACGATAGTCCTACTTACATGTGGTACTGCCGCCTTGGTCATATTGGTGTCAAACGCATGAAGAATCTTCATGCTGATGGACTTTTGGAGTCTCTTGATTTCGAATCATTTGACACGTGCGAACCATGCCTCATGGGCAAGATGACCAAGACTCCGTTCTCCGGAACAATGGAGCGAGCAACTGACTTGTTGGAGATAATGCATACCGATGTATGCGGTCCAATGAGCGTCGAGGCTCGCGGTGGCTACCGTTATGTTCTCACCCTCATTGATGACTTGAACAAATATGGGTATGTCTACTTAATGAAACACAAGTCTGAAACCTTTGAAAGGTTCAAGGAATTTTAGTGGGAGGTAGAGAATCAACGTGACAGGAAAATAAAGTGCCTACGATCTAATCGTGGTGGAGAATATTTAAGTCACGAGTTTGGCACGCACCTAAGGATATGACGAATTATTTCACAACTCACGCTGCCTGGCACACCTCAGAGAAATGGTGTGTCTGAACGTCGTAATCGCACTCTATTGGATATGGTGTGATCTATGATGTCGCTTACCGACTTACCGCTATTATTTTGGAGATATGCATTAGAGACTATCGCAATCACTTTAAATAGGGCACCGTCAAAGTCTGTTGAGACGACACCGTATGAATTATGGTTTGGAAAGAAACCTAAGCTGTCGTTTCTAAAAGTTTGAGGATGCGTTGCTTATGTGAAGAAACTTCAACCTAAGAAGCTCGAACCCAAAGCGGAAAAGTGCGTCTTCATGGGATATCCCAAGGAGACTATTGGGTATACCTTCTACCTCAGATCCGAAGGCAAAGTCTTTGTTGCCAAGAATGGATCCTTTCTTGAGAAAGAGTTTCTCGCGAAAGAAGTAAGTGGGAGGGAAATAGAACTTGATGAGGTAATTGTACCTCCTCGAACCGGAGAGTAGCGCAGCATGGGAAGTCTTTCCATGGAGCCTACACTGGCTGTAGGGGAAGTTAATGATGATGATCATGAAACTTCAGATCAAGTTACTATTCAATGTCGAAGGTCCACTAGGACACGTTCTGCACCAGAGTGGTACGACAACCCTGTCCTGGAGATCATGTTGTTGGACAATGGTGAACCTTCGAACTATGAAGAAGCGATGGCGAACCCGGATTCCAAAAAATGGCTTGAAGACATGAAATCCGAGATAGGATCCATGTATGAGAACAAAGTATGGACTTTGGTGGACTTGCCTGATGATAAGCGAGCTATTGAAAATAAATGGATCTTTAAGAAGAAGACTGACGCGGATGGTAATGTTACCGTCTATAAGGCTCGGCTTGTCGCTAAGGGTTGTCGACAAGTTCAAGGAGTTGACTACGATGAGACTTTCTCACCCGTAGCGATGCTGAAGTCTATCCAAATCATGTTAGTAATTGCCGCATTTTATGATTATGAGATCTGGCAAATGGCTGTCAAAATGACATTCCTTAATGGCTTCCTCAAGAAAGAACTATATATGATGCAGCCGAAAGGTTTTGTTGATCCTAAAGATGCTAACAAAGTATCCAAGCTCCAGCACTCCATCTATGGGCTGGTGCAAGCATCTCGGAGTTGGAACATTTGCTTTAATGAGGTGATTAAAGCGTTTGGGTTTGTGCAGGTTTATGGAGAACCCTGTATTTACAAGAAAGTGAGTGGGAGCTCTGTAGCATTTCTCATATTATATGTGGATGACATACTGGTAATGGGAAATGATATAGAACTTTTGGAAAGTGTAAAGGTCTACTTGAATAAATGTTTTTCAATGAAGGACCTTGGAGAAGCTGCTTGCATATTAGGTATTAAGATCTATAGAGATAGATCGAAACGCCTCATAGGTCTTTCACAAAGCACATACCTTGAAAAGATATTGAAGAAGTTCAATATGGATCAGTCCAAGAAGGGGTTCTTGCCTGTGTTACAGGGTGTGAGATTGAGTACGACTCAATGCCCGACCACGGCAAAGGATAGAGAAGAGATGAGTGCCATCCCCTATGCTTCAGCCATAGGCTCTATTATGTATGTCATGTTGTGTACCAGACCTAATGTGAATCTTGCCATAAGTTTGGTAGGGAGGTACCAAAGTGATCCCGGAGTGGAACACTGGACAGCGGTCAAGAATATCCTGAAGTACTTGAAAAGGACAAATGACATGTTTCTCATATATGGAGGTGCCGAAGAGCTCGTCGTAAAGGGTTACGTTGATGCTAGCTTTCACACAGATCCGGACGACTCCAAGTCGCAAACCGGATACGTGTATATTTTGAACAGAGGGGCAGTCAGCTGGTGCAGCAGCAAGCAAAGCGTCGTGGCAGCATCTATATTTGAAGCGGAGTACATAGCTACTTCAGAAGCAGCAAAGGAAGGAGTCTGGATGAAGGAGTTCATCACCGACCTAGGAGTGATTCCAAATGCGTCGGGCCCGATGACTCTATTCTGTGATAACACTGGAGCTATTGCCCTTGCCAAGGAGCCTAGGTTTCACAAGAAGACAAGACACATCAAGCACTGCTTCAATTCCATTCATGATTACATTCAGGAGGGGGATATAGATATTTGTAAAGTACATACGGATCTGAATGTCGCAAATCCGTTGACTAAACCTCTCTCACGAGCGAAACATGATCAACACCAGAATGCCATGGGTGTTCGATTCATCACAATGTAACTAGATTATTGACTCTAGTGCAAGTGGGAGACTGTTGGAAATATGCCCTAGAGGCAATAATAAAATGGTTATTATTGTATTTCCTTGTTCATTATAATTGTCTATTGTTAATGCTATAATTGTGTTAACCGAAAACCGTAATGCATGTGTTAATACATAGACCACAACGTGTCCCTAGTGAGCCTCTAATTGGCTAGCTCGTTGATTAATAGATGGTCACGGTTTCATGACCATGGACATTGGATGTCGTTGATAACAGGATCACATCATTAGGAGAATGATGTGATGGACAAGACCCAATCGTAAGCATAGCACAAGATCGTGTAGTTCGTCTGCTGAAGCTTTTCTAATGTCAAGTATCGTTTCCTTAGACCATGAGATTGTGAAACTCCTGGATACCGAATGCTTTGGGTGTGCCAAACGTCACAACGTAATTGGGTGGCTATAAAGGTGCACTACGGGTATCTCCGAAAGTGTCTGTTAGGTTGGCATGAATCGAGACTGGGATTTGTCACTCCGTGTGACGGAGAGGTATCTCTGGGCCCACTCGGTAAGACATCATCATAATGAGCTCAATTTGACTAAGGAGTTAGCCACGGGATGATGTGTTACGGAACGAGTAAAGAGACTTGCCGGTAACGAGATTGAACAAGGTATAGGGATACCGATGATCGAATCTCGGGCAAGTATCATACCGGTAGACAAAAGGAATTGTATACGGGATTGATTGAATCCCTGACATCATGGTTCATCTGATGAGATCATTGTGGAGCATGTGGAAACCAACATGGGTATCCAGATCCAACTGTTGGTTATTGACCAGAGAGGTGTCTCGGTCATGTCTACGTGTCTCCCGAACCCGAAGGGTCTACACACTTATGGTTCGATGACGCTAGGGATATAGGAAAATGGTATATGTGATTACCGAAGGTTGTTTGGAGTCCCAGATAAGATCCCGGACGTTACGAGGAGCTTCGGAATGGTCTGGAGATAAAGATTGATATATAGGAAGTCCTGTTTTGGTCACCGGAAAGTTTTCGGGCTCATCGGTAGTGTACCGGGAGTGCCGGGAGCGTGCCGGAGGACCCCCATGAGGGGTGTGACGACCAAAGGACATTATGGTCTATTAGATAAAGTGTGCCAGCCCTTATTGGGCTGGTAAAGACCTTTGCTAAAGGCTCATGCGCATAGGGATAAAGAGATAAGGCAAAAAGGAGTTTGAAAGGAGGAGATCCACCTCCCTTGTGGGAGGTGGATTCCTCCCCTAGCTCGGCCGAACCTCTCCTCCTTGGAGGAGGGGCCAAGGCAGCCCTCCCTCTCCCTCCTCCTATATACACTTGAGGTTTTTGCTGTTTTGAGACAAGATTAGATCTCCCTCTCCCACGGCGCAGCCCTACCTCTCTTCTTCCTCCTCGGCAGTGCTTAGGCGAAGCCCTGCCGGAATACCTTGCTGCTCCACCTCCACCACGCCGTCGTGCTCCTGTTGAAGCTCTTCCCCAACCTCTCCCTCCTCCTTGCTATATCAAGGCACGGGAGATGTCACCGGGCTATACGTGTGTTGGACGCGGAGGCGCCGTTGTTCGGCGCTAAGATCGGAGTCCACCGCGATCTGAATCGCTACGAGTACGACTCCACCAACCGCGTTCTTGTAACGCTTCCGCTTAGCAATCTTCAAAGGTATGAAGATGCAATCTCTCCCCACTCGTTGCTGGTTTCTCCATAGATAGATCTTGGTGATCATAGGAATTTTTTTGATTTACTACTACGTCTCCCAACATGTAGACCCTACGGGTTCGGGAGCCACATAGACATGACCGAGACACCTCTCCGGTCAGTAACCAACAGCGGGATCTGGATACCCATGTTGGCTCCCACATGCTCCACGATGATCTCATCGGATGAACCACGATGTCGGGGATTCAATCAATCCCGTATACAATTCCCTTTGTCTACCGGTATGATACTTGCCCGAGATTCGATCGTCGGTATCCCTATACCTTGTTCAATCTCGTTACCGGCAAGTCTCTTTACTCGTTCCGTAACACATCATCCCATGGCTAACTCCTTAGTACCTTTGAGCTCATTATGATGATATCTTACCGAGTGGGCCCAGATATCTCTCTCCGTCACACGGAGTGACAAATCCCAGTCTCGATTCGTGCCAACCCAACAGACACTTTCGGAGATACCCATAGTGCATCTTTATAGCCACCCAGTTACGTTGTGACGTTTGGCACACCCAAAGCATTCCTACGGTATCTGGAAATTGCACAGTCTCATGGTCTAAGGAAATGATACTTGACATTGGAAAAGTTTTAGCAGATGAAATACATGATCTTTTGCTGTGCTTAGGATTGGGTCTTGTCCATCACATCATTCTTCTAATGATGTGATCCCGTTATCAACGACATCCAGTGTCCATGGTCATGAAACCGTGACCATCTATTGATCAACGAGCTAGTCAACTAGAGGCTCACTAGGGACACGTTGTGGTCTATGTATTCACACATGCATTACGGTTTCCGGTTAACACAATTATAGCATGAACAATAGACAATTATCATGAACAAGGAAATACAATAAGAACCATTTTATTATTGCCTCTAGGGCATATTTCCAACATTTACCTGGCCTATAAAAGTTAATAAATAAAATAAAATAAATCCTAAATGATCATGCCGTGCCAGTGCACGTGACTAGCCTCCAGGCTTAGACACGTCCCGAGACGGGCCATGCGCCAAACTCTACCCGATTAACCACGTGTCGGGCCGGCCCATCACGTATAAGGCACGTGTGCTAACGGACTGACCTGCCAGGCTTGGCCCAGTTGGCCAGATTTGCCCCGGTCTTCATCGGGCCATGCCGACGTGGCAAAGGAGATACACACGAAATTGCTCAAAAAAAGAAAGAAAGAAGATACGCGCGAAAAAAACTACCCCGCCTAATCCTCTCGTCATTCACCCTCTCTCTCCCCATGCGCCATCAGTCCCCGCCACCGCACGGCCTTCCTCCCAGCGCGCCACCTTCCATGCCACCACACCCATTCCTCCCCAAATCCCTCATGACCCCAACCCACCGGCGATGGCGCCACCTTCCACAGGCCAGAGCGCAGCGCCACCACCCCACGCCGATGCTCATCTGCCCTCGACGAACACCGCACCCGCGCGCCATATCGTCTTCCTCAGCCAGCCGTCACCATGGCGGGTGGTGCTCTCCTCTCCACCGGCAGCCCCACCCCATCCCCAACACCCTGCGCATCTCCGCCCCGACCTGTCCGGTTGAATGGATTTTAAAGAATGACCTACTTTCATGACGCTCGGCTTCAGGGCGTCATGCTTATGGTGAATGGTTTCGTGGGTGCCCTAACACATCCTCAAAAAATTTAATTTTTAATTTTTTTCTATTCAATACTCGCAGTCTAATCTTAACGTTTTTAAATTTATTTATGAAGGGAGTACAAGGGTAAAATAATAAACTAGCATTTCTATGATTATGCCTTGCATTTTTTTGTTGTGAATGAAAAAATTGGCATCCCTCGTGGTCGAGAGACTCATGACGCCGTCAGCTGCCCATGGCACCCTTGACCAGGGCATCACAAAAATGTATTATTCATTAAATCTTTTCAAACCAGATTCGTTTTGTACTAAAGTTCTTTAAAAGCAATATTTTTGCCTTTTTTTTCCACAGATGACATCTAAATTTGGTCTCTAACTTTAAAGCCGGACAAGTAATACCTCCAACTCATAAAAGTAGGATCCTGATAATTGCTACATATATGTCTTTTTTTAAAACGCAGGACAGGCGCAAGCGTTCAAATACACGCGCATACACTCATCCATATGAATGTACACATCCTATCCATATGAGCACCTCCAAGAGACTGAGCTGACATATAATCTTGAAATTTACGAAGTCACCGTAGGCGCCTCGTCGTCGATGGGAACATCTTCTCCCACTGAATGCACATCACCGAAAATCCTGAAATACATCCAGGAATAAATGCGAGCACCAGGATTTGAACCCTGATGGACTGGGATACCACAGTCCCTCTAACCATCCAACCACAGGTTGATTCACAATAATTGCTACATATATGTCATGAACACATGGCATCTCCAATCATTTTCATGACAAGTTTAATCACGCGAGGATGTCAACTTTCTTGTTCAATGATAAGTCTTCACTTTTTTGGGAAGAATTGATTTTACTCCCCCTCCCCAGTTCGCTCGCCTTTGATCCTAGACCCCCTTGTTCGTTTGTCTCCCTCTGACCCCCCTAATTCTATCAACCTCTTGCTGATTGCCCCCCTGGCGTTGTTATCTGCTTAATTAGCTGGACTAAAATGCTCTCGTGGAGTTCCCTCAAAGCACGAGACATAGGAGGGCTGGCTTGTTCGTTTCACTTCTCGCTTCTCTCCCTCTCTCTCAGCTTGTCCGTCCTAGCGAGGCGACCAGCCACCAAAGCCGCTGTGCCCCGGTCTGTCGCCCTGCTGCCTCCCCCCCCCCCCACCCACCCACCCACCTCACACCCCACCCCAAATCTGCCGCCCTCCATTGCTGCCCAGGTAAGGCAAGCTTTTTCCCTTCTGTATCTATGGATTTTGTGTGGCTCCTCTTGTACGATTGTCTAAATCGTAGAAATCCTAGGTGCTGATGGAGATTAACATTCGGATGAGATACAAAGATGCTCCTTTTAAACTGAAGAGCACTTGTGTCTAAACTTATTTTTAATGGATGGTTATATGCAAACAAATCTGTTAAACATGCCAAAGGGGGCAATCAGCAAGAAATAGAGAGAACTGAGGGGACTCAGATGGAGGCAAACGAAGAAGAGGGTATTAAATCGTAGAAATCCTAGGTGCTGATGGAGATTAACATTCGGATGAGATACAAAGATGCTCCTTTTAAACTGAAGAGCACTTGTGTCTAAACTTATTTTTAATGGACGGTTATATGCAAACAAATCTGTTAAACATGCCAAAGGGGCCAATCAGCAAGAAATAGAGAGAACTGAGGGGACTCAGATGGAGGCAAACGAAGAAGAGGGTATTAAATCTTAGAAATCCTAGGTGCTGATGGAGATTAACATTCGGATGAGATACAAAGATGCTCCTTTTAAACTGAAGAGCACTTGTGTCTAAACTTATTTTTAATGGACGGTTATATGCAAACAAATCTGTTAAACATGCCAAAGGGGGCAATCAGCAAGAAATAGAGAGAACTGAGGGGACTCAGATGGAGGCAAACGAAGAAGAGGGTATTAAATCGTAGAAATCCTAGGTGCTGATGGAGATTAACATTCGGATGAGATACAAAGATGCTCCTTTTAAACTGAAGAGCACTTGTGTCTAAACTTATTTTTAATGGACGGTTATATGCAAACAAATCTGTTAAACATGCCAAAGGGGGCAATCAGCAAGAAATAGAGAGAACTGAGGGGACTCAGATGGAGGCAAACGAAGAAGAGGGTATTAAATCGTAGAAATCCTAGGTGCTGATGGAGATTAACATTCGGATGAGATACAAAGATGCTCCTTTTAAACTGAAGAGCACTTGTGTCTAAACTTATTTTTAATGGACGGTTATATGCAAACAAATCTGTTAAACATGCCAAAGGGGGCAATCAGCAAGAAATAGAGAGAACTGAGGGGACTCAGATGGAGGCAAACGAAGAAGAGGGTATTAAATCGTAGAAATCCTAGGTGCTGATGGAGATTAACATTCGGATGAGATACAAAGATGCTCCTTTTAAACTGAAGAGCACTTGTGTCTAAACTTATTTTTAATGGACGGTTATATGCAAACAAATCTGTTAAACATGCCAAAGGGGGCAATCAGCAAGAAATAGAGAGAACTGAGGGGACTCAGATGGAGGCAAACGAAGAAGAGGGTATTAAATCATAGAAATCCTAGGTGCTGATGGAGATTAACATTCGGATGAGATACAAAGATGCTCCTTTTAAACTGAAGAGCACTTGTGTCTAAACTTATTTTTAATGGACGGTTATATGCAAACAAATCTGTTAAACATGCCAAAGGGGGCAATCAGCAAGAAATAGAGAGAACTGAGGGGACTCAGATGGAGGCAAACGAAGAAGAGGGTATTAAATCGTAGAAATCCTAGGTGCTGATGGAGATTAACATTCGGATGAGATACAAAGATGCTCCTTTTAAACTGAAGAGCACTTGTGTCTAAACTTATTTTTAATGGACGGTTATATGCAAACAAATCTGTTAAACATGCCAAAGGGGGCAATCAGCAAGAAATAGAGAGAACTGAGGGGACTCAGATGGAGGCAAACGAAGAAGAGGGTATTAAATCGTAGAAATCCTAGGTGCTGATGGAGATTAACATTCGGATGAGATACAAAGATGCTCCTTTTAAACTGAAGAGCACTTGTGTCTAAACTTATTTTTAATGGACGGTTATATGCAAACAAATCTGTTAAACATGCCAAAGGGGGCAATCAGCAAGAAATAGAGAGAACTGAGGGGACTCAGATGGAGGCAAACGAAGAAGAGGGTATATGATCAAAGGCGAGCGAACTGGGGGGTTAAAATCAATTCTCCCGCTTTTTTGTTGTTTTTTTCTTTTCAAAAAACAAATTAAGTAGTAAAAAATGTGAGCGTTTCGTGTTACACATATGACACTTATTATTTGAATAAAAGTTTCAAGCACAAATCCAGTTTTTTTTACATACCCTGTTTTTTCATGACAACCTGGTTTTGGAGCCGACTAACCGCGGTCTTCACCGGTCCATGTCGACGTGGAAAAGGAAATATGCGCGGAAAAATATTACCCCACCAAATCCTTTCGGTACTCACCCTCTCTCTTTCCGTGCTCCACCAACCCCCGCCGCCGCACGACCTCCCTCCCAGCCCGCCACCTTCCACGCCGCTGCACCCGTCATCCGTCCCTCCCGCCAAATCCCTCACGACCCCGACCCTCCGCCCATGGCGCCACCTTCAACAGGCCAGGGCGCTGCGCCACCGCCCTATGCCGGTGCTCATCCGTCCCCGACGAACCCTGCACCCGCGCATCACCTCGTCTTCCTCAGCCAGTCGTCACCATGGCGGGCGGGTGGTGCTCTGCTCTCCACCGGCAGCCCATCTCTATCCCCACCACCCTGCGCCTCTCCGCCCCGACCTGCTGAGCCATCTCCCTCGGCACCGCATGGCCGCTTGTGCACCCTCTCCTCCGCGCCGTGGAGAGAGACGAGATCCATGGCGGCTGGAGCCACATTTTAGGAGATTGCTCGTGCTAATATTTTCTGTACCCATGGGCTAGCTGTAATACGTGCAAGTGCTACAAACCTGGGCGGACCATGGCCCATGTAGCCTTGCTATAGCTCCGCCACTGGAACTGCTCGTCGCGGAGGTGATCAGGATCCATGGCCTCATCTCCGGCCCCGTCAAGCCTCCCCTCTCCTCCACCCGTGCGGTCCATGCCCTGCTCGATCGTAGTCCACCACTGTAGTCCGGCAAGCTCCCCTGAGTCGGCGGTGAGATCCACCATGTCCTGCTAGACGAGCAGTCCGTTCCCTCCTCGACATTTCCGGCGACCACGCCGTGCAGTTTGGGCGTCTCGTACCTGCAGTATGCCGGCACGCGTGAGTGTGCAGTTCAATGTTCTGGGTGTCAGACACGGTGCAGTTCGGAATCACCACATTAGCATGGACCAGGCAAAATTAGGGTGAGTCTGGCACCGAAACTTGTCCGGTTTCAAGAGTTAGGGTGCAATTTGTTCCATTTCGAAGTGTTGGGTGACGAAAAATATTGATATAGGCCTTTTCTATGCCAAATGTCTTTGCAGCCACAAAAGGCTTAATTTCCAAACGACTAATAGATATCATTGATTTCTTTTTGCCTTTTCCATTTTAATCTATCAGGCCCACTTGTGAATCATGTCCCCTTTCCCGCGGCCATAAAAGCATCTATAATCGGACACCTCAAACGACCTCTCATAAGTTCACGGACGAGCCCAATCAATGGGCGGGCAGAAAAGAAAAAAATGACCGAACCCTCATATCAGCCCTATACGTTTGGATTCTCCGCGAACCCTCATATCCATCTCGAATATAGGAGGGATATGAGGGCTCGCGGCCTCGCCCGGGCGCGTCCGATCAGTCTGTCACGTAGGACGCGACCCTACCTACCTCGGACCATCTTTTCTTTTTCTTTATTTATTTTTCTCTCTTTCTTTCTCTCCACCAATCACGTGTAAGTGATTGGACATATGAGAAAGAAAATGAGGAGTGTGGTTATGCGGACGGACAAATAAAGGACACACCCCGTCACTAACCAGATGTGTCCTCATGCTTTTAAGGGTCATATTTACTAAGTCCGGCTGTAGATGTTCTAAGACCCTTCCCAATGCTCCACCATGGACAAGTGCTAAGCATGCCACATAATCAAAAACATAACACGACACAACAATTAAGAAGGAGAGAGAGCACTTTGGTGACCCCAGGAAAAATCAATTCCAAGCACGCCAAGCACGTGAACTTAAATGGGAGAAGTTGGCCAATGCATGAAAGAGTTTAGGTGTTAAATCATTAAATAAAACGAGCTTAGCAACAACAAGCTAAGCACCTATGCATTGAAAAGTTAAGTTGCTAACCTACTTAATACATTTAGCACCTCATCTAATCACCTTTGCATTGAAACATCCTTAATATACTTATGCTGTCGCATTCCCGAGAATGAACTTCAACGTAGGCACCGAACTAAATCAACACTCGTTGTTCCTTTATTGATTTGCAGGGCTTCAGCCATTGCTCATGGAGTCCGCCACCATCCGTGGGTCCCTATGGGTGTTGGGCAAGGCACTGAGCCCGCTGTCTGGCGGCCTGGTCGAGGCGTGGGCGGCCACTCGGGGCTTGGCCCCAACATCGAGGCACTCAAGACGGAGCTCCTCTACGCACAGGCCATGCTCGACAATGCCTGCGGCAGGGAGATCCGCAGCCACGCGCTGGCGGAGCTCCTGCAGAAACTGCGGGCCCTGGCATATGGCGCCGACGATGTTCTCGACGAGCTCGACTACTTCCGAATCCAAGACGAACTCGATGGCACCTTTGAGGCTGTCGACCACGACGACCGCGGGTGCATCCATAACCTTGTTCGCGATGCTCGGCACACGGCCAAAGCTGCCACCAGGCTGCTTGGGTGTGGCTCGTGCTCCTCTGCTGCGCGCAACACTTACAAACCAGATGAGTCATGCATGTGCGTGCGCCGGCTCGCTTCCCGTACTCGTACCACCGTCCACGACTTCGGTAAACGACTAGTCTGCTCTTCCCCTCTATTTGTTCATGAAGATGATGATAGTGATGATAAGCATGTCCCTAGAGTACCAAAGTTAAAATTTGATAGGGTGGACATCTCTGACAGAATGAAATGCATTGCGCAAGAACTAAAGCCTTTTGGTGCTAAGGTCTCCACCATTCTTGGCCTAGAACTGTTGAGCTCTGTCATTACCGAGTTACGTTTACTTGGTTCTAGTGGTATTGGTAATGTTGACTCCACAAATAGACCCATAACCACCTCACAAGCTTTAGAGCCTACATTGTATGGGAGAGATCCTCAGAAGAACACTATTATTGATCATATTATAAACAATGAATACATTTATAAAAACTCAGTCATTCCTATAGTGGGTCTTGGGGGCATAGGAAAGACAACTCTAACTCAGTACATATATAACAACAAAGAAGTGCAGGACCATTTCAAAATTCGAGTTTGGATATGTGTATCCCTTGACTTTAGTGTGCATAAGTTGACAAAAGAGATTGTGAGCTCCATCCCGAAAGCCGAAGACGAAAAAGAGAAAGATGGTGAGGTACATAACTTGGACCAACTTCAGAAATTAATTGAAAAGAGGCTGAAAAATAAAAGATTTTTACTTGTTTTGGATGATATATGGAAATATGGTAATGAGGATGAGTGGAAACAATTTCTAGTTCCCTTTCAAAAAGAGCACGGAAACGGTGACACGATTCTAGTCACAACTAGATTCCTTGAGGTAGCTGCAATGGTAAAGCAAAGAGATAAACCAGTGCATCTAGAAGGTTTGGAACCAAAAGAATATTGGACCCTTTTTCTAGCATGTGTTTTTGGTGAAACTAATCAACAAAATAACGATGACGACTTAATTAAAATCGGCGAAAAAATTGTGGAAAAATTGAAGGGTTCTCCTCTTTCAGCAAAAACCGTGGGTAGATTGCTGAGAAATAACATATCTGTAGATCACTGGACAAGAGTTCTTGAAAGCAAAGAATGGGAATCACAGACCAGTGATCATGATATTATGCCAACATTGAAGGTTAGCTATGACTACCTACCTTTTCACTTGCAACAATGCTTTTCCCCATGTGCATTATTCCCAGAAGATTACAAGTTTGACTGTGTGGAGCTAATTCACTTTTGGATAGGACTTGACATTATACATCTAGATAATAGAATCAAAAGAATTGAACATATAGGGCGGAACAACTTGAATGACTTAGTTAATTATGGATTTTTCAAAATAGAAACAGGTGATTCAGGTAAACACTATGTTATTCATGACCTGCTACATGATTTGGCATTGAAGGTTTCCTCACAAGAGAGTATACATATGTCTTCCTCTAGTACAAGAGCTCTAGAAATTACACCATCTGTTCATCACTTGTCCATTAGTATGAGTGATCTGGCCAATAGTGATGATGGAGTTGTCAAAGAAAAATTTATGAAAGAACTCAATAAAATAAGAAACATACTGAAAACTGAAAACTTGCGCACCTTGATGTTATTTGGAGATTATAATGCAATCTTTATTCCCATATTCAGTGATCTATTAAAAGATGCAAAATCTTTGTGTGTTGTCTATTTGTCAACAATGTTCTACCCTGTGGAGTTTCTATTGCACAACTTCTCGACACTTGTCCATCTTCGCTACCTACGTCTGTGTCACATTATGATAGTACGGAACATGTACCAAATAGTATACCTAGATTTTATCAGTTAAGGGCGCTAGACATAAGTGACTGGAGGGATGCTAAGAGTTCACTCGGAGATATTGCTAACCTTGTAAAATTGCACCATTTCCTTGTCCCTAATTATAAACAGTTTTTTCTCAAAACAAATTATAAACAGTTCCATTCAAATATCAGTAATGTGGGAAAACTACATAACTTACAAGAGCTACAGAGATTTGAAGTTAGAAAAGAAACTAATGGGTTTGAATTAATGGAGCTTGGGAAACTAGAAGAGATAGAGGATCACTTCACATTTGTAATCTTGAAAATGCACTAGTAAACGAAGCACCTGAGGCAAATCTCTTATGCAAAAACCGCTTGCAAAAATTAACACTAAGTTGGAACAAAGGCCAATTAAAAATGACTCCTGCAGAAGATCGGTTACTTGAGAGCCTACAACCACATAGCAATCTTCATGAGCTATGCATTGATGGGCATGGAGGCTCTACTTGCCCTACATGGCTAGGTAAAAATATGTTGACCAAAGGTCTGGAGGCTCTCTGCCTAGACAGCGTAGCTTGGAAACTCCTTCCACCCCTTGGAGAGTTGTACCAATCTGTAGAAGAGCATGAGTCTGGAGAAGAGTATTTCGGTTGCATCACAGGCCCATGCTTTCTTAACATGAAAAAGCTAGAACTCATTGGGTTGCCAAGATTTAGAAGATGGGTAGCAAATAAAGTTTGCCCTTGGTACTTCTCACTTATAGAGGTACTCATTGTGAAGGATTGCCCTGAACTAACCGAGTTACCGTTTTTATCTTATACTAGTTGCTACCCCTTGGAAACTGATTCGCGTGTGACTTGGTTTCCTAGGCTAAATGAGCTTGAAATTGAGAATTGCCCAAAACTGTTGTCACTGCCTCATATTCCCTAGGCTAAAGGAGTTACTTTATTCAAACGAATCATACTCTTTAAGAATAGAAGGAAGTGATGATTTGCATAGCCTAGATGAGACAGTCTTGCCGTTCCATAATTTAACCCAACTACAAGAATTGAGTATGGATAGTTGCCCACCTCTGGCTGAGAAACACCTTCAAATGCTAACCTCGTTGAAGACCCTCAGAATTGATTCTTCAAGCAATATGTTACAGCTGTTAGGAAAAAGTGATGTGAAATGGCAGCTTCCAGTTACCAATTTAAAATTATGGAGGAGCAATTTTAGTGGGAAGGAAGTGACACGTCTACTCACTCATCTCCCTGAGCTCTCTTACTTGAATATATGGAGAAGTGAAAAGACAACACGGTCAGGCGTGGAGGCCGAGCAGCAACAAATGGCAGCATCGCTATCACTGCCAGCTTCTTCAGCTGCTACCGAATTGCAGGATACACATGGGACAGATGAGCAACGAGAAAGAGTGCAGGAGGTGGAGGAAGAGGGAGTAGCAGAAGAGGTTGTTCTGGAACAAGAAGAAGACGATGTTGGGCTGCTGCTCTTACCGGCCAATATGTCCACCTCTCTCCAGGAGTTGATCTTCAAGGACTCTCCAGAGCTTATCCTGACTACCAAGAACCACGAGACAGGAGGGGGAGGAGGTCTGCAAGCCATGCGTTCCCTCAAGAATATAGAAATAGAAGATTGCCCCAAGTTCCTCTCCGCCTACATGGCCTCGGATCTCTTGTCCTGTTGCCCTTTCCCATCCTCCTTGGAACGCCTCTTACTTGACGATCCTATGGAAGGCATGGACATGCTAGTGCTCCTGTTGAACATCACCTTTTTCGAGAACTTGATTTTTTTTCAAAACTAGTACGAAATCTCTACCAAATTTGAAAAAAGTTAGTGCAGTTGGAAAAATGACGAAAATAGCACCCCGTCGGCCAGCAATCAGGCCGAAGAGGGGACCGTCGGCCAGCACCCGGCCGAAGAACCCCCTGTCGGCTAATCAGAGGCCGGGGAGAGGCCTGTCGGCCAGAGGGGGGCCGAAGAGCCACCTGTCGGCCTGTGGAAGGCCGATGGGCCCCTGGATAAGGCCCAGGGCTTCTTTCTTCCTCCTCTGACCACTCGTTTCACCCTCCCCCGTCTAGTAGCCTGCCCCTCTCCATCTCTCACTCCCGTTGCTCTCCGGTGCTTCGACCGCCTCGCCGATCTCTTCGCTCGACCACCCATTTTGTTATCCTACCCGTGTAAACAATAGATCAGGGCGCTCTCCACTGGCCTACGATAATTTTTTTGGCTTCCAACTCAATCGAATGAGAACTCTCAAGTCGATAGTGGATTTAGTTCTTATTGGTCACCGTCAGTCTGCAGCTAAATGGCTTGCCCATTTTGCCGAGCTCCAGGTGGTCCTTGTGCTGCCGTTGATTCCGGTGCGTCTGTATTTACTGTGGTGCTGGATCGTCGATGTTCAAGACGTGTTGTAAGATTCTATGTCTTGATTATCTGACTGTGGCATATTCTAATGCCTTTGTTTATATGATTATGATATTTGCTTCCATTCTTGTCGTAGTATGTTTCGTGCAGTGTTAGATCACATCTTGCTCGGTACATTGAGGAGTGCAGAGCTTTAGCTATTCGGAGAAGTGACACGGATATTGATCTTGCTCTGCACAACAGTGAGGGTAACTTATACCATGTTATATTTACACATGGTAGGATGAGCAGTAAATTCCATGATCCTTTGTGGGAGGAACTTGTGAATGATTATGGTCTCCGCCCTAGTGACATGATGATTGTTATGCTTGAGCACTATGGAACTTATATTAGTGTCGAATTTCATCGGGATGGTGTTATGTTGTTTCCTTTACCCCATGTTGGTAAGATATTTGTTTGACTGATTTTCAGATTTGTTTCATCGTATACGTTTTGCTATTCATCTCAGTTAGTGAAATCATTTTTTTGTAGCTCTTGAGGATCTGAGTGAAACTCAGAGGGAACTTATTGACAACTGTTTTTATAGTCGTGTTGTCACTCTGAATTACCATCAAATGTATGTCATGTCGCGGAAGCTCTTTGATGACAACTACATACTGTGTACTCCTTTTGTTCATAGGATGGATCACATGAATGTTATTTCTCAACATATGGTAAGCTTTGCTTTCTGGTTTTTATTATTTGTTTGTTCTTGCTGGTTCATAGGATGGATCATATAACTTGCTTGTTTTTGTCAGGTTATCCCTACCATGGTTGTCAGGAGTTTGATGGAATTTGTGGCTATTCCTAGGACTGGTTCTTTAACTCTTGAAATTACTTTGGATTCAGAAGATGATGATATATTTGTGAGCATTCCTTGTTCCTACTTCATTGGCTTGGGTGATCGAATGGTGTTGAAGAAGAAAGGTTTTGGTAATTCTCTGCTGGCATCGTCTATTGAAGTCAACAATTTGGTGCTCGTAACATTCAAACAACGTGAACATGAGCTAGCTGTTGTTTTCAGCTATCTGCCACAGTGAGAAAGAAAGAAAGGGCTAGTGCAGCCCAGGCAGCAGAAGAAGCTGAGGATGAAAAAAGGAAAATATCCATGTTGGACTCAGTAGATTTATATTCTTGTAACTCAATTTTAGCAAGTTTTATCTTAATTTCAGCAAGTTGTATCTTAATTTCAGCAAGATGTATCTTAATTTCAGCAAGTCGTACTATTCTCGTTTTTATTTTCCGCCATACTATGCCGCCACCTTTTTCCCACCATTCTCTGCCGCCACTTTCCTTCTCGCCATTCTCTCCTGCCATTCTCTCCCGCCATTTTCTCCAGCCAAGTATTCCCGCCAAATTTTCCCGCCCGATTTCCCGCCATTGTTGTTGTCATCTGCCTATAAAAGGAGGCATTGTATCTGCCTTCCTTCATCGGCCACCAACACTAGAAAAAACCAGCGCGGTAGTCATTATGAGTTTGCCTTGTTCAGGCCAAAGCATTAGCCCTAGCAAATGGAAGAGTGTGAAGTTGCCTTAGGGGGTTGAAGCAGTTCGTTGTTTGTGTGGGGATCTTTGCAAGGTGAAGGAGGTGACGGATTTTTCAGATTGGTTGGGCATGAAGTTTTTCATGTGCGCTAATTATGAGGAAGATCCACCCGTTGGTCCTTCTCCGTACATCACGCCTCTGGTATGTTTCAGTCACCCAAAATAAACACATTGTTGATATTTTTGTTGATTTGTTTTTTATCTTTCTGTTTCTTTTGTAGTCTCCTCCACCCCTATGCCAGTACTATCGTTGGATAGACACAAAAATGTTGGACTGGGCAGTGACTGAGATTCGTGAAAGAAGTCGTCGTGCATGGGCAAGTTTGGACTTGGAGGAGCGCCGCGAGAAGGCGACAACAGAGAAGAAAGCAGAGCAGGAGAGAGCTTGGCAAGAGTACTGTGTGGAGCAAAGGGCTTTTCTTGCTGAGATGAAGAAGAAAACCCAAGAAAACCAACTTCGACTGGCGGAGGTCTACCGGGAGCGAGAGGAGGCCCGTGAGGCTGAGAGGCAGAGAAAGAAAGAAAGGGCTCGTGCAGCCCAGGCAGCAGAAGAAGCTGGAGATGGAAAAGGAAAATATCCACGTTGGACTCAATAGATTTATATTCTAGTAACTCAATTTCAGCAAGTTGTATCTTAATTTCAGCAAGTTGTATCTTAATTTCAGCAAGATGTATCTTAATTTTAGCAAATTGTATCTTAATTTCAGTGAGAAGTGTGATACTTGCCTCTTGTGCAACTGCATTGGTCCTCTCCTGCCACTTTCTCTCCCGCCATTGTCTTTCCCGCCACTTTCTCTCCCACCACTTTCTCTCCCGCCTATATAATCACAATCGCAGTAAGGAGGGTGAGCAGGCCCTTCCTTTCCCTTTCGCTCCGCCATCCTTCCGCTCTCGCCATCCTTTCGTGGAGATGTCTGATCCTCCTCATCCTCACTATCTTTTTGATCGTAGTTTTCACAAGGGTATGTCCGACCGTCTTCTTCGTCTAGCTGTCAATTTCAAGATGAATGATAAGAGTAGTTTCATGGGAGGAACTCATTAGTAGTGACTTCATAATGAATGAGTTGGCTCACCAATTAGCTAGGAGTGGGTGGCCTCCCAGGACTTTTGAGGAGATACGGAAAGAACTTCTGAGGTTGCACGCCAGATGGCAAAAGCAACTGCACAAGGGTGATGCTTATCTCAGGATTGTTGTGAATAATTAGGTTTATGGTCAGCAGAAAGTGAGGACGAGGATAACCTCTTCATGCCGAGAAGCAAGGTGAAGAGTTCTGCATCGAAGGGCAAGTGTTTTGCATCGACGAAGGGGAAGAGTTCTACATCAACGAAGGGGAAGAGTTCTGCATCGACGGAGGACGAAGACGACGTCTTCATGCCGAGTACCAAGGTGAAGACGAACGCATCGTCGAAGGGCAAGAGTTCTGCAGCAAGAAAGGGAAAGAGATCTGCATCGATGGAGGATGATGATGATGCATTCATGTAGTACGTTTTTCATGTAGTACTATTTTTTGTAGTGGTGTTTTCTGTAGTGCTGTTTAATTAAGTTGTAATGTTTAATTCAGTTGTAACATTCAATTCAGTCTTAACATTTAATTCAGTTGTACTGTCTAATTCATTTGGACGCATTTGGTTTGCGTCACTGTTGTTCTCTCTCCAAACCAAATAAGTCTCAACCATAAATATGTCGCATACATGAATATGTCGGATACATAGAGGCTACATATGTCTCATACATGAATATGTCCGATACATAGAGGCTACATATGTCTCATACATGAATATGTCCGATACATAGAGGCGACATATGTCTCATACATAAATAGATAGTCACGTCTCGTACGTAGATGACCATATCAACGCTGGGGACGGCGATGAATCTTGGGCTTCCTTGGACGTGGATCGGAAGGCGATAAGCGCTGAGGCGGTGGACGAGTGTCACGATGACCACGACCATAGAACACCTCATCCGTCGGTGTTTGTGTCTCCTGCGTCGATGGTGGTGGTGGAGTGGCAAGAACTGTCTCTGAGATATCTTAGGTGCATGTAGCATGGTCATCGTCCTCGCCGGCGCCAGGTATGTACGAACCAGTACCAGTAAACAGAGGTGACTGAACTGAAGTCATAAACGGTTACGACTGGCTGCCGCCTGCTGGTAAATTAAAACATGTAAAGAATGACTTACAAGGCTAAATTTTTAAAAGAATGTACAAAGTTAAGTTACCTAGGTCCATCTGCTAAAGCCAAGAAGAGTCCCCGGGTTGTGAAGAAGGTGGCTGCTGGTAGAAATAGCCCCCGGGTTGTGAAGGTGGTGGCTGCTGGTAGAAATAACCCCCGGGTTGTGAAGGAGGTGTCTGCTGCCAGGAGGAGCTCCCTGGCTGTGAAGGAGGTGCCTGCTACCAGGAGGAGCTCCCTGGCTGTGAAGGAGGTGCCTGTTGTTAGGAGGAGCTTCCTGGCTATGAAGGAGGTGCCTGCTTCCAGGAGGAGCTCCCTGGCTGTGAAGGAGGTGCCTGCTGCCAGGAGGAGCTCCCTGGCTGTGAAGGTCAAGGTTCTGAACGTTGTAGAGAGGGGCGTGGCGAACGATGTGCTGCACGAGTGTGAACAACATCGGAAGATCGTCTACATGTAACAGCTGCAACGAACCCGCGTATCTTCGCTTGAAGACTCTTCAACCTTGTTACTACATCTCGCTGTGGGATATTTTATCCGCTCTCAAAGCGGTCCACTAAAGCGGTAACCTCCTCTAGCGCCTGAGTTCTCAATTCACCTTGTAGGCAGAAAGTTAACAATTGTACATGTTCATGTATAGGGAAAACATAGCATGTGAGAAAAACTTAGGACATATTGCGTGGTGTCTGGTTCCCACAACTAAGGCAGTTGGGAATAGATCACTGGCGAGAGGAACTAGGATATGATCCGGAGCAGATGATGGAACCAAGTAGATCCTTGTGCTCTGTCTGTAACGCTTCAGATACAACCCGAACTTGTCCCAGTCAAAGACACGAACTTCATCCCATATATTTGTCGGGGCAGTACTCCATTCCTCGAGGTAAGGTCTGCTATCGCGAAACCAAGAAGCCTGGGACTTGTTTCCTCCTACGCAACTGTACCTGAGATTGAAATGCACGTTACATGATTAGCTATAAGTAGACCGAACAGTCTCAACAACCTATTAATGCAGAGCTGAGAACCAAAGTAGTATTACTTACTTGTGCACGTCATATGGTAATTGTGAAATAACCGGAATGTCAGGCTCTTGGCACAGACCGAACTATCTCATCACCTTATTAATAGCCATCTCCTCAACCATCACGTCGAACACCAACTTGGCCTTGGTCATCCAATAATGCTGATCTCTAGTGCAGTATCCAGAAATCCCACCTGGGTACCTTTCTGAAATAGCCTTACGGGTGTATGGTTCCCATATAACCTGATCCTCGTGCAGACTATCAAACTACGCCATGAAGGAGGGGTAGTAGCCCCTCACCTGGCTAGGCGTAAACTGTCTTTGTGCATGACAACAAACATTAGTATATAATATTGAATAGCGAGAAATAAACATTACTAATTCATATTGTTAATAATGAAAATACCTCTCTCCATGCCCAAACAGATCCCATAGTAGGCAAGTCGCCGATAGAAGGCACGTAATGTCTAGCCATGTCCTCGTTACCAAAAGGTTTGTGAACGCTGACATAGGATCGACCAATAGGGAATCTCTTATATGACCAAAGCTGCAACAATAGTGGACATCCGAGAAGACCAGATTTTCTTGACCTCAACTGGCAAGCTTTGCACAGATCTCTATACATAGCTGCTAACACAGCAGAACCAAAGCTCCTCTGCACAATGTCCTCCGGGGAACGTGCCTCAGCTATATCTCGTGCAATCCCGATCAGTCGTGCATCTACAGTGGTCACGTGGTTCTATGTGAACATCGTCTTGCCAAACAACCACATAATATATGCCTCTAGGGACCGGTCAATCTGTGCCTCTGACAACTGAAAAGTGGGATATCCTAAGGCGACAATCTGAAACTGGCTCAACCACCTGAAAAGAGGCTCGTGTCGATCGTTGTCTAGCGCCTTGGTAGTTGGCACTGTAGCCAGAAAACGGGCATGCATAGATGCTAGCCAACTAGTTTCCACCTCTAAAGGTCCTATGGCAGCACCGACCAGAGGTAATCCCAACAAGTAAGACACGTCCTGTAAAGTAGGATCCATCTCTCCCCAAGGAAAGGGAAACGCATGTGTCTCTGGTCTCCATCTATCTACTAAGCAGCTAAGGAGTGACCTATCATAAGAGAAGCGTGATACTTGCCTCTTGTGCAACTGCATTGGTTCTCCTGTGTCATCCAAGTCCGGGTGATCAACCCACCCATCCAATGTACCATCAACCAGTCGTGCCAAGGGTAGAAGTCCAGCCCAATTCAACCTACAAAATAAACAGAATGTAGCTTACAATTAGCTTATATCAAAACGATGTCGAACATAGTAAGTGATTATATCGACACATACCTATCAACCCATGCAGGGTGTATCATCCAATTAGACTTTGGGGTGCGAGTGATCAACACGTCTAAGTTCGTGCCCGATTCCGTAAGTGCGCCTCGGCGCCCTCTATCGATATTACCATTAAGCAATGGATACGAAGCCATATCTGCAATTAGAACATAGTACACACATATTACAAAATAAAACATAGATGTTTGCATATTACAAATAAAAACGTAGTCTCACATATTACACATTAAAACATAGTGTCACATGTTACACATTAAAACATAGTGCACACATATTACTAATAAAAACATAGTCCGACATATTACAAATTAAAAATATAGTCCCACAGATTATGTAGCTTCTGAGTTATTCATTCCTTGTCCGCCCCTTCGGCCTTGAGAGCCACGTCCACCACGACTGTCAAGACCTCCTCTTGCAACTGTTGTTGCGGTCGTCGATATGAAAGCACTCGTCGGTGTGGAAGCACTGTCTTTCTTCAGGTCGGGGCAATATTTCATCCTATTCCCATAAGCCGCGCAGAGCAAACATTGTCTGGTTGCTCCACGAGCTTCAGATTGGTCCATATCATTTTGGATGCGCTTTACCTTACGCTTGCCCCTGCTAGTTCGTCGTAGTCCAGGATCCGGGATGTATACTCTATCAACATCATTTACCTTGTTGAAATTGCCGACGACTCTAAACCCTGTCATCTCACCTGTCCATACATTGAGTACTGCCTCCTTTGAATAGTACAGAGACACGAAGGAGATAGCATCCAACTGTATCTGGCCACAGTCAGCCAACACATGTGAGCAAGGCAGGTGCAGTAATTGCGGTTTGTTGCATGTACACTCATAAGTTGGATAAAATTCTGCTCCAATTTTAACCTCATGCATCTTCACCTCATTTGCAAAACCAAAACCATCAGTAGGAAGCTGGACCTCGTACCTCCTTTCCTGATTACCTATGAGTGTCACGGTGTGCTTTTTTGCTTTCTTTATCTTCTCAGCCATGTACTCCATGACACGACTACAATAAGGAGTATTCTGATTATCTGCAATATGCTTCCTTGCTAACTTGTGTCTTTCTCTGAAATATCTCACAATGCCATGGAATACACCCTCCACGATAGCTGTCAGTGGCAATGCTCTATTCCCTCTGAGTACAAAGTTATAGATCTCTGCAAGATTGGTTGTCATGTGGCCATACCTAGCTCCATAGGTGTCATGCAGCAAAGACCAATTCACTAGAGGCTCTTTCTCTATCCACTCAGAAAAATTCTTTATTGCCCTGTCCTTCTTTCTCTTAGTATTAGGAGGGTCAATTGCTGGCAAGTCACAAAGACCAACTGGCTCCTCAAGCTCCGCAACGAGTGTTGTTAATTTAACCTGGTCTTTTCCATTTTCTTCCTAGCAACGACCTGCTTCTTAGTGAACTCGTCTAGTTTTGACCAAATAAAATTGTATTTGCGTCGCTGGTTCTGCTTGCATAACTTTTTGAACAAGTTCATCAACCGTTTGTTCTTGAACTGTGAGAAAAATTAGCACCCAGATGGCGCATGCACCACCGGCTTTGCAAGTCCTTCCAAGGTGTTGGCTCGTCAGCAGTTGGATTACTCAGTGTCTTCACGGCCTTCAATATACCGGGATGTCTGTCATGAATGAGTCACACATTTGATCGGTCCTCCACGATCGCAATTTTAACTTGTCGGAAGAACCATACCCAGCTCGGGAAATTCTCACCCTCCACAAAAGCCATGGCTAGTGGGATGATTTGGTTGTTCCCGTCCACACCAATAGCAGTCAGGATTTGCCCATTGTACTAACCAGTCAGGAATGTACCATCCACAAACATCACAGGAGGACAATGCCTAAAAGCTTTGATGCACATACCGAAAGAGAAGAATACTCGTTTCAACACCTTGTAATATGGTATACTATCCAACCTCGTGTGTTGAATGTTAACATAAGTGTCGGGATTCCTATCCTTCAATATGTCAAGGAGACAGACAACATTATCATAGGAGTCGAAGAACGTCCCAAACCTCTCCTCCATAGCCTTCTGCTTAGCCCTCCAAGCCTTCCCATATGGAATGTCATACTTCCTCCGAGCTTCACTACTGTCTGGATGTGTTTTGCTTCCATATCTTTCTTCGTCACTATCTCAGTATACATGAGTTGCGCTATGAGAGTTGAAGTAAGGTTTGGATGACGAGCCAACATGTTTCTCCCAACACAATTGTGCGGGACAACATTTGTCACAACCCAGTGGGTGTTATATTTTGGCACGTGGCAGTGCACCTTCGCAGGACAACCTGATTCAACACACTTCACGATATATTTCGTTGGACTAGATATGTGTGTCCGGAAAACCCTCTGCATAGACATAGCTCACTTTATCACCGCATACTTCATTTTCTTCTTTGTGTCAAACATAGCCTCGATCTGGACTTGGTTCAGACTATATTGCCATGGAGTCTCATGACCATCATTGACAGTAAAGCCGGCGGATATGTCCTGCTCCCATGCAGCAGGAATTGGTACCTCCTCCTCCTCGTCGGAATTTTCAGAATCAAGTTCCTCTGCAATCCCATCCTCGTCCTCTTCCTCCATCACCCTCTGCATTTCATCGCCTTCCTCATCCCCATCAGCAACACCAGAGGCAGCTAATACTATTGACTGAATACTCTGACCAGCAGCATGACCACTAACATTGTGTGGCACATAATCTGACTCTTCCTTGGCTTGGCTAGCATTCACATCCGGTGGCTGTGACCCGGATACATAAATCTCGTTAGCCACTTGACTACTCTGGCCTGGTTCATACCCCACGGTGGCTGGTACAATATTCTCCTCCTTCGCCACTGGTTGCACTAGGGCATACGGATGGATTCTTCGGTCTCTGCAACGACTTAACAGAGACAACCAGTGCTAGCTCCTATCTATCGGAATTAAATCTCACTTGACATTTTTACAGGATTTGGTCCACAAGGCATGAATACTGACGGAACAAACTTCAAGATCCAGACCAAAACTAGTTTTCAACCAGTGCTTCAACTGCCTAATGTCCAGTCTGTCCGGGTCTGAAAGTGTCATCTCGCCTCTTTTAAACACGCTAAGATCGAACATTATCAGGGCTGTAATACACAGTGAAATTTACGGATTCAGACATTTTAACCTGTCAGACATTGCCAGCTTCTCATTATTCGCAATGAATAAATCAACACTAAAATAAAATGTACACTAAAATATACCTACGTATTCTTAATAAACCTACACTAAAATGAACTTCACAAAAAACCCGACACTAGTATGACTACACTAACTAAAACTATACTCGAAAAACATACACTAAAATCACTACACTAATAAAAGTAACCTAAAATAACTACACTACTAAAAATAACCTAAACTAATTTTACGTACATTCAAAAAACTAACGAAAAACTAATCTAAACTAACAGGAAAAAATTATACCTTTAACGCATGAGTGCCCTTCTTCTTTCTCTCCACCTTCTTTTTTCTCTCCACCACTCCACCTTCTCACCATTCACACCTCCACCATCACACCATTTCTTCTCTCCACGAACAAATCACTACCACGTTTCAAAAAATAAAACCGTAGGACGGGGGAAACGAAGACGATCTATTGATTCATCTGATTGAAACGAAAAATGGGTGGAGGGAAAGGGAGATCAAGGGGGAGGGCGGAATTTCGGCCAAGACCAACGAGAAAAGGAGGCAGGAGGAGGAAGAAGAAGGAGCTGGCCGCGTCGGCCTTATCCAGGGGCTCTTCGGCCTCCTGGCGGCCGACGGGAGCTCCTCGGCCTGGCGTGGGCCGACGGCCCGGCTCTTTGGCCTGGCGGCGGCCGATGGGCCCTTTTCGGCCGGCACTAAGCCAAAGGGTGGCCGATCGGTCCAACTGAGGCCGACGGGTACTAATTTCGAAAAAAATTCAACTGCTCTAGCTGTTTTTAAATTTGGTACAAATTCCGTACTACTTTTGAAAAAAATCCCAAGAACTTAGTCATTAGTAATTCAGGTGAGGATTTTAGACGTGAGGGCCTGTTGCATCTACACTTACCCAGGGCCAGCTCACCGCATTACAAGTCTTTGGAACCCCCAAATTCTTTGCTGATTGGGATCCTGCACGGGAGCTGCAGGGCGAGCAGCTGCTTCCTTTCCCAAAGAGAAAATTGCTTCTATACCATCGACAACCTCGTCAATGGCTTATTTGCCATCGAATAAAGCTGCATTGCTCACATACCAGAAACAAACAGATTATATTGCTTCTATACCATCGCCGTTAGTCCGTCGTCAGCCTCTCTCCGTTTTCTAGTCAATCTATTCAATATTTCCAATCTTACCCTCAGTTTATAGAACCAAAAAAACAAAGGAAAGGAAAAGAAAATTGAAGAGACGCACGGACGTGCTGCAGTATCACACACGAACGCACAAGGGAACTGCCTATGGCGGAACCGCCGCCGGCTCCAGCGATTCCTATGGCAGAATCGCCGCCGGCGGTGCCCCAGCTCCTACCGCCGCTGGGCAGGCCCCCGTCGCCTCAGCTCCTGCCGCCGCTTCGCCGGCCCCCGTTGCCGCTCTCGCCCACTGCTTCTTCAACGCCCTCGAAGCGCCGCGTAATGGCGGAACAATCGCCGACGCTTCCCTAACCTCCGGGCGTTCCCGTCGCCGCCGCGCCTCTACACCTCATGGCATCTTCCATCGCCGGAGCACATCTCGTAGCGCTGACCTCTGCCCCCGACCATGTCGCCCAGAACCCTAGCATTGGGGATTCCGGCGAGGTGCAGAGCAGAGCCGGGGCGTCGACGGCCGAGGTCCTCCCAGAGATCAGCACTTGTGTGAGCACACTCATAGACGCCAAGATTTTGATGGACGAGGACGGCGTTGCTGGTGATGGCTCCACCTCTCTCTCTACGATTTGCGCTAGGTAATTTCTCCGATTCTATCTCACTTTTTGCTGCAGTTTTCAATAGGAGAATGCATAATTGACAGATTATACAAATATCCACAGGATGATACAATCTTGCATTTACACAGTAGATGTGAAGGTTTGTGGCAGTGGAACCGAAATCTGTGGGGATGCATGTTTCAGTTGGCAGATTATTGAGGGCACGAGCACAAACTTGAAGGATTTGATTGCTTGTATTGCTGGTACTCTCTCTTTTCCCCTATGGTCAGAGCAGAATATATATCTTGAGTATGTTGACTGCACTAGTGGCAAGAATATCTCTGTGTCAAATGATGAAGAATGCATGAAAATGTATAACTGTTTTCATCATAATAGAACTGGCCAATTGATCATCAAATATTCTAACATAAGTGATAATGTTGATGTGCCATGTACTGATTTGAATCAAATACCATCCATAGCACTACCTAGTCAACCAAGTAATGTCAACGATGAAGCTAGTGTATGCCTAACAGATACATATCTTGCCAATCCACATGAAGAATATGAACATGTTGGTGTAGATGAGGAGGACCAATACTCAATTGGCAGTGCTGGTTCAGATAGTGATGATGAGGTCAGAGAAAAAAATATACAAAATAATGAGTATTTAGAGGACAACAGCGATGACGAGGAGTGGGTTACGAAGGATGCTAGACCGGATGCTATTCCAGAAATTGCTTATGATCCAGAAAACCCACTAATGCATGTTGGCGCAATGTACCCCAATATTGAAGAGTTTAGGCTGGCCATTGCTACATATGCCATAAAGAAAGAGTTTGAATTTATGGTTGAAAAAAGTGAACCTGCTCGATTTAGGGCTTATTGTCGTCGGGCTAAAAAGACGGGCTGCACATGGAGGATTCATGTTGGAAGATTGGATGATCAGCAAACTATGGAGGTATATTAATTGCATAATTTATTTTCTCCCTTGTAGTGTGTTCTTATACATGTGTGTTCTTATCATGTAGTTAACTAACAGTAATTGTTTGTTTAATGCAGGTCAAAGTTCATTCAGAGGAGCACACATGTTCTAGCACAAAGAAACAAAAGAAACAGAGAAATGCTTCAAAGGCATGGGTATGTGAGAAAGTCATGGACTGGGTAAAAGAAGATCCTACTGTTCGACCGATGGAGTTACAAAGGAGGCTACATGACAAGTACAAGATCAAAATCCATTACACAAAAGTATTCCGTGGCAAAGGGCTAGCAATGGCTAAGTTGTTTGGTGATTGGGATGATTCTTTTGATAAGCTATATGCATGGAAGGCTGAGGTTGAAAAGAGGTCTCCTGGAAGCATTGTTGCAATTGACCACATGGAGTATGATCAGAAAAAGTATTTCATTCGGATGTTTGTTGGGCTGAAGCCTCTGTTTGATGGATTCCTGGCTGGTTGCAGACCTTACTTGGGAATAGATAGTACTCATTTGACAGGCAAGTACAGAGGCCAATTAGCTACTGCTTGTGCTATTGATGGGCACAATTGGTTGTACCCTGTAGCATATGGAATTATTGATGCAGAAACTACTGAAAGTTGGGTGTGGTTTTTGGAGAAGCTTCGTGATGGCATTGGCTCTCCCCCTGGTCTAGCTATATGTTCAGATGCAGGAAAAGGAATTGACACCGCAATTGAACAAGTATTTGGATATGCAGAACACAGGGAATGCATGCGGCACTTAGTTGTGAACTTCAAGAAAAAATTTCATGGTAAAGTTTTTGATGATCATTTGTGGCCAGCTGCTTATTCATGGAATCCTCAAGCTTTTGACTATCACATGTCAGCCATACAGGAGAAAAAGGCTGCTGCAATAGCATACTTGAACAAGTACCACAATAGGCTATGGTCAAGGAGCAAATATTCAACCTCCTCAAAAGTGGATTACGTTACAAATAATTTGGCTGAGTGTTTCAACAACTGGATCCACAAGCACAAAGGTTTAATGTTGTTTCAGCTCGTGGACAAGGTTAGGAGAAAGATTACAGTTAAGTTTGACAAGAGGAGAAGGGTAGCTAGAAAATTTGAGGGTCGGCGCATACTTCCAAGTGTCATGAAGGAGTTGAATGACATAAGTAGGGGACTGGACATTGAATATGAAAGGATTGATGACATGATTGCAGAGGTGAGTGAGAGTGCTGCACTAGGAGGCAAGCGCCACATCACCGATCTAGCAAAAAGAACATGCACATGTTGTGCATTTCAAATTTCCGGGAAGCCTTGCAAGCATGCAATTAGCTTTATCACTGGAATTAGAGGGGTAACAATAGAAGACTTTGTTGATGACTACTACAGTGTTGCAAAATTCACCGTAGCCTATGCTCCTATTCTTCCTGGCCTAACCGATATATCTCAATGGCCAAGTGTTCATAAAGAATTCTTTTTGAACCCGCCAATCCTTAGGAGAGCCCTTGGGAGGCCAAAGGTACAAAGGCACAAAAGTGGTGCTGAGAATAGCAAGGGCAAAGGAAAGAATGGACAGCAGCAATGTCCAATTTGCAAAGAATTTGGACATAGATGGCAAAGTTGCAAGAATGCTGCACCTGAAGCATTAGAAGCCTATGCTGAAGTAGCAAAGCAAAAAAGGTACTTGTTTCAATATTTCCGTCCCATCTTACTCTTTTCTTGTCTTAATTAGCTAATATGTGAAACTCATGCAGAAACAAAAGAAAAAAAACCATTACCAAAGCTATTTGTGCAACATCAGATCAAGCAATTGAAGGTACAGTCCTTCCACTTCCTTGTACAACTGAAACTGCACTAGCAATTGAAGACAAAACTGCCAAGCTGACATCATCGAAGACTACCTCTAAATCTAAAAGGTATGAAATCTGCACTAGCTCTACTTCCATGTTTCTAAATGATGCAATTGAAAATTGCTGCCATGTTTCTAAACAAAAAGTGAAACTGAAATTGTAGATCAAAGATCATATGTGCCGCACCTGACAGCCCTGCAATGAGCACTCGAAGCAAGAAGAGAGCTGCTCCTAATAGCCAACCAATAGCCTCTCGAAGCAAAAAGAAATTGAAGTTGTGAACTTTGTGTTGCGGCATGTTTTGGTCGTCAGCAAAAATATGGTCATTTTGCTACTGCTTGTGTGGTCAACTTGCTTCTGCCTATATGGACAACCAACTTCTATCTTGTCTTTTGGTTCTGGATGTTCCTAAACTTGCTACTGACTGTTTCTAGATTATATGAGCTGTTTGCGTTATCTATTGCTGGTACATATGGTTCAATTGTTATATATTCACCTGTGTTGCTGGATTGCTGAAAATAGAGGCAAAATGCTGTCAAATTTTCTATACATGTTAAAACGTTGCTTATTTGCCACTGGGGGCAGGAGGGTCATTTTGGCCTCTTGCTGGAATGAGCTAACGCTAGAATAACAGGCAATGGCAAATAAGCAATAAAATTCATTTGTGTTTGGTATATGAGAAATGAAGCTTTGTTGGATGGCAAATGAGCCATTGCTGAGTTTGTTGGTGGTATAGAAGCCATTGGCTCTTTCCCAAAACTGCAGGAACTTGAGACGGATGACACGGCAGGAGTCCTTACCGCGCCCATCTGTCGCCTCCTCTCTTCCTCCCTCACCAAATTATCTTTTGAAGACAACGAAGAGGTGGAGTGCTTCACCAAGGAGCAAGGGAAGGCCCTTTCCCTCCTCACGTCCCTCCAGGCTCCAGGACCTCCAATTCATTTGCTGTGATAAGCTGCGGTGCCTCCCAACCTCAAGAGATTAGATATCAATTGTTGCCGAGCCATCCGGTCGCTGCCCAAGAATGGCCTGCCCAGTTCGCTGCAAGTGTTAGTTATCAACGATTGCACCAAGCTGCAGTGTCTCCCAGCAGGGCTGCACAAGCTCACCAAACTCAGGGCATTAGCGATCGGAAATTGTCCAGCGATACGGTCGCTGCCCAAGAACGGCCTCCCCAGTTCGCTGCAAGAGTTACACGTCAGAGATTGCGAAAACAAGGAGCTAATACAACGATGCAGACGGTTAATGGGAACCATCCCAGATATCAAACTATAGACTAATCCAAGGTAACAACCAACAAGCACTTTCTTGTTTTTCCTTGACACAAAACAAACATGCCACTTTCTTTTGTTTAGTTTACCTCCTTACTTTATAATCTGAACAGTTTGTGCTTCGATCTACTGTGCAGGGCTTCTTGGGGAGTTGTACATTCTTCTAGCCTTGTAGGACTCCCTCCATCCGTGCACGGTTTGCACACGACAGGATTTACTGTGCGGTGTCTTTTTCATGTACATAAATCTGGTAAGTACACCCAGAAGGGAAACAAATGTTCAGGGAACCATGTAATCCCCAGTTAATGGCGTTACATATATAGTTTCTTTGCTATACTTCTTTGGACATATCTGTGATGTATTCACCATTTATTTTGGCCTTTTTTGCAGGTTCGTATGCTTGTTCTTGTGCCTTCTACATACTTTGTATTTACACTTTCGTGAGTCCTGAAGACTTAGTGCTCTAGTTAGGCTCGTGTTTCAGTTCCTGCAGATGTTCCTGAAAGGTTCATATTCCTGCTTAGTAAGTTTCTGAATTGAGTCAATTGACCATAATTTTCAGATACTAGGGCAATATATGGTTTTTAGTTTCATTTTTCATTTATACTGAAGTGTTGATTTATTTATTTTTTGCAGAAAATGCCAAAAAGTGCTGGGTATACTTTGTATTCCAACAGATGTGAATGCTAGTTTTGTTACCGGCCTACCACTTAGTAAGTTACTGAACTTACCAAAACTTCCAATACTACTAGTTCACATCACTATTTATGGTATATTTTGAGCTATAAGTTCCATTTTTTCGTGCTTCCCATTCTCATAGCATATCTAGGAATTATGTTTATTTACTTTGGCCTTCCCTTACGTCGGTCCAGGGAACATATTCAGAAAAGGCGAGTCATTCCCAGTCAAGGCAGTGTATCTGAAGAATTCGGAAGATCTCCATTATGAACAGCTAAGGTAATTTTACAAATATGTTTTCAGTTTTTCTTGTCTTCATACTGCTGTCCACAACAAAGTTCGATTCTTCTTCTCTATCGGCAAGGCTCAGTCAGGAGTCACTTCTGCAGTTCTGCCTAGTCTCTTATTTAGGTGCTACTCAACTATAAACTTGCCTAACTGCAATGCTTCCTACTCCTAGCAGTGTTGCACAGGCCAGTGGATTCATGGATGTGTGCTGCCCGTGGCCCACTGGGACCTCCCTGGCTCTCCAGATCACTGAAAGGGTTACGTTTCAGACAAGAGACAAAAGTAAAGGAAGTCATGAAACCATTCTGAAAACCGAACTATCGACATCCAAGGTAACAAATGCATACTTGCTTGTTCTCATTCCAATTCCCACTGGTATCCTTCCTCTTGAGTTTTCTGATTTTTTCAGTACATAATTTATCTTGGCATTTCGTTGTGATGGATTTAGTTGCTTTTCTCCATGTGTCTACCCTAACTTTTACACCTCTTATTCAAGTTTGACGCCATTATAGTCAGGATTGATGAATCAGTCAGGAACTTTGAGAAGGTAAATAAACTCTGCGGAATTTCCGCCACATATGTGTACTCCCTCCATTAGTGCTAGGTACATCCGTTTGAGCGACAAGTAATTTCGGACGGAGAGAGTATATGTTATGATCATGTGCTGCTTTGTTAATTGGTCCTAACACAATATATTCTCAGGTTTGGTTCGTGCTTATCAAGCACTTCATAATGCAAAGATGCATTATTCACTTCACACGAAGCAATGCAGATTATGGACCAATCTGCAGTGGATCTGAAGTTAGTCGCAATCAAGGTAAGCTTTCTGCAAAGGACGTCTCTCATGATTTACTTTATATGCTTTCCAAAGTAATACCGCCCTTCGGCGAGCTATAAATACATTTGCCTCTTGTGCAGACAAGGAAGCTGTTTGAATCTGCCATTTATCTTGAACGTGAAATTCTCAGAGCTGCATTGGCATTGGGTGATTTACATGTTGGCGACGGCCAGAATAAGGATGCAATTTTGCTACTTGAATGAAAGATATCTAAGACAATAGGCAGATGACTCTCCACACAGCAAGTTGGCTCAAGTATTTGTGGCAACAAATCTGCATTGTCACTGTCAGTCTGCACCAAGGTATTTTGCTCTTTCCTATCTTGTTGATTTGAAATGAGAAGACTCTAGGATAGTCTAAAAATAAAATTTAATGCTAGTTCCTGGTGTCAGGTTTAGGTGTCATGTACCAAATGCAAATTACTAGAACTTCAGAGGCCCTCACACTAAAGTTAATTATGTTGTACCGCAGCTTAGACATAACTGAAGACCAGAACGCGGACATGAAGTTAATGAAAGAATGCTGGGAATTGGAATGGTACAGATTTTCTCGCTTTATTCAAATGCTAGTTTACCTTGGATCGTGCATATAATTTATTTGGTCATATTCTAGCCCTCACAGTTTCACATTGCTTCGATGATGGACTTAGTATTACTTTTTGACTTGAAAAGATTGAAAACATTCTTTGGTTAACATAAACAATTATTGAAGGTACAGAATGTTGTGTTGGATGCTTGATGGAAGCTGTTGAGCTAGCGACCTAGGTTGCTATTTTTTTTTCCATGTGTCTCCTAATCGAAATCCCAAGAGTTGAGTGCAATAAGTTAGTGTTGCTTAGATTGGTTTAGATATTGTTTTGTCCCACCAGAGCCATACATAACAAAAACTGAACCAACATGTGAAATCTAAATATTTGGTGAGCTTTGTTAACTATGTATCCATCTAGTCAGAAGATCTTGAAAGCCAGTCATTCTCTTTCTTTCCTTTGATTGCGACCCTCTTTGACACTTTTCACTGCAATCATGCATACTTCGTCGGTGTATCCATTCACCTTCTATAAGGCACTGCATCAGTTTGTGTATCATTTTCAACCTATCATGTAAGCTTTGCACACTTGTTCTTCTCCAATAAAATCCAATGAGAGGGTTCTTTTTATGGCACTCACCATGCATTGATTTACTTCCCACAGTCCTTAGTAAAGAGGGCCATCCGTGTTGTCAAAAGCTATTGAAAGCAGTCATTTCCTTTAACTGCCTCCCTCTTTGAGACTTGGCATCATAATTCGTACACTGCGGAATTGCATAGTCCATCAGTGCATCCATTCACCTTGTATAAGCCACTCCATCCTGTTGGGTGTCATTTTTAACCTATCATGTAGAGTTTGCATACTGCTTATTCATAAAATTCACTGAGAGATTTCATTTATGGCACTCAGCATGCATTGATTTACTCCCGAGAGTCCTTTGCAAACAGAGCCATCCACCTAGTCGACATCTCTAAGAAAATACTTATTAAAAAGAGGAAAAAGAGTGTTGGCAATCTAGAGCCAAAAGAGAAAAAATAAAAAGAAAAAAGAGTGTGCTGGTCATCAATAGACAAAAGAAAAAAGAATGCTGGCAATCAAAACTTAGGAAGGCCTTGACATTTCGTTTAGTGGGAGGAGTCAATTAGCGCATACTTCCAACACTAGTGAAGAAACCCCTTATAGGATTAGCATATCCTTGTGCAATCATCAGCTGATTCCCACTCTCCATGTTGCATCCAGATATGCCGGCAGCATCGTTGTTTCTGGAGATCACCTTGTGCGTCTTAGATCATCCTTCTCCGTTTGACATATTTTCTCATCATTCTTCCTGTGACTGGCATGACAAGGCTTCATTGTACTAGTTTCGGATACATAATTAGCTTTGCAATAACTGAAATTCAGATTTGCTTACTCCATTTGCCCCACCAAACCACACATAAGCCTCCAAATATGCATATATATTGTAGTGGTAGGGAGATCTCGGCCAACGGCCAGCGAGGAACCATATACATGTGACTGAGAGAGATTCTAGACCATGACAAGTAACACCACACTGAAAAGCTCGCTCTTGGGACAAACTTTGAGTACTTGTGCTGAGACCAAATTCAGGCTGTGAGGGCATTGGGATGTGACCATGTGGATTTGTGCACTGTCTGTGTGTAAGCTTGCAGGTTTACAAAGCTCGAGAACAACCAAAGGCGACCTTCCGTCATCTGCTCCGCTTCGTCAGATCAGTTGCATCTTCTGGGAAGTGTTCAAGTTCCACTTCACGTCACGATAGAGGAAGCCACACAACCAGGTCCCAAGAACAGTGGGAGAAGAATGGTCGAATCATATTGATGAGAATTCCCCTTGTACCACCAGTCGGCAGCGGGTTAACCTAGGGGGTTGATTTGATGACCTTGTTCCTTACTGCCAAGTCAGCATCAGGCCCTGCAGTTTTAGTCGGTAATTTGAGTTGTACAGTCTTTCATCTCCTGTTAATTAGAGATCTATCAAACTACTATTTGTAACTGAAGAGAGAATTTCACTATTTATCATATCCGTTTTCATATCCATAATGCGTTGCTAGTCTGCAAAGATGATCCAGTGTTATTTTTCCCCCTTGTGATGAGACAAAAATCTGCCCAAGCAACACCAACTACGGCAGAGGGGGAATATCGACTCTCGTCGATAGTTTCCTTTCTAATCATAGAGGATTTCACTTAGTGGTGGACCCGCAAATTAACAAACACCCTGGCCTTGGGTTCAGAAAGTGTGACACTCGAGAGATCAAAGAGACCCCATGTGCACCTGCATGTGATGACCTTGTGACACGTCGAGCCTTATACACCTTACGGCTTCACATCTTATCAAAGGGAAGGAATGGGATATCAGAAATTGGCCGATTAGCTGTGAGCAAAAGCTTTTCTCCCAAGTGTATGAAATTATCTGGGAACCATGAAATGCCAGTGACCATATAGACAAATAACAGCTGTCCAGGATTTGCCAGACGAACTGCTACGCTAAAGCAAGCACGAGTAAACCGGCTAAAAGATACGTCAAATAGATGCAAGGTCGAGCATTGCCATTTGCTAATCATAAAACTACTGTTGCTCTTTCCGCGCCGGCAACCGCCGCCTCCCGAGCCGAGCCTTGGACTTGAGAATCGACGAGGCTTAGGCCGAGCACCTCTCCGCCTCCCTCTGCCACCGCGGTGTCCATGGCCGGCGTGGCGGAGTGATTGACGAAATGGCCAAAAGTTACTTTTATCCCTTTTTCCTTGTCCTTTTGTTTTTTTACAATGATAGGGAAATATAGTTCAAATTTATATTTCATGCAAAACGGGGTGTGAACTAGGAAAAGAAATTGAGTTGAGTTTAGAGAATCCGCTAGTTCACTCCTAATAAACAGAAATTTCTTGGGAGCCTCCCACTAAGTTGTTTTCGGGGGGTAAGTATTGCGGATGGGATAGAGATGCTCTCAAGTGGTTTGGTACCTTATGCAAAAGATGCGTTACAAAAGGAAGTTAGTATGATGATGGAAATCAAAGGATATGTTCATTACTTTTATGCTACCAAGAAACATCACAGACAATTACAATTTATCAGGATTTCTGGCTGAGCACAAACATCGATTGACATAAGGGATTTTAATGTGGACATTATTGGGAAGCTACTGATGAATCAGGAAGTTGGAATTCCAGTGCTCTCTGAATGTTTAATAATGGGATACACATGAAAAAACAATACCCTTATTTATGGCACTTGCGTAAAACATCGAAGTGGAAATATTGGTGGAAATAGATACATATTTACCACCAATACTGCAGCTGTTAGATGCACGGTTTCACAATAAAACCCTGTAATTATCCTAGTTCTTCTTTGGGTATTCTCTTGCACCAAATATGGTTGATCCAACCCTGACATTTGTGCTGCCCATTTCAATCTGCATAAACACGCACAAAATAAAAATACACGTCATTAGACATTATTATTCAGTTTGTACATCTCTGAGTTATATTCTTGTAACGTGTTCCTTACCGCCTGCTCAAAATCTGCAGACATGCCCATTGATAGCTCACACTGCTCTTCTGGTATTCCAAGCTCATCGCATACCTCCTTCCGGCAACTAGCCAATGCCTAAGCATTCAGTAAACAACATGCATTAGCCCCAGCTATGAAGCATATCAGTCCAATTAAGTTTGTGTCTCAAATACAACCTTGAAATTCTCTGGAGTTGAGGAGTAATCAAGCATTCCAATTGTCATCAAACCAGAAAATACAAGATTTGGGCAGCTCAACTTGACATGTTTTGCTAATCCCACACACCCTGAGGGATCTACTCCAAATTTTGCTGCAAAATAGTAACATGATTTCAGGACCACATATCTTCAGTCTAGCAATGCTCAGACAGATATAATATGCCATCATCTAGCAAAGCTCATTACTAACAAACACCTAACAGTAGCTACAAACAATGTGCTGCGTACCAGTGTTCAGAACTAAAGACCACAGGTTCTCACATTGAGAAATTGCGTATCAAGCCAACGTGTTCACAACTATATTAAAAAGAGAACTATGAGTACCCACATTCTTCTCCACTTGTGTTAACTTGGACCAAGACCTTAAGAGGCCTTCTCCCCAAATCAGCTACCACCCGATCAAGACGATTTGCGATCTGAAAAAAGAAACAAATATTAGATTCAACCTCGCTACAGATGCACAAGTAAGAATCTGGTCTTGCAACAAGATGAATGGAGAGAGGCAAGCTTTGCATTTTTCTTGAGAAAAAAAGAAAGAAAGAAGCCAACACATTTCCAAAGCCTAGTGGCGCAATAAAATATTATTATGGAAAATACGATAAGAATAAAGCTAAGCCTGGAAAACATATTTTTTTCTTGACTAGGAAAAAATATACACTTAAGAAGGCAACATAAACTAGAACAAAATTGCAGTCACATAAACCACAAGACAACATAAACTGTTCATATACCTTCTCATCGTCTACACTCTCAACCATGTCAAGACTCGGTACACCAGCTGTTGGTTAAGAAGAAGAATAAACTTAGCTCAATAGTGAGCAATAAAGTAGAGAAGATATCAGGTATGAACTTGTGTACAGAGGTGAACACATATATTAAGTAAAAGAGGAATATCTCTAATTTGTTGTAGATGAAACATGAGCTCTGTCATTCATTAAAGAAGAAACAGTTTACAAACAGAGCCCGCACACCGCAATACGAAACCAAACCAGCCAATTATTCTAGAATAAAGTAACTAGTACTTAACCGTCTCTTGAGCCAAGACACCAGACTCAAGCATTTGTCAACATCAAGCCACATTGTGTAAATATTCCTAATTTATTGCATATGTTTGCTATCTAAAACCTTATTTAGGACAAATCATACAGGGCAAGATAAAAACAAGTGTAGTGTGAGTAATATATAACTATTTAGGAGCGGCAAACCTAAGCAACTGAAAGTCGAAAGTTGAGAAGACTTGTGTCTGCCAGAATATCCAAACAAGAATGAAGACACTAACCTAGCAGGGCTTTGGCTTTGTTGCTCTGCAGGTTCCCAATGAAGTGCCACTCAATATCTTCTGGAAGCTGCAACAAGAAGAACACTTGCTTAGACAACTAAATGACTGAAAAGAATTAGGTCACTGATTTTACGGACTATGAAACATAGTTCTCAAGCCCTGCACCATGCAAGTATAGCAATTTAACTGTTTGGAACATTTCGAAATCATTAAGAGTGGAAAACTGTCAATTGCTGGGAAAATATGGCCAAATTTTCAAATATTGGTTGGTTATATGAAGTAATGTCTGATGTTCGGTATACACCTCTACACAGGATATTTTCTGTACCCTCTGGTGCGAACCAAGCTTCCTGTATAACATCCAGAGAGGATAGCAAACAAAGTGAACATGGATATTTGGATGGTCTTCATATGTTTTGGGCCTATTTGAATCACAGGAATTTTGTAGGATTTCAATCTTTATAAATTCTACAGTACTATCCAGGTGGTTATTTGATTTTTAGGATCATAAACCTTAGAATTTCTCCCATGGATCATGTAGTACTCGATTCCAATAGAATATCCACATTGAGTTAAACCTGTTGGCAGCATTCGTAGTATTGTTCATCAATTCATATATTTTCTACAAGGCGTACGAATAATTAGCACCTATTGACCCCCCCCCCCCCCTCTGCTCAAATGCTAACTGTACAGGGGTGATAACTCTGGAATGAGATTACTAAGCGACTTGTTTTCCATTCACGTTTCAATCAGCAGTTCATTCACGCAGCCAGAAAGGGGGGGGGGGGGTAAAAATCTCGAGCGTTTCCGCTGGGGGTACAACCTGGGGAGCCTTGTCGATGAGCTCCTGGACGTAGTTCTCGCCGAAGCAGCGGTGGCCGGCGTCGTACACGCCACGGATGACGCCCACGGGCTTCGTCTTGCTCACGGCCACCACGCGCACCGACTCCGGCGCGCGCCCCGCCCGCGCCGCCGCCTGCTGCGCGCGCGACAGCACCGACCGGAGCGCCGCGGCCGCGCCCTCCACCGCCGCCAGGGACGCCATGGCCGGCGCCGCTGATCCGCCGCCCTCCGTGGCCGCTGCCGCCGTCGCCGTGGTTGGTGGGAGCCGCCGATATGTGTTACAGTCGTCTGTGGCTCCTCGTGTGTTTAACTTTTTTCCCCTGATCTATTTTCTGAGGAAATGAGCGCTCGGGGTTGGAATTCTTCGCAGAATTTGGCAGTTTAGCCGTATTCTCAAGCACATTTTTTTGTAAGTGCTCTAGTACAGATTTATAAACAAAGGAAACTGAACAATTTCCCTCAAAAGAAAAAGGAAACTGAACATTTTTCATTTCCTTGTCTTTTTGACATCAATACATACCGCTTAATGTATATGTGTCTCGTAATTTTCCACCATTGCATATATCACTGGATTGTCAGTAAGAAAATGGTGCATCTCTAGGGACTAAGCAGAAGCTAAGCTAAAAAAGTTAATTTTAATCAGTTTACTTATATTATATAAAAAGTGAAAATAATTCATATCTATTATCAAAGTTCTTCGGAAGTATAACATTGAGATTTCAAGACCTCCGAACGACCACTACCTACCACAATCAGAATGAGCGGACGATGCGTTGTTGCCGTCGTTCCCCTTTCGAGGCCAGCTTGAGCTTGTCGATGATACCCGAGAAGTCTTCGTGCGCCTGCCCTTGAGGACCAGCAGATTGAAGCCACAGTTGTCATCATTGAACCCTTGTATAAATCCGAAGCACTTGACAACAAAATCTCGCCATACGGCGAGAAATCCTAATCTCGTCGCTCCAAAGAAGACAACAGAAATCTACGTAGAGACAAGGCTAGGATAACTAGGGGTCTAGGGCTATAGCCCCAGGCCTAATACCAAGATCCCTTATAATTCCTTTCTACAAAGTACTAACTTTTTATAGAATTTGTCATTCAAGCTAGCTCAATCCTAGGTGTAACTTGTTGCTAGCTTCGCCTTTGTACTACGAGCTCCGTCAACTACATCCAAATAAAGATTTTACACTGTGAGATGCAAAGGACACCGCCACAAAAGGTACTACACGAATGTACGGCTAGTTTCGTCAACTTTGTCCATATGGAGAATTTACACTTTGGGGTGCAAAAGACACCGACACAAAAGGAGACGACACGAGTCTACGTTGAGTTCTGTCAACAACATCCAGATGAAGAATTTACACTTTGAGATGCGAAGGACACCGTTACAAAGGAGACGGCAGGATTCTATGCCGAGCTCCGTCAACTACATCCAGATGGAGATTTTACACTTTAAGATGCGAAGGAAAGTAAAATTTACACTTTGAGATGTGAAGGACAGAGGAATTCTATCAGTTGTTCATGCTTTGACTCAAATATTCATTGCACAAATTCTATAAACCAACAACCACAGTTCCAAAACTCAAAATTATCGTTCATCAATAAAGACTCGCAGATTCATGACAAATACTTTGATTTTTTTTATGTAGCTCACCATTCGTACAATCACATTATGGCCTGGTTATTTTCCGCGGCAGACTCTGCGGAAGTGGATTATGATTAACTGTACAGGGAATCAGTTGTGTGCAAAAATCCCCGAGAAGCTACAGTCCAATTCTTTTTGGCTGCTGCAGTATTAGACTGTGGTACGAGTTGTCTGGTAAACTCATTTTGGATCGCTATTCTGCAAGCCTAGAATCTGCTACACAATCCTGAAAAGAACTGGCCGTATATCTGAAAGAACAACCACAGTATGTCCAACAGACTAAAGGTGTTCATCTACAACAAAATGCTGCTTTAAACCGCTAAACACACCATAACAGCCTGCTAATATTTCGCAAATACACAACCATCTGTAACATTTCGTTTAAGATTCAAAATTTATATGACGCTTGATGTCACGGTCAGAATATACATGGAAACACGGAATAATTGGCTTAGAAGATAAACTGGTAATTCTGCTTGAGATCATGTTACATAATATTGCCATGATTAACCATCTTATGTAGAGTGCTAGAGAACTGCGGTAGAAAACTCTAAGGGCTCTATAATACAAAGGAATTTCATTGGATTTTTGGAGGATTTAAATCCTTATGATTTTTTCCTATGATGGTCGTTTGATTCGTAGGATTAAAATCCTTTAGAATTTTTCATATATTCATTTGCATTATATTTTGGAGGAAAATTTCCATTCACTCAAACCTCTTTATATAATTCTTTTGTTTTTCCTTTGCTATCAAACACACTTCCAAATCCTGTAAGGTATAAAAAGATACGACACTCTATTTCTATGTTTTTTCTATTCCTGCATTTTGAGAATCCTGCGAATAAAAAAGGCCCCAAGTGAGAATCATTGTTGAGGTCTCATTTAGAGAGGATTGTGGAACGCCAAAACTGGGCACCCAGCACTCATGACCTTTGGCATATTCTTTAGGAGTTCAGCAAATTTACGTAACTGCAATAATTTGTACAATCTGAAAACAATTGATCAATGCAATGGTTGTCTGGGGATGTGCTGCTGAAAACTATAACAAGTTACACACGTCTATTAAAAAGTGTGAATCAAATGTGCAAAACAAATTGCATTGGTCCACCGAAGTTTGTTTGGAAAAGAAACTAAACAAAAATGGATGGCACAAAATTCTACAGATAACCATTACATACATATTAGGCATCAAATTGATACCTCCAAATAAAATGGAGAAACGTGAATGGGGCCTACAGGTGTGCCAGAGTGCCGTTACATACCACCATCGCAACAAATAATCTTCATGAATTGGTCAACTTGTGTGGCAAATGACACTGCAAATATTTGAGTTCAATTGTACAAGGAAAATACAAAACACATAAGTTTCTTTCAATAAAGGAGAAAACTTATGAAAACAATAATTAAGATGAACTTGCACTTCTTTCAGAAAGTGATAAAATATAAATGTGCCAGAAGGGGCAAATATTATCTTTACATGGAGTGATACCTTCCAGCCTTCCATTCCATGCAACACGGGGACACACACTGACCATGCTTACTCGTATGCAGTATACTGACATGAGCTTAAATTAACCCAGGGTGAAAATAAGTTAGATATTCTCACGAAAGTGAGGAAAATAAGCAAAAACAAGAAACTCACACACCAATTTAGCAGAAGAAAAATTAACTATTTACGAATCATGTGATCCTCAGTCTTGCAAAAGACACTGGAGATAATAGTGGACCAATTATTGTGCATAACATACTACATGACCATATGATTAGGTAGATAGATTTATGGCAGCTGTGTTAAAGGTAACAAAAGATCATCATCTACCATATGATTAGTTACTCCCTCCATTCCAAAATATAAGGTGTATTATTATTATTTTCCAAAGTCAAACTTTTCTATGTTTGACCTAATTTTTAGAAGAAAATATTGATATCCAAAATTAGTACCATTAGATCCATCATGAAATATTTTCTCATGTTTTATTTATTTGGTATTGTAGATGTTGATATTTTTAGTGTAAACTTGGTTAAACATAAACATGTTTGACTTTTGAAAAAAAAAATAATACACATTACATTTTTGAACGGAGGAGTAATAAGAAATCACAAATACCCCAGAATAAAGTCATATCAATGACGCAATGACAATACATCATGGTTATTGACCACACCCAGGCATGCATGATATCAGATGACAAGCCAATATGGCCGGTTCTTGACAAAGTCGTCCAGGTGCATTTGCAACTCTAACCAGCAGATGGTACAGAGAGACGGAGATAGTTTATATTTTTTGGAACTAAAGTGGACATAGATAAATCTGAATCCCACAGTAAATTTATCCCCCAGGTGCTTACTTGGGGTTAACATAAGACTCGACAGTAAGGACAGTCTGTGCAATGGTGCAGAAAAGCACAATAATACCAGCTAACGCTGCGACCACCAACCATGGATTGCTCAAATGGTTGTGCCTCAGCCACGCGATCCACCTGTGCAGACGGTTTTGATAATAGGCCTCCAGGACAAAACACAGGTGATTGAGGTAATAGTTCCCATAGAAATCGAAGACAACACCTTTCGTCAGCCTGGTAAAGAGCTGTGATACATCTCTGTCGCTGCGCATATGATGTGCGATGACCCCCTTTCGAGCCAGCAGTGCTACATCATCTGGCATGCTCATAAGCTTAGCCAGGAAGATAATGTAAGCAGTCACATCATTTCCGACTTGTGGACATGTTTGCTCTAGTGCAATGAAGTTTCTGAAAAGGACACTGGTTTGGTCATCCACAAACAAGAAGGGGAATTCCAGGATACCATTTCTGAGTTTTATATCCAGTAGTGAATGGGGATTATGCTCAGAATATGTTCTCCTCCTAAACTCGACGCCAGCTTCATGATACTGTGTTGCTCGGCGCCATCGATTTGGAAAATGGTCATCCTGTGACGAACCTAAATGGCTGAGATAACCCTGTCCCAGCTGAAGGAACTGATGAATGTAGTGTTGTGCTGTGTGGTCCTTGTGCTCTTGCTGGTTGGAACTGGGTCTGAAATACATATGACACAGGTGAAGCAAATGATCAAAATCTATTGGGCGACTGGATTCTCGTATTGCTGTTGGATAGAATGGCAGGGTCATTTCTATAAATCTAGCAACACCTGATTTACACGTTGGTGTCATCTTGTTTGAACTTACTACCTCATATATTGACTCAACTATGAAGAAGGGAATTTGGTTCTCCAGCAAGAGTAGATCATGTATAACAAAGATATCATACCACTGTCCAATCTGTCTAGTGTTGTCCTGATATATACATTGCTCTGTCTGATGGTCACTGATTTCCAAACATACCTCAATCTCAGGCACTGTATTTTCTTCTACTACAGTGTTTTTTATGTCATTCTGGTTCCTGGTGTTTATTTGTTGAATATCAATTCTCTCTGTTAAGTTTGGCTGTCCAGAAGTCATTTCTTCCTCAACTATTTTGGCATGTGATGAACTATCCGTGGCTCTCTGGGGTCCAGCACTTATAAATTCCTTAAGTCCTCCCAGTGAAAAAAGGACAAAACATCCATCAAGCAAGAGAGTCTGCAAGAACTTCCTCGTATTCATTTTAATATCCCCAGAATAACACATCCTTGCTCTTTTCTCTAGTCTGTTTATGATGGTCAAGTAATCTTTTAGACCCTTCTCACAGTTCAACTTAAGGATGTAGTCCAAGCGGTTCCATTTTTCACTCTCCATAGAAGAAAGTGCTGAAGATCCATTGTTATAAGGGCCAATTGACAACATTATTGGGTCATAAGAATTCCTATCTATCATACGAATGTGCGGATGTATTCTTGGTATCAAGCAGAATTCAGAACCACTGTCATAAACAATATGTGATGAAATACAGCTTATCATCTCACTCTTCATTGAATTACCCAGTTCCTCTATCTCTACGTCAGGCATAATGTGCTCCACTTCGGCCATTTCTTGTCTTCAGCTACTGGGTCACATAGGACAGAAAAAGAACATCAGTGATGACACTTGTGGCCCAATAAAAAACTCTACCACAGGGTTTTGTGTGCTGATAATGATAATTGAAAGGCTCTCAACTCCGTTATCTGAAACAAGAGTAGTTTGAAGATAAAATCGACCTAAAATAACTTCTATGACAACTGTGGCCCCAGTGCCAGATACTAGATACCAGATACCAGTTATCACGTATTGGTGTAACTAGAAAATACTATATTAGATTTCTAACTTGTTCTTTAAGAGTGTACTCCTTTCTATAGTGCCATTTAGTACTTAACATTAAACTCAAGAGTTCACTTTTACCTCATATAGATTTTAAGAAACTCCAATACACATCCCGTTTTATGTATATTAACTCTAACAGAGTTCAAAAACCATTCTCCCCAATCATGGAAGAGCAGAAAGTTGCAAGCCATTCCCAAACTCACTTCTCCTGGCCCATGGCTGGCGAAGAAAGATGAATCAGGAAAAGGAGGGTATGAGAGGAAGAGTACGATCACTTCATAAGGGTAACAAAATAATAGCAATTGAATTTTTTGGTTGCCGTCACCATTTGTGGCATTGTAATAGTGGCACCAACTTGCGTTCTACTCTTCTAATACAAAATATATGCACTTAGGTGTGGAGTTTGAAGAAAAAATAGCAATTGGTATTTGGAAATAATCAATGGGATGTTCAGCGTCTTCGCACTCTGTTGATCCTAATAATGAAGAAAATGCTGCTGGGTACAACAAGACCGCCAATGTACATTGCAAATAGTTAAAGAACAAAATTCCAGGATCGTGATACTGATTCTTTCAAAAGGTATGATGATAAAGATACCGTGTCATTGATGAGGATTACATTGGTCCTGACGCCTCTTGTACAAGTGTGTCCCAGTGTTTGTGTGTGTGGTGGCAAGTGGCATTATATTAAGCCATCGGATTTATCAGCGAAGGTGAACAGAAATTAAATTAACCAAAGGATGTTCACCATTTTATGTCAGTCAGCTTCTTCCTAACCCCACATTCCCCTCCTTCCCATTCCCATATTCACTTCTTCGCAATTTCAATCATTTCATCGCAAAATAACAGCAAATGGTATCCTGGGAACTTTGTTGAAGGTAGGAAAGAATGACGTACCGGGGACAAGAGTTCCGTTGGCCGCAGCAGGAAATGCGAATGCTGCTTGGGCGCCTATGTCCGACAGGAAAGCTTATCGGGAAGAGGGAGGTGGCAGAAATCATTAGGAAGGTGACCAGATATGTGATACTGGAGGCCGGTGACGCCGCCTCTCTAGAACGGGTTCGCCGCCCCTCCCCACTACATCTTGTAGACAGAGGCTGGGGGCGACGGTGGCTCCGCGCTGTGCAGCGGCCAAGGAGGATAATCACCGACTGAAGCGGATCGGGACTGGGGGCAAGGAGGCGGGACGGCGAAGCCGCTGCGGAAAAACACGTTTTTTTTTCTTTCGGAAAAGGAACTGCGGACAAGCACTCCGAAGAAAAAACAAATGAGGATGCGTGATGCGAAGAGAGGAGGCGCTCGTGGCAGCCCAGGCGCGCGAGTAGGCGAGCAAGGGGGATCCAGCTTGATGCAGCTGACGAGGTGATCCAGCGAACGCGCATGATGCGGATGAATCAGTGGCCGCCCGATCCAGCCGATGCGGTCGATCCGCCTGCGAAGTGGAAAGGGGGGACGCGGGTGATGATTGCCGGCGCCTCATCCGGTGGAAACTGCTCGCAATTATACTTCAGTTTCTAAGCGCTCAATCATGGCAATTGATGTGCCAATCCTTTCCGCTGCAGTGTGGTACGTCTATATATTCTTCCTCCCTGACATTCTTGGCTCATCCTTCCTACCCGGTAGCATAAGAGCAATTTCAATGGGACTATCCATTTCGTCCATCGCTGTCCGTTTGGTTTGGTGCGGACATAAAAGGCAGACCAACACGTTAACCCAAACGGACGCGCGTTCGCTTTTCGTTCGCGGGCGACCCATTCTCGGTCCATTTTTGAGTCGGATTTGCGTCAGCGCGGACACGAAACGGACGCGCGCGCTCGCCCTCTCCCTTCTCCGGGCCCGTTGGTCGGTGGCACATTGGCCTCCCCTCTCCCCCCAGCCAACATCAACCCTCGCCCGCCTCCTTCGTCGCCGACGTCGCCGCCTCCACATCTGCCCATTTTTGCCGGCGACTCTGTCAGCTGCCGCTGCCTCCACATCCGCCCAGCAACGCCGTCCAACTCCCTCCGTCGCTCGCCACCGCCATTTTGCCGTCGGGGAGCAAACTGCTTCCCACCGCCGCTCCCCCCACCGCACAGCCGCCCGCGACCAAGAAGCCGCCTCGCCGCCCCTGTCAGACCCGACCGGCACGCTCATCGGACGCCGGCAGGGCAGCTAGCTGGTCCGTGCCCGCCGCGATTCCCCTCGCCCGTCGTTTCCTTCTTCGATGCCCACAAGCTGTTCGACGGTATGTCAAGGTACGAAATGGACTCCGCCGACGAGTTCTTCTTCCACAATTTCCTTTGCGACTCCGACGATTCGTCGTCCGACGACGAGGAAGAGATATTGGCTGCCATGTTGGTCCATCACCACCTAAACAGCCAGCGGCCGTTGTTCCGTGGCTCCATTCCGGGCCACCTTCCGGCGTTGAATCGCAACCGAGAGAGCGGGCATTTCCTTCTCTGGAAGGACTACTTTGATACAACAAACCCGTTGTTCAAACATCAAAAATTTCGCCGCCGTTTCCGTATGAGTAGGCATGTTTTCAACCGTATCAGGGAGGGAGTGGTCAGCTATGATAACTATTTCGAGTGCAAAGAGGATGTTGTCGGTAAGATTGGTTTCTTCTCTTATCAGAAATGCACTGCCACCATCCAAATGCTTGCATACGGAGTGCCCGGTGATCTTATTGACGAGTACGTCCGTATGAGCGAGTCTACATGCCTAGAGTCCCTGTATAAATTCTGCAAGGCTGTTATTGCTGTGTTTGGCCCTGAGTACTTGAGAGAGCCGACAACTGAAGATACAACCCGTTTGTTGGCGATGAATGACAGAATGGGCTTCCCAGGGATGCTTGGCAGTATAGACTACATGCACTGGGAGTGGAAGAACTGTCCTTCTGCTTGGCAAGAGCAGTATAAGGGACATGTCAGGGATTGCACTGTCATACTAGAGGCCTTGGAGTCTCAAGATCTCTGGATTTGGCACTCTTTCTTTGGCATGGCTAGATCACACAATGATATCAACGTGCTTCAGCGCTCGCCGGTGTTTGCTAGGCTTGCCGAAGGCAACAACCCACCGATGAACTTTTCTGTCAACAGACACAACTACGACAAAGGATACTACCTGGGTGATGGTATCTATCCTCAGTGGACCACTATTGTCAAGACAATACTCAACCCCGTCGGAGAGAAGAGGAAAAGATTTGCCCAAGAGCAAGAGAGTGCTAGGAAGGATGTCGAGCGTGCCTTTGATGTTTTGCAATCTCGACGGGGCATCGTTCGGTATCCTGCTAATACCTGGAGCACACAGAAAACGTGGAAGGTGATGACTGCTTGTGTGATCATGCACAATATGATCGTAGAAGACGAGCGCCCGGAACGTTTGTACGATCAAGGCTTTCAATTTCAGGATGAGAATGTTGTGCCTGAGCATGGAGTAGCGACAACTTTTGAACAGTTCACCCAATTTCATGCAGACATGCGTGCATGAAAAACTCATGTGCAGCTGCAAAATGATTTGGTTGACCATATGTGGGCTCATGTTGGCAACAAATAGATGTATCTTCTTTTATTCGTTTGCAAAACTGTGTGAAACATTTTTTTTATCCGACTTGTAAAACTATGTTTATTTGACAATATGTTTGAATGCAATCAATATAATATTGGACGACCAGCTTACCACACCGACACATATGGATCGTCGCGTTGGACGCACTGCCGACCCAAATACAAAACTGGACGAACGTCGGGCGGGCGACCGAGTCAAACGGACAAGAAACGGACAAATGCGACGTCCGTTTGGTCGCCCGTTGAAGTTGCTCTAAGGTCTGTCATCATGGCCAGCACCATCCAGATTTCAATTTGCCTGATGGGTGGTATGGGCGTTACTGCAGATCCTGTGAGTTCAAATAAATCTTTCGGGCTGCCCAGACTCCTGCTTAATTCACGGTATAAATAGCTCACTTTCTTCCATTGTGATACGTTCTCAGTTTGTTTGTTGGCGAATAGGATTTAGCCTGAATGGGCTCACTTTCAATGCAGGAATCTTGGAGGTCGCCGCGATGTTTTTATATGTATGTAGTACGTTGTATACTAATCTTCTGGAATTTGATGTTAGTTGATTGCTTTTGGTGCTTTACATGCTGAATGTTTAACAACCAAATAGAGAAAATTAGTCCAATCAGCATGTTATTGGATTTATTATGAGTATGTTACTGGATTTATTATGAACTGAAATTCTATTTTCTGGTTCTGCACCTATTAGTCCAATCAGTATGTTATTTCCCTGTGGTCTATGGAGTTAAAAGGAAGCCGAAAGCACTCCTGTAGCACGCTTGTTAGTGAAGGTTGGCTTTGATGGGCGGTGGAATCCAAAGAGAAGGAACCATTATGGGATCATAGCTCGGGTAAGATTCCTAAAGGAACTGTCAGGTATTGGAGAAACCTCGCATCCAACCCAACCATGTAGCGACGGATGTGTTCGTCCTCCTCCCTGACACGACGACGTACCACCTCCACGGTTACTGGCTGCCTCCGCACCGATAGTGGCCCACGCGACCGCCACCCAAGAATCTTCAGGTCGACGATGATACTCGGATTCCTCACCAAACTGCGCGCCCCGGAAGGTAGCATCCCCCAGTGCCAGCCCGACGGAGCCTAGTCTCGAACATGGCACTTCTCAAACTGGTTGTCGGCGTCGAGTCGACGACGAGGATGTGGGATTGGCATCATCGACGAGAACAAATTATGGCCATAGCAAATATCATTTTATTTAACAACAATAAAACAACAATACCATTTTTAATTACAAAGCCTAGTGTTGTGTATGTGTGTGTGACGCGCGCCCAAGAGCACATATAACACTTAAAATCTTGTAAGGTAGCAATTAAAGAAGCATCTTCCTCATAGATCAACAAATCAACTTAAAATGCCACCTTGAAACTTTGTGATATGACCAAACATGGTATTGTAAAATATCATGTCGTTTTGAGCTCATATTTGGCACGTACTGACTGTTTAAATTGGCAATAGCAAATTTTGCCTCAAAATTTGACTACTTTTAAAAAATCTGAGAAATCTATTGTAAATACTACATGTGACTAGTATGAATCTGGGAAATTTTGAGCATCTTTGGACAAAGGGATTGGTATATAATAGCTATCTTGCTCAACTGATCCTAATTTTGGTTCACAAATTGATAGTTTCCAAAAATTCTAAAAAATGAGGAGCGAGCGGTGGTGTGGTTGGCGGCTCATTTAGGGGGAGGAGGAGGCCGGAGCGGGTGGGCTTGGGGAGGCGACGGGGGACGGCGTCGGGGCGGTGATGGGGACGGTGTCGGGGGCGGCAACGAGGAGCGAGCAGGCTCGGGGAGGCGACGACATCGGGGAGGTGATGGCGTTGGGGGGCAGCAACGGGGGACGGCGTGAGGGGCGGCAACGAGGAGCGAGCGGACTCAGGGAGGCGACAACGAGATCCGGCAGTCTGGCGACGTCAAGGTGGTTTTCGGCGCCGTCGGGGGAGAGGGAAAGCAGATAGATTTGGAAAATTTCCTAAGTCCCGCTTATATAGTCCAACCTTTAGTCTCGGTTGGTGGCTCCAAAGGCCACCATGTCGTCTGAGTTGGAGCCACTAACCGGTACTAAAGGTAGTTTTCGCCAAGCGAAAGGGCGGGAAGCACAACCCTTTAGTCCCAGTTGGTGGCTCCAACCGGGACTAAAGGGGTACATATAGTCCCGGTTGGAGCCATCAACCGGGACTAAAGGGCTGGTCCTCGCCGTGATGGGAGTTTAGTCCCACCTCGTCAAGCGAGAGGCGCCCGCACCGATTTATAAGTCCGCCCCTCTCTGCCTTGTTAAGTTCCTCTCAAAGTGAAAATAGATGCCCTTATATGGGAAATTTGACCTAAATTCAAAGTGTTAGTAAGTGCATGTATGCACTTACTAACACTTTGAATTTACGTCGAATTTTCCCTATAAGCGCATCTATTTTCACTTTTGCTATTTTTATATTATTTTTTTGCATATTAAAGTTCTCAACAATAAATACTTTATGAATTTTATTTTTGCTACTAAAGTTTTTAACAAAATAACTTTCATAATTTTAGTTGCATAAATTTTATATAATATTAAGTTAAATAACTTTGATTGGATGAAAACGCGTCTATTACAAAGGGATTTCAATTTTTAAACATATTTGAACTCAAGACTTTTTCTGCATTCAATATGCACCATTAAAGCCACATCATCACTTTTCAACCCTTTTGTGACTTCATTTGCTATTTTCATGCATTTCATGATTTATTTTGAGCTAAAATGACCCTGAAATTGAAAAGCACTGTAAATAAACTCTGAAATGGTTGAAAGTTGGCATTGTATCATAATTTCACCCACATAGCATGTGCTAAAAAGTGAAGAGGGTTACAGGAAAAACTGGATGCACTTCGTGTACAAACTAGACAATCTCTTTCGAAGTATCAGGGTTTCGGACGAAAACTCGTCTATTACAAAAGGATTTCAGTTTTAAAAATATATTTATACTCAAGCTTTTCTGCATTCAATATGCATCATTCAAAGCCACAACATCACTTTTCAACCTTTTTCCGACTTCATTTGCTATTTTCATGCATTTCATGATTTATTTTGAGCTAAAATGACCTTGAATTGAAATGCACTGCAAATGAACTCTGAAATGGTTAAAAGTTGGCGTGGTATCATAATTTCATCCACATAGCATGTGCTAAAAAGTTGAGAGGGTTACAGAGAAAACTGGATGCACTTCATGTACAAAATGGACAATCTCTTTCGAAGTATCAGGGTTTCGAACGAAAACACGTCTATTACAAAAGTATTTCAAATCTTCACATGTAACTGTAGTGATATTCTAGATGAAAGCCATCATTAGAATAGTTGTGGAAAGAAATTCTTCAGTTTTTCTTTGCGTGTGTCCCTTGCTTATTGCGTCTTAACCATGGATAATCTTCATCGTTTAACAAGATGCTTGGGTCAGCCTTCACTTTGAAGGGAGGAATTTCATGAAAGTTTTCATAATCTTCAGACATGTCTGTCTTTCCCTCAACTCCCAAGATGTTTCTTTTCCCTGAAACAACTATGTTTCGCTTTGTCTCATCGTTTGATGTATCCGCTTCCTTTTTTTTCTCGGTTTGGTAGACATGTCCTTCACATAGAAAACCTGGGCCACGTCATTGGCTAGGACGAATGGTTCATCTGTGTACCCAAGATTGTTGAGATCCATTGTTGTCATTCCGTACTGCGGGTCTATCTATACGCCGCCTCGTGACATATTGATCCATTTGCACCGAAACAAAGGGACCTTAAATTCATGTTCATAGTCAAGTACCCATATCTCCTCTATGTAACCATAATATGTGTCCTTTGCCCCATTAGTGATTGTTGCATCAAAGCGGACACCACTATTTTGGTTGGTGTTCCTTTTTACTTGGGAGATCATATAAAATGTATTACCATTTATCTCGTACCCTTGGTAAGTCAATATAGTCGAAGATAGTGTCCTGGCCAACACGTACAGGTCATCTGCAACAGTGTTGTTACGCATGAGATGCATTTGCAACCAACCGCCAAAAGTATCAATGTGTTCATGTGTAATCCAATCGTCAGACTGCTCCTGGTGTGTGTAGCGTAGAATATTCTTGTGTTCATTCATATACGGGTCCACCAAGGTAGAATTCTATAGAACTATGTAGTGTGCTTGCCCCCAAGAATGCCCGTCCCTACATATTATTGATTTCGCTCCTAGTGTGCCTTTTCCACTCAGTCTCCCCTCATACCGCGATTTTGGGACACCAATCGGCTGAAGGTTAGGACAAAAGTCAACACAAAACCCAGTGACCTCCTCTGTTTGATGGCCCGTGGAGATGCTTCCTTCTGGCCTAGCACGATTACGAACATATTTCTTCAAGACTCCCATAAACCTCTCAAAGGGGAACATATTCTGTAAAAATATAGGACCCAGAATGGCAATCTCGTGGACTAGATGAACTAGGACGTGAGTCATTATATTTCGTCGACTAGATGAACTAGGATGTGGGTCATGATACTGAAGAACGATGGTGGGAATACCAACTCGAAGCTGACAAGATATTGCACCAAATCATTCCGTAACATTGGTAGGATTTCTGGATCGATTACCTTCTGAGAGATTGCATTAAGGAATGCATATAGTTTCACAATGGCTAATCAAACGTTTTCCGGTAGAAGCCCCCTCAATGCAACCGGAAATAGTTGCGTCATAATCACGTGGCAGCCATGAGACTTTAGGTTCTGGATTTTTTTTTCTCTGCCATGTTTATTATTCCTTTTATATTCGACGAGAAGCCAAACGGGACCTTCATACTGAGCATGCATTCAAAGAATATTTCCTTATGTTGTTTGGTAAGAGCGTAGCTGGCAGGACCTTCATACTGCTTTGGATGCATGTCGTCGTTTTTGTGCACACGTTGCTGGTCCTCCCGTGCCTCCGGTGTATCTTTTGACTTCTCATACATGCCCAAGAATCCTAGCAGGGTCACACAAAGATTCTTTGTCACGCGCATCACGTCGATTGAAGAGCGCACCTCTAGGTCTTTCCATTAGGGTAGGTCCCAAAATATAGATTTCTTCTTCCAGATGGGTGTGCGTCCCTCAGCGTTAGTCGGAACAGATTATCTGCCAGGACCCTTTCCAAAGATTACTTTTAAATACTTGACCATATCAAGTATGTCATCACCAGTACAGAGGACGGGCTTCTTCTGGTGATGTGCCTCACCTTTGAAATGCTTGCCTTTCTTTCTTAAGCTATGATTGGTCGGAAGAAATCGACGATGTCCCAAGTACACATTCTTCTTGCATTTGTACAAATATATTCTTTGGGTATCATCTAAATAGTGCGTGCATGCGTTGTATCCCTTGTTTGATTGTCCTAAAAGATTACTAAGAGCAGGCCAATCATTGATGGTTACAAACAGCAACGCTCGTAGGTCAAATTCCTCTTGTTCATGCTCATCCCACACACGTACACCTTTTCCATTCCATATCTGTAAAAGTTCTTCAACTAATGGCCTTAGGTACACATCAAGGTCGTTGTCGGGTTGCTTAGGGCCTTGGATGAGCACTGGCATCATAATGAACTTCCGCTTCATGCACAACCAAGGAGGAAGGTTATGGATACATAGAGTCATGGGCCAGATGCTACGTTTGCTTCTCTGCTCCCCAAAAGGATTAATGCTATCTGCACTTAAACCAAACCTTACGTTCCTTGGGTCATCTGCAAAGTCCGGCCAGTCTCTCTCAATTTTTCTCCACTGTGACCCGTCAGCGGGTGCTCTCAACTTCCCGTCTTTCTTATGATCTTTTTGTGCCATTGCAACAACTTGGCATGCTCTTTGTTTCTGAACAGGTGTTTCAACCGTTGTAGTATAGCAGCATACCACATCACCTTGGCAGGAACCCTCTTCCTAGGGCGCTCGCCCTCAACATCACCAGGGTCATCTCATCTGATCTTATACCGCAATGCACTGCATACCGGACATGCGTTCAATTCCTCATACTCACCGTGGTAGAGGACACAGTCATTAGGGCATGCATGTATCTTATGCATGTTGGAAATATGCCCTAGAGGCAATACTAAATAGTTATTATTATATTTCCTTGTTCATGATAATCTTTTATTATCCATGCTATAATGTATTGACTAGAAACACATTGCATGTGTGGATACATAGACAACACTTTGTCCCTAGTATGCCTCTAGTAGACTAGCTCGTTGATCAAAGATGGTCAAGGTTTCCTAGCCATTGACATGAGATGTCATTTGATAACGGGATCACATCATTGGGAGAATGATGTGATGGACAAGACCCAAACTTAAACATAGCATTTGATCATGTCAGTTTATTGCTATAGTTTTCTGCATGTCAAGTATCTGTTCCTATGACCATGAGATCATGCAACTCACTGACACTGGAGGAGTACCTTACGTGTATCAAACGTTGCAACATAACTGGGTGACTATAAAGGTGCTCTACAGGTATCTTCGAGGGTGTATGTTGAGTGGGCATGGATCAAGACTAGGATTTGTTACTCCGTGTGATGGAGAGGTATCTCAGAACCCACTCGGTAATACAACATCACAACAAGCCTTGAAAGCAAAGTGACTAATGTGTTAGCCACAAGATCTTGTATTACATAACGAGGAAAGAGACTTACCGATAACGAGATTGAACTAGGTATAGAGATACCAACGATCGAATCTCGGGCAAGTAACATACCGAAGAACAAAGGGAACATTATACAGGATTAACCGATTCCTTGACATAGAGGTTCAACCGATAAAGATCTTCATAGAATATGTAGGAACCAATATGGGCATCCAGGTCCCGCTATTGGTTATTGACCGTAGAGGTGTCTCGGTCATGTCTACATAGTTCTCAAACCCGTAGGGTCTGCACACTTAAGGTTCGGTGACGTTTTGGTATAGTTGAGTTATAGATGTTGGTGACCGAAGGTTGTTCAGAGTCCTGAATGAGATCCTGGATGTCAAGAGGAGATCTGGAATGGTATTGAGGTAAAGATTGATATACAGAAAGTCCTGTTTTGGTCACTAAAAAAGTTTTGGGCTCATCGGTAGTGTATCGGGAGTGCCGGGAGGGTACCGGGGGACCATCGCGAGGGGTGTCTCGATCCAAAGGGCCTCATGGGATGTGGGAGGAGTCAAACCAGCCCTTAGTGGGCTGCCCGAACCCCCACTTAGGCCCATGCAGCTAGAGGTGGAAAAAACCCAAGAGGTGGAAGTGTTTTCCAAGTAGGGGAGGAGTCCTATTCCTAGTAGGATTGGAGGTGGACTCCCCCACCTCCTTCGGCCGAAGCCCTCCTTGAAGGACGGGCCAAGTAAGCCTCCCCTCCCCCTCCTTCTATATATACTAGAGGTTTTAGGGCAGACAATCCAACACATGAAAAGCCACGTGCTGCCCTCTTCCCTCTAGATCGTAGTTTCTCCTATAGATCGTTCCAACGGTGCGTGGCAAAGCCCTGCCGGAATAGTTCCACCACCATCCCTGCCACGCCGTCACGCTTCCGAAGAACTCATGTACCTCTCCGCTCCCTCTTGCTGGATCAAGAAGGTGGATATCGTCATCGAGCTGTACGTGTGCTGAACGCGGAGGTACCGTCCGTTCGGCGCTAGATCGGGACGGATTGTCATTGGATCGCGGGACGCTCGGCGATTTGGATCACAAAGACGTTCGACTACATCAACCGCATTTCTTAACACTTCCCTCTTAACGATTTACAAACGGCATGTAGATCTACTCTCTCTCTCTCTCTCGTATATGCTCGTCACCATGGATAGATCTTACATGTGCGTAGGAATTTTTTTGTTTCCCATGCAACGTTCCCCAACAGTGGCGTCATGAGCTAGGTCTATGTGTAGATGAGATCACGAGTAGAACACAAAAGGATTTTGTGGGTGTTTATGCTTGGTTTGCTTGCTCCCTTGGTCGTGTTTTGATTCAGCGGTATTGGGGGATGAAGTGGCCTGGACCAACCTTACTCGTACGCTCACGAGAGACCGGTTCCATCGACACACATGTGACTTTGTTGCATAAAGATGGCTGGCGGGTGTTGATGTCTACTACACGACCTTCTTCTTGTAGACTTGTGTTGGGCCTCCAAGCATAGAGTTTCGTAGGACAGTAGCAATTTTCCCTCAAGTGGATGAGCTAAGGTTTATCAGTCCGTGGGAGGCGTAGGATGAAGATGGCCTCTCTCGAGCAGCCCTGCAACCAAATAACAAAGAGTCTCTTGTGTGCCCAACACACCCAATACAATGGTAAAATGTATAGGTGCACTAGTTCGGCGAAGAGATGGTGATACAAGTGCAATATGGATGGTAGATATAGGTTTATGTAATCTGAAAATATAAAAACAGCAAGGTAGCTAGTTACAAAAGTGAGCAAAAATGGTATTGCAATGCTTGAAAACAAGACCTAGGATTCATACTTTCACTAGTGCAAGTTCTCTCAACAATACTAACATAGTTGAATCATATGTAAATCCCTCCCGTGCGACAAAGATTTCACTACAAAGTCACAAATAGCGTAGAGCAAACGAAGAAATTATTGTAGGATACGAAACCACCTGAAAGTTATCTTTTCCGATCAATCTTATGAGCTATCCCTATAAGTGTCACGAACAGCCCTAGAGTTCATACTAAAATAACACCTTAAGATACACATCAACCAAAACCCTAATGTCACCTAGATACTCCAATGTCACCACGAGTACCCATGGGCTTGACTATACGATATGCATCACACAATTTCAGATTCATCATGTTCAATCCAACACAAAGAACTTCAAAGAGTGCCCCAAAGTTTCTGCCGTAGAGTCAAGATGAAGACATGTGACAACCCCTATGCATACATTACCAAGGTCATGGAACCCGCAAGTTGATCACCAAAACATACATCAAGTGGATCAATAGAACATCCCATTGTCACCACAAATATCCCATCGCAAGACATACAACAAGTGTTCTCAAATCCTTTAAAGACTCAATTCGATAAGAAAAATTCAAAGGTAAAACTCAATTCATCACAAGAAGATAGAGAGGGGAAAACTCTATATGATTCATCTATATTAATAAAGCTCACGGTACATCAAGATCGTGTCATCTCAAGAACACAAGAGAGAGAGAGAGATCAAACACATAGCTACTGGTACATACCCCCAGCCTCGAGGGTGAACTACTCCCTCCTCGTCATGGAGACCACCGGGATGATGGTTTCCCCCTCCGGTAGGGTGCCGGAATGGGCTCCCGATTGTTTTTTTGCGGTTACAGAGGCTTGTGGTGGTGGAACTCTCGATCTAGGTTTCTTTCTGGGGGTTTCTTGATTTATAGGAGAACTTGGCGTTGGAATCACATCTAGGGGACTCTCGATGGGCCCACAAGCCAGGGGCGCGACCTAGGGGGGCGCCGTGGTGGCTTGTGGCTACCTCGGGACTCCTCTCTGGTATCTTTTTGCTCCATTATTTTTATATTTTCCAAAAATATTCTCCATAAATTTTCAACCCATTCCGAGAACTTTTATTTCTGCAAAAAACAACACCATGGTAGTTCTGCTGAAAACAACGTCAGTCCGGGTTAGTTCTAATAAAATCATACCAAGATCATATAGAATTATTGTAAACATGACATGAATACTTGATAAATTATAGATACATTGGAGACGTATCAGGTGACTATCTCTACTACTCTAGTTGGATCGGATTCAACAAAGGCGGTCCTTGAGAAGGTTGAATAGCAATTTGTGTATCACTGTTGTGGTTTTGCGTAGGTGAGAATTGTTCTTGCTAGATACCCGTAGCAGCCACATAAAACTTGCAACAACAATTAGAGGACGTCTAACTTGTTTTTGCAGGGTATGTTGTGATGTGATATGGCCAATTACATGATGAGATATATGTGATGTATGATATGATCATGTTTTGTATAAAATATCACGACTTGCATGTCGATGAGTATGGCAACCGGCAGGAGCCATAGGGTTGTCTTTAATTATTTTCGCCGTTTTTGCTTTACTTTATCGCTATGAGTTAGCTGTACTCATGGAAGCAACAACCGGCGCGACAACCCCAATGGCGACATGTTGATGGAGATCAAGATGATGGAGATCATGGTGTCATGCCGGTGACGATGGAGATCATGCCGGTGCTTTGGAGATGGAGATCAAAAGCACAAGTTCATGGCCATATCATGTCACTTATGATTTGCATGTGATGTTAATCCTTTTCTGCACCTTGTTTTGCTTAGGATGACGGTAGCATTATAAAGTGATCCCTCACTAAAATTTCAAGATAAATTGTGTTCTCCCCGAGTGTGCACTGTTGCGAAAGTTCGTCGTGTCGAGACACCACATGATGATCGGGTGTGATAGACTCTACGTTCACATACAACGGGTGCAAGCCAGTGTTGCACGTGCAGAACACTCGGGTTAAACTTGATGAGCCTAGCATGTAAAAACATGGCCTCGGAACACAAGAGACTGAAAGGTCAAACATGAGTCATATAGTAGATATGATCAACATGATGATGTTCACCATTGAAGCCACCTCAACTCACGTGATGATCGGACTTGAGTTGGTGAATTTGGATCATGTATGAAAGTGCGTTATATCGACTAGAGGGGGGTGAATAGGCGATTTTTACAAATTCATCACTTGAGGAATTTGAAATGTGATGAATAACTAGCAGCGGAATAAGTACTCAAGTGCATGAGGAACATAGTAACAACATAGTCATCACGATGAAATGAAACATGCACAAATTACAAGTAGTGTGACATAGGATAAGCAGTGATGAACAAGGTAACTTGAAGAATTTGAGATGAGGAAATTGTGAAAGTCTTCAGTCAAATTCTTCAAACAGTAACAATCAATTTCATCAACAAGTATATGAGGAATAGAGGGGTTGAGGAAATAGAACCAGCTAGCTCGACGAAGACAATGGTTTGATGACCCAGTTCCAATTGCTGTGATAGTCATACGTCTGGTCAGGAGCGGCCTGGTATTTAAACCAGAGGATACACAGTCCCAGGACACATAGTCCTTACCGTATTCTCCTTGAGCTAAGGTCACACAGTCCTCGCCCAACAGTTGTGGTAAGTCTTCAGGGTAGACTTCCAAAACCCTCACAAACTGGTCACTCGGCGATCCACAATTTACTACTGGATGCTCTAGACCAAGGTCACTTCGTGATCCCTAATTGACTGTAGGATGCACTAGACCATGACGCCTAACCGTTTGGAGGATGCACTGTCCTCAAAGGTAACAAGCATCGGTTCCACACAGGAATTTCTTCAGTGATGCTCAATCACTTTGGGTTTGGTGGTTTGGTTGTGGTTTTTTCCTCACTGATGATTTTCTCTCAAAGTCCTCGGAGGATGGGTTGCTCTCAAATGACAAGTGTCAGTTCTCTCTCGGAGCAGCCCACCAACTTGTGGTTGTGGGGGGTGGCTATTTATAGTCAGGGTGCAACCTGACATGATAAGACATAAATGCCCCCAATGATATGACCGTTATGTGGATGTTATGATTGGGGACAGCTGGCACTAGGCACAGCAACGGTCAGAATTTCGAACTATGAAAGTCCTCAGACATATCATGTTCCTCACTTATAGGCAATTCACACTAGCAAAATCCTAACTCCTTAGTCAGATCAATTTCCTCAGAGACCAGAAGAACTTCGTCTCTGTCACTAAAGAACTTGACTGAACCGCAAGAGATTTCCAAAGGCTTCACTCGAAGGATTGTATAGGTTGAGGATTTTGGAGTTGAGCATCAGTTGGAAATTTCCTTAGTATTACCTCGGCTCCCTTTAATAGTACGGTGTTTCCTATGACTCAAAGAAAGGAAATGAAACTACGAAAACAAAAGTCTTCACGCTTCATAGTCGTTCATATCTTCAAGGTCACTCCAACTTCTTCATTTTCAAAGTCTTCAGGGAATATCAAAGTCTTTAGCAAAGTCTTCACCATAGTCTTCGGTTGAAGACATATATTTTTAGGGGTCGGTAATCTCCGGATGTATCAAACTCCCCATCGACTTATAGAGCCTGTGTACGCTCACAAACACATTAGTTCCTTAACGTATAAGTCTTAAATACACCAAATCACTAAGGGGCACTATATGCACTAACAATCTCCCCCTTTTTGGTGATTGATGATAAATAGGTTAAGTTTTCAATGGGGATAATACTATGGAGTGTAAATACTGAGTTTGAGGAATTTGATTGCAAGATATAGAAGAACTTGTTGGAAATATGCCCTAGAGGCAATAATAAAATGTTTATTATTGTATTTCCTAGTTCATAATAATTGTCTATTGTTCATGCTATAATTGTGTTAACCGAAAACCGTAATACATGTGTGAATACATAGACCACAACATGTCCCTAGTGAGCCTCTAGTTGACTAGCTCATTGATCAATAGATGGTCACGGTTTCATGGCCATGGAAATTGAATGTCATTGATAACGGGATCACATCATTAGGAGAATGATGTGATGGACAAGACTTAATCCTAAGCATAGCACAAGATCGTGTAGTTCGTTTGCTAAAGCTTTTCAATGTCAAGTATCGTTTCCTTAGACCATGAGATTGTGCAACTCCCGAATACCGTAGGAATGCTTTGGGTGTGCCAAACGTCACAACATAACTGGGTGGCTATAAAGGTGCACTACGGGTATCTCCAAAAGTGTCTGTTGGGTTGGCACGAATCAAGACTAGGATTTGTCACTCCGTGTGACGGAGAGGTATCTCTGGGCCCACTTGGTGAGACATCATCATAATGAGCTCAATGTGACTAAGGAGTTAGCCACGGGATGATGTGTTACAGAACGAGTAAAGAGACTTGCCGGTAACGAGATTGAACAAGGTATAGAGATATCGACGATCGAATCTCGGGCAAGTATCATACCGATAGACAAAGGGAATTGCATACGGGATTGATTGAATCCCCGACATCATGGTTCATCCGATGAAATCATCGTGGATCATGTGGGAGCCAACATGGGTATCCAGATCCCGCTGTTGGTTATTGACCAGAGAGGTGTCTCGGTCATGTCTACATGTCTCCCGTACCCTTAGGGTCTAGACACTTAAGGTTCGATGACGCTAGGGTTATATGGAAATGGTATACATGATTACCTAAGGTTGTTCGGAGTCTCGGATGAGATCCCGAACATCACGAGGAGCTCCGGAATGGTCTGGAGGTAAAGATTGATATATAGGAAGTCCAGTTTTGGTCACCGAAAAGTTTTCGGGCTCATCGATAGTGTACCGGGAGTGCCGGGAGGGTGCCGGAGGACCCTCGGGAGGGGTGTGACGACCATAGGACTTTGTGGGCCCTTAGAGGAGGTGTGCCAGCCCTTATTGGGCTGCCCAAGACCTTCTAGAAAGGCCCATGCGGCTGGGATAAAGAGATAAAGGGCAAAAGGATTTAAAAGGAGGAGATCCACCTCCCTTGTGGGAGGTGGACTCTTCCCCACCTTCGGCCAAACCTCTCCTCCTTGGAGGAGGGGCCAAGGCAGCCCTCCCTCTCCTTCCTCCTATATATATATTCAAGGGTTTGGGCTGATTTGAGACACGACTTCTCTCTCTCTCTCGGTGCAGCCCTACCCTTTCTCTTCCTCGTTCTCCGTAGCGCTTGGCGAAGCCCTGCCGGAGTTCACGTAGCTCCACCATCACCACATCGTCGTGCTGCCGGAGCTCTCCCTCAACCTCTTCTTCCTCCTTGCTGGATCAAGGCGTAGGAGACGTCACCGGGCTATACGTGTGTTGAACGCGGAGGCGCCGTTGTTCGACACTAAGATCGGAATCCACTGCGATCTGAATCACTGCGAGTATGACTCCACCAACCGCGTTCTTGTAACGCTTCCGCTTAGCGATCTTCAAAGGTATGAAGATGCAATATATCCCCTCTTGTTGCTGGTTTCTCCATGGATAGATCTTGGTGATCATAGGATTTTTTTTGATTTACTACTACGTCTCCCAACAATGGCATCATGAGCTAGGTCTATGCGTAGAATATATGCACGAGTAGAACACAAGTTGTTGTGGGCGTCGATTTTGTTAATATGCTTACCACTAGTAGTCTTATCTTGATTCGGCGGTATTGTGGGATGAAGCGGCCCAGACCGACTTTACACGTACGCTTACGTGAGACTGGTTCCACCGTATGACATGCACTTGTTGCATAAGGTGGCTAGCGGGTGTCTGTCTCTCCCACCTTAGTCGGATTGGATTTGATGAAAAGGGTCCTTATGAAGGGTAAATAGCAATTGGCATATCACGTTGTGGTATTGGCGTAGGTAAGAAACGTTCTTGCTAGAAACCTATAGCAGCCACGTAAAAACTTGCAACTACAAATTAGAGGACGTCTAACTTGTTTTTGCAGCATATGCCTTGTGATGTGATATGGCCAAAGAATGTGATGTGATGCATTGTGATGTATGAGATTGATCATGTTCTTGTAATAGGATTCACGACTTGCATGTCGATGAGTATGACAACCGACAGGAGCCATAGGAGTTGTCTTATTTTATAGTATGACCTGCGTGTCAATCATAAACGCCATGTAATTACTTTACTTTATTGCTAAACGTTAGCTATAGTAGTAGAAGTAATAGTTGGCGAGACAACTTCATGAAGACACGATGATGGAGATCATGGTGTCGTGCCGGTGACAGTGATGATCATGGTGCCCCGAAGATGGAGATCAAAGGAGCAAGATGATATTGGCCATATCATGTCACTATATTGATTGCATGTGATGTTTATCATGTTTATATCTTATTTGATTAGAAAAACGGTAGTAAATAAGATGATCTCTCAATAAAATTTCAAGAAAAGTGTTCACCCTAACTATGCATCGTTGCTAAGGATCGTTGTTCCGAAGCACCACGTGATGATCGGGTGTGATAGGTTCTAACGTTCGCATACAACGTGTCTAAGCCATATTTACACACGCGATACACTTAGGTTGACTTGACGAGCCTAGCATGCATAGACATGGCCTCGGAACATGGAAGACCAAAAGGTCGAACATGAGTCGTATAGAAGATACGATCAACATGGAGATGTTCACCATGGATGACTAGTCCGTCTCACGTGATGATCGGACACGGGCTAGTTGACATGGATCATGTGTCACTTGGATGACTAGAGAGATGTCTATCTAAGTGGGAGTTCATTAAATAATTTGATTATGTGAACTTAATTATCATGAACTTAGTCTAAAATTGTCTTTACAATCTATACTGTAGATCCAATGGCCAACGCGAATGTCACCCTAAACTTCAATGCGTTCCTAGAGAAAACCAAGCTGAAAGATGATGGAAGCAACTATGCGAACTGGGTCCGTGGCTTGAGGATCATTCTCATAGCTTCCAAGAAATTGTATGTCCTTGATGCACCACTAGGTGACCCACCCCTTCTCCCAGCAGAGCAAGACGTTGCGAACGCTTGGCATTCTCGCTGCGATGATTACTCCCTTGTTCAGTGCATCATGCTTTACAGTTTAGAACCGGGGCTCCAAAAGCGTTTTGAGCAACACGGAGCATATGAGATGTTCCAAGAGCTGAAACTGGTTTTCCAAGCTCATGCACGGGTCGAGAGATATGACGTCTCCGACAAGTTCTTCAGCTGTAAGATGGAGGAGAATAGTTCTGTCAGTGAGCACATCCTCAAGATGTCTAGGCTACACAACCGCTTGACTCAGCTGGGAGTTAATCTCCCTGATGACTCGGTCATTGATAGAATCCTCCAGTCGCTTCCACCTAGCTACAAGAGCTTTGAGATGAACTAAAACATGCAAGGGATGGAGAAGTCCATTCCTGAGTTGTACTCGATGCTGAAATCAGCAGAGGTCGAGATCAAAAAGGAGCATCAAGTGTTGATGGTGAATATGACCACTAGTTTCAAGAAAGGCAAGGGTAAGAAGAACTTCAAGAAGGACAGCAAATCTGTTGCCGCGCCCGGTAAGCAAGTTGCCGAGAAGAAGAAGAACAAGAATGGACCCAAGCCTCAGACTGAGTGTTTTTATTGCAAGGGTACCGGTCACTGGAAGCGGAACTGCCCCAAGTACTTAGCGGATAAGAACAACGACAACATTAAAGGTATATGTGATATACTTGTTATTGATGTGTACCTAACCAGCACTCGTAGTAGCTCCTGGGTATTTGATACCGGTGCAGTTGCTCACATTTGTAACTCCAAGCAGGAGCTGCGGAATAAGAGGAGGCTGGCAAAGGATGAGGTGACGATGCGCGTCGGGAATGGTTCCAAGGTCGATGTGATCGCCGTCGGCATGCTACCTCTACATCTACCTTCGGGATTAGTGTTAAACCTTAATAATTGTTATTTAGTACCAGCTTTGAGCATGAACATTGTATCTAGATCTCGCTTGATGCGAGATGGCTACTCATTTAAATCTGAGAATAATGGTTGTTCTATTTATATGAGAGAAATGTTTTATGGTCATGCCCTGCTGGTCAATGGTTTATTTTTGATGAATCTCGAACGTGATGTTACACATTTCCATAGTGTGCGTACAAAAAAGTGTAAGGTTGATAACGATAGTCCCACTTACATGTGGCACTGCCGCCTTGGTCATATTGGTGTCAAACGCCTGAAGAAGCTCCATACTGATGGACTTTTGGAGTCTCTTGATTTCGAATCATTTGACACGTGCGAACCATGCCTCATGGGAAAGATGACTAAGACTCCGTTCTCCGGAACAATGGAGCGAGCAACTGACTTGTTGGAAATAATACATACTGATGTATGCGGTCCAATGAGTGTATGTTTTGAACGGAGGGGCAGTCAGCTGGTGCAGCAGCAAGCAAAGCGTCGTGGCAGCATCTACATGTGAATAGGAGTACATAGCTGCTTCGGAAGCAGCAAAGGAAGGAGTCTGGATGAAAGAGTTCATCACCGACCTAGGAGTAATTCCAAGTGCGTCGGGCCCGATGACTCTATTCTATGACAGCACTGGAGCTATTGCCCTTGGCCCAGGTTTCACAAGAAGACAAGACACATCAAGAACCGCTTCAACTCCATCCGTGATTACATTCAGGAGGGAGATATAGATATTTGTAAAGTGCATACGGATCTAAATGTCACAGATCCGTTGACTAAACCTCTCTCACGAGCAAAACATGATCAACATCAGATTGCTATGGGTGTTCGATTCATCACAATGTAACTAGATTATTGACTCTAGTGCAAGTGGGTGACTGTTGGAAATATGCCCTAGAGGCAATAATAAAATGGTTATTATTGTATTTCCTAGTTCATGATAATTGTCTATTGTTCATGCTATAATTTTGTTAACCGGAAACCATAATACATGTGTGAATACATAGACCACAACATGTCCCTAGTGAGCCTCTAGTTGACTAGCTCGTTGATCAATAGATGGTCACGGTTTCATGACCATGGACATTGGATGTCGTTGATAACGGGATCACATCATTAGGAGAATGATGTGATGGACAGGACCCAATCCTAAGCATAACACAAGATCATGTAGTTCGTTTGCTAAAGCTTTTCAATGTCAAGTATCGTTTCCTTAGACCATGAAATTTTGCAACTCCCGGATACCGTAGGAATGCTTTGGGTGTGCCAAACATCACAACATAACTGGGTGGCTATAAAGGTGCACTACGGGTATCTCCGAAAGTGTGTGTTGGGTTGGCACGAATCGAGACTGGGATTTGTCACTCCGTGTGACGGAGAGGTATCTCTGGGCCCACTCAGTGAGACATCATCATAATGAGCTCAATGTGACTAAGGAGTTAGCCATGGGATGATGTGTTACAGAACGAGTAAAGAGACTTGACGGTAATGAGATTAAACAAGGTATAGAGATACCGACGATCGAATCTCGGGCAAGTATCATACCGATAGACAAAGGGAATTGCATACAGGATTGATTGAATCCCCAACATCGTGGTTCATCCGATGAAATAATCATAGATCATGTGGGAGACAACATGGGTATCCAGATCCCACTGTTGGTTATTGACCGGAGAGGTGTCTCGGTCATGTCTACATGTCTCCTGAACCCGTAGGGTCTACACACTTAAGGTTCGATGACGCTAGCATTATAGGGAAATGGTATACGTGATTACCGAAGGTTGTTCGGAGTCTCGGATGAGATCTCGGACATCACGAGGAGCTCCGAAATGGTCTGGAGGTAAAGATTGATATATAGGAAGTCCAGTTTTGGTCACCGGAAAGTTTTCGGGCTCATCGGTAGTGTACCGGGAGTGCCGGGAGGGTGCCGGAGGACCCCCCGGGAGAGGCATAGGACTTTGTGGGACCTTATAGGAGGTGTGCCAGCCCTTATTGGGCTGGCCAAGACCTTCTAGAAAGGCCCATGCGACTGGGATAAAGAGATAAAGGGCAAAAGGATTTAAAAGGAGGAGATCCACCTCCCTTGTGGGAGGTGGACTCTTCCCCACCTTCGGCCGAACCTCTCCTCCTTGGAGGAGGGGCCAAGGCATCCCTCCCTCTCCCTCCTCCTATATATATGCAAGGGTTTGGGCTGATTTGAGACACGACTTCTCTCTCTCTCGGTGCAGCCCTACCCTTCGTCTTCCTCGTTCTCCGTAGCGCTTGGCGAAGCCCTGCCGGAGTTCACGTAGCTCCACCGTCACCACGTCGTCGTGCTGCCGGAGCTCTCCCTCAACCTTTTCTTCCTCCTTGCTGGATCAAGGCGTAGTAACTTCACTGGGCCGTACGTGTGTTGAACGCGGAGGCGCCGTTGTTCGGCGCTAAGATCAGAATCCACCGCGATCTGAATCGCTGCGAGTACGACTCCCCCAACCGCGTTCTGTAACGCTTCCGCTAGCGATCTTCAAAGGTATGAAGATGCAATCTCTCCCCTCTCGTTGCTGATTTCTCCATGGATAGATCTTGGCGATCGTAGGAATTTTTTTGATTTACCACTACGTCTCCCAACAGAACTCCCCCTGAAGATGTGCATATTTGAGGAATTTGCTTTGGACTGCAAATGCACATGGCAGGTTAAAACATGGAGAACTCCCCCTATATATTGTAATTCATACACGCATTTGATCATATGATATGAAGAATTTGAAATGCATGATGAAAATGGTGCCTGACGGAATTCAGCATGTGTGCATTAAGGTACTTGAGGAAATAAACATGCGAGGAAATAGTTCAAAAGAGACAGACCACCATCGGACTTAATTTTACAACCCAATCAACAAAAGCTTCAAAAGAGCGAGAGTTGTAACTTAAACAAAAAACAGCCCATATATAGTGACCCGCTTGAAGACTAACTCGAATTTTCTCCCCCTTTGTCATCGAAGACCAAAAGGGACGAAAAAGTGAGGACTAACGCCCCTTGAAGAATTTCATCGTGTTGGTGAGGAAGGAGCGTCAGCGTTGTCGGGGTCATTTGTCGATGCAGGGCCTGCCGCAGTGTCGTCAATGTCCTTAGCTTCATCCGTTTCATGCGATGAAGAATATGATCTTGTGACCATCAGAGGAACTTGGGCTTTCTTGAATCTCTTGTTTGGTTGGCGAGCTCAGTCAAGATTTTCCTCAAGATCCAGCTCCTTCAGTTCCTCAGGAGTCTTGAGGTGAGACAATATGGCCCAAGTGCGGTTGAGATTTTCATGCGTATAGTAGTGATTCTTCTTTATAGAGTTCCGCGTCACAGTCATGTTTTGCACAATGTAACTAAGTTGACGCTTCACCCACTTGTGATTGTGATCGACCTTCTGATGAAGACTTATTAGAAGCTCACGATCAATCATCACACGTGGGGCAGACTCTTGAGGTTTTTGAGCTGAGGCCTTTGCTTTTGAGTCCTGGGTTGCAGTGTCATCATTGGTGGAGAAGGATGTAGCTTTCCGAAACTATCCATCCAATGGACGAGTGCCTTCATCAATGACGGCCTTGCCTTTCCTTCCACGGAGACAATTGTGCTCTTGATGATTTTGATCGGAGGCAGGAAGGCAAAATGATTCTGAAAGTCCGCCTTGAAGGGAACTGAGGACTTTGCCCTGATGAATTTCATGATCCAGGGTGCATAAGGCTTCTGTTCAAATGGGGCTAGAGCAGCACTAGCCAATGTACTCATGAAGAAATCATGGAAGTTGATGGGAATCCCATGAATGATGTTGAAAAGCATATTCTTCATGACTCCCTCCACTTCCTCTTCTTCAGAATTGTGGCCCTTCCGAGGACATAGAGTATTCGTGAGAATGCGGTAGACCGTCCTTGGCACATATGGAAAATCCTTCACAAGGAAGATTTTCCGTTGAGGCTTTCCAGGAGCCAAATGCTTCATCATCACTTGCCTCAGTTGGTTTGGAAGAGCAGGTTCATCAAATAGCTGACGAGCTTCTTCTGAAGGAATTGGCACTAGGACAGATCGAAGTAATTCAGATGCTTGAGCAGTGAGATGTGTTGATCCTGTCATCCAGTCCAAAACCCAGGAATTGATGTCAGAAGCAATTCCACTGATGTGTAGAGTAGCATAGAATTGAAGAATGAGTTCTTCATTCCAGTCGCAGATGTCTACGTAGAAGGGAAGAATGCTTGCATCGTGAAGAACTTGGAGCACCGGCATGAATGATGGAAGTGTTTCCATGTCAGCGTGAGGAATTTGATGGTGCTCGAAGACTTTCTTCTTTTCGAACAAGACTGATGCATAGTAGTTCATCTGAGTGGCAGTCCAAAATCTGCTTCATCCGGCCCTTGCAAAGTCATACAGATTGGGACCTGTGAAGAACATGCGCTCTTTGAAGAAATTGCTTTTGAGGAATTTGGGCGCGTTGAGCCTTTGAACGACATTCTGGGCTTCGGTTGAAGATTTGGCTTGAAGCGACCCTTGATCTCGTTTGGCATGGGAGGAATTTCTTCAGTATGAGGAATTTGCGGTGCAGGTTCCTCGGTGGCTATCAGAGTAGCAAAGTCATCAGCTGATGCAGCTAGAATATCTTCAATGACTTTGGCGGTCAAATCATCAGATCCTTCATGAATTTCTTCGTTCTGAGATGGGAACTAAGGAACCTGTGACAGAGGAGTAGTCATAGGTGAATTTGGGTGAGCTCTTTCCCAACATTCATCGTTGATGAGAGGAGTTGTATTTCCAATGTCTACATCCTCACCAATTTCTTCAATCCCGGCCTCTTCAGTAGTGAACTGAGGCTGGGGCGATGATACCTGAGGAGTTGAAGAATTTCCTTCAACTTCAATGTCTTCATCAATCTGCTCTCTCGAAGCAGCAGAATGATCTTCTTCAGTTTCTTCATCCGGGATGACATAGTCAACACCAAATGGGATGATCTCATAAGTGGGTGCTGAGGAGAGTGGAGTGGCATCAAATGGTTCAATTGAGGACTTTGGCAGAGTCTTCAACTTCTTCACAGCTGAGGAATCTGAAGTTGAAGCTTTTCTTTTTAGTGCCTTCTTCTCAGCATCCTTAGTTTTCTTCACCTCTGATGCAGAAGGAAGGTGGATTGTCTTCACCTTTGATGATTTGTCTGATTCAGCCGAAGGTGAGGGTGGTACAATTCTTCAGGCACAACGGATGCAGTCGTCCTTGTGGGTTCAGTTTCATCAGGCGCACCAGTGGAGGGTGCCCTAGCAGGTTCTTCAGCGGTCTAACTTTCTTCAGCAGCGCTGGCAGTTTCCTTAGTAGGCTGAGCAGTTTCTTCAGCCTGAGTAATTTGTTGCTGGGAGCGAGATGCAACCCTTGAGTTGTGATCAGTGATGACTTTGTCAGCAATTTTGATGAAGCGAACCTTGGCGCCTTGCCAATCAGCATAGTATGAATTGAATTCCTCACTAAGGCTTTGGATCTCAGACCGCACCCTCACAAGTTCCTCAGGAGACAAATTCAGAACATTCTTCTTCAAGTAATGCTCTTTCTTGTACTGAGCCTTCTTAGTTTGTCTTGCCTTCTCATATTTCCATTTTTCCTCAGCAATGAAAGCTATGAGGACATGATCAGGACCAAGAGGCAGTTTCAAGTCATCAATGGGTGTCTTGGGATCCTTGTGCCAGATATCAATGAAGTTAAGCACTTGCTTAGGATCAAGCAATAGAGGAATTTGAGATCCCTTTGCTTCAGCCACTCATTGTTGCTTGTTTCTGATGATAGCTTCCAGTTCCTCATCATCAGCTTCATCTGAGGATTCTGAAGGTATTGTGAAATCCACCTTCTTGGTTTGAGGACTTGGTCGAATGCCTCGTCCAATAGTTGCTTTATTTTTCCTCAGGGAAGGACCGCTTGAGGAGTGACTTTGGGCTGAAGAACTCGTTATTTTTCCTCAGGGAAGGACCGCTTGAGGAGTGACTTTGGGCTGAAGAACTCGCTGATGCCCCTGAAGCAATTCAAAATCCTTCAGTCCGTTGGCTTGAGGCAAGGTGCATAGGAGTTGGGGACTTTGTAGCAGTAGCCGAGGTCTGAGCAGCAACTGTACCAAAAGCTGAGGCCTTTGAGAGCCGAGGCCTTTGAGCTTGAGGAATCTGCTGTGATGACTTTGAAGTTGAAGAATTTGGCTTCACAGCAGATTTCTTCGGAGCACTTATAGAGGCTCCGGCAATGGCAGCAGTAGCAGAGTCTTCATTGAATTTCTTCACTGCAGCTTCGGCAGTTCTCTGCAATTTGAGTTGACGCTTTGCCCACTCCGTGGGAAAGTCTTCACCGCAAGCAACACTGGTGGGATCAACCACTTGATCATCAGTTGGAGGAGCCCTAATGCAAGGGGGTTTGAGTGCGAATTTCTTCATGTACTTGGGAGTAACATAGCGATACTCCTTCCATTCCCTCACCCACCTCCGTTCAATCCTTTGAATTCTAATCTTTCTTTGTTCTTTTGTCTCTTTGCCATGTATGGATTCATCTGGTGTACAGTAACCAACATACAGATGGTCAGGAATCTCAAAGACAGTATTCTGTTCAGCCTTCTTTCCATCTTTCCGTGGCTTCTTCCCATTAGCCATTTTCTTCAGCTGAGGATTTTGAACTCTTGAGGACTCTAAAGAAGTGCACATTTTTTCCTCAAGAAACGCTGCAAATGAGTTAAGTTGATGAGAACCTAGTGATTCATCAGCGGACATGTTTGTACCTGTGAACAGAGTCTAGGTGCGAGGAATTTGAAGAGGTCATATGCGTTCTCAGACATTTTTCAATAAAGATAGGTGTGAGGAATTTCACCATTGGTGTCTTGAGGAATTTCACTAAGTGTTCTTTGTCTTAGGTTTCAGAGTTGTGCAAATTTGAGGATTCACATAATTGAGGAATCTTGAAGAAAATCATAACTTAGAGAAAGTCATCAAGTAAATGTAGATGTAAGGTGATTTAGAATGAGATTCTTGAAGAATAAACACCTTTATGAAAATTTAGGAAAACTTGAAGATCAAATAAGGGCAGTAAAAATAAATTTTATTTACCCTGATGAAGAACACGCCGAACTATGAGATGAGATTGAGGAAGTTCGTCAGTCCAGATCTCCCATGCGCTAGCTCGGCAGAGGGAGACAGCTACAACGGCGGCAGGGTGAAGACTTCCGCGGCCGATGCGAGTACGGGGACGGGGAGGTCAAGGCAGTGAAGCTCTTCCACACTGGTGACGATGATTTTAGCGGCGACGCTAGGTCGGAGCTTGAGAGAGAGAGGAAGTGAGTAACCGAGCACAGTAAAAGGGGAGGGCTATATATAGTTGTCACATCCCTAGCTAGGTGTCATGGTATAGCATGTGTTTGCATCATGTTTCATCTTTTCATCAATATGAAATGGGGAGAAAAAGAAACCCCAAGCTCACATTGAATCAAAATAATTCAAATTTGGTGAAATTTCAACAAATCCAAAATGCCCTTTAAAAATGTTCCCTATGTCTGATAAATTTGGACCTGATTATAACAGGGACCATCTTAATTATTTGAATACCTAAAGCAATTTAAAAATAATTGATAAATCCCCTGGAAAATATTAAATAAAGCATTATCATTAATTTTGTTTTCAAATTATTTTGAAACTTTTCAGATAAGTCTGAAATATTCAAACTTCAATATATAAAATGTTTTGGATATTTTACAAAGTCATTTGTAACTGCAAATAAAATAAAAAAATGTCAGAAGTTAGAAAAGATTTGAAATAAAAAAAGAAAGGAAAGAAGCCCACCTTGGCTAACCTAAGGAAGGGGCCCGACCCACAGGGCAGCAGCGTCTTCTTCCTCCTGCCAGGAGGAGAAGCAGCTGCATGCCACCCCTGCAGCCAGCGGTGGCCGCGCTGGCCACTTCCACCCCGCGTGCCTGGCTGCCTCCTCGTCACGCTGGCGAGGGGATAGGCTCGGCCGCTGCTCCAGCTGCTTCCCCCTCGCCATTTCCCCTCTCCTTCTCCTCTGTTCCCCTCCTCGCCGGAGTGAAGCCGCCGGCGATTTGCCGTCTCCCGTGCGTCCCCAACCCCGCTAAGGCGCCAGAAGCCTCTCCGTTGAGGCCCCGGACCCTTTCCCCTAGTCTCGTCGCCGTTCCCCCCCTCTAGTCCCGTTTGTCGCTGGAGCCAAGAGGAGCTCGCCGCCGGCCATGGCGTAGCCGTGGCCACAGCGGCCAAAGCTCGCTCCTGGCCATGGGCTCGTGCTCGTGGAGGTTCCAGGAGGCCGTTGCCGCCCTCAGCTCCGCCTCCCGCGGCCTGTAGCGCCGCAGCTGCTCCTGCCCGAGCCGTCGCCGCCGGGCAGCTCCACGTGGCTGCCGTTCCGGTGGCCCCCGAGCCCTCCTAGGTGCCCTGCTAGACGCGCCAGTGCACGGGCCGCCTCCCGGTGCACTGTGCGGGCCAAATGGTCGCCGGAGGCGCGATTCCGGCGAGACGCCGCCGTGCGGATGGTCGCCGCCGGCCCCACTCCGATGGGCACCGACGTGGCCATCATTAGGGGGTTAATCCCCCTGATTAGTTTAGCCTCCTGCCACTAACAGTGGGCCCCAGGGTGGGTCAAACCCCCTAGTCAGCGCGGAGGTTAAGCTTGAAGGAGAGAACCTTTCCGATACCCAGCAAGGCAAGCAACCCCTTTGATCATTTCGATAACATCCTACTCTCTCACTCCTGCTCTTGTTTATTGCATTAGGACAGTCGATCACATGTCAGTCATACATGGTAGATGATCCTATTCTGCTGCATAACCTGACATTGTCATAGTAAATAGCTAAACCTTGCAACCTAGCATACCTGGTAGATGCTTGTACCATGATGTGCTTAGCTTACTTTGCCTGCTATGCTTGCTATGCTTAGAGTTGTGTCAGGTCTGATTCATCTAGGTGATGAATTGAGTGAAACGATGTTGTTCTGATGTGGTGATATAATGATGAACTCGATTTGGTAAAGGTAGAGACGAGAGGCTATGTAGGAGTACATAGCGGGTTGTCTCATTGGGACCGTTCTTAGGAACTGAGTTCCGTGTTTGTGATCCAAGACTAGTTGCTACCACACATTGGGTTCCGGTAACTCGACCCCTCTCGACTTATCAGTCGCTTAGTCCTTGGTCCAGGAGTTGCAAGTAGTTTATGGTGTTTATAGCATGCTGGAGGCCGTGCGTAGCGCTGACCCTAGGGGTGGGTTACGACGCGGTAGGCAGTGGCACGGTGTACCAAGGGTCACCCGAATGGTGGGCTTGGGAACCCTGCGCACATCGTTTGGGGCCGTAGCGGAAACTTCGGTCGGACTTCCGTGCGGGTTCAGTCTCAAATAGGCGATAGCCTGGACTAGAGGTCTTATGTGATTGACGGTCGCGGCCGACTCCCTCGCTGGGCATCTGCTTGAAGGTTGCCGAGGTGCATGGTTTTATGAGCACACAGCGATAAGTGGCGAGAGCGTGTGTGAAGAAGTACACCCCTGTAGGGTATGAAACTATTCGAATAGTCGTGTCCTCGGATATGGACTACTTGGAGAACTTATGCTGTTCATAGATAATCAGATGGATACTCATAAAAATATCAAGACAAGTGTGAGTACCGTGGATGGCACTCTCCCAGGAGAGGGAAGTGAATCCATGGTGATGTATTGTCGTGGAGTTAGTGGACTCGTGTGCGATATCTAAAATTGTAATAAAGAGTTAAAATTTGAGTAGTGTATGTTAGCCATGAGTCAAAGCTAGCATTGCTGCATAAACTCCACCACCTCCTTGATGATACATGAGCATGATTAGACTAGGTCTGTTCTAAAGACTTGTTGAGTACGTTTGTACTCCCGTTTGCTTAATAAATGTTGCAGATGAGACCCAGGACTCATCAGGTGGTTCTATCTAGATGTCGACGATGCCGAATAGCTGGTGTCCCAGCTACGACCTTATGCCCTGTGGCGGGCTGTAGATAGTCAGGCCATGTGCCTTTTTACCCCTTTCGTCTGTCTATACTCAGATAGCTTAAGCTTTCGCTTGGTTTGTATGAACTTGTTTGTATGACTTGAGTGTCGGGTTATGTGACCCCTATCTGTAAGAAAATATTATGCAAGGCTCGTTTGAGCCTCTTAAATAAAAGTCATGTTGTTGTATGGTTATGTTGTGATGCCATGGTTGTATCTATGCATATCGGGCATGTCGTGCGTACGTGTGACGTGCAACGGTATGTATGGGATCCGACACCTAGTCATGTGCCTTTAGTAGTACTCTTTACGGGAAACTGTCTCTTTGTACTTCCACCGAGCCATGGTAGCTTGCTACTGCTCCGGACACATTGATTGACCGGCATGTATCCTTCTTTGCTGCGGTGTTTGTCCCTTCGGGGAAATGTCTCGCAGTGTAATGGAGTCCGTGTAGCCTGTTACGACTTGTCTACGTGCAGTGATGGCATTTATGTCTCACGGCATAATGGAGTCCTTGTAGCTTGCTATGACTCGTCTACACACGCTTGAGGCCGACACTTGCATTGCTGGGTTACGTATGTTTGTTTCCGTACAGATGTGCCACTTGGGTTCTATGACTAGTAATGTCGGCCCGGGTTCTCTATCGTGTGATTGCCAGCGACATGCTCACATACGTGTGTCAAAAGACGCAAACGGTCCCAGCTAAGGTAAGGCTGCAGCCATGGAACTTACCATGCGTGAGGCCGCAAAGTGATGTGATATGTTACAGTCTGGATTCATATGGCTTAGGATCGGGGTCCCGACAATAGTGGAAGTGAAAACCAATCCGTCCGAAGATTTTGGACAGGATTGCCCCTGACCCTTGCTCTTCATGTGACAGGTGTCACCCACGTAGTGAGAGGTGGCGATAGTGGGGGATCGTGGGTTATCCAGTCGTGGGAATCGGAACCATTTGAGCGAGAACCGCCGAAAATTTTGATAGTGAAAATTTTAAAGTTTCCGTTCACAAATTCTTCAACTGTAAAGGACACAGTGAAGACTTTGAACGAGTTTCAAAGTAGAACGCATATGAAGAATTTGTGAATAGATTGGGTTGAGTTTAGCATAGAAGGGAAAGGGTCCGATCACATTCACTTAGATGAAAATCAACTTGAAGAATTAGCAATAAGTGAATGCTATTGAGGACATTGAAAACTCAAATATATAAGTATATAATCAATGAAGAACATGATTTCCATAGTTTGAAGAATTTGAAAAGTTGAGGAATTTGCAAACTTGAGGAATTTGAAAATTTGAAGAATTTGCAGAATGACGAAAAACTCAACTTTGAAGAATTTCAACTATGGTTGGTGGCGTGACCCACCATATAAGAATGATGATTTCAGACACCGCGTACAATTGTCGTAGGGTTTTGAGAATCAAATTCTTCATTAATTTCTTCACACTCAGAGAGTTATTCTTCATTGATTGAAAAAACGTTACTTCGTGTGTTGCACATCCAAGTCATCAATTTTGCATAAGTGTTAGGATGTGTGTCCTTTGTTAAAGAACATTCGAAGATTCTAAGATATTTAGCTCACACCGCAACTTGCAAAATCTCTTTTCATCCAAGGGATTTGTGAAGATATCAGCCATTACTTCTTTAGTGGGAATGTGGTGGATGGAGATGTCGCCCTTGAGTACATGATCTCGAAGAAAGTGATGACGAATCTGGATGTGCTTGGTCTTGGAATGCTGAACTAGGTTGTAAGCAATCTTGATGGCACTCTCGTTGTCGCAGTAGAGAGGCACATTCTTCAACTTGAAGCCGTAGTCCTTGAGGGTTTGCTTCATCTACAATAACTGAGCGTAACATGAACCAGCAGCAATGTACTTAGCTTCAGCAGTAGATAGTGAAACATAGTTCAGCTTCTTTGAGGACCAACAGACTAAGGATCGCCCAAGGAAATGACATGTGCCTGAGGTTGACTTGCGATCCACATGATCTCCAGCATAGTCAGCATCAGAGTATCCGACGAGGTGAATATTTGAGCCCTTGGGATACCATAATCCAAGCATTGGTGTGTGAGCTAAGTATCGAAGAATATGTTTCACAGCCTTATGGTGTGATTTCCTTTGGTGTTGCTTGGAATCAGGCACACATGCAAACACTCAGCATAATATCAGGCCTAGATGCACATAGATACAATGATGAGCCAATCATGGAGCGATATACCTTCTGATCTAAATCTTTACCATTTTCGTCAGTGCAGAGGTGGCCTTTTGAAGGCATTGGAGTTTTGACGCCTTTGCAATCTTGCATGTCGAATTTCCTGAGAACATCCTTGAGGTATTTCTCTTGTGAGATGAAGATGCCGTTGTCTTGCTGACGAATTTGAAGACCTAAGAAGAATTTAAACTCTCCCATCATAGACATTTGATATTCTTCACTCATCATATATGCAAATTCATCACTATAACGTTTGCCAGTACATCCAAAGATAATATCATCAACATATATTTGGCATATGAACAGTTCATTGTCATAGGATTTTGTGAAAAGAGTAGGGTCGAGTGAACTGGGTTTGAAGCCTTTCTTCATGAGGAATTCCTTGAGAGTGTCGTACCACGCCCAAGGGGCCTGCTTGAGGCCATAGAGGGCCTTGTTTAGTCTAGAGACTTTGTCAGGATGCTTAGGGTCTTCAAAACCTGGGGGTTGAGTAGCATATAGTTCTTCCTCAAGCTTACCAATGAGGAATGCACTTTTCGCATCCATTTGATATAATATGATATCATGATGGTTAGCATAAGCAAGCAATATGCGAATAGCTTCAAGTCTAGCAACAGGTGCAAAAGTTTCATCAAAGTCAATTCCCTCAACCTGTGTGTAGCCTTGAGCTACAAGATGAGCCTTATTCCTTACCACAAGGCCATTTTCATTTTTCTTGTTGCGGTAGATCCACTTGGTACCTATGATGTTATGCTTGTGAGGATCTGGCCGCTTGACAAGTTCCCACACATTGTTGAGCTTGAATTGATGCAATTCCTCTTGCATAGCTTGAATCCACTCAGGCTCCTTGAATGCTTCATCAACTTTGGTGGGCTCTATGATAGAGACAAAGGCAAAGTGACCACAAAAGTTAGTCAAATGTGAAGCTTTTGAGCGAGTGAGAGGACCTGGTGCATTGATGTCATCGATGATTTTGTCAATCTGCACTTCATTTGCAACTCTTGTATGAGCAGGTTGACGTGGCTGAGGATTTTCTTTAGCACCATTTTCTTCAGGTGTATCAGCATGAATGTCGTCATTCATTGGAATGACTTCCTCAATGGGTATGACATCTTCATTAGCCTTCAACTTAATGGATTCCTCAGGAGACTGTTCATCTAACACAAAAGGCAGGTGCTCTCTTTGTGAGCCATCAGTTTCATCGAACCGCACATCTACAGTTTCAACAACTTTGCGGTGGTAGGTGTTGAAGACTTTGTAGGTGTCTGAGTCCTTTCCGTAACCAAGCATAAAACCTTCATGTGCTTTCGGTGCAAATTTAGAACTGTGGTGAGGATCTCTAATCCAACATTTTGAACCGAAGACTTTGAGATAACTTGCATTGGGTTTCTTGCCATTCATAAGTTCATATGAAGTCTTGAAGAATTTGTGAAGATATACCCTGTTGATGATGTGGCATGCAGTATCAATTGCTTCAGGCCAGAAGCGATGAGGAGTCTTGTATTCATCGAGCATGGTGCGAGCCATCTCAACAAGAGTCATGTTCTTGTACTGCACAACACCATTCTGCTCTGGAGTATAAGGGGTAGATAACTCATGAGTAATACCAAGTTCATCAAGATATTCATCAAGATTAGTGTTCTTGAACTCAGTCCCATTATCACTCCTGATATGCTTGATCTTGACGCCGAAGTTGGTGGAGACCCTTGAAGCAAATCGTGTGAAGACATCCTGCACTTCAGTCTTGTACAGAATAAAATGCACCCAAGTGTAAAAAGAGTAATCATCAACGATGACAAAGCCATACAAACTTGAAGAATTTTTTAGTGCGGAGTAATGAGTGGGGATAAAGAGATCCATGTGAAGCAATTCAAAAGGTCGTGCTGTGCTCATGATTGTCTTCGAGGGATGCTTGGATTTGGTCATCTTTCCAGACTCACATGCACCACAGAGGTGGTCCTTGAGTAATTTGACACCTTCGATGCCAATGACGTGCTTCGCGTGTGCAGGTTCCTCATATCAGCATGTCCAAGTCGTCGATGCCACAACCAGCCTTCTGAGGACTTTGCAAGTAAGCATGTGGCAAGCTGAGGACCTGTAGAGAAATCAACAATATAAAAGTCTCCTCTCGTAAAGCCTTCGAAGACTTTGGAATTGTCAGATTCCATGATGACAACACACCGATATTTTCCAAATACGACAATCATATCAAGATCACAAAGCATTGAGACATACATAAGGTTGAACCCAAGGGATTCGACAAGCATCACCTTATCCATGGTTCAGTCCTTTGAGGTTGCAACCTTACCTAGACCCAATACCTTGCTTTTTCCTTGGTCTACGTAGGTGAGATGCTTCAGATGAGATGGAGCAAGTGGCAAATTCATTAGTAGATTCTTGTCACCAGTCATGTGGTTTGTGCAACCACTGTCGAGGACCCACTCAATAGCTTTTGGAGGTTCATCGTGTAGATGAATTAGTACAACTTACGAACTCATATGCTCCAGAGTGAAGAATATGACATCAATTTCATCAGACATAATTTCATCACACAAGATAGTAAGCAAGTAGTGTGAGGACGTGAGAAATGAAGAATTCATTTCTACAAGGTTAGCTTGCGTCCTTTGAAGCATTTCCTCAGGTCTCTAGCAAATTCATCAGAAGTTTAAGTTTATCTGGAGACCTGACCCTGTATAAGAGATTAGTTCAATTTCTTAACCACCCACATCTGAAGGGGTGGTAAAGAGTTCATCATTCTGCGAGCACCATATGAGAAGGGAGGCATTGAAGCAAGTGCGCTTCGTTTCACAGGGCGAGGGTTAGAGTACTCATATGAATAAGCAGAGAAATTCTTCGAGGACTTATGAACATGATGGTTTGAAGAATGATGCACATATTCATAACTCTCAGATTTTCCCTGCGAAATAGAGCCATTAGCACAATAATGATATTTTTGACCATTTGAGGAATTTGGTCCAAGTGAAGACTTTGGTCCATATGAGGAATTTGATCTGGGGTTCCTATTCTTCATAAGTGGTGTCGTGAGGACATTCACTTGAAGATTTTGTAGGTAGCTCTTGGGAACCCATATTTTCTTCATAGGTGAACCGTTCTTGTAGTTAATTCCAACAAATCTAGCAAATACTTCACCTTTCCGATTTTTGAAGAGTTTGTAGTTGGAGTCAAATGACTCATCAGAGGAATATGAAGTTTCACAAGTAAAGCTAGATAAAGTGGATGGATCTACAGGAGGTCCTTTCATAGCAACCCATGAGGTTTTGGGGTACTGCTCAGGTGTCCAGTAGGATCCATCCGCGTTGAGTTTCCTCACAAAGGCAATACCCTCTTTCCTAGGGTTCCTGTTTAGAATCTGCTTTTTGAGGACATCACAAAGGGTTTGATGCCCTTTGAGACTTTTGTACATGCCTGTCACATACAATTCCTTCAACCCTGCATTTTCGTCAGTGATACTTGTGGTATCCTCAGATGAGGAATTTGAGACCACTGGAATAGTTGAAGAATTTGCAGCAATAGAAGCATTTGAACAGTCAGGTGAAGAATTAGCAGTTTCACGTTCGATGCATTTCAAACAAGGTGGAACAAATTCTTCCTGAGCGGTACTAATCTGTTGAGCTAGTAAAGAATTGTTTTCCCTTTGGAGATCCTCATGTGACACCCTTAGTTTCTCAAGATCTTGCTTTCTTTGAAGAAATTCATAAGAGAGCTTCTCATGATCGGCTAAGAGGTCATTATGATGACTCTGAAGGTTATCATACTTTGTCTGAAGACTTTTGAGATCGTCAGACAGAGTTTGAGTCTGATCCACTTCATCATTCAACAGATCATCGCTTTTGTCTAGCATTTTTTGAAGCTTTTCAAGTGCACTTTGTTGATTAGTGTCAATTTTAACAAGTTTAGCATAGCTAGGTTTCACATATTCATCAGATTCACCTTCACTTGATTCAGAAGAGGAATGATGTTGGTGTACCTTTGAGCCTTTTGCCATGAAGCAATAGGTGGGAGCATAATCATCATTGCTGACGTTAGAGTCGTTGGAGTAGTCATATTCTTCATCATTGAAGATGGACTTGCTGACGAAAGCAGTAGCAAGAGCAAGGCTAGCGACAGCAGATTCAGATTCCACCTCAGATTCTTCCTCTTCTTCATATTCTTCTTCAGAAACCATTTCCTTGCCAATGAATGCTCGGGCCTTTCTGGAACCATTCTTCTTGTGCGTTGAGGACTTTGAAGATGAGGAATTTGAAGATGAGGACTTTGAAGATTTCTTCTTTTTCTTCGAGTCATCAGAACTATCATCCTTGTATTTCTTCTTTTTCTTTGAATCTTTTTCCCAGAGAGGATAGTCAGAAATAAAGTGACCAGGCTTCTTGCAACGATGACATGTTCTTTTCTTGTTGTCATCAAAGGAATCTGATTTCCTCAAACCACTTTTTGATGACTTTTAAAGTCCACCTCTCCTTGAGAACTTCCGGAACTTCCTCACGAGCATTGCTAGATCCTGACTTAGTCCTTCAGGATCACCAAGTTGCTGTCAGAATCTTTGTCTTCGGATGAGGAAATTGCTTTTGCCTTTAGAGCACGAGATCTTCCATAGCTTGGCCCGTAGAGGTCTCTATTCTTAGCTTGTTGGAATTCATGAGTATTGAGTCTCTCAAGAATATCAGCAGGATCAAGTGACTTGTAGTCTCCACGTTCTTGGATCATCAAGTCCAGAGTATCGAATGAGGAGTCAAGAGATATTAGCAGTTTCTACACCACTTCATGGTCAGTGATATCGGTGGCACCCAGTGCTTGAAGCTCATTGGAGATATCAGTAAGATGATCAAAAGTTTGCTAAACATTTTCATTGCCAAGTCTCTTGAAGCGGTTGAAGAGATTGCGAAGAACATCAACACGAGAGTCATGTTGAGTGGAAACACCTTCGTTGACTTTGGATAGCCTATCCCAAATAAGCTTAGCAGTCTCCAAAGCACTCACTCTACCATACAAACCTTTGCTCAGATGGCCACATATGATATTCTTCGCTTGAGAGTCGAGTTGCTTGAATCTCTTTACATCAGCAGCAGTAACAGTGGGAGTGGCAGAGGGTACACCATTTTCCACAACGTACCAGAGATCGTTGTCAATAGCTTCAAGGTGCATACGCATCTTGTTTTCCAGTAGGGGTAGTCCGTCCCATCGAAGGTAGGACATCCCACGGAAACCTTGATCATACCTGTAGTCGACGTAACTAGAACTCCAGGTGGTTAAACCAAAATCACACAGAACAAGGGAGTACCTTGCTCTCATACCAATTGAAAGTGCATTATATCGACTAGAGGGGGGTGAATAGGCGATTTTTAAAAATTCATCACTTGAGGAATTTCAACTTTGTGGAATTTGAAATGTGATGAATAACTAGCAGTAAGTACTCAAGTGCATGAGGAACATAGTAACAGCATAGTCATCATGATGAAATGAAACATGCACAAATTACAAGTAGCATGACACAGGATAAGCGATGATGAACAAGGTAAAGAATTTGAGATGAGGAAATTGTGAAAGTCTTCAGTCAAATTCTTCAAACAATAAGAATCAATTTCATCAACAAGTATATGAGGAATAGAGGGGTTGAGGAAATAGAACCAGGTAGCTCGATGAAGACAATGGTCTGATGACCCAGTTCCAACTGCTGTGACAGTCGTACGTCTGGTTTGGAGTGGCCTGGTATTTAAACTAGAGGACACACAGTCCCAGGACACACAGTCTTTACCGTATTCTCCTTGAGCTAAGGTCACACAGTCCTTGCCCAACACTCGTGGTAAGTCTTTAGGGTAGACTTGAAAACCCTCAGAAACTGGTCACTCGGCGATCCACAATTTACTACTAGATGCTCTATACCAAGGTCACTTCGTGATCCCCAATTGACTACAGGATGCACTAGACCATGATGCCTAACCATCTGGAGGATGCACAGTCGTCAAAGGTAACACGCGTCGGTTCCACACAAGAATTTCTTTAGTGATGCTCAATCACTTTGGGTTTGGTGGTTTGGTTGTGGGTTTTTCTCACTGATGATTTTCCTCAAAGTCCTCGGAGGATGGGTTGCTCTCAAATGACAAGTGTCAGTTCTCTCTCGGAGCAGCCCACCAACTAGTGGTTGTGTGTGGGGGGGTGGCTATTTATAGCCAGGGTGTAACCTGACATGATAAGACATAAATGCCCCCAATGATATGACCGTTATGTGGATGTTATAATTGGGGACAGCTGGCGCTAAGCACAGTAACGGTCGGAATTGCGAACTATGAAAGTCCTCAGACATATCATGTTCCTCACTTGTAGGCAATTCGCACTGGTGAAATCCTAACTCCTCAGTCAGATCAATTTCCTCAGAAACCAGAAGAACTTCGTCTCTGTCACTGAAGAACTTGACTGAACTGCAAGAGATTTCCAAAGGCTTCACTCGAAGGATTGTATAGGTTGAGGATTTTGGAGTTGAGCATCAGTTGGAAATTTCCTTAGTATTACCTCGGCCCCCCTTTAAAAGTACGGTGTTTCCTATGACTCAAAGAAAGGAAATGAAACTACGAAAACAAAAGTCTTCACACTTCATAGTACTCGTTCATATCTTCAAGGTAACTCCAACTTCTTCATTTTCAAAGTCTTAAGGGAATATCAAAGTCTTCAGCAAAGTCTTCACCAAAGTCTTCAGTTGAAGACATACATTTTTAGGGGTCGGTAATCTACAGATGTATCAAACTCCTCATCGACTTATAGAGCCTATGTACACTCACAAACACATTAGTTCCTTAAGCTATAAGTCTTCAATACAACAAAATCATTAAGGGGCACTAGATGCACTAACGATGTATCATTCAGATGACCTGAGGGATGCCAATTTGAGTGGGAGCTTTAGTAATTTGTTTAACTAAACTCATTATCTCGAACAATAGTCTTAGTAACCTTTGCATATTTATGTTGTAGATCAATGGCTCGCGCAATAGTTCCCCTAAATTTTAATGCGTTCCTAGAGAAAGCCAAGTTCAAAGATGATGGAAGTAACTTTGTGGACTGGGCCCGTAATATGAGGATTATCCTCACGACTTCCCAGAAGGTTTATGTCCTTGATGCACCGCTTGGTGATCCACCCACTCCAATGGAGTCTGCAGACGTTATGAACGCCTGGCAGGCACGTACTGATGATTACTCAATGGTTCAATGTGCAATGTTGTATGGCTCAGAACCGAGACTTCAAAGACGTTTTGAACGTCATGGAACATATGATATGTTCCAGGAGTTGAAATTTATCTTTTAGAAGAATGCCCGGATTGAGAGGTATGAGACCTCTGATAAGGTCTATGCTTGCAAAATGGAGGAGAACAGGTCTATCAGTGAACACATACTCAAAATTTCTAGGTATTCCACCCGTCTAACTGAATTGGTGATGCCCGTTCCGGCAGAGGCATGTTGGGAGATGTAGTAGTAAATCAAAAAAATTCCTACGTGTCACCAAGATCTATCTATGGAGAAACCAGCAATGAGCAAAGGGGGAGTGCATCTTCATACCTTTGAAGATCGCAAAGCGTAAGCGTTACTAGAACGCGGTTAGTGGATTCGTACTCGCAGCGATTCAGATCGCAGTGGATTCCGATCTAAGCGCCAAACAACGGCGCCTCCGCGTTCAACACACGTGCAACCCAGTGACGTAATCTATGCTTTGATCCAACAAGGAGGAAGAGAGGTTGAGGGAGAGCTCCGGCAGCACGACGGTGTGGTGACGGTGGAGCTGCGTGGTACTCCGGCAGGGCTTCGCCAAGCACTACGGAGGACGAGGAGGAGGAGGGGTAGGGCTGCACCGAGAGAGAGAGATGCATGTGTTGCAGCCCCCAAAACCCCTCACTATATATAAGAGGAGGAGGAGGGAGGGCGCAGCCCCTAGGGTTCCCACCCTAGGGCCGACGGCAGCCCTAGATGGCTCCTAGTGCGGCTGCGAGAGAGGGAGAGGGAGGGGCGGCGCCCTAGGTGGGCCTATGGCCCATCTGACCCTAGGGGTTGCCCCCTCCCACCTATTGCTGCGCCTTGGGACCTTGTGGGAGGATAAACAGCCCACCTAGGGGCTGGTTCCCTCCCACCTTGGCCCACGCAGCCCTCTGGTGGCGGTGGCCCCACACGGTGGACCCCCGGAACCCTTCGGTGGTCCCGGTACGTTACCGGTGATGTCCGAAACACTTTCGGTGACCAAAACCTCACTTCCTATATATGAATCTTTACCTCCATACCATTTCAGAACACCTCATGATGTATGGTATCTCATCCGGGACTCCGAACAACCTTCGGTAACCACGTACACTATTTCCCTATAACCCTAGTGTCATCGAACCTTAAGTGTGTAGACCCTACAGGTTCGGGAGGCATGTAGGCAGGACCGAGACACCTCTCCAGTCAATAACCAACAACGGGATCTAGATACCCATGTTGGCTCCCACATGCTCCACAATGATCTCATCAGATGAACCACGATGTCGGGGATTCCATCAATCCCGTATTAAATTGCCTTTGTCTACTGGTATGATACTTGCCCGAGATTCGATCGTCGGTATCCCTATACCTTGTTCAATCTCGTTACCGGCAAGTCTCTTTGCTCGTTCTATAACACATCATCCCATGGCTAACTCCTTAGTCACATTGAGCTGATGATGATGTCTTACCGAGTGGTCCTAGAGATACCTCTCCGTCACACGGAGTGACAAATCCTAGTCTCGATTCGTGCCAGCCCAACAGACACTTTCGGAGATACCCGTAGTGTACCTTTATAGCCACCCAGTTACGTTGTAATGTTTGGAACACCCAAAGTATTCCTACGGTATCCGGGAGTTGCACAATCTCATGGTCTAAGGAAATGATACTTGACATTAGAAAAGCTTTAGCAGAGAACTACACGATATTGTGCTATGCTGAGGATTGGGTCTTGTCCATCACATCCTCCTCCTAATGATGTGATCCCGTTATCAACGACATCCAATGTCCATGGTCATGAAACCGTGACCATCTATTGATCAACGAGCTAGCCAACTAGAGGCTCACTAGAGACATGTTGTGGTCTATGTATTCACACATGCATTATGGTTTTCTATTAATACAATTATAGCATGAACAATAGACAATTATCATGAACAAGGAAATACAATAATAACCATTTTATTATTGCCTCTAGGGCATATTTCCAACGAGGCGATCAATTGCACTAGAGTTAATAATCTAGTTACATTGTGATGTATCGAACACCCATAGAGTTCTGGTGTTGATCATGTTTCGCTCGTGAGAGAGGTTTAGTTAACGGATCTGCAACATTCAGATCGGTATGTACTTTACAAATATCTATATCTCCTTCCTGAATGTAATCACGAATGGAGTTGAAGCGGCGTTTGATGTGTCTTGTCCTCTTGTGAAACCTGGGCTCCTTGTCAAGGGCAATAGCTCGAGTGTTTTCATAGAATAGAGTCATCGGGCTGACACATTGGGAATCACTCCTAGGTCGGTGATGAACTCCTTCATCTAGACTCCTTCCTTTGCTGCTTCTGAAGGAGCTATGTACTCTGCTTCACATGTAGATGCCTCCATGAAGCTTTGCTTTCTACTGCACCAGCTGACTGCCCCTCCGTTCAAAATATACACGTATCCGGTTTGTGACTTGGAGCTGTATCGAAGCTAGCATCGACGTAACCCTTTACGACGAGCTCTTCGGTACCTCCATATACGAGAAACATGTCCTTGGTCCTTTTCAGGTACTTCAGGATATTCTTGACCGCTGTCTAGTGTTTCGCTCCGGGATCACTTTGGTACCTCCCTACCAAACTTATGGCAATGTTCACATCAGGTTTGGTACACAACATGGCATACATAATAGAGCCTATGGATGAAGCATAGGGGATGACACTCATGTCTTCTCTATCCTTTGCCATGGTCGGGCAGTGAGTCGTACTCAATCTCACACCCTGTAACACAGGCAAGAACCCCTTCTTGGACTGATCCATATTGAACTTCTTCAATATCTGGTCAAGGTATGTGTTTTGTGAAAGACCTATGAGGCGTCTCGATCTATCTCTACAGATCTTGATGCCTAATATATAAGCAACTTTTCCAAGGTCCTTCATTGAAAAACACTTATTCAAGTAGGCCTTTATGCTTTCCAAAAGTTCTATATGATTTCCCATCAACAATATATCATCCACATATAATATGAGAAATGCTACAGAGCTCCCACCCACTTTCTTGTAAATACAGGGTTCTCCATAAACCTGTATAAATCCAAATGCTTTAATCACTTCATTAAAGCGAATGTTCCAACTACGAGATGCTGGCACCAGCCCATAGATGGAGTGCTGAAGCTTGCATACTTTGTTAGCATCTTTAGGATCGACAAAACCTTCCGGCTGCATCATATACAATTCTTCCTTAAGGAAACCATTAAGGAATGCCGTTTTGACGTCCATTTGCCAGATCTCATAATCATAAAATGCGGCAATTGCTAACATGATTCAGACGGACTTCAGCATCGCTACGGGTGAGAAAGTCTCATCTTAGTCACCTCCTTGAACTTGTCGACAACCCTTAGCGACAAGTCGAGCCTTATAAACGTCCACATTACCATCCACGCCAGTCTTCCTCTTAAAGATCCATTTATTTTCTATGGCTCGCTTATCATCAGACAAGTCCACAGAAGTCCATACTTTGTTCTCATACATGGATCCTATCTCAGATTTCATGGCTTCAAGCCATTTGTTGGAATCTGGGCCCGCCATCGCTTCTTCATAGTTTGAAGGTTCACCATTGTCCAACAACATGATCTCCAGGACAGGGTTACCGTACCACTCTGGTGCGGAACGTGTCCTAGTGGACCTTCGAATAGCAACTTGATCTTAAGTATCATGATCATCATCATTAACTTCCTCTATAGCCGGCGCAGGCTCCACAGAAACAACTTCCTGTGATGCGCTACTCTCCGGTTCGAGTGGAGGTACAATTACCTAATCAAGTTCTTTTTTCCTCCCACTTACTTCTTTTGAGAGAAACTCTTTCTCTAGAAAGGATCCATTCTCGGCAACAAAGACTTTGCCTTCGGATCTGAGGTAGAAGGTATACCCAATAGTTTCTTTGGGTATCCTATGAAGACACACTTTTCCGCTTTGGGTTTGAGCTTCTAAGGTTGAAGTTTCCTCACATAAGCATCGCATCCCCAAACTTTCAGAAACGACAGCTTAGGTTTCTTTCCAAACCATAATTCATATGGTGTCGTTTCAACGGACTTAGACGGTGCCATATTTAAAGTGAATGCGGTAGTCTCTAATGCATATCCCCAAAATGATAGCGGTAAGTCGATAAGAGACATCATAGATTGCACCATATCCAATAGAGTGTGATTACGATGTTCAAACACACCGTTTCGCCGGGGTGTGCTAGGAGGCGTGAATTGTGAAACAATTCCACATTTCCTTAGGTGTGTGCCAAACTCGTGACTTAAATATTCTCCACCAAGATCAGATCGAAGGTACTTTATTTTCCTGTCACGTTGATTTTCTAGCTCACTCTGAAATTCCTTGAACTTTTCAAAGGTTCCAGACTTGTGTTTCATTAAGTAGACATACCCGTATCTGCTTAAGTCATCATTGAGGGTGAGAACATAATGGTAGCCACCACGAGCCTCAACGCTCATTGGACCGCATACATCAGTATGTATTATCTCCAACAAGTGAGTTGCTCGCTCCATTGTTCCGGAGAATGGAGTCTTGGTCATCTTTCCCATGAGGCATGGTTCACACGTGTCAAATGATTCAAAGTCAAGAGACTCCAAAAGTCCATCAGTATGGAGTTTCTTCATGCGTTTGACACCAATATGACCAAGGCGGCAGTGCCACATGTAAGTGGGACTATCGTTATCAACCTTACATCTTTTGGTACTCACACTATGAAAATGTGTAACATCATGTTCAAGATTCATCAAAAATAAACCATTGACCAGCGGGGCATGACCATAAAACATTTCTCTCATATAAATAGAACAACCATTATTCTCAGATTAAATGAGTAGCCATCTCGCATCAAGCGAGATCCAGATACAATGTTCATGCTCAAGGCTGGTACTAAATAACAATTATTAAGGTTTAAAACTAATCCTAAAGGTAGATGTAGAGGTAGCGTGCCGACGGCGATCACATCGACCTTGGAACCATTCCCGACTCGCATCGTCACCTCGTCGTTTGCTAGTCTCCGCTTATTCCGCAGCTCCTGCTTGGAGTTACAAATTGTTGGAAATATGCCCTAGAGGCAATAATAAAATGGTTATTATTTTATTTCCTAGTTCATGATAATTGTCTGTTATTCATGCTATAATTGTGTTAACCGGAAACTGTAATACATGTGTGAATACATAGACCACAACGTGTCCCTAGTGAGCCTCTAGTTGGCTAGCTCGTTGATCAATAGATGGTCACGATTTCATGACCGTGGACATTGGATGTCGTTGATAACGGGATCACATCATTAGGAGAATGATGTGATGGACAAGACCCAATCCTAAGCATAGCACAAGATCGTGTAGTTCGTTTGCTAAAGCTTTTCAGTGTCAAGTGTCGTTTCCTTAGACCATGAGATTGTGTAACTCCCGGATACCGTAGGAATGCTTTGGGTGTGCCAAACGTCACAACGTAACTGGGTGGCTATAAAGGCACGCTACGGGTATCTCCGAAAGTGTCTATTGGGTTGACACGAATCGAGACTCGGATTTGTCACTCCGTGTGACGGAGAGGTATCTCTGGGCCCACTCGGTAAGACATCATCATTATGAGCTCCATGTGACTAAGGAGTTAGTCACGGGATGATGTATTACAGAACGAGTAAAGAGACTTGCCGGTAACGAGATTGAACAAGGTATGGGGATACCGACGATCGAATCTCGGGCAAGTTCCATACCGATAGACAAAGGGAATTGTATACGGGATTGATTGAATCCTTGACATCGTGGTTCATCCGATGAGATCATCATGGAGTACGTGGGAGCCAACATGGGTATCCAGATCCCGCTGTTGGTTATTGACCGGAGAGGTGTCTCGGTCATGTCTACGTGTCTCCCGAACCCGTAGGGTCTACACACTTAAGGTTCGATGACGCTAGGGTTATAGGGAAATAGTGTACGTGGTTACTGAAGGTTGTTTGGAGTCCCGGATGAGATCCCGGACTTCACGAGGAGTCCCGGAATGGTCCGGAGACGAAGATTGATATATAGGAAGTGAGGTTTTGGTTACCGGAAGTGTTCCGGGTGTCACCGGTAGTGTACGGGGACCACCGGAAGGGTTCCGGGGGTCCATCAAGTGGGCCCACCTGCCCCGGAAGGTTCCATGGGCCAAGAGTGGGAGGGAGCCAGCCCCTAGGTGGGCTGGTGCGCCTTCCACCCCAGCCCAAGGCGCAGCAAGGGTGGAGGGAGGCAAACCCTAGGCTTAGATGGGCCTTAAGGCCCACCCTAGGGCGCCTCCACCTCTCCTTGCCCTGGCCGCCGGCCAGATGGGTTTCTGGAGGCTGCCGCCACCCCTAGGGTGGAACCCTAGGGCGCAGCACCTCTCCTCTCATCCTCCTATATATAGTGGAGGTATTTGGGGCTGCACAACACACGAGTTCATCTCCTCCCTGGTGCAGCCCTACTCCTCCCTCTCCTCGTTCTCCGTAGTGCTTAGCGAAGCTCTGTCGGAGTACCACGCAGCTCCACCGTCACCACGCCGTCGTGCTGCCGGAGCTCTCCCTCAACCTCTCCTCCCTCCTTGCTGGATCAAGGCGTAGGAGACATCACCGGGCTGCACGTGTGTTGAACGCGGAGGTGCCCTCCGTTCGGCACTTGATTGGATCTACCGCGATCTGAATCGCTGTGAGTACGACTCCATCAACCGCGTTCTAGCAACGCTTCCGCTTAGCGATCTTCAAAGGTATGAAGATCCAATCTCTCCTCGCTTGTTTGCTGGTTTCTCCATAGATAGATCTTGGTGACATGTAGGAAAATTTTGATTTACTACTACGTCTCCCAACACAAATGTGAGCAACTGCACCGGTATCAAATACCCAGGAGCTACTATGAGCGCTGGTAAGGTACACATCAATAACAAGTATATCACATATACCTTTAACGTTGCCGGCCTTCTTATCCACTAAGTACTTGGGGCATTTCCGCTTTTAGTGACCGGTACCCTTGCAATAAAAGCACTTAGTCTCAGGCTTGGGTCCATTCTTGTTCTTCTTCCCAGCAACTTGCTTACCAGGCGTGGCAACAACTTTGCCGTCCTTCTTGAAGTTCTTCTTACCCTTGCCTTTCTTGAAACTAGTGGTCTTATTCACCATCAACACTTGATGCTCCTTTTTGATCTCGACCTCCGCTGATTTCAGCATCGAGTACAACTCAGGAATGGACTTCTCCATACCATGCATGTTGTAGTTCATCACAAAGATCTTGTAGCTAGGTGGGAGAGATTGGAGGATTCTGTCAATAACCGAGTCATCTGAAAGATTAACTCCCAGCTGAGACAAGAGGTTGTGCAACCCAGACATTTTGAGTATGTGCTCAGTGACAAAACTATCTTCCTCCATCTTACAACTGAAGAACTTGTCGGAGACATCATATCTCTCGACCTGGGCATGAGCTTGGAAAACCAATTTCATCTCTTCAAACATCTCTTATGCTCTGTGTTGCTCAAAATGCTTTTGGAGCCCCGGTTCTAAGCTGTAAAGCATGTCGCACTGAACCAGGGAGTAATCATCACAGCGCGACTGCCAGGCATTCATAACGTCTTGATCCGCTGGGAAAATGGGTGCATCACCTAGCGGTGCATCAAGGACATATAATCTTTTGGAAGCTATGAGGATGATCCTCAATCCATGGACCCAGTCCGCATAGTTGCTTCCATCATCTTTCAGCTTGGTTTTCTCTAGGAACGCGTTGAAGTTGAGGGCAACATTAGCGTTGGCCATTGGATCTACAATATAGATTGTAAAGACAATTTTAGACAGTTCATGATAATTAAGTTCACATAATCAAATTATTTAATGAACTCCCTCTTAGATAGACATCTCTCTAACCATCCAAGTGACACATGATCCACGTCAACTAGCCCGTGTCCGATCATCACGTGAGACGGACTAGTCATCAATGGTGAACATCTCCATGTTGATCGCATCTTCTATACGACTCATGTTCGACCTTTCGGTCTCCCGTGTTCCGAGGCCATGTCTGTACATGCTAGGCTCATCAAGTCAACCTAAGTGTATTGCGTGTGTAAATCTGGCTTACACCCGTTGTATGTGAACATTAGAACCTATCACACCCGATCATCATGTGGTGCTTCGAAACAACGAACCTTAGCAATAATGCATAGTTAGGGCAAACACATTTCTTGGAATTTTAGTCAGAGATCATCTTATTTAGATACCGTCGTTCTAAGCAAATAAGATGTAAACATGATAAACATCACATGCAATCAATATAGTGACATGATATGGCCAATATCATCTTGCTCCTTTGATCTCCATCTTCGGGGCACCATGATCATCACTGTCACCGGCACGACACCATGATCTGCATCATCGTGCCTTCATGAAGTTGTCTCGCCAACTATTACTTCTAATACTATGGCTAACGATTAGCAATAAAGTAAAGTAATTACATGGCGTTTATGATTGACACGCAGGTCATACAATAAATTAAGGCAACTACTATGGCTCCTGTCGGTTGTCATACTCATTGACATGCAAGTCGTGAATCCTATTACAAGAACATGATCAATCTCATACATCACATATATCACATCACATTCTTTGGCCATATCACATCACACGTCATATGCTGCAAAAACAAGTTAGACGTCCTCTAATTTGTTGTTGCAAGTTTTTACGTGGCTGCTATAGATTTCTAGAAAGACCGTTTCTTACCTACGCAAAAACCACAACGTGATATGCCAATTTCTGTTTACCCTTCATAAGGACCCTTTTCATCAAATCCGATCTGACTAGAGTGGGAGAGACAGACACCCGCTAGCCACCTTATGCAACAAGTGCATGTCAGGCGGTGGACCGAGTCTCACGTAAGCGTACGTGTAAAGTCAGTCCGGGCCGCTTCATCCCACAATACCGCCGAGTCAAGATAAGACTAGTAATGGCAAGACAATTGACCAAATCTATGCCCACAACACCTTGTGTTCTACTCGCGCATAGATTCTACGCATAGACCTAGCTCATGATGCCACCGTTGGGAGACGTAGTAGTAAATCAAAAAACTTCCTACGTGTCACCAAGATCTATCTATGGAGAAACTAGCAACGAGCAAAGGGGGAGTGCATCTTCATACCTTTGAAGATCGCAAAGCGGAAGCATTACTAGAACGTGGTTGGTGGAGTCGTACTCGCAGCGATTCAGATCGCGGTGGATTCCGATCTAAGCGCCGAACAACGACGCCTCCGTGTTCAACACACGTGCAGCCCGGTGACATATCCTACGCCTTGATCCAGAAAGTAGGAAGGAGAGTTTGAGGGAGAGCTCCGACAACACGACGGCGTGGTGACGGTGGAGCTGCGTGGTACTCCGGCAGGGCTTCGCCAAGCACTACGGAGGACGAGGAGGAGGGGTAGGGTTGCACTAAGAGAGAGAGAGATGCATGTGTTGCAGCCCCCAAAACCCCTCACTATATATAGGAGGAGGAGGAGGGAGGGTGCATCCCCTAGGGTTCCCACCCTAGGGCCAGCGGTAGCCCTAGATGGCTCCTAGTGCGGCGGCCAGAGAGGGAGAGGGAGGGGCGGCGCCCTAGGTGGGCCTAGGGCCCATCTGACCCTAGGGTTTGCCCCCTCCCACCTATTGCTACGCCTTGGGACCTTGTGGGAGGCGCACCAGCCCACCCAAGGGATGGTTGCCTCCCAACTTGGCCCACGCAGCCCTATGGTGCTGGTGCCCCCACACGGTGGACCCCCGGAACCCTTCCGGTGGTCCTGGTACGTTACCGGTGATGCCCGAAACACTTTCGGTGACCAAACCCTCACTTCCTATATATGAATCTTTACCTCCGGACCATTCCGGAACACCTCGTGATGTCCGGGATCTTATCTGGGACTCCGAACAACCTTCTGTCACCACGTACACTATTTTCCTATAACCCTAGAGTCATCAAACCTTAAGTGTGTAGACCCTACGGGTTCGGGAGGCATGTAGACATGACCGAGACACCTCTCCGGTCAATAACCAACAGCGGGATCTAGATACCCATGTTGGCTCCCACATGCTCCACAATGATCTCATCAGATGAACCACGATGTCGGGGATTCCATCAATCCCGTATTAAATTGCCTTTGTCTACTGGTATGATACTTGCCCGAGATTCGATCGTCGGTATCCCTATACCTTGTTCAATCTCGTTACCGGCAAGTCTCTTTGCTTGTTCTATAACACATCATCCCATGGCTAACTCCTTAGTCACATTGAGCTGATGATGATGTCTTACCAAGTGGTCCTAGAGATACCTCTCCGTCACACGGAGTGACAAATCCTAGTCTCGATTCGTGCCAGCCCAACAGACACTTTCGGAGATACCCGTAGTGTACCTTTATAGCCACCCAGTTACGTTGTAACGTTTGGAACACCCAAAGTATTCCTACGGTATCCGAGAGTTGCACAATCTCATGGTCTAAGGAAACGATACTTGACATTAGAAAAACTTTAGCAGACAAACTACACGATCTTGTGCTATGCTGAGGATTGGGTCTTTTCCATCACATCATTCTCCTAATGATGTGATCCCGTTATCAACGACATCCAATGTCCATGGTCATGAAACCGTGACCATCTATTGATCAACGAGCTAGCCAACTAGAGGCTCACTAGGGACATGTTGTGGTATATGTATTCACACATGCATTACGGTTTTCGATTAATACAATTATAGCATGAACAATAGACAATTATCATGAACAAGGAAATACAATAAAACCATTTTATTATTACCTCTAGGGCATATTTCCAATAAGGCGATCACTGACAGAGTTCTGCAATCATTGCCACCTAGCTACAAGAGCTTCGTATTGAACTATAACATGCACAGGATGAACAAGTCAGTCGCCAAGCTATGTGTGATGTTAAAAGTCACCGAGTCTGAGATTCAGAAGGAGCGTCAAGTGTTGATGGTCAATAAAACCACTAGTTTCAAGAAGAATGGCAAGGGAAAGTAGGGTAACTCCAAGAAGAGTGGCAAATCAGTTGCCCCTCCCGTGAAGAAACCCAAGGCTGGCCCCAAGCTAGAAACTGAGTGCTTTCATTGCAAGGGAACTGGTCGCTGGAAGCGGAACTGTCCCAAGTATCTGGCCGACAAGAAGGTGGCCAACACCAAACAAGGTATATATGATATACATGTTATTGATGTGTACCTTACCAACTCTCGTAGTAGTGCCTGGGTATTTGATTCTGGTTTGGTTGCTCACACTTGCAACTCAAAACAGGAGCTACGAAATAAACGAAGGCTGGCTAAGGACGAAGTGATGATGCGCGTGGGAAATGGTTCCAAGGTTGATGTGATCGCCGTCGGCACGCTCGCTCTTCGATTACCATGGGGACTAGTGATGAACCTGAATAAATGTTATCTAGTGCCTGCGTTAAGCATGAACATTATATATGGATCTTGTTTATTGCGAGACGGTTACTCATTTAAATCAGAGAATAATGGTTGTTCTATTTATATGAGTAATATTTTTTATGGTCATGCACTCAATGTGAGGGGTTTATTCATTTTGAATCTCGATAGTGATGATACACATGTTCATAACATAGATGCCAAAATATGTAGAGTTGATAATGATAGTACCACTTTCTTCTGGCACTGTCCTTTAGGTCATATTGGTGTAAAATGCATGAAGAAGCTCCATGCTGATGGACTTTTGGAGTCACTTGATTTTGAATCACTTGACACATGTGAACCATGCCTAATGGGCAAGATGACTAAAACCCCATTTTTTGGAACAATGGAATGGGCAAGTGACTTGTTGGAGATCATGCATACTGATGTGTGCGGTCCAATGAGCATTGAGGCGCATGGTGGATATCATTATTTTCTCACCTTCACTAATGACTTAAGTAGATATGGGTATATTTACGTAATGAAGCACAAGTCTGAAACATTTGAAAAGTTCAAGCAATTTCAGAGTGAACTTGAGAATCATCATAACAAGAAGATTAAATTCCTATGATCTGATCGACGTTGTGAATATCCGAGTTATGAGTTTGGTAGTCACTTAAGACAGTGTGAAATTGTTTCACAATTGACACCGCCTGGAACACCACATCGTAATGGTGTGTCCGAACGTCGTAATCGAACCTTATTAGATATGGTGTGAGGGAGTCCTAGATTAAGAGTCCTCGGATAGCCAACCCATTGTTCATGGGCCGGACTGTATGGGCCGCAAGGCAGGCATCGGAGGATCGAGGACCACCTGCGCCAGGACGGAAGCCTCATGGAGGCGAGACGTATTCTCCAAGTTATTAGCTGTTATTAGGCAGGTTATCTCTTCGGCACGTAACCGACCATGTGTGCACCAAGGACACCCTGGCATCTATATAAGCCGGGGGGTTTTAGGGGTTAGACACAGGACAACTCATCTAGGTTAGACATACGATCTCGAGGTAGATCAACTCTATAACCCCTTACACCATCAATACAATCAAGAAGGACGTAGGGTATTACCTCCATTGGAGGGCCCGAACCTGGGTAAACTCGTGTCCCCTTCATCTCCTGTTACCATCGATCCTATTCTCACAGTTTGGGACCCCCTACCCGAGATCCACTGATTTTGACACCGACATTGGTGCTTTCATTGAGAGTTCCTCTGTGAGCATCGAAAGAACCGATGGCTTGCCCCGTTGCTAGTAGCGAGATTTGTATCGAGGGGACTCTTGCCCCCGATCTAGATTTCATCGGCAATGACATCTTGTCGTACGCCGACCCGTTCGGTTGTCATGGTCGGACCGGAAAGTTTTCCCCCAATTTGTGTATTAAGTTGGGAATCCTAGAGTTTGTGAGCGATTCACGGGGAACACTCGTTCCAATGGAAACCCTCAACCTTCAAAGGAAAGCCTGTAAATCCGGATGCTTCGACATCCAATACAGCAGGTCCCACGATGGAACGGAACACGGATCCGCTTTGGCGTAACTCCAAAACCATGACACCGCTTGACGAATCCACTCGTATTAGCGACACACATCGTGATATCACCTTGTTCTTAAACGAGTTGTTCGATCGGATCGAAGCTATGCGTATATCGGATGACCAGGTTCCGATCTATGATTGGCTCGGGATCAGACCCGATGACAAGTATATTCATGTCCCTCCGGTCACCCACCTTGTCGCCACTATCGAGTGTCCGGCCATGGATTCTTCCTGACAGCCGAAATTGAAAACCATCTATACCCCCGTCCACGATCTCCAAGACCCCATCGGAGAATCAGAGGCGGGGAATCGCTCTAAAGCCAGACCATCACCAGTCCAGGATCCATCGCGCAATTCGGAAACTGCACTTCCGAACACTCATTGTGACAGGGAATGAATTTTTTCCCACCCACCGCCCAAGGCGATTATCCAAGTACTGTGCCAAAGCCCATGTGTTTGGTCTTTCGGGATATCAAGCAAATACAAGGAGTATTAGTCCACCACTTTTGGGCAAGACTCCTCGCTAGGAGCAGAGTAAAAGGTCTTAGTGACCAAGACGTAATGGCAATTTTCATCAGCAATTCCCATGATGACGGGATTCTTAATGCCCTGGCCTGCCGACGCATAAACGACTTTTCAGAGTTATCCGAATTGGTACAAAAGTACCGCGCCATGGAGAGTGTCTTGCAATCCGAGCGGTTGTTCTGTGAACCAAAATACTCCGAACACCCTAGAGGAGTTCGAAGAAAGAGGGTACCTCCAAATCGGCCAGCCAGGCATGAGCCCGTCAAAAAAAGAAACAAGTCCCTTTCCGAGACTGGCACTGTCCTCGATGGACTTCTAGATAAATCTTGCCCCATTCATTTTGTGTTGTTGAACACAAACCCTATGCATAGCCTTCGAGCTTGCTGGGTCGTTAGGCAAGTTGCAAAAAGTGGTGAGGCTATCCTCGACACACCTCCATCGAACAGGCGCTCTCCTTCGCCAAAAGGATTCAATGACGAAGTCCTGACGGTCTACGAGGTCTTCCCCTCGAGGAGCAGGCGTAAAAGAGCTCTCAGGGAGCACGAGCAAGTGTACCACGTGGCAGCTACTAGCCCATGGGCAGACGTACCGATTACTTTCGGGGACACTGACCGGTCGCCCATCCTTCCCGGCCACTCTCCGGCCGCTCTAGTTCTGAATCCAATCATTGATGGATACAGACTACATAAGGTGCTCATGGATGGCGGTAGTGGTCTAAACTTCATTTATGAGGCCACTCTAGAGAAAATGTAGTTCGACCGATCTCGCATCGAACATAGCAACACAACCTTTCGGGGAATTATCCCAGGGAAAGAGGCACGTTGTTCCGGATGTATCATCCTAGACGTTGTGTTCGGCATGCCAGAAAATTACCTATCCGAAGAACTTCTCTTCCACATCGTCCCCTTCCCTAGTGGCTATCATGCCCTGTTAGGACGCGGTGCCTTTACAAAGTTCCAGGCTATACCCCATTACGGGTACATGAAACTGAAAATGCCAGGACCAAATGGAGTGATCACGCTCGCCAGTGATCCGAATATAGCCCTCCGGGCCAAAAACAAGATGCCAACGCTCTGCCTCGAGGCACTAGCGGAAACTTTCGCCGCTGAGGAGTTGACCGCTCTACGGTCGACAGTTAATAGCGACGATGTGATCCTCAGTAAAAGGCCCAAGTCCACGTCCTTTAAACCCGTAGAGGAAATCGTCAAATTTCAGGTGCATCCAATGGACCCCAATAAAATAGCGTCCATCGGAGCCCAACTCGATCCCCTTATGGATGAGGCATTGTGGAATTTCCTCCGTGAAAATTGGGACATTTTCGCTTGGCATCCTTCCAATATGCCTGGTATCCCACGATGGCTCACCGAACACAGCCTGAACATTATTCCAGGCTTTAAGCCCATCAAACAAACCCTGCGCCGCTTCTCCGAACCCAAACGGCAAGCCATGGGTGAAGAATTAGCAAAATTACTCGAGGCCAGATTCATTCGGGACATCAAACACCCCGAGTGGCTAGCAAAACTGGTGATTGTACCTAAGAAAGACAAATCCTGGCGGTTGTGTCAATTTCAAAGACCTCAACAAAGCATGCCCCAAGGACCCTTTTCCCTTACCACGTATAGACCAGATCATTGATGCCACAGCTAGACACGATTTGTTGTCTTTCCTCAATGCTTACTCCAGATACCATCAAATTAAAATGAAGGAGTCCGATCAGGCAGCTACTGCATTCCTCACCACCTACGGGCCATATTGCGTCAACATGATGCCCTTCGGGCTAAAAAACGCCAGGGCCACGTACCAGCGCATGATTCGAACCTGCCTCGCCACACAGGTCGAAAAGACCGTTGAGGCATAGGTGGATGATGTGGTAATCAAAACCAAACACGTCGATCAGTTGATCGATGACCTCCGTCAAACTTTGCTAATTTACGCGAATATGATATACGGCTCAATCCGGAATAGTGTGTATTCGGAGTTGCCTCGAGCAAGCTGCTGGGATTCATCATCTCCCATAAAGGAATAGAGGCAAATCCAGCTAAAATCCATGCTCCATCAGAACTTGCAATCCCCACAGAGATGAAGCATGTCTAGAGACTAGCCGAGTGCGTAGCCGCATTAAGCCGCTTTTTCCCCACCTCGGAGAAAAAGCTTTGCCGCTCTACAAACTGATGAAACGAATAAACAATTTCGAATGGACCGATGAAGCAGCGGCTGCGTTGGAAGAAATCAAAACAATACTAGCAACCAATCTCATACTGACGGCACCAGGCACCGGTGAGCCCATGTTGTTATACATATCGGCCACCAACAAGGTAGTTAGCGCGGTGCTCGTCGTCGAATGAGATGAGGATGGACATAAATTCCGAACTCAGAAGCCGGTATATTATGTGTCGGAGGTACTAATGCTGTGCAAGTCCAGATACCCACATTACCAAAAAATAGCCTAAACAATATTCATGGCATCGAGGAAACTCCGACACTACTTCCAAGAGTGCGTGGTAATGGTGGCATCGGAAGTCCCCCTGAATGATATAATCAACAACAGGGATGCCACCGGTCGCATAGCCAAATGGGCCATTGAGCTCCTTCCCTTTGAAATAAATTACAATGTCGTGCCATTAAATCTCAGGTACTGGCGGACTTCTTGGTTGAATGGATAGAGGCTGAGCTCCCCAAGGAGTATAGTGCATACTCCCATTGGACATACTTCGACGGATCCAAGACCTTGGCCGGATTGGGGGCTAGAGTTATCCTCACATCCCCCATAGGCGACAACGTAAGATACATGTTGCAAATCGTGCATGCCGATTCCAACAATGCCACTAAATATGAAGCTCTCCTTCATGGTTTTCGGATGGTGGTATCAATGGGCATAGGACAACTAGAGGTATGGGGAGACTCAAACCTGGCCATATCCCAAATTAACGGTGAATTCGACGCCAAAAATCCGAAGATGGCAGCATATAGAGATGTTGTCCTCAAGATATCTGCTCGGTTTGAGAAGTTAGAATTCCACCACATTTCTCGAGACAATAACCAAGCCACCGATATATTGGCCTGTATGGGAGCCAAGCGTGATCCCGTCGCGAGAAACACCTTCCTGGAGCAGCTCTCAAGCCCTTCGTAGTGTGGCTGGACGACGCAAATGGCACCGGTCATGTCACATCCCTAGATAGTTGTCATAGGACAGCATGTGTGTGTGCATCATATATCATTTTTGCATCAACATTAAATGGGGACTAAAGGAAACCCCAAACCCTCATTTGAATCAAACCAATTCAAAGTTTGTGAAAATTCAACAAATCCAAAATGCCCATCTAAAATGTCCCCTATGTCTGATAAATATGGACATGATTATACAAGGGGCCATTTTAAATATTTGAACAATTATAGCAATTTACAAATAAATAACAAAGCCTCTGAAAATGCCAAATAAAGCATTATCATTATCTTATGTTTCAAAATATCCTGAAACTTTTTGTAGGAGTTTGAAATATTCAAACTTAATCCTATAAAATATTTGGGGTATTTTATGATAGCATTTGGCACAAACATAAATTAAACAGATATAGAAAATTAATATAAAGAGGAAAATAAAATAGAAAGCAAAGGGAGGATGAACCTGGGTCGACCCAGCTGGCCCAGCTCCATTGTCGTCCTCCTGGCGGCCAGGAGGACACGCGTGTGCTCGCTGCGCGCACGCCGGAGCTGCCACACACTCTGTGCATGCCTGCGTCCCCCTGTCGCGCTAGCGAGAGGATAAGGACGACGTTGTGTCCCCATCCCTCTCTTCCCCTCGCATTCACCCCCTCTGCTCTCTTCCTCCTCTGCTCCGCCATGGCCGACGGCGCCGTTAGCTCGCCGCCATAGTTCTAGCCGCTCCCCCTCGCTTCTGAGCCCTCCAATCGCTCCGCCTCATTGCTTTCTCCCTTCTTGCCGAGCCTCGCATCGCTAGGATCCCCAAAGCATCGTTCCCGAGCTCGTCTTCCTCCTCGGACCCGATCTTCGCCGCCGTCGAATCATCGTCTCCGAGCCCTCCCCGAGCAAGCTTTTGACGACTTCGAGCCCGCAGTGAGCTTCCGGCTCTTTCCCCTCTCTTCCCCGGCCTTTCCCCCCTCTATAGGCCCCGATTGCACCGGCTCCCAAATGATTGCCGCATGACCTCATCGCCGGCAATGCTCCGGTGAACAGTTGGTCCATTAGACACCACCATCGAACTCGTGAGGCTGCGTAGTGCATGTAGGTGCCAAGTTTCGGCCGTGTCATGCCCTCGTTCGACGAGCCCGTGCTCGTCCGAGCTCCGGCAGTCGCCGTGCTCATCGCCGGCGCCGGTTCCGGCCATCCCAGCCCCTAGGAAGTGTCAGGCTCGATGCGCGCGAGCAAGCAGAGTAGTTTAGTGCCCTCTGCCATCCGTTTGGTCGCCGGAGGAGGAATCCCGACCCCCTCCGCCATCCCTGACGTCGCCGGCGGCTCAACGCCGGTGAGTCAACCGGTGCTGACCACAAGGTTTGACCCCCAGGTCAACTGGCAAGTGGGCCCGACCGTTTAATTATAATTAGAATAAGAGAGAAATTAATTAATAAAATTAATTAACTAATTAGTCGTTGACTAGTGGGCCCAGTGTTGATTAAGTAATTAGGATTAGTTTTAATTCTCTAGTTAAGTGATTGAGTCACTGACATGAAGGCCCCACCCTGTCAGGTTTGACCTGGACTGGTCAGCTGACCTGCTGATGCCATGATGGCGTCAGGCTGATGCAATAAAAGGAATTTCTAGTTTTAATTAATTCCAAAAAATGTTTAAAACTTCAAAAATTCATATAAATTAATCTGTAACTCAGATGAAAATAATTTATATATGAAAATTTATCAGAAAAATCCAATGAATCTAATGGTAATATTATAATGCATGTTAGAGCAACCTATGTAGAAGAACATTGACATTTGCTAATAGGTTAAAATATGGAATTTGAAATGAAGAACGATTTTGAACCTATATTCAAACTCACTTCAAATTAACTTGGACAATAGCTGCATTAACTCATCCATACATGCTGCCATGTCATGATCATGCATCATATTGTTGCACTTGCGTGTATTGATTGCTATTTATCCGCATTACGGTAGGCCTTGCTTTTGAGGGTACCCCCGAGTATTCCAACAAAGGAGAGAACCTTCCCGCTACCAAGCAAGGCAAGAAACCACCCTTGATCATTCTGATAACATCCCACTCTCTCGCTCCTGCTCTTGTTTATTGCATTAGGACAACCGTTCACATGTCTGTCATACACGGTAGATGAACCTATTCTTCTGCATGACCTGTCATTGTCAAAGTAAATAGCTAAACCTTGCAACCTAGCATACCTGGTAGATGCTTGTGCCATGATGTGCTTAGCTTACTTTGCCTGCTATGCTTGCTATGCTTAGAGTTGTGTTAGGTATGTTTCATCTGGGTGATGAACTGGAGTGAAACCATGTTGTTCTGATGTGATAAGCTTATGATGAACTCGATTTGGTAAAGGTAGCGATGAGAGGCTATGTAGGAGAACATAGCGGGTTGTCTCACTCGGACCGTTCTTAGGAACTGAGTTCCGTGTTTGTGATCCAAGACTAGATACTACCACATGCTGGGCCCTGAAATATGACCCCGCTCGACTTATCAGTTGCTTAGTCCTTAGCCCAGGAGTTGCAAGTAGTTTCTGGTGTTTATAGCATGCTGGAGGCCATGCGTAGCGCTGACCCTAGGGGTGGGCTACGACGCAGTAGGAAGTGGCATGGTGTACCAAGGGTCACCCGAATGGTGGGCTTGGGAACCTACGCACATCGTTTGGGACCGTAGCGGAAACTTCGGCCGGACTTCCGTGCGGTTTTAGTTTCAAATAGGCGATAGCCTGGACTAGAGGTCTTATGTGATTGACGGTCGTGGCTGACTCCCTCGCCGGGCTTCCGCTTGAAGGTTGCTGAGGTGCATGGTTTTATGAGCACACAACGATAAGTGGCGAGAGCGTGTGTGAAGAAGTACACCCCTACAGGGTATGAAACTATTCGAATAGACACGTCCTTGGATATGGACTACTTGGATAACTTATGTTGTTCATAGATAATCAAATGGATACTCATAAAAATATCAAGACAAGTGTGAGTATCATGGATGGCACTCTCCTAGGAGAGGGAAGTGAATCCATGGTGGTGTATTGTCATGGAGTTAGTGGACTCGTGTGCGATATCTAAAATGTAAACAAAGAGTTAAAACTGTGTAGTGTAGGTTAGCCATGAGTCAAAGCTGGCATTGCTGCATAAACTCCACCCCCCTTGTTGATACATGAGCATGAATAGTCTAGGCCTGCTTTTAAGACTTGCTGAGTACGTTTGTACTCATGTTTGCTTAATAAATGTTGCAGATGAGTCCCAGGACCCATCAGGTGGGTTCTTTCTAGATGTCGACGATGCCAAATAGCTGGTGTCCCAGCTACGACCCTATGCCCTATGGCGGGTTGTAGATAGTCAGGCCATGTGCCTTTTTACCCTTTCATTTGTAGATAGACAGCTTATGCTTCCGCTTGGTTTGTATGAACTTGTTTGTATGACTTGTGTGTCGGGTCATGTGACCCCTATCTGTAAGAACATGTTATGCAAGGCTCGTCTGAGGCCCTTAAATAAAAGTTGTTGTATGGTTATGTTATGATGCCATAGTGCATGTCGTGCATATGTGTGACGTGCAACGGTATGTATGGGATCCGACACCTAGTTGTGTGCCTTTAGTAGTACTCTTTATGGGAAACTGCCTCTTTGTGCTTCCACCGAGCCATGGTAGCGTGCTACTGCTCCGGACACATTGATTGACCGGCATGTATCCTTCTTTGCTGCTGTGTCTGTCCATTTGGGGAAATGTCTCGCTGTGTAATGGAGTCCCTGTAGCCTGCTACGACTCGTCTACGTGTAGTGATGGCATTTACGTCTCATGACGTAATGGAGTCCTTGTAGCTTGCTATGACTCATCTACACACGCTTGAGGCTGACACCTGCATTGCTGGGTTACGTATGCATGTTTCCGTACGGATGTGCCACTTGGGTTCTATGACTAGTCATGTCGGCCCGAGTTCTCTGTCGTTTGATTGCCAGCGACATGTTCACATACGTGAGCCAAAAGACGCAAACGGTCCCAGCTAAGGTAAGGCTGCAGCCGTGGAGCTTACCATGCGTGAGGCCGCAAAGTGATGTGATATGTTACAGTCTGGATTCATATGACTTAGGATCAGGGTCCCGACAGCGTTGGTATCAGAGCCTGACTGACTGTAGGACTACCAAGCCAAACCGGTCGAAGTTGAGTCTAGAAACACTATAGAAACTAGGAGAATTGATTGTGGAAGGGAATGTAAGTCTCTTTTTACTCCTCTTCCCAAGTTATTCTATGCTGAGTCTTTCTCATCTTTTTTACAGGGATAAGAACTAGGATTCTCATCTATTGCTTAGGATGACGAGTTACTAACCATGGACCACTAGCTAGCTTGTTTACAAGTGAATGTCGGTACTAGAGTATTGTTGGTGTGACAAGCAGATGGAGAAGAGATTTGAGTCTAGAAAGTCGAGTGGTTATGCTTTTCCAATATTTTGAAGTTGTCTCAAAATCCTTTTTGAACAATTACAGTCGTTATGCTGTCCAATTTCTGCTAGAGTCTCTAATGTCTTTGTATCATTCTCTGTTTCAGATGCCCCCTCGTCCTTCCCGTCAGGTGGTCCGTCTGACCAGGTGCATTGATGTACCGGGTCACACGGCCATGTTGGTTAGAGTTATGATGGAGGCTGGTTACTGTTGGTACCCAGAGTACACAGTGGAGGAAGAGTATCGAGATTTCAACCAGAGTCAGTATCTATGTACTGTTAAGATATATCCTTCATATCCTGGAGCTGCAGAGCCGCTTCACTGGACTTATGGATTAGGTGTCACCATAGATATGGAAGTTCAGGAGGCCGCCTACACCATGCTGACTATCATGAGGTTTCACCATGGTCTGCTTCAGAACATGGAGTTTTGTTATGTTCCTGCTTCTATGGGAGGAGAGGATGGTTATCTTAGTGCAGCCTACTATGATCATTCCCATGAGGATCCCATGCTGCAGGTGACTGCTCAGATGTTGGAGATCAGGGATCGTGATGCACGTGTCCTTTGCATGGAGCTATATCCCACCCATGCACGTCTTTGGACAGCCCTAACGCAGTTGGCACCTGTCGTGCAGACAGGCTATGGAGATTTGGAGATGCTGACCCCATCGTGGACTCATCTGCCAGCACACGTAGACTGGCCCGATGTTGGAGGCATCACCCCTCTTCGAGGACCACTGTTGCCACCAACAAGGGGACCAAGGCCACATCCGTGTCCTTACGGTTTCCAGGAATCACATGCTAGAGTGTTTCCAGATCCTCAGGTTTAGCTCCTGGGTCACGGGGGTAACCTATATGAGGCATTCTACGGCGATGCTTGAGTACATGGATGTTAGTACTAGTATGGTAGTAGTCGTATTGCCATAGTCCTGCGTGTCTTGTGGGATATGACCGAGGTTGAGAGTTGAGTTCTGGAGGTGTAGATAGATAATGCATAGGAAGCTTGTAATGCCTCCGATGAGTTGTGTCATCTCTCTGTAGTTTGTATTCAGCTTGGGCTTGTACTGAACTTTGTCATGGTGTGTATGAATCATGGTGTTCATATGGTAGTTGTTATTACCATGTTGTTTGGGTGTTTACCCTGCATGCCATGTTGTCTAGTACATACCTTATCTCATGTCTTAGAGTTGATGTCCTCTATGGCCAAGCTGTGGGTTTGTTTTCCCAGGATGGTGGCCACTAGGAATAACCCCGTGCCTGCCCCTGAGCAGGGCGAGGGAAGCCAGCCAAGGCAAGAGGACCTGCCACATGCGCCTTCATTGGCAGAAGTGATGCTTGAAGCTGAGCGGAACAAAAGGGAGACCAACAAGTTGCTGGAACAAATTGAACAGAACACAACGTGTGCTCCCCGCAATGATCACAATGATGGTGTGTTCCTCGGTGACTTCGTCAAGCTGTGCCCACCCAAGTATCATCATTGGATCGACCCACTTGATGAGGATGATTGGCTGACCAACATGTTCCGCAAGATCCGGGCTGCCAATGTATCCGAGGCCAACAAGGTGACCTTTTGTACCTACTTTCTGGAAGGACCCGCTAATCTGTGGTGAGAAAATTATGAGGCCATGCGTCCTGCAGGCCCTGCACCAACTTGGGCAGAATTCAACACGTCATTCTGTACCCATCACATCCCGGAAGGGCTGATGGATCGCAAGAGAGAGGAATTTTGTGCTTTCACCCAGGGCAGACTATCAGTGGATGCCTATAGCCGTGATTTCGGCAATCTTGCTCGTTATGCTCCGGAGGAAGTTTCAACCGATGCTAAGAAACAGGCTAGGTTCCGCAAGGGACTTAACCCTGAGCTCCGTCGAGATCTGCGCCTGCATGAGTGTACATACTTCCAGGCTCTCGTTAACAAGTCTATCAATGCCGAGACTGGATAGACCGACTATGAGGCCACGAGGAAACACAACCATGACTTCAGCCCCACATCTGGCTGAGGCTCCAACAAACGCCGGGTGTGGGTGCCCAATGCAGCTCTGCCGCAAAGGTACACCGCGAGACCATCCTTCCAGGCGCCTCGCCCAGCTCAGCCCAACCCTCCAGCCAGGCCATTTGGAGGTCCGCCTGCCAATGTTGCCCCCCATGCCACCATGGTATGTTACAAATGTGGGGAACCAGGACACTACTCTCGTGATTGTCCTCAGAGCAATGCTAAGCCGGCTGGACGTGGGAAGCCAGGAAAATCTTTCTATGTGAAGCCAGCTCCTGCTCGTGGAAGAGTGAACTATGTTTCTGCTAAGGAAGCCATTGAGGATCCTAATGTTCTCCTAGATACGCTCCTTGTCAATAGTCATCCAGCTTCTGTTCTATTTGATACTGGGGCATCCCATTCTTTCATCTCAGAAAGTTATGCACAGTTGCATAACATGTCTTTTTGTGATATGCCTACTCCTTTAGTAGTTTAGACTCCTGGTTCAAAGTGGCAAACTTCTAGATTGAGCCATGATAATGAGATTCTGGTGGATAGGCTAGTCTTCCTAGCATCTTTGATAGCCCTCAAGTCTTCGGCATCAATATCATCTTAGGCATGGATTGGATGAAAGCCCACTATGCTAAGATTGATACTCATACTAGGGACGTTCAACTTACACATCCATTGGGTGAGATAGTTAATGTCTCTACTCGAACAGACAAGCGCCAACTCTATTCCCTCAATGCTAGCCCTCTTCCAGAACTAGAAGATATTTCGGTAGTCCGTGACTTTCTGGATGTCTTTCCAGAAGAACTGCCAGGAATTCCTCCTGTCAGAGATGTTGAGTTTGTGATAGAGCTCATTCCAGGGACTGTCCCAATAGCCAGAAGACCCTGTAAGATGTCACCCTTAGAACTAGCCGAACTTAAGATCCAACTCGATGAGGCTTTGAAGAAAGGTTTTATCCGTCCTAGTTCTTCTCCTTGGGCTTGTCCCGGTCTCTTCGTCAAGAAGAAGGATAGATCAGATCGGATGGTTGTGGATTATCGGCCAGTGAATTTGGTCACCATAAAGAACAAGTATCCGCTCCCCAGGATCAATGATTTGTATGATCAACTCGCTAGATCCTATGTCTTTTCCAAAATGGATTTGAGGTTGGGATACCATCAATTTAGAATCCGGAATGGAGACATTCCAAAAACGGCTTTTGTTACTCGTTATGGCCAATACGAGTACACCGTTATGTCCTTCGGTTTAACCAATGCCCCAGCCACCTTCTCTCGCTTGATGAATTTGATCTTCATGGAGTATTTGGATAAATTCGTCGTGGTTTACCTTGACGACATACTCATCTACTCGAAGAACGAACAGGAACATGCCGAGCATCTAAGGTTGGTATTGATGAAACTTTGAGAGCACCATCTGTACGCCAAATTCTCCAAGTGTGAATTTTGGTTGCCACAAGTGACCTATCTAGGCCACGTGATCTCTAGTAAAGGTATTGATGTCAATTCTGAGAGAGTTCAGGACGTCCTTGATTGGACTCAACCTGAATCAGTTAAGCAAGTTCGGAGTTTCCTTGGCTTAGCGAGCTATTGTCGCCGCTTTGTCGAGAATTTCTCCAAGGTTGCAAAACCTCTGACTGAACTCCTCAAGAAAGATAAAAGGTTCGAGTGGACTCCAAAATGCGAGCACAATTTTAAGGAGTTGAAAAGACGACTGACCTCTGCTCCCGTTCTGGTGCCACCAGACTTCTCTAAGGACTTTGTTATCTATTGCGACGCCTTGTGACAAGGATTAGGTTGCATTCTTATGCAAGATCGTCATGTGATTTCATACGCATCTCGACAGTTGCGTCCACATGAGGATAATTATCCAACACATGATCTTGAGCTTGCAGCTGTGGTCCATGCACTGAAAAGCCGGCGACATTACCTTTTGGGTAATCATTGTGAAATTTACACTAATCACCGAAGTCTGAAATATATTTTCACCTAGCCGGATTTGAATCTCAGGCAAACACGGTGGGTTGAGTTGATTACAGACTACGACTTAGGGATAACTTACACCCCGACGAAAGCCAATGTTATGGCTGATGCACTAAGTCGTAAGTTATATTGTAACAACCTGACGTTACAACAAGGTCAACCACTTCTCCATGAGGAATTTCGGAAGTTAAACCTTCACATTGCTCCTCAAGGATTCCTATCCAACTTGGTGGCGAAACCTACTCTTAAGGATCAAATTATAGATGGCCACAAGCGTGATAAGGGTATTTCCCAGATCAAAGAGAACCTCGTTAGCGGTATCGCTAAGGATTTCTCTATTGATGATCAAGGTGTGGTGTTCTTTCAGAACCGTTTGGTGGTTCCCAAGAACCAACATTTGTTCGGAGACGTAGTAGTAAATCAAAAAATTTCCTACGATCACCAAGATCTATCTATGGAGAAACCGGCAACGAGTGGGGAGAGATTGCATCTTCATACCTTTGAAGATCGCTAAGCGGAAGCGTTACAAGAACGCGGTTGGTGGTGTCGTAATCGCAGCAATTCAGATCACGGTGGACTCCGATCTAAGCGCCGAACAATGGCGCCTCCGTGTTCAACACACGTGCAGCCCGATGACGTCTCCTACGCCTTGATCCAGCAAGGAGGAAGGAGAGGTTGAGGGATAGCTCCGGCAGCATGACGGCATGGTGACGGTGGAGCTACGTGGACTCCGGCAGGGCTTCGCCAAGCGCTATGGAGAACGAGGAAGAGGAAGGGTAGGGCTGCACCGAGAGAGAGAGAAGTCGTGTCTCAAATCAGCCCCAATACCTTGGATATATATAGGAGGAGGGAGAGGTAGGGCTGCCTTGGCCCCTCCTCCAAGGAGGAGAGGTTCGGCCGAACCTAGGGAGGAGTCCACCTCCCACAAGGAGGTGGATCTCTTCCTTTTGAATCCTCTCACTGGGCCCTGAAATATGACCCCGCTCGACTTATCAGTCGCTTAGTCCTTAGTCTAGGAGTTGCAAGTAGTTTCTGGTCTTTATAGCATGCTGGAGGCCGTGCGTAGCGCTGACCCTAGGGGTGGGCTATGACATGGTGGGCAGTGGCACGGTGTACCAAGGGTCACCCAAATGGTGGGCTTGGGAACCCTGCGCACATCGTTTGGGGCCATAGCGGAAACTTTGGCCGGACATCCATGCGGGTTCAGTCTCAAATAGGCGATAGCCTGGACTAGAGGTCTTATGTGATTGACGGTCCTGGCCGACTCCCTTGCTGGGCTTCCGCTTGAAGGTTGCCGAGATGCATGGTTTTATGAGCACATAGCGATAAGTGGCGAGAGCGTGCGTGAAGAAGTACACCCTTGCAGGGTATGAAACTATTCGAATAGCCGCGTCCTCGGATATGGACTACTTGGATAACTTATGCTGTTCATAGATAATCAAATGGATACTCATAAAAATATCAAGACAAGTGTGAGTACCGTGGATGGCACTCTCCCAGGAAAGGGAAGTGAATCCATGGTGGTGTATTGTCATGGAGTTAGTGGACTCGTGTGCGATATCTAAAATGTAAACAAAGAGTTAAAACTGTGTAGTGTAGGTTAGCCATGAGTCAAAGCTAGCATTGCTGCATAAAATCCACCACCCCTTGTTGATACATGAGTATGCATAGTCTAGGTCTGCTTTTAAGACTTGCTGAGTACGTTTGTACTCATGTTTGCTTAATAAATGTTGCAGATGAGACCCAAGACCCATCAGGTGGGCTCTTTCTAGATGTCGATGATGCCGAATAGCTGGTGTCCCAGCTACGACCCTATGCCTTGTGGCGGGTTGTAGATAGTCTGGCCATGTGCCTTTTTACCCTTTCATCTGTCTGTACTCAGACAGCTTATGCTTCCACTTGGTTTGTATGAACTTGTTTGTATGACTTGAGTGTCGGGTCATGTGACCCCTATCTATAAGAACATGTTATGCAAGGCTCGTCTGAGCCCCTTAAATAAAACTTGTTGTATGGTTATGTTGTGATGCCATGGTTGTATCTATGCATATCGGGCATGTCGTGCGTACGTGTGACATGCAATGGTATGTATGGGACCCGACACCTAGTCGTGTGCCTTTAGTAGTACTCTTTACGGGAAACTGCCTCTTTGTGCTTCCACCGAGCCATGGTAGCTTGCTACTGCTCCGGACACATTGATCGACCGACATGTATCTTTCTTTGCTGCTGTGTCTGTCCCTTCGGGGAAATGTCTCACTGTGTAATGGAGTCCGTGTAGCCTGCTACGACTCATCTACGTGGAGTGATGGCATTTATGTCTCACGATGTAATGGAGTCCTTGTAGCTTGCTATGACTCGTCTATACACGCTTGAGGCCAACACCTGCATTGCTAAGTTACGTACGCCTTTTTCCGTACGGATGTGACACTTGGGTTCTATGACCAGTCATGTCGGCCTGGGTTCTCTGTCGTTTGATTGCCAGCGACATGTTCACATACGTGAGCCAAAAGACGCAAACGGTCCCGGCTAAGGTAAGGCTGCAGTCATGGAGCTTACCATGCGTGAGGCTGCAAAGTGATGTGATATGTTACAGTCTGGATTCATATGACTTAGGATCGGGGTCCCGACAGGTCCGATAAAAGCGGACGAGGTTGTTCCCTCTATACAGGAACCAGATGATGGCATCATCGGCGACTCAACGATGAATGAGATGCATGCCCTCGGATTATGAGGTAATGGCAGTAATTGCACCATGGACAGAGCCCTTCCTTGCCTACCTCCTTCATAAGGAATTCCCCGACGATCAAACCGAGGCACAACGCATAGTTCGGTGATCCAAGGCTTACAAAGTGCATAGGGTGAGTTATACAATAATAGCACCACTAGAGTTTTACAGAGGTGTATATCCGAGGAAGAGGGACGGGAGCTCCTCGCCGAAATCCACACAGGCATGGGCGGGCATCATGCTGCAGCAAGATCTCTTGTCGGCAAAGCTTTCCGAGCTAGTTTCTTTTGGCCTACAGGTCGGACCGATGCCCAGTCACTAGTTCAACATTGCGTCGGGTGTCAACTCTTTGCAAATAAAAGTCACATGCCCCCAACAACTCTTCGGACTATTCCAATCACATGTCCTTTTTCGGTCTGGGGGCTGGACATGGTCGGACCCGTCAAAGGGGGAACCATGAAAAATAAATACCTACTTGTCATGGTTGACAAGGTCACCAAATGGATAGAAGTAAAGCCTGTTAAATCAGCTAAATATGGACCAGTGATTGAATTTATATCTAGAATAGTACACAATTATGGTGTCCCACATAGTATAATAACGAACAATGGAACCAATTTTACGGCTCAAGAGGTCAAGGACTGGTGCGCAAAAATGGGCATAAAGCTCGATTATGCATCGGTCTACCATCAGCAGACCAATGGACAGGTCGAGCGAGCAAACAATCTTATTATGAGCGGCATCAAGCCACGTTTGGTCTGATCTCTTCACGAGTCCGACTGTCATTGGGTGGAGGAACTCGACTCTGTTCTATGGGGCCTGCGTACTACCCCGAACAAATCAACGAGTTATACACCATTTTTTATGGTCTATGGGGCAGAGGCAGTTCTCCCCTGTGACATTATACATGATGCACCAAGAGTGCGCATGTATGAGGAAAATGAGGGCGAGTTAGATCGGCAGGATGACTTAGACGCCCTAGAGGGGGAGCAGGACATAGCTCTAGCTCGATCCACTCTTTACCAACAGAAAGCTTGACGGTACCAAAGTAGGGAGGTCAGGGCAAAGGCATACAACGTAGGAGAACTCGTCCTACGGCTCCCAGAGAAACAGAAGCACAAACTTAACCCCAAGTGTGAGGGTCCATTCATCATTGACGAAGTGCTCGTGGGAGGGGCCTATCATTTGTGAAACTCACCCGATAACCTCCTTGAACCAAACCCATGGAACGCAGCTCGTCTTGCGCTTCTACGGATTAACTGGTGTCGTCCATACTCCCCTACATTTTTTTCCTTTTCGGTCATTCTTTTTAGCCATTTCCTTTCTCACTTTGTTGTACGATAGGGACAATTTCTTTTCCTACCCTATGTTCGGCTGAACTAATCTTGTATCACGGATACTCGGCATACACCTTAAAGTGTTAAATCCGAACACAACACGTGGGGGCTTCTTTTAGTAGCCAGTATTTTAATTGTTCATACTTACCGGGCGCGCGTGTTTCTTTTGTCATGCTTTAGCCATTATATGCATCAATTCGAACTAAGACTTTGCCAAGCTGGGTTGCCTCGCTCCTGTGGGTACTCTCTATGTTCTCACTTGTTCGTCTAGAGAGTAAAGGGAGCACCTTTGTGATTGCTACGACCGGGTCCTCCGAAGATGTACCTCAGATGGGTGAAGCCGAAAGCTAGCTATCTTACGTAGACAATTGGTCAGCTACGACGGAAACATCTTATACGGCCCCGGTTGCTATTTCGGTTGTTTGGGTCTCTTATTCCCAAAGGATACTTAGTCGCATACTGCAAGTATGCGGATTCCTATCTACGTTCTTTGTAGAACCCCGACGAAAGGTATCGCTAGAGGTACTATTTTCATCGGAAGATGTCTCTTACGCTACGTCGTAATATGACATATCTTTTTGTGTGCTTTCTATCTGTTCGCACCACATGGCCGGATTGCCTGGTTCCCCGAAGACAAGTTTGCTCTTTGGCGAAGGAATAACAAAAAGGAACACTCCCGAGATCTTCGCACAGGAGGGAGAAGCCGATGGCCGGTTAATACAAAGTTTATAACACGGATTGTTTTACAGATGTATATGTAAATTACATATGCGGCTGTTGATTGAGATCATCGATTATTGTGTTGAGGGGACAGTCTGCTTGCGAGAGGCGTGCGGCTGGCATCACTTGGTCATATACTAGGCGGGGTGGCACTTCTTTTCCATCCGACCCCACAGGACCAACCCGCACCATATGCTCGTGGTTTAGTCTGGTGAAACAGGTCTTGACCATTGCCCACGCCTCTCGTGCTCCTCTGCGGTAGGCCGAAGTCTTCCATAGATCGAACCTATCCCGAGCTCCCCTAAATCGATCCACAAGTGCGGCTAGCCCTTCAGGTGGCTGTTCGGTGGGCCATAATGCCTTCACCATCCCCTTAATTGATTTTTGCACACGCTTGTGGAGAGAGGTCAGCTCCTTTAGCAGGTCCCCTTTGTACGATTCGATCTCCTCTTCAGGATGTCTGGTCAGGAGACCTGCACACAAGATAATAAGTGTGATTACTCTCATTCTCTACATCGGAAATACTTACTCATAGCAGAATTGTATTTACCGAATACGCCTCGCTGAATCTTTTGATTCTCTTCTTGAGCTTGGACCAATTGAGTCTTTAAACTATTTATTTCTTTGGCTTGTTTTTGTATAACAAGACAGCCGGCTTGCTGCTGGGATTCCGCATACCTTTGTGAATCCTGGGCTTCTTCCAGCTGCCTTTCCATATGTCCTATTGATTCGGCTGCTACACGGAATCCATATGTCACGCACAATAATGTAAAAAGATAAGAAGTAAAAGCATGCTCACCATGGGCCTCTCGTGTGAAACTCTTCACCTGTGCCAGTTCGGCCTTCACACACTGTACTTTTGTGCGACTCTCCCCGAGAGCCTTGGCCAATTGCTCGGACTGTTGCTTTGAGGCATGTATCAGCAATCAAACAATATGGAGATCCTCAATTCGTTTTTTCTAAATCAAATTAAGGCTTGGGGGCTACTAGGCTTACACAAGTGTGTGGATTCTTTAAAATCCGACCTCTTACCTGGATGTTGTTTGTTATTAGCTTCATAGCTTCGCCGAATCCAGCTCGAGCGGCCCCAAGATGTGCATCCGCCGAGCGTAGTGTTGGGAGGCGTAGTAGTAAATCAAAAAAATTTCCTACGATCACCAAGATCTATCCATGGAGAAACCAACAACGAGTGGGGAGATATTTCATCTTCATACCTTTGAAGATCGCTAAGCGGAAGCGTTACAAGAACGCAGTTGGTGGAGTCGTACTCGCAGCGATTCAGATCGCGGTGGATTCCGATCTCAGTGCCGAACAATGGCGCCTCCGCGTTCAACACACGTGCAACCCGGTGACGTCTCCTACGCCTGGATCCAACAAGGAGGAAGGAGAGGTTGAGGGAGAGCTCTGGCAGCACGAAGGCATGGTGACGGTGGAGCTACGTGAACTCCGGCAGGGCTTCACCAAGCGCTACGGAGAACGAGGAAGAGGAAGGGTAGGGTTGCGCCGAGAGAGAGAGAGAGAGAAGTTGTGTCTCAAATCAGCCCAAACCCTTGCATATATATATAGGAGGATGGAGAGGGAGGGCAGCCTCGGCCCCTCCTCCAAGGAGGAGAGGTTCGGTCGAACTAGGGGAAGAGTCCACCTCCCACAAGGGAGGTGGATCTCCTCTTTTAAAACCCTTTTGCCCTTTATCTCTTGATCCCAGCTGCATGGGCCTTTCTAGAAGGTCTTGGACAGCCCAATAAGGGCTGGCACACCTCCTCTAAGGGCACACAAAGTCCTATGGTCGTCACACCCCTCCCGGGGGTCCTCCGGCACCCTCCCGGCAGTCCCGGTAGACTACCGATGAGCCCGAAAACTTTCCGGTGAACAAAACTGGACTTCCTACATATCAATCTTTACCTCCGGAACATTCCAGAGATCCTCGTGATGTCCGGGATCTCATCCGGGACTCCTAACAACCTTCGGTAATCACGTATACCATTTCCCTATAACCCTAGCGTCATCGAACCTTAAGTGTGTAGACCCCACGGGTTCGGGATACACGTAGACATGACCGAGACACCTCTCCGGTCAATAACCAACAGCGGGATCTGGATACCCATGTTGGCTCCCACATGCTCCACGATGATCTCATTGGATGAACCACGATGTCGAGGATTCAATCAATCCCGTATACAATTCCCTTTGTTTATCAGTATGATACTTGCCCGAGATTAGATCGTAGGTATCTCTATACCTTGTTCAATCTCGTTACCGACAAGTCTCTTTACTCGTTCCGTAATACATCATCCCGTGGCTAACTCCTTAGTCACATTGAGCTCATTATGATGATGTCTTACCGAGTGGGCCCAGAGATACCTCTCCGTCACACGGAGTGACAAATCCCAGTCTCGATTCGTGCCAACCCAACAAACACTTTCGGAGATACCCGTAGTGCACCTTTATAGCCACCAAGTTACGTTGTGACGTTTGGCACACCCAAAGCATTCCTACGGTATCCGGGAGTTGCACAATATCATGGTCTAAGGAAACGACACTTGACATTGAAAAGCTTTAGCAAACGAACTACACGATCTTGTGCTATGCTTAGGATTGGGTCCGATCCATCACATCATTCTCCTAATGATGTGATCTCGTTATCAACGACATCCAATGTTCATGGTCATGAAACCGTGACCATTTATTGATCAACGAGCTAGTCAACTAGAGGCTCACTAGGGACACGTTGTGGTCTATGTATTCACACATGCATTACGGTTTCTGGTTAACACAATTATAGCATGAACAATAGACAATTATCATGAACAAGGAAATACAATAATAACCATTTTATTATTGCCTCTAGGGCATAGTTCCAACAGTCTCCCACTTGCACTAGAGTCAATAATCTAGTTACATTGTGATGAATCGAACACCCATAGCAATCTGGTGTTGATCATGTTTTGCTCGTGAGAGAGGTTTAGTCAACGGATCTGCGACATTCAGATCCATATGCACTTTACAAATATCTATATCTCCCTCCTGAATGTAATCATGGATGGAGTTGAAGTGGCACTTGATGTGTCTTGTCTTCTTGTGAAACCTGGGATCCTTCGCAAGGGCAATAGCTCCAGTGTTGTCATAGAATAGAGTCATCGGGCCCGACGCACTTGGAATTACTCCTAGGTCGGTGATGAACTCCTTCATCCAGACTCCTTCCTTTGCTGCTTCCGAAGCAGCTATGTACTCCGCTTCACATGTAGATGCCGCCACGACGCTTTGGTTGCTGCTCCACCAGCTGACTGCCCCTCCGTTCAAAACATACACGTATCCGGTTTGCGACTTGGAGTCGTCCGGATTTGTGTCGAAGCTAGCATCGACGTAAACCTTTACGACGAGCTCTTCGGCACCTCCATATATGAGAAACATGTCCTTTGTCCTTTTCAGGTACTTAAGGATATTCTTGACCGCTGTCCAGTGTTCCGCTCCGGGATCACTTTGGTACCTCCCTACCAAACTTGTGGCAAGGTTCACATCAGGTCTGGTACACAGCATGGCATACATAATAGAGCCTATGGATGAAGCATAGGGGATGACACTCATCTCTTCTCTATCCTTTGCCGTGGTCGGGCATTGAGTCATATTCAATCTCACACCCTGTAACACAGGCTAGAACCCCTTCTTGGACTGATCCATATTGAACTTCTTCAATATCTTTTCAAGGTATGTGCTTTGTGAAAGACCTATGAGGCATCTCGATCTATCTCTATAGATCTTAGTACCTAATATGTAAGCAGCTTCTCCAAGGTCCTTCATTGAAAAACACTTATTCAAGTAGGCCTTTACACTTTCCAAGAGTTCTATATCATTTCCCATTACCAGTATGTCATCCACATACAATATGAGAAATGCTATAGAGCTCCCACTCACTTTCTTATAAATACAGGGTTCTCCATAAACCTGTACAAACCCAAACGCTTTAATCACCTCATTAAAGCGAATGTTCCAACTCCGAGATGCTTGCACCAGCCGATAGATGGAGCGCTGGAGCTTGCATACTTTGTTAGCATCTTTAGGATCGACAAAACCTTCTGGCTGCACCATATACAGTTCTTCCTTGAGGAAGCCATTAAGGAATGCCGTTTTGACGTCCATTTGCTAGATCTCATAATCATAAAATGCGGCAATTGCTAACATGATTCGGACAGACTTCATCATCGCTACGGGTGAGAAAGTCTCATCGTAGTCAATTCCTTGAACTTGTCGATAACCCTTAGCGACAAGCCGAGCCTTATAGACGGTTACATTACCATCCGCGTTAGTCTTCTTCTTAAAGATCCATTTATTTTCAATGGCTCGCTTATCATCAGGCAAGTCCACCAAAGTCCATACTTTGTTCTCATACATGGATCCTATCTCAGATTTCATGGCCTCAAGCCATTTGTTGGAATCTGGGCTTGCCATTGCTTCTTCATAGTTCGAAGGTTCACCGTTGTCCAACAACATGATCTCCAGGACAGGGTTGCCGTACCACTCTGGTGCGGAACGTGTCCTAGTGGACCTTTGACATTCAACAGTAACTTGATCTGAAGTTTCATGATCATCATCATTAACTTCCTCTCCAGCCGGTGCAGGCTCCACAAAAACAACTTCCTGTGCTACGATACTCTCCGGTTCGAGTGGAGGTACAATTACCTCATCAAGTTCTATTTTTCTCCCACTTACTTATTTCGAGAGAAACTCTTTCTCGAGGAAGGATCCATTCTTGGCAACAAAGACTTTACCCTCGGATCGTAGGTATAAGGTATACCCAATAGTCCCTTTGGGATATCCTATGAAGACCCACTTTTCCGCTTTGGGTTCGAGCTTCTCAGGTTGAAGTTTCTTCACATAAGCATCGCATCCCCAAACTTTTAGAAACGACAGCTTAGGTTTCTTCCCAAACCATAATTCATACGGTGTCGTCTCAACGGATTCTGACGGTGCCCTATTTAAAGTGAATGCGGTAGTCTCTAATGCATATCCGCAAAATGATAGCGGTAAGTCGGTAAGAGACATCATAGATCGTACCATATCTAATAGAGTGCGGTTACGACGTTCAGACACACCATTTTATTGAGGTGTGCTAGGCGGCGTGAGTTGTGAAACAATTCCACATTTCCTTAGGTGCATGCCAAACTCGTGACTTAAATATTCTCCACCATGATCAGATCGTAGGCACTTTATTTTGCTGTCACGTTGATTCTCTACCTCACTCTAAAATTCCTTGAACCTTTCAAAAGTTTCAGACTTATGTTTCATTAAGTAGACATACCCATATCTACTCAAGTCATCAGTGAGGGTGAGAACATAACGGTAGCCACCACGAGCCTCGACACTCATTGGACCGCATACATCGGCATGTTTTATTTCCAACAAGTCGGCTGCTCGCTCCAGTGTTCCAGAGAACGGAGTCTTGGTCATCTTGCCAATGAGGCATGGTTCGCACGTGTCAAATGATTCGAAATCAAGAGACTCCAAAAGTCCATCAGTATGGAGCTTCTTCATGCGTTTGACACCAATATGACCAAGGCGGCAGTGCCACATGTAAGTGGGACTATCGTTATCAACCTTACACTTTTTGGTACTCACAATATGGACATGTGTAACATCACGTTCGAGATTCATCAAAAATAAACCATTGACCAGCGGGGCATGACCATAAAACATTTCTCTCATATAAATAGAACAACCATTATTCTCAGATTTAAATGAGTAGCCATCTCGCATCAAGCGAGATCCAGATACAATGTTCATGCTCAAAGCTGGTACTAAATAACAATTATTAAGGTTTAACACTAATCCTGAAGGTAGATATAGAGGTAGCGTGCCGACGGCAATCACATCGACCTTGGAACCATCCCCGACGCGCATCGTCACCTCGTCCTTTGCCAGCCTCCGCTTATTCCGCAGCTCCTGCTTGGAGTTACAAATGTGAGCAACTGCACCGGTATCAAATACCCAGGAGCTACTACAAGCACTAGTTAGGTACACATCAATAACAAGTATATCACATATACCTTTAACGTTGCCGTCCTTCTTATCCGCTAAGTACTTGGGGCAGTTTTGCTTCCAGTGACCGGTACCCTTGCAAGAAAAGCACTCAGTCTCAGGCTTGGGTCCGCTCTTGTTCTTCTTCTTCCCGGCAACTTGCTTACCGGGCGTGGAAAAATCTTTGCCATCCTTCTTGTACCCTTGCCATTCTTGAAACTAGTGGTCTTATTCACCATCAACACTTGATGCTCCTTTTTGATCTCGACCTCCGCTGATTTCAGCATCGAGTACAACTCAGGAATGGACTTCTCCATCCCTTGCATGTTGTAGTTCATCACAAAGCTCTTGTAGCTAGGTGGAAGCGACTGGAGGATTCTGTCAATGACCGAGTCATTTGGGAGATTAACTCCCAGCTGAGTCAAGCGGTTGTGTAGGCCAGACATCTTGAGGATGTGCTCACTGACAGAACTGTTCTCCTCCATCTTACAGCTGAAGAACTTGTTGGAGACATCATATCTCTCAACCTAGGCATGAGCTTAAAAAACTAGTTTCAGCTCTTGGAACATCTCATATGCTCCGTGTTGCTTAAAACGCTTTTGGAGCCCCGGTTCTAAACTGTAAAGCATGCCGCACTGAACAAGGGAGTAATCATCGCAGCGATAATGCCAAACGTTCGCAACGTCTTGCTCTGCTGGGAGAAGGGGTGGGTCACCTAGCGGTGCATCGAGGACATACAATTTCTTGGAAGCTATGAGGGCGATCCTCACACCACGGACCCAGTCTGCATAGTTGCTTCCATCATCTTTCAGCTTGGTTTTCTCTAGGAACGCGTTGAAATTGAGGGTGACATTCGCGTTGGCCATTGGATCTACAATATAGATTTTAAAGACAATTTTAGACTAAGTTCATGATAATTAAGTTCACATAATCAAATTATTTAATGAACTCCCACTTAGATAGACATCTCTCTAGTCATCTAAGTGACACATGATCCATGTTAACTAGCCCGTGTCCGATCATCACGTGGGATGGACTAGCCCTCCATGGTGGACATCTCCATGTTGATCGTATCTTCTATACGACTCATGTTCGACCTTTCGGTATTCCATGTTCTGAGGCCATGTCTATACATGCTAGGCTCGTCAAGTCAACCTAAGTGTATCGCGTGTGTAAATCAGGCTTACACCCGTTGTATGCGAACGTTAGAACCTATCACAGTCGATCATTACGTGGTGCTTCGGAACAACGATCCTTAGCAACGGTGCACAGTTAGGGTGAACACTTTCCTTGAAATTTTATTGAGAGATCATCTTATTTACTACCGTCGTTCTAAGCAAATAAGATGTAAACACGATAAACATCACATGTAATCAATATAGTGACATGATATGGCCAATATCATCTTGCTCCTTTGATCTCCATCTTCGGGGCACCATGATCATCACTGTCACCGACACGACACCATGATCTTCATCATCATGATCTCCATCATTATGTCTTGATAAAGTTGTCTCGCCAACTATTACTTCTACTACTATGGCTAACATTTAGCAATAAAGTAAAGTAATTACATGGCGTTTATGATTGACACGCAGGTCATACAATAAAATAAAACAACTCCTCTGGCTCCTGCCGGTTGTCATACTCATTGACATACAAGTCATGAATCCTATTACAAGAACATGATCAATCTCATACATCACAATGCATCACATCACATTCTTTGTCCATATCACATCACAAGGCATATGCTGCAAAAACAAGTTAGACGTCCTCTAATTTGTAGTTGCAAGTTTTTACGTGGCTGCTATAGTTTTCTAGCAAGAACGTTTCTTACCTACACCAAAACCACAACGTGATATCCCAATTGCTATTTACCCTTCATAAGGACCCTTTTCATCGAATCCAATCCGACTAAGGTGGCAGAGACAGACACCCGCTAGCCACCTTGAGCAACAAGTGCATGTCAGGCGGTGGAACCAGTCTCACATAAGCGTATGTGTAAAGTCGGTCTGGGCCGCTTCATCCCACAATACCGCCGAATCAAGATAAGACCAGTAGTGGTAAGCATATTAACAAAATCGATGCCCACAACAACTTGTGTTCTGCTCATGCATAGATTATATGCATAGACCTAGCTCGTGATGCCACTATTGGGAGACGTAGTAGTAAATCAAAAAATTTCTGACGATCACCAAGATCTATCCACGAAGAAACCAGCAACGAGTGGGGAGAGATTGCATATCCATACCTTTGAAGATCGCTAAGCGGAAGCGTTACAAGAACGCGGTTGGTGGAGTCGCACTCGCAGCGATTCAGATCGCGGTGGATTCTGATCTCAGCGCCGAACAATGGCGCCTCCGCGTTCAACACACGTGCAGCCCGGTGACGTCTCCTACGCCTTGATCCAGCAAGGATGAAGGAGAGGTTGAGGGAGAGCTCCGGCAGCACGACGGCGTGGTGACGGTGGAGCTACGTGAACTCCGGCAGAGCTTCGGCAAGCGCTACGGAGAACGAGGAAGAGGAAGGGTAGGGCTGCGCCGAGAGAGAGAGAGAAGTCGTGTCTCAAATCAGCCCAAACCCTTGCATATATATAGGAGGAGGGAGAGGGAGGGCTGCCTTGGCCCCTCCTCCAAGGAGGAGAGGTTCGGCCGAACTAGGGGAAGAGTCCACCTCCCACAAGGGAGGTGGATCTCCTCTTTTAAAATCCTTTTGCCCTTTATCTCCTGATCCCAGCCGCATGGGCCTTTCTAGAAGGTCTTGGACAGCCCAATAAGGGCTGGCACACCTCCTCTAAGGGCCCACAAAGTCCTATGGTCGTCACACCCCTCCCGGGGGTCCTCCGGCAACCTCTTGGCACTCTCGGTACACTATCGATGAGCCCGAAAACTTTCCGGTGACCAAAACTGGACTTCCTATATATATCAATATTTACCTCTGGACCATTCCAGAGCTCCTCCTGACATCCGGGATCTCATCCGGGACTCTAAACAACCTTCGGTAATCACGTATACCATTTCCCTATAACCCTAGCGTCATCGAACCTTAAGTGTGTAGACCCTACGGGTTCGGGAGACACGTAGACATGACCGAGACACCTGTCCTGTCAATAACCAACAGCGGGATCTGGATACCCATGTTGGCTCCCACATGCTCCACGATGATCTCATCGGATGAACCACGATGTCGGGGATTCAATCAATCCCCTATACAATTCCCTTTGTCTACCGGTATGATACTTGCCCGAGATTCGATCGTCGGTATCTCTATACCTTGTTCAATCTCGTTACCGGCAGGTCTCTTTACTCGTTCCGTAACACATCATCCCGTGGCTAACTCCTTAGTCACATTGATCTCATTATGATGATGTCTTACCGAGTGGGCCTAGAGATACCTCTCTGTCATATGGAGTGACAAATCCCAGTCTCGATTCGTGCCAACCCAACAGACACTTTTGGAGATACCCGTAGTGCACCTTTATAGCCACCCAGTTACTTTGTGATGTTTGGCACACCCAAAGCATTCCTACGGTATCTGGGAGTTGCGCAATCTCATGGTCTAAGGAAACGATACTTGACATTGAAAAGCTTTAGCAAACGAACTACAGGATCTTGTGCTATGCTTAGGATTGGGTCTTGTCCATCACATCATTCTCCTAATGATGTGATCTCGTTATCAACGACATCCAATGTCCATGGTCATGAAACCTTGACCATTTATTGATCAACGAGCTAGTCAACTAGAGGCTCACTAGGGACACGTTGTGGTCTATGTATTCACACATGCATTACGGTTTCTGGTTAACACAATTATAGCATGAACAATAGACAATTATCATGAACAAGGAAATAGAATAATAACCATTTCATTATTGTCTCTAGGGCATATTTCCAACAGGGCTGCCTTGGCCCCTCCTCCAAGGAGGAGAGCTTCGGCCGAAGCTAGGGAAGAGTCCACCTCCCACAAGGGAGGTGGATCTCCCTCCTTTCAAACTCCTTTTGCCTTATCCCTTGATCTCCAGCCGCATGGGCCTTTCTAGAAGGTCTTGGCCAGCCCAATAAGGTCTGGTACACTTCCTCTAAGGGCCCACGAAGTCCTATGGTCATCACACCCCTCCCGGGGTTCCTCCGACACCCTCCCGGCACTCCCGCTACACTACCGAGCCCGAAAACTTTCCGGTGACCAAAACTGGACTTCCTATATATCAATCTTTACCTCCAGACTATTCTGGAGCTCCTTGTGACGTCCAGGATCTCATCCAGGAGTCCTAACAACCTTCGGTAATCACGTATACCATTTCCCTATAACCCTAGCGTCATCGAACCTTAAGTGTGTAGACCCTACGGGTTCGGGAGACACGTAGACATGACCAAGACACCTCTCCGGTCAATAACCAACAACGGGATCTGGATACCCATGTTGGCTCCCACATGCTCCATGATGATATCATCAGATGAACCACGATGTCGGGGATTCAATCAATCCCGTATATAATTCCCTTTATCTATCGGTATGATACTTGCCCGAGATTCGATCATCGGTATCTCTATACCTTATTCAATCTCGTTATCGTCAAGTCTCTTTACTCGTTCTGTAACACATCATCCCGTGGCTAACTCCTTAGTCACATTGAGCTCATTATGATGATGTCTTACCGAGTGGGCCCAGAGATACCTCTCTGTCATACGGAGCGACAAATCCCAGTCTCGATTCGTGCAAACCCAATAGACACTTTCGGAGATACCCGTAGTGGACCTTTATAGCCACCCAGTTACGTTGTGACGTTTGGCACACCCAAAGCATTCCTATGGTATCTAGGAGTTGCACAATCTCATGGTCTAAAGAAACGATACTTGACATTGAAAAGCTTTGGCAAACGAACTACACGATCTTGTGCTATGCTTAGGATTGGGTCTTGTCCATCACATCATTCTCCTAATGATGTGATCTCGTTATCAACGGCATCCAATGTCCATGGTCATGAAACTGTGACCATCTATTGATCAACGAGCTAGTCAACTAGAGGCTCACAAGGGACACGTTGTGGTCTATGTATTCACACTTGCATTACGGTTTCTGGTTAACACAATTATAGCATGAACAATAGACAATTATCATGAACAAGGAAATACAATGATAACCATTTTATTATTGCCTCTAGGGAATATTTCCAACACGTAGGGCACCAAACTCCTAGTCGGAGAAAATTGGATGCCGCATGGCGTCCCATCGGTGTCGTTGATGCATGGCACTCTCCACTTCCGATATGGTGACGGATACACCGTCGCCAGATTCGGCGGGCGCCAGACCGGCCATGGGGGCTTCCGTAGCGGAAGCCGCGTGGGTCACTGCCCGGGTACTCCGAGCAGCTCCTGACTTTCGGACAACCCATTTGGTGGGAGAAGATTGGGCATTTCGCCTAGGTAAACAACAAGCGGCTTTGAGATCATGCTGAGCACAACGATAAAGCAGATATCCGAACAATATACCTTCCGGATGCGCGGACGGGTGGATTCGTCCCCATGTCCGGCTCCTCTGTAGGGTCCTGACCGGCCTCTGACTTGCACGTGGCTTCGGCCGCTTGCGCATGGCATGCTGATCGGCGACACTTGGGGGCTAGGACCGACATGTCTGGGGCGCTCTTGTTAATAGGCCTCTTGCGGGAGGAGTTTTTCTTCTTACCCGCAGACGAAACGGAGAATGACTCGGGGTAATCGACTATGATTGCCATCGGGGTCTGGACGATGTTGTCCTGGTAGTAGACTCCATTTTCTATGTCAAGATGGAGATCCGGGTCCTCGTTGAAGCTTGGATCATTATCACGTGCATGATTCTCAGGCTGAGGAGTCAGACAGTTGACTGTCTCGACAAAGCTCCTCCACTCCTATTCACGTCAAGGCCTCGGTCAAATAAGAGTACGGAATGAAGCCCCGAGCTATTTCATGATTGAAAAGGGAAGGTTTACCTATTCGATGGGATTGTGGTCCGAATACCCTTCCTTGGTTGACCGCCTGTGAAGTCTTCTTGGTCTCCTTTGTGCAGGTCGGCAAGTGCGGCGGCCAGCGCTCTTGGATTGGCGGGACCTAGCTTTCGGGAACACGTGGCGTCGCTTGTCCCGTTGTATCGCCATAGGGGGTGCACCCTTTGTTGGAGGGGTTGCACGCACCAAGAGATAGCGGCGGCCGTGGCGTTTATCATGGTCAGTCGATGATGGGCAAGAATCCACACTTGCGCAGGAAGGAGTTGCACTTTGGTGCTCTCCTCCTGAGATGAGCTCTTGGGTCGCCATTTGTACCTCTTCTTTGGGAGGAGGTCGGAGTATTCGGGCAGACCTGTCCGAGTTGGCTCAAACAGGGGGGCGTCTTCAATGTAGAAGCACTCCAAAGTCCATTCTTCGGATTTCGTCGGCGTGCCAGCCAGATATCCCGTTCCCTCTATGCGGCATACTTCGGCTCTGCCGACCTCTAAGATGTCCTTGCCCCAAGTTCGGGGGACAAGACAGAAGTATTTCCTCCACAGATCAAAATGAGCTTCGCACCCTAAGAACATCTCGTAGACGACGACAAAGCCCGAGATGTGTAGGATCGACCCAGGGGTGAGATAGTGGAATTGAATCCCGTAGAACTTTAGTAACCCCCTCAAGAATGGATGGATTGGAAACCCAAGGCCCCGGAGGAGGAAGGGGACGAAGCAAATGCTCTCCCCCTTGTTTGGATTAGGGAAACGCTCGTCGAAGACCTCGTAACCATAATAAAGCAGACCTGTGCAGGTTGCCGCCAGATCTGATGATGGGAGATATCCGTGGGTCTCCAGATTATGGAGCCATAGGAGAGTGACGGAGCAGCTGGTCTAGTCACCTGGGTGTTGGCCGTAAGGGCGTGCTGAGGAGCTAGGAGTGTTAGCCATGTTTTTTGTAGAACTTCTGCTAGGAGTTTTTGACGAGTGGGAGGAAGAAGATTTGGTCTTGAACCGCGATTTTGTGTGATTAAATGGGTTGGTGCCTCCGTTGCGGAGGGGTAGGACTGTAAAAATCGCTGGCCACTCACCTCCTCACGGCACACGAAAATCGAGGAACTTGTGCAGTTATTATAATGACCCGCGCCCGCGACGCTTGGGATCTTACCGAAGATTGGTCAGATGTAGAACAGAGAAGGATGAGGGACTTGCCTTGCAAGGCGAAGACGACAACGTGAAGGAATCAACCGAAGATAAGTCGGCATTGAAGACCAGTCCGGGGGCTACTAAGGGAGTCCTAGATTAAGGGGTCCTCGGATTGCCGGCCCATTATTCATGGGCCGGACTATATGGGCCGCAAGGCAGGCATCGGAGGATCGAGGACCACCTGCGCCAGGATGGAAGATTCATGGAGTCGAGACGTACTCTCCAAGTTATTAGCTATAATTAGGCAGGGTATCTCTTCGGCACGTAACTGACCATGTGTGTGCCAAGGACACCGTAGGCATCTATATAAGTCGGAGGGTTTTAGGGGTTAGACACAGGATAACTCATCTAGGTTTAGACATACAATCTCGAGGTAGATCAAATCAGTATCCCCTTACACCATCAATACAATCAGGCAAGACGTAGGGTATTTACCTTCATTGGAGAGCCTGAACCTGGGTAAACTCGTGTCCCCTTCATCTCCTATTACCGTCGATTCTAGTCTCACAGTTCCGGACCCCCTACTTGAGATCCACCGGTTTTGACACCGACATGGTGCGTTCTATGATGTCTCTTGCCGATTTGCCACTATCGTTTTGGGGTTATGCATTAGAGACAGCTAGATTCACTTTAAATAGGGCAACATCGAAAACCGTTGAGACGATGCCATATGAACTATGGTTTGGCAAGAAGACAAAGTTCTCGTTTCTTAACGTTTGGGGATGTGATGCTTATGTCAAAAAGCTTCAGCGTGAAAAGCAGGAACCCGAAGCGGAGAAATGCGTCTTCATAGGATACCCAAAAGAGATAGTTGGGTATACCTTCTATCTCAGATCCGAAGGCAAAGTGTTTGTCGCTAAGAACGGTACATTTCTTGAGAAATATTTTCTCTCGAAAGAATTGAGTGGGAGGAAAATAGAACTTGATGAGGTTATTGAACCTTTACTTCACCAGAGAGTAGCGCAGCGCAGAAAGATGTTTCTGTAGAGCCTACATCAGTTGAAGTGGAAGTTAATGATGATGATCATGAAGCTTTAGATCAAGTTACTATTGAACCTCGTAGGTCGACAAGGGCGCGTACTGCTCCTGAGTGGTACGACAACCCTGTCTTGGAGATCATGTTGTTGGACAACGATGAACCTACGAGCTAAGGAGAAGCGATGATGGGCCCGGATTCCGAGAAATGGTTAGAGGCCATGAAATCCGAGATGGGATCCATGTATGAAAACAAAGTATGGAGTTTGGAAGTACTACCTGAAGGGTGAAAGGTCATTCAAAACAAATGGATCTTTAAGAGGAAGACAGACGTGGACGGTAATGTCACCGTCTATAAAGCTCGACTTGTGGCAAAGGGTTTTTCACAAGTTCAAGGAGTTGACTACGATGAGACCTTCTCACCCGTAGTGATATTTAAGTCTGTCAAAATCATGTTAGCAATAGTTGCATATTTCGACTATGAAATTTGGCAGATGGATGTCAAAACAGCGTTCCTTAACGGGTTCCTTAAGGAAGAGTTGTATAGGATACAACCGAAAGGTTTTGTCGATCCAGAGAATTCTAATTTTTTTGCAAACTCCAGCGATCCATTTATGGACTGGTGCAAGCATCTCTAAGTTGGAATCTGCGCTTTGATGAGGTGATCAAATCATTAGGGTTTATAAAACTTTACGAAGAAGCTTGTATTTACAAGAAAGTGAGTGGGAGCTCTATAGTGTTTCTAATATTATATGTGGATGACATATTGGTGATTGGAAACAATATAGTGTTGGAAATATGACTTAGAGGCAATAATAAAATGGTTATTATTGTATTTACTTGTTCATGATAATTGTCTATTGTTCATGCTATAATTGTATTAACCGGAAACCAGATTGCATGTGTGAACACATAGACCACAATGTGTCCCTAGTGAGCCTCTAGTTGACTAGCTCGTTGATTAATAGATGGTCACGGTTTCATGACCATGGACATTGGATGTCGTTGATAATGGGATCACATCATTAGGAGAATGATGTGATGGACAAGACCCAATCCTAAGCATATCACACGATCATGTAGTTCGTCTACTAAAGCTTTTCCAATGTCAAGTATCATTTCCTTAGACCATGAGATTGTGCAACTCCCTTATACCGTAGGAATGCTTTGGGTGTGCCAAACGTCACAACATAACTGGGTGGCTATAAAGGTGCACTACGGGTATCTTCGAAAGTGTCTGTTGGTTGGCACGAATCGAGACTGGGATTTGTCACTCCGTGTGATGGAGAGGTATCTCTGGGCCCACTCGGTAAGACATCATCATAATGAGGTCAATGTGACTAAGGAGTTAGCCACGGGATGATGTGTTACGGAACGAGTAAAGAAATTTTCCGGTAACGAGATTGAACAAGGTATAGGGATACCGACGATAGAATCTCGGGCAAGTATCATACCGGCAGACAAAGGGAATTGTATACGGGATTGATTGAATCCCCGACATCATGGTTCATCCGATGAGATCATCATGGAGCATGTGGGAGCCAACATGACTATCCAAATCCCGTTGTTGGTTATTAACCGAAGAGGTGTCTCGGTCATGTCTACGTGTCTCCCGAACCCGTAGGGTCTACACACTTAAGGTTCGATGATGCTAGGGAAATGGTATACGTGATTACCGAAGGTTGTTCGGAGTCCTAGATGAGATCCCAGATGTCACGAGGAGCTCTGGAATGGTCCGGAGATAAAGGTTGATATATAGGAAGTCAAGTTTTGGTCACCGGAAAGTTTTCAGGCTCATCGATAGTGCATTGGGAGTGCTGGGAGGGTGCCGGAGGACCCCCAGGAGGGGTGTGACGACCAAAGGACTTCGTGGGCTCTTAGAGGAGGTGTACCAGCCCTTATTGGGCTGGCAAAGTTCTTCCGGAATGTCCCATGCAGCTAGGGACAAAGAGATAAGGCTAAAGGAAATTCAAAAGGAAGAGATCCACCTCCCTTGTGGGAGGTGGACTCCTCCCTAGCTCGGCCGAACCTCTCCTCCTTGGAGGAGGTGCCAAGGCAGCCCTCCCTCTCCCTCCTCCTATATATACTTGAGGTTTTGGCTGTTTTGTGACAAGATTTGATCTCTCTCCCACGGCGCAGCCCTACCTCTCTTCTTCCTCCTCCACAGTGCTTAGGCGAAGCCCTACCGGAATACCTTGCTGCTCCACCACCACCACGCCGCCGTGCTGCTGTTGGAGCTCTTCCACAACCTCTCCCTCCTCCTTGCTAGATCAAGGCGCGGGAGACGTCACCAGGCTATACATGTATTGAATGCGTAAGCGCCATTGTTCGGCGCTTAGATCGGAATCCACCATGATATGAATCGCTACGAGTACGACTCCACCAACCGCGTTCTTGTAACGCTTCCACTTAGTGATCTTCAAAGGTATGAAGATGCAATGTCTCCCCACTCGTTTTTGGTTTCTCCATAGATAGATCTTGGTGATCATAGGAATTTTTTTGATTTACTACTACGTCTCCCATCAGTGGCATCATGAGGTAGGTCTATGCGTAGAATCTATGCACGAGTAGAACACAAAGTTGTTGTGGGCATCGATCTTGTTAATTTGCTTACCACTACTAGTCTTATCTTTATTCAGCGGTATTGTGGGATGAAGCGGCATGGACCAACTTTACTCGTATGCTTATGTGAGACCGGTTCCACCGCCTGACATGCACTTGTTGCATAAGGTGGCTAGTGGGTGTCTATCTCTCCCACCTTAGTCGGATTGGATTCGATGAAAAGGGTCCTTATGAAGGGTAAATAGCAATTGGCATATCACATTGTGGTTCTGGCGTAGGTAGAAATGTTCTTGCTAGAAACCTATAGCAGCCACGTAAAAACTTGCAACTACAAATTAGAGGAGGTCTAACTTGTTTTTGCAGCATATGCCTTGTGATGTGATATGGCCAAAGAATGTGATGTGATGCATTGTGTTGTATGAGATTGATCATGTTCTTGTAATAGGATTCACGACTTGCATGTCGATGAGTATGACAACCGGCAGGTGCCATAGGAGTTGTCTTATTTTATTGTATGACCTGCGTGTCAATCATAAACGCAATGTAATTACTTTACTTTATTGCTAAACGTTAGCCATAGTAGTAGAAGTAATAGTTGGTGAGACAACTTCATGAAGACACGATGATGGAGATCATGATGATGGAGATCATGGTGTCGCGCCGGCGACAGTGATGATCATGGTGCCCCGAAGATGGATATCAAAGGAGCAAGATGGTATTGGCCATATCATGTCACTATATTGATTGCATGTCATGTTTATCATGTTTACATCTTATTTGCTTAGAACGACGGTAGTAAACAAGATGATCTCTCAATAAAATTTCAAGAAAGGTGTTCACCCTAACTATGCACCGTTGCTAAGGATCGTTTTTCCGAAGCACCACGTGATGATCGGGTGTGATAGGTTCTAACATTCACATACAACGGGTGTAAGCCAGATTTACACACGCGAAACACTTAGGTTCACTTGACGAGCCTAGCATGTACAGACATGACCTCGGAACACGGAAGTTCACCATGGATGACTAGTCCATCCGTCTCACGTGATGATCGGACACGGGCTAGTTGACATGGATCATGTGTCACTTGGTTGACTAGAGATATGTCTATCTAAGTGGGAGTTCATTAAATAATTTGATTATGTGAACTTAATTATCATGAACTTAGTCTAAAATTGTCGTTACAATCTATATTGTAGATCCAATGGCCAACGCTAATGTCACCCTCAACTTCAACGAGTTCCTAGAGAAAACCAAGCTAAAAGATGATGGAAGCAACTATGCGGACTGGGTCTGTGGTTTGAGGATCATCCTCATAGCTTCCAAAAGATTGTATGTTGTTGATGCACCGATAGGTGACGCAACCATTTTCCTAGCAGATCAAGATGTTATGAACGCTTGGTAGTCATGCTGCGATGATTACTCCCTTGTTCAGTGCGGCATGCTTTACAGTTTAGAACCAAGGCTACAAAAGAGTTTTGAGCAACACGGAGCATATGAGATGTTCCAAGAGCTGAAACTAGTTTTCCAAGCTCATGCCCGGGTCGAGAGAGATGATGTCTCTGACAAGTTCTTCAGTTGTAAGATGGAGCAAAATAGTTCTGTCAATGAGCACATACTCAAAATGTCTGGGTTGCACAACCGCTTGACTCAGCTAGGAGTTAATCTCCCGGATGACTCGGTCATTGACAGAATCCTCTAGTCGCTTCCACCTAGCTACAAGAGCTTTGTGATGAACTACAATATGCAAGGTATGGAGAAGTCCATTCCTGAGTTGTACTCGATGCTGAAATTAGCAGAGGTCGAGATCAAAAAGGAGCATCAAGTGTTGATGGTAAATAAGACCACTAGTTTCAAGAAAGGCAAGGGTAAGAAGAACTTCAAGAAGTGCGGCAAAGTTGTTGCCATGCCCGGTAAACAAGTTTCCGGGAAGAAGAACAAGCGTGGACCCAAGCCCGAGACTGAGTGCTTTAATTGCAAGGGTACCGGTCAACGGAAGCGGAACTGCCCCAAGTACTTAGCAGATAAGAAGGCCGACAATGTTAAAGGTATATGTGATATACTTGTTATTGATGTGTACCTAACCAGCGCTCGTAGTAGCTCCTGGGTATTTGATACTGGTGCAGTTGCTCACATTTGTAACTCCAAGTAGGAGTTGCGGAATAAGCGGAGGCTAGAAAAGGACGAAATGATGATGCGCGTCGAGAATGGTTCCAAGGTCGATGTGATCGCCCTCGGCACGCTACCTCTATATCTACCTTCAGGATTAGTTTTAAACCTCAAAAATTGTTATTTAGTACCAGCTTTGAGCATGAACATTGTATCTGGATCTCGCTTGATGCGAGATGGCTACTCATTTAAATATGAGAATAATGGTTGTTCTATTTATATGAGAGAAATGTTTTATGTTCATGCCCCACTGGTCAACGGTTTATTTATGATGAATCTCGAACGTGATGTTACACATGTCCATAGTGTGAGTACCGAAAAGTGTAAGGTTGATAACGATAGTCCCACTTACATGTGGCACTGCTGCCTTGGTCATATTGGTGTCAAACGCATGAAGAAGCTCCATGCTGATGGACTTTTGGAGTCTCTTTATTTCGAATCATTTGACACATGCAAACCATGCCTCATGGGCAAGATGACCACTCCGTTCTCCGGAACAATGGAGCGAGCAACTGACTTGTTGGAGATAATACATACCGATGTATGCGGTCCAATGAGCGTCGAGGCTCGTGGTGGCTACCGTTATGTTCTCACCCTCACTGATGACTTGAGCAGATATGGGTATGTCTACTTAATGAAACATAAGTATGAAACCTTTGAAAGGTTCAAGGAATTTCAGAGTGAGGTAGAGAATCAACGTGACAGGAAAATAAAGTGCCTACGATTTGATCATGGCGGAGAATATTTAAGTCACGAGTTTGGCACGCACCTAAGGAAATGTGGAATTGTTTCACAACTCACGCCGCCTGACACACCTCAACGAAATGGTGTGTCTTAATGTCGTAATCGCACTCTATTGGATGTGGTGCGATCTATGATGTCTCTTACCGACTTACCGCTACCATTTTGGGGATATGCATTAGAAACTGCCGCATTCACTTTAAATAGGGCACCATCAAAATCCGTTGAGACGACACCATATGAATTATGGTTTGGAAAGAAACCTAAGATGTCGTTTCTAAAAGTTTGGGGATGCGATGCTTATGTGAAGAAATTTCAACCTGAGAAGCTCGAACCCAAAGCGAAAAAGTGCGTCTTCATAGGATATCCCAAAGAGATTATTGGGTATACCTTCTACCTCAGATCTGAAGGCAAAGTCTTTGTTGCCAAGAATGGATCCTTTCTTGAGAAAGAGTTTCTCTCGAAAGAAGGAAGTGGGAGAAAAATAGAACTTGATGAGGTAATTGTACCTCCACTCAAACCGGAGAGTAGCGCAGCATAGGAAGTTGTTTCTGTAGAGCCTACACCAGCTGGAGAGGAAGTTAATGATGATGATCATGAAACTTCAGATCAAGTTACTATTGAACATCGAAGGTCCACCAGGACACGTTCCACACCAAAGTGGTACGACAACCCTGTCCTGGAGATCATGTTGTTGGACAATTGTGAACCTTCGAACTATGAAGAAGCGATGGCGGGCCTGGATTCCAACAAATGGCTTGAGGCCATGAAATCCGAGATAGGATCCATGTATGAGAACGAAGTATGGACTTTGGTGGACTTGCCTAATAATAAGTGAGCCATTGAAAATAAATGGATCTTTAAGAAGAAGACTGACGCGGATGGTAATGTGACCGTCTATAAGGCTCGGCTTGTCGCTAAGGGTTATCGACAAGTTCAAGGAGTTGACTACGATGAGACTTTCTCACCCGTAGCGTTGCTGAAGTCTGTCCGAATCATGTTAACGATTGCCGCATTTTATGATTATGAGATCTAGCAAATGGACGTCAAAACGACATCCCTTAATGTCTTCCTCAAGGAAGAACTGTATATGATGCAGCCGGAAGGTTTTGTCGATCCTAAAGATGCTAACAAAGTATGCAAGCTCCAGCGCTCCATCTATGGGCTGGTGCAAGCATCTCGGAGTTGGAACATTCGCTTTAATGAGGTGATTAAAGCGTTTGGGTTTGTACAGGTTTATGGAGAACCATGTATTTACAAGAAAGTGAGTGGGAGCTCTGTAGCATTTCTCATATTATATGTGGATGACATACTGATAATGGGAAATGATGTAGAACTTTTGGAAAGTGTAAAGGCCTACTTGAATAAATGTTTTTCAATGAAGGACCTTGGAGAAGCTGCTTACATATTAGGCATCAAGATCTATAGAGATAGATCGAGAGGCCTCATAGGTCTTTCACAAAGCACATACCTTGACAAGATATTGAAGAAGTTCAATATGGATCAGTCCAAGAAGGGGTTCTTGCCTGTGTTACAAGGTGTGAGATTGAGTACGACTCAATGCCCGACCACGGCAAAGGATAGAGAAGAGATGAGAGTCATCCCCTATGCTTCAGCCATAGGCTCTATTATGTATGCCACGCTCTGTACCAGACCTGATGTGAACCTTGCCATAAGTTTGGTAGGGAGGTACCAAAGTGATCCCGGAGCGGAACACTGGACAGCGGTCAAGAATATCCTGAAGTACCTGAAAAGGACCAAGGAGATGTTTCTCATATATGGAGGTGCCAAAGAGCTCGTCGTAAAGGGTTATGTCGATGCTAGCTTCGACACAGATCCGGATGACTCCAAGTCGCAAACCGGATACGTGTATGTTTTGAATGGAGGGGCAGTCAGCTGGTGCAGTAGCAAGCAAAGCGTCATGGCGGCATCTACATGTGAAGCGGAGTACATAGCTGCTTCGGAAGAAACAAAGGAAGGAGTCTGGATGAAGGAGTTCATCACCGACCTAGGAGTAATTCCAAGTGTGTCGGGCCCGATGACTCTATTCTGTGACAACACTGGAGCTATTGCCCTTGCGAAGGAGCCCAGGTTTCACAAGAAGACAAGACACATCAAGCGCCGCTTCAACTGCATCTGTAATTACATTCAGGAGGGAGATATAGATATTTGTAAAGTGCATACGGATGTGAATGTCGCAGATCCGTTGAATAAACCTCTCTCACGAGCAAAACATGATCAACACCAGAATGCTATGGGTGTTCGATTCATCACAATGTAACTAGATTATTGACTCTGGTGCAAGTGGGAGACTGTTGGAAATATGCCCTAGAGGCAATAATAAAATGGTTATTATTGTATTTCCTTGTTCATGATAATTGTCTATTGTTCATGCTATAATTGTCTAGAGGAATGCATTGGGTGTGCCAAACATCACAACGTAACTGGGTGGCTATAAAGGTGCACTACGGTTATCTCCGAAAGTGTCTGTTGGGTTGGCACGAATCGAGACTGGGATTTGTCACTCCATATGACAGAGAGGTATCTCTGGGCCCACTCGGTAAGACATCATCATAATGAGCTCAATGTGACTAAGGAGTTAGCCACGGGATGATGTGTTACACAACGAGTAAAGAGACTTGCCGGTAACGAGATTGAACAAGGTATAGAGATACCGACGATCGAATCTCGGGCAAGTATCATACCAGTAGACAAAGGGAATTGTATACGAGATTGATTGAATCCCCGACATCATGGTTCATCCGATGAGATCATCATGGAGCATGTGGGAGCCAACATGGGTATCCAGATCCCGCTGTTGGTTATTGATGGGAGAGGTGTCTCGGTCATGTCTACATGTCTCCTGAACCCGTAGGGTCTACACACTAAAGGTTCGATGACGCTAGGGTTATAGGGAAATGGTATACGTGATTACCGAAGTTTGTTCAGAGTCCCGGATGATATCCTGGATGTCACGAGGAGCTTCAGAATGGTCTGTAGGTAAAGACTGGTATATAGGAAGTCCAGTTTTGGTCACCGGAAAGTTTTCGGGCTCATCGGTAGTGTATCGGGAGTGCCGGGAGGGTGCCGGAGGACCCCGGGGAGGGGTGTGAAGACCAAAGGACTTCGTGGGCTGTTAGAGGAAGTGTACCAGCCCTTATTAGGCTGGACAAGTCCTTCCGGAAAGGCCCATGCGGCTAGGGATAAAGAGATAAGGCTAAAGGAGATTCAAAAGGAAGAGATCCACCTCCCTTGTGGGAGGTGGACTCCTCCCTAGCTCGGCCGAACCTCTCCTCCTTGGAGGAGGGGCCAAGGCAGACCTCCCTCTCCATCCTCCTATATATACTTGAGGTTTTGGTTGTTTTGAGACAAGATTTGATCTCTCTCCCATGGCGCAGCCCTACCTCTCTTCCTCCTCCTCCATAGTGCTTAGGCGAAGCCCTACCGGAATACCTTGCTGCTCCACCACCACCACACCGTCGTGCTGCTGTTGGAGCTCTTCCCCAACCTGTCCCTCCTCCTTGCTGGATCAAGGCTCGGGAGATTTCATCGGGCTGTACGTGTGTTGAACGCGGAGGCGCCGTTGTTCGGCGCTTAGATCGGAATCCACCGCGATCTGAATCGCTACGAGTATGACTCCACCAACCGCATTCTTGTAACGCTTCTGCTTAGCGATCTTCAAAGGTACGGTGATGCAATCTCTCCCCACTCGTTGCTGGTTTCTCCATAGATAGATCTTGGTGATCGTAGGAATTTTTTTGATTTACTACTACGTCTCCCATCAGACTCCACCAACCGCGTTCTTGTAACGCTTACGCTTAGCGATCTTCAAAGGTATGAAGATGCAATCTCTCCCCACTCGTTGATGGTTTCTCCATAGATAGATCTTGGTGATCGTATGGATTTTTTTGATTTACTACTAAGTCTCCCATCATATAGAAATGCTGGAAAGCGTGAAGGAATATTTGAATAAGAGTTTTTCAATGAAGGACCTAGGAGAAGCTACTTTCACATAAGGCATTAAGATCTATAGAGATAGATCGAGACGCTTAATTGGACTTTCACAGAGCACGTACCTTGATAAAGTTTAGAAGAAGTTCAAAATAGATCAGTCCAAGAAGGGGTTCTTGCATGTGTTACAAGGTGTGAAGTTGAGTAAGACTCAATGCCCGGTGAGTGCAGAAGATAGAGAAAAGATGAGTGTCATGCCCTATGCTTCAGCCATAGGATCTATCATGTATGCAGTGTTGTGTGATAACCCACAAGTATAGGGGATCAATTGTAGCCTTTCTCGATAATTAAGAGTGTTGAATGCAACAAGGAGCTAAAGGTAGAACAAATATTCCCTCAAGTTCTATCGACCACCGATACAACACTACGCACGCTTAACGTTCGCTTTACCTAGAACAAGTATGAAACTAGAAGTACTTTGTACATGTAACAGGATAGGTTTGCAAGAAGAACACATAAATAAAATCTAGGGGCTGCTAAGATAAAGAAACAACTAAGTTAGTTTAACGAGTGTGGAAAAGTTGTGAGAGGAGTTGCGGAATTGTCCCTAGGCAATCGATAACTAGACCGGTCATCATTATTGCAATTTTATATGAGGGAGAGGCATAAGCTAACATACTTTCTCTACTTGGATCATATGCAATTAAGATTGGAACTCTAGAAAGCGTCCGCATGTCATAAAAGAACAATTCATGCACACAAAGTAAAGGCCAATGCATAGTATAAACATTTGCTTGCAATTTTATCGTATTGGAAACATAGAGAGGCGGAGATGTAGTTCCTCTCTCATAATAATTGCAAGTAGGAATATCAAGCACATGCATATTATATTTATCAAAATTATCATGTGCAATAGTAGAAGGCAACCCATCTATATAATCCTTAATAAGTGCAAACTTCTCCGATATAGTGTAGTTGGTAGAATTTAAAAAGATAATAGGACTATCATGTGTGGGTGCAATAGCAACAATTTCACGTTTAACATAAGGAACTATAGCAAGTTCATCTCCATAAGCATCATTCATATTGGCATCATGGCCACAAGCATAGCAAGCATCAAGTTCATCAAAAAGGTTTATTTCAAACGAATCCAAGGAATCATATCAATTATCATACAATTCATCCTTCGGTAAGATCGAAGGGAAATTAAACAATGTATGAGTTGAAGAGTTACTCTCACTAGAAGGTGGGGACGGGTAGCTAGTCCGTGTTGGAAATATGCCCTAGAGGCAATAATAAAATGGTTATTATTGTATTTCCTAGTTCATGATAATTGTCTACTGTTCATGCTATAATTGTGTTAACCGGAAACCGTAATACATGTGTGAATGCATAGACCACAACATGTCCCTAGTGAGCCTCTAGTTGACTAGCCCGTTGATCAATAGATGGTCACGGTTTCATGACCATGGACATTCGATGTCATTCATAACGGGATCACATCATTAGGAGAATGATGTGATGGACAAGACCCAATCCTAAGCATAGCACAAGATCGTGTAGTTTGTCTGCTAAAGCTTTTCAATGTCAAGTATCATTTCCTTAGACCATGAGATTGTGCAACTCCTGGATATCGTAGGAATGCTTTGGGTGTGCCAAACGTCACAACGTAACTGGGTGGCTATAAAGGTGCACTACGGGTATCTCCGAAAGTGTCTGTTGGGTTGGCACGAATCGAGACTGGGATTTGTCACTCCGTGTGACGGAGAGGTATCTCTGGGCCCACTCGATAAGACATCATCATAATGAGCTCAATGTGACTAAGTAGTTAGCCACAGGATGATGTATTACGGAACGAGTAAAGAGACTTGCCGGTAACGAGATTGACCAAGGTATAGAGATACCGACGATCGAATCTCGGGCAAGTATCATACCGATAGACAAAGGGAATTGTATACGGGATTGATTGAATCCCCGACATCGTGGTTCATCCGATGAGATCATCGTGGAGCATGTGGGAGCCAACATGGGTATCTAGATCCCGCTGTTGGTTATTGATCGGAGAGGTGTCTCGGTCATGTCTACATGTCTCCTGAATCCATAGGGTCTACACACTTAAGGTTCGTTGACGCTAGGGTTATAGGGAAATGGTATACGTGATTACCGAAGGTTGTTTGGAGTCCCGGATGAGATCTCGGACGTCACGAGGAACTCCGGAATGGTCTAGAGGTAAAGACTGATATAAAGGAAGTCCAGTTTTGGTCACCGGAAAGTTTTCGGGCTCATCGGTAGTGTACCGGGAGTGCCGGGAGGGTGCCAAAGGACCCCCGGGAGGGGTGTGACGACCATAGGACTTTGTGGGCCCTTATAGGAGGTGTGCCAGCCCTTATTGGGATGGCCAAGACCTTCCAGAAAGGCCCATGCGGCTGGGATCAAGAGATAAAGGGAAAAAGGGTTTTAAAAGAGGAGATCCACCTCCCTTGTGGGAGGTGGACTCTCCCCCTAGTTTGGCCGAAGCTCTCCTCCTTGGAGGAGGGGACAAGGCAGCCCTCCCTCTGCCTCCTCCTATATATATATGCAAGGGTTTGGGCTGATTTGAGACACGACTTCTCTCTCTCTCGGCGCAGCCCTACCCTTCCTCTTCATGGTTGTCCGTAGCGCTTGGCGAAGCCCTGCCGGAGTTCACGTAGCTCCACCGTCACCACGTCGTCGTGCTGCCGGAGCTCTCCCTCAACCTCTCCTTCCTCCTTGCTAGATCAAGGCGTAGGAGACGTCATCGGTCTGCACGTGTGTTGAACATGGAGGCGCCGTTGTTCGGCGTTGAGATCGGAATCCACCGCGATCTGAATCGCTGCAAGTACGACTCCACCAACCGCGTTCTTGTAACGCTTCCGCTTAGCGATCTTCAAAGGTATGAATATGCAATCTCTCCCCTCTTGTTGCTGGTTTCTCCATGCATAGATCTTGGTGATCGTGGGAAATTTTTAGATTTACTACTACGTCTCCCAACAGTGGCATCATGAGCTAGGTCTATGCGTAGAATCTATGCACGAGTAGAACACCAGTTGTTGTGTGCGTCGATTTTGTTAATATTCTTACCACTACTAGTCTGATTTTGATTCGGCGGTATTGTGGGATGAAGCGGCCCGGACCGACTTTACACGTACACTTACGTGAGACTGGTTCCACCGCCTGACATGCACTTGTTGCATAAGGTGGCTAGCGGGTGTCTGTCTCTCCCACCTTAGTCGGATTGGATTCGATGAAAAGGGTCCTTTTGAAGGGTAAATAGCAATTGGTATATCACGTTGTGGTTTTGGCGTAGGTAAGAAACGTTCTTGCTAGAAACCTATAGCAGCCATGTAAAAACTTGCAACAACAAATTAGAGGAAGTTGTCACAACCCTAGCAGTGTCATAGGCTAGCAAGGTGTTTGCATCATCATCATCATCATTTCATCAATATGAAATGGGGAGAAAGAAAAGAAACCCCAAGCATTCATGAATTAAAGAAATTCCAGAGAAATGAAATTTCAACAAATCCAAAATGCCCATCAAAAATGTCCCCCATGCCTGATAATTAGGGACATGGATATACTAGGGGACATTTGAATTATTTGAACATTTAAAATAATTTGAATTAATGGTTTAAGTCCCTGGAAAATGATAAATAAAGCAAATATCATTATCACTGTTTTCAAAATAATCTGAAACTGTTATTATAAGTTTGGAATATTCAAACTTCAATTTAGAAAATATGTGGGTCATTTTGAAAAGTTATTTGGACCTGCAAAGAAATAAAACAAATGTTAGAAAGCAGAAAACAGAATAAAAAAAAGAGAAAAGCTAGAAGAGGCTTATCTGGCCCAGAGAAGGAGACAGCCCAGCCCACGAGGGCCAAGCAGTCATCTTCAACCTCTGCCAGTAGGCAGAGGCGAAGTGCCGCGCGGCGCCAGGAGGCCTCCACCTCCTCCCTGCCTGCCCGTCTCTCTCCGGCCAGCGAGGCCTCGTGGATGACCTCGCCAGAGACGGCCGGATCGAGCCGGCTCCCTCCTCTCTCGCGCATTCTCCCCTCTCCTCTCCGCCTCCCTTCCTCCCGGACCGAGAGCACCGCCGCCGTTGCCCCATAGCCACCGGCCACCCCTCGCCCTCCCCAGTCGGTCCAAAAGCTCCGCGACGTCAAACTGCCTGTGCCCGCTAGAGGAATCGCGCCGGGAAGCCCCGAAGACGCCGTCTGCTCCATCTTCTCCGACTCCGGTCGACGGACGCCTTCGTCGATTCGCGCCACCCGGTCATCCCCGAGCCCGCTGACCAGCCTGACCGACTCTCTGTGAGCTCCCTGTGCTTTCCCCTCTCTCCCCATGGACCTCTTCGCCCCCTAGCTGCCATCCCCGCCTTTGCCGAACTCCGGTCGCCACCAAAGTTGCCGTGGTCGTCGACTCCGGCGTCCCCGCGTCCTCCCGTTACCCTAGATGGACGCGCGCGTCCCCCAGCTGCCCATTCCTGGTCTTCGCCTCCCGAATGGTCGCCGGAGGGCCATTTCCGAGCCTCTCCGTCGTCTCGGGCCTCGCCGGCGGCTCGTCGCCGGTGGCTCTGGTCGTTTGACCACGGGAGTTGACCCTGACAGGTGGGGCCACCCCCTGGTTAACCCTGGTTAGTTTAAAGAAAATAATTAATTAAAATAATTAAGCTAACTAGTCTATGACATGTGGGCCCAGGGGTTGTTAATGATTAAGATTAGTTTAATTTAGTTAACTAAGCTAATCAGACACTGACATGTGGACCCCACATGTCAGGTTTGACCCTGGCCGGGTCAGATGACCAGCTGACGTCATGATGACATCAGGCTGATGTCATAAGTCAATTTCCTATTTAAAAATAATTCCAGAAATTATTTAAAACTTTGAAAAATCATATAAATTAATCTGTAAGTCAGATGAAAATAATTTATATATGAAAATTTATCAGAAAAATCCAATGAATCCAATGGTGCTATTCTAATGCATGATAGAGCAACCTAAATAGGTGAACATGGACATTTTAGCATTAGGTCAATATATAGAATCTGATATGAGAACAACTTTGAACCTATATTCAAATACATTTCAAATTGACACGACCAATAACTACATTAGCTCATCCATGCACATCATTATGCCATGTTCATGCATCATATTGTCGCATCTGCTTGTATTCAATGTTTGTCTGTGTTGCGGTAGGCCCTAATCCGGAGGATACCACTCTGTACCCTGACGAAGGAGAGAACTCCTCCGCAACCCAGCAAGGCAAGCAACCCCATTGATCATGTCGATAACATCCCATTCTCTCGCTCCTGCTCTTGTTTATTGCATTAGGACAAACGATCACATGTCAGTCATACACGGTAGATGATCCTATTCTTATGCATGACCTGATCTTGTCACAGTAAATAGCTAAACCTTCCAACCTAGCATACCTGGTAGATGCTTGTGCCATGATGTGCTTAGCTTACTTTGCCTGCTATGCTTGCTATGCTTAGAGTTGTGTCAGGTCTGTTTCATCTGGGTGATGAACTGAGTGAAACAGTGTCGTCCAATGTGATGAGCTCATAATGAATTCGATTTGGTAAAGGTAGCGATGAGAGGCTATGTAGGAGTACATAGTGGGTTGTCTCATTGGGACCGTTCTTAGGAACTGGGTTCCGTGTTTGTGATCCAAGACGAGATACTACCACATGCTGGGCCCTGAAATATGACCCCGCTCGACTTATCAGTCGCTTAGTCTTTGGTCCAGGTATTGCAAGTAGTTTCTGGTGTTTATAGCATGCTGGAGGCCGTGCGTAGCACTGACCCTCGGGGTGGGTTACGACGCGGAGGCAGTGGCACGGTGTACCAAGGGTCACCCGAATGGTGGGCTTGGGAACCCTGCGCACATCATTTGGGACCGTAGTGGAAACTTCGGCCGGACTTCCATGTGGGTCAGTCTCAAATAGGCGGTAGCCTGGACTAGAGGTCTTATGTGATTGACGGTCGTGGCCGACTCCCTCGCTGGGCATCCGCTTGAAGGTTGCCGAGGTGCATGGTTTATGGCACACAACGATAAGTGGCGAGAGCGTGTGTGAAGAGGTACACCCTTGCAGGGTTATGAAACTATTCGAATAGCCGCGTCCTCGGATATGGACTACTTGGAGAACTTATGTTGTTCATAGACAATCAAATGGATACTTCTAAAAATCTCAAGACAAGTGTGAGTACCGTGGATGGCACTCTTCCGGGAGGGGAAGGTGAGTCCATGGTGGTGTATTGTGATGGAGTTAGTGGACTCGCGTGCGATAAATAAAATTGTAACAAAGAGTTTAAAACTGAGTAGTGTAGGTTAGCCATGAGTCAAAGCTGGCTTTCTGCATAAACTCCACCACCCCCTTGTTGATACATGCGCATAAATAGACTAGGTCTGTGTTAAAGACTTGCTGAGTACGATTGTACTCATCCTTGCTTAATTAATGTTGTAGAGGAAAACCAGGACCCATCAGGTGGGTTCTATCTAGACATTGACGATGCCCTCTGTTGAAACCAGGACCTCATCATTCTCTGTTTCAGATGCCCTCTCGTCCTTTCCGTCAGGTGGTCCGTCTGACTAGGTGCATCGATGTGCCGGGTCACACGGCCATGTTGGTTAGAGTGATGATAGAGGCTGGATATCGTTGGTACCCAGAGTACACAGTGGAGGAGCAGTACAGAGATTTCAACCAGAGTCAGTATCTGTGTACTGTTAGGATATACCCTTCATATCCTGGAGCTGCAGAGCCGCTTCACTGGACTCATGGATTGGGAGTTACCATAGATATGGAAGTTCAGGAAGCCGCTTACACCATGCTGACTATTATGAGGTTTCACCATGGTCTGCTTCAAAACACGGAGTTTTGCTATGTTCATGCTTCCATGGGAGGAGAGGATGGATATCTCAGTGCAGCCTACTCTGATCATTCTCATGAAGACCCTAGACTGCAGGTGACCGCTCAGATGTTGGAGAACAGGGATCGTGATGCACATGCCCTTCGCATGGAGCTCTATGCTACCCGTGCCCGTCTTTGGACAGACTCGACGCAGTTGGCACCTGTCGTGCAGACAGGTTATGGAGATTTGGAGATGCTGACTCCATCGCGGACTCTTTTGCCAGCACACGTAGACTGGCCTGATGTTGGAGGCATCACCCCTCTTCGAGGACCGCTGTTGCCGCCGACAAGGGGACCAAGGCCACACCCGTGTCCTTATGGTTTCCAGGGATCCCAGGCTAGAGTGTTTCTAGATCCGCAGGTTCAGCTCCCAGGTCATGGGGGTAACCTGTATGAGGCATTCTACGGTGACGCTTGAGTGCGTGGATGCTAGGCCTAGTAAGCTAGTAGACGTATCTCCACAGTCCTGTGTGTCTTGTGGGATATGACCAAGGTCGAGAGTTGAGTTTTGGAGGTGTAGATAGATAATGTATAGGATACTTGTAATGCCTCCGATGAGTTGTGTCATCTCTCCGTAGTTGTTTTCAGCTTGGGTTTGTACTGAACTAAGTCATGGTGTGTATGAAACCTAATGTTCATATGGTAGTTGTTATACCATGTTGATTGGTGTTTATCCTACATGCCATGTTGATCAGTGCATTTCCTAATTCATGTCCTAGAATTGTTATTCCCCATGCCTAAGCTATGGATTCTTTTCCTCAGGATGGTGGCAACCAGGAACAACCCCGTGCATGCTCACGAGCAAGGCGAGGGTAGCCAGCCAAGGCAAGAAGAGCTGCCACGAGCACCATCTCTAGCAAAGGTGATGCTAGAAGCCGAAAGGAATAAGAGGGAGACCAACAGACTGTTGGAGAGGATTGAACAGAACACCGCTCGTGCTCCACGCAATGATCACCATGATGGAGTGTCACTTGGTGACTTCATTAAGCTGTGTCCGCCTAAGTACCATCATTCGATCGATCCCCTTGATGCGGATGATGGGCTGACCAACATGTCACGCAAGATTCGAGCTGCAAATGTTTCAGAGGCCAACAAGGTGACCTTTGCGACATACTTCCTAGAGGGACCTGCCAACCTGTGGTGGGAAAGCTATGAAGCTATGCGTCCCCAAGGACCTGCGCCAACCTGGGCAGAGTTTAGCGCCGCATTTCGTCTCCATCACATCCCGGAAGGACTGCTGGACCGCAAGAGAGAGGAATTTTGTGCCTTCACACAGGGCAGATTGTCAGTGGATGCATACAGTCGCGAGTTTGGTAATCTTGCTCGCTATGCTCCAGAGGAAGTCTCAACTGATGCCAAGAAGCAGGCTAGGTTCCGCAAGGGACTTAATGCTGAGCTTCGCTGAGATCTTCGCTTGCATGAGTGCACCACCTTTCAAGCTCTCGTCAATAAAGCCATCAATGCTGAGTCCGGACAGACTGATTACGAGGCCACAAGGAGGCATAACTGTGACTTCAACCCTGCCTCGGTTTCAGGACCCAACAAGCGCCGAATATGGGTACCCAATGCAGCTATGCCGGCAAGGTACACTGCGAGGCCATCCTTCCAGGCACCTTGTCCAGTTCAGTTCAACCCTCCACCCAGACCATTTGGAGGACCACAAGTAAATGTTGCCCCTCGTGCTATAGTGGTATGCTACACGTGTGGAGAACTGGGACATTATTCTCGTGAGTGTCCCCAGAACAATGCCAAGCCCGCTGGACGCAGAAAACCAGGGAAAGCCTTCTATGTGAAGCCAACTCCTGCCCGTGGGCGAGTTAATTATGTGTCTGCTGAAGAAGCTCTTGAAGACCCTGATGTCATTCTAGGTATGCTTCTTGTTAATAGCCATCCAGCATCTGTTCTATTTGATACTGGGGCATCTCATTCATTCATCTCAGAAAGTTATGCACAGTTGCATAACATGTCTTTCTGTGACATGCCCACTCCTTTAGTAGTTCAGACTCCTGGTTCAAAATGGCAAACTTCTAGAGTGAGTCATGACAATGAAATTCTGGTGGATAGACTAGTATTCTTAGCATCTTTGATAGCTCTTAAGTCTTCGGACATCAATATCATTCTAGGTATGGATTGGATGAAAGCCCACTATGCCAATATTGATACTCATTCTAGGAATGTTCAACTTACACATTCCTCGGGAGAGATAGTCAATGTCTCTACTCGAACAACCAAGCGCCAACTCTATTCCTTAAATGCTAGCCCCCTCCCTGAGCTAGAAGATATTCCGGTAGTTCGTGATTTTCCGGATGTCTTTCCAGAAGAACTGCCAGGTATTCCACCTGTCAGAGATGTTGAGTTCGTGATAGAACTTATCCCAGGGACAGTTCCAATAGCCAGAAGACCCTATAAGATGGCACCCTTAGAACTAGCCGAGCTAAAAACCCAACTCGATGAAGCTTTTAAGAAAGGTTTCATTCGTCCTAGTTCTTCTCCTTGGGCTTGCCCCGTCCTTTTTGTTAAGAAGAAGGATGGATCGGATTGGATGGTTGTGGATTACCGACCAGTGAATTTGGTCACTATCAAGAACAAGTATCCGCTCCCCAGGATCAAAGATTTGTATGATCAACTCGCTGGATCCTCTGTCTTTTCCAAAATGGATTTGAGGTTGGGATACCATCAAATCAGAATTAGGAACGGGGACATTCCTAAAACGGCTTTTGTCACTCGTTATGGCCAATATGAGTACACCGTCATGTCCTTCGGTTTAACCAATGCCCCAGCCACCTTCTCTCGACTGATGAATTCGATCTTCATGGAGTATCTGGATAAATTCGTCGTGGTTTATCTCGATGACATACTCATTTACTCCAAGAACGAACAAGAACATGCCGAGCATCTAAGGCTGGTATTGATGAAACTTCGAGAGCATCGCCTTTATGCAAAATTCTCTAAGTGTGAATTCTGGTTGCCGGAAGTGACCTATCTGGGCCACGTGATCTCTGGCAAAGCTATTTCTGTCAACCCCGAGAGAGTTCAGGCTGTCCTTGACTGGACTCACCCTTTATCGGTTAAGCAAGTTCGGAGTTTCCTTGGCTTAGCGAGCTATTGCCGCCGCTTTGTTGAGAACTTCTCCAAGGTTGCGAAACCTCTGACTGAACTCCTCAAGAAAGATAAAAAGTTCGAGTGGTCCCCACAATGTGAGCATAGCATTCAGGAGTTGAAAAGACGACTGACCTCTGCTCCCGTTCTGGTGCCACCAGATTTTTCTAAGGACTTTATTATCTATTGCGACGCCTCGCGACAAGGAATAGGTTGCATTCTCATGCAAGATCGTCAGGTGATTGCTTACGCATCCCGACAGCTGCTTCCACATGAGGATAATTATCCAACACATGATCTTGAGCTTGCAGCTGTAGTCCATGCACTAAAGACATGGTGACATTACCTCCTGGGTAATCGTTGCGAGATATACACTGATCACCAAAGTCTGAAATATATATTCACCCAGCCGGATTTGAATCTCAGGCAAAGACGATGGGTAGAGTTGATTACAGATTACAATTTAGGGATAACTTACACCCCGGGAAAAGCCAATGTCATGGCTGATGCGCTAAGTCGTAAGTCTTATTGTAACAATTTGATGTTACAACAAGGTCAACCGCTTCTCCATGAGGAATTTAGGAATTTAAATCTTCACATTGTTCCTTAAGGATTCCTATCCAACTTGGTGGCGAAACCTACTCTTAAGGATCAAATCATAGCTGGCCAACGGCGTGATAAGGGAATTTCCCGGATCAAAGAGAATCTCGTTAGCGGTTTCGCTAAGGACTTCTCTATAGATGATCAAGGTGTAGTGCTTTTTCAGGGCCGTTTAGTGGTCCCTAAAAGCCAACATCTCAGGCAGCTGATTCTTAAGGAGGCTCATGATTCTCCTCTCACAATTCATCCGGGTAGTGCCAAAATGTATCAGGACCTACGCCAGAGGTTCTGGTGGACTAGGATGAAGAGAGAACTTGCTCAGTTCGTTGCTAATTGCGATGTTTGTCGTCGTGTGAAAGCAGAACATCAAAGGCCTGCTGGCACTCTTCAACCCTTAGCCATTCCTGAATGGAAATGGGATAGGGTCGGTATGGATTTCATCACCGGATTTCCCAGGACCAAGAGAGGAAACAATGCTATATTCGTAGTCATTGATCGCCTCTCCAAAGTGGCTCATTTTCTTCCTGTTCGTGAAAGCATTACTGCTAGTCAGCTAGCGGAGTTATATGTATCTCGGATAGTTTCTCTTCATGGTGTTCCTTTGGAGATTAACTCAAACCGCGGAAGTATCTTTACTTCTCGTTTTTGGGAAAGTTTTCAAACCGCCATGGAGACTCATCTATCCTTTAGCACTGCTTTCCACCCTCAATCAAGTGGTCAAGTTGAGCGAGTCAATCAAATTCTCGAAGACATGCTCCGAGCTTGTGTTATATCTTTCGGTATGAATTGGGAGAACTGCCTTCCATTTGCCGAATTTTCTTATAACAATAGTTATCAATCAAGCTTGGGCAAAGCCCCTTTTGAAGTTCTCTATGGACGGAAATGTGGAACACCTCTTAACTGGTCAGAACCCGGAGAGAGGCAACTCTTTGGTCCGGACATGATCCAGGATGCAGAGGAGCAAGTTCGCATTATTCGTGAAAAGTTGATAACAGCCCAATCCCGTCAAAAGAGTCAATATGACCGTCATCATAAGTCTGTGACTTATGAAGTTGACGAGAAGGCTTACCTTCGGGTTACACCTCTGAAGGGTACCCATCGCTTCGGTATCAAAGGCAAGTTGGCTCCTCGTTACATTGGACCTTTTCGCATTCTTGCTAAACAAGGAGAGGTTGCCTACCAATTGGAACTTCCTTCGCATCTTTCCAAAGTTCATGATGTCTTCCACGTCTCTCAACTCAGGCGTTGCTTTTCGGACCCTGTCCGAGAAGTGGACCACGAAGCGCTTGATCTCCAAGATAACCTTTCATACCGAGAATACCCCGTTCGTATTCTCGACCAAGCTGAGCGTACCACTCGGCGTCGGAACATCAAGTTTCTCAAGGTTCAGTGGTCGCATCATTCTGAAAAGGAGGCGACATGGGAAAGAGAAGACCGTCTTCGACTAGAGTACCCCGCGCTCTTCCCGACGACTTCAAAATCTCGGGACGAGATTCTTTTGAGTGGGGGTGAGTTGTCACAACCCTAGCAGTGTCATAGGCTAGCAAGGTGTTTGCATCATCATCATCATCATTTCATCAATATGAAATGGGGAGAAAGAAAAGAAACCCCAAGCATTCACGAATTAAAGAAATTCCAGATAAATGAAATTTCAACAAATCCAAAATGCCCATAAAAAATGTCCCCTATGCCTGATAATTAGGGACATGGATATACCAGGGGACATTTGAATTATTTGAACATTTAAAATAATTTGAATTAATGGTTTAAGTCCCTGGAAAATGATAAATAAAGCAAATATCATTATCACTGTTTTCAAAATAATCTGAAACTGTTATTATAAGTTCGGAATATTCAAACTTCAATTTAGAAAATATGTGGGTCATTTTGAAAAGTTATTTGGACCTGCAAAGAAATAAAACAAATGTTAGAAAGCAGAAAACAGAATTAAAAAAAGAGAAAAGCCAGAAGAGGCTTATCTGGCCCAGAGAAGGAGACGGCCCAGCCCACCAGGGCCAAGCGGTCATCTTCAACCTCTGCCAGTAGGCAGAGGCGAAGTGCCGCGCGGCGCCGGGAGGCCTCCACCTCCTCCCTGCTTGCCCGTTTCTCTCCGGCCAGCGAGGCCTCGTGGATGACCTCGCCAGAGACGTCCGGATCGAGCCGGCTCCCTCCTCTCTCGCGCATTCTCCCCTCTCCTCTCCGCCTCCCTTCCTCCCGGACCGAGAGCACCGCCGTCGTTACCCCATAGCCACCGGCCACCCCTCGCCCTCCCCAGTCGGTCCAAAAGCTCCACGGCGTCAAGCTGCCCGTGCCCGCTAGAGGAATCGCGCCGGGAAGCCCCGAAGACGCCGTCCGCTCCATCTTCTCCGACTCCAGTCGCCGGACGCCTTCGTCGATACGCGCCACCCGGTCGTCCTCGAGTCCGCTAACCAGCCTGACCGACTCTCTATGAGCTCCCCGTGCTTTCCCCTCTCTCCCCATGGACCTCTTCGCCCCCTAGCTGCCATCCCCGCCTTTGCCGAACTCCGGTCGCCGCCAAAGTTGCCGTGGCCGTCGACTCCAGCGTCCCCGCGTCCTCCCGTTACCCTAGATGGACGCGCGCGTCCCCCAGCTGCCCATTCCTAGTCTCCGCCTCCCGAATGGTCGCCGAAGGGCCATTTCTGAGCTTCTCCGTTGTCTCGGGCCTCGTTGGCGGCTCGTCGCCGGTGGCTCTGGTCGTTTTGACCACGGGAGTTGACCCTGACAGGTGGGGCCACCCCTTGGTTAACCCTGGTTAGTTTAAAGAAAATAATTAATTAAAATAATTAAGCTAATTAGTCTATGACATGTGGGCCCAGGGATTGTTAATGATTAAGATTAGTTTAATTTAGTTAACTAAGCTAATCAGACACTAACATGTGGACCCCACATGTCAGGTTTGACCCTAGCCAGGTCTGATGACGAGCTGACGTCATGATGACATCAGGCTGATGTCATAAGTCAATTTCCTATTTAAAAATAATTCCAGAAATTATTTAAAACTTTGAAAAATCATATAAATTAATCTGTAAGTCAGATGAAAATAATTTATATATGAAAATTTATCAGAAAAATCCAATGAATCCAATGGTGCTATTCTAATGCATGATAGAGCAACCTAAATAGGTGAACATGGACATTTTAGCATTAGGTCAATATATAGAATCTGATATGAGAACAACTTTGAACCTATATTCAAATACATTTCAAATTGACACGACCAGTAACTACATTAGCTCATCCATGCACATCATTATGCCATGTTCATGCATCATATTGTCGCATCTGCTTGTATTGAATGTTTGTCTGCGTTGCGGTAGGCCCTAATCCGGAGGATACCACTCCGTACCCTGACGAAGGAGAGAACTCCTCCGCAACCCAGCAAGGCAAGCAACCCCATTGATCATGTCGATAACATCCCATTCTCTCGCTCCTGCTCTTGTTTATTGCATTAGGACAAACGATCACATGTCAGTCATACACGGTAGATGATCCTATTCTTATGCATGACCTGATCTTGTCACAGTAAATAGCTAAACCTTCCAACCTAGCATACCTGGTAGATGCTTGTGCCATGATGTGCTTAGCTTACTTTGCCTGCTATGCTTGCTATGCTTAGAGTTGTGTCAGGTCTGTTTCATCTGGGTGATGAACTGAGTGAAACAGTGTCGTCCAATGTGATGAGCTCATAATGAATTCGATTTGGTAAAGGTAGCGATGAGAGGCTATGTAGGAGTACATAGTGGGTTGTCTCATTGGGACCGTTCTTAGGAACTGGGTTCCGTGTTTGTGATCCAAGACGAGATACTACCACATGCTGGGCCCTGAAATATGACCCCGCTCGACTTATCAGTCGCTTAGTCTTTGGTCCAGGTATTGCAAGTAGTTTCTGGTGTTTATAGCATGCTGGAGGCCGTGCGTAGCACTGACCCTCGGGGTGGGTTACGACGCGGTAGGCAGTGGCACGGTGTACCAAGGGTCACCCGAATGGTGGGCTTGGGAACCCTGCGCACATCATTCGGGACCGTAGTGGAAACTTCGGCCGGACTTCCATGCGGGTCAGTCTCAAATAGGCGGTAGCCTGGACTAGAGGTCTTATGTGATTGACGGTCGTGGCCGACTCCCTCGCTGGGCATCCGCTTGAAGGTTGCCGAGGTGCATGGTTTATGGCACACAGCGATAAGTGGCGAGAGCGTGTGTGAAGAGGTACACCCCTGCAGGGTTATGAAACTATTCGAATAGCCGCTTCCTCGGATATGGACTACTTGGAGAACTTATGCTGTTCATAGATAATCAAATGGATACTTCTAAAAATCTCAAGACAAGTGTGAGTACCATGGATGGCACTCTTCCGGGAGGGGAAGGTGAGTCCATGGTGGTGTATTGTGATGGAGTTAGTGGACTCGCGTGCGATAAATAAAATTGTAACAAAGAGTTTAAAACTGAGTAGTGTAGGTTAGCCATGAGTCAAAGCTGGCTTTCTGCATAAACTCCACACCCCCCCTTGTTGATACATGCGCATAAATAGACTAGGTCTGTTTTAAAGACTTGCTGAGTACGATTGTACTCATCCTTGCTTAATTAATGTTGTAGAGGAAAACCAGGACCCATCAGGTGGGTTCTATCTAGACATTGACGATGCCGAATAGCTGGTGTCCCAGCTACGATCTTGCCCGTGTGGTGGGCTATAGATAGTCAGGCCATATGCCTCTTTTATATTTTGCCGTCTGTACTCAGACCGCTTTAGTTTCCGCTGGCTTGTAATACTATGTTTGTATGACTTGAGTGCCGGGTCATGTGAGCCTATCTGTATGTACATATTATGCAGGGCTCGTCTGAGCCTCCTAAATAAAAGTCATGTTATTGTATGGTTATGTTGTGATGCCATGGTTGTATCTATGCATATCGGTCATGTCGTGCGTACGTGTGACGTGCAACGGTATGTATGGGATCCGACACCTAGTTGTGTGCCTTTAGTAGTACTCTTTATGTGAAACTGCCTCTTTGTGCTTCCACCGAGCCATGGTAGCTTGCTACTGCTCTGGACACATTGATTGACCGACATATATCCTTCTTTGCTGCTGTGTCTGTTCCTTCGGGGAAATGTCTCGCAGTGTAATGGAGTCCCTGTAGCCTGTTACGACTCGTCTACGTGCAGTGATGACATTCGTGTCTCGCGACGTAATGGAGTCCTTGTAACTTGCTACGACTCGTCTACACACGCTTGAGACCGACACCTGCATTACTGGGTTATGTATGCCTGTTTCCGTACGGATGTGCCACTTGGGTTCTATGACTAGTTATGTTGGCCCGGGTTCTTTGTTGTGTGATTGCCAGCGACATGTTCACATACGTGAGCCAAAAGACGCAAACGGTCCCGGCCAAGGTAAGGTGGCAGCCGTGGAGTACCGTGCGTGAGGCCGCAAAGTGATGTGGCTTGTTACAGTATGGAATCATATGACTTAGGATCGGGGTCCCGACAGCGTTGGTATCAGAGCCTGACTGACTGTAGAACTACCAAGCCAAACCGGTCGAAGTTGAGTCTAGAAACACTATAGATAAGTAGGGGAATTGATTGTGGAAGGGAATGTAAGGCTCTTTTTACTCCTCTTCCCAAGTTATTCTATGTTGGGTCATTCTCATCTTTTCTACGGGGATAGGAACTAGGATTCTCATCTATTGCTTAGGATGATGAGTTACTAGCCATGGACCAGTAGCTAGCTTGCTTGTGAATAAGTGCAATTATTTTAGTGTTGTTGGTGTGACAAACAGATGGAGAAGAGATTTGAGTCTAGATAGTCGAGTGGTTATGCCTTTCCAATCTCTTTTCAATTGCCTCAAAAATTTTGTTGAGCAATTATAGCCGTTATGCTGTCCAATTTCTGCTTGGATCTCTAATGTCTTTGCATCATTCTCTGTTTCAGATGCCCTCTCATCCTTTCCGTCAGGTGGTCCGTCTGACCAGGTGCATCGATGTGCCGGGTCACACGGCCATGTTGGTTAGAGTGATGATAGAGGCTGGATATCGTTGGTACCCAGAGTACACAGTGGAGGAGCAGTACCGACATTTCAACCAGAGTCAGTATCTGTGTACTGTTAGGATATACCGTTCATATCCTGGAGCTGCAGAGCCGCTTCACTGGACTCATGGATTGGGAGTTACCATAGATATGGCAGTTCAGGAAGCCGCTTACACCATGCTGACTATTATGAGGTTTCACCATGGTCTGCTTCAGAACACGGAGTTCTGCTATGTTCCTGCTTCCATGAGAGGAGAGGATGGATATCTCAGTGCAGCCTACTCTGATCATTCTCATTAAGACCCTAGACTGCAGGTGACCGCTCAGATGTTGGAGAACAGGGATCGTGATGCACATGCCCTTCGCATGGAGCTCTATGCTACCCGTGCCCGTCTTTGGACAGCCTTAACGCAGTTGGCACCTGTCGTGCAGACAGGTTATGGAGATTTGGAGATGCTGACTCCATCGCGGACTCAGTTGGCACCTGTCGTGCAGACTGGGTCCATGGCTTGAGGATCATTCTCATAGCTTCCAAGAAATTGTATGTCCTTGATGCACCACTAGGTGACCCACCCCTTCTCCCAGTAGAGCAAGACTCTACGAATGCTTGGCATTCTTGCTGCGATGATTACTCCCTTGTTAAGTGCGACATGCTTTACAGTTTAGAACTGGGGCTCCAAAAGCGTTTTGAGAAACACGGAGCATATGAGATGTTCCAAGAGCTGAAACTAGTTTTCCAAGCTCATGCCTGGGTCGAGAGATATGACGTCTCCGACAAGTTCTTCAGTTGTAAGATGGAGGAGAATAGTTCTGTTAGTGAGCACATCCTCAAGATGTCTGGGCTATACAACCGCTTGACTCAGCTGGGAGTTAATCTCCCGAATGACTCGGTCATTGACAGAATCCTCCAGTCGCTTCCACCTAGCTACAAGAGCTTTGTGATGAACTACAACATGCAAGGGATGGAGAAGTCCATTCCTGAGTTGTACTCGATGCTGAAATCAGCAGAAGTCAGGATCAAAAAGGAGCATCAAGTGTTCATGGTGAATAAGACCACTAGTTTCAAGAAAGGCAAGGGTAAGAAGAACTTTAAGAAGGACGGCAAAGCTGTTGCCGCGCCCGGTAAGCAAGTTGCCGAGAAGAAGAAGAACAAGCATGGACCCAAGCGTGAGACTAAGTGCTTTTATTGCAAGGGTACTGGTCACTAGAAGCGGAACTGCCCCAAGTATTTAGCGGATAAGAAGGACGGCAACATTAAAGGTATATGTGATATACTTGTTATTGATGTGTACCTAACCATCTCTCATAGTAGCTCCTTGGTATTTGATACTGGTGCAGTTGCTCACATTTGTAACTCCATGCAGGAGCTGCGGAATAAGCGGAGGCTGGCAAAGGACGAGGTGACGATGCGAGTCGGGAATGGTTCCAAGGTCGATGTGATCGCTGTCGGCACGCTACCTCTACATCTACCTTCGGGATTAGTGTTAAACCTTAATAATTGTTATTTAGTACCAGCTTTGAGCATGAACATTGTATCTGGATCTCGCTTGATGCGAGATGGCTACTCATGTAATTCTGAGAATAATGGTTGTTCTATTTATATGAGAGAAATGTTTTATGGTCATGCCCCACTGGTCAATGGTTTATTTTTGATGAATCTCGAACGTGATGTTACACATGTCCATAGTGTGAGTACCAAAAAGTGTAAGGTTGATAACGATAGTCCCACTTACATGTGGCACTGCCGTCTTGGTCATATTGGTGTCAAACGCATGAAGAAGCTCCATACTGATGGACTTTTGGAGTCTCTTGATTTTGAATCATTTGACACGTGCGAACCATGCCTCATGGGAAAGATGACCAAGACTCCGTTCTCCGGAACAATGGAGGCGAGCAACTGACTTGTTGGAAATAATACATACCGATGTACGCGGTCCAATGAGTATCGAGGCTCGTGGTGGCTACCGTTATGTTCTCACCCTAACTGATGACTTAAGGAGATATGGGTATGTCTACTTAATGAAACATAACTCTGAAACTTTTGAAAGGTTCAAGGAATTTCAGAGTGAGGTAGAGAATCAACGTGACAGGAAAATAAAGTGCCAACAATCTGATCGTGGCGGAGAATATTTAAGTCACGAGTTTGGCACGCACCTAAGGAAATGTGGAATTGTTTCACAACTCACGCCGCCTGGTACACCTCAGCGAAATGGTGTGTCTGAACGTCGTAATCGCACTCTATTAGATATGATACGATCTATGATGTCTCTTACCGACTTACCGCTATCATTTTGGGGATATGCATTAGAGACTGCCGCATTCACTTTAAAAAGGGCAACGTCAAAATCCGTTGAGACGACACCGTATGAATTGTGGTTTGGAATGAACTCTAAGTTGTCGTTTCTAAAAGTTTGGGGATGCGATGCTTATGTGAAGAAACTTCAACCTGAGAAGCTCGAACCCAAAGCGGAAAAATGCGTCTTCATAGGATATCCCAAAGAGACTATTGGGTATACCTTCTACCTACGATCCGAGGGCAAAGTCTTTGTTCCCAAGAATGGATCCTTTCTCGAGAAAGAGTTTCTCTCGAAAGAAGTGGGAGGAAAATAGAACTTGATGAGGTAATTGTACCTCCACTCGAACCGGAGAGTAGCGCAGCACAGGAAGTTGTTTCTGTGGAGCCTGCACCGACTAGAGAGGAAGTTAATGACGATGATCATGAATCTTCATATCAAGTTACTGTTGAATGTCGAAGGTCCACTAGGACATGTTTCGCACCAGAGTGGTATGGCAACCCTGTCCTGGAGATCATGTTGTTGGACAACGGTGAACCTTCGAACTATGAAGAAGCAATGGCGGTCCCGGATTCCAACAAATGGCTTGAGGCCTTGAAATCCGAGATAGGATCCATGTATGAGAACAAAGTATGGACTTGGGTGGACTTGCCTGATGATAAGCGATCCATTGAAAATAAATGGATCTTTAAGAAGAAGACTAACACGGATGGTAATGTGACCGTCTATAAGGCTCGACTTGTCGCTAAGGGTTATCGACAAGTTCAAGGAATTGACTACGATGAGACTTTCTCACCCGTAGCGATGCTGAAGTCTGTCCGAATCATGTTAGTAATTGCCGCATTTTATGATTATGAGATCTGGCAAATGGACGTCAAAACGGCATTCCTTAATGGCTTCCTCAAGGAAGAACTGTATATGATGCAGCCAGAAGGTTTTGTCGATCCTAAAGATGCTAACAAGGTATGCAAGCTCCAGCGCTCCATCTATGGGTTGGTACAAGCATCTCGGAGTTGGAACATTCGCTTTAATGAAGTGATTAAAGCGTTTGGGTTTGTACAGGTTTATGGAGAACCTGGTATTTACAAGAAAGTGAGTGGGAGCTCTGTAGCATTTCTCATATTATATGTGGATGACATACTGATAATGGGAAATGATATAGAACTCTTGGAAAGTGTAAAGGCCTACTTGAATAAGTGTTTTTCAATGAAGGACCTTGTAGAAGCTGCTTACATATTAGGCATCAAGATCTATTGAGATAGATCGATACGCCTCATAGGTCTTTCACAAAGCACATACCATGAAAAGATATTGAAGAAGTTCAATATGGATCAGTCCAAGAAGGGGTTCTTGCCTGTGTTACAAGGTGTGAGATTGAGTACGACTCAATGCCCAACCACGGCAAAGGATAGAAAAGAGATGAGTGTCATCCCCTATGCTTCAGCCATAGGCTCTATTATGTATGCCATGCTGTGTACCAGACCTGATGTGAACCTTGCCATAAGTTTGGTGGGTAGGTACCAAAGTGATCCCGGAGCAGAACACTGGACAGTGGTCAAGAATATACTAAAGTACCTGAAAAGGACAAAGGACATGTTTCTCGTATATGTAGGTGCCGAAGAGCTCGTTGTAAAGGGTTACGTCGATGCTAGCTTCGACACAAATCCAGACAACTCAAAGTCGCAAACAGGATACGTGTATGTTTTGAACGGAGGGGCAGTCAGCTGGTGCAGCAGCAAGCAAAGCGTCGTGGCGGCATCTACATGTGAAGCGGAGTACATAGCTGCTTCGGAAGCAGCAAAGGAAGGAGTCTGGATGAAGGAGTTCATCACCAACCTAGGAGTAATTCCAAGTGCGTCGGGCCTGATGACTCTATTCTGTGACAACACTGGAGCTATTGCCCTTGGGAAGGAGCCCAGGTTTCATAAGAAGACAAGACACATCAAGCGCCACTTCAACTCCATCCATTATTACATTCAGGAGGGTGATATAGATATTTGTAAAGTGCATACGGATCTGAATGTCGCTGATCCGTTGACTAAACCTCTCTCACGAGCAAAACATGATCAACACCAGAAAGCTATGGGTGTACAATTCATCACAATGTAACTAGATTATTGACTCTAGTGCAAGTGGGAGACTGTTGGAAATACGCCCTAGAGGCAATAATAAAATGGTTATTATTGTATTTCCTAGTTCATGATAATTGTCTATTGTTCATGCTATAATTGTGTTAACCGGAAACCGTAATACGTGTGTGAATGCATAGACCACAACATGTCCCTAGTGAGCCTCTAGTTGACTAGCTCGTTGATCAATAGATGGTCATGGTTTCATGACCATGGACATTGGATGTTATTGATAACGGGATCACATCATTAGGAGAATGATGTGATGAACAAGACCCAATCCTAAGCATAGCACAAGGTCCTGTAGTTCGTCTGCTAAAGCTTTTCAATGTAAAGTATCGTTTCCTGAGACCATGAGATTGTGCTACTCCGAGATACCGTAGGAATGCTTTGGGTGTGGCAAACGTCACAACGTAACTGGGTGGCTATAAAGGTGGACTACGGGTATGTCCGAAAGTGTCTGTTGGGTTGGCACGAATCGAGACTGGGATTTGTCACTCCGTGTGACGGAGAGGTATCTCTGGGACCACTCGGTAAGACATCATCATAATGAGCTCAATGTGACTAAGGAGTTAGCCACACGATGATGTATTACGGAACGAGTAAAGAGACTTGCCGGTAACGAGATTGAACAATGTATAGAGATACCGACGCTCGAATCTCGGGCAAGTATCATACCGATAGACAAAGGGAATTGTATACGGGATTGATTGAATCCCCGACATCGTGGTTCATTCGATGAGATCATCGTGGAGCATGTGGGAGCCAACATGGGTATCCAGATCCCGCTGTAGTGTACCGGGAGTGCCGGGAGGGTGCCGGAGGACCCCTGGGAGGGGTGTGACGACCGTAGGACTTTGTGGGCCCTTAGAGTAGGTCTACCAGCCCTTATTGGGCTGTCCAAGGCCTTCTAGAAAGGCCCATGCGGCTGGGATCAAGAGATAACGGGCAAAAGGGTTTTAAAGGAGGAGATCCACCTCCCTTGTGGGAGGTGGACTCTCCCCCTAGTTCGGACGAAGCTCTCCGCCTTGGAGGAGGGTCCAAGGCAGCCCTCCCTCTCCCTCCTCCTATATATATGCAAGGGTTTGGGCTGATTTGAGATACGACTTCTCTCTCTCTTGGCGCAGCCCTACCCTTCCTCTTCATGGTTCTCCGTAGCGCTTGGCGAAGCCCTGCCGGAGTTCACGTAGCTCCACCATCACCATGCCGTCGTGCTGCCGGAGCTCTCCCTAAACCTCTCCTTCCTCCTTGCTGGATCAAGGCATAGGATACGTCATCGGGCTGCACGTGTGTCGAACGCGGAGGCACCGTTGTTCGGCGCTGAGATCGGAATCCACCGCGATCTGAATCATGGCGAGTACGACTCCACCAACCGTGTTCTTGTAACGCTTCCTCTTAGCGATCTTCAAAGGTATGATGCAATCTCTCCCCTCTCGTTGCTGGTTTTTCCATGGATAGATCTTGGTGATCATAGGAATTTTTTGATGTACTACTACGTCTTCCAACAGTCCGCTCTTCCTCCTTTTGTTCTTCGCTCTCCTCCTCATCTTTTTCATCCAATAAGCTCACAGTGTCATCAATTTCTTCTTCCATAGATTCCTACAAAATATTAGTCTCTTCTTATATAGCGGAAACTTTCTCAATAAATTGATCAATATGGGCATTATATTCATAATTGGCATAACAATAACGAAGCATAGACAAATTTTGGGATCGGTAAACAACATCATCATAATCTTCATACTTTTCAAACAAAGCTTCAATTTCATAAGCACCCTTAAAAGCAACAAACTCTTCTATTTGTTCCACATCATATTAATCATATATACCATTAGCATAAGAAGCCAAGGTTTCATTATCATTAAATTTACATGAAAAGGGAAGGTGTTTAGCCTTCATCCTAGAGCAACGAGTAATATCATATCTCAAGCATAGATTCCAAGCATACCATTTCAACATATAAATTTGATCCCATAGAAGTTTCCCTTTTTGAGTCAAGCGATAATCCCTAAAGTATTCAAGTTGATCCAACGTGTATCCCATTATATAATTGAATGGGGTTTTCTTAGGATTATTAAAGTAGTGCATAATATCTTTCACATAACGAGCATCGAGGGTTTTAGGAGGTTCACCATCTCCATGAGTAGCAAGTAAACCTATTTTTTGGTATTTTGTGTTCCATATCCATAAATAAAGATAGAGAACAACTTATAACAACAAATAAAATCTACTTAGTGATACGGTAAACACGCACACACGAGAATATTCACCCCACGCTATTGCTCCCCGGCAACGGCGCGAGAAAAAGGTCTTGATAACTCACAAGTATAGGGGATCAATTGTAGCCTTTATCGATAAGTAAGAGTGTTGAACCCAATGAGGAGCTAAAGGTAGAACAAATATTCCCTCAAGTTCTATCAACCACCGATACAACTCTACGTACGCTTAATGTTCGCTTTACCTAGAAAAAGTATGAAACTAGAAGTACTTTGTAGGTGTAACAAGATAGGTTTGCAAGATAATAAAAAGCACACAAATAAAATCTAGGGGCTGCTAAGATAAAGAAACAACTAGGTTAGTTTAACGAGTGTGGAAAAGTGGTGGTAGGAGTTGCCGAATTATCCCTAGGCAATCGATAACTAGACCGGTCATCATTATTGCAATTTTATATGAGGGAGAGGCATAAGCTAACATACTTTCTCTACTTGGATCATATGCACTTATGATTGGCACGCTAGCAAGCATCCACAACTAATAAAGATCATTAAGGTAAAACCCAACCATAGCATTACAAGGTATCAAGTCCTCTTTACTCCCATATGCAACAACCCACATACTCGGGTTTATGCTTGTGTCACTCAAGCAACCCACCATAGGCAAATCATGAACACATTGCAACACCCCACAGTGAGGGTCCCTCACGCTTGCGCGACACGGAGAGCACCATAGGACAACACCAATAATAAAACAGGCAACTCAAACCAATCAAGATCATCAATCAACCCATAGGAGAACAAAAATCTACTCAGGTATCATAGGATGGCAACACATCATTGGATAATAATATGAAGCATAAAGCACCATGTTCAAGTAGAGGGTACAACGGTTGTGGAAGAGTGGACCGCTATCGATAGATGGGAGAAGGTGATGGAGGTGTTAGTGAAGATGACGAAGTTGTTGGAGTAGATCATCGTCATGATGATGGCCCCGGCGGCGTTCCGGCGCCACCGGGGGAGACGGGGAGAGAGCCCCCTCCTTCTTCTTCTTCCTTGACCTTCCACCTACATGGGAGAAGGGTTTACCCTAGGGTACATGGACTCCATGGTGGTGGAGGGGCAAGAGCCCCTCCGAGATTGGATCTCTCTCTATTTCCTTCTGTTTCTGTGCTCCCAGATTCTGGCCTTTCACCTTTTCGTAAATATCTAGAGATCCATAACTCCGATCGGGCTGAAAATTTGAGGGGATTTTTTTATAAAAATATCTTCCTTGCAGCAAAAGGACAGCTCCAACCGACCTAAGGGGTGGTCACAAGCCTGCCAGGCGTGTCTAGGGGGGTGGGACGCGCCTAGCAGGCTTGCCACCTCCTCGGGCATCGTCTCGCATTGATTCTTTTTTCCCAAAAATCACATATATTCTAATAAAATATCCGTAAGTTTTTATCGCGTTTGGACTTTGTTTGGTATGGATATTCTATGAAACAAAAAACATGCAACAAACAGGAACTGACAGTGGGCACTGGATCAATATGTTAGTCCCAAAAATAGTATAAAAAGTTGCCAAAAGTATATGAAAGTTGTAGAATATTGGCATGAAACAATCAAAAATTATATATATGATGTAGACGTATCACTTTGCGCAAGACCTGATGTCAGCCTTGCCATAAGTATGGTCGGAAGCTTTCAAAGTGATCCGAGAATGGAGCACTGGACGTCGATCAAGAATATCCTTAAGTACCTGAAAAGGACTAAGGAAATGTTTCTCGTTTACGGAGGTGATCAAGAGCTCGTCGTAAAGGGTTACATTGATGCAAGTTTTGACACTGATCCAGATGACTCAAAGTCGCAAACCGGATACATATTTAATCTCAATGGGGGAGCGGTAAGCTGGTGCAGTTCCAAGCAGAGCGTGGTAGCCGATTCTTCATGCGAAGCGGAGTACATCGCAGCCTCGGAGGCAACGAAGGAAGATGTCTGGATGAAGGAGTTCATGACAGATCTTGGAATAGTGCCTAGTGCACTGAATCTAGTGGATCGGTTCTGTGACAACACTGGTGCCATTGCTCTGGCCAAGGAACCAAGGTTTCACAAGAGGACCAGACACATAAAGCGGCGCTTCAGTTCCATCTGTGAGTACATCAAGGTGGAGGACATAAATATTTGCAAAGTGCACACGCATCTGAATGTTGCATCCCATTGACTAAACCTCTTCCAAGGGCTAAACATGATCAACACCAGAACTATATGGGTGTTAGATTCATTACAATGTAAATCACATAGTAATATGAGCTAGATTATTGACTCTAGTGCAAGTGGGAGGTTGTTGGAAATATGCCCTAGAGGCAATAATAAATAGTTATTTTTATATTTCCTTGTTCATGATAATCGTTTATTATCCATGCTGTAATTGTATTGGTTGGAAACACATTGCATGTTTGGATACATCGGCAACACTTTGTCCCTAGTATGCCTCTAGTAGACTAGCTCGTTGATCGAAGATGGTCAAGGTTTCGTAGACATTGACATGAGATATCATTTGATAACAGGATCACATCATTGGGAGAATGATGTGATGGACAAGACCCAAACTTAAACATAACATTTGATCGTGTCAGTTTATTGCTATAGTTTTCTACATGTCAAGTATCTGTTCCTATGACCATAAGATCATGCAACTCACTGACACCGGTGGAGTACCTTGTGTGGATCAAACATCGCAACGTAACTGGGTGACTATAAAGGTGCTCTACAGGTATCTCCGAGGGTGTCTGTTGAGTGGGCATGGATCAAGACTGGGATTTGTTACTCCGTGTGACGGAGAGGTATCTCAGGGCCCACTTGGTAATAAAACATCACAACAAGCCTTGCAAGCAAAGTGACTAATGTGTTAGACACATGATCTTGTATTACGGAACGAGTAAAGAGACTTGCCGGTAATGAGATTGAACTAGATATAGAGATACCGATGATCGAATCTCGGGCAAGTAACATACCGAAGAACAAAGGGAACATTATACGAGATTAACTTAATCCTTGACATAGAGGTTCAGACGATAAAGATCTTCATAGAATATTTAGGAACCAATATGGGCACTCAGGTCATGCTATTGGTTATTGACCGTAGAGGTGTCTCATTCATGTTTACATAGTTCTCGAACCCGTAGGGTCTGCACACTTAAGGTTTGGTGACGTTTTGGTATAGTAGAGTTACAGATGTTGGGGACCGAAGGTTGTTTGGAGTCCTAGATGAGATCCTAGACATCACGAGGAGCTTCTCAATGGTCCGGAGGTAAAGATTGATATATATGAACTCATGTTTTGGTCACCGGAAAAGTTTCGGACTCATCGGTAGTGTATCGGGAGTGCCGAGAGGGTACCAGGGGACCATCGGGAGGGGTCTCTCGACCCAAAGGGCCTCATGAGCTGTGGGAGGAGTCAAACCAGCCCTTAGTGGGCTGGACGAACCCCCCACTTGGGCCCATGCGTCTAGAGGTGAAAAAAACCAAGAGGTCGAAGTGTTTTCCATGTAGGGGAGGAGTCCTACTCCTAGTAGGATTGGAGGTGGACTCCTCCACCTCCTTCGGTCGAAGCCCTCCTTGAAGGAGGGGCCAAGTCAGCCTCCCCTCCCCCTCCTCCTATATATACTGGAGTTTTTAGGTCAGCCAACACATGAAAAGCCATGTGTTCTCCTCTTCCCTCTAGATCTTAGTTTCTCCTCTAGATTGTTCCGACGGTACTTGGCGAAGCCTTGTCGGAATAGTTCCACCACCATCGCTGCCATACAGTTGCTCTGCCCAAGAACTCATCTACCTCTCCGCCCCCTCTTGCTGGATCAAGAAGGCGGAGATCTTCATCGAGTTGTACGTGTGCCGAACGTGGAGGTGCCGTCCGTTCGACACTAGATCGGGACGGATCATGATTGGATCGCGGCACGCTTGGCGATTTAGATCACGAGTATATTCGACTACATCAACCGCGTTTCTTAACACTTCCCGCTTAGCAATCTACAAGGGTATGTAGATCCACTCTCCCTCTCGTATATGCTCATCACCATGGATAGAACTTACGTGTGCGTAGGAAAGTTTTTTGTTTCGCATGCAACGTTCCCCAACAATGCACCTCTAATCCTAGAGGGCAGAGAACCTTCTTTGCTTCGTATGTAGTGTCAGGAAATTCGTTATCCTTTGGAAGCTTATTCTTCATTATTTTCAGTAAGTTTTCAAATCCCTTGTCAGATAAACCATTCTCTTCCTTTCATTGCAGTAATTGCACTGTGGTACCGAGCTCTGTGTTGCCATCTTCGCACTTTGGATACAACCCTTTTTTGTGATCCTCTAACATGCAATCGAACTTGAACTTCTCCCTTTCACTTTCGCATTCTCTCTATGCATCAACAATGACCCGACAATGATCATCATCGGGCACATCTGGTGCCTCTTGATCTTCAACCTCCCCCGTTGCAGTATCACCATATTCAGGGTACATCGGACGATAGCTGTCATCATCCTCTTCTTCTTTGTTGTCTTCCATCATAACCCCTCTTTCTCCGTGATTGGTCCAAACATTATAGTGTGGCATGAAACCCTTCTGAAGCAGGTGGAAGTGAAGGGTTTTAGAGTTGGAGTAATCCTTCGTATTCCCACAGACAGTACATGGACAATACATAAAACCATTTTGCTTGTTTGCCTCAGCCACTTCGAGAAAATTATGCAGACCCTCAATGTACTCGGAGGTGCGTTGGTCACCGTACATCCATTGCCGGTTCATCTACGTGCATTATATAATTAAATGTATCAAAAACATTACAGAACATCATCAATAGAGAAGTGATCAAATTAATACAAGTTCATCGTCACATTAAAACCAAAGTACAGTAGTGATCAAATATTGTTACTGAAAAATAATATACCAAACCTTTTAGAACACTTGTGAAGTTGGTGCATCGCCAAACCTAATAAAGTATTGGGGAAAATGTAGATTCGAGGTCGAGCCTAGAAAGGAGAAAATTTAAGTGTGGCTGCGGCATTTCATCAAACACCTCATGTGCATAGTAGGTGAGAACAGAGAGCAACACACCTCCAAAACGCACTCCGGCCAAAAAACAGAGGAGTGAGCGGGTAGGGGCGAGCATATATATAGGCGTTGTATAAGTCCTAGTTGGAGGCTAGAACCGGGACTAAAGGTGCCTCTTTAGTCCCGGTTCGAGCCACCAACCGGGACTAAAGGGGTTGGGTCAGACGAACCGAGACTGGTTCCTGCCGAGGCCCGGCCGGCGTCCTGGCCGCTCGAACCGGGAATGATGCACCCATTGGTCTCGGTTCGTAACCAAACCGGGACTAATGCAATATTCTGACCCATTTTAAAGCCCTGTTTTCTACTAGTGTATGTCACCAATTTTTCTCAAGACTTATAGATGCCTAACATCATTCGTCTGCATAATTTTCGAAAAGGGGATGGTCCCGGCCTCCGCATCATATCGTGCACACATCCATATCATCCCCTCTGCATATTAGAGAAAAGAACTTCAAATTAGAAGTACATGCGCTTACATTCTTTGGGATATCTCTACGCTTTTGCTTGCATTTATGTTGGTAAGGTGGAAGTTTTTATTCTATATTAGTACTTAAACGAATTGGTAATTAGTTTTTATCTGGTACACATCCTGGCATTTCATTAATGATGAGGTAAAGATGTTCTTTCAGTCTGCGAATTATTACTCCCTCCGATCCAAAAAAGTGTCTCGTCTTTGAACTAAAGACACTTTTGTTTCTATAGGAGGGATTACACATTTGGGAAATGTTTATATACGGTGCGCCGGCTGAGTGTTGGGCCGGTCGCACGTTGTCCACTAGATCTGATCAAATCGTACGTCTTTGCAAGTCTTATCTGCTTTGCAGGTCCGCTTCTTCCTCGCTTCCTTCCTTTTGTTTTCTCGGTGTGTAGCACTTCTCCGCTCCGGCCAGGAGCCATGGCCATAGGTGACCTCCCCTCGCACCTGCACCAGCCCATGTGACCTCGCCAGCGCCGGCGATGCCGCCCGTCTGCTGCTGCGTGAAGCCCCTCCACAAACACGTGGCCATGTTTATCATTTTTGTTTGCTCGTTTCAGCCATGACCAGAGCTGTGGCAGGTGTCGGCGAAGCTGAGATGGGCACATAACCCCGGCGAGCGGCGACGATCACCGGCCCTGGAGAACGGTGCCAAGCCCCTGCGCTGCTGTCGCCTCTACGCAGTGTCTCCGGTCGTCCTTGTCGCCTGCTGCCATGGTTGTGCTCGCGCGTATACAAGTGTTGCAACCGTCGACTAAAAAAGCTTCAAACGTTCTTGAAAAAAGCTTCAACCATAAATAGAAAAAGCTTCAATCAGATCTGCCCAGCAAGGAAAGCTGCAACCGTAGTTGCATTTTGCTACTACCGACTATTTTTTTGCTACATCCATCAAGGCGGTGTTGCGACCTCGCAGGACGACGACGGCGATTTTGCTACAACCACATTTTTGCTGCATCCGTTGCCAAAAATTGCTACATCGTTGCTTCTGTTTTTGCTACATTGACGTTTTTTGCTGCATGGCTCGATCTGACGGTCATCGGACTTCGATCCGATGGCTCGCACGTGACTGGCCGAAAGTTTCGGCCGGCGCGCCGGCGCAGATCAGTTCCCTACACATTTGCATCTTCCTTCTTGCCTGTAGCTTTATACCATCAGATTTTGCATATCGTTGGTCAGTCAAAGTTTCACACTTTGCTCTTCTAAGGCAGATACTTTCGACTAGCATTACTGGCACTGCGAAACACTGGGTGCATTGGATGCATGCTAGATCGATATTATTGGCTGAATATTGTTTTCTTGTATACCTTCAACCGTTCTGAAAACTGATGGTGTATATACTCCACGTGATAATCCTTGGGCTCCTACTTTTATGTTAGCTAAGCTAGATGTGGGTGAACTTCCTCTTGGCCATCTCCACATATTTTTGCTACTCTCTTGATTAGTTCCTGGTCCTTCACCCTAATGTTAGCATCAGATATTATTGGGTACTTGGCATTGTATCTACACTTTGTTACATCGCAAAAAAAAATCTACACTTTGTTATCCTAAAGGAATTTTATTTCTGTGTCCCTGGTTCGTTAGTTGTATTCATTCATCCCCACGTTCTTAACTTTTGCTCACTATTTCCCACTCCCTTGCCCGAAACCCTCAGAACAGGTTACAACGGACGTTGCCGTTGGGTCAATGCCTCTGACCATTAACTCTGACGAGTGGGGCCGCTCCCGCGCATGCAACTGACCGCGGTCGTGGGGTAGCATGAGTCCATGGGACATGCCCGAAACATCCCATCATATAAATAGGGGGAACCATGTCCCGACGCATCACCCTTACCATTTCCCCCATATCCCCTCCCAGCCGCATCGTCTTCCTCTCCCCCACCACGTCATCTCGCTTTCCTCCACTGCCTCCACCGCACCGTCTCACTCTCCCCCACCACATCCTCCTCCTCACCTTCATCGCCTCCATCTGTCCGATGGCGGATGCTCGTGGCGACGCCAGAGCAGCGACCGAATATCTAGTAGTGGAGTTGCAGGGCGCTGTGACCGCGGATGAAGTGAAGGACATTGGCGGCGTCCATGACGGTGCAGGGAAACTCGCAACCACTGCGGATGTGGATAAGGAGGTGGCGGGCTCTGCCTTAGCGCTGCCAGAGCTGAAGGTGACGGCATCGAGTGGCGCAGTCCATCCTGAAAGCACATTTGCTCCCTTGGTGGTTTTGGTAATTAATAACAACATATAGGTCATTGAACTAATGTTTCCACTAAGTATATTTCAGGAAATGTTCAATGAGAGGATTGGCAAAAAGGAAATTGTGGAGAAACCCCAAGATGCAAAGAAATAAGTTGGCCAAGCTTCAAGCAAGAGGACTCTACATTTTATATTTGTGAGAAATCACTTTAAGTCATAGGAAAGCCAATACTATTAAAAGGGGGTAAGGTTTTGTTGGTGAACAATATGCTCAAACATGCACAAGTGATAGTCGCCAAAAACATCCACAAAACTCTCCCATCAAGGTCTATTCTATACCCAACACTCAAAATCAGTGCAACTAACTATACCATTTTGGTGCCACCGATTCCAGAACCTAGACAGACTCTACCAAACCCTTGTTGGAAATATGCCCTAGAGGCAATAATAAATTAGTTATTATCATATTTCCTTGTTCATGATAATCGTTTATTATCCATGCTATAATTGTATTGATCGGAGACTTAAATGCATGTGTGGATACATAGACAAAACCATGTCCCTAGTATGCCTCTAATGGACTAGCTCGTTGATCAAAGGATGGTTAAGGTTTCCTAGCCATGGACATGAGATGTCATTTGATAACGGGATCACATCATTAGGAGAATGATGTGATGGATAAGACCCAAACTATAAACATAGCATATGATCGTGTCAGTTTATTGCTACTGTTTTCTGCATGTCAAGTATATGTTCCTATGACCATGAGATCATGCAACTCACGGATGCCGGAGGAGTTCCTTGTGTGTATCAAACGTCGCAACGTAACTGGGTGACTATAAAGGTGCTCTACAGGTATCTCCGATGGTGTCTGTTGAGTTGGCATGGATCGAGACTGGGATTTGTTACTCCGTGTAACGGAGAGGTTTCTCGGGGCCCACTCGGTAATGCAACATCACAATAAGCCTTGCAAGCAATGTGACTAATTGTTAGTTACGGGATCTTGTATTACGGAACGAGTAAAGAGACTTGCCAGTAACGAGGTTGAACTAGGTATGGAGATACCGACGATCGAATCTCGGGCAAGTAACATACCGAAGAACAAAGGGAACGATATACGGGACTAACTGAATCCTTGACATAGAGGTTCGACCGATAAAGATCTTCGTAGAATATGTAGGAACCAATGTGGACGTCCAGGTCCCGCCATTGGTTATTGACTGTAGAGGTGTCTCAGTCATGTCTACATAGTTCTCGAACCCACAGGGTCTGCACACTTAAGGTTCGGTGACGTTTCGGTAGTGTAGAGTTATGTATGGTGGTGACCGAAGGTTTTTCGGAGTCCCGGATGAGATTCCGCATGTCACGAGGAGCTCCGGAATGGTCCCGAGGTAAAGATTCATATATAGGAAGTCCCAGTTTGGTTTCCGGAAAAGTTTCGGGCTCATCGGTAGTGTACCGGGAGTATCGGTAGTGTACCGGGAGTGCCGGTAGTGTACCGGAGGACCTCCGGGAGGGGTATTTCGACCCCAAGAGGTCCATGGGCTGTGGGAGAATAATAACCAGCCCTTAGTGGGCTGGGAAAACAGCCACAAAGGCCCATGGCGTAGGAGAGAAAGTCCTAAAGCAAAAAGTGGAAAATCAGCCAATAAGAGGCAATCCTACTCCAACTAGGATTGGAGGTGAAGTAGGATTGCTCCCACCTCCTATTTCGGCCGACCCAAAGGCCTTGGCTGCCTCTCCTCTCCTCTCCTCCTATATATACTAGTGGATTGGGTGGTTTTTGGACAGAATTTCCGGCCACGTGCTACCCGTTTCACCGGTGCACAGTTTCTCCTCTAGATCGGTTTTCCGCAGCGCTTAGGCGAAGCCCTGCCGGAATCACTCCACCACCATCACCGGAGCGCCGTCACGCTGCCGGTGAACTCTCTCTCCTCTCCACCTCCTCTTGCTGGATCAAGATGGTGGAGATCGTCATCAAGCTGCACGTGTGCTGAACGTGGAGGTGTCGTCCGTTCGGCGCTAGATCGGAAGGACCGTGATCGAGATCGCGAGAAGGTTCGTGATTGGATCACGGAACGGATCGTGATGAGTTCGCGGGATAGATCGTGATCAAGATCGTGAGACGGATCATGATGAGATCGCGGGACGGATCGTGATGAGTTCACGGGACGGATCGTGATTGGATCGTGGGACGGATCGTGATGAGATCGCGGGACGCTCGGCGATTTGGATCGCGAAGATGTTCGACTACACCAACCGCGTTTCTTAACGCTCCCCGCTTAGCGATCTACAAGGGTACGTAGATCCACTCTCCCTCTCGTAGATGCTCATCACCATGGATAGGTTTGCGTGTGCGTAGGAAATTTTTTGTTTCCCATGCGACGTTCCCCAACAACCCTAGCCACTTCGGTGCAACCGATTCCATACCGGTGCCACCGAGTTTAGGTTGCCAACTTTCTGCTACGCAAATTCACATTTTCGGTTCCACCTTGAATGTTGGATCGGCGTCACAAGATTGGAAATCTGACCGTTGGTCACCTTATCAGTGCAACCGAGAATTGTATATCGGTCCCTCCGAGATTAAAAAGTTGCCACCTTTTGGTCACTTCGGTACCATCGAGATTCACACATCGGTGTCACCGAGTTGGTCATTTTGTGTGTAACAGTTGGATTTTTGGGGATGCCTATATATACCCCTTCACCACCACTCACTCGAAAGAGAAGCACTCAGAACTATTCCATACCTATCCTATCAGATTTTCTGAGAGAGAACCACCTACCCTTGTGTTGAGGTCAAGATCTTCCACTCCAATCATATGGATCTTGATTTCTAGCCTCCCCAAGTTGCTTTCCACCAATCCTATCTCTTCTACCAAGCCAAACCTGTGAGAGAGAGATTGTGTGTTTAGGAGTCTATCATCTTGAAGCACAAGAGGAAGGAGTTCATCATCATTACCGAGCCTATTACCTTTTGGAGGGTGGTCCCTCCTAGATTGGTTAGGTGTCGCTTGGGAGCCTCCTACTTCATGTTGTGGAGTGAACCAAGAAGTTTGTAAGGGCAAGGAGATCGCCTACTTCATGAAGATCTACCCATAGTGAGGCTAGTCCTTCATGGATGGAGGCCGTATGGAATAGTCAAGGTTGCTACTTCGTGGACCCTTTTGGGTGGAGCTCTCCATGGACTCTCGCGACCGTTACCCTCCGTGGGTTGAAGACTCCATAAACGTGGATGTACGATAGCGCCACCTATCGGAACCACGGGAAAAAATCAACGTGTCTAGAATTGCGTTTGATATTCCTACCCTATCCCTTCTATACATGCTTGTTGTTACTTTCCGCTGCTATATACTCTTAGACTTGCATGTGTAGGGTGTAGTTGACTTGCCATGAAATGCTAAAAACTGTCAACCCTAAAATTTGGTATAGGCAAAACCTTTAATTGGTCAAGTAGTCTAATCACCCCCCCCCCTCTAGACCTACTTTCGATCCTACAAGTGGTATTAGAGCTTTGGTCTCCATTGCTTAGGTCTCACAACCTAGGAGAAGTATGGCGTCTAGTGAGGGAAGTTATCACCGTAGAGGTCCGTACTTTCATGCCACTAATTTTGCTAGTTGGAAGCATAAAATGAAAATGCATATTCTTGGTCATAACCCTGCCATTTGGGCTATTGTTCGTGTTAGCTTGCAAGGTGAATTCTTTGCGGATGGACAGGAACTGGATCGTGAAGCGACCACGGATGAATTGAAGATGTTGCAATACAATGCTCAAGCATCTGATATTCTCTTCAACTGCTTATGCCCCGAAGAATTCAACAAAATCAGCCGTCTTGAGAATGCAAAGGAGATTTGGGATACTTTGGTTGATATGCACGAAGGAACCGAGTCCGTGAGAGAATCCAAGTTATATGTTCTTCAAGGTCAACTTGACAAGTTCAAGATGAAGGATGGTGAAGGAGTCGCAGAGATGTACTCTAGGCTAGCTCTCATCACCAATGAGATTGTCGGCTTAGGATGCGAAGAAATGACTGACAAATTTATCATCAAGAAGATACTTAGAGCTTTGGATGAGAGATACAACACCGTGTGCACATTAATCCAAATGATGCCAAACTACAAAGATCTCAAGCCTACGGAAGTGATTGGAAGGATTGTTGCTCATGAGATGACACTCAAAGATAAAGAAGAGCTTCATCACAAGTCTAGCGGCTCTTACAAAGCCACAAGTGATGCTCCCGCAACTTCAAGCAACAACCTTGTCACCAATGAAGAGATAAGCCTCATGGTCAAGAAATTCAACAAGCTCTACAATAATAGAGGCAAAGAAAGAAACTCCAACTCAAGATATGAAGAGAAGCGTTCGTCAAGTCGTGACCGCAATTGCTACAATTTTGGGAAGCCCGGACACTACTCAAATGAGTGCACGGCTCCCTACAAAAGAACCGAAGAGTCACCTCGAAGACGAAGCTCAAGGAATGAATCACCTCAAAGAGAGAGAAGGAGTAGAGATGATTGTTATGAACAAAGACACTCAAGGAGAAGTAGAGATTCGGAGAAGAAGGACAAGTACACCAAGAGCTACACAAGAAGAAAACATCAGACTCATGTTGGTGAATGGGTTTCCGGCTCCGACTCCGACAACAACTCTGAGAAAAGCTATCACTCCGACTCCGACTATAGTCAAGATGATGGTGTTGTCAGAATTTCTCTAGTGACTACCAACTCCTACGACCTATTTGATTCACCAAATGAAGGGAGTGGAAGTTGCTTCATGGCTAAAGGGCCCAAGGTATCACACCCCGAGTATATTGATTTTGATAGTGATGAAGATGATCTACTTTGTGATGATGACTTGCTTTGTGATAAAACTAGTGATATTGATCAAAATGAACTTGATAATTCTCATGCTAGTCAAGATAAGTCAATTGATGATGATAAGATGAAAATAGAACAACTAACTAAAGAACTAAACACTCTTAAGTTAGCCCATGAATCTACTCTCGAAGATCATAGAGAGCTTGTGAGAACTCGTGAGAAGCTACGCTTTGAGAAGCTCAACCTGGAGCAAGAGCATGAGTTTCTCAAAGCTATCAATGACGATCTCCGAAAGAAGACCTTGTCTTATCTAGCCAAACGACTACTCTTGTCTACTTTCATGCCTGAAGTTAAAACTAAGCAATCTAGTGACAAAGGCAAGAAAGATTCTTCATCTAGTAGCAACAATAAAAGTGATAAATCCAATGATGTTGCTTCTAGTAGTTCTATTGATTCCACTAATGATGTTTCTCTTAGCCAAGTTACACTTGAGCAAGAAAATGCTTTATTGAAAGGAATTATAGAAAAAGGTATCTACAAGAGTCTTGCCGGATGTAAGCAATTTGAGGAAATTTTACGCAAGCACGGAGGATACCGGAAGAATCGTGATGTTGGCTACTTCAATGCTAATGGAGTTGAGTGGGAAGAAGGTCAATATCCCAAGTCCAAGTTTGTTCCTCAAAAGGAGAAGTATGAAAATACTCTTCCCAAGGGGACAAAAACTCAAGATGACTTTCCACCACAAGACCACAAGCTCAAGGGCAAGAACAAGCTTCAATAGGACATTGACTCATATGAAGATGAACCCCTAGCTTTGGTGGAGTGGGTTCCCAAATCTACTTCAAGCTCAACTACTACAAAGGCTACTTCAACACCAAGGATCCCCATCAACTTGATGTGGGTTCCCAAGAAAAAGAACTAGTAAGTTCTTGAGGGGTGACTCCGCAAATGAAATTCATTCACATTCATTGATTGGCAATAACTTTTTGCACTCAACATCAACTCAATGCAATAGTTCAAGGAGTCACACATTCCCTCAAAGGTAAGCAAGGGACAAGGTAATCAACAAATCAATGGACATCATAACACATGCTTTGCACTCCATGTCCATAGATATCCTTGTATTTGTCTCTTGTATGTTGGGACTAACCCATGTAGGTGAGAAGAGTAAGGAAACAACAAGGATGCTCCCAACTCTTGGTGATCTTCATCAACATTGAGCATCCACAACTACCTCACCAACATGAAGTCTTCATCGACAAAACCCAAGGTTAGTTTATCCCTCTTATGGGGGGATGTCACATTAAGGGGGAGCTTTACTCTAATTCTTGAGTCGGAGCATATTTTAGTATGTGACAACATTAAATGCTTTATGAAAAAGTGGTAACCCCACTTGTTCTTAAACGATGAGTATGACCTATGATCAAGTACTATTACTTGGCTCCTAAGTCAAATACTCATATATATAGATGGCTTTGTCATCGCCCAAGTGCTTGTTAGATGCTAGTATGTTTGTGCATGTTCGTCATGATTTATTTTGACATCTTATAGTGTGAGCATGTTGGTCTGCATTTATTTTCTCATTTGAGGATATCCAATTGTTGCTATTTTGGCTTTTGATTTATCTTTTGCCAATTGGATGGACAAGAATGCCTAGGACCACTCCTTAGCTATCTATGCTTTCTCATATCATATTCCATTCATGCTGCATCACAAAATTTGAACAAGTGCTTTTCGATCCCTTTGTGCATGGACCACTTGGAGTTCCGTATCGACAAGGACTGACCATTAAAACCTCCCAAGGGCAACTCAGTGGAACCAACACCACAATCTCGGTCTCACCGATTGCCTAGGGTTGATCCGGTTTTTCAATCTTGGTACCACCGATTCCATTTTCTTGGTTACACCGAGTGTCCCTATCAGCTGACAGTTGAGGCACTCGGTGACACTAAAAACTTAGAATCGGTGTCACCGACAGTGGTGGGTATATAACTCTGGACCCCGAAGTTTTGAAATTTCATCTTCATACGTCGCGCTCCAAAACCCTAAGCTGCCGCTCCAAAGACCCCTGGTCATCGCCCTTGACTTCCCGAGCTCCTCCGCCGCTGGGAATCGCCGCCGTCGACATAATCTTCACAAACATCGCCGCCATAGAGGATCCGTGCCAAGCTAGGGTATGGATTCAATCTCTAGTGCGCTCCCATTCCGATTCTTGCGCATTGGACCTTGTTTTCTCTATAAGCCACCTATTGCTCATACATCTATCCACTAGAAACTGCAAAATCTCAAGGTAGATGAATTTTTAAGGGTTTTGCTGTCCGCCCGATACATCTCAGTGGAACCAAAACGAAAATATCGGTCTCACTGATATACTTTTCTATGTTGCTGAGAACTGACTCGGTGGGACCTAGTGGCTCTTTTCGGTCCTACCGAAAAGGCTGCCAAGTTCCTGCTAAGGAGTTGGTTTGTCTCGGCCCCACCGAAAATTTCATTTCGGCTGTACCGATATGTATGTGACAAATTGCAAAACTTTTTAAAAACTCATTGCTCCAATTTCAAAAATAGCCTCATTTTGTGATGACTCATCTCCTTCTACTCATCTACACTCTATTCATAGGGTCAGCATGTCAGGTTCAGAAGACAGTCAGAACAGGTCAGAGCAGAGAGCAGACATGAGTTCAGGCACAAGCCTAGAGCCTAGTTCATTCTCAGATCCAGGCACCCCCAGATCACATGGGTTACCCAAGGCTGCCACCAGAACCAGAAAGAGGTTGAACTCAGAAGAAGAAGATTCAGTCTTTTTCCCTGAGGAGGTTCTTGCCAAGAAGCAAGAGAAGGCTACAAAGAAAGTTGCAACTAAAGCTACTTCCTCTAGAAGGGTTGTCAGCAAAATATATGCACCAGCTTCAACCTTCAAGGCTTATGCAAGAGCAACTATTTCAGTTGATGCCCCCAAGAAAGCTATGCCTAAGAAGGGAGGGGAGAAAAAGGCCAGGAAGAGGATCATTCATGTGACTGACAGGCCTACCTCCATGTTTGAGGATCCAGAAGCTGCTGCTGCTGAGGAAGAGGAGGTTGAGCCAGCTGCAAAGGCTCCTCCCAAGAAGAAGGCAAAGAAGTTGATGTCTGATGCTATTCCCAAAACCAGCACATCCAAGAAGGCTGCTGAGAAGCCCAAGAGGAACACCAGGCAGATTCCAGCCTCTGAGAAGAACAAAGGGACTGCCTCCAAAGCTGAAGTTGATGATGATCTGACAACATTAATGAAGCTTAGACCACACCTCCCTGTTTATAATGCCAACCATCCAATAGCTGAGGACATGAAGAAGAGGAAGGACTCAGGACTGAGGGCATGGAGAGCTATTGATCCTTATGCCCAAAGAAAGAAAATAGCTGTGGACTACAGGTTCTATACCAAGGAGCAGCAGGACTTCTATGTGTCTCTGCTCTTTGACAAGAGTCCAGCTGTCAGCGAGATGCGATACGTTGATTGGAAGTACATCAAGGAGAATGAGGACTACTTTCCAAGTGTCCAGGACAACTTCTATTGCATTGGTCTTGATGAACTCATAGCCAGAGAATTCACATCATGGAATGACGAGATGATCATGTAGTTCCACTCCACTGCACACTTCTATGGAGATGTTAGAATTGTGTGGATGACTGAAGGTGCCCGATATGAATCAACTGTTGAGTAATGGGAAGATATCTTAGGAGTTCCTGAAGCACAGGATGGTGACCTAGATGTCTACTCAGAATCCAAGGCTAGTCACAATGCTATGGCCAACATGTATAAGAAGATCCCTGCTAACAAAGTGAAGTCTCATCAGCTAGGGTCCATTTACTTTCTCCAGGTTGGCCTATGCACTATCAACACCATTCTGAGGCATACCCTGATGCCCAAGTCTAGATATGACAAGATGATCCGAGGCCACTCCATCAACTTGTTGATCCATCTTGACACACACACCAGGATTAGAGTCATGGACTTGATTGTAGAGACAATCAAGAGGGTTGCTGCTGATCAGAAGCGCTCATGTTATTATGCAACCTACATCTAGATGCTCATGAACTCAAGACTTGAGAAGCACATCTTTGCTCTAGATCATCCACATTTGCCCCTACAGCCAGATCTCGAGGTGATGGATGCTGATCATCCCACTTCTACTGCAGCTCAGGAAGCAGCAGAGGTAGCAAGATCCACTAGTGCTCAAGCCCCTCGATCCAGGAGCGAGCAAATGGATTTGCCGATATCATTTGTTAGGAGCATGAAAAAGGACATTAAGGGGATTATGGACAACCAGAACAGTCTTGTCAGGATCTTTGAGACCAGAATCAAGACCCTTACTGATAAAGTGGATGGGCTGACGAAGATAGTCACAGAACTTCAGCATGAAGTTGACTCCGTGAAAATCCCTCGTGACGAGGATATGTACCTAGGGTAGGGTCCTAGGCACGGCCCACATACCCTACCTAAGGACACCACATGGGAAGACTTGAAGATCAAGCATGAACTTCCGAGTGGATCCCTCGAGATGTTCAAAGCCACTCGACAGCTATCCACTCGGAGACTCTCGCTCTCATTCGGCAGTCGCGTGTCACTCGGAAGACCTCGCTTTCACTCGACGCCAGAAGACCAGGAGCCACCATCAAGAGCCCAACGGGCAGACGCTGGTGCAATGGTCATTAGTAACTTTTATTACGTACGTTACCTATAATGGCAGACTTTAAACCCCACGACCAGACCCTTTGACGCGGGGCAATTATGAGGGGCAACGAACTCTATATAAGCCACCCCTCCCCTCCTGCACAAAGGTTCGAGACCATTGTAATCTCAACATTCCACACAACATAAAGCTCCCGAGCACTAAGACGTAGGGCTATTACCTCCACGAGAGGGGCCTGAACTCATACATCTGTGTGTACACCCTCGCCGTAGCTAGGACTCTGCCCCCTTCGTACCCCTACCATCTACTGTCAGGCTCGTTCCCACGATAGTTGGCGCCCACCGTGGGGCCGATGTCTAAGCAACTTCTGGCGAGGTTGCGATTTTCATCCTTCGACATGTCTTCCGGCAGTGTTTTTGCTCTGGGCCACGAGATCCGTTTCGGAGCGCTTGCCTTCATCGTCGACGATTCGGCATGGCTCCAGGAAGCGCCTCTTGATGTCGAGGCGCTCCCGGTCCGTGGGGCCGCACACTTCCGTGCGAGTCCCTGTGGCGTGTTGCTGAGATAGCCGTCGACCCCCTACGTGTCGGCTCCTCTCGCTGTTCGCGGTCGCAAGCGGTCCGGCCGCTCACACTCCAGCGGTGGGTCAAACACGTAGCAGCGCATCAAACTTCTCCACAGGTTGCAACACTCGAGCCCGCCGAGTCCCTTCACGGCGTGTTCGAGTCGGATTCCGACCCGTCGGATGTGCCTTCCGAGTGCGAAAGCTGCGACCCTACAGCAGATTTCTTGATGGCCGGATCTCATCAGAGTTCACCGCTTGGTTTAGGCCATGGCAAGCGTGAGGCTGGAGGCCCGTTGAACGAGCAGCTACGTTAGGATGAGGAGGTTCTTCATACTCCCATCATCGGCATGATTGACGAGGCCCAAGCTTTGGAGGTCGTGCGCATTCGTCTCGAAGAGCTCCAAGCAGAGATTGACGAGCACGCTCGCCAGCGCCCGCCGCGCCCCAATCGATGTTATCAACAACTGTTTCCGACTAGATCTCACGATGCCGTTGAGGTATACCGAACTCCTGTGCTAAATGTTGTTGCTGCTGCTAGGATAGTGGATTCCATTCAGCTGTCCTGGTCAGAGGCTGGTAGAGGGCTGTTGCAGATCAGAGCGCTATTGGATGCAGCACAACGTCAGAATTCAGCAATTTCTCAGTCCTGTATAAGGATATACAACAATTCACCCAAGGCAGAGACCGTTCTGTCGGCACACAGCCCTGGATCGCCTTTCCATCATTGAGGCGGCGGTTTTCATGAATTACAAGACAGAGATCAACATCACCACGAAGACCACCGACGAGTGCCCACTCCTCCACGGAGTGGTCCATACGTGCCCCGACGCCAGGACGACACGCGCTCCTTCGGTAATGAGCGGAATGTGGACTGTGATGCCCGCGCCTACCTTGTTCAAAAGCGGATCGATAAGAGCAGAGCCTACAAAAGCTGACCAGCCACAGTACCAGCTCCAATAGCTCCATCAGCTCCATCAGTGACCACTCCAGCTCCATCTACGACATCTGTAGAGATCTTCGCCGACGCCGTCATCTCGACTCCTTCATCAACAACCGGAGGAGATGTGCCCAAGAATGCTTAGATATATGCCTTTGCACTTTTTGGTAACTTGTTGCCAAAGGGGGAGAAGTGTATATAGATCTATAGGCTTCGAGCGAGAGAGATATTTGTCTTTTTACTTGCTTTTCAAAAACATTTGGTCCTTTTTGTTTGATATGAGATACTTTTGTGTTTGTGTTATGCTACTATGTTATGGGTGATGCTACTATTTCTTATCATCTTAATGATCATGAGATGATCATTCACCCTTACTTATGTGTGTTGTGCCATGTTATTCACTCTAATTATTCTCGCACACCACCAAGTTGTATGTGACATGGAAGAAGTGCCCCATATACCTAATCAATTGTGCATTTGCATTCAAACGCAAATTCAAAATAATGCACAAATTTAGGGGGAGCTCTTGCTTGTCACATACCTCTGAAAGCAACGATTAATCTCATTGATTTTATCATATGTCGAAGCTTTGATCTATATGTTGTCATCAATTACCAAAAAGGGGGAGATTCAAAGCACATTTGCTCCCTTGGTGGTTTTGGTAATTAATAACAACATATAAGTCATTGAACTAATGATTCCACTAAGTATATTCAGGAAATGTTCAATGAGAGGATTGGCAAAAAGGAGATTGTGGATAAACCCCAAGATGCAAGGAAATAAGTTGGCCAAGCTTCAAGCAAGAGGACTACATTTTATATTTGTGAGAAATCACTTTGAGTCATAGGAAAGCCAATACTATTAAAAGGGGGTAAGGTTTTGTTGGTGAACAATATGCTCAAACGTGCACAAGTGATAGTCACCAAAAACATCCACAAAACACTCCCACCAAAGTCTGTTCTATACCCAACACTCAAAATCGATGCAACCAACCATACCATTTCGGTGCCACCGATTCCAGAACCTAGACAGACTCTGCCAAACCCTAGCCACTTCGATGCAACCGATTCCATACCGGTGCCACCGAGTTTAGTTTGCCAACTTTCTGCTACGCAAATTCACATTTTCGGTTCCACCTTGAATGTTGGATCGGCGTCACCGAGATTGGAAATCTGACCGTTGGCCACCTTATCGGTGCAACCGAGAATTGTATATCGGTCCCTCCGGCATTCAAAAGTTGCCACCTTTTGGTCACTTTGGTACCACCGAGATTCACACATCGGTGTCACCGAGTTGGTCATTTTGTGTGTAACAGTTGGATTTTTGGGGATGCCTATATATACCCCTTCACCACCACTCACTTGAAAGAGAAGCACTCAGAACTATTCCATACCTATCCTATCAGATTTTCTGAGAGAGAACCACCTACCCTTGTGTTGAGGTCAAGATCTTCCACTCCAATCATATGGATCTTGATTTCTAGCCTCCCCAAGTTCATTTCCACCAATCCTATCTCTTCTACCAAGCCAAACCTGTGAGAGAGAAGTTGTGTGTTGAGGAGTCTATCATCTTGAAGCACAATAGCAAGGAGTTCATCATCATTACCGAGCCTATTACCTTTTGGAGGGTGGTGCCTCCTAGATTGGTTAGGTGTCGCTTGGGAGCCTCCTACTTCGTGTTGTGGAGTGAACCAAGAAGTTTGAAAGGGCAAGGAGATCGCCTACTTCGTGAAGATCTACCCATAGTGAGGCTAGTCCTTCGTGGACGGAAGCCGTATGGAATAGTCAAGGTTGCTACTTCGTGGAACCTTTTGGGTGGAGCCCTCCGTGGACTCTCGCGACCGTTATCCTCTGTGGGTTGAAGACTCCATAAATGTGGATGTACGATAGCGCCACCAATCGGAAACACGGGAAAAATCATCTTGTCTACAATTGCATTTGATCTTCCTACCCTATCCCTTCTATACATGCTTGTTGTTACTTTTTGCTGCTATATACTCTTAGACTAGCATGTGTAGGGTGTACTTTACTTGCCATGAAATGCTAAAAACGGTCAACCCTAAAATTTATTATAGGCAAAACTTTTAATTGGTCAAGTAGTCTAATCACCCCCCCCCCCTCTAGACCTACTTTCGATCCTACTCATCCCGATGCGTAGCCTGGCGAGGAGCAGGAGGTATTTGCACTTGCTTGTTAGTTCCAATATTTAGCTTGTAGGGTTAGTTGCATTGGTAAGATTGTGATTCGTATGGTAGTATAGATGGTTAGAGTAGTTGGTTTGACGGGTGGGCACTACTAGAATCAGACAATTTGCCGTCCGCCAGCTCTTTGTCGTCTGCTGGCAGACGACAAAGAGTGCCTTGCCATCAGCTAGCTCGAAGAGGACGGCAAAGAGCTGGCAGACGGCAAAAAGGGGCTTTGCCATCTGCCAACTCTTTGCCCCCAGCTAGCGGGTGACAAAGATTCTTTGCCGTCAGCGAGCGGACGACAAAGAGCTGGGGTGGGGCCTAGTTGATGGCAGTACTGAATTGGCCCACCACCCCACCTCTTTGCCGTCCGCTAGTGGATGGCAAAGAGGTAAACCTAGTTAACTAACGGCGCCCGCACGCCCCACCCTTCCATCGTATCTCCCCCCTCCCGTGCCCGCATGCCCACACGCCCCCACCCCCGCCGCGCCATCGTGCCCCTGCTGCCGCCCACGCCCACCCGCCCACAGGCCGCCCCGCCCTCGCCCGTGCCCCTCAGCCCGTCGGCCGCCTGCGCCCCCTCGCCCACCGGCCGCCCGCAGGCCGCCCCGCCCTGCCCGCGCCCCTCTGCTGCCTGCCGCAGCGCCCCCACCCGTGCCCCTTCACTGCCGGCCGCCCCGCCCCTGCCCACGCCCCTCTGCCGCCGGCCGCAGCGCCCCCCGCCCATGCCCCTTCGCTGTCGGCCGCCCCGCCCCCGCCCCCGCCAGCGCCCCTTCGCCCGCCGGACGTACCGCCCCTGCCCGTGCCCCTCCGTTGTCGGCCGCCCCGCCCTCGCCCCCGCCAGCGCCCCTTTGCCCGCCGGCCGCCCCGCCTCCGCGCGCCGGCCGCCCCGCCTCCGCCCCCCCGCCCGCCAGCCTTCCTGCCCGCGTCGGCCGGCCGCCCGTGCCCCCCCGCCCCCCGACACCCCACCGCCGGCCTCCACCTCCTCCACTCCGGTGAGCCCCCTCCCCCTCTCTATTTTTATTTTTTTAATATTCTAGTTAGTAATTTAGTTAGTTATTAGTTGTAGTTAATTAGTTTAGTTAGTAATTTATTTAGTTAGTTGTAGTTAATAGTTTAGTTTAGTTAGTAATTTAGTAATGTAGTTAGGTTAGTTAGTTAGTAATTTAGTTTAGTAAGAAGAAGAGGAGGAGAAGGAGATGAAGAAGAAGAAGAGGAGGAAGGAGAAGAAGAAAAAGAAGAAGAAAAGGAGGAGGAGGAGGAGGATGAGGAGAAAAGAAGAAAAGGAAGAAGGAGGAGGGGTGCGTCGGCGCCAACGTAACCGGGTCGAGGATCGCCGACACGATACCCCCCACATCCCGACCCCGATACGACACCCCGACACCCCGACCCCGATACGGCACCCCCGACACCCCGACCCCGACACGGCACCCCCGACACCCCGACCCCGACATGACACCCCCTACACCACGACCACGACACGACACCCCGACACCCCGACCCCGACACGACACCCCCTACACCCCGACCCCGACACGACACCCCGACACCCCGACACGGCACCCCCGACCATGACACAGCACCCCGACCCCGATAGGACGCCCCCGACATCCCGACCCCGACACGACACCCCGACCCCGACCCCGACACCCCGACACGGCACCCCGACCCCGACACCCCGGGACCCCGACACAGCACCCCGACCTCGACACCCCGACAAGGCACCCCCGACCACGACACATCACCCCGACCCCGACACGACACCCCCTACACCCCGACCCTGACACGACACCCTGACACCCCGACACGGCAACCCCGACCATGACACAGCACCCCGACCCCGACACGACACCCCCGACACCCGACCCCGACACGGCACCCCTGACACCCGACCCCGACACGGCACCCCCGACACCCCGATCCCGACACGACACCCCCGACAACCCGACCCCGACACGACACCCCCGACACCCCGACCCTGACACAACACCCTGACACCCCGACCCCGACACGACACCACAATACCCTGACATGGCACCCCCGACCACGGCACAACACCCCTACCCCGACACGACACCCCCGACATCCCGACCCCGACACGACACCCCCGATGTCGATGGAACCCTAAATAGCAAGTATCGCCGGTGCGAGATACATGTGGCCGTCGATGTCGAACACTACATCCATGTCTCAAAAGTTACGCCAGCGTCCGGCGTCCCGTAGCAATAGTTCTCGGGGTCGATGGCGGTTGAACACCTATGCGAATTTGTCTTGCAGCCTCTGCGATGACGATTAAAAGCCAAGTGTTGAAACTTGAAACACCCTAACTGACTCAACTCGGTTTGGTTGTTTGAAGTTTCAAAACTTGGCTTTAATCCTCATCGTAGAGGCTGCCAGACAAATTTGCCAAGGTGTTCGACCGTCATCGGCCCCCAGAACTATTTCTACGCGCGGGACACCGGGCGCCGGCGTCACTTGTGGGATGTGGATCTAGTGTTCAACGCCGAGCGCCACATGTATCTCGCGCCGATGATACTTGCTATTTAGGGTTTCATCAACGCCGAGGAACCCTCTAACCCGACACAGCACCCCTACCCCGACACGACATCCCCGACACCCCGACCCCGACATGACACCCCGACAACCCGACCCCGACACGGCACCCCAGACCACGACACAACACCCTTACCCCGACACGACACCGCAGACACCCCGACCCCGACACGATAAAGGTCATATATTTGTGAATTATGAGTTAGGTCGTATATTTTTCGATTTTGTTATACAAAACATCATATTTATGTTGATCAGGTGGATTTAAATGTTGTGCATCGGTATAATGCATGTGTGACTTTCGGTCTGTCGTTGCTCCTTGTGTGACTTTCATGTGTGTTCTTCATGGAGGAATCCCGACTGTTGTCGTGGGGGCGCCTCATCATTCTTCTCTTCTTTGCGATATACCCGTTGATATATTGCGCAAGAAGAGAAGAGGTGGGGCGTCCATCACCGGCGGTCAAACTATTACTGTGAGAGAGTACCCACCAACATATATACACCACCATATCAGTGTGAGAGAGAGCGCACCAACACACCATGAGATATGAGAGTTACTTAAGGAAAGCCTCGATGAACCGAAAGTCACACACGCATTATACCGATGTACATCCACCCACGATGTAATACCAATTACTATTATGTACATATATATTATTAATTAGTTCATGTTATTAGGTATTCAATTTTTTTATGTTGAACGAATTTCGTTCACTCTTTGTCATTGCAAGTGTTGACAGATGGTGGGCGGGGGTCGAGAGGGATCTAAGCCTCCTTCCTCGGCGCGTGCTGGGAGGGGTGCTATTATTCCACCCCAGCAACTCCGGAGAGTGCTGGTACATAGCATGCAGACACCGGCGGGCGCTTCTTCTTCTACCGGGAGAGGTCGGGGGAAGCCGAAGAGAGGTGCTAGAGGTAGGAAGGTTGTTGCGCCTTCCTTGCCGCCACCCCCAGCTAATTCTCCCGACCACAGGAGTGCTCCGTCTCAGCTGGACCCGTCTGACTTGGACCCGTCTCGGACTCCGGTCCATCAGCCTCGGGTCACCGAGCCTTCGTCCTAGGAGACTCCGGTCCCACAGTCTTTGTCCCAGGAGACTCGGGTCGTAGAGTCTTCGTCCCACGTGACTCCGGAGGCTAGTGGCCATGCTGATGGTGGCGAGGACAATTACTTGTCTGAGGACACCTATAGCGAGGGCGAGCTCGTTGAGGAGGCCAAGAAGGTCTACCAGCGTGGTTGTACAAAGCTGCCTCCCGTGCCGACGACCCACGAGCATAGGTGGTTGATTGCACCTAATGCGGAGAAGTAAGTGCATTTACTCTTTTTTATCCTTTTGCCTTCATGTTTCTTCAATTTAATATCTAATGTGTTGGCCTTGTCATACTGCAAGGGTTGGAAATACGAGCGTGGTGTCCGCAGGCCCAACCAGGTCTTTGGTGTGCTTCTCCGGCACCACTTCTCGGGGAAGGTCCAGTTGCCCGGTGAGGGTGAGGCTTGACAGGTAGCACTGACCTAGGAGCTGTACAAGGCTGCCCCAGCCCTGCCGGAGGAGATGGTCGACGGTGTCTTGTGCGAGACGGTGGCTGACATTGTGATCCGTCGCTTTTGGGTAATTTCTCCGTTATAGAATTAAAAATCAACAATAACTAGTGATTGTACTAATCAGTGTCTAATGTGTTGTCTTGTTCGATTGCAGACCTTTTATAGGTGCCTTGAGGAAGACGAGGCGAGAGCGGCTATTGTTCTCGAAGACGAGTGCAAGCGCCTACTTCAGAACTTATGGCACAAGGCTCGGGTACAGGCTATTCGAGACTACTACGCCTCGAGTAACATTAAGAGGGACAAGAAGAAGTGTCGCAAAAATTATCTGACTAAGGAGAAGTTTAGGAAGGTAATTATCTATTCTTAAGGCCTTGTACTTAGTTTCTTTGATTTGATTCATAGGCGTAGCACTGAAATTTCTCTTGTCTAACTTAGGTGCCCCCGAGATGGTGTGCGGATAGGATGGACTGTTCGGAGGCATTGGTGGATGAGTGGTGCTCTCCTGAATGGCTAGCCGAACACAACAAGGCCAAGGAGAAGTGTGCCAAAATGAGAGGTGTGCCACACCATCAAGGGATCTCCAACCTGTTTGAGTACGGGGATAACTGGGTATGTGGTTTGCTTCATGATTCATGCAATTTCATTCTTCATGCTAGCTTGAGCCCTTAACTAATATTTTGTTCACCTCTTTTAGGCACGAGAAAACAAGAGGGAGGTTCTACCTCTGTTCGACCTCTATGCCATGGCCCATACTGCCTCGTACAAGAAGGCCAAGGCATTCTCTGAGGATGACCTCGATCATCCAGAGAGCTTCAGCAACATCTGCTCCCACAACAAGCTCGTGAGGTACAGAGATGAGGGGAAGGTGAGGAAAGGGGACGAATTCAACCCAAGCCAGAGTCCTTTTGATCCAGAGGTCGTGATGATATCTGGTGGTGGGAGGCCCCATGGCTCGATAGCCATTGGGGATCGATTGATACGTTGTCCTAGAACTCTCCCAAAGATCAAGAAGCGCCAGACGAGCTCTGATCCTGAGATAAGGCCTCGTCCACGGCCAATGGAGCTTGCCATTGAGGCTAGGGCCCAGGAGCTTCTGGCGGAGGCAAACAGGCAGGCGGTGTAGAGGGAGAGGACATGGAGGAGAGGACGGCTAGGCTGTTGGAAGAGGAGAGGAACCGGAACGACGTGTCTCACCGGGCCCTATACGAGCTCCTCGTGGTAAGTTTCTCATGCACATTAGCCAAATCATGCACGTAATGTTCGTTTCATCACTAACTAATATGAATGAATCGTGAAAAAAATGTGCAGACCATGTGCCAGAACAATGGTCAGACCCCTCCGTCGATGCCCCCATATTGCTATAGCACCCACGGTGAGTTTCATTTAAATGTTCATCAGTTACTAGTATTCACATTTGAGTTGCATCATGCTAAGGAGACATTGCAAATGATCTTTGGTGCAGCGTGCCTCCCGACAAGCATCGACCAATCCTGCTGCGTCTGCCGCAACCCCGACTGGTCCTTCTACGTCTCACCCTGGCCCAAACCCTATCGGTCCTTCACCTCCGTGTTGATGGTAAGTTTTTCCAAGTGTTTTCATTAACAAATGCATACTTAGCTTAAGAAATGACTTACTTAGCTCCAAAATGACCTATACTTAGCTTATTTTCCTCAAAAATGACTTGATATGCTTAGTTAGCTAGAAAAGGGTATATTCTACCTAGGATAGCTATAAAATGACCTATACTTAGCATTTTTCCTCCAAAATGACTTGATATGCTTAGTTAGCTAGACAATGGCATTAGTACCTAGTATAGCTCAATAATGATCTATAGCTAGCTTAGCTAGTTCATTTATGCAATAATTAGCTCACTTAGGTACAAAATGGCATAACTACCTAGGATAGCTCAATAATGATCTATAATTAGCTTAGCTAGTTCATTTATGACATAATATGCTCACTTAGGTAAAAAAAATGGCAAAATAACCTTGGTTTAGCTCCAAAATGACCTATACTTATCTTATTTTCCTCAAAAAATACATAATAACCTTACTTAGCTCCAAAATGATATATTGTACCTAGGATAGCTCTAAAATGACCTATACTTAGCATTTTTTCCTCCAAAATGACTTGATATGCTTAGTTAGCTAGAAAATGACATTACTACCTTGGAGAAGAGGAGAGGAGAGGAGAAAAAGAAAGAGAAGATAAATTCATCTTCTTTTTCTTTTTTTTTCGACCTAGTCTTCTTCTTCTTCTAACTCTCATCTTTCCTACTTTGCAGATTTGCTATAGATGAGGAAGCTTGCATTGATGGAGTGGTACTATTCTACTTCTGCTTCCTTTGTGTTTATTGGATATGTTGGAAACTTGTTTTGGATATGTATGTTGGACACTTGTTTTCGATATGTATGTTGGATATGTTGTTCGAAACTTGTATATGTTGTTGGAACTTATTTGGTATGCTTGTTGGAACTTGTTGAATGATATGTATGTTTTGGATATGTATGTTGGATATGTATTTGTTGGTTATATATGAATATTCTGTCAAATTGAACGATATTTAGAAAAACAAAAAAACAGGGGCTACATGGCCACTTTGCCGTCTGCTGGCGGACGGCAAAGGGCTTTCCCGTCTGCCAGCAGACGGCAAAGTGGCCACGTGGCAGCTACCTGTGCAAACTGGGGCTGGCCTAGTTGAGTTCTTTGCCGTCAGCTGGCAGACGACAAATAACCAAAGGTCTTTGCCGTCTGCCAGCTGACGGCAAAGCACGCCGTTAAGCCCCCTAACGGAGCTAAGTTGCCACGTGTGCCGTACAGGCCCTTTGCCATCCACTGGCGGACGACAAAGATTCAAAGATCTTTGTCGTCCGCCAGCGGACGGCAAAGAGGCCTTTACCGTGGCTCATTCAGCCAGACGGTTTGTCGTTCGCTGGTGGACGACAAAGCCTTTGTCATCCAGGATTCATGCCTTTGTCGTCCAGGATGGCGGACAGCAAAGTATCTGTTTCCTGTAGTGGGGCCAGGGTTTTCTGTATGGGGGGATTGGGTTTTTTGTACTAGGGTGTTTTGGATTACATTCTTTGCAAAAATGTTAGATAGATCTGTTTGAGAGATAGGGATCTATGTGCTTCAATGCTACACAGACGTATGCTTATTAGATTTGTTTTTAATGCTACACAGATTGGGGTTTTTAATGCTACACACATGTATGCTTATTAGATTGGGTCCCTATTAGATTTTTTTTGAATGCTATGCAGATTGGGGTTTTGAATGTCATATGCCCAAATGGAATCCATTGATTAAGAAGTTATTTGATTCATTAGTATATAAATTTGTCCACAATATGTAGTTATATTAGCTCTGTTGTTCAATGTGTTTGCATGACGATGGAAAATGCAAATAGGATCATAGTATATTATCCCTATGATCAATGTGTCATGTGTGCATATCTAAATTTTTAATTGGCTTCTGTATTTACTAGTGATGGATATAATTGTATATTCAGGAGGATGATGGTTGGGGGAAAAAGAGGAAGCTGGACCTTACTGGGTTCAAGGACCCGTACGATCCAGGGTATAGTGACGACGAAGAGTATGAGGTAAGCCTACTTGAAATTTAGATTGTTCATTTAGTTCCTTTGACATGGTGTATATGAATCTATAATGTATTAATGTAATTCATTCGTGTGTGCAGTATGTCTCTGGAGAAGATGTGGACGTGGACGACGACAACTTCGCGTCCTTCAAAGCGGAGGAAGAGGAGAAGATCAAGGCGGAGGGAGATGATTACTAGTACAAAAACAAGACCAACACTTGGGGCTACCCCTATTGCACCACCAATCCAAAGCCAAAGTCCGGCCGCTCCGTTCACCTTCTAGCTCATGCAGAAGATGTAGCCATCCACGGTGAGGACTACAAGATCAGAGGGCAGCATGGTGCCCTCACGAAAGTCCTGACTCCCCTTCCCAAGTGACGTGATGATGTGTTTTACTTACTTTTGGTTGTTTGGTGAACTTTGTGTGTGAACTATCTATGGATGGTATGATACTATGATGGTATGGCTATCTATATTGGGTATTTGTGTGTTTTTAAATTTGTCTGCTATGATTTGTTTTAGTGTTTATTTTCTGAGTTTAGGTGCTGCAATGATCACACATGATATGATGGTATGGCTATCTATATAGTTCATAATTTCATGAAATATTCAAATAACAGAGCAAAAAACAACATTTGTCAGGACAGTATAAATTCAAATATATATATATATATAATCGAGGTGATTTAGAGGAGGTCAAAGAATTGTGAATTTGAGAAATGTGCTCCAAATGAGATCCCAGGCACATCTCTCAGCCATGCAGTACACCGGTAAACAGCCCCATTTGTAATCTAGTTTTTTTGGACCTACTCTAAATGAGCCAAATGTTTTTTATTAACACATATTCAATCTTGGGTCCCTTCAATTTATGTAATGTAGATTCGAAGTCTCACTATTTTTTAATTAATCTTCATATTTTCAAAAAAAATTCAAAAAATGTGTTTTAATATAAAAACTATTAGAAACACGTTTAAAATATGAAAATGGAAAACTAAGTTTAGATCCTTCTTATTCACTTTGAAATAATGCTTTGTTGATTTTTTTGAATTTTTTTTAATATTTCAAAAACAGAAGGTAACCCTACCTCCTCTCTTTGAACTCTATGTAATGTTGTACGTGATAGCTCATATATGTGAAGGTTTTTCATGAAAATGACCATAGACCAAGTTTATGATTTTTGGTTGGTAACATGTCACATAAGACAACATTGTGCGCAGGTTTTATATATTTTATTTTTATTAAATTAATGGTGCTCATTTGACCTCGATCGTGCCAGCTAGTTTTCTTTTTGAAAATGTCCGTATACCAAGTTTAGTATTTTTCCTCATTAGTGTGTCTTATAAAATGACGAACGACGAAGGTTTCATATTTTTTTTCAATTTTTTGAAATTAGTTATGCTCAGTCAAAGCCTTGGAAACACCATTGACCAGCTCAAAACCCCTCAAAACCCCTCCTAACCCTAGCTCTGAACGTCAGTCGTCCGATCATATGGACGGCTCCGCATCTTGGATCATGGGCGATCCACGAGAGGCGATCCTATTGGTTGTGCTTGGCTGCTCGCCCACCATTGAGTCCGCAAAAAAAGCATAGTTATTGGGATCAAAAGGAAACCAAGCTCTCGTTGGGCCGTCGAATTGCGTCATTGTTTTCATCATTTGCTCTGTTTTTAGTGAACGTGATGGCTCTGTTTCCCATGCATGTACACTCTTGATGTCACGTTGGGTGTGAAAATGGGTTACTTCACACTTGACACCATGATTCCCACATCGAAATAACATGTATCACTACGGCTATTTAAGCCACCCTCTGGCTCTGCCTTCCCTCATCCATCTCCCATCCTCTGCCATCTGCCCTTCTTGCTCTTCGACCCCTTCTCCTTCTTCTACACATCCCTCAGCCATGCAATACACCGGACCAACCTACTGATTCCCACCCACCGTGCCAGAGAGGCTCTACCCCACCGGCGTGTACATTGTGTGCACACTACGTGTGTGGGCGATATCAAAGTGGAGGACCGCAAGGAACTTAACCGAGTTCTTCCTCGCGGTCGGCTACCGCCATTTCCCGCAAGGATCTCCAATGATGTTCCGTGTTGAGGAGGTCATCCAAAACGGGGTGGTGGTTGCTCTCCTTGACCACTTCACCAACACATTCGACGACTTCTACCTCCTCGGCCGGGTGTTTTGGTGTGGCTGTGAGTTCATCGCTTTCATCACCTACAACAGGTTCATGGAGTACACCAACATCTTCCCCACTGTGTGGCGCATGCATACTCTTCCTTAGCCCATCGATAATGCCCCGGAGGAGTAGTGAAGGGCGCCCGGAGGAGGAGCTAGGGTTCTAAACCCTCTATCTATTTTTTTGAATCTATGTTATGTTAATTAAGTTGTAATTGAACTATGTTGGAGATGCTAGGGCTTGTTGGCCCTTTTATTAAGTTCTATTATTATGTTTTCTATCTATTCTATTATTAAGTTCTTGCTAGTTTGAACTATGTGATCGTGCTATGGGCTAGTTGACCCTATCTACATATTCGTTGATTGTTTTCTTAGAGAGCTTGCTTTGTTAGTAACCACCTAATGCATGCAGTCACAATGAACCCTTCTCTTTTGTTACACAAGCCACAAATATGTAGCCACCTAGCTAGTGCATGCAACCACAAAAATATAAAACATATTGTTCAATTTATTTGTCGTAGCAAAACGGGTGCAGATGCAAGTGAATCGAAAAGGCTGAAACTGACCGTAAAAAAAGGATGCTCTAAATCGAGGAGACAAGCATGCGAGAAAAGAGGAACCAGCGGCAACGACCGTTGCTGCATCTATGGCGGCTGGGGTGCACGAAAGAGGCTCGTTCAGTGCATCATGGCGGCACACATCGGCTCATGCAGGCTCGGTCGGTGCATCGTGGCGGCGTGCATCGACTCATGCAGGCAGACTTGTTGGGTGCATGCATAACAGGCTTCTGTCGTGGTGGTGCGCGCATGCATTTAATGCAAGGGACAACCCAACGAAACCACGGCCCAACGGTGAACAGCAACACCGCCCAATGTGGCCCCACTTGTCAGGTCCAACGGGCAACACAGTCTAGCGCGGCCCCACTCGTCAGATTTAACGGTCAAGCCATTGACCCGACGACAATGTCCATTAAGACCTATTCTGAGGATTTCGGGCAAGGAAGTGGGGAAAACTTAGCAAATGTTAAGAGTGCGGGGATGAATGAGTAGAACTAAGGAACCAGGGGCACATATGTAAAAAACCCAATCCTAAATTAGATGCATGGTCTTTCCAGAATAGGATTCTTTGGTTTTGGTGCAGTTTATTGCCGGCTGGTTTAGATACTTTCTGATCCTATCCTATTTGCTGAATAAGGCTGTAGATACAGGGCATCTTCTTGATGATAAATGTGGTACATGCGTTCTACAGTTTCAGTCCTCCTGACCATCTAAACATACATGTACATCATCCATTAATTTTCTACCAATTTTTTAAGTGTTTGGCTAGCCAAAATTTTGGAAATCAAGCAAGCAACAACGAAAGTCATGGCCATATCAAACTTTTGGTTGCATTAAATACCATTAAGAAGCAACTATTTAGCCTCACAAATATGTAGTGATTTTTTTTGAAACAAGGCAAAAGATTTGCCATTTCATTGAATAAGAAGGAGGTATCAAATACAAGCCGTCGAGCGGCAAAACAAAGAAACTACTCTCACGGCACAACCATACACATGTGCTTCGCACCCGGCAAAGCCCACAATGATGCCTCCTCTTTGATCTTACGAATTAGTGACATGGGAGGGGTGGCCTTGTTTTGGAAGACCCTAGCATTGCGCTCTGTCCAAATCTCCCATGAGATGAGCATCATCATTGAGGCAAGCACCTTAGGCATGCCGGTACGTGTCTGAAGGTTGTTGTTCCACCAGTCTCTCACAGACGCACCAGCCTGCCAGTTCGTCATAGAAACATGATGCATGTCCAGCCATGGGAGGATGTGGTTCCAAATGAGGGTGGTGTAGTGGCACTGGAAAAGGAGGTGGGCAGCCGACTCCTGACTTTGTTTGCAGAGCAGGCATAGACCATAGTTTGGCTAATCGTGACACATCAGACGATTTGAAGTCCAAATCCTGTTCTAGAGGACTAGCCGGGAAAAGAATTTACATCGAGGGCGTGCCCAAACTCTCCACACCGAGGGGACAAGATCAGACGAAATGAGTCCCCCAAACTGCGCTTTATACACCGATGATGCCGAGTATACCCCATCCTTAGTGAACTTCCAGGAGATGGCATCTTCAATGTCATTGTTCAGGACAATCGTGGAGATCCTCTCCCAAAGATCTGAGAATTGCTGTAGATGCTCGGGCGATATGCCAATGGACATGTCAATAACCGAGATCCAATGGTTGTTGTTAAGGGCCTGTTGAACGGAGGAGTTCTTTTTACGGGAGATGGTGAAGAGACTCGGAGCAATGTCACACGGACACAAACCATGCAGCCATGGCGAGGACAAGAGTCTCGCCCTAATCCAATTTCCAATTGTGGTCGTTGTAGTAGCAGCGAAAAATTTGCAATTAGACTCAGAACAAGGGGACCCCATACCAATCCATGGCTTGCTTGTGTTCACCCACTTGAACCACAGACAGCGAAGGTGTAGCGCCAAGGTGAACTTGTCCGGGTTGAGCACACCCAACCCACCAAATTGTTTGGGCCTACAGACAATATTCCAGTTGATCTTGCATTTCCCACCCAAGACTTTGTCCATGCCCGCCTACAGGTAAGCATGCCACTGGCTGTCAATGACATGAAGGATCTCCGCCGGGATGTCAAGCGATGTGAGATGGTAAATAGCAATTGATGCAAGGACTGCCTTGACGAGCACCACCCGGCCTGCATAGGCGACATGTCTCCCCAGCCAAGGAGGAATCTTGCCAGCGACCTTGTCCAGGAGATATTGGAAATGAATACTCTTTAGTCTCTTCACCGAAAGTGGTAGGCCAAGATAGTGCATCAGAAATGCAGAACGTGCCGCCGGAAATGCCTGGAGAATGTCGTCGAGGTTTATGTTGTCACATCGTATTGGAGCCACCAAACTTTTAGCACAGTTAGTGACCAGGCCGGTCACCTCCCCAAAAGTGGTCAGTATAGAGGCGAGAGAATTGACGTCGTCCTTAAGCGGTTTGAAAAAGATGGCCGCATCATCAGCATACAAGGACGTCCTAATGCTCGGTATTCTTCCACAGATAGGTTGAAGGCGTCCTTGCTCAGTGGCTTTGTTGAGGAGATGATGCAAGGGGTCGATAGCCAGGACGAAAAGAAGCAGGGATAATGGGGCTCCCTGCCGGAGACCACAGCCGTGCTTTATTGGGTCGCCAACCACCCCATTAAGCAGGATCCTCGAGGTGGCCATGGAAAGCAAAGCAGAAACCCAATCTTGAAATTTGGCCGGGAGCCCGAGGTGCCTCAACAGGTCCATAAAGAATTCCCATCTCACCGAGTCGAAAGCCTTTTTGATGTCCAACTTGAATAAAAGAGTCGGTGGGCGAACTGTGGAGCTTTCTCTCCAAGTTTCTGACATACATAAAGTTATCATGGATACTTCTTTTTTTATAAACGCGCTTTGAGCCTCGGAAACCAGATTGTGCATTTGAGGAGCCAGGTGTGAAGCCAACACCTTGGCCAGGATCTTTGCAATAGCATGGATGAGGCTAATGGGATGGAAGTAAGTGATGCTCTCAACACCATCTTTCTTCGGGATGAGAGCAATATTTGCAGAGTTGAGCTACCGCAGGTTGGAGGTGTGCACGTTGGAGAAGTTGTTGATGACATTCATGGTGTCATCCTTGATGATATCCCAACATTCCTTGAAGAATGCACCAGTGAAGCCATCAGGGCCTGGGGCTTTGTCGCGGGGGAGGCCAAAAATTGCTCTCTTAACCTCTTCCGGTGAAGGCATCGCCAAGACTGTAAGGTCACAATCGGGGACCGGGATGTAACTCCAATTAAAATCCCTAAGGCGAGGCGGCCAACGCTTATGGATCTCAGCAAAATGATTCTGAATGATGGATTTTTTTCGATCAAGATCGACAACCCACCCATTGTTATGTTTCAGACGCTAAATGAAATTCTTCCTTCTTCTGTGATTGACCTTCAGATGAAAGAAGCGCGTGTTTGCATCGCCTTCTTCGAGGTTGGTGATTCTTGCGTTTTGCCTCTTACGAGCGTGCTCCAGCACGGATAGGGCAACAACCTTTTTCTTGAGGTGCCGCCACAGGGCGCATTCCTCCACACTGAGGGACCTAAGCTCTTGAGCCACATCTAGACAGAGAATGACCTCAAGAGCCATATGAAGTTGAATCTTGGTGCTCGCAAAGATTATCTTGCTCAATTTCCTCAGAGCCTTGCTAGTTTCATTTAAGTTGTGGAATAGGACGTGGTAAGGGTCGACATGGTTCGTGTCGAGGTTCCAAGCGCATTGCACAATCTCCTTGAATTCAGGCATTTTTGTCCAAAAAATTTCAAAGCAAAAACACTTAGACTTCGGTGGTTCATGGCCGTTCGCGAGCAAGAGGGGGCAGTGGTCCGTGAGGGAGGAACTATTGGGAGACGTAGTAGTAAATCAAATTTTCCTACGATCACCAAGATTTATCTATGGAGGAACCAGCAACGAGTGGGAAAGATTGCATCTTCATACCTTTGAACATCGCTAAGCGGAAGCGTTACAAGAACGCGGTTGGTGGAGTCATACTCGCAGCGATTTAGATCGCGGTGGATTCCGATCTTAGCGCCAAACAACGGCGCCTCCACATTCAACACACGTGCAGCCCGGTGACGTCTCCTATGCCTTGATCCAGCAAGGAGGAAGGAGAGGATGAGGGAGAGCTCCGGCAGCACGACGGCGTGGTGATGGTGGAGCTCCGTGGTCTCCGGCAAGGCTTCGCCAAGCACTGAGAACGAGGAAGAGGAAGGGTAGGGCTGCGCCGAGAGAGAGAGAGAGAACTCGTGTCTCAAATCAGCCCCAATACCTCGGGTATATATAGGAGGGAGAGGGAGGGTCGCCTTGTCCCCTCCTCCAAGGAGGAGAGGTTCAGCCGAAGGTGGGGAAGAGTCCACCTCCCACAAGGGAGGTGGATCTCTTCCTTTTGAATCTCCTTTTGCCTTATCTCTTTATCCCTAGCCGCATGGGCCTTTAGGGAAGGACTTGGCCAGCCTAATAAGGGATGGTCCACCTCCTCTAACAGGCCATGAAGTCCTTTGGTCGTCACACCCCTCCCGAGGGTCCTCCGGCACCCTCCCCGCACTCCCGGTACACTACCGATGAGCCCGAAAACATTCCGGTGACCAAAACTAGACTTCCTATATATCAATCTTTACCTCCGGACCATTCTGGAGCTCCTCGTGACATCCAAGATCTCATCCGATACTCCTCAACCTTCGGTAACCACATACAACATTTCCCTATAACCCTAGCTTCATCGAACCTTAAGTGTGTAGACCCTAAGGGTTCGAGAGGCACGTAGACATGACCGAGACACCTCTCCGATCAATAACCAACAGCAGGATCTAGATACCCATGTTGGCTCCCACATTCTCCACGATGATCTCATCAGATGAACCACGATGTCGTGGATTCAACCAATCCTGTATACAATTCCCTTTGTCTACCGGTATGACACTTGCCCGAGATTAATCATCGGTATCCCTATACCTTGCTCTATCTCGTTACTGGCAAATCTCTTTACTCGTTCCGTAACACATCATCCCGTGGCTAACTCTTTGTCACATGAGCTCATTATGATGATGTCTTACCGCGTGGGCCCAGAGATACCTCTCCGTCACACGGAGTGACAAATCCCAGTCTCGATTCGTGCCAACCCAACATACACTTCTGGAGATACCTGTAGTGTACCTTTATAGCCACCCAGTTATGTTGTGACGTTTGGCACACCCAAATATTCCTACGGTATCTGGGAGTTGCACAATCTCATGGTCTAAGGAAATGATACTTGACATAGGAAAAGCTTTAGCAAACGAACTACACGATCTTGTGCTATGCTTAGGATTGGGTGTTGTCTATCACATCATTCTCCTAATGATGTGATCCCATTATCAATGACATCCAATGTCCACGGACATGAAACCGTGACCATCTATTGATCAACGAGCTAGCCAACTAGAGGCTCACTAGGGACACGTTGTGGTCTATGTATTCACACATGCATTACGGTTTCCGGTTAACACAATTATAGCATGAACAATAGACAATTATCATGAACAAGGAAATACAACAATAACCATTTTATTATTGCCTCTATGGCATATTTCGGACAGTCTCCCACTTGCACTAGAGTCAATAATCTAGTTACATTGTGATGAATCGAACACCCATAGCATTCTGGTGTTGATCATGTTTTGCTCGTGAGAGAGGTTTTGTCAACGGATCTGCGATATTCAGATCCATATGTACTTTACAAGTATCTATATCTTCTTCCTGAATGTAATTACGAATGGAGTTGAAGCGACGCTTGATGTGTCTTGTCTTCTTGTGAAACCTGGGCTCCTTCGCAAGGGCAATAGCTCCAGTGTTGTCCCAGAATAGAGTCATCGGGCATGACGCATTTGGAATCACACCAAGGTCGGTGATGAACTCCTTCATCCAGACTCCTTCCTTTGCTGCTTCCGAAGAAGCTATGTACTCCACTTCACATGTAGATGCCACCATGACGCTTTGCTTGCTGCTGCACCAGCTGACTACCCCTCCGTTCAAAATATACATGTATCCGGTTTGCGACTTGGAGTCCTCCGGATCTGTGTTGAAGCTAGCATCGACGTAACCCTTTACGACGAGCTCTTCGGCACCTCCATATACGAGAAACATGTCCTTTGTCCTTTCTAGGTACTTCGGGATATTCTTCACTGCTGTCCAGTGTTCTGCTCCGGGATCACTTTGGTACCTCCCTACCAAACTTATGGCAAAGGTTCACATTAGGTCTGGTACACAGCATGGCATACATAATAGAGCCTATGGCTGAAGCATAGGGGATGACACTCATCACTTCTCTATCCTTTGCCGTGGTCAGGCATTGAGTAGTACTCAATCTCACACCCTGTAACACAGGCAAGAACCCCTTCTTGGACTGATCCATATTGAACATCTTCAATAGCTTGTCAAGGTATTGTGCTTTGTGAAAGACCTATGAGGCGTCTCGATCTATCTCTATTTATTCAAGTAGGCTTTCTCCAAGGTCCTTAATTGAAAAACATTTATTCAAGTAGGCTTTTACACTTTCCAAAAGTTCTATATCATTTCCCATCAACAATATGTCATCCACATATAATATGAGAAATGCTACAGAGCTCCCACTCACTTTCTTGTAAATACAGGGTTCTCCATAAACCTATATAAACCCAAATGCTTTACTCACCTCATTAAAGTGAATGTTCCAACTCCGATATGCTTGCACTAGCCCATAGATGGAGCGCTAGAGCTTGCATACTTTGTTAGCATCTTTAGGATCGACAAAACCTTCTGGCTGCATCATACATAGTTCTTCCTTAAGGAAGCCATTAAGGAATGCCGTTTTGACATCCATTTGCCACATCTCATAATCATACAATGCGGCAATTGCTAACATGATTCGGATGGACTTCAGCATCGCTGCGGGTGAGAAAGTCTCATCATAGTCAACTCCTTGAACTTGTCGTAACCCTTAGTGACAAGCCGAGCCTTATAGACGGACACATTACCATCCGCGTCAGTCTTCTTCTTAAAGATCCATTTATTTTCAATGGCTCGCTTATCACCAGGCAAGTCCAGGAAAGTCCATACTTTGTTCTCATACTTGGATCCTATCTCGAATTTCATGGCTTCAAGCCATTTGTTGGAATCCGGGCCGGCCATCGCTTCTTCATAGTTCGAAGGTTCACCATTGTCCAACAACATGATCTCCAGGACAGGGTTGTCGTACCACTCTGGTGTGGAACGTGTCCTAGTGGACCTTCGACGTTCAATAGTAACTTGATCTGAAGTTTCATGATCATCATCAGTAACTTCCTCTCCAGCCGATGTAGGCTCCACGGAAACAACTTCCCGTGCTGCGCTACTCTCCGGTTCGAGTGGAGGTACGATTACCTTATCAAGTTCTATTTTCCTCCCACTTACTTATTTCGAGAGAAACTCTTTCTCGGGAAAGGATCCATTCTTGGCAACAAATACTTTGCCTTCGGATCTGAGGTAGAAGGTATACCCAATAGTCTCTTTGGGATATCCTATGTAGACGCACTTTTCCGCTTTGGGTTCGAGATTCTCAGGTTGAAGTTTCTTCACATAAGCATCGCATCCCCAAATTTTTAGAAACGACAGCTTAGGTTTCTTTCCAAACCATAATTCATATGGTGTCATCTCAACCACTTTTACGGTGCCCTATTTAAAGTGAATGCGGCAGTCTCTAATGCATATCCCCAAAATGATAGCAGTAAGTCGGTAAGAGACATCATAGATCACACCATATCCAATAGAGAGTGATTACGACATTCAGACACACCATTTCGTTGAGGCGTGCTAGGCGGCATGAGTTGTGAAACAATTCCACATTTCCTTAGGTGCGTGCCAAACTCATGACTTCAATATTCTCCGCCACGATCAGATCGTAGGCACTTTTATTTTCTTGTCATGTTGATTCTCTACCTCATTGTGAAATTCCTTGAACCTTTGAAAGGTTTCAGACTTGTGTTTCATTAAGTAGACATACCCATATCTGCTCAAGTCATCAGTGAGGTTGAGAACATAATAGTAGCCACCGCGAGCCTTGACGCTCATTTGACCGTATACATCGGTATGTATTATCTCCAACAAGTCAGTTGCTTGCTCCATAGTTCCAGAGAACGGAGTCTTGGTCATCCTGCCCATGAGGCATGGTTCGCACGTGTCAAATGATTCGAAATCAAGAGACTCCAAAAGTCCATCAGATGGAGCTTCTTCATGCGTTCGACACCAATATGACCAAGGCGGCAGTGCCACATGTAAGTGGGACAACCATTATCAACCTTACATCTTTTGGTACTCACACTATGGACATGTGTAACATCACGTTCGAGACTCATTAAAAATAAACCATTGACCAGCGAGGCATGACCATAAAACATTTCTATTTTATAAATAGAACAACCACTATTCTCAGATTTAAATGAGTAGCCATCTCGCATCAAATGAGATCCAGATACAATGTTCATGCTCAAAGCTGGTACTAAATAAAAATTATTTAGGTTTAAAACTAATCCCGAAGGTAGATGTACAGGTAGCGTGCCGACGGCAATCACATCGACCTTGGAACCATTTTCGACGCGCATCGTCACCTTGTCCTTTGCCAGTCTCTGCTTATTCCGCAGCTTCTGCTTGGAGTTACAAATGTGAGCAACTGCACCAGTATCAAATACCCAGGAGCTGCTACGAGCGCTGGTTAGGTACACATGAATGACAAGTATATCACATATACCTTTAACGTTGCCGGCCTTCTTCGCTAAGTACTTGGGGCAGTTCCGCTTCCAGTGACCGGTACCCTTGCAATAAAAGCGCTCGATCTCACGCTTGGGTCCATGCTTGTTCTTCTTCTTCCCGGCAACTTGCTTACCGGGCGCGGCAATAGCTTTGCCATCCTTCTTGAAGTTCTTCTTACCCTTGCCTTTCTTGAAACTAATGGTCTTATTCACCATCAACACTTGATGCTCCTTTTTGATCTCGACCTCCGCTGATTTCAGCATCGAGTACAACTCAGGAATGGACTTCTCCATACCCTGCATGTTGTAGTTCATCACAAAGCTCTTGTAGCTAGGTGGAAGCGACTGGAGGATTCTTTCAATGACCGAGTCATCAGGGAGATTAACTACTAGCTGAGTCAAGAGGTTGTGCAACCCAGACATTTTGAGTATGTGCTCACTGACAGAACTGCTTTCCTCCATCTTACAACTGAAGAACTAGTCGGAGACATCATATCTCTCAACCCGGGCATGAGCTTGGAAAACCAGTTTCAGCTCTTGGAACATCTCATAGTCTCCGTGTTGATCAAAACGCTTTTGGAGCCCCAGTTCTAAACTGTAAAGCATGCCGCACTGAACAAGGGAGTAATCATCGCAACATGACTGCCAAGCGTTAGTCTTGATCTGCTGGAAAAATGGGTGCGTCACCTAGCGGTGCATGAAGGACATACAATCTTTTGGAAGCTATGAGGATAATCCTCAAGCCATGGACCCAGTCCGCATAGTTGCTTCCATCATCTTTCAGCTTGGTTTTCTCTAGGAACGCGTTGAAGTTGAGGGTGACATTAGCGTTGGCCATTGGATCTACAATATAGATTGTAAAGACAATTTTTAGACTAATTTCATGATAATTAAGTTCACATAATCAAATTATTTAATGAACTCCCACTTAGATAGACATCTCTATAGTCATCCAAGTGACACACGATCCACGTCGACAAGCCCGTGTCTGATCATTGCGTGAGACGGACTAGTCATCCATGGTGAACATCTCCATGTTGATCGTATCTTCTATACGACTCATGTTCGACCTTTCGGTTTTTCGTGTTCCGAGGCCATGTATGTACAGGCCAGGCTCGTCAAGTCAACCTAAGTGTATCGCGCGTGTAAATATGGCTTACACCCGTTGTATGCGAACGTTAGAACCTATCACACCCGATCATCACGTGGTGCTTCGGAACAATGATCCTTAGCAACGGTGCATAGTTAGGGTGAACACATTTCTTGAAATTTTATTGAGAGATCATCTTATTAGCTATTGTCGTTCTAAGCAAATAAGATGTAAACATGATAAACATCACATGCAATCAATATAGTGACATGATATGGCCAATATCATCTTGCTCCTTTGATCTCCATCTTCGGGGAACCATGATCATCACTGTCACCGACACGACACCATGATCTCCATTATCATGATCTTCATCATCGTGTCTTCATGAAGTTGTCTTGCCAACTATTAGTTCTACTACTATGGCAAACGATTATCAATAAAATAAAGTAATTATATGGCGTTTATGATTGACACGCATGTCATACAATAAATAAAAACAACTCCTATGGCTCCTGCCAGTTGTCATACTCATCGACATGCAAGTCATGAATCCTATTACAAGAACATGATCAATTTCATACATCACAATGCGTCACATCACATCCTTTGGCCATATCACATCACAAGGCATATGCTGCAAAAACAAGTTAGACGTCCTCTAATTTGTAGTTGCAAGTTTTACGTGGCTGCTATAGGTTTCTAGCAAGAACGTTTTTACCTACGCCAAAACCACAACGTTATATGCCAATTGCTATTTACCCTTCATAAGGACCCTTTTCATCGAATCCAATCCGACTATGGTGGGAGAGACAGACACCCGCTACCACCTTATACAACAAGTGCATGTCAGGCGGTGGAACCGGTCTCACGTAAACGTACGTGTAAAGTTGGTCCGGGCCGCTTCATCCCACAATACCGTCGAATCAAGATAAGACTAGTGGTGGTAAGCAAATTAACAAGATCGACGCCCACAACAACTTTGTGTTCTACTCGTGCATAGATTCTACGCATAAACCTCACTCTGATACCACTGTTGGGAGACGTAGTAGTAAATCAAAAAAAATCCTACGATCACCAAGATCTATCTATGGAGAAACCAGCAACGAGTGGGAAAGAGATTGCATCTTCATACCTTTGAAGATCGCTAAGCGGAAGCATTACAAGAACGCGGTTGGTGGAGTCGTACTCGCAGCGATTTTCAGATCGCGGTGGATTCCGATCTTAGCGCCGAACAATGGCGCCTCCGCGTTCAACACACGTGCAGCCCGGTGAGGTCTCCTACGCCTTGATCCAGCTAGGAGGAAGGAGAGGTTGAGGGAGAGCTCCGGCAGCACGACGGTGTGGTGACGGTGGAGCTGCGTGGTCTCCGGCAAGGCTTCGCTAAGCACCATGGAGAATGAGGAAGAGGAAGGGTAGGGATGCGCCGAGAGAGAGAACTCATGTCTCAAATCAGCCCCAATACCTCGGGTATATATAGGAGGAGGGAGAGGGAGGGCCGCCTTGGCCCCTCCTCCAAGGAGGAGAGGTTCGGCCGAGATAAGGGAGGAGTCCACCTCCCACAAGGGAGGTGGATCTCTTCCTTTTGAATCTCCATTTGCCTTATCTCTTTATCCCTAGCCGCATGGGCATTTAGGGAAGGACTTGGCCAGCCCAATAAGGGCTGGTCCACCTCCTCTAACAGCCCATGAAGTCCTTTGGTTGTCACACCCCTCTCGGGGATCCTCCGGCACCCTCCCGGCACTCTCGATACACTACCGATGAGCCCAAAAACTTTCCGGTGACCAAAACTGGACTTCCTATATATCAATCTTTACCTATGGACCATTCCGGATCTCCCCTTAACGTCCGGGATCTCATCCGGGACTCTGAACAACCTTCGGTAACCACGTACAACATTTCCTTATAACCCTAGCGTCATCGAACCTTAAGTGTGTAGACCCTACAGGTTCAGGAGGCACGTAGACATGACCGAGACACCTCTTCGGCCAATAACCAACAACGGGATCTAGATACCCATGTTCGATCCCACATGCTCCACGATGATCTCATCGGATGAACCACGATGTCGGGGATTCAATCAATCCCATATACAATTCCTTTGTCTACCGGTGTGACACTTGCCCGAGATTCGATCGTTGGTATCCCTATACCTTGTGAAATCTCATTACCAGGAAGTCTCTTTACTCGTTCCATAACACATCATCCCGTGGCTAACTCCTTAGTCACATTGAGCTAATTATGATGATGTCTTACCGACTGGGCCCAGAGATACCTCTCCGTCACATGGAGTGACAAATCCTAGTCTCGATTTGTGCCAACCCAACAGACACTTTCGGAGATACCTGTAGTGTAACTTGACAGCCACCCAGTTACGTTGTGACGTTTGGCACACCCAAAGTATTCCTACGGTATCCGGGAGTTGCACAATCTCATGGTCTAAGGAAATGATACTTGACATTGGAAAAGCTTTAGCAGGCGAACTAGACGATCTTGTGTTATGCTTAGGATTGGATCTTGTCCATCACATCATTCTCCTAATGATGTGATCCCGTTATCAACGACATCCAATGTCCATGGTCATGAAACCGTGACCATCTATTGATCAACGAGCTAGCCAACTAGAGGCTCACTAGGGACACGTTGTGGTCTATGTATTCACACATGCATTACGGTTTCTGGTTAACACAATTATAGCATGAACAATAGATAATTATCATGAACAAGGAAATACAATAATAAGCATTTTATTATTGTCTCTAGGGTATATTTCCAACAAAAAGGACATGCAGCAAATGATTGCCAAACTCAATGTCCCAGTCTTCGTTACAAAAGAAGGAGTCCAGCTTGCTCATAGTGGGATCATTTTGCTCATTGTTCCAAGTGAATTTCCTATTTTGCAGATGGATTTCCTTTACTTTACAGGCATTTCGGGCGTTGCGGAAGCGCATCATGCGGCTGCGGTCACGGTTCGTCCTGTTCTTGTCACGTGCTCGGTATATTTGCTTAAAATCTCCTGCTAGCAACCATTTAATGCCGGAAGCAGGCTTCTCATTAACCAGTTCTTGGAAGAAGGCGTCCTTAAGGTTGCTACGAGTTGGCCCGTAAACCGTTGTGAACTTGAAGGAAATATTGGTGCGCTTTAGGTTGATAGTGGCTAAAAGGAAGAAAGCACGGGTTTAAATGTTTAGCACCTCGACCAGGTCCTTGTCCCATAGCAACAAGATGCCGCCGCGCGTACCAGAGGCGGGGCGTTGGGCGAAGCCTTTGAGCCGCTGACCACCTAGAGAGGCGGCCATGAAGGGGTCTACATTCTCTAGTTTGGTTTCTTGTAGGTACACAAGATGGCAAGGAGTTGCAGCAATAGTTTCCCGGATGGTCGATCGACGGTTTGGGCAATTCAATCCACGAACATTCTAGTTCAGAATAGAGATGTTGTGATCATTCATGATTGAACTTGAGATACTGCTGATGGGAGGTCGCGAAGGACCAAACAGTTGCACACATGACGCAAGAACTGGGATGAAAGCAAAGCAACTTCAGGCTGTAGCAGCACGTACAGGTCGGATACATGCTCGCCTCGCCAGTGCCATATGGGATGGCTGGCTTCAACCGAAGCCAGAAACAGGCGCACACACACATGGACTCACACCTACACTGGTTCTTGCTTGTCATAGAGAGCTAGATACTTCTACAGAATCAGACCGTCTAGTCACGCCGCCTCGCCGACGCTCTCTCCAGCCCCGGTCTACAGCTCCATACCCGCACTTCCACCATGTTCGACCAGAGCCTCCTCCACTGCCTTTGCAAGGTCACAGTCCAGGTTGAAGAGAGCCTGGAGGGACGAAACAGTGATGTCAGGGAACTACCCATGGAACATAGCCACGAACTTGTTGATAGCATCTTCAGTGGCTTCTTGTCCTTTGTCAATGATGCCCATGCGTTGGCAGAGAAGCCTCTCTGCTATCTGAGCCACCGGAACCGACCTTTTCTTCGCTTGGAGACGCGGGCTAGTGTGGGCGAGGTTGAAGCCCGTCACCCCGGCAAGAGTCTTCCTCCAAGTCTTGGGTGGCCTGGGAGGTGAAGGGCTCGGAGCAGGCAGTAGCGTCGGAGGGCAGCAGACGAACAGGGATGAGGGGGACTCCAAGATGTCCCTAGCCGGTATGGACATAGGGATGAAGACCGGAGTGGTGGGTTGTTGGTCCGTCTCCATGTCAGAAGCCTGGATGAAGCTCGGAGAAGCTTGCTGCATGCAGGTTGGTGGAGGAGCTCCACAAGGAATCTCGATGATATCCATCATGGTCGAGCGGGCAGGTGCAGCGGAATGCAAAGTAGCAGGGCACTCCACAGCATCAGAGTGCAAAGCAGCAGGGCACACCACAGCCGGCCTTGCCTGAGCTCCAAAGCATGGAACCAACCATCCCAGGCAGGAGGCATTGCCAGGCGCGGAGGAGACCTGCACCACCTCGCAGGAAGAGGACCTTGGAGCAATAGGAAGTGAGCAGCCACGGTTCTCCTCGGTGACAGGGCTGACCGCATCTCCAGGACGAGCAGATCGTGCGCCGCACACACAACTGTCGTCGGCATGTCCACGACCTCTCCTGCCCAAGGCCGGGATGACGGCTCCACTAGGGAGGCGCTGGACCCTCTTGCCATCAAGCATGCGGGCATCAAGGTCTTCAAAGCGTCTGCGACGCCCATCGCGGTCATCACGTCGGTCGTCCCTGTCATCCCGGCGGCCATCTTGAGAGTCCCGTCGGCCCTCATCATCACGGCGCTCCGGAGCGCGCGAGCGGCTGTGGAAGAGGCAATCGCACCAGCAGGAGGAGGAGCGGTCATCGCGCCTCCTGCGACCGCGGTCTTCATCGTCGTGGTCTTCATCCCTTCTCCGCACAGCCACCTCCGAGAGATCGCGCATCCTTGACTGTCCATCAATCACTCCAAAGCGAAAGTCGAACGTGTGAGAGGAGCGGGCGCACCGGGGGACGGCGTCGTTGACGTCAGGGGTGAAGTCTTCTACAGTCTGCAGATGCACCAGAACATGCCTCTTGAGGCCGCGACGACCGACGACAGCGCTTGGTATGCTGCTGTAGCCCGCAGCTTGTCTGCTGGTAGTCGTGAGCCGGGGCACCTTGGGGATGGCCAAAGGGTTGGCGGACCACGCCCACAGGTTGAAGAAGGAAGAATCTTCGCGCTTGACAGTGGCCACATCGAAGTAGTGCAGGAAGGTGTCAGGTCCCATGACTTGAGCAGTGACCTCGTCACACCAGGCGTTGAGCGGCAAGTTCTCGATGCAGAGATGAACATAGTAGTAGGCCTCCACCGAGTCGGCATTTGCCTCGGCCCTCCGGATGTTGAGGCCGTTGCGGTTGAAGCGCCCTGGCGACGCCGTGACTTCATCGCGGTGATGCAGGTGTGAGAAGAGGACGAAGAAGTCCTCTGAGTAGTGAGGGACCACCTTGATGTAGTTGTGGTCGATGAAGAACTCGCTGGCGATGGCATCCCTGATCTCATTTGTGCTAAAGCGCAGGCGGTTACCACCCAGCCACACAAATGCACCGAGGAAAGCAAGAGTAGTCGTCGTTTCCTCCATGGTTGGCGTGGCGGCGATGAGCACGTGCCCTTCCTCTGGTCGCAAAGAAGGGTCTCCGACGCGAGGCGGCATGGCAGCACGTGCTGTAGGTGGCGGTGGTACAAAAGCAGCAGGGGCGGACCACGGTGAGAGTCCCGTCGACGGGTGTGACCGCTTGAGGGGATCGGTGTTGCCGTCGGAGAAGCAGAGTAGTCCCTTGCGCAGTGCCCACAGCGCCGGTAGGCTCGACACATGAGGGGGTTCCTATAGTCAACCTTGCAGTGGGCCTTGCCCAGACATCGATGGCAGATACGGTGTTGAGGCTTGACGAAATCCTTGCGCGTCGGGGGGAATAAGAAGCCGCACTTCTCCTTCGTCTTGAATTCTAGTAGTTGGGAAGAGCCCTCCACCAGTATGGCGGCTTTACTGTGCTCCACCCATCATCAACGGGAGCGGCAGTCGCGGGCTCGGTGCTCGAGCGAGGTGACACCCGCGCCGCACGCCGGTAGGACTTGAAGGCGCCTGTGGAGGAGACCTTGAGGCAAGGCCTGAGGGCGCCATGAATGGGAGGAGGCGGGGTGGAATCCAGCACTTCCACATTGATGTCAAAGCGGACCGAACGAAGCGGCCCAGCGCCCGCGCCAGGCACAGCCGCAGCCACCGTGGCATCGAGCTGCGAGTCAACCACGAAAGAGGAGCCGGAGCTGGCAGGCACCCTGACCGGCGAATCCAAATCGACCGGTGAATCTCGATCTGGCGAGGTGGTCCCCCTGAGCGGCGGAACCAGAGCCTGACGCAGCCATGGGAAGCCCGGGGGGCAGGGCGGCGAGGGAGGGGATACCTCCAGGGTTCGGGCCTGGGCGAAGGGCGCGGCGGCGGGGGTCGCTGCGGGCGGCGGGGCGACGCGTCGCAGGAGCGTCAGCTTGGGGCTCATAACGGCTATTGTTGCTTGATACAAAATGTTTTAGACCGTAGTGAAATTTTTACTAGGAGCGTGTTACTAACTGCTCCCTCTGTAAAGTAATGACTATCATTATTTAGTAAATTATCCAAAGCTAGCTCCAACACGTAAACTTCCACTCGTCTTGCAATTTGTTGCCTGTAATCTGTCAATAGCTTCACATTTCTGGAGACAACAACAATTGGTTCAAACATAGCGTCATTGGTTCCTAATTTTGTTGGCCACTGCCGGTTTCTTTTGCACAACGGGCCTCTTAGTATTAACTAAATAGTGTTTGTTTCATGTAATATTTATACCGACCAATCCATTTTTTGATATATTTCCTAAAATTTCTATCACATATGGTAGAAATAGATGGGCATAGCAACGCGCGCCACTGGACCATTTTTAGCCCTCTCACACACCAAGTGATTTTGACAATCGGGTCTCATCGCTGGTTGATTTTTGACCGTTAGATCACATTTATCATAGTGTCAAAATGGACGGACGCAGCAACGCGTGCCAGCGATGATATAGTTACGAGCAAAACGGCATTACTAGCTAAAGGCGGCACGCATTGTAACAAGAGAAAACGAGATACACTGTCATTCTCATTTTTATGAAACCGTAAACAATTTTTAAAAACAAGGAACATTTTTTAAGCTTGTGAATATATTTGAAATCGTGAATAGTTTTCAAATTCGTGAGCATATTTACAGATATTCGACCATTTTCTAACATCGTGAACATTTTTACAAATTAATGAACATTTTATACTATTTGCAAATATTTTTTAAAATTGTGAAGAAAAATTAAACATATTTCCTGAATCGGTGAACATTTCTAGAATTAACGAACATTTTTTTTAGAAATTGGTATGACAATATTTGAAATTCACGAACATATGATTATTTTTTCCGAACATTTTATGAATCAATAAACTATTTTGTAAGTCATGAACAGTTTCTAAATTTTTAGCATATTTTTCAGTTCATGAACATTTTGAATTGGCAAAATTTTGTTCAATTTGTTAACATTTTCAATATATTATTAAAAAAATCATGATCATTTTTGGATTTTCCAAAGATTTGTTTTAAGAATTGAGAATATTTTCTAAAAACCACGAAGAATTTTTGAATCCATAAATATTTAGAATTATTAAATATTTTATTTCAAAATTTCCATTTTTATTTTTTTGGAACTTTCTTAAGTCACAAATTATTTAAAGTAGAAAAAAAGAAGACGGAAAAAGAAAAATGAAAAATAGAAAATAGGTCGCTCGGACATGGGCTGACCCAGACATGTGCGCGATGTGTTCTCCCAGTGTGCAGAGCGCGATATAAGAGGTTCCTACTGCATGGGCCAGCCCAGACGAATTTTCATGTGTGAAACATTTTTATCACTTATAGATGCATTGGTGGATAATATTTTACAATTTTGAGAGCAATTTATGTGACGTATCTTAAAAGGCACTAATGACTTTATTATTAGGAATAAATTAATAGCATCTGCAACCGGAGCAGCCAAATCCGAAAATCGATATGTCCGTAGATGTGCCGCAAACTGTGGTCGGGCACATATCAAATGTCATCTCCACAACAAGATCCTTCAAACAAAATCCTCAAATGCATGTTAGTCTCATGTAACGTACATACATAGTTGAACACAAAACATGTCATCGAACTACCCAAAATCGATGTGCACTACCAGAGTTGACAGATTTGTTGGCGTCCTCATCCTCAAAGGGAGGGGGTCCGGCCATGATACGGACCCCCTCCTTTGCCGCTTCTCGGTGATGCGGGTATCGAGGGCTTCCTGATGGGCAACGTTTCATGGTAAACAAGAAAAATTCCTACGAATTCACTCAACATCTAATCTAGGAGGTGCATAACAACGAGAGGGAGAATGTCTACATACCTTTGTAGACCGAAAGCGTAAACATTCAACGAAGGTGGTTGATGTAGCCGTACTCTTTGCAATCCAGTCCAATCAAGCACCACACAAACGACACCTCCAAGTTATGCACATGTACGACTCGGTGACATCTCCTCCTCCTTGATTCATCAAGCAAAGGGAAAGAAGTAGAAGGAATCTCGGCCAGCATGACGGCGTGGTGGTTGTGGTGGTGGAATTTCAGCAGGGTTGTGCCAAGTGCAACTGGAGGAGGCGATTTAGGGAGAGAGGGAAGCCGGAAGCTAGGCAAGAGATGGGCCGCCCTCCCCTATATTTATAGGGGTGGGGGAGGGCTAGTGATGTTTACTACACAACTTTATTCTTGTAGAATCGTGTTGGGCCTCTAAGCGTAGTGTTTTGTAGGATAGTAGCAATTTCCCTCAAGTGGATGACCTAAGGTTTATCAGTTCCTGGTAGGTGTAGGATGAAGATGGTCTCTCTCAAACAACCCTGGAATCAAATACAAACAATCTCTTGTATTCCCAATACACCCAATACAATGATAAATTGTATAGGTACACTAGTTCGTCGAAGAGATGGTGATACAAGTGCAACATGGATAGCAGATATTGGTTTTTGTGATCTTAGTTAATAAAAACAACAAGGTAACAAGTGACAAAAGTGTGTAAAAATGGCGTTGCAATGCTTAAAACAAGGCCTAGGGTTCAGACTTTCACTAGTGCAATTTCTCAATAGTGCTAACATAATTGAATCATATAACCATCCCTCAACGTGCAACAAAAAATCACTCGGAAGTTCCTATTAGCGGGGAATATAAGATGAAATTGTTTAAGGTAGAAAAACCACCTCAGAGTTATCCTTTCGGATCGATCTATTAAGCCATCCCTATAAGTGTCACAAACAGTCCTAGAGTTCGTACTAGAATAACACACATGATACACACCAATCAACTCTAGTGTCGCCTAGATACTCCAATGTCACCACAAGTACCCATGAGTTAATTATTCGACTTGCATCAAACAATTTTAGATTCGTCATATTCACTCCTACACAAAGAACTTCAAGGAGTACCCCAAAACTTCTATCAAGGAAAGTAAGACGAAAACATGCATCAATCTATGTGCCTAGATCACCCCAATGTCACCATGGGGATTGCAAGTTGATAATCAAGATATATATCAAGTGACTCAATAGAACACCCCATTGTCACCTCAGGTATCCACATGTAAGACATATATCAAGTGTTCTCAAACCCAATCCAACATAACAAAACCTCAAAGGGAAAGACTCGATTCATCACATCAAGAAAGCAAGGGAAGAACACTGTATGATTCAACTAGATTAACAAAGCTCGTGATACATCAAGATCGTGCCATCTCAAGAACACGAGAGAGAGAGAGAGAGAGGTTTGATACTTGTGATCCGTGTTGGGTTTTCCGTGAAGAGGAACGGGTTATCGCAGCACAAAGTGAGTAAGTATTTCCCTCAGTTATGAAGCCTAGGTTTATCGAACCAATAGGAATAACAATCTTCAACCATCTTCAGCGGATGCACAAAAAAGAACAAACAACTTCCACCCAACATCGGCAAGAGGGTTTTCAATCCCTTTGATCTCGTTATTTGCAAGAAAGCGAGTTGTGTAGATAATTGTAAATTGTAAAATAAATAAAATAAATAAAAGGTATGATAGCGTTTGTGAATATATAAGTGAATAGACCCAGAGGGCGTAGAGTTTTCTAGTGGCATCTCTCATAGAAATAACATATGGTGGGTAAACAAATTACTGTTGGGCAATTGATAGAAAAGCGAATAGTTATGCGATTTCACGGCAATGATCATGTGTATATAGGCATCACGTCCATAAGAAAATAGGCCGACTCCTTCCTACACCTATTACTATTACTCCACTCGTTGACCGCTATCCAACATGCATCTAGTGTATTAAGTAAACCAAAGTAATGCTTGGAGAATGATGACATGATGTAGACAAAGTAAACTCAATCAATATGAATAAACCCCATCGTTTTATCCTTAGTAGCAGCAATACAAAGACACAACATATCCCCTTCTGTCACTAGGATATAGAAACTCGCCAGGTTGAACCTACTACAGCGCACCACTCCAACCGAAGAAATATCAATCTAGTTGGCCAAACTATCTCAATAGGTCGGAGAGCATTACAAAGTTATGATGACCATGCAAATAAGAATCTTAGTATTCAGGTTTGACTCAAATACTTTTCATGAATAATCTGAACATAAACTCACAATTCATCGGATCCCAACAAACACACCATACAAAGGGATTACATCGGATAGATCAAGGAAAATATGCAATGAACATTGTATCGAAGATCGAGAGAGAGAGAGAGATTGCCATCTAGGTACTACCTACGGACCTTTAGGTCTATGGTGAACTACTCACACATCATGGTGAGGGCAGCAAGGTTGATGAAAAGACCCTCAATGTTCGATCTCCCATCTCGCAGGGTGCCGGAACGGAGGTGTAGATGGCCTCCTGTCGGACCAGAGAATTGCGGCGGTGGAAAACGTGTTTCGAGAGCGCTTCTAGGATTTTTGGAATATATGTGAATTTATAGGCTAGAGAGGAGTGTCGGGAGGCGGCCGAGGGAGGCACAAGCCATCAGGGTGCTCCCCGTGGTGGCGCGTCCTGTTGGCTTGCGGGCCCCTCGTGGCTCTCCCGGACTCCTCCTGAAGGTTCCAGGTCTTCTTTTGGTGCATAAAAAATCATGAAAATGTTTCGTGGCAATTGAACTTCGTTTGGTATTGTAAACCTAAAAAGTCAAAAACATGCAGGAAACAACAACTGGCACTAGGCACTGGGTCAATAGGTTAGTGCTAAAAAATATTATAAACTAGTAAACAAATGCCCCAAAAGTATACTAGAATGATAATATATTAGCATGGAACAATAAAGAAAATTAGATGCGTTGGAGACGTATCAGCATCCCCGAGCTTAATTCATGGTCGTCCTCGAGTAGGTAAATGATAAAAGCAGAATTTTTGATTTGACATGCTACCCATTATGTAATCTTTGGTATGTATGCTCATTGAGAAATGATGAACTAGCAAACAACAACATAGTGATATTTATAAGTACAAGAAACAAAATCATTGATTTTTTCAAAGTATACGATCCTAAAAGAATGTTTACCCCTACTCATCTTATTATATTAGCAAGGCATGACACCATCTTCATCACATCAATACAAATGTTAAGCACCACGGTGTCCAAGCCAGGCAATTGGATCGTAGTTTTTCAATATGCATCAACTTTTTATTCTTCACGCAATACATGAGCATGACTCATTGGATATAGCATATAAGTGGAATATAATATGATGGTAGATATCAAAGGGGTAAAAAGTGGAGAAGATAGTCTTACATTAACTAGGCGTACCAATGAGCTATGGAGATGCTCATCGATAGACGTCAATGCAAGGAGTAGGGATTTCCATGCAAATGACGCACTAGATCTATAAGTGTATGAAAGCTCAGCTGAAGCTAAGTGCGGTGTGCATCCAACTTGCTTGCTCATGAAGACCTCAGGCATTTGAGGAAGCCCGTCATCGGAATATACAAGCCAAGTTTAGTATGAAAAGGTAATTCCCACTAGCATATGGAAGTGACAACATAGGATACTCTCTATAGGAAGAGCATGGTGCCAATTTGAGGCACAAGTGTGGTAAAGGATAGTAGCAAAGTCCCTTCTCTCTTTTTCTCATTTTTGTCATGGTGCGCTTTTCTCTGTTTTTGCATCCCCCATTCATATTTTTTATATGATGGGCTCATTTGGCCTCCCCCATTTTTATTTTATTTTTTTGTTCGGAGTCTCATCCCGACTTGTGGGGAAATCATAGTCTCCATCATACTTTCCTCACTGGGACAATGCTCTAATAATGATGATCATCACACTTCTATTTACTTACAACTCAATATGAAGAACTGATAGGAAGATATGACTCTATATGAATGCCTCTTGTAGTGTACCAGGATGTGCAATGATTTAGCATGACATGTATTAAAAATATGATGAACGGTGGCTTTGCCACAAATACTATGTCAACTCTATATGATCATGCAAAGCAATATGATGATGAACAGACTAGTCATGTGAAGTGATGATGGAATTTGCATGGCGATATATCTCGGAATGTCTATGGAAATGCCATAATAGGTAGGTATGGTGGTTATTTTGAGGAAGATATAATGAGGCTTGTGTGCAATAGAGCATATCATGTCACGGGGTTTGGATGCACCGGCGAAAGTTGCAGCAATCCTCGAGGTGAGAATGGGCTATGCACGATGCCGAAGAGGCTAGAAAATATGAGAAGGTAAGAATGTGTATGTCGATGGTGTCACATTATTCATAAATAACTCACATACTTATTGAAAAAATTTATTAGTTTATCACAAATCAAAGTACTCCTCGCATGCTTCGAGGGAGGAGGTTGGTAGGAGTTAACCATCGCGCGCCCCCGACTCAAAACAACACTAGAATTTCAACGAGGAATAAAAATTCTCACACATCATCACCATGCCTCTTTAATTTTTAGATGAATATCAAGTTAACACCTCTCAATCTCGACACTTCTATGAATCAACAATTCTAGACTCACACCTTTTTCATATTACCACATAAATCTCATTAAACCACAACTTCTCTATATGTGCTACATGATGGTTTTGATTATCATTCATTGAATACCTATTATTTTTAGACTAGTCTTATGACCCATGCAAATTACTGTCACTATTTATTCAGCTCTCAAACAAATATAAGTGAAGAACGAGAGCATATTATTTCTATAAAATCAACATGCCACCGTGCTCAAAAAGATATCGGTGAAGTACTAGAGCAAATGCCAAGCTCAAAAGATATAAGTGAAGCACATAGAGTATTCTAGCAAATTACCATGAAGGCATGTCTCTCTCAAATAGGCGTGTCCAGCAAATGTGGATTGTGAAAAACTGAAAGTAAAAGCAAAAAAAGCAAACGATGCTTCAAGCAAAACATATATCATGTGTTGAATAAAAATATAGCTCCAAGTGACATACCGATGGATTGAGACGAAAGAGGGGATATCTTCGAGGGCATCCCCAAGATTAGACACTTGAGTCTCCTTATAATTTTACTTGGGGTTCCTTGTGCATACCTAAGCTTAGGCTCTTGCTACTCCTTATTCTGTAGTCTATCGTGATCACACCCAAAACTTGAAAACTTCAATCACACAAAACTCGATAAAACTTTGTGAGATCCATTAGTATAAGCAACATATTGCATGATTTAGGTACGATGATAAATTGATTCTTAATTCATTTTTTAATAATAGGTATTGTATTCTAACTTCTCCATGGCTTATACCCCCCGATACAATCCATAGCATAATCAAAACAAGCAAACTATGCAAGCAAAACAGAATCTATTTAAAAGAGAATAGTCCAAAGAAATCTGTAAACAACCCATACTTCTGTAACTACTAAAATTCTGAAAAATTAGGTCAACGTAAAGAATTTGTATAGAAATACTGTGTATAAATTTTAGATCATTATCACACTCCAGTAAAAAGTGAAAATTCATGTACTGGAGTCAAAGGTTTTGTTATGTTTCAGCATCGTTTCTACTCATCTTGTGAGTCATCCCAAAGGATTTATTTGGCACAAACACTAATTAAAACACAAAAACATAATAATTATAGAGGAAATAATAATGTTATCAAAAAATAACAGAAATTAAAAACAATAATTAAGATACATGTTGGGTTGCCTCCCAACAAGCGCTATTGTTTTATGCCCCTAGCTAGGCTTAATGCATAGTTTCAAGTGTTGTCATCTTTGACACTCAACCCATAGGTGGCTCTCATGATTTATTCATAAGGTGGTTTAATTCTCTTCCTAGGGAATTTTTCCATTCCTCTCTCTAATGGGAATTGGAATCTTATGTTTCCCTCTTTCATATCGATAATTGCACCTATAGTTCATAAGAATGGCCTTCCAAGTATTATGGGACAAGAAAGATTGTAATCAATATCAAGCACAATGAAATCTACGGGCACATAATTTTTGGTTGCAGTAATGAGCACATCATTAATTATACCTAAAGGTTTCTTGATGGTAGAATCCGCAAGATGCAAGTTTAGGGAACACTCTTCAATATTAGTGAGACCAAGCACATTATATAAAGTTTTAGGTGTGGTTCAAACACTAGCACCAAGGTCACACAAAGCATTGAATTCATATTTTTTATATTTATCTTGATAGTAGGTTCCCACTCATCATGCAATTTTCTAGGAATAGAAACTTGAAGCTCAAGTTTCTCATCGTAACCTTTTATCATAGCTTCTACTATATGTTCGGTAAAAGCTTTGTTTTGTTCATAAGCATTGGGTGAGCTAATAATGGATTGCAGCAAGGAAATACATTCTATAAGTGCATTTATCATAATAAAAGTCCCTGTAATCCAAGATAGTGGGCACTTCACAAGTTAAAGTTTTGACCTCTCGAAACCCACTTTTTTGAGTTTTAGCATTAAAACCATCACCATCCAAGCAAATGGGACGCTCCTCAACTAAAGTTGACTCATCTCCAGTCCCTTTATCATTCATATTAAAATAAGTAAACAAAGATTCAATAGGAGAAAAAATAATCATTTGAAGATCTTCATCATGATTCCAGTAAAAACTGAGTGGAAGAGCTTTTTCTAAGAATTCTCACTTAGCTCTTAAGTTAGCGGTCCTCAACTTACTTTCATTAATAGATAATTGGATAGATTTAGGGGAGCGCCGCACGTCCCCCGGTGGATAATCTGAAAAGATTCACCACCTCAACAGTCGTTAGATCTGGTACATCCAATGGCCTAGCCACGTCTTTATTGTTGTAACAAAGTCGGTGTTGCAAAAGCATTTGCAACAGAGCTCATGTTGCAGAAACATTTAACAGAGATTATGTTGCAATTTTTTGATGTATTTTTTTTGCAACATAGATGATGTTGCGAAAGGACTTTCATAAATGGATGATGTTGCAAAAATTAGAGGTAGACCGTTGTATAAAATGGGAGCTTGGCAAGAGCACGGGAGGCGACCCATATCCTGCAACATATGACTTGTTGTAGTGGGCAAACTGCAACAAGGGCTCAGTTACAAACTAAATGACATAATGTTAGGTGAGATCATGCAGGACACGCGTCGCACAAACAAGGCAACGGACGCTCGCATGCGATTCGCCAGGGGCTTTCATATAAATTTCTGCATCAAGTGACCCATATAGAAAAGCGGTCACCACACCCATTAACTGCATTGATAGATTCATTTGTACTGCCAAAGATATTAAGTATCGAAATGTAATTTCACTCATTACAATAGAATATGTATCGTCGTAATCGATTCCGGGTCTCTACGTAAACCCTTGAGCTACTAGTCTCGCTTTATATCACACCACCTCATTGTTTTCGTTTCTTTTTCGAACAAAAACCCATTTAGCTCCCATAGGGAAAACTTTATGAGGAGCAGGTATTATTTTAGAAAATACCTCTCTTTTGTTAAGCGGGTGCAATTCTGCCTCAATTTATTCCTTCCATTTAGGCCAATCCGAGTGCACGAGACACTCTTTCATAAATTTTGGCTCTAAATCAGTTGAAGGGTTTCAGCAATTTTTGAGGAGAAACCTGTGTCGACAACTGTAGTGCTTCTATTGTATGTTTTTCCTAAATCGATATAATTTATGGATATTTCCTTAATTTCGTCAGGCACTGTGTGATTTCCCATAACAATGGAGTCTGATTCTTTCGATATCCCAACAATATAATTTGTGTGCACATTTATGCTGGGTTCTTGATGTTGAACATCTATTTGGTGTCCATCAACTTGAGGTTGATTTGCATTTACTGTCATAGACCAGTCGTCTTCCCCAATCCCCCTTCCAATGTTCTTCCATGTCTCTTGCCACCTCCTTCAGTTTTTTCCAGTCTTCGCTAGGAGAGGAGCTTCCTGGTGCGAGATGCCTCAAGCAGGTCAGCCACCTATCAGCCGTCTCCTCCTCTCTCTCTCAGTGTTCTCCTTCTCCTACCTCTCTCTCTCTCTAATATCCCCCACAAATTTTTTCCACGGGTCCCCATATTACAACAACCACAACCACCTCGCCTCGAAGCTTGCTGCCTCCGGCCACCTCTCCGTCCGCCCAGTACTCCGCTTCATCAATTCCATCCACACTGGAGCATATGGATCCGTCTCCTCCTGCCTCGCCTGCCATCGGGAGGAGGATGGTCGAGGAGCGCTCTTTCGTCTGCCACGTGGGCCATGCAACTGCCTCGGCCCATCTCGCCCACGAAGCCATCATCGTCCACCTCTGCGCCCTCGCCCATGCCGCCCCACCGAAGCTCCAGCACCTCCTCGTAGTGCACCTCTCCTTTCTCTTTCGACCTCTCTTCCTCTCCTGCCTCTTAGTTAATTTTTTTCCCTTGGACATGAGCAGGCGCACGCAAGGAGACTCATCGTTGCTGCTGTCGCCAACACAGATGTCATTGCACCGATGCCACCTCCGAGTTCGCGGACTGCCACTCAGATCTATGGGATCTGACGTCGCCCATCCTCTGCTACGGATATGGCTTCTCCACGTCTATCGGCCTCCCCTGCACCACCCTCTGCATCTCCTACTTGCGTGAGGAAAATGAAGACAGCATTGCCATTGACCGTTCGAACAATCCCTTAGACTCACTTGCATGGGCCGCACTATGCGTGAACCACCGCGTGAGCAAGACGGTCTTCGCCGGTGGGAGCTCTAGGCCTCTGCTGTCAAAAAGGGAGCCACTATCACGCGAGCACGTGCCTTGGTGAGGTATCCTCCATCCTCTCGCACGAGCAGAACGATCGCCTTCTCGTCCTCCACCATGGCCGTAGCCATCTCCATCACCGACAAGGGCGCCACCGTGTTGGACGGACGAAACGGCTAGGACCGGCGGAAGGCTGGAGAGGGTTGTGGGTAGCGTATGATGGAAAGAGGGAGCGCCAGGATAAGAGCAAGATGAAATTTTTAATTTTATAGCCAGCTAAATTAAGTATCGCAGGTTGAAGACTAAAAAATTGACAGGACATCGATCCTAAGCCATACAAGTCTAGCATGTAAGACATCATATCACTTTGCGGCCTCAAGCACGGTAATCCCCACGGCTGCCACCTTACCTTGACCGGGACCATTTGTGCCTATTGGCTCACGTATATGAATATCTCGCTAGCAATCATATGTCAAAAACCCAGGTCGACATGACTAGTTGTAGACCCAAGTGGCACAACCGTATACGGAAAGGCATACATAACCCAACGGTGCGGGTTTTAGTCATCAACGTGTGTAGACAAGTCGTAGCAGGCTACATGGACTCCATTATACTTTGTGACATTTTCCCGTAGGGACAGACACAACAGCAAAGAAGGATATATGTCGGTCAATCAATGTGTCCGGAGTAGTAGCAAGCTATCAGGGCTCGACGGAAGCACAGAGAGGCATTTCCCTGTAAAGAAGGCTACCATAAGTATACGACTAGGTGTCGAATCCCACACATATCAATGCATTTCAAGCATACACACATTATGCATGATATGCATAGATACAACATGGGATCACAACATAACTCTATGACTCAAGTATTTATTAAGACTCATAAGAGCCAACATAGTGTGGTATTACAAACAAAGTCACATGACCCAACACTCAAGTCATACAAGCAACAAGTGGAAGCAAATCATGTCTGGGTACAGAGATCTACTAAAAGTGGCTGGAGGATCCTGAAAAGCTACAATGACCCTACCAAAGGAACCAGACCTCTGTCTGGGATTCCCAAGCTAATCCGGTCAACATCGAACTTCACGTCATAAGAATCTCATCTACAAAAACATAAATTAAGAAACCGTGAATACAAAGGTACTCGGCAAGACTTACATCGGAACTAACTACATATGCATCCTTATCAACAAATGGGTTGTGGAGTTTATTGCAGCAATCTAGCTTTGACTCTTCGCTAACCTGTACTACGACTATGAGTACTTTCTTTGAGGTGGCATATCGCAAACGAGTCCACATATTCACCGCATCAATACACCACTATGGATCCTCTCTCGTCTTACTACGAGAAGCCATCCATAGCACTCATGCTTATCTGGAGCATTTTAGAGTATCCATTTAAAGTTATCTATGAACAATGCAAGTCTCCAAGAAGTCCATATCCGCAGACGCGGCTATTCGAATAGATAGTTTACCCTGCACGGGTGTACTTCGTCACACATGCTCCCGCCACTTATCGCCATGTGCACGTAAAAAGGCACCTGGGCAACCTTCAAGCGAAAGCCCAGCGAGGGAGTCGGCCACGAACGTTAACTTACAACGACTCACGTCCAAGGCAATCGCCTATCTGAGTTGGAACCCATAATGAAAGTCCGGATGAGGTTTCCAACATGGCCTCAAACATTGTGAGGATGGCCCCAAGCCGGTCCTGATTGGTCTGTTCATCCACTTTGCAGACCGTGCCACACCAATCAATGTTTCGAACTACTGCGACTCCCGGAGTGAGAATAGGGTAGGTTAATAGGCCGAGAGGGTCCATTGGTTTCGGGCCCAATCTGCGATAGTAGCTAGTCTTGGAACACAAACACGGAACTCAGTTCCTATGAGCGGTTTCAATGAGACAACCCACCATGTACTCCGACGTGGACTCTCATTGCTACCTTTACCAAACCAAGTTGAACACTTAAGCCTCGTCATCAGGACACATCCGTTTCACTCCGGTTCATCACCCAGATGAATCAGACCTGACACAACTCTAAGCATAGCAAGCATAACAGGTTTATGGCACAACATGTCTCAGGCATCTACCAGGTATGCTAGGTTGCTTAGTTTAGCTATTTACTGTGAAAATGACAGGTCATGCAAAGGAGTGGGTTCAACTAACGGAACACAGGTAACAGTTGAATCATTTGTCCTAATGCATTGAAATGGAAGCAAGAGCGAGAGAGTGGGGTTATATCGAAATGCTCAAGGGGGGTTTCTTGCCTGGCACTTTTGAAGATAACAATGAGTCTTCATCGGTGGCATCGATCTCAACGTCAGAGTAACGTCTACCGAGAGGAAAAATACTGGCAAACAAGGAAATGAACACATTCAATGCAATGCAGTATGCATGATGTATGGCATGGAAACTTAAGGTACTGAATTGACCTAATGTAATAGTTGGTCATATTAATCCAAGTAGTCCATATCTGCGGACGCGGCTATTTGAATAGATAGTTTAGTCTGAAGGAGTGTACTTCATCACACATGCTCCCACCACTTATAGCCATGTGCATGTGAAAAGGCACCTCGGCAACCTTCAAGCGGAAGCCTAGCAAGGGAGTCGGCCATAGACGTTAACTTACAATGACTCACATCCAAGGCAGTCGCCTATCTGAGTTGGAACCCATAATGGAAGTCTGGCCGAGGTTTCCAACATGGCCTCAAACGCTGTGAGCAGGGCCCCCAGCAGGTCCTGATTGGTTCGTTCATCCACTTCCCAGGTCGTGCCACACCTATCAACGTTTCGAACTACTGCGACTCATGGAGTGAGAACATGGTAGGTTAATAGGCTGAGAGGGTCCATTGGTTTCAGGCCCAATCTACAGAAGTAGCTAGTCTTGGAACACAAACACGGAACTCAGTTCCTATGAGCGGTTTCAATGACACAACCCGCCATGTACTCCGATATGGCCTCTCATCGCTACCTTTACCAAAACAAGTTTAACACTTAACCCTCGTCATCAGGACACATCTGTTTCACTCCGGTTCATCATCTAGATAAATCAGACCTGACACAACTATAAGCATAGCAAGCATAAGAGAGTTATGGCACAACATGGATCAAGCATCTACCAAGTATGCTAGGTTGCTTGGTTTAGCTATTTACTGTGACAATGACAAGTCATGCAAAGAGTGGGTTCAACTACTGGAACACAGGTAACAGTTGAATTGTTTGTCCTAATGCATTGAAATGGAAGCAAGAGCGAGAGAGTGGGATTATATCGAAGTGCTCAAGGGAGTGATATGTCCATTTTGCATCATGTTTACTACATGTTATTTATAATGTTTGTATGCATAATAATGCTTTGGGGAGTAATTCTAATGCCTTTTCTCTCACAATTTGCAAGGTTTACATCAAGAGGGAGAATGCCAGCAAATGCAATTCAGCACCCCGAAAAAGCATGTCAGAGATACCTATTCTGCACAACTCCAATGAAGCTGAAAATTTATGGAGAATTTTTATGCAGTAAATAAGAATTTCTAGAGCTAGGCACGCAAGGCCCCCTAACCACGCCTTGGTGGAGGGTGGGCACTCAGGCCCACCTCCGGAGCCTATCTTCTAGTATAAAATCCTAAAAAACCTAAAAATATTCAGAGGAGGCCTTTCGGGATGAAGCGCCGCCGCCTCGAGGTGGAACTTGGGCAGGAGCACTTTTGCTCTCCGGCGAAGCGATCCCGCCGGAGGAAGTTTCCCTCCCGAAAGGGGAAATTGAAGCCATCGTCATCGCCAACAACCCTCTCACATTGGGGAGGCCATTTTTCATCAACATGTTCAATAACACTAGCTCCTCTCAAACCCTAGTTCATCTGTTGTGTTCAATCTTTGTACCGGAACCTCGGATTGGTACATGTGGGTGACTAGTAGTATTGATTACCTTGTGTAGTTGATTACTATATGGTTTATTTGGTGGAAGATTATATGTTCAGATCCATTATGCTATTCAATACAGCTCTGATCTTGATCATGCATATTATTAGTGAGTAGTTACTTTTGTTCTTCAGGTCATGGGAGAAGTCATGTTGCAAGTAATCATGTGAATTTGATATGTGTTCGATATTTTGACGATATGCATGTTGTGATTCCCTTATTGGTGTCATGTGAACGTCGACTACATGACACTTCACCATCCTTGGGCCTAATGGAATTCATTGTCGAGTAATTATTAGATGATGGATTGCTAGAGTGACAGAATCTTAAACCCTAGTTTATGCGCTACTTCGTAAGGGGCTTATTTGTGTTCACATGTTTAATGCTATGGTTAGACTTTGTCTTAATACTTTTCTCGTAGTTGCGGATGCTTGCGAGGGGGTTAATCATAAGTAGGTTATTAGTTCAAGTAAGAACAGCACCTTAGCACCGGTCCACCCACATATCAAATTATCAAATTAGTGAACATGAATCAAACCAACATGATGAAAGTGACTAGATGAAATTCCCGTGTACCCTCAAGAACACTTTGCTCATCATAAGAGATAGTTTTAGCCTGTCCTTTACCACGGTGGATTTGGGCTACCTTGCTGGACCTTACATATTGTTATCATTACTTGCTCGTTACAAATTACCTTTCTATCAAGATACTTGCTACTTACAATTTCAGTGCTTGCAGAAATTACCTTGCTAAAAACCGGCTATCATATCCTTCTACTCCTCGTTAGGTTCGACACTCTTACTTATCGAAAGGACTATGATTGATACCCTATACTTGTGGGTCCTCAAGACTCTTTTCTGGCATCGTTTCTGGGGAGTGAAGCACTCTTGGTAAGTGGAAATCTGTAAGGAAAAACTTATACTACGTGCTGAAATTTATTGTCACTTGTTACTATGGAAAGTAATCCTTTGAGGGGTTTGTTCGGGGTATCTTCACCTCAACCGGAACCACAATTAGTTGCCCCTCAACCTAAAACACCTACTGAAAATGTTGGTTATAAAATTCCTTTGGGTATTTTAGAACAACTGCTAGCTAGTCCTTATGCAGGAGATGGAACTGAACATCCTGATATGCACCTAATACATGTGGAAGAAATTTATGGACTATTTATGGTTGCAGGTTTATCCAAAGATGAAGTTCATAATAAGGTTTTCCCTTTATATTTGAAGGTAAAATCATTAACATGGTATAGGCTAAGTGAATATATTGGATCATGGAACTAGAATCGTTTGAAATTGGAATTCCACCAAAAGTTTTATCCTATGCATCTAGTTCATCGTGATCGGAATTATATATAGAATTTTTGGCCTCGTGAAGGAGAAAGTATCGCTCTAGATTGGGGGAGGCTTAAGTCAATGTTGTATTCATGCCCCAATCATGATATCCCGAGAGAAGTTAGCATTCAGAATTTTTATGCTCGGCTTTCTCATAATGATCAAACCATGCTCGATACTTCTTGTACTGGTTCTTTCATGAAGAAGACTATTGAATTCAAGTGGGATATCTTGGAAAGAATTAAACGCAACTCTGAATATTGGGAACTCGATGAAGGTAATGAGTCAGGTATGAAGCTTGAATTTGATTGTGTTAAATCTTTTATGAATACCGATGCTTTTCACAAATTTGGCACAAAATATGGACTTGACTCTGAGATAGTAGCCTCTTTCTGTGAATCATTTGCGGCTCATATTGATCTCCCTGAATAGAAGTGGTTTAAATATCATCCCCCTATTAAAGAAGAAATTAAATAACCGGTCATAGCTAAATACTAAACTATCATTTACAATGTTGATCCAATTGTGCCTACTGCTTATATTGAGAAACCACTTTTCCCTATTAGGATAAAGGAACATGCTAAGTTATCAACTATGGTTTGCAAAAGTAAAATTAGAGCACCTAAGCCCTCTGAACAAATTAAATTAGAACCTAGTGTTGCTATGGTTAAAGATCTTTTGGTAGAAAATATTGATGGGCATGTCATTTACTTCTGTGCTGAAGCTGCTAGAATTGCTAAACCCGATGAAAAAGACAAACATAGACCTGTAATTGGCTTGCCTGTTGTCTCAGTTAAAATAGGAGATCATTGTTATCATGGCTTATGTGATTTGGGTGCTAGTGTGAGTGTTATTACTGTTGGGGAACGCGACAGAAAACAAAAATTTCCGGTATAGCGAGTATGCCCAGGACCACTATGGAGACTGCATACAAGGTTTGATTTGATCCGTACCGACTCGAAGCGCAGCGGAAGTAGAGTCGATGACGAACGGCGGTGCAGATCCCCGCAGCTAGGATTTTACAACCTCCCAACCGCGAGGATGTATACCCTCATCTGCCCTGCGGACAGCCCTCCGGGAGGCGGTCGCATAGCCCCCCGGACGGTGTCGCGGACAGCCCTTCGGGAGGACCTCCGAAACTCGGACTGTCACTCGGACAGCCCTTCGGGAGGACCTCCAAAACTTGGACGGTCACACAGACAGCCCTTCGGGAGGCACTCTCGAACTAAGACCGAAACTACGATCTCTCTACAGAGTTGCACACATACGGTGTCATCTATCCGGCAGGGCTTCGCCGTCCAGAACTAGTTCCTGCCGGAACCCAGACAGCCTTTCGGCTCTACGAAACTATTTCGCTGGGAGGGAGAGATAGAGCTTGCAAAGCAAAGCATGTGTATGAGAGCACAAGGATGAGGATTTTGGGCTGCCTCCTCACCCCTATTTATAGGATGAGAGACTATGGTAAAAATACCAAAATGCCCTCAGATATTTTCACTATTCATAATAGTGATTCCACTATTCATAAATAGTGTTTCCCACTATTCACAATAGTGTTTTCCACTATTTCGTAATAGTGTTTTCAATAAAGTAATCCAAAAAGCACTTTCACTATTCATGACGATATTTTTCAGCGTCCGTTCGAACTAAAAATATTTATGTGGGCTTAGAACATTTCCAGTACCCACTAAAATAATTTTCAATACGATCCGGAACAATTCCGGAATAGTGATTTTCATCTGTGAAAAGCATCTGAAGCGGTTCCGGCAGCTCCGGAACATTTCCGGTTATTCTTCCGGAAAATTCCCAGAAGTTTCCAGAATGATTCTGGCACCCTCCAAGAATTATCAGGCATGTGCCAAAACCAATTTGACTTTATGGTATCCTCTGAAACAACTTTTCAGTTTCACCGAAACTGTTCCGGTGACCTATCTGCGGAACAGTTCCGCTGTCCGAAACTTTTCCGGTGTCCGAAACTTTTCGGTGATTTTCTCTCAGACTCCCTGTCTAGTATTCAACAGATAGATGACCCTTAAGCGTGTGACCCTATAGGTTCGGTGAAGCATAGACATGACCTGGAACCCCTTCCGATCAATGATCAACATAGGAGCCGTGGACATCCATATCGATCCCTATACCCACACGAATAAATATTCGAGTGAACCTCCAGTTGCCGTGTGCTATTCCTGTTGCTTCGCGATATGTTACAAAAACCCGAGGTGAGACATGTTGGCATCCCCATGGATCAACAACTTGTCCACTATGCCATTTACCTCGTTATCGGTATTGTTCTCTTTTCTCGTTCCCGTGTTCCGGCATCCCCGTGATCAAATCGCAAAGTGTCTGGCCAGACGATGATGGATACCGTAACACCGAGAGGGCCCAGAGATATCTCTCCATCGTCGGAGGAGCAAATCCCAATCTTGAGCTATCAAGTTACTTCACTTACTTTTCCATGAACCCGTAAGCCGCCGTAATAGCCACCCATTTACGGATGACGTTTAACAAACCCCAAAGTTCATGAAGCAAGCATGAAGAAACTCGATACTCTCATGGTCTAAGGAATTATGCAAACATTAACTTCTCTGTGTTATTAACCATTAACTTATGACGAATGTATCTCATAGCATAACATTAATTTGGGTCGATTCAACACAAATGTTCTTCTAACATTGTGCCCTCAAAATTGCCGGCATAGCCATGCCCATGATCAGGAAAACAGGATCATCATGCAATACTTGAGCCAGTCTTAGAGGCCAGACTAGGAATAAATTTTACCATTTATTATCCCACACGTGCACATGAGTTTCCCTCCAAGCCTCGTTTTATTTGTAGACTCGAGAATCATTGCAGTTATAGCATGGAACATAAACATAATTATGAACAGGGAGATAATCAATAACATTTATTATTGCCTCTAGGGCATATCTCCTACAGACTTCCACTTGCACTAGAGTCAATAATCTAGTCAATGCTAATGCACTTTACACCTATGGCATACTGGTGTAAAATATGCTTCGCTTGTGGTATAGCCTGATGTCCAACGGATCTGACAACTTCAGCTCCGTGTGTAACTATGCATATCCTCGCGTTTTCACGCTATCACAAAATTCGTATTTTGTGTGAACTTGGCTTTTCATATGTGTGAATCATTGGTCGAAACCCGATTCCTCAGACTGAGCTATGGAGCAACTATCTGCAATAGTGTCTCATAGACCAAAACCATCTTGGAACCATACTAAGTTCATGAATGAACTATATGATTCAACAACTTCTTTGTCGCTTCCAAAGCATCAACATACTTAGCCTTTGTTATAGAATTCGCCACAGTATCTTGTTTTGAACAATTTCCAACTATCGTGCCACCATATTGTGTATTACACAAAACCCTTAACTTAAATCGAAAATCGCATGGAGCATTGATTGAGACTGTATCGATGTAATTTCTTACAACGAGCACTTCATAATCTCTGCTTGCGAGAAACATGTCATCAGCACTACTCTAGTACTTAATGACATCTTTCACTATTGTCCCATGATCAGTGCTTTGATCACTTTGGTATCTATACTCGCAACAACTTGGGAGTATCGGACATATCTGGTTGCTTTACATACCATGGAATACATGATTAATCCAAACACAAGAGTGTGTGGAATCTCCATCATGTATTTCACTCATCAGTGTTTTGGCACACTGAGTCTTGCAAAAACTCTTTCCATGTGACTTCGGCAAGAATCACTCCTTGGCATTTTAAATGCTAAAAGGTTTTAGCACCTTGTCAATATGTATTCATTGCTTAGCCCCATTAGGTAAATCTATCTCCATAGATCATCATGCCTAATATTGAGGCTATTTAGCCTAAGCACTTCATGGAAAAAACTATTTTCAAATGAAGTCCTAATTCGTGTCAAGAAATTTATTTCCAATTAACAATGTGTCAATTACACAAGGTTTTTAGAAATAGTATTATGCTCTCACTTACTTTCTTGAATCACAAGCATCTTCGATACCCATTTGATGAAGTCAAACCCCTTTGACCATTCCATCAAAAACGAAGATTCCAACTCCACTTTGCTCTCTTCTGTCCATCGCTGGAACTCTGAAGTTTGCATACTTACTAGCATCCTCTGGATCGACAAATTACTTTGGACTGTATCACATACAAGTCCTAGGTTTCATTTACATCAGATGGAAATCCTTTTGTCATCCATGTTTCATATCTCATGATTGATATATGTATTAATTGCTAGTTCAACCCGAACCGACCTTAAGCATCGCTACGATGAAACAACCTCATCGTAGCCAACTCCTTGAACTTGTTATTTCAACAAGTCGAGCTTTATGGATAAAACATTTTTATCCGTATCAGTTTTTAGTTCCATAAATATTCGTTAGACTCTAAGTCCTCTGAAAGTTGTATCAAGGTTTTAATCTTGAATCACATATATGGAAACTATCTCAGATTGTATTGGCATTTAGCCAATCCCGGAGTCAGGGCCCATCAATGCTTCCTTGTGTATTGTAGGTATACTTTTGTCCAACAACAATATCTCCTTTGCGCACCTGATAGGTTTGCACGAGCTTTTCCTACGTGGTTCAGCTGCACGTTCGACCGAAGTCCATACATTTTATTGTAGAGACTTACGTATCAGTCGTAGTAGGAAACAACGGAATCACTTCCAGGGTTTCTTTCCTTTGAACCGATGACGAAGATACTGGTTATCTCATCGAGTTGCACTGTCCTCCCACTCACCTTTTGTAAGAACTATTCTCTTTAAAAACATACCGTTTTGTGGCAAAACCCTTTGCCTCGGTATAGTGGTGGGGGAATACCCAATGACTTGGGATAACCATACAAAGTAGTACTTGTCTGATTTGGAATAGGTTTGTAACCTTTTACACAAGCCCCATATTCCAAATGTTAAGAAAAGATATAACATGGTTGGGCGTACCATACCATGGCGTCATTTCAACAGACCTAATGGATCTCTTTTCAGTGTAAAAGCCGCAGTCTCTAAAGCATCACTCTATAAAAGGGATAATGGCAAATCTATTTATGTGATCTTTGATCTTACCATGTCATAAATGGTTCGATTACATCTTCACGGACTTTCCACTTTGGAGTAGTGTTCGGGGAGGTGCAAGTTATGAAACTCTTTTCACAACTCATCAGACATTCGCTAAACTTGTAACTCAAATATTCCTTTCCGCAATCAAATTGCAGAAACATAATTTTCTTGGTACAATAACTTCTACTTCAATTTTTAAAACCTTTCGAATGATTTCAAAAGATCCAGACTTACGTCTCATCAAGTAAATATCCATATATCTACTTGAGTCATTTTTGAAGGTAGACAAATCCACTGTTTGCAACAACATTTATCGGACTACATACATCAAATGTATGATCACTGATAAGTTCTTTGCTCGTTCCTTATTGCCTGTGAACGGTATTTCAGTCACTTCACCGTTTGGAGGAAAGTTGCAAGTGTCATATGATTCAAAATCAAACGACTTCAAAATACATCATAATGGAATTTTCCATGCGGGTTTCTCCAATGTGACCAAATGCAGTGCCACACATATGTGGTATTCTTTTAGTCTTGCGACATTTAGCGTCAGTGTTATGGATGTATCATATTTCCATCAGTATTCATAACATACATCCCATTAGGATGGAAGCATGGCCCTTCATGTTATTCATAATACTGAACAACAATTGTTGTTTTTATGAACAAATGTTTTGCAACAAACATTGTGCAATGGGCTAGAGTGTATGCAACTCTAAAATGAACTATGAAAATAAACCCAGAGGTAATGTATTATTATCAATATTCATAACATACGTCTCATTCATAATGAAAATATGGCCCTTATGTTATTCATAACACCGAACATGAAAAGTTCTCTTATGAACAACCTTCTTGCAAGATACCTTATGCAAAGGGCTAGAGTGTGAAACTCTAAAATGAATTATGAAACTTAATACATAGGGAATACACCGATGGAAGGCATAGTAACATTTACTATGTTCCCTGCGTGTATCTAAGCCTCATATTTCTGGCTAGTCTTTCAGGCCATAGTAGTTCTTACATCGAGTTGCAACAGAATGCAATCGAGCGGGTATATTTGTGACCAACTCACAGTACTCAAGAATTAATGATTAACATGTTTAACCATAATTCCCAAGAACTATATCTTTGACCAGCCTTCTATACATCAAAAACTTGTATGACATTCATACATGAGCTGGATATTCCATTCTTCTTTCCTTTAGCCATTATACTTCTAATAGTTTAACTTTCAGTATTTCTCCTACTCTCAGAAGAAGCACCCAACTTAAGAGTGGCATTAGCCCCGGACTTCCTAGGCGTGAAAGTCTCACTAACACCCTTCGGACACTTCCTTTCTCTTTAAGTTGTTGTTTTATTCACCTTTCATCATATGACAGGCGTTCTCCTAGATCCCTCTCTTATCAGTCTAATGCATAGTAAGCTCCTTTACTAATAGTTTGCAAACAAACATTGCTTTGGATATCTTATATCTTTTTAGCCTTCGTCTGTCTCTGAAAATGATTTTCAGATTCCATGAATATCACATAACTATCCAAACTTTCGAAGTTCGGGTCTCATGGAAGCAAACATATTTCACTTGACCGAAATGGAATTTTAGCTTTTGGATCGAAGGACGGGAGTCATATCATCCATAGCATTAGCGGGAGAATACCGAAAGCATGCGATAGGACAAGTCTTTCTCGGCACTCTTGAGGACAATCCTCACATTACGTTACCAACCGTAAAGTTTTAACCAGATATTTAACAGCTTATTCAATTTTAATAGGGAAGGTGGAAACGCGAGCCATTATCCTACAACTATTATGCAAATCACACTTAGACATTGTTCAAAATTAATTGCACTGAGAATTAAAACAAGTTAATTCTACAATGAGGTCCCACTCAAATCAATATCTCTCATAATTGATTGTGAGTGATTCAAGATCCAAATTACAATTCAACGCCAAGGATGTATCCATCTCAAGTGAAGAGAATTGCAATCGGTAGGCCAACTTGCCAATCACATCTCTATGTGACTCTTGTTCATCTTTCGATGCATGTGTTCCGAGCTCATGACTTTCGTGCCTGAACGTCAAGACAACCAAGTGATCTCGCTGCGAGGTCTCAACTCACCCGCCTCACACTTCTCTAATCGTTCGTACCCATGTAACCATGTGATACCCCGAAGAGATAGGTGCCGTGACGGTGCTACACTTGGGAGAACACTAACTACTTGATATTTTGTGAGAGATCACCCTAATAAAAAGCGACTACCGCGCAATCAAGAAGGGTGCATCAAGAGGGATAAACATCTCAGGCAATTCATAATAGCATGAAATGGTATAGCCCTTTCTGACGGAGAAGTCTTTCATTCCTTCGTCTTTGGCATTCGCGTCGGTGTTCACCTTTGCGAAGATTGCCACCACCTTGTTGATGCACCAAATAATATTGCTATCTCTATAGCTTAATAAAATAAGTGCATTACATAAGGTTGACACGCAGGTCATTAAAGTGCAATCATATGGCTCCAACCATCATGCCGAATCATGACACACAGGTCATGTTAATCAATTTACATCATATAGTCATGTCATACATAATCAAATTATTATGAACACTGCTATACCACATCACATGCACATGCAAACCATCCTGCAAAACCAAGTTAGACGCCTCTAATCGGTCCATGCAAAAACTTGTTTTACGTGGCTTCTAAGGTTTCGAAACAAACCGAATCTACCAACGTCCATCATCAAGTATGATAATTCAAGTTGCTAGATTAACTTTCCAGGGTGTATGAAACACGAGATAATAAAATCTCGAGCCCCATACTAAACTTCGTCATACGCGTGATCCCCGTGCAGATCACATCTGCATTGCCCTTTCGTCTGCGAAACATCCATATTTCTTTTGACTATGGTGGAACCCAAAGAACTGTTAGCACTTCGTTGATCTGTCAATCAGCATACTCAGGAGCAGCATGAAAGGATCGCGGATTGTCAGAACTTTGTAAGATTCCACCATTCTGTCAAGATATGGACTACGCAAATTCACGGGAAGCAATAAGAACATCGGGTAACAGATTTCATCTGCTACCCGCACAAATAATTTTCAGCAATAGATCTCATCTACTACAAAATTATACTATGCAATACCCATACATCTCATGTATTCTTGATCATAACATGCATCTACTCATAGCCTGGCTCTTGATGCCACTGTTGGGGAACGCGACAGAAAACAAAAATTTCCGGTATAGCGAGTATGCCCAGGACCACTATGGAGACTGCATACAAGGTTTGATTTGATCCATACCGACTCGAAGCGCAGCGGAAGTAGAGTCGATGACGAACGGCGGTGCAGATCCCCGCAGCTAGGATTTTACAACCTCCCAACCGCGAGGATGTATACCCTCATCTGCCCTGCGGACAGCCCTCCGGGAGGCGGTCGCATAGCCCCCCGGACGGTGTCGCGGACAGACCTTCGGGAGGAGCTCCGAAACTCGGACTGTCACTCGGACAGCCCTTCGGGAGGACCTCCAAAACTTGGACGGTCACACAGACAGCCCTTCGGGAGGCACTCTCGAACTAAGACCGAAACTACGATCTCTCTACAGAGTTGCACACATACGGTGTCATCTATCCGGCAGGGCTTCGCCGTCCAGAACTAGTTCCTGCCGGAACCCAGACAGCCTTTCGGCTCTACGAAACTATTTCGCTGGGAGGGAGAGATAGAGCTTGCAAAGCAAAGCATGTGTATGAGAGCACAAGGATGAGGATTTTGGGCTGCCTCCTCACCCCTATTTATAGGATGACAGACTATGGTAAAAATACCAAAATGCCCTCAGATATTTTCACTATTCATAATAGTGATTCCACTATTCATAAATAGTGTTTCCCACTATTCACAATAGTGTTTTCCACTATTTCGTAATAGTGTTTTCAATAAAGTAATCCAAAAAGCACTTTCACTATTCATGACGATATTTTTCAGCGTTCGTTCGAACTAAAAATATTTATGTGGGCTTAGAACATTTCCAGTACCCACTAAAATAATTTTCAATACGATCCGGAACAATTCCGGAATAGTGATTTTCATCTGTGAAAAGCATCTGAAGCGGTTCCGGCAGCTCCGGAACATTTCCGGTTATTCTTCCGGAAAATTCCCAGAAGTTTCCAGAATGATTCTGGCACCCTCCAAGAATTATCAGGCATGTGCCAAAACCAATTTGACTTTATGGTATCCTCTGAAACAACTTTTCAGTTTCACCGAAACTGTTCCGGTGACCTGTCTGCGGAACAGTTCCGCTGTCCGAAACTTTTCCGGTGTCCGAAACTTTTCGGTGATTTTCTCTCAGACTCCCTGTCTAGTATTCAACAGATAGACGACCCTTAAGCGTGTGACCCTATAGGTTCGGTGAAGCATAGACATGACCTGGAACCCCTTCCGATCAATGATCAACATCGGAGCCGTGGACACCCATATCGATCCCTATACCCACACGAATAAATATTCGAGTGAACCTCCAGTTGCCGTGTGCTATTCCTGTTGCTTCGCGATATGTTACAAAAACCCGAGGTGAGACATGTTGGCATCCCCATGGATCAACAACTTGTCCACTATGCCAGTTACCTCGTTATCGGTATTGTTCTCTTTTCTCGTTCCCGTGTTCCGGCATCCCCGTGATCAAATCGCAAAGTGTCTGGCCAGACGATGATGGATACCGTAACACCGAGAGGGCCCAGAGATATCTCTCCATCGTCGGAGGAGCAAATCCCAATCTTGAGCTATCAAGTTACTTCACTTACTTTTCCATGAACCCGTAAGCCGCCGTAATAGCCACCCATTTACGGATGACGTTTAACAAACCCCAAAGTTCATGAAGCAAGCATGAAGAAACTCGATACTCTCATGGTCTAAGGAATTATGCAAACATTAACTTCTCTGTGTTATTAACCATTAACTTATGACGAATGTATCTCATAGCATAACATTAATTTGGGTCGATTCAACACAAATGTTCTTCTAACATTGTGCCCTCAAAATTGCCGGCATAGCCATGCCCATGATCAGGAAAACAGGATCATCATGCAATACTTGAGCCAGTCTTAGAGGCCAGACTAGGAATACATTTTACCATTTATTATCCCACACATGCACATGAGTTTCCCTCCAAGCCTCGTTTTATTTGTAGACTCGAGAATCATTGCAGTTATAGCATGGAACATAAACATAATTATGAACAGGGAGATAATCAATAACATTTCTTATTGCCTCTAGGGCATATCTCCTACAATTACTTCTACCTTATATCAAGAAATTATGAATGATATAGCACCTGCTGAGATAGAAGATGTTGATGTTACTATTAACGAGCAAATCAATTTTCTACAGAGACAAATTTATGATCTCGAAAATCAAGTTTTTGACTATGAAGCAATATTTAAGGGTATGAGTTTAGCTGTCGATTGCAGGACTCCAGGGACGCGTGCATCAACTTTTGATGCTAAACCCTTACCCTGGAAGCCAGAGGACAAACCTACTACCGTCTCATCACCACCACCTTCATCATCACCACCACCAAAGGAGACTTCAGTTCATGGGTATGGGCACTCCCCTTGGCTTGATACAAGCTTGGGGGAGGTGCCCCGGTATCGTATCACCATCACTTTTTATCTTTGCTTTCTATTTTTGATCCTTAGCCTTTTCATGATCTAGTTGAATAAAAGTCCAGTATGATCTATTTTTGAGTGCTAGTTTCGTGATCTATCTATGTATGTAATTGAGTGAGAGTTATATAATAAAGTTTAGTTTGAGATTTTGCCCCTTTAACTTTCTTGTTGCAATAATGATAAAAGAAAATAAATGGAAAATATTATATGTTAACCTTATGGTGAGTAATGAAATCACAATAAAGAAAAGTATAAGTGGTAAATTTATTGGAGATTGGCAAACATAGCATTTGTCAATGATGCAACTCATGAAAGAATTCATCATGGAAGAGAAGACCCACATGCAAATATACTATCATGGACATCTTTTATGATTGTGAGCCCCCATTAAATATTATATGCCAAAATTGTTGACGTTGGACAAGGAAGACAACATGATGATTTATGCTTGTTCATATTCACATAGAAGTTATATTGTCATAGATCCTTTAACATGTGGTGCTTGCCCAATATCTTTCCTAGCCAAAAACTCCTCACTAAGTAGAGATACTATTTGTGCATCCAAAAACCCAAGACCCAAAGTCATGTTTGAGAGTCCACCATACCTACCTATGGATTGAATAAGATCCTTCAAGTAAGTTGTCATCGGTGCATCAAGGCAATATAAAATGCTTCTAAAAGTGTTGGATCAATTAGTGTAAGAGAAAATTGAGTGTTGCATGAACTTGTGATGACAACATAATAAAAGCGACTGGCTGCATAATAAAGGTTGCTATCACAAGAGGCAATGCAACGTGACGTTCTTTGGTGCAAAGGGATTTGGCATACAAACTAGAAAGCGCATGACAACATATGCTTCCCTCTGCAAAGGTCCTATCTTTTACTTTTATGTACTTACTTTTATGCAAGAGTCAAAGTATTCTCCACTATTCCTTTTTATTTTTCTCCTTTGGCAAGCATCATGTGGTGAGGAAATATCTAGGCACATATGACCAGTTGGATATGAGTGAGCATGAGTTATTATTGTTGACATCACCCTTGAGGTGAATATGTTGGGAGGCAAACTATAAGCCCCTATCTTTCTATGTGTCCGGTTAAAACTTTGTGTCCATGGCTATGCTGTGAGCGTTAGCAATCATAGAAGACTAAATGATTGTGAGTATTTGGACTTGCCAAAAGGCTCCTGCATGAGAACCTTCCTGAAAATATGATGAATTGTAGTTGCAAAGTTGACTAAGAACATAGTTTGTTGGTTTCCAATAAGGTCTATGCTTTATACTTCAATGTTGTGATGGATTGTTACTTGCTCATAAGAAGTTATATGATGCTGCTATGAAATAAAAGTTTTATGAGAAAGTTTTATGATATTTTTGTTGTTGTTACAATAATAAGCATGATGCTACTATGTCTGTATTTTGTTTTTATCGACACCTCTCTTTCAAACCATGTGGACATGTTCTTCGATATCGGCTTTTGCTTGAGGAAAAGCTAGGTCTAAGCTTGGGGGAGTTGATACGTCCATTTTACATCATGTTTTACTACTGTTATTATATTATTTTTATGCATAATAATGCTTTGGGCAGTAATTATAATGCCTTTTTTCTCACAATTTGCAAGGTTTACATCAAGAGGGAGAATACCGACAACTGGAATTCAGCACCCCAGAAAAGCACGTCAGAGATACGTATTCTGCACAACTCCAATGAAGCTGAAAATTTACGGAGAATTTTTATGCAATAAATAAGAATTACTGGAGCTAAGAACTATCAGAGGGAGCACCAGGTGGACACCCTCCACCAGGGCGCGCTAGCCCCTAACCACGCCCTGGTGGAGGGTGGGCACCCAGGCCCACCTTCGGAACCCATCTTCTGGTATAAAATCCTAAAAAACCTAAAATTATTCAGAAGAGGACTTTCGGGACGAAGTGCCGCCACTTCGAGGCGGAACTTGGGCAGGAGCACTTTTGCCCTCCGGTGAAGCGATTCCGTCAGAGGAACTACCCTCCTAGAGGGGAAATTGAAGCCATCGTCATCGCCAACAACCCTCTCATCTTTGGTAGGCCATTCTTCATCAACATCATCAACAACACCATCTCTTGTGTTCAATCTTTGTACCGGAACCTCAGATTGGTACCTATGGGTGACTAGTAGTGTTGATTACCTTGTGTAGTTGATTACTATTGTTGGGAGACGTAGTAGTAAATAAAAAAAATTCCTACGTATCACCAACATCTATCTATGGAGAAACCAGCAATGAGTGGGGAGAGATTGCATCTTCATACCTTTGAAGATCGCTAAGCGGAAGCGTTACAAGAACGCGGTTGGCGGAGACGTACTCGCAGCGATTCAGATTGCGGTGGATTCCGATCTCAACGCCGAACAATGGCGCCTCCGCGTTCAACACACGTGCAGCCCGATGACGTCTCCCGCACCTTGATCCAGCAAGGAGGAGGAAGAGGTTGAGGGAGAGCTCCGGCAGCACGATGGCGTGGTGACGGTGGAGCTACGTGGACTCCGGCAGGGCTTCGCCAAGCGCTACGGAGAACGAGGAAGAGGAAGAGTAGGGTTGCGCCGAGAGAGAGAGAAGTCGTGTCTCAAATCAGCCCAAAACCTTGCATATATATGAGGAGGGAGAGGGAGGGATGCCTTGGCCCCTCCTCCAAGGAGGAGAGGTTCGGCCGACCCTAGGGGAAGAGTCCACCTCCCACAAGGGAGGTGGATCTCCTCTTTTTCAAACTCCTTTGCCCTATATCCTTATCTCCAGCTGCATGGGCCTTTCTAGAAGGTCTTGTCCAGCCCAAAAAGGGCTGGCACACCTCCTCTAAGGGCCCACGAAGTCCTATGGTCGTCACGCCCCTCTCGGGGGTCCTCGGGCACCCTCCCGGCACTCTCGGTACACTACCGATGAGCCCGAAAACTTTCCGGTGACCAAAACTGGACTTCCTATATATCAACCTTTACCTCCGGACCATTCTGGAGGTCCTCGTGACATCCGGGATCCCATCCAAGACTCCAAACAACTTTCGCTAACCACGTACAACATTTCCCTATAACCCTAACGTCATTGAACCTTAAATGTGTAGACCCAACGGGTTCGGGAGACACGTAGACATGACCGAGACACCTCTCCGATCAATAACCAACAGCAGGATCTGGATACCCATGTTAGCTCCCACATGCTCCATGATGATCTCATCGGATGAACCACAATGTCGGGGATTCAATCAATCCCGTATACAATTCCCTTTGTCTATCGGTATGATACTTGCCCAAGATTCGATCGTCGGTATCTCTATACCTTGTTCAATCTCGTTACCGGCAAGTCTCTTTACTTGTTGCGTAACACATCATCCCGTGAATAACTCCTTAGTCACATTGAGCTCATTATGATGATGTCTTACCGAGTGGGCCCAGAGATACCTCTCCGTCATACGGAGCGACAAATCCCAGTCTCGATTCGTGCCAACCCAACAAACACTTTCGGAGATACCCGTAGTGTACCTTTATAGCCACCCAGTTACGTTGTGACGTTTGGCACACCCAAAGAATTCCTATGGTATCCGGGAGTTGCACAATCTCATGGTCTAAGGAAACGATACTTGACATTGAAAAGCTTTAGCAAACGAACTACACGATCTTGTGCTATGCTTAGGATTGGGTCTTGTCCATCACATTATTCTCCTAATGATGTGATCCCGTTATCAATGACATCCAATGTCCATGGTCATGAAACCGTGACCATCTATTGATCAACGAGCTAGCCAACTAGAGGCTCACTAGGGGCATGTTGTGGTCTATGTATTCACACATGTATTATGGTTTCTGGTTAACACAATTATAGCATGAATAATAGACAATTATCATGAACAAGGAAATACAATAATAACCATTTTATTATTGCCTCTAGGGCATATTTCCAACAACTATATGGTTTATTTGGTGGAATATTATATGTTCAGATCCATTATGCTATTAAATACACCTCTACTCTTGAGCATGCATATTATTTGTGAGTAGTTACTTTTGTTCTTGAGGTCACGGGAGAAGTCATGTTGCAAGTAATCATGTGAATTTGATATGTGTTTGATACAGTGATGATATATATGTTGTGATTCCCTTAGTGGTATCATGTGAACGTCGACTACATGACACTTCACCATCCTTGGGCCTAAGGGAATGCTTTGTGGAGTAGTTATTAGATGATGGGTTGCCAGAGTGACAGAAGCTTAAACCGTAGTTTATGCGCTACTTCATAAGGGGCTAATTTGTCTCCACATGTTTAATGCTATGGTTAGACTTTGTCTTAATACTTTTATCGTACTTGCGGATGCTTGCGACGGGTTAATCATTAGTAGGTTGTTAGTTCAAGTAAGAACAACACCTTAGCACCGGTCCACCCACATGTCAAATTATCAAAGTGGCGAACACGAATCAAACCAATAGGATGAAAGTGACTAGATGAAATTCCCGTATACCCTCAAGAACACTTTGCTCATCATAAGAGATAATTTTGGCCTGTCCTTTGCCACAAAAGGATTGGGCTACCTTGCTGCATCTTACCTATTGTTACCGTTAATTTATCTTTACAAATTACCTTGCTATCAAAACACTTGCTACTTACAATTTCAACGCTTGCAGAAATTACCTTGCTAAAGACCGCTTATCATATCCTTCTGCTCCTCGTTGGGTTCGACACTCTTACTTATCGAAAGGACTACGATTGATCCTCTATACTTGTGGGACATTAGGGGGTTGCTTGCCTGACACTTCTGAAGATAACAATGAGTATTCATCGGTGGCATCGATCTCAACGTTAGAGTAACGTCTACCGAGAGGAAACAATACTGTCAAACAAGGAAATGAACATTCAATGCAATGTAGCAGACATGATGTATGACATGGCAACTTAAGGTACTGAATTGACCTAATGTAATATTTGGTCATATTAATTGAAGGGGAATTCAAACCTAGTTCAAATCCCAACTCCAAATGTTATTTCATATATTGTCCTAGTCATGAAATGTCCTAGTTGGTGATGTTAACTTGCTCAAACATGCATGATCATGGCATAAATAGATTCATTGGATATTTTGATCAATATTCACATATAAATTATTTTCATCTAACTTAAATATTATTTTCTATGAATTTTTGAAGTTTAAAGCATTTTTGGAATTATTAATCTAAGAAAGCAAGTATTGTGTCGGCACTGCGCCATGCTTGCGTCAGCAAGTCAACAGCGCTGGCCCAGGTCAAACCTGACTAGTGGGGTCCACTGGTCAGTGGCCCAGGGCTAAACCCACGCTGACCAGGTGTTTGACCCACTGCTGGGGCCCACAGTCAGCCTCTAAGGGGCCTAATTAGCGACTGCTTATGCCCTAATGGCCGAGCCAGGTCAACACCGGTCGGGGTGAGACCGCTGGTGACCATCCGATGCAGTGGAGGCTCGTCGGAATCCGCTACGGGCATCGGTTCGACGCGCTGAGAGGACTGGGAGGTAGCCCGTGCTCGACCGCATCGAGCAGGACTGGCTAGAGGGCTCGGGGTCGTCGGACTGCTCGCCGACGAGCACATCTGATACGGTCAGAGCTCAGATGAAGCGCATGTTGGGGAACATTGCATGGGAAGCAAAAAAAATCCTACGCTTAACCAAGATGAATCTAGGAGATGAGCATCTACGAGAGAAGAGATCGGATCCACATACCCTTGTAGATCGCTAAGCAGGAAGCGTTAAAAAACGCGGTTGATATAGTCGAACGTCTTTGCGATCCAAATCGCAAGCCGTTCCGGGATCCAATCACGATCTAGCGCCGAACAGACAGCACCTCCGTGTTCAACACACGTACAACTCGATGAAGATCTATGCCTCCTTGATCCAGCAAGCGAGGGCGGATAGGTAGATGGTTTATCCGGCAGCCTGATGGTGTGGCGGCGGTGGTAGTGGAGCTGATCCGGCATAGCTTCGCTAAGTTGTACCGAACAGATCTAGAGGAGAAACAATCTAGAGGGGGAGGGAGAGGTTTGCGCCGTGGCTTAGGTCTTGCATCCCTCCCTCCCCTCACATATATATAGGAGGAAGGGAGGGTAGGTGGGGCACCTTGGAGTTTCCCCTAGGGGCTTGGCCCGCGCAAAGGGGAGGAGTCCACCTCCCACAAGGGAGGAGGAATCCTAGTAGGACTCCTTCCCCACTTGGCCACCTCCACCCCTTGCGCAAGGGGCCCTTAGGGGCTATCTGACCAGCCCACCAGGGGCTGGTGCGCCACCTCCTAGGCCCATGCAGTCCTTGGGGTGGGTGGGCCACTCCCGGTGGACCCCCGGAACCCTTCCGGCACCCCCGTCACAAAACTGGCAGGTCACGACACTTTTCCGAAACTCAAATACTAACTTCCTATATATCAATTTTACCTCCGGAGCTCCTCATGGCATTCAGGATCTCATCCGGGACTCCGAACAACCTTCGGTTACCAACATACATAACTCAATAATACCAAAACATCATCGAACGTTAAGTGTGTAGACCCTGTAGTTCGAGAACTATGCAGACATGACCGAGACACCTCTATGGCCAATAACCAATAGCAGGACCTGGATGCGCATATTGGTTCCCCCATATTCTATGAAGATCTTTATCAGTTGAACCTGTATGCCAAGGATTCAGGTAATCTCGTATGCAGTTCCCTTTGTTCTTCGGTATGTTACTTGCCCGAGATTCGATCGTCGGTATCTCTATACCTAGTTCAATCTCGTCACCGACAAGTCTCTTTACTCCTTCTGTAATACAAGATCCCGTGGATAACTCTTTAGTCTCTTAGCTTGCAAGTCTCATCGTGATGTAGTATTCCGAGTGGGCCATGAGATACCTCTCCACCACACGGAGTAACAAATCCCAGTCTTGATCCATGACAACTCAACAGACACCCTCGGAGATACCTGTAGAGCACCTTTATAGTCACCCAGTTACGTTGCGAAGTTTTATACACACAAGGTACTCCTCCGGTGTCAGTGGGTTGCATGATCTCATGGTCATAGGAACAATTACTTGACATGCAGAAAACTATAGCAATAAACCGATATGATGAAATGCTACGTTCATAGTTTGGGTCTTGTCCACCACATCATTATCCTAATGATGTGATCCCGTTATCAAATGACATCCCATGTCTATGGCTAGGAAACCTCGACCATCTTTGATCAACGAGCTAGTGTTTTAGAGGAAAACTAGGGACATGGTGTTGTCTATGTACCCATAAATGTATTTGAGTTTCCAATCAATACAATTCTACATAAAAAGTTTCATAATTGTTGGAATTATATTTAATATATAACAAATACAATTCCAATACAAATAATATTTGGATTAACTCAAATGGCCAAAATAAATAATTCCACGATTCAAAAAATATTGGTTTGAATTTTACCTCTTGCAAATATTTATTAGAATACCAGGAATATTTTCTTGCAGTTATTTGAAGCAATTTTTATATTGCTTATTTGACAAAAAATCTTTCTGAGGCTTGATCATTCCTCAATTCAAATTCATTTGAATTCAAAAATGCATGCATGAAATGCAATGACAAGCAATGGCTAGCTAGGGTTGTGACAACTCACCCCCACTAAACAAGAATATCGTCCCGAGATTTAATCGTAGGGTAAGAGGACAAAGGGGATACTTGTTGGGGAACATTGCATGGGAAACAAAAAAAAATTCCTACGCACATGCAAGATCTATCCATGGTGATGAGCATCTACGACAGGGAGAGTGGATCTACATAACCTTGTAGATCGCTAAGCGGGAAGCGTTAAGAAACGCGGTATATGTAGTCGAACGTCTTCGCGATCCAAATCGCCGAGCGTCTCGCGATCCAATCACGATCCGTCCCAATCTAGCGCCGAACAGACGGCACCTCCGCGTTCAGCACACGTACATCTCGATGACGATCTCCGCCTTCTTGATCCAGCAAGAGGGAGCGGAGAGGTAGATGAGTTCTCCGGCAGCACGACGACGCAACGGTGGTGATGGTAGAACTATTGCGGCAGGGCTTCGCCTAAGCACTGCCGAAAACTACAAGGAACGATCTATCAGGGAGAGAGGGTTGCATCGTGGCTTAGGGTTTTCTAGTGCGGATGCCCTCTCTACCCTCCAGTATATATAGGAGGGAGGGAGGGAGGCAGACGGCACCTCCGCGTTCAGCACACGTACATCTCGATGACGATCTCCGCCTTCTTGATCCAGCAAGAGGGAGCGGAGAGGTAGATGAGTTCTCCGGCAGCATGACGACGCAACGGTGGTGATGGTAGAACTATTGCGGCAGGGCTTCGCCTAAGCACTGCCGAAAACTACAAGGAACGATCTATCAGGGAGAGAGGGTTGCATCGTGGCTTAGGGTTTTCTAGTGCGGATGCCCTCTCTACCCTCCAGTATATATAGGAGGGAGGGAGGGAGGCTGGTGCCCTAGGGTTTCCCCCTAGGCTTCGGTCGAAGTGGGAGAGGTGGAGGAGTCCTACTCCAATCCTACTAGGAGTAGGATTCCTCCCCCACTTGGAAAACCTTTCCACCTCTTAGGTTTTACACCCATAGCCGCATAGGCCTTAGTGGATGCTTTAGCCATCCCACCAGGGGATGGTTTGCCTCCTCCCACAGCCCATGAGGCCCTTTGGGGCAAGAGGCCCCTCCCGATGGTCCCCCGGTACCCTCCCGGCACTCCTGGTACACTACCGAAGTACCCAAAACTTTTCCGGTGACCAAAACTAGACTTCCTATGTATCAATCTTAACCTCCGGACCATTCCGGAGCTCCTCATGATGTACAAATCTCATCCAGGACTCCGAAAAACCTTCGGTAACCACCATACATAACTCTAAACTACCGAAACGTCACCGAATGTTAAGTGTTCAGACCCTGCGGGTTCGAGAACAATGTAGACATGACCGAGACACCTCTACGATCAATAACCAATACTGGGACCTGGATGCCCATATTGGTTCCTACATATTATAAAAAGATCCTTATCTGTTGAACCTCTATTTCAAGGATCTAGTTAATCTCGTATGATGTTCCCTTTGTCCTTCGGTATGTTACTTGCCCGAGATTCGATCGTCGGTATCTCTATACCTAGTTCAATCTCGTTACCGGCAAGTCCCTTTAATCGTTCCGTAATACAAGATCCCGTGACTAACTTATTTGTCACATGGTTTGCAAGGCTCATTGTGATGTTGTATTACCGAGTGGGCTCTCAGATACCTCTCCGTCACACGGAGTAACAAATCCCAGTCTTGATCCATGCCCACTCAACAGACACCCTTGGAGATACCTGTAGAGCATCTTTATAGTCACCCAGTTACGTTGCGACATTTCATACACACAAGGTACTCCTCCGGTGTCACTGAGTTGCATGATCTCATGGTTATAGGAACAGATACTTAACATGCAGAAAACTATAGCAATAAACTGATACGATCATATGCTATGTTTAAGTTTGGGTCTTGTCCAACACATCATTCTCCCAATGATGTGATCCCGTTTATCAAATGACATCTTATGTCCATGGCTACGAAACCTTGACCATCCTTGATCAACGAGCTAGTGTACTAGAGGCATACTAGGGACATAGTGTTGTCTATGTATCCACATATGCAATGTGTTTCCAATCAATACAATTATAGCATGGATAATAAACGATTATCATGAACAAGGAAATATAACAATAACCATTTATTATTACCTCTAGGGCATATTTCCAATAGTCTCCCACTAGCACTAGAGTCAATAATCTAGCTCACATCACTATGTGATTTACATTGTAATGAATCTAACACCCATACAGTTCTGGTGTTGATCATGTTTAGTCCTAGGAAGAGGTTTAGTCAACGGGTATGCAACATTCAGATCTGTGTGCACTTTACAAATATTTATTTCCTCCTCCTGTTGGAAATATGCCCTAGAGGCAATAATAAAATGGTTATTATTGTATTTCCTTGTTCATGATAATTGTCTATTGTTCATGCTATAATTGTATTAACTGGAAACCGTAATGCATGTGTGAATACATAGACCACAACATGTCCCTAGTGAGCCTCCAGTTGGCTAGCTCATTGATCAATAGATGGTCATGATTTCATGACCATGGACATTGGGTGACGTTAATAACGGGATCGCATCATTGGGAGAATGATGTGATGGACAAGACCCAATCCTAAGCATAGCACAAGATCGTGTAGTTCCTCTGCTAAAGCTTTTCTAATGTCAACTGTCATTTCCTTAGACCAAGAGATTGTGCAACTCCCGGATACCGTAGGAATGCTTTGGGTGTGCCAAACATCACAACGTAACTAGGTGGATATAAAGGTGCACTACGGGTATCCCTGAAAGTATCTGATGGGTTGGCACGAATCGAGACTGGGATTTGTCACTCCGTATGACGGAGAGGTATCTCTAGGCCCACTCGGTAAGACATCATCATAATGAGCTCAATGTGACTAAGGAGTTAGCCACGGGATGATGTGTTACGGAATGAGTAAAGAGACTTGCCGATAACGAGATTGAACAAGGTATAGGGATACCGACGATCAAATCTCAGGCAAGTATCATACCGGTAGATAAAGGGAATTGTATACGGGATTGATTGAATCCCCGACATTGTGGTTCATCCTATGAGATCATCATGAAGCATGTGGGAGCCAACATGGGTATCCAGATCCCGCTGTTGGTTATTGACCAGAGAGGTGTCTCGGTCATGTCTACGTGCCTCCCGAACCCGTAGGGTCTACACACTTAAGGTTCGATGACGCTAGGGTTATAGGGCAATAGTGTACATGGTTACCGAAGGTTGTTCGGAGTCCCGGATGATATCCCGGACGTCACGAAGAGCTCCGGAATGGTTCGGAGGTAAAGATTCATATATAGGAAGTGAGGTTTTGGTCACCGGAAGAGTTTCGGGTATCACCAGTAACGTACCGGGACCACCGAAAGGGTTCCAGGGGTCCACCGGGAGGGGCCACCAGACCTGGAAGGCTGCATGGGCCGAAGGTGGGAAGGGACCAGCCCCAGAGTGGGCTGGTGCGCCCTCCACCCTGGCCCAAGGCGCAGCAAGGAGAGAGGGGGGCAAACCCTAGGCCTAGATGGGCCCTAGGCCCACCCTACGGTGGCTAGGGCTGCCGCACCACCTCTCCCTTCCCTTAGCCGCCGCACCAAGTCCCATCTAGGGCTGCCACCAGCCCCTAGGGTGGGAACCCTAGGGTGCAGACCTCCCTCCTCCTCCTCCTATATATAGTGGATCCCTTGGGGTAGCCGGAGACACACATCTCTCTCCCCCACAACGCAGCCCTACTCCTCCCTCTCCTCGTTCTCCGTAGTGCTTGGCGAAGCCCTGCCGGAGACCACGCAGCTCCACCATCACCATGTCGTCATGCTGCCGAAGCTCTCCCTCAACCTCTCCTTCCTCCTTGCTGGATCAAGGCGTAGGAGACGTCACCGGGCTGCATGTGTGTTGAACGTGGAGGCGCTGTTGTTTGGCGCTTAGATCGGATTCCACCGCGATCTGAACCGCTGCGAGTACGACTCCACCAACCGCATTCAGTAACGCTTCCGCTTTGTGATCTTCAAAGGTATGAAGATGAACTCCCCCCTACTCGTTGCTGGTTTCTCCATAGATGGATCTTGGTGATCGTAGGAATTTTTTTGATTTACTACTACGTCTCCCAACACCTCCTTGATGTAATCGCGGATGGAAATGAAGTGTCGCTTTATGTGTCTGGTCCTCTTGTGAAACCTTAGTTCCTTGGCCAGATCAATGGCACCAGTGTTGTTACAGAACAGAGCCATTGGAATCAATGCACTGGGCACTACTCCAAGATCTGTCATGAACTCCTTCATCCAGACACCTTCCTTCGCCGCCTCCGAGGCTGTGACATACTCCGCTTTGTAGGTAGAATCGGCTACCAGGCTCTGCTTGGAACTGCACCAGCTTACCGCTCCCTCATTGAGAAGAAATACGTATCCGGTTTGAAACTTAGAGTCATCCGGATCGGTGTCAAAGCTTGCATCGACGTAACCCTTTAGAACGAGCTCTTGATCACCTCCATAAACGAGAAACAATTCCTTAGTCCTTTTCAGGTACTTAAGGATATTATTGACCGCCATCTAGTGCTCCATTCCTGGATCACTTTGAAACCTTCCGGCCATACTTATGGCAAGACTGACATTAGGTCTTGTGCACAACATTGCATACATGATAGAGCCTATGGCTGAAGCATAGGGGATGACACTCATCTTTTCTCTATCTTCTGCAGTCACTGGGCATTGAGTCTTACTCAAGTTCACACCTTGCAACACAAGAAAGAACCCCTTCTTGGACTAATCCATTTTGAACTTCTTCAAAACTTTGTCAAGGTATGTGCTCTGTGAAAGTCCTATCAAGGGCCTCGATCTATCTCTATAGATCTTAATGCCTAATATGAAAGCAGCTTCTCCTAGGTCCTTCATTAAAAAACTCTTGTTCAAATATTGCTTCACGATTTCCAGCATTTCTATATTGTTTCCAATCAACAATATCTCATCGACATATAATATTAGAAATGCTATAGAGCTCCCACTCACTTTATTGTAAATACAAGCTTCTCTGTAAACTTGTATAAACCCGAACACTTTGATCACCTCATGAAAGCGCAGATTCCAACTTCAAGATGCTTACACCAGTCCATAAATGGATCGCTAGAGTTTGCAAACTTTTTTAGCATTCTATGGATTGACAAAACCTACTGGTCGTATCATATACAACTCTTCCTTAAGGAACCCGTTATGGAACGTTGTGTTGACATCCATCTGCCAATTTAATAGTCGAAATATGCAGTTATTGCTAACATGATTCTGACGGACTTAAGAATTGCTACGGGTGAGATGGTCTCATCATAGTCAACTCCTTGAACTTGTGAAAAACTCTTTGCCACAAGTCGAGATTTATAGACGGTGACATTAACTTCTACGTCCGTCTTCCTCTTAAAGATCAATTTGTTCTGAATGGCCTTTCACCCTTCAGGTAATACTTCCAAAGTCCACAATTTGTTTTCATACATGGATCCCATCTCGGATTTCATGGCCTCTAACCATTTCTCGGAATTCGGGCCCATCATCGCTTCTCCATAGCTCATAGGTTCATTGTTTTCTAACAACTTGACCTCTAAGACAGGGTTTGTGTACCACACAAGAGTAGTACGCGCCCTTGTCGACCTACGAGCTTGATAGTAACTTGATTTGAAGCTTCATGATCATCATCATTAACTTCCTCTTCAACCGATGCAGGTTCTATAGAAACATCTTTCTGTGTTGTGCTACTCTCTGGTTGAAGTCAAGGTTTAATAACCTCATCGAGTTTTATTTTCCTTCCACTCAATTCTTTAGATAGAAACTCTTTCTCAAGAAACGTTCCATTCATAGCAAAAAACACTTTGCCTTCGAATCTGAGATAGAAGGTGTACCCAACTGTCTATTTTGGGTATCCTATTAAGACACATTTGTCCGCTTTGGGTTCCAGCTGTTCAAGCTGAAGCTTTTTGACATAAGCATCACATCCACAAACTTTAAGAAACGACAACTTTGGCTTCTTGCCAAACCATAGTTCACATGGCGTCATCTCAACAGATTTTGATGGTGCCCTATTTAAGTGAATGCAACTGTCTCTAATGCATAACCCCAAAACGATAGTGGCAAATCTGCAAGAGACATCATAGAACGTACCATGTCTAATAAGGTTCCATTACGACGTTTGGACACACCATTATGTTGTGGTGTTCCATGCGGTGTCAGTTGTGAAACAATTCCACACTTTCATAAGTGACTGCCAAACTCATAACTCAAATATTCACCCCCTCGATCAGATCGTAGGAATTTATTCTTGTTACGATGATTCTCAACTTCACTCTGAAATTGCTTGAACTTTTCAAACGTTTTAGACTTGTGATTCATTAACTAAATATAATCATATCTACTCAAGTCATCACTGAAGGTGAGAAAATAACAATATGCACCACGCACCTCAATGCTCATCGGACTGCACACATCGGTATGTATGATTTCTAACAAGTCACTTGCCCATTTCATTGTTCCAGAGAACGGGGTTTTAGTCATCTTGCCCATGAGGCATGGTTCACATGTGTCAAGTGATTCAAAATCAAGTGACTCCAAAAGTCCATCAGCATGGAGCTTCTTCATGGGTTTTACACCAATATGACCTAAACGGCAATGCCAAAGAAAGTGGTACTATCATTATCAACTCTACATCTTTTGGCATCAATGCTATGAACATGTGTATCATCACTATTGAGATTAAATATGAATAAACCCCTCACATTGGGTGCATGACCATAAAATATATTACTCAAGTAAATAGAACAACTATTATTCTCTGATTTAAATGAGTAACCATCTCGCAATAAACAAGATCCATACATAATGTTCATGCTTAACACATGCACCAAATAAAAAGTATTCAGGTTCATCACTAATCTCGATGGTAATTGAAGAGCGAGCGTGCGGACGGCGATCACATCAACAATGGGACCATTTCCCACGCGCATCGTCACTTCGTCCTTAGCCAGCCTCCATCTATTCCGTAGCTCTTGTTTTGAGTTGCAAATGTGAACAACCGAACCGATATCAAATACCGAGGCACTACAACGAGAGTTGGTAAGGTATACATAAATAACATGTATATCATATATACCTTGTTTAGTGTTGGCCGCCTTCTTGTCGGCCAGATGCTTGGGGTAGTTCCGCTTCTAGTGACCAGTTCCCTTGTAATGAAAGCACTCAGTTTCTGGCTTGGGTCCAGCCTTGGGCTTCTTCACAAGAGGGGCAACTGCTTTGCCACTCTTCTTAGAGTTACCCTTCTTGCCCTTGCCATTCTTATTGAAACCAATGGTTTTATTGACCATCAACACTTGATGTTCTTTTTGCATTTCAGACTTGGCGATTGACTTGTTCATCTAGTGCATGTTATAGTTCATCACAAAGCTCTTGTAGCTAGGTGGCAATGTTTGAAGAACTCTATCAGTGATCGCCTCCGGCGGAAGGGGCATCCCTAACTCAACCAGACGGTTCGAATACCTAGACACTCTAAGTATATGTTCACTCACATACCCGTTCTCCTCCATCTTGTAAGCATAGAACTTATCGGAGGTCTCATACCTCTCGATCCGGGCATTCTTCTCAAAGATAAACTTCAACTCCTAGAACATCTCATATGCTCCATGACGTTCAAAACATCTTTGAAGTCCCGGTTCTAAGCCATACAACATTGCACATTGAACTACTGAGTAATCTCCAAAACGTGCCTCCCAAGCGTTCTTAACGTCTTCGGATGACACGGGAGCGGGTGGGTCACAAAGCGGTGCATCAAGGAGATAAGCCTTCTAGGAAGCCGTGAGGATAATCCTCAGATTACGAGGCCAATACACATAGTTACTTCCACCATCTTTCAACTTGGCTTTCTATAGGATCGCATTAAAATTCAGGGGAACTACTACGCGAGCCATTGATCTACAACATAAATATGCAAAGGTTACTAAGACTATTGTTCAAGATAACGAGTTTAGTTAATCAAATTACTAAAGCTCCCACTCAAATTGACATCCCTCTGGTCATCTGAGTGATGCATGATCCAATTTCACCAACTCAAGTCCGATCATCACGTGAGTTGAGGTGGCTTCAATGGTGAACATCATCATGTTGATCATATCTACTATATGACTCATGTTTGAACTTTCAGTCTACTCTATTCCGAGGCCATGTCTATACATGCTAGGCTCGTCAAGTTTAACCTGAGTGTTCTGCACATGAAACATTGGCTTGCACCCGTTGTATGTGAACGCGGAGTCTATCACACCCGATCATCACGTGGTGTCTCGACACGACGAACTTTCGCAACGGTGCACACTCAGGGAGAACACAATTTTATCTTGAAATTTTAGTGAGGGATCACCTTATAATGCTATCATCTTCCTAAGGAAAATAAGATGCATAAAAGGATTAACATCACATGCAAATCATAAGTGACATGATATGGCCATGAACTCGTCCTTTTGATCGCCATATCCAAAGCATTGTCATGATCTCCATCGTCACCAGCATGACACCATGATATCCATCATCTTGATCTCCATCAACGTGTCTTCATGAGGTTGTCGTGCCAACTGTTTCTTCCATGACTATTGCTAACTCATAGGGATAAAGTAAAGCAAAAAACGGCAAAAATAATTAAAGACAACCCTATGGCTCCTGCCAGTTGCCGTAGTCATCGACATGCAAGTCGTGATATCCTATACAAAACATGATCATCTCATACATCACATATATATCATCATGTAATTGTCCATATCACATCACAACATACCCTGCAAAAACAAGTTAGATGTCCTCTAATTGTTGTTGCATGTTTTACGTGGCTGCTACGGGTATCTAGCAAGAACAATTCTCACCTACGCAAAAACCACAACGGTGATACACAAATTGCTATTCAACCTTCTCAAGGACCGCCTTTGTCGTATCTGATCCAACTAGAGTAGGAGAGACAGACACCCGCGAGCAATCTTTGTGCAACAAAGTCACATGTCAGAAGATGAAACCGGTCTCTCGTAAGCGTACGAGTAAGGTTGGTCCGGGACACTTCATCCCACAATACCACTGAATCAAAAACCGCCCAAGGGAGGAAGCAATCTGAGCATCAACACCCACAAACTGCTTTGTGTTCTACTCGTGATCTCATCTACACATAGACCTAGCTCATGATGCCACTGTTTGGGAACATTGCATGGGAAACAAAAAAATTCCAACGCACACGAAAGATCTATCCATGGTGATGAGCATCTACGAGAGGGAGAGTGGATCTACATACCCTTGTAGATTGCTAAGCGGGAATAATTAAGAAATGCGGTTGATGTAGTCAAACGTCTTCATGATCCAAATCGCCAAGCAACCCGCGATCCAATCACGATCCGTCCTGATCTAGCGCCGAACGGACGGCACCTCCGCGTTCAACACATGTACAGCTCGATGATGATCTCTGTCTTATTAATCTAGCAAGAGGGAGCGGAGAGCTAGATGAGTTCTCCGGCAGCACGATGGCGCGGTGGTGGAACTATTCCGGCAGGGCTTCGCCTAAGCACTGCCGAAAACTACAAGGAACGATCTATCAGGGAGTGAGGGCTGCACCGTGGCTTAGGGTTTTCTTGTGCGGATGCCCTCTATCCCCTCCAGTATTTATAGGAGGAAGGGGCGGGAGGACAGCGCCCTAGGGTTGGCCCCTAGGCTTCGTCCAAAGTGGGAGAGGTGGAGGAGTCCTACTCCAATCCTACTAGGAGTAGGATTCCTCCCCCACTTGGAAAACCTTTCCACCTCTTGGGTTCTCCCACCCCTAGCCGCATGGGCCTTAGTGGGGGCTTCGGACAGACCACCAAAGGCTGGTCTTCCTCCTCCCACATCCCATCAGGCCCTTTGGGGCGAGAGGCCCCTCCAATGGTCTCCTGGTACCCTCCCGGCACTCCCGATACACTACCGAAGTACCCCGAAACTTTTCCGGTGACCAAAACGGGACTTCCAATAAATCAATCTTTACCTTCGGACCATTCTAGATCTCCTCGTGACGTCCGAGATCTCATCTGAGACTCCAAACAACTTTCGGTCACCACCATACATAACTCTATACTACCGAAACGTTACCAAGCATTAAGTGTGCAAACCCTGCGGGTTCGAGAAATATGAAGACATGACCGAGACACCTCTACGGTCAATAACCAATAGCAGGACCTGGATGCCCATATTGGTTCCTACATATTGTATGAAGATCTTTATCGGTTGAACCTCTATGTCAAGGATTCAGTTAATCCCATATGTTGTTTCCTTTGTTCTTCGGTATGTTAATTGCTCGAGATCCGATCGTCGGTATCTCTATACCTAGTTCAATCTCATTACTGGAAAGTCTCTTTACTCGTTCTGTAATACAAGATCCCATGACTAACTTATTAGTCATATTGCTTGCAAGGCTCATTGTGATGTTGTATTACCGAGTGGGCCCTGAGATACCTCTCCATCACACGGAGTAACAAATCCCAGTCTTGATCCATGCCCACTCAATAGACACCCTCAGAGATATGTGTAGAGCATCTTTATACTCACCCAGTTACGTTGTGACGTTTGATACACACAAGGTACTCCTCCGGTGTAAGTGAGTTGCATGATCTCATGGTCATAGGAACAGATACTTGACATGCAGAAAACTATAGCAATAAACTGACACGATCATATGCTATGTTTAAGTTTGGGTCTTGCCCATCACATCATTCTCCCAATGATGTGATCCCATTTATCAAATGACATCTTATGTCCATGGCTAGGAGACCTTGACCATCCTTGATCAACGAGCTAATCTACTAGAGGAGTACTAGGGACAAAGTGTTGTCTATGTATCCACATATGCAATGTGTTTCCAATCAATACAATTATAGCATGCATAATAAATTATTATCGTGAACAAGTAAATCTAATAATAACCATTTATTATTGCCTCTAGGGCATATTTCCAAAAAATACTATACGATCACAATCTTCATGATCCAATTGCCCTTCTCGAAGATGTTGATTCTTGGCGTCATCTTGGTTTCGTCTTCCTTGCTTTCAAGATCTTCATCCAAACATAACGACAATAGGAAATGGAAAATCTCTACAAGAATTGATCTTATCAAAGACCGAGCAACTCACGATCAACTCACGGAATGAGCCGTCAAAATATCTCTGGAGCTGAAACATAAAACACACATCGAGAAATATGGAATGAGGTAGATGACGGAGGTTCAATTTGGTAGGCAACAATTCCAAACTAAAACAGATGGTGACGAGATTTCAATGTAGCAAGGAAATAATTGCCATGAGTCCATAACGGGGCACCTTAGGGGGGTGACTCGTAGAGTTATTCCCTTGAGTGGTAAAAAGAATTACTTTTGATATAAAGATCATTGAAACTCTTCATACCTGGCTAAGGCAATTCACAAACGATTGTTGGAAAGAATTTGAATGAATGGCATACTCATCTTGGAAAGGAAACTATGGTTATAAAACAACTCGGCAAACGAAAGAGATATTCCAATTGATACAGAGGATATAACCTAGTGTCTGTGTGTGCGCTCAAGAACTTGAGCATTTCCATATTCATCAAGGTTTTACCAACATCCATGCCAAGGATCTTGGTCACATCATACTACCATGATGAATAATGATGGAGGATGCAGATGTAAAGGAAGACAATACTTTCTCAGATTTCACATTAGCTATGCCAAGGAAGTGAAATCTGGATGATCGACCGAGAGACATTTAACACTCCGCTTCTAATGTTCTCCTTGATGCACTAGCATAACCCAATTGTAGGTATTGTTTGTTATCTAGATTATCAAGTAAAAGTCAGACTTCGGGATCTCAAAAGGGTCCATGAGGAACAACTTCTAGAATAAGTCATACAAAATCCTCATGTAGAAGTGGTCAAATTCACTGAATCAAGGTAATACAATGATAGATCTTCCAACTAGGTGTGTCAGCTAAAACATCAACCTTGCGGAAGCCTACATCATAGATCTTGGGAAATTTTCAACCATCATATCTTCTTGAGATTCAGATCTGGTAGGTGACATGCTACTTCAGACTCAGCGTGTCTGAAAGAGAAGATTTGCAACACAAATCATAGAGACGACGTTGCAGGATTCTTAGGAAATGAACTACAGAAGCCAGCTCCAAAGCATGAGCTAGATTGTAAGATACATGTGAACACACTGTCCAAGACAATTGTGACCACATGGGATTCTTAAAACCAATGTTGAGGATATCACTTATTGTTATCGTCTCGGTCAGCTAGGGATTAGAGATTAATTGGAAATCAGCTGATTAGTCGATTTTATCGTTCGACAATTAATCGGCCATTTTTTTGCAAATCCCACGTTCCCAACACTAAAATATGCTATATTAATTACCAAAGAAATATTGGACAGAAGTATTACCTTGATTCCTAGCCTGTGAATCCTCGTATAATGACAAATAAAATAGTGAAATAGTACATATTGCATAACAAAGTCCACAAAAACACAAATAAACACAATTTTTGCAAACATAGTACTAGAAATATGCCTAATTTATTGAAATATTCCCCATAAATCACTTTTGAGAGCGATAAATCATACCAAAAGATAAATGGTGAAGATAAGGCATAATCTTATCGGTCACCCCACAAGTAGCGATAAATCGGACGATAAATTGTTGAATCGGAAGATTTTTTGAAACCATCATTGGAAGATAGCGAGGTCCTTACATAAGTACAGATTAGCTCTTAAGAAGGAACTCCTTTCCCTTGAACAAGTCATTCAGTGGCTTAAGGTGCTAGGGACACGTATGGACTGGACATGACTAGTCTATCAACCCATAGAATACTTCGCACATGCATGATTGACTTAGGATGACTCCGAAGACAACAAAATAACTTATCCGAATTCACGGCAGCAACTTGCATCTACACGTGAATCAGGGGAAGTCACTTCTTACACTATACATATACTTCGGGTACGAGACCTGAAGATAATGCCTACAAAAGTTTCCAGTATTATCTTAATGTTCATCATGAGTTATGGAGGAGATAAGGATGTTGTCGATGGGCTCAACAACAATTCATCAAAATATCCATGAAGATGGAATTCCACAACTATGCGAGAAAGATAGTAGCATTGGTCAGACCAAAGAATATAATGTTGTATTCTCGAGTAAAGAACCACGAGTAAAACAGCATTATGTTAATCGTTGGTTCTGATTTTGATTTGACAATAGCCCATGCTCAAATCAGATATTGACAAGACAATAAATGTAACAATTGATCATGAAGATCAATCGGTGAAGATATCATCATTCTTTAACACACTCACCACACAAAAGATATCCCTTTGACATGAACTAAGTCGCTTTTATCTTTCAACTCTCCAAGTTGTTGTTTAGCTTAACCAACTAGCTCAGGGGTATCCAACACAGAGTCTTGGAGAAGGGGTGGCTTACAGGAAACCAACTTGATCACGAACTCAACATATAGGGGACAACCTGGTTATACTTCCGAGAGGATAATAAAAAAATCACGGACCACCGATATGTTTTCAAGCTCAGGAACAAACTTGCTTTTCAGGGCAAGACGATATGATCAAAAGATCTTGGCACGACCTAACTCACTGATCGAAGAGTGCACCATGACAGATGGAGTAGGTGGCACAATCAACCTTTGTAATGATGGTTCAATAACCAACACACAAAGAATGATATAATTGTCCATTAACTTCTAAGCAATAGGGTTGCTAGGAGTATTGATTTCACGCATCTCGGTTCACCTGTTAGTATGCTGGTTACATCCAACACGGAGACCAAGGAATGACTGATGATGGTGATAAGTATCACTGCATCAAGAATTCATGAGAGGTGGTGCAATCCTCATGACGATCTTTACATGAAGAGGGTAATACTCCAAGATAGAACAGAACAAAAGCAGGATTGGCATTTTGATCTGTGGAATACAACTACGTTGACCCAATCCAAGAAATGGATGAGGTACTAGAGTTTGTTTCACCTAGTCATTCTGAAATAGAATGGCTTGATAGAGCACGAGAATAATACGCATCAATGAGCACGAATGCACAACTACTCTTGACTATCCAGTAATAGATGAAGGTCAAAATACAATTGAGGAGGGGATACTCAAGAGCACATGATTTTTCTGAGTTGTAGATGCATAGATTGGCACATCGAACGAGTTCAACAAAATTCTGCCGGATAACCCATGCGGAAAGGTAGGATTGACAGAGTCACAACTATGAAGCGGAGAACTCATCAAGAGCACTGTTGTTGTGATCTTTAGTCCACAAAGAACTTCTGCCGTGATGGTTCATGGTATTGGAAGAATGATATACCACGGCCCTCGAAGACTAGAACAAGGTTACTAATCATCCTGAAGGTACGAGCAAACACTATTAACATGAGTGAGCAGAATGATCCTTGGGTTCAAGAACCCAGATTTAGAATACCAACTGACTAAGTAGCATCACAAGATGCTTTCGATAACGATGGACAAAATTATCACACTGGGAACACAAAACACGACTAGACTATTGGGTGGTCCTTTGAGACAACATGGTTTTCCAACACTTCAAAAAACACGTCGAGGTAATGGAGTACCTCTACACAATAATTGGTGTGCTTTGTCTGGCCGAAAGACATCAGGAACATGACGAAAGAATTTGCAATTGCATCAGATTTTATAAACCTTGGATAACTCAGACAGCATAACGTCTATACGGGCATGAAATATGAGTCAACCTGCAAGACAACTGACAACATAACATTGAATTCCTATGGAGACACCGATCCAAGAATACCAGAACTTTCCTATAAGTCTTTAGCATAGTAACTCGCCATCCTGATAGATAGATGAGAAAACCTAGTTCCTTAACCCCGTAGAAGAGAAGAGGGTGACTCAGAATATGAATGACACAAGGAAAGGAGTAAAAATAATCTTACGTTCCCTTCCACAATCAATTCCCTTATACAACTAAAGCAGTTCTAGACTCAACATCGACCAGTTTGGCTTGGTAATCCTATAGGAAGTCAAGCTCTGATACCAACGATATCAGGACCCCGATCCTAAGCCATACAAGTCTAGCATGTAACACATCATATCACTTTGCGTCCTCACGCACGGTAATCCCCACGGCTGTCACCTTACCTTGGCCAGGACCATTTGCGCCTATTGTCTCACGTATATGAATATTGTTGGGATATGTAGTAGTAAATCAAAAAAAATCCTACGTGTTCACCAAGATCTATCTATGGAGAAACCAGCAACGAGTAAGGGGACAGTGCATCTTCATACCTTTGAAGATCGCTAAGCGGAAACGTTACAAGAACGCGGTTGGTGGAGTCGTACTCGTAGTGATTCAGATCGCGGCGGACTCGATCTTAGCGCCGAACAACAGTGCCTTCGCGTTCAACACATGTGCAGCCCGGTGACGTCTCCTACGCCTTGATCCAGCAAGGAGGAAGGAGAGGTTGAGGGAGAGCTCCAGTAGCACGACGGCATAGTGATGGTGGAGCTGCGTGGTCTCCGGTAGGACATTGCCAAGCACTACGAAGAATGAGGGGAGGGAGGAGTAGGGCTGTGCCGTGGGGGAGAGAGATGCGTTTCTCAAACAGCCCCAAGGGCACCACTATATATACGAGGAGGAGGAGGAGGAGGAGGGAGGGCTGAGCCCTAGGGTTCCCACCCTACGGGTTGGCGGCAGCCCTAGATGGGACTTGGGCGGCGGCCAAGGCGGGGAGAGGTGGTGCGGCAGCCCTAGCAGCCCTAGGGTGGGCCTAGGGCCCATCTGGGCCTAGGGCTTGCCCCCCTCTCTCCTTGCTGTGTGTTGGACCAGGTGGGAGGGGTGCACCAGCCCACCTAGGGGCTGGTTCCCTCCACATTCGGTCCATGCAGCCCTCTAGGGCCCGTGGCCCCTCCTGGTGGACCCCCAGAACCCTTCCGCTGGTCCCGATACGTTACAGGTGACGCCCAAAACATTTCTGGTAACCAAAACCTCACTTCCTATATATCAATCTTTGTCTCCGGACCATTCCGGAACTCCTCGTGACGTCCGGGATCTCATCCGGGACTCCGAACAACCTTCGGTAAGTACGTCCACTATTTCCCTATAACCATAGCATCATCGAACCTTAAGTGTGTAGACCCTACGGGTTCGAGAGACACATAGACATGACCGAGACACCTCTCCGGCCAATAACCAATAGCGGGATCTGGATACCCATGTTGGCTCCCACATGCTCCACGATGATCTCATCGGATGAACCACGATGTCGGGGCCGTATACAATTCCCTTTGTCTACCGGTATGATACTTGCCCGAGATTCGGTCGTCAGTATCCCTATACCTTGTTCAATCTCGTTACCGGCAAGTATCTTTACTCATTCCGCAACACATCATCCCGTGGCTAACTCCTTAGTCACATTGAGCTCATTATGATGATGTCTTCCCGAGTGGGCCCAGAGATACCTCTCCGTCATACGGAGTGACAAATCCCAGTCTCGATTCGTGCCAACCCAACAGACACTTTTGGAGATACCCGTAGTGCACCTCTATAGCCACCCAGTTATGTTGTGACGTTTGGCACACCCAAAGCATTCCTATAGTATCCAGGAGTTGCCCAATCTCATGGTCTAAGGAAATGATACTTGACACTGGAAAAGCTTTAGCAGACGAACTACACGATCTTGTGCTATGCTTAGGATTGGGTCTTGTCCAACACATCATTCTCCTAATGATGTGATCCAGTTATCAACGACATCCAATGTCCATGGTCATGAAACTGTGACCATCTATTGATCAACGAGCTAGTTGGCTCACTAGGGACACGTTGTGGTCTATGTATTCACACATGCATTATGGTTTCCGGTTAACACAATTATAGCATGAACAATAGACAATTATCATGAACAAGGAAATATAATAATAACCATTTTATTATTGCCTCTAGGGCATATTTCCAGCAGTCTTCCACTTGCACTAGAGTCAATAATCTAGTTACATTGTGATGAATCAAACACCCATAGCTTGCTGGTGTTGATCATGTTTTGCTCGTGAGAGAGGTTTAGTCAATGGATCTGCGACATTCAGATCCGTATGTACTTTACAAATATCTATATCTCCCACCTGAATGTAATCTCGGATGGAGTTGAAGCGGCGCTTGATATGTCTTGTCTTCTTGTGAAACTTGGGCTCCTTGGCAAGGGCAATAGCTCCAGTGTTATCACAGAATAGAGTCATCGGGCCCGATGCATTGGGAATTACTCCGAGGTCGGTGATGAACTCCTTCATCTAGACTCCTTCCTTTGCTACTTTCGAAGCAGCTATGTACTCCGCTTCACATGTAGATGCCGCCATGATGCTTTGCTTGCTGCTGCACCAGCTGACTACCCCTCCGTTCAAAATGTACATGTATCTGGTTTGCGACTTGGAGTCGTCTGGATCTGTGCCGAAGCTAGCATCGACGTAACCCTTTATGACGTGCTCTTCGGCACCTCCATATATGAGAAACATGTCCTTTGTCCTTTTTAGGTACTTCAGGATATTCTTGACCGTTGTCCAGTGTTCCGCTCCGGGATCACTTTGGTACCTCCCTACCAAACTTATGGCAAGGTTCACATCAGGTCTGGTACACAGCATGGCATACATAATAGAGCCTATGGCTGAAGCATAGGGGATGATACTCATCTCTTCTCTATCCTTTGTCCTGGTCGGGCATTGAGTCGTACTCAATCTCACACCTTGTAACATAGGCAAGAACCCCTTCTTGGACTGATCCATATTGAACTTCTTCAATATCTTGTCAAGGTATGTGCTTTGTGAAAGACCTATGAGGCGTTTCAATCTATCTCTATAGGTCTTAATACCTAATATGTAAGCACCTTCTCCAAGGTCCTTCATTGCAAAACACTTGTTCAAGTAGGCCTTTACACTTTCCAAGAGTTCTACATCATTTCCCATTATCAGTATGTCATCCACATATAATATGAGAAATTCTACAGAGCTCCCACTCACTTTCTTCTAAATACAGGGTTCTCCATAAACCTGTACAAACCCAAACGCTTTAATCACCTCATTAAAGCGAATGTTCCAACTTCGAGATGCTTGCACCAGCCCATAGATGGAACACTGGAGCTTGCATACCTTGTTAGCATCTTTAGGATCGACAAAACCTTCCGGCTACATCATATACACTTCTTCCTTGAGGAAGCCATTAAGGAATACCGTTTTGACGATCATTTGCCAGATCTCATAATCATAAAATGCAGCAATTCCTAACATGATTCGAATGGACTCCAGCATTGCTACGGGTGAGAAAGTCTCATCGTAGTCAACTCCTTGAACTTGTCGATAACCCTTAGCGACAAGCCGAGCCTTATAGACGGTCACATTACCATCCGCGTCAGTCTTCTTCTTAAAGAGCCATTTATTTTCAATTGCCCGCTTATCATCAGGAATGTCCACCATAGTCCATACTTTGTTCTCATACATGGATCCTATCTCGGATTTCATGGCCTCAAGCCATTTGTTGGAATCCGGGCCCGCCATTGCATCTTCATAGTTCGAAGGTTCACCGTTGTCCAACAACATGATCTCCACGACAGGGTTGCCGTACCACTCTGGTGCAGAACGTGTCCTAGTGGACCTTCGACGTTCAATAGTAACTTCATCTAAAGTTTCATGATTATCATAATTAACTTCCACTCCGGCCGGTGTAGGATCTACGAAAACAACTTCCCGTGCTGTGCTACTCTCCGGTTCGAGTGGAGGTACGATTACCTCATCAAGTTCTATTTTCCTCCCACTTACTTCTTCTGAGAGAATCTCTTTCTCGAGAAAGGATCCATTCTTGGCAACAAAGACTTTGCCTTCAGATCTAAGGTAGAAGGTATACCCAATAGTCTCTTTGGGATATCGTATGAAGACGCACTTTTCGGCTTTGGGTTCAAGATTCTCAGGTTGAAGTTTCTTCACATAAGCATCGCATCCCCAAACTTTTCGAAATGACAGCTTAGGTTTCTTTTCAAACCATAATTCATACGGTGTCATCTCAACAGATTTTAACGGTGCCCTATTTAAAGTGAATGCGGCAGTCTCTAATGCATATCACCAAAATGATAGCGGTAAGTCGGTAAGAGACATCATAGATCGCACCATATCCAATAGAGTGTGATTACGACATTCAGACACACCATTTCACTGAGGTGTGCCAGGCGGCGTGAGTTGTGAAACAATTCCACATTTCCTTAGGTGCATGCCAAACTCGTGACTTAAATATTCTTCGCCACGATCAGATTGTAGGCACTTTATTTTCCTGTCATGTTGATTCTCTACCTCACTCTGAAATTCCTTGAACCTTTCAAAGGTTTCAGACTTGTGTTTCATTAAGTAGACATACCCATATCTGCTCAAGTCATCAGTGAGGGTGAGAACATATCGATAGCCACCGCGAGCCTCGACGCTCATAGGACCGCATACATCGGTATGTAGTATCTCCAACAAATCAGTTGCTCGCCCCATTGTTCCGGAGAACGGGGTCTTGGTCATCTTGCCCATGAGGCATGGTTCGCACGTGTCAAATGATTCGAAATCAAGAGACTCCAAAAGTCCATCAGCATGGAGCTTCTTCATGCGTTTGACACCAATATGACCAAGGCGGCAGTGCCACATGTAAGTGGGACTATCATTATCAACCTTACACTTTTTGGTACTCACACTATGAACATGTGTAACATCACGTTTGAGATTCATCAAAATTAAACCATTGACCAGCGGGGCATGACCATAAAACATTTCTCTTATATAAATAGAACAACCATTATTCTCAGATTTAAATGATTAGCCATCTCGCATCAAACGAGATCCAGATACAATGTTCATGCTCAAAGTTGGTACTAAATAACAATTATTGAGGTTTAAAACTAATCCCGAAGGTAGATGTAGAGGTAGCGTGCCGACGGCGATCACATCGACCTTGGAACCATTCCCAACGCGCATCCTCACCTCATCCTTTGCCAGTGTCCGCTTATTCCGCAGCTCCTACTTGGAGTTACAAATGTGAGCAACTACACTGGTCTCAAATACCCAGGAGCTACTATGAGCGTTGGTAAGGTACACATCAATAACAAGTATATCACATGTACCTTTAACGTTGTCGGCCTTCTTATCCGCTAAGTACTTGGGGCAGTTCTGCTTCGAGTGACCGGTACCCTTGTAATAAAAGCACTCAGCCTCAGGCTTGGGTCCATTCTTGTTCTTCTTCTCGGCAACTTGCTTACCGGGCATGGCAACAGCTTTGCCGTCCTTCTTGAAGTTCTTCTTACCCTTGCATTTCCTGAAACTAGTGGTCTTATTCACCATCAACACTTGATGTTCCTTTTTGATCCCGACCTCTGCTGATTTCAGCATCGAGTACAACTCAGGAATGGACTTCTCCATACCCTGCATGTTGTAGTTCATCACAAAGCTCTTGTAGCTAGGTAGAAGCGACTGGAGGATTCTATCAATGACCGAGTCATCCGGGAGATTAACTCCCACTTGAGTCAAGCGGTTGTGCAACCCGGACATTTTGAGTATGTGCTCACTGACAGAACTATTCTCCTCCATCTTACAGCTGAAGAACTTGTCGGAGACGTCATATCTCTCGACCCGAGCATGAGCTTGGAAAACCAGTTTCAACTCTTGGAACATCTCGTATGCTCCGTGTTGCTCAAAATGCTTTTGGAGCCCCGGTTCTAAACTGTAAAGCATGCCACACTAAACCAGGGAGTAATCATCATAGCATGACTGCCAAGCGTTCATAACGTCTTGGTCCGCTGGGAAAATGGGTGGGTCACCTAGTGGTGCATCAAGGACATACAATCTCTTGGAAGCTATGAGGATGATCCTCAAGCTACGGACCCAGTCCGCATAGTTGCTTCCATCATCTTTCAGCTTGGTTTTCTCTAGGAACGTGTTGAAGTTGAGGGTGACATTCGTGTTGGCCATTCGATCTACAATATAGATTGTAAAGACAATTTTAGACTAAGTTAATGATAATTAAGTTCACATAATCAAATTATTTAATGAACTCCCACTTAGATAGACATCTCTCTAGTCATCCAAGTGATACATGATCCATGTCAACTAGCCCGTGTCCGATTATCACGTGAGACGGACTAGTCATCCATGGTGAATATCTCCATGTTGATCGTATCTTCTATACGAGTCATGTTCGACCTTTCGGTCTTCCGTGGTCCGAGGCCATGTCTGTACATGCTAGGCTCGTCAAGTCAACCTAAGTGTTTCACGTGTGTAAATCTGGCTTACACCCGTTGTATGCGAACGTTAGAACCTATCACACCCGATCATCACGTGGTGCTTCGAAACAACGATCCTTAGCAATGGTGCACAGTTAGGATGAACACCTTTCTTGAAATTTTATTGAGAGGTCATCTTATTTACTACCGTCGTTCTAAGCAAATAAGATGTAAACATGATAAACATCACATGCAATCAATATAGTGACATGATATGGCCAATATAATCTTGCTCCTTTGGTCTCTATCTTCGGGGCACCATGATCATCACTGTCACCGGCACGACACCATGATCTCCATCATCATGATCTCCATCATCATGATCTCCATCATCGTGTCTTCATGAAGTTGTCTCGCCAACTATTACTTCTACTACTATGGCTAACGTTTAGCAATAAAGTAAAGTAATTACATGGCGTTTATGATTGACACGTGGGTCATACAATAAAATAAGACAACTCCTATGGCTCCTATCATTTGTCATACTCATCGACATGCAAGTCGTGAATCCTATTACAAGAACATGATCAATCTCATACATCACAATGCATCACATCACATCCTTTGGCCATATCACATCACAAGGCATATGCTGCAAAAACAAGTTAGACGTCCTCTAATTTGTAGTTGCAAGTTTTTACGTGGCTGCTATAGGTTTCTAGCAAGAACGTTTCTTACCTACGCCAAAACCACAACGTGATATGCCAATTTCTATTTACCCTTCATAAGGACCCTTTTCATCGAATCCAATCCGACTAAGGTGGGAGAGATAGACATCCGCTGGCCACCTTATGCAACAAGTGCATGTCAGCCGGTCGAACCGGTCTCACGTAAGCATACGTGTAAAGTTGGTCTGGGCCGCTTTATCCCACAATACCGCCAAATCAAGATAAGACTAGTAGTGGTAAGCAAATTAACAAGATCGACGTCCACAACAACTTTGTGTTCTACTCGTGCATAGATTCTACGCATAGACCTAGCTCTGATACCACTGTTGGGATACGTAGTAGTAAATCAAAAAAATCCTACGTGTTCACCTCTCCGGTCAATAACCAACAGCGGGATCTGGATACCCATGTTGGCTCCCACATGCTCCACGATGATCTCATCGGATGAACCACGATGTCGGGGATTCAGTCAATCCTGTATATGATTCCCTTTGTCTACCGGTATGATACTTGCCCGAGATTCGATCGTCGGTATCCCTATACCTTGTTCAATCTCGTTACCAGCAAGTCTCTTTACTCGTTCCGCAACACATCATCCCATGGCTAACTCCTTAGTCACATTGATCTCATTATGATGATGTCTTACCGAGTGGGCCCAGAGATACCTCTCCGTCATACGGAGTGACAAATCCCAGTCTCGATTTGTGCCAACCCAACAGACATTTTCGGAGATACCCATAGTGCACCTTTATAGACAGCCAATTACGTTGTGACGTTTGGCACACCCAAAGCATTCCTACGGTATCCGGGAGTTGCACAATCTCATGGTCTAAGGAAACGATACTTGACATTGGAAAAGCTTTAGCAGACGAACTACACGATCTTGTGCTATGCTTAGGATTGGGTCTTGTCCATCACATCATTCTCCTAATGATGTGATCCCATTATCAACGACATCCAATGTCCATGGTCATGAAACCGTGACCATCTATTGATCAACGAGCTAGCCAACTAGAGGCTCACTAGGGACACGTTGTGGTCTATGTATTCACACATGCATTATGGTTTCCGGTTAACACAATTATAGCATGAACGATAGACAATTATCATGAATAAGGAAATACAATAATAACCATTTTATTATTGCCTCTAGGGCATATTTCTAACAAATATATCTCTAACAATCATATGTCAAAGAACCCGGGTCGACATGACTAGTTATAGACCCAAGTGGCACAACCGTATAGGGACAGGCATACATAACCCAACAGTGCAGGTGTCGGTCATCAACGTGTGTAGACGAGTCGTAGCAGGCTACATGGACTCCATTACACCGCGTGACATTTACCTGTAGGGACAGACACAACATCAAAGAAGGATACATGTCAGTCAATCAATGTGTCCGGAGCAGTAGCAAGCTACCAGGACTCGACGGAAGCACATAGAGGCATTTATCTGTAAAGAAGGCTACCATAGGTATACGACTAGGTGTCGAATCCCACACATATCGATGCATTTCAAGCATACACACATTATGCACGATATGCATATATACAACATGGCATCGCAACATAACTCTATGACTCAAGTATTTATTAAGACTCATAAGATCCAACATAGTGTGGTATTACAAACAGTGGTCACATGACCCAACACTCAAGTCATACAAGCAACAAGCGGAAGCAAAACATGTCTGGGTACAGACATCTACTAAAAGTGGCTGGAGGAGCCTGAAAAGCTACAATGACACTACCAAAGGAACCAAACCTCTATCTGGGATTCCCAAGCTAATCCGGTCAACATCGAACTTCACGTCGTAAGAATCTCATCTACAAAAACATAAATTAAGAAACCGTGAATACAAAGGTACTTGGCAAGACTTACATCGGAACTAACTACATATGCATCCTTATCAGCAAATGGGTTGTGGAGTTTATTGCAGCAAGCTAGCTTTGACTCTTCGCTTACCTGTACTACGACTATGAGTACTTTCTTTGAGGTGGCATATCGCACACGAGTGGACATATTCACCACATCAATACACCACCATATCCGCGGACGTGGCTATTCGAATAGATAGTTTACCCTGTAGGGGTGTACTTCATCACACATGCTCCCGCCACTTATTGCCATGTGCACGTAAAAAGGCACCTGGGCAACCTTCAAGCGAAAGCCCAGCGAGGGAGTCGGCCACGGACGTTAACTTACAATGACTCACGTCCAAGGCAATCGCCTATCTGAGTTGGAACCCATAATGGAAGTCCGGTCAAGGTTTCCAACATGGCCTCAAACATTGTGAGCAGGGCCCCAAGCCGGTCCTGATTGATCTGTTCATCCACTTCGCAAACCGTGCCATACCTATCAATGTTTTGAACTATTGTGACTCCTGGAGTGAGAATAGGGTAGGTTAATAGGCTGAGAGGGTCCATTTGTTTCGGGCCCAATTTGCGTTAGTAGCTAGTCTTGGAACACAAACACGGAACTCAGTTCCTATGATCGGTTTCAATGGGACAACCCACCATGTACTCCGACATGGACTCTCATTGCTACCTTTACCAAACCAAGTTTAACACTTAACCCTCGTCATCAGGACACATCCGTTTCACTCCGATTCATCACCCAGATGAATCAGACCTGACACAACTCTAAGCATAGCAAGCATAACATGGTTATGGCACAACATGGCTCAAGCATCTACCCGATATGCTAGGTTGCTTGGTTTAGCTATTTACTGTGATAATGATAGGTCATGCAAAGGAGTGGGTTCAACTAACGGAACACAGGTAACAGTTGAATCATTTGTCCTAATGCATTGAAATGGAAGCAAGAGCGAGAGAGTGGGGTTATATCGAAATGCTCAAGGGGGGTTGCTTGCCTGACACTTTTGAAGATAACAATGAGTCTTCATCGATGGCATCGATCTCAACGTCAGAGTAACGTCTACCGAGAGGAAAAAATACTGGCAAACAAGGAAATGAACATTCAATGCAATGCAGCATGCACGATGTATGACATGGTAACTTAAGGTACTGAATTGACCTAATGTAATAGTTGGTCATATTAATTGAAGGGGAATTCAAACCTAGTTCAAATCCCAACTCCAAATGTTATTTCGTATATTGTCCTAGTCATGAAATGTCCTAGTTGGTGATGTTAACTTGCTCACACATGCATGATCATGGCATAAACAGATTCATTGGATTTTTCTGATCATTTTTCCTATATAAATTATTTTCATCTAACTTACAGATTATTTTCTAAATTTTTGAAGTTTAAAGCATTTTCTGGGCCCCAAAATAGGAGGGGCCCCGATCGAAGGAAAAAACCACGAAAGTGTCTGGTTAATTCAGGAGCTCCTGGTTTTTTGGATGGCTCGCTCAATCCTTAAATCGAGCCTGATGTGCGTGAAGCGGAGCAACGTTGCCGTGAGGCAGACCTGAGCATACCCCCGGCCGGGCCAGGTTTCGGGCCGGGCTTTACAAAGCCCGAACCAGAAATTCCAAGCTCGAGCCTGGCCCGGCCTGGCCAAAAATTAGCAACATCCAGGCCCGAGCCAAGCCCGAACGGCCTAAAAACATGATTTTCGGGCCGGGCCGGGCCGGACCCCGTGTAAATTGCCGTTTTTCGTAAGCCCGAGCCCGATCCGAAGTGCTACCCGGGCCTGTTGTGCAAGCCCGAACCCGGCCCGAATGTAAAGCCCGGCCCGGCTCGGTCCGGATTTTTCAGGCCGGGCTCGGGCCGGGTCGCCCGGCTAGGCTGCCCATGCCCAGATTTACCTTGAGGCCACAGTACCCAGCCAACAGGCCCATAGTCAACCTAGTATCAATTTGCTCACTTCCCTTTGGACCTAATTAGTGAAAGATCCAAATAAAAAACAAGGCAAACTAGTTAATTACGGGGCCTACTATCTAGGAGTACAACGTGTGATCGCCTGCTGTTTTTTCTGGGACAAAGCGTGTGATCGCCTACATAACTAGGCATGTACTACCTCCGTTTCTAAATATTTGTTTTTCTAGAGATTCAACTATGGACTACATACGAAACAAAATGAATGAATCTACACTCTAAACTATGTCTATATACATCCGTATGTAGTTCATAATAAAATCTCTAAAAAAACAAATATTTAGGAACGGAGGGAGTATTTAACTTTAATCAAAATTAATATTATAAACACACTAGCCGTAATCTAATTTCTAATTCCAAAATTCTTCCTTATGTGCTCACCTGCTACACGTAGCATATTTCATTTCAAGAATGACTCAATAGATTTTTTTCTTTTGCTAGTAAATTAAATTCATTTCAAAATTTTGTTTCAAGAAATACTAGGTGGATGATGCTTTACAATGAAACAGGTCTCCAGATTATTGTTTTAGTAAGATTTGCAAATAAATTTTATTGTTTCAGTACTACATTTACTCTTTAGCATTACTGTATGGTATATTTCAAAATATTGTATGAAATAACACATATTCAAAGCTATATAATTAAGTGAAAATATGTCTACTTATACATTTTTTTGCTATATTTTGGGCTTCATTTTGCATTTCGCACCGGGGCCCCGAATTCCTGGAGACGGCCCTGTTCAGGGGTGATGAAAGTATTAAACCTATTGGACTCCTATTGCCAAGCTTCGGGGTAAAGGATCAATACAAACAAGTGTTATGTTTATTTGAGCAAAGGGACACGACAATGTCAAATAGGAAGTCAAAGGGGTTCTCAGTGTCCATAGTGGGACTTTAAATGAGAAATGCTTGGGTATGCCATCTCACATTGGTTCCTCAAGTATGGGTGCTTTTAAGTACCTAAAAACAGGTTTTGGCCAAAGATGAAGGGTTGGATTGAGAAAATTATCTCTACATCGGGCAAAGAAATTCCAATTAAATCTGTAGCATAGGTCGTTCCGATTTTCTCGATGTTATGCTTTTAGTTGCCAAGAGGTCTATGTGAAAAATCGAACAAGCTTATTCGTCGGGTTTTTTTGGGGGGAAGGGGGCATAGAGGGGCAACAAAAACCAAAGAAGTGTGGTGGCACCCTTCTTTGGAGAGCTATGACTCAACCAAAGAAGTGTGGTGCCACCCTTAAAAAAAAGTGTGCATGGGATTCAGGGACCTCGAGCTCTTCAACCTAGCCTTGTTGGCTCGGCAATCATGGTGCCTTCTCACAGTGGCAGACTCACTTTGTGCATGGTTGCTCAAGGTTGTCTATTATCCAAACAATGATATTCTTAATACCGAACTGGGATCACACCGGTCTCAATAATGGAGGTCCATCTTGGAGGGAAGAGACATACCCTCATATGGCATCATTATGCACATTGGCGATGGCGCAACCATGTAGGGTTGGACTGAAAATTGGATTCTGAGAGACGCATCGATAAGGCCAGTTGCTTGCCTGGCTAGCGACCCTCCTACCTTTTTCAGCCATCTAAGTGATAGCACTTTGGAGCCTGGATAGATCATAAGTTGCAACAATATTTTCTTCCCCCTGACGCTCAAGTAATGAAGAACATACCCCTCAGCACAACCACAATGGCAGATTTCTGGGCTTGAAAATTTGAAAATAAAGGAGAGTTTGCTGTCAGGTTGGTTTACCGCATGTTGATCAACATAAGAAACAACAGGGAGGACTTGTTAGATCAGAAGGGGTTGCTTGTAATGGTGTGGCAGAGGAAAGGTGTTGGACATCTCGATGAAACATCCAAGTTCCCAATAATTATAAGACGATCAAAACCTTCATTCGGTTGTTGCGGAAGATGTGTGACACATATATTTGCCAAATCTGTGGAGGTGCTGATTAATTGCACTGCTTCAAGGTGTGTCTGGCCTTTATGTGATGAAGAATTGACCGGTCATATTGTTGAGTCTCATGAATCCAATGCACAACACTCTAGCTCTTTAACATGATGGAAGCATTACCGTATGCGGATTTCATGAAGATGGTCATTACTCTTTGAGAGTTGTGGACGAGATGAAGGAAAGCAATACATGAGACAATATTCCAATGCCCGATGTCGACACACCTCTTCATAGAAAATTTCATCGCCGAGTTGAATGGTAGGAAAATGACTCCCAGTACTGTCACACACCGAGGAAACTCACACATGTGATCATCATGCCAAATACTTGGAAGCCCCAAATACTTGGAAGCCTCCTACGAACGGCCACATAAAAATTCATGTACGTGGCATGTCTCATGACATGTATGTCGGTGCAACTGCAGTTGTGTGCGGAGATGAACAAGGTAATTACTTCAGGTCTTCAACAATTGTTCTACCCGGAGTCAATAATCCAACAACTCTTGAAGACATAGCATGTCGCGAGGCATTGACACTAGTTGTAAACTGATTGTGGACGACATAAAAAAAGGATTACGTGGCCCTCCACTAGTAGAAAACTGGCCTTTAGTCCTGGTTCTGGAACCGGGACTAAAGGGTCGGGACTAAAGCCTCCACCCTTTAGTCCCGGTTGTGTTACAAACCGGGACTAAAGGCCCTCCACGTGGCAGCTTTCTGGAGCGGGACCTTTAGTGCCGGTTGATGTTACAAACCGGGACTAAAGGTATTTTTTTAAATAATTTTTTTATTTTTGTTTTTCAATTTTTTTCTGATTTTTAAATCTGTGAATTATCTGACAATTTAATCTCTAATCACCCCTTCTCATTGCTTTTGAATTATTTGACAATTTAATGTCTAATCACCAGTCATTCCAAATCATCTGACTTCCCAGCCGGTTATCCATCCTCTCACTGCTGTAACCCGAGCACGCTTAACTTTCGAGTTCTATCACCCTTTGTTTTCAAGTCTGCACTTGTTGTTTTCTTGACAATAGTAAGCTATCAATCCTATTAACCCTTAGGTCTTGATGTCATATTATTTAATTTTTTGAATTCTAAACAATTATTAAAATAAACAAAATAAGTAATAATAATATTGAATTTCTATGAAAATAAAATAAGTAATATTATTATTTTATTCATTGTTTGCCATATATTCAATTCATATGGCATAATTAATATCTTTAAATCTGTAAATCAAAATTTAACAAATAATAGATCCATTATTATCAGAAAAAATGTGAGGAATCCAAATATGACATCATTTATTTATTTTTAAATAATTTTTTTAAATTTTGTAGGGAAAAAATCTTCTTTTTGAAATAACTTTTTTTACTTTTGGAATTTCGAGAATCTGAGAAAACTTCACCGGGCAAACCCGGGTGAAATCGAGTCCCAATTTTTCTCTATTTTTTTTATATATTAAACTTTTTTTCAACGTCGTATGCAAAAATTATGGCCGTTTTACATTTTTTTTTCATTTTTTTGCAGAAACGGTCAAAATTCATATTCCAAAATTTCCATACCAACTAGACACTAAAACCTAGCTACATCTCAAAGGATTTTATTTTTTGAAGATTTTATCATTTTTGTTTATTTTCTGGAAAACTCAAAAAGGTGGTCCATGGGGCGGGGGGTAGAGTTTGAAAATTTCAGAACCCCTTTAGTCCGGGTTGGTGTCCATCCAATCATACCGTCGACTACATATGCTAGCATCGTCCTAGCCAGAGTCACAACTAAGGTTAACCAAGCCAGAGTTAACCCATTTCTAACTTCATTTGCTATTTTTCATGCATTTAATGATTTTTTTGAGCTAAATGACCCTGAAATTGAAAAGCACTATAAATGAACTTTTGAAAAGGTTGAAACTTGGCATGGTATCATCATTTCACCCACAAAGCTTGTGCTAAAAAGTTAAGAGGGTTACGGCAAAAACTGGATGCACTTCGTGTACAAACTGGACCATCTCCTTCGAAGTATCAAGGTTTCGAACGAAAACAGATCTGTTACAAAGGCATTTCATTTTTATTTATTTATTTCAACCCCAAACTTTTTGTGCATTCAATATGCACCATACTACAACATGTTAAAATCTATAGAAAGAACTAACTAAAAAATAAAAAACAATAATTAAATGACTAAAACAACTATATAAGCAAAACAGTAATGTTTTAATTAAAATCCTAATTTAAATTATTCTAAAAATAACCAAATAAATCTTACTGTGACAACAATCTAACACGTGACTAGGATAAAAAAGAATTAAATTAAAAACTTTTTGTAAACTCAAGTTATTCACAATCTAGTGTTTGAAGCAAATTTGAACAAATTCAAATCTAAACCATTCAAATTTGAAAACTAATGGCTCAAACATAAATTAGACAAAAATTTGAATCTAATGCAAAATGAATCACTCAAAAACATTAAATATCCTAAAAGATATAAGCAATTTAAAACAGAAACTAAAAACAGAAAAAAAAAACTTTCAAGGACCCCTTTAGTCCCGATTCGTGTCTCCAACCAAGACTAAAGGTCTAACCTTTAGTCCCGGTTGGAGACACCAACCGGGACTAAAGCCTCAACCCCCTTGGACTAAAGGTCCCATTTGAATCGGGACTGATGCCCTAGCCGCTTGAACCGGGACTAATGCTCATTTTAGTCCTGGTTCGTAATGCAACCGGGACTAATGTGTACATCGAGCTATGACGAAAGCTCTGTTTTCTACTAGTGCTCATATCACAATCGTGAAGAAGATAGATAAACGAAGGGCAAATTTTGTTAGTTGTGATGTTATGTTTGAAGGCCGAGCCTTGAACCAGGAGGCACACAACCTTGTGAACATTACTGTTTTGCTTTCGAAGGCCGAGCCTCAAATCGGGAGGCACACGACCTTGTGAACATTACTATTTTGCTTCCTTAGGGTCGTCACTTGTGGCTCGTTTCTCCACATGACCCCCTTCGTATCCCGTTGAATATTGTTTCAAATTAATAAAGTTTGCGGGCCCTTAAAGAAGAACTAATCTTTTCTTTCCAGTAATTTTTTTTGTGAAAATATCGAGCGAACAACTCGGGTCGATTAATTTCTAAACATCACCATCTTTATAAAAGAAATGGTGAAAACAAAATGCACATTTGTTCAAGGTTGTGTGTGTCAACTTTTTGGTTGAAATCGTTGCATCATGCTTACATATCTTTGCATACACCAATTTTATTTTGCGGAACACATGCGTATGCTGCACATGTTGCACCTTTTACACACCTCCGGAAATCATGCAGAAAAAAAGCCAGCAAAAAATAGATAAATTTGTCTATTAACTTCTGAAATAATAGTGTGACCTGTCCAAACAGGCTGCCCCAACGGAACCACACTATTCACCAACACCAGTCATGCCTGCATGTCCGTGGGCCGTGGCGCGGCCAAGCGCGAAGATCCAGCAGTGCTCCGGAAAGACTAATTAAAGAGGCAAACGCTTCCCGTAAACCAAAGGTATGCATCCCGGCCTCCGATCTTGCGCCGTCATACTGATCGCTGACCCGGAAGAGATGCAGATGGAAGATCAGGATAAGTTGGTTCCAACATCAGTATCAACATCTCCACGGCTCGAAAAAATAAATTCAAAATCTTCGGCCGGGGCCGCGGCGGGGACCGGGGCAGCTCCTTGGCCATGGAGGCTTCCTTGTGCTTCCTCTTCCGGGAGACAATCCTTGTCCGGGGGCATGGCGAAGCGGCAAAGCGGGCACCGTCGGTCTATCAGAAGCCAGTCGAAGATGCAGCGCTGGTGGAAGGAGTGGGTGCACTCCATCGTCCTGATCTTCTTGTGGCAGCCGGGCACGAATTCGTCGAAGCAGATGAGGCAGAGATGGTCTCTCGTCTCGCCCACCTTCGCCAAGGGAAGGTCCAACATGGCCAGCAGCGACGCCGGGTCCCTTCTTTCGTCCTGCTCTCTGTCGAGCCTCTCCTGCTCGTCGAGCCTGGCGTCCAGCGCATCCCACTCAGGCGGGCGCTCGAACTCGAACTCGTCCCGCCCCCTCCTCCTCCCGCTCCCCCTCGCCGGCGCGTCGCAGCCATTCTCGACGTGATCCTCTACTCCTCGCGCTACTGTCTCCATTGGGCTCAACCGGAGACGGGATTTCGTCGACAAGAGGCTCGAGCAAGTCACCGGTTAAACACACGAATATTTGTTCTAATATAAGCCTGTATGTATCCTATCATATACGGTGATTGTCTTTCCTATACAAACCGGAGATGGGCATCACACATCGTGGTTAACTTTCAACATAGAGGTACCCCTCAAAAAAAAAACTTTCAACATAGAGGATGCCAACACGTCCGAACATATATACACGTACACCTTGCAAATCCGACTCGTGCTTCCACTCGGACACTACGACGTTCCCAACCAACTCCAACTCCAATGACGCGCTTCTCGTACGTTTTTCTGCCTTCCATTAAAACTAGACAATACCCGGCGCATTTTGACGGGGTTGTAGTGTACTCACTCCGTCCCAAAATAAATGTTTTGGTATAGTACAAAATTTGTATTAATATAATATTAAATCTGCGACACTTATTTTGAGACTGAAGGAATAATAAACAATTTGAAATAGTTCCCTAAAAAAATTAAAATAGATGGGCACACAGTAAGGCGAAAAAGAGTAAGAAAATAAAAATAAAAAATATTTTGCAGCAGAAGATGGTTTGGATTTAATGTGCAACTTTTGAAATCGGTGCCATCGTCTTCGCACACCAATGTCAGCCTCTGAACCTCTACGTATGTACAGTCATACAGTACCCATGTTCACCTGGGTTCGACAAAAGAGATTGAGCAAGGGAAGGAAAAAAATCATGAATCCTCATATGAGAGAATGAAGCGATGCCTTCAGTTGTTACTCCTAAACTTGTTTCGTGGAGAAGTTGAATATCAATGAGATAGTGAGGATATGAACAACCAACCATTTCTGCAGATAATGGACTCATGGCTAGTAAACTGAAGCAAAGAAAATAAAATGAAAACATAAGTGATGACATGGGATCACGGTAGAGCAAAGAAATTCAGTAGTTTAATTGCGTGCTTGCTTATATCGCATGATAGCTAAGTTAGCATGTGTGCATGTGTTAAGATCAATATAGTAGTGATGATGACTGACTCTTCCAGCGTGTTGCTGCGGTACCTTTGTTAAAAAAAATTACATAAGTATTTACTAAAAATAACTAAATCTAATGAAACTATATAAGCTTGAATATCAATAAATAAAGTGTCTAAAATAGAATAAAAACTTATGAATTACAGTTAAAAATATCATTTCGAATAAAAATATGAAGAATGACTAACATGCATATTCTATGTGGCAGCGTTACATGCATAGACTAATGCAAAAAAATGTAATTTAAAAGTTAAATGCATGACTCGTTTATGTGGCAGATCTTGCATGACTTATTGAAAGAAAAGACTTAAATGCATTGCTTAGTTGGACGTTGAGGTGGACACTTTGCACGTTATGAGAATTGGGACCAATTCCTTAAGAATGTAGAAAAAAAATATACTAGGTACAGCAGCCTCAAGTTACAAGTCTACTCGCCAGTTTATTGATGGTGACAGTGGATTCAAAGTGGAATCAGTCCCTTTCATAGCTATATAATGAAGGCAGATTGATGGTGACAGTGTTCTCCTTGAGAGTGCACAACCCCAGATTCATACCAGGTGAATCAACAACACTATCAGAATAAGAAACTAATTATCATTGGTGCAACAGCATGTCAACAAGGTGACCATCAGCAAGCAGCCTGCACAGCCTCATGAACTCTCACAGCAATCTATTGCAGACTCGCCACACCAACCAGGAGATGTCTTTGTCCCTATCATTCTGCATTCCTGCCCAAACACGAAGGAAAGCACACATTTAACAAATCAGATCAATAGGGGCTGATATCAACTTATTATTACGAATTTTGCACAACATGAAAGTTAGGGCCTAATGGCTAGCGGAATGTTTTTCGCTGCCCACCAGAAGTATTGTGTAAAACAAACACGTCTAAAAAAAATATACCGAGAGCATGGCAAATGATGCTCCACATATAAGCAGCAGCAGAACAAGTAAAGAATAAATGATGGATGCTCTCATTTTCATCACAAAATCGACAACTGTAATCACCAGTCCATCTGCGTTTTTTCATATTATCTTCCATAGCAATGGCATTGTGCCAGATCAGCCATAACCACACTTTAATCTTAAGAGGAATCCTTGCCTTCCACAGATGCTTAAAGGATTTGTCCATCCCAGACTCGATAAACTCCTTTAGATATTCGGATGGTTGTTCCATATATATTTCAATAAGGCATTACAGCGATACATTATGACTGGATCAATTTACCGGAAGAATAATGAACTTAGTAAACTCAACCAATCAATAACCTCGATTCGCGTATAGGTGAGGAGCCACCACTTGAGATGGTGACTTGATGAGATTTGTTTCCACCATTAGAAGTGGTAGTTTTGATAAACATTGAGGACTGTAATCTCGAACAAAATTACACCACCTGTGATCGGTAATCAGATATTCAGATGAACATAAAACAGGGACGGCTGAAAGCACAGGGACTCACTCAGTCGATGGACATTCTTCAGTTCAGTTGCTGCCAACTTGTTCAGATGTAGCAGCGGCTTTCTCAGCCACCGGCTCCGGCTCGTCGGCGGCGGACCGTGGGGGCATCTCGAAACGGCAGACTGGGCACAACCGGCTACGGCGGAGCAAGTCGAAGATGCATCTCTGGTGAAAGGAGTGAGAACAGGGCATCATCCTCAGCTTCTTGCCACCGGCGACGAAACCCTCGAGGCACACCGCGCAGCCCTGCTCCCTTGTCTCGCCCACCTTCGGCGTCTCCATGGCCAGCATGGCCTTCAAGGAGGCCGGATCGATGACGACATACGCACCGTCGTCGTCCCACTCCCAGTGATCCCCGTTTAGGGCGGCCTTCGCCTCCGCGGCCCGCCTCCGCGCCTCTTCGTGCCTCAGTATGAAATCCCGGGACAGACGCTGGCGGATTTCTGTCCACGAGTCTGGTCCTTCGACGTCCAGCCCGTCGGCGAGGGGGTCGTGGTGGTTCTCCATTGCCTGAATCTGCCCCTGCTGCTCTGCCCTTGCGAAGCCTGGTAGAGAGACAATAAGCCTTTTGACGAAGACGCGGCCTGGATCTAGCACGCGCGAATCAACCTACCGATTCCAGCGGTCCGGCTCCGATCAAGAGACGGCAAGGCGGGGGCGGCGAAGGTCGGAGTCGGTGCCTGCTGCCGCCGTCGGACGAGAGAGAAGGAGGAGGGGGAGTAATTTTGCCAGGGAAGGCGTGTTTTTTTCTCTTGCAGGAAGGGAGAAGTTGTTTTGGGGAGCGTTTCGCACGGAATTTTTTTCAAAACTATTACGAATTTTTTATCAAATTTGAAAACAGGTGGTGCAGTTGAAAAAATGTCAAAAATAGGACCCCATCGGCCTTAGTTGGGACGACCGACCACCCGTCGGCTTCGTGCCGGCCGAAAAGGGCCCATCGGCTGTCGCCAAGCTGAAGTGCCAGGTCGTCGGCCCATGCCTGGCCGAAGAGCACCCGTCGATCGCCAGGAGGCCGAAGAGCCCCTGGATAAGGCCGACGCGGCCAGCTCCTCTTCTTTCTCTAGCTTCCTCTGTTCTTCGTATTTCTTGGCCGAAATCCCCCCTCCCCCTTGATCTTCCTTTCCCTCCACCCATTTTCCGTTTCAATCCGATGAATCAATATATCGTCTTCGTCTCCCCCGCCCTACGGTTTCATTTTTTGAAACGTGATAGTGATTTGTTCGTGAGGAGGAGAAATGGTGTGGTGGTGGATGTGTGAATGATGAGAAGGTGGAGTGGTGGAGAGGAAGAAGAAGAGGACTCACGCGTCAAAGGTATTTTTTTCTGTTAGTTTAGGTTAGTTTTTTGTTAGTTTTTTGAATGTACATAAAATTAGTTTAGGTTATTTTTAGTAGTGTAGTTATTTTAGGTTACTTTTATTAGTATAGTTATTTTTATTAGTGTATTTATTTTTATCAGTGTAGTGATTTTAGTGTATGTTTTCCAAGCGTAGGTTTAGTTAGTGTAGTCATATTAGTGTCGCTTTATTTTTGTGAAGTTCATTTTAGTGTAGGTTTATTTAGAATGTGTGGGTATATTTTAGTGTACGTTTTATTTTAGTGTTGATTTATTCGTTGCGAATAATGAGAAGCTGACAATGTCTGACAGGTTAAAATGTCTGAATCCGTAAATTTGATTCTGTTTTACGGCCCTGGTAATGTTCGATATAATGAGTTGGGGGTTGATCTTAACGAGTTTAAAAGAGGCAAGATGACACTTTCAGATCCGGACAGACTGGACATTAGGCAGTTGAAGCACTGGTTGACAACTAGTTTTGGCATAGATCCTGAAGTTTGTTCCGTCAGTATTCATGTCGTGTGGACCAAATCCTGTAAAAATGTGAAGTGGGATTTGATTCCGATAGATAGGAGCCAACACTGGTTGTCTCTGTTAAGTCGTTGTAGAGACCGAAGAATCCATCCGTCTGCACTAGTGTAACTAGTGGCGAAGGAGGAGAATATCGTACCACCCACCGTGGGGTATGAACCAGGCCAAAGTAGTCAAGTGGCTAACGAGATTTATGTATCCGGGTCACAACCACCGGATGTGAATGCTAGCCAAGCCGAGAAAGAGTCAGATTATGTGCCACACAATGTTAGTGGTCATGCTACTGGTCAGAGTATTCAGTCGATAGTATTAGCTGCCTCTGGTGTTGCTGATGGGGATGAGGAAGGCGATGAAATGCAGAGGGTGATGGAGGAAGAGGACGAGGATGGGATTGCAGAGGAACTTGATTCTGAAAATTCCGAGGATGAGGAAGAGGTACCAATTCCTGCTGCATGGGAGCAGGACATATCCGCATGCTTTACTGTCAACGATGGCCATGAGACTCCATGACAATATAATCTGAACCAAGTCCAAATCGGGGCTATGTTTGACACGAAGAAGAAAATAAAGTATGCGGTGATAAAGTGTGCTATGTCTACCCAGAGGGTTTTCCGGACACACACATCCAGTCCAACGAAATATACCGTGAAGTGTGTTGAATCAGGTTGTCCTGCGAAGGTGCACGCCCACGTGCCAAAGTATAACATCCACTGGGTTGTGACAAATGTTGTCCCGCATAATTGTGTTACGGAAAACATGTTGGTTCGTCATCCAAACCTTACTTCAACTCTCATAGCGCAACTCATGTATACTGAGATAGTGACAAAGAAAGATATGGAAGCAAAACACATCCAGACAGTAGTGAAGGTCAGATAGAAGTATGCCATTCCATATGGGAAGGCTTGGAGGGCTAAGCAAAAGGCTATGGAGGAGAGGTTTGGGACGTTCTTCGACTCCTATGATAATGTTGTCCATCTCCTTGACGTATTGAAGGAGAGAAATCCCAGCACTTATATTAACATTCAGCACACGAGGTTGGATAGTATACCAGATTACAAGGTGTTGAAACGAGTATTTTTCTCTTTCAGTATGTGCATCGAAGCTTTCAGGCATTGTCCTCCTGTGATGTTTGTGGATGGTACATTCCTGACTGGTCAGTACAAAGGGCAAATCCTGACTGCTATCGGTGTGGACGGGAACAACCAAATCATCCCACTAGCCATGGCATTTGTGGAGGGTGAGAACTTTGCGAGCTAGGTATGGTTCTTCCGGCAAGTTAAAATTGCGATCGTGAAGGACCGACCAAATGTGTGTCTCATTCATGACAGACATCCCGGTATATTGAAGGTCGTGAAGACACTGAGTAATCCAACTGCTGACGAGCCAACACCTTGGAAGGACTTGCAAAGTCGGTGATGCATGCGCCATCTGGGTGCTAATTTTTTCTCGCAGTTTAAGAACAAAAGGTTGATGAACTTGTTCAAGAAGTTATGCAAGCAGAACCAGCAACGCAAATATGATTTTATTTGGTCAAAACTTGATGAGTTCACTAAGAAGCAGGTCCTTGCTAGGAAGAAAATGGAGAAAGACCAGGTTAAATTAACAACACTCATTTCGGAGCTTGAGGAGCCAGTTGGTCTTTGTGACTTGCCAGCAATTAACCCTCCTAATACGAAGAGAAAGAAGGGCAGGGCAATAAAGAATTTTTCTGAGTGGATAGAGAAAGAGCCTCCAGTGAATTGGTCTTTGCTGCATGACACCCATGGAGCTAGGTATGGCCACATGACAACCAATCTTGCAGAGATCTATAACTTTGTACTCAGAGGGAATAGAGCATTTCCACTGACAGCTATTGTGGAGGGTGTATTCCATGGCACTGTGAGATATTTCAGAGAAAGGCACGAGTTAGCAAAGAAGCATATTGCAGATAATCATAACACTCCTTATTGTAGCCGTGTCATGGAGTACATGGCTGAGAAGATAAAGAAAGCAAAAAAGCACACTGTCATAATCATAGGTAATCAGGAAAGGAGGTATGAGATTCAGCTACCTACTGATGGTTTTGGTTCTGCAAACGAGGTGAAGACACATGAGGTTACAATTGGAGTAGAATTTTATCCAACTTGTGAGTGTACATGCAACAAACCGAAGTTATTGCACCTGCCTTGCTCACATGTGTTGGCTGCTTGTGGCCAGATTCAGTTGGACGCTATCTCCTTCGTGTCTCCGTACTATTCAAAGGCGGCAGTACTCAATGTCTGGATAGGTGAGATGACAGGGTTTAGAGTCGTCGGCAATTTCAACAAGGTAAACGATGGTGATAGAGTATACATCCCGGATCCTGCACTATGGCAAACTAGCAGGGGCAGGCGTAAGGTAAAGCGCATACGAAACGATATGGACCAATCTGAAGCTGGTGGAGCAACCAGACAATGTTTGCTCTGCGCGGCTTATGGACATATGATGAAATATTGCCCTAACCTGAAGAAAGACGGTGCTTCCACATCGACGAGCGCTTTCACATCGACAACTGCAGCAACAGTTGCAAGAGGTGGTCCTGGAGTCGTGGTGGACGAGGCTCTCGAGGCCGAAGGGGCGGATGAGGAATACATAACTCTGAAGCTGCATAATATGTCGGACTATGTTTTTATTTGTAATATGTCGGACTATGTTTTTATTTGTAATATGTGTGCACTATGTTTTTATGTGTAATATGTGAAACTACGCTTTAATGTGTAATATGTGAGACTAAGTTTTTATTTGTTATATGTGAGACTATGTTTTTATTTGTAATAAGCAAACATCTAAGTTTTTATTTGTAATATGTGCGGACTATGTTCTAAATGCATATATGGCTTCGTATTCGATGCTTAATAGCAATATCGATAGAGGTCACCGAGGCGCGCTTACGGAATTGGGCACAAACTTAGATGTGTTGATCATTCGCACCCCAAAATCTAACTGGATGATACACCCTTCATGGGCGGATAGGTATGTGTCGGTATAATCACTTACTATGTTTGACATCGCTTTGATAGAAGCTAATTGTAATCTACATTCTGTTTATTTTGTAGGTTGAACTGGGCTGGACTATTACCCCTGGCACGACTGGTTGAGGGTACATTGGATGAGTGGGTTGATCACCCGGACTTGGATGACGCAGGTGAACCAATGCAGTTGCACAAGAGGCAAGTATCACGCTTCTCTTACGACAGGTCACTCCTTAGCTACTTGGTAGATAGATGGAGACCAGAGACACATACGTTTCACTTTCCCTGGGGAGAGATGGCTCCTACTTTACAGGATGTGTCCTACTTGCTGGGATTACCTCTGGCCGGTGCTGCTATAGGACCTTTAGAGGTAGAAACTGATTGGCTAGCATCTATGCATTCTCGTTTTCTGGTTGCGGTGCCAACTACCAAGACACTAGACAACGATCGGTACGGGCCTCTTTTCAGGTGGTTGAGCCAGTTTCAGATTGTCGCCTTAGGATATCCCACTTTTCAGTTGTCAGAGGCACATATTGACCGGTCCCTAGAGGCATATATTATGTGGTTGTTTGGCAAGACGATGTTCACAGAGAACCATGTGACCACTGTAGATGCACGACTGATCGGTGTTGCACGAGAGATAGCTGACGCACGTTCCCCAGAGGACATTGTGCAGAGGAGTTTCGGTTCTGCTGTGTTAGCAGCTACGTATAGAGGCTTGTGCAAAGCTTGCCAGTTGAGGTCAAGGAAATATGGTCTTCTCGGATGTCCACTATTGTTTCAGCTTTGGTCATATGAGAGATTCCCTATTGGTCGACCCTACGTCAGCGTTGACAAACCTTTTGGTAATGAGGACATGGCTGGACATTACGTGCCTTCTATCGGCGACTTGCCTACTATGGGATCTGTTTGGGCACGGAGAGAGGTATTTTCATTATTAACAATATGAATTAGTAATGTTTATTTCTCACTATTCAATATTATGTACTAATGTTAGTTGTCATGCACAGAGACAGTTTACGCCTGGCCAGGTGAGCGGCTGCTACCCCTCCTTCACGGTGCAGTTTGATAGTCTCCACGAGGATCAGGTTATATGGGAACCATACACCCGTAATGCTATTTCAGAAAGGTACCCAGGTGGGATTTCCGGATTCTTCACTAGAGATCACCGTTATTGGATGACCAAGGCCAAGTTGGTGTTTGACGTGACGGTTGAGGAGATGGCTATTAATAGGGTGATGAGACAGTTCGGTCTGTGCCAAGAGCCTGACATTCTGGTTATTTCACAATTACCAGATCACGTGCACAAGTAAGTAATACTACTTTGGTTCTCAGCTTTGCATTAATAGGTTATTGAGTCAGTTCGGTCTACTTATAGCTATTCATGTCACGTGCATTTCAATCTCAGGTACAGTCGCGTAGGAGGAAACAAGTCTCATGCTTCTTGGTTTCGCGACATCAGTCCTTACCTCAAGGAATGGACTACTGCCCCGACAAATATCTGGGATGAAGTTCGTTTCTTTGACTGGGACAAGTTCGAGTTGTATCTGAAGCGTTACAAACAGAGCACGAGGATCTACTTGGTTCCATCATCTGCTCCAGATCAGATCCCAGTTCCTCTCGCCAGCGATCTGTTCCCAACTTCCTCAGTTGTGGGAACCAGACACCACGCGGTATGTCCTTAGTTTTTCTCACATGCTACGTTTTTCCTATACATGAACATGTACAATTGGTTAAATTTCTGTTTACAGGGTGAATTGTCAACTCAGGCACTAGAGGAGGTTACCGCTTTGGTGGACCGCGTTAACAGAGGAGAATATATCTCGGAGCGACAGCAAGCAACAAGGTTGAAGAGTCTTCAAGCGAAGATACGCGGGATCGTCACAGCTGTTACATGTAGACGATCTTCCGATGTTGTTCACACTCGTGCAGCACATCGTCCGCCACGCCCCTCTTTGCAGTGTTCAGAACCTCAACCTTCACAGCTAGGGAGCTCCTCCTGGCAGCAGGCACCTCCTTCACAGCTAGGGAGCTCCTCCTGGCAGCAGGCACCTCCTTCACAGCCAGGGAGCTCCTCCTGGCAGTAGGCACCTCCGTCACAGCCCGGGAGCTCCTCCTGGCAGCAGGCACCTCCTTCGCAGCCCGGGGGTTATTTCTACCAGCAGCCACCTCCTTCACAGCGCGGGGGCTATTTCTACCAGCAGCCACCTCCTTCACAGCCCGGGGACTCTTCCTGGGTTCAAAAGATGGACCTAGGTAACTTAACTTTGTACATTCTTTAACAAAATTGAGCCTCGTAAGTCATTCTTTGCATGTTTTCATTTACCAGCAGGCGGCAGCCAGTCGCAACCGTTCATGACTTCAGTTCAGTCACCTGTGTTTACTGGTCATGGTTCGTACATGGCTGGCGATGGCGAGGACGATGACCGTGGTGCACACACCTATGGTATCTCGGAGACAGTTCTTGCCACTCCACCACCACCATCGATGTAGGAGACTCAGACATCGACGGACAAGGTGTTCTATGGTCGTGGTCATCGTGACACTCGTCCACCGCCTGAGCGCTTATCGCCTTCCGGTCCACGTCCGAGGAAGCCCAAGATTCGTCGCAAGCCCCAGCAGTGATATGGTCATCTACGTACGAGACATGACTATCTATTTATGTATGAGACATATGTAGCCTTTATGTATCGGACATATTCATGTATTTGACATATTTAGCCTCTATGTATCGGGTATATTCATGTATGCGACATATTTATGGTTGAGACTTATTTGGTTTGGAGAGAGAACAACAGTAACGCAAACCAAATTAAAATGCACTACATAAAACACCACTACAGAAAAATAGTTACAACTTAATTAAACGTTACAACTGAATTAAACGTTACAACTTAATTAAAATGCACTACATAAAACACCACTATAGAAAAATAGTACTACATGAAAAACGTATTACATGAATGCATCATCATCATCCTCGTCGATGCAGATCTCTTCCCCTTTGTCCTTGCAGAACTGTTGCCCGTCGACTATGCGGTCGTCTTCACCTTGGTACTCGGCATGAAGACGTCGTCTTCGTCCTCCATCAATGCAGAACTCTTCCCCTTCGTTGATGTAGAACTCTTCCCCTTCGTCGATGTAGAACTCTTGCCCTTCGATGCAGAACTCTTCACCTTGCTGCTCGGCATGAAGAGGTCGTCCTCATCCTCACTTTCTGCTGACCATAAACCTGAATTATTCACAGCAATCCTGAGGTAAGCATCATGCTTGTGCAGTTGCTTTTGCCATCTGGCGTGCAACCTCAAAAGTTCTTTCCATATCTCCTCAAAAGTCTTGGGAGGCCACCCACTTCTAGCTAATTGGTGAGCCAACTCATTCATTATGGAGTCACTACTAATGAGTTCCTCCCATGGAACTACTCTATCATTCATCTTGAAATTGGCAGCTAGACGAAGAAGATGGTCGGACATACCCTTGTGAAAACTACGATCAAAAGGATAGTGGGGATGAGGAGGACGAGACATCTCCACAAAAGGATGGCGAGAGCGAGAGCGGAAGGATGGCGGAGCGAAAGGGAAAGGAAGGGCCTACTCACCCTCCTTGCTGCGAATGTGGTTATATAGGCGGGAGAGAAAGTGGAGGGAGAGAAAGGCGGGAAAGACAATGGCGGGAACGAATGGCGGGAGAGAAAGTGGCGGGAGAGAAAGTGGCAGGAAAGAAACTGGCGGGAGAGAAAGTGGCGGGAGAGAAAGGCGGGAAAGACAATGGCGGGAACGACTGGCGGGAGAGAAAGTGGCGGGAGAGAACCAATGCAGTTGCACAAGAGGCAAGTATCACGCTTCTCACTGAAATTAAGATACAAGTAGCTGAAATTAAGATACAACTTGCTGAAATTAAGATACAACTTGCTGAAATTAAGATACAACTTGCTGAAATTGAGTTACAAGAATATAAATCTACTGAGTCCAACGTGGATATTTTCCTTTTCCATCTGCAACTTCTTCTGCTGCCTGGGCTGCACGAGCCCTTTCTTTCTCTGCCTCTCAGCCTCACGGGCCTCCTCTCGCTGCCGGTAGACCTTCGCCAGTCGAAGTTGGTTTTCCTGGTTTTTCTTCTTCATCTCAGCAAGAAAAGCCCTCTGTTCCACACAGTACTCTTGCCAAGCTCTCTCCTGCTCTGCTTTCTCCTCTGTTGTCGCCTTCTCGCAGCGCTCCTCCAAGTCCAAACTTGCCCATGCACGACGACTTCTTTCACGTATCTCAGTCACCGCCCAGTCCGGCTTTTTCGTGTCTATCCAATGATAGTACTGGCACAGGGCCGGAGGAGACTACAAAAGAAACATAAATATAATGATCAAATCAACAGAAATATCAACAACGTGTTTATTCTGGGTGACTTAAACATACCGAAGGCATGATGTACGGTGAAGGACCAACGGGTGGATCTTCCTTATAATTAGTGCACATGAAAAACTTCATACCCAACCAATCTGAAAAATCCGTCACCTCCTTCACCTTGTAGAGATCCCCGCACCAGCAATGAACTGCTTCCACCCCCTAAGGCAACTTCGCACTCTTCCAGTTGCTAGGCCTAATGCTTTGATCCGAACAAGGCAAACTCATAATGACTACCGTGCTGGTTTTTTCGAGTGTTGGTGGCCGATGGAGGAAGGCAGATACAATGCCTCCTTTTATAGGCAGATGACAACAACAATGGCGGGAAATCGGGCGGGAAAATTTGGCAGGAATACTTGGCGGGAATACTTGGCGGAAGAAAATGGCGGGAGAGAATCACGGGAGAGAAAGGTGAGGGAGAAAGGCGGGAGAGAATGGTGGGAGAGAATGGCGGGAAGGAAAGTGGCGGTAGGGAATGTTGGGAAAAAGGTGGTGGCTCAATAGGCAGAAAATAATAAGGGGAATAGTACGGCTTGCTGAAATTAATATACATCTTCCTGAAATTAAGATACAACTTGCTGAAATTAAGATACAACTTGCTGAAATTAAGATACAACTTGCTGAAATTAAGACACAACATGGATATTTTCTTCTACCTGGGATGCAAGAGCCCTTTCTTTTTTTCTCACTGTGGCACATAGCTGAAAACAACAACTAGCTCATGTTCACGCTGTTTGAATGTTACGAGCACTAAATTGTTGACTTCAATAGACGATGCGAGCAGAAAATTACCGAAACCTTCCTTCTTCAACACCATTCGATCAACCAAGCCAATGAAGTAGGAACAAGGAATGCTCACAAATATATCATCATCTTCTGAATCCAAAGTAATTTCAAGAGTTAAAGAACCAGTCCTAGGAATAGCCACAAATTCCATCAAACTCCTGACAACCATGGTAGGAATAACCTGACAAAAACAAGCAAGTTATATGATCCGTCCTATGAACCAGCAAAGAATAAACAAATAAAAAACCTGAAACCAAAGCTTACCATGTGTTGAGAAATAACATTCATGCGATCCATCCTATGAACAAAAGGAGTACACAGTATGTAGTTGTCATTAAAGAGCTGCCGTGACATGACATACATTTGATGATAATTCAGAGTGACACCACGACTATAAAAACAGTTGTCAACAAGTTTCACTCAGATCCTCAAGAGCTACAAAAAATGATTTCACTAACTGAGATGAACAGCAAAACATATAAGATGAAACAAATCTGAAAATCAGTCAAACAAATATCTTACCAACATGGGGTAAAGGAAACAACATAACACCATCCTGATGAAATTCGACACTAATATAAGTTCCATAGTGCTCAAGCATAACAATCATCATGTCACTATGGCGGAGACCATAATCATTCACAAGTTCCTCCCATGAAGGACCATGGAATTTACTGCTCATCCTACCATGTATAAATATAACATGGTATAAGTTACCCTCACTGTTGTGTAGAGCAAGATCAATATCTGTGTCACCTCTCTGAATAGCTAAAGCTCTGCACTCCTCAATGTACCGAGCAAGATGTGATCTAACACTACACGAAACATACTACAACAAGAATGGAAGCAAACATCATAATCATATAAACAAAGGCATTCGAATATGCCACAGTTAGATAATCAAGACATAGAATCTTACAACACGTCTTGAACATCGACGATCCAGCACCATAGTAAATACAGACGCACCGGAATCAACAGCAACACAAGGGCCACCTGGAGCTCGGCAAAATGGGCAAGCCATTTACCTGCAGACGAACGGTGACCAATAAGAACTAAATCCACTACCGACTTCAGAGTTCTCATTCGATTGAGTTTGAAGCCAAAAAAAATACCGTAGGCCGGTAGAGAGCGCCCTGATCTATTGTTTACGCGGGTACGATAACAACATGGGTGGTCGAGCAAAGAGATCGACGAGGCGGTGGAAGCACCGAAGAGCAACGGGAGTGAGAGGTGGAGAGGGGCAGGCTACTAGACGGGGAAGGGTGAAACGAGTGGTCGAAGGAGGAAGAAAAGAAGCCCTGGGTCTTATCTAGGGGCCCATCGGCCTCCCTCTGGCTGACAGGTGGCCCATCGGCCTCCCTCTGGCCGATAAGTGCCTCTTCGGCCACCCTCTGGCCGAAAGGGGGCTCTTTGGCCGGGTGCTGGCTGACAGGCACCACTTCGGCCTGGTGCTGGCTGACGGGCCCCTGTTCGGCCTGCTGCTGGCCGACAGGGTACTAATTTCGAAAAAAATTCAACTCCTACAGGTGTTTTCAAATTTGATACAAAATCCATACTAGTTTTGAAAAAAACTCTTTCGCACGGGCGGGGTCGACCAAACCTGGCCAAGTGGGCCGACACGGGCCCTGGCCCGTGCTAAACGTGTCCGGCATGGCACGGTCCATGGCGGCCCGATTATAAGCAGGTTGTGCCCATGCACATCACGAGAATTGGGATTGTCACCGGATGCGGAGGCGATATTGATGGGACGTCCTATACGCCGCTCACTGCGGCAACCAATCGGGTCTTCGCACAGGGCAACCCCCGACTAGACGGCCCAGCAGGCGCATGACATATTTTTTTCTGTTTCTTTTTTCCTTTTCTGCTTTTTTCTTTATTGGGTCGTTTTTCTTCCCGTTTTTCTTTTTTTCTTTTTCTTGTTATCAAAACGAACAAACATTGCATTTCTCAATCGTTTTTGGAAAAGATGAACATTTCTTAAAACAAAGAACAAATTTGAAAACACGAACAATTTTTTAAATGATGGACATTTTTGAATCTTGAGAACAAATTTTTAAACCAAGAACAATTTTGAAAAATCCTGAACAAATTTGGGACCGCGACCAATTGTTTAAAGCATGAACATTTTCTGAATTTTGAAAACAAAATTTTGATACGGAGAACTATTTTAAAAACCCCGAATAAATTTGGAAGCATGAACAATTTTTTGAAAGCACGAACATTTTTTGAATCTTTAGAGCAAATTTTGGAAATCGGAACAATTTTGAAAAATCTTGAACAATTTTTGAAAACACGAGCATTTTTTGAATCCCGAGAACAAATTTCAAAAAAACAAGAACATTTTTTAAAAACCATTTAAAAATATCCAGAACATTTTTTAAAATCAAGAATATTTTTTGAAAATCAAGAACCCTTTTTTTAAAAGCAAAAACATTTTTCGAATTTTGGAAACCCCGAATAAATTTCGAAGTGTGATTTTTTTTAAAACACAAACAATTTGTAAATCCTGAGAACAAATTTTGAAAATGAGAATAGTTTTTCAAAATTCTGAACAAATTCATAAACATGAACATTTTGCGAATTTTGAGGACAAATTTCTAAAAACATGAACATTTTTAGGAAAACATTTCAATAAATATAGAACATTTTTTGAAAATCCTACACATTTTTCTAAAAGGAAAAACATTTTTCGAATTGAAGAACAATTTTGAAAATTCAGAACATTTTTTGAAAATGCAAAACATTTTTTTGAAAAAAGGGAGAAACATTTTCCGAATTTGATGAACATTTGCTGAAAACCCAGAAAGTATTTTGAAAATCCAGAACATTTTTCTATGAAAACACTTTTCGAATTTGAAGAACAATTTTTGAAAATCCCGAAGAATTTTTGAAGAAGAAACAGAAAAAAAGGAAACAAAAAAGTATGAAGAAAAAAGAAAACAAAAACCTTCTAGAAGGTTCCTAAAACCGGTATCCCTGAAATGCTAAACGGGCCGGCCCATCCCTGATCGGTCGCTCGATCCCTTATGCGAAAGCGCAACTCCTTGCCACAAAGAGCGGCAAATAGGAATTTCCTATATTGACGCCAACTCTAGTGCGACCCCATCCGGTCCGGTCCCGTCTGTTTGGTGCAAAACGGATAAACCTCACGGCCCAGCGCGCGTCGGCATAGACGCATCTTGTCCGTTTTGTGTCTGTGCCGCCCCATTTCCGGCGCAAACATGCGCCCCGTTTGGGTCTTGGCGGACAGCGAGCGGACGCGCTCGAGCCCTCCTCTCGTCCGCGTTGGGGCCGCGTGGCAGGCGGCCACCTACCTCCCACCGCCCGTATTTACTGCGCACGTCTGGTAGGCCCCACGTGTCATCCACTCAGGCAGGCGGTCGCCGTCCTTCTCAATGGGGAAGCCGTGGACCGTTAGTCCACGCGCCCCACTCCATTCCTTCTGCCTTCTCGGGACCGACACCAAACCCTAGCCTTCTCCCCCCTCCCTCGAGCTCTCCGGCAGCAATGGGGTGGTGGAGCACCGCCCGCAATGGGAAGGGGGCGCACGACCACGAGGCTGGGTCATCGTCCGGCCGTCGCCGCGCAGCAAGCGACCCGTGCCGTCCTTCTCCTCCGCCACGGCCTGCTCAAGCAACCTTCTCCATTGCCCCTACGGGGGGCCCGACGCTCTCCCGGCAGTACATCCATGCAGATGTGTCCCACCGCTATTGGGAGACAAGGACGCCGCTCCCCTGGAGCGACGTCCACTTGCCAAACAACTGGCACATGTCCGTCGATTGGGTGCCGATCCTGCCGGTGCCGTTGAGCGCCCGTGCCCGCCGTGACGAGATCCAACACTGCCGACGCCGCCTCCCCGACGACCTCTATTATGACTCGAGGTACGCCGTGGATTCCCCCTTTGGGACACATGGTTCCGTGATGAGCATGACATGCGGCGCGCGTCCTGTTTTGCCGGGGACATCAACAGCCCGCGGCGGGCACGTGCAAAGCGTTGGGCGCGCCCTCTGAGGCCTTCCCAGGTGCGCGGGAGTACGTGGGTGCGCGGCCTGACGCCGACCCCGTCGCCATCGCCCTCTCTGTCACCACCACCACCTCCTCGCATGACCGAAGAGAAGGAGGCCCGGCTCGTCTAGCATGTCATGGAAGATTCCATGAACACGCACGATGAGCGCAAGTGGGTGGGGCTGGAGGAGATGATGGCCCTCTCCGCGGTCGGCGACATGACCATCCCGGGGCTGGAGATGGCCGACGCCGTGGAGGAGCAGCCTGTGGCGGTGAAGGAGGAGGTTCACGAGGAGCAGCCAGTGGCCGCGTTCCACCCGTACCTGGTGGGCCAGTGCTGGAGGTGGTCGTGCACGGCCACGGAGATGGCCCAAGGAGTGGGGGCTGAGCCTTGGTGCCCCACGCCGCTGCGGTCACCGGAGCGCGAGCCATCGTCGCGGGAGGAGGTGGTGCAGGCGTCGCCGGCGCCGTCAACCTTCCAAGGGTCGTCGACCCATCTCTGGACGATGCCGCCGTGCATCGACTCACTGGTGACGATGACAACGACGACGGCGCGTGAAGATAGCGACGGGCACGGCAGCAGCGTGGGGCGGCGCATTTTATCTGAGTTTTTGTAATTATGTTAATTAAGGACTGTGGGCCGTGGGGCCGTTGAACAATGTTTTATTATTGTATAATTATTAATGTTTGCATTTTATTTATATTTTTTTGGCATTTTTTTGTATTCCAATTTTTGTGAATGGCTTGTCCGCCCCGGGCTGATTTGGGGTGCGACAATGCGTTGGGCGCACCGACCCGGCCACGGACCCCATCCGGACATGGGCAGCCCCATTGCCGTCCCAAACGGACATAATCCAGCCTAAACGGACGTCTGGATAGGGTCGCGCGCTGGAGTTGGCCTGAGAATCCCGCTTTCCACTAGACAGGTGGACAATTTTTGGGCGTGGTCTGAGGACCCCCGAGGTCGCTTCTATGTAAGATCGGCTTACAACATGATTTATCGTATAAAGATGGGCAGAGAGGCATGGATCGAGGATGGGGAGCACAGTTCGAATGTCCAAGGAGAGATGAAAGCGTGGGGATCATTATGGGGCCTCCAAGTGCCATCAAAACTGAAAATCTTTACTTGGAGATTTGCTCGTCAATCATTGCCAACTGGTGATGTTCTCCAACACAGAAACATGGCTGTTACCGATGTGTGTGGAGTTTGTGGGGCTCAAGACAATTGGCGACACTCGCTACTGGAATGCACAATGTCGAGGAGCACTTGGGCGCTAGCCAAGGAGGAGCTGGTCAAACACATGTCCATGAATCGAGATGATAATGCACAAAGCTGGCTCTTCTCCATGTTTGAATCACTCCCTAATGATGAGCCGGTCATAATGGTGGTTACATTGTGGGCAATCTGGCCAGATCGGAGGAAATTTATATATGAAGGTATTTTCCAAACACCTCATTCAACTCATGGCTTCATCTCTAGTTATCTGGCCGAACTACAATCGCTAATGAAGCCGGTTAATCGGCCTAATGTTGCAACCGCACTGAGGGGTAGGGGGTGGATCCCTCCCTCTGAGCAGCACATGAAAATCAATGTGGATGCGGTAGTGGCTCGGCATGGAGGCTTTGGCACAGCGGTGGCAATCTGCCGGGATGGCGGAGTTTTCCAGGGAGCTTTGGCGATGGTGTACAACCACATTGATGATCCTGAAGTTTTGGAAACGTTGGCAATCCACGAAGCACTATATCTTGGGGAGGACCTCTATCTGCAGAAGATAGCAATCGCGTCCGACTGCAAGGTGGCAGTTGATGCTATCAAAAATGGTACTCCAGCGCCATATGGGGCGGTGATGCATGAAATAATCGCTCGCTCTAGCAATTTTACTTGTCGCATTAGCCATGAAATTCTAACCTCCAATTTGGAGGCTCACAATCTCGCAAAACACGCTTTATCTCTCGGGTACGGCTGCCATGTTTGGTTAGGATTACCTGAGAATTTGGATTTCGTCAATGTAAACATTGTGACGAGTGAATAAAGCTTTGCAAGTTTGTCTCAAACAAAAACGGAATTGGGATTGTCTCAAAAAAAGACAGATATGGTCTAGTAATGAAACTGACATTTGGTGTGATAATTGGATCCCACGAGATTTCAAGCTCCGCCCCATCTATTCTAGATCATCTACCCCATCCCAAAAGTAAGTGATTTGATAGACCGTTCTTCGATCTCTTGGAATGTTGCCCTGCTTGATGAGCACTTTATTATCATGCATAAAGAAGTGATTCTCAGTATGCCCATGAGTTCAAGAGTGCACGAAGATTATTGGTCGTGGCATTATGAAAATGAACGAGTATTCACGGTGCGTTCAGATTACCAGCTTCTTGTATCAACTAAGAGGTAGCGAACAGATTGTCTTGGCCGTCGTCATGGACATTTAAACCTAGAAGCAGATCGGAGGTCTTGAGGGAAACTTGTTGGGAAACGTTGCATGGGAAACAAAAAATTCCTACGCTTCACCAAGATCAATCTAGGAGATTTGTTGGAAATATGCCCTAGAGGCAATAATAAAATGGTTATTATTGTATTTCCTTGTTCATGATAATTGTCTATTGTTCATGCTATAATTGTGTTAACCGGAAACCATAATGCATGTGTGAATACATAGACCACAACGTGTCACTAGTGAGCCTCTAGTTGGCTAGCTTGTTGATCAATAGATGGTCACGGTTTCATGACCATGGACATTGGATGTCGTTGATAACAGGGTCACATCATTAGGAGAATGATGTGATGGACAAGACCCAATCCTAAGCATAGCACAAGATCGTGCAGTTCGTCTGCTAAAGCTTTTCCTATGTCAAGTATCATTTCCTTAGACCATGAGATTGTGCAACTTCCGGATACCATAGGAATGCTTTGGCTGTGCCAAACGTCACAACGTAACTGGGTGGCCATAAAGGTACACTAAGGGTATCTCCAAAAGTGTCTATTGGGTTGGCACGAATCGAGACTGGGATTTGTCACTTCGTGTGACGGAGAGGTATCTCTGGGCCCACTTGGTAAGACATCATCATAATGAGCTCAAAGTGACTAAGGATTTAGCAACGGTATGATGTGTTACGGAACGAGTAAAGAGACTTGCCAGTAACTAGATTGAACAAGGTATAGGGATACCGACGATCGAATCTCGGGCAAGTATCATACTGGTAGACAAAGGGAATTGTATACGGGATTGATTGAATCCCCGACATCGTGGTTCATCCGATGAGATCATCGTTGAGCATGTGGGAGCCAACATGGGTATCCAGATCCCGCTGTTGGTCATTGACCCGAGAGGTGTCTCGGTCATGTCTACGTGTCTCCCAAACCCATAGGGTCTACACACTTAAGGTTCGATGACGCTGGGGTTATCGGGAAATAGTGTACGTGGTTACCGAAGGTAGTTCGGAGTCCCGGAATAGATCCCGTACGTCACAAGAAGTTGCTGAATGGTCCGGAGGTAAAGAATGATATATAGGATGTGAGGATTTGGCCATCGGAAGTGTTTTGGGAATTACCGGTAACGTATCGGGACCATCGGAAGGGTTCCGGGGGTCCACCAAGTGGGGCCACCAGCCCCAGAGGGATGCGTGGGCCGAGAGTGGAAGGGACCAGCCCCAGAGTGGGCTGGTGCACCCTCCACCCTGGCCCAAGGCACAGGAAAGGTGGAAGGGAGGGGAAACCCTAGGCCCAGATGGGCCTAAGGCCCACCTAGGGTTGCGCCCTCCCCTCTCCCTCTCTGGCCACACGCCAGGTGGCCATCTAGGGCTGACCGCAGCCCCTAGGGTGGGAACCCTAGGGCTGCGCCCTCCATCCCCTCCTCCTATATATAGTGGAGGGTTTTGGGGCTGCCAGACACACGAGTTCTTTCTCTCTCGGCATAGCCCTACCCTTCCTCTTCCTCGTTCTCCGCGGTGCTTGGCGAAGCCTTGCGGAGACCATGCAGCTCCACCATCACCATGTCGTCATGCTGCCGGAGCTCTCCCTCAACCTCTCCTTCCTCCTCGCTGGATCAAGGCGTAGGAGACTGCACCGGGCTGCACGTGTGTTAAACGCGGAGGCGTCGTTGTTCGGCGATGAGATCGGAATCCACCGCGATCTGAATCGCTGCGAGTACGACTCCACCAACCGCGTTCTAGTAACACTTCCGCTTTGCGATCTTCAAAGGTATGAAGATGCACTCCCCCACTTGTTGTTGGTTTCTCCATAGATAGATCTTGATGAAAACGTAGGAATTTTTTTGATTTACTACTACGTCTCCCAACAGTGGTATCAGAGCTAGGTCTATGCGTAGAATCTATGCATGAGTAGAACACAAAGTTGTTGTTGGTGTCGATCTTGTTAATTTGCTTACCACTACTAGTATTATCTTGATTCAGCGGTATTGTGGGATGAAGCGGTCCGGACCAACTTTACACGTATGCTTACGTGAGACCGGTTCCACCGCCTGTCATGCACTTGTTGCATAAGGTGGCTAGCGGGTGTCTGTCTCTCCCACCTTAGTCGGATTGGATTCGAAGAAAAGGGTCCTTATGAAGGGTAAATAGAAATTGGCATATCACGTTGTGGTTTTGGCGTAGGTAAGAAAGTTCTTGCTAGAAACCTATAGCAGCCACGTAAAAACTTGCAACTACAAATTAGAGGACGTCTAACTTGTTATTGCAGCATATGCCTTGTGCTGTGATATGGCCAAAGGATGTGATGTGATGCATTGTGATGTATGAGATTGATCATGTTCTTGTAATAGGATTCACGACTTGCATGTCGATGAGTATGACAACCGACAGGAGCCATAGGAGGTGTCTTATTTTATTGTATGACCTGCTTGTCAATCATAAATGCCATGTAATTACTTTACTTTATTTCTAATCGTTAGCCATAGTAGCAGAAGTAATAGTTGGCGAGACAACTTCATGAACACACGATGATGGAGATCATGATGATGGAGATCATGGTGTCATGCCGGTGACAGTGATGATCATGGTGCCCCGAAGATGGAGATCAAAGGAGTAAGATGATATTGGCCATATCATGACACTATATTGATTGCATGTGATGTTTATCATGTTTACATCTTATTTGCTTAGAACGATGGTAGTAAATAAGATGATCTCTCAATAAAATTTCAAGAAAAGTGTTCACCCTAACTGTGCACCGTTGCTAAGGATCGTTGTTCCGAAGCACCACGTGATGATCGGGTGTGATAGGTTCTAACGTTCGCATACAACGGGTGTAAGCCAGATTTACACACGCGATACACTTAGGTTGACTTGACGAGCCTAGCATGTACAGACATGGCCTCGGAACACGGAAGACCGAAAGGTCGAACATGCGTCGTAAGATACGATCAACATGGAGATGTTCACCACGGATGACTAGTCCGTCTCACGTGATGATCAGACACGGGCTAGTTGACGTGGATCATGTGTCACTTGGATGACTAGAGAGATGTCTATATAAGTGGGAGTTCATTAAATAATTTGTTTATGTGAACTTAATTATCATGAACTTAGTCTAAAATTATCTTTACAAGCTATATTGTAGATCCAATGGCCAACGCTAATGTCACCCTCAACTTCAACGCTTTCCTAGAGAAAACCAAGCTGAAAGATGATGGAAGCAACTATGCGGACTGGGTCCGTGGTTTGAGGATCATCCTCATAGCATCCAAGAGATTGTATGTCCTTGATGCACCGCTAGGTGACCCACCCATTTTCCCAGCGGACCAAGACGTTATGAACGCTTGGCAGTCGTGCTATGACGATTACTCCCTTGTTCAGTGCGGCATGCTTTACATTTTAGAACCGGGGCTCCAAAAGTGTTTTGAGCAACACGGAGCATATGAGATGTTCCAAGAACTGAAACTGGTTTTCCAAGCTCATGCCCGGGTCAAGAGATATGACGTATCCGACAAGTTCTTCAGCTATAAGATGGAGGAGAAGAGTTCTGTCAGTGAGCACATATTCAAATGTCTGGGTTGCACAACCGCTTGACTCAGCTGGGAGTTAATCTCCCAGATGACTCAGTTATTGACAGAATCCTCCAGTCGCTCTCACCTAGCTACAAGAGCTTTGTGATGAACTACAATATGCAGGGTATGGAGAAGTACATTCCTGAGTTGTACTCGATGCTGAAATCAGTGGAGGGCGAGATCAAAAAGGAGCATCAAGTGTTGATGGTCAATAAGACCACTAGTTTCAAGAAAGCCAAGGGTAAGAAGAACTTCAAGAAGGACGACAAAGTAGTTGTCGCGCCCGGTAAGCAAGTTGCCGGGAAGAAGAACAAGAATGGACCCAAGCCTGAGACTGAGTGCTTTTATTGCAAGGGTACCGGTCACTGGAAGCGGAACTGCCCCAAGAACTTAGCGGATAAGTAGGCCAGCAACGTTAAGGTATATGTGATATACTTGTTATTGATGTGTACCTCACCAGCGCTCGTAGTAGCTCGTGGGTATTTGATACCGGTGTAGTTGCTCACATTTGTAACTCCAAGCAAGAGCTGCGGAATAAGCGGAGGCTGGCAAAGGACGAGGTGACGATGCGCGTCGGGAATGGTTCCAAGGTCGATGTGATTGCCGTCGGCACGCTACCTCTACCTCTACCTTCGAGATTAGTTTTAAACCTCAAAAATTATTATTTAGTACCAACTTTGAGCATGAACGTTGTATCTGGATCTCGCTTGATGCGATATGGCTACTCATTTAAATCTGAGAATAATGGTTGTTCTATTTATATGAGAGAAATGTTTTATGGTCATGCCCCGCTAGTCAATGGTTAATTTTTGATGAATCTCGAATGTGATGTTACACATGTTCATAGTGTGAGTGCAAAAAAGTGTAAGGTTGATAACGATAGTCCCACTTACATGTGGCAGTGCCGCCTTGGTCATATTGGTGTCAAACGCATGAAGAAGCTCCATGCCGATGGACTTTCAAAGTCTCTTGATTTCGAATCATTTGACACGTGCGAACCATGCCTCATGGGTAATATGACTAAGACTCTGTTCTTTGGAACAACAGAGCGAGCAACTGACTTGTTGGAGATAATACATACCGATGTATGCGGTCCAATGAGCGTTGAGGCTCATGGTGGCTACCGTTATGTTCTTACCCTCACTGATGACTTGAGAAGATATGAGTATGTCTACTTAATGAAACACAAGTCTGAAACCTTTGAAAGGTTCAAGGAATTTCAGAGTGAGGTAGAGAATCAACATGACAGGAAAATAAAGTGCCTACGATTTGATCGTGGCGGAGAATATTTAAGTCACGAGTTTGGCACGCACGTTAGGAAATGTGGAATTGTTTCACAACTCACGCCGCCTGGCACACCTTAGCAAAATGGTGTGTCTGAACATCGTAATCGCACACTATTGGATATGGTGCGATCTATGATGTCTCTTACCGACTTACCGCTATCATTTTGGGGATATGCATTAGAGACTGCCGCATTCACTTTAAATAGGGCACCGTCAAAATCCGTTGAGACGACACCGTATGAATTATGGTTTGGAAATAAACCTAAGCTGTCGTTTCTAAAAGTTTGGGGATGCTATGCTCATGTGAAGAAACTTCAACCTAAGAAGCTCGAACCCAAAGCGGAAAAGTGCGTCTTCATAGGATATCCCAAAGAGACTATTGGGTATACCTTCTACCTCAGATCTGAAGGAAAAGTCTTTGTTGCCAAGAATGGATCCTTTCTCGAGAAAGAGTTTCTCTCAAAAGAAGTAAGTGGGAGGAAAATAGAACTTGATGAGGTAATTGTACCTCCACTCGAACCGGAGAGTAGCATAGCACATGAAGTTGTTTCTGTTGGTAGACGTAGTAGTAAATCAAAAAATTTCCTACGTATCACCAAGATCTATCTATGGAGAAACCAGCAATGAGTGGGGAGAGATTGCATCTTCATACCTTTGAAGATCGCTAAGCGGAAGCGTTACAAGAACGCGGTTGGTGGAGTCGTACTCGTAGCGATCCAGATCGCGGTGGATTCCGATCTCAGCGCCGAACAACGGCGCCTCCGCGTTCAACACACGTGCAGCCCGATGACGTCTCCTACGCCTTGATCTAGCAAGGAGGAAGGAGAGGTTGAGGGAGAGCTCCGACAGCACAACAGCGTGGTGACAGTGGAGCTACGTGAACTCCGGCAGGGCTTCGCCAAGCGCTACGGAGAACGAGGAAGAGGAAGGGTAGGGCTGCGCCGAGAGAGAGAGAGAGAAGTCGTGTCTCAAATCAGCCCGAACCCTTGCATATATATAGTAGGAGGGAGAGGGAGGGCTGCCTTGGCCCCTCCTCCAAGGAGGAGAGGTTCGGCCGAACTAGGGGAAGAGTCCACCTCCCACAAGGGAGGTGGATCTCCTCTTTTAAATCCCTTTTGCCCTTTATCTCTTGATCCCAGCCACATGGGACCTTCTAGAAGGTCTTGGACAGCCCAATAAGGGCTGGCACACCTCCTCCAAGGGCCCACAAAGTCCTATGGTCGTCACACCCATCCCGGGGTCCTCCGGCACCCTCCCGGCACTCCCGGTACACTACCGATGAGCCCAAAAACTTTCCGGTGACCAAAACTGGACTTCCTATATATCAATCTTCACCTCCGGACCATTCCGGAGCTCCTCGTGATGTCCGGGATCTCATCCAGGACTCCGAACAACCTTCGGTAATCACGTATACCATTTCCCTATAACCCTAGCGTCATTAAACCTTAAGTGTGTAGACCATACGGGTTCGGGAGACATGTAGACATGACCGAGACACCTCTCCGGTCAATAACCAACAGCGGGATCTGGATACCCATGTTGGCTCCCACATGCTCCACGATGATCTCATCGGATGAACCACAATATCGGGGATTCAATCAATCCTGTATACTATTCGCTTTGTCTATCGGTATGATACTTGCCCGAGATTCGATCGTCGGTATCTCTATACCTTGTTCAATCTCATTACTGGCAAGTCTTTTTACTCGTTCAGTAATACATCATCTCGTGAATAACTCCTTAGTCACATTGAGCTCATTATGATGATGTCTTACCGAGTGGGCCCAGAGATACCTCTCCGTCACACAGAGTGACAAATCCCAGTCTCGATTCGTGCCAACCCAACAGACACTTTCGGAGATACCCATAGCACACCCAAAGCATTCCTACGGTATCCGGGAGTTGCACAATCTCGTGGTCTAAGGAAATGATACTTGACATTGAAAAGCTTTAGCAAACGAACTACACGATCTTGTGCTATGCTTAGGATTGGGTCTTGTCCATCACATCATTCTCCTAATGATGTGATCCCGTTATCAACGACATCCAATGTCCATGGTCATGAAACCGTGACCATCTATTGATCAACGAGCTAGTCAACTAGAGGCTCACTAGGGACATGTTGTGGTCTATGTATTGATACATGTATTACGGTTTCCGGTTAACACAATTATAGCATGAACAATAGACAATTATCATGAACTAGGAAATACAATAATAACCATTATATTATTGCCTCAGGGTCATATGTGGGAGCTCTGTAGCATTTCTCGTATTATATGTGGATGACATACTGATAATGGGAAATGATATAGATCTTTTGGAAAGTGTAAAGGCCTACTTGAATAAATGTTTTTCAATGAAGGGCCTTGGAGAAGCTGCTCACATATTAGGCATCAAGATCTATAGAGATAGATTGAAACGCCTCATAGGTCTTTCACAAAGCACATACCTTGACAACATATTGAACAAGTTCAATATGGATCAGTCCAAGAAGGGGTTCTTGCCTGTGTTACAGGGTGTGAGATTGAGTACGACTCAATGCCCGACCACGACAAAGGATAGAGAAGAGATGAGTGTCATCCCGTATGCTTTAGCCATAGGCTCTATTATGTATGCCATGCTGTGTACCAGGCCTGATGTGAACCTTGCCATAAGTTTGGTAGGGAGGTACCAAAGTGATCCCGGAGCGGAACATTGGACAACGATCAAGAATATCCTGAAGTACCTAAAAAGGACAAAGGACATGTTTCTCGTATATGGAGGTGCCGAAGAGCTCATCGTAAAGGGTTACATCGATGCTAGCTTCGACACAGATCCGGATGACTCCAAGTCACAAACAGGATACGTGTATATTTTGAACGGAAACCTCGACCATCTTCGATCAATGAGCTAGTCTATTAGAGGTACACTAGGGATATAGTGTTGTCTATGTACCCACACGTGTATTTGAGTTTCCAATCAATACAATTATAGAATGGATAATAAATGATTATGATTAACAAGGAAATATAATAATAATTGTTTTATGATTGCCTCTAGGGCATATTTCCAACAAAACTATGGAACTTGAAGATACCGTGTAAGGTTAAAGTTTTTGCCTCCCGCCTAGCACAGACTTCGTTGCCCACTCAAGAAGTCCGCAAGCACATGCAGATGACGGACACATCAACATGCTCTATATGCAGAAATGCATGGGACTCATGGCGGCACTGTCTATTCGGGTGTAATATGGCATGTGGTGTCTCGGCCCTAACGGATTATGAGCTAACCAGACCAATGATCCAAAGCTCTGGATGTTTTGTCTACTTGATGCACTTCCGCCGGATGTAATCCTTCGGGTCCTCGTCACTATGTGGTCTATATGGTGGGCGAGAAGGCGAGCAATTCATGATCAACAGTACCAAAGCCCTCTGAGCACCTCGTGTTTCATCACAAAATTTCTTGAAGAGCTTGAACTTGTAGCAGCATTTACCAAATATCCAGTGAGGGACTCGCATGTCATCTCCACTATCCTACATGTAGCTCCAAGGGGCATGCATTTGTCTACACCTACATCTTCAAGGGAAATTTGGCTTCCACCGGTTGATTGTGATGTGAAAATAAACATTGATGGTGGTCTGTCCAGGAGCGGAACTCGAGGATCAGCTGCAGCTATTTTGTCGGAAAAAAATGGAAAGTTCCATGGTGCCTCGGCATTGGTTTTTGAAGGAATTGTCGATCCAACATCACTTGAAGCCCATGCATGCAACAAGGCCTTGTCTCTAACACTCGACCTGAACCTCGCCAAGGTATATGTTGCTACGGATTGTGCACAGGTGATAGTCAACATTGAAGCTAATGCATGTTGTCGCGATGCTACAATCCTTCAGGAGATCAATCACCATATAACTTTGTTCCGATCACTCAAGTTCGTACATGAGAATTGAATCTATAATGCATAATCTCATGCACTCGCGTGAGTAATTTCTGTGCTTTCTTCCGGGCGCCATGTGTGGCTAGATAGTCCGCCCAATATCATCTATATCCCTATTGACCTCAATCTTTAATAAAATATACAATTGCTCAAACAAATCACGTATATGAGAGAACCCTAAAAAAATAACATATATGAGATTTACCAAAAAATATCACATATTTGTCTAAAAAAATTAGAGGGTATCCTCTCGGCGGAATCGGAGGTTCTTTTTTGGTGGGTTGAGAGCCAGTCACTTGGTGCGCACACCCACCGCCACATGTCGCACGCTGGGTGCATCCGCGCCTTTTACTCCATGCATTTTTTGTTTTTCTTTTTCCAACTTTTGCTTTGTTTTCCCTAGATTTTGTTGGGATTTCTTGTCAAGGTATGTGCTCTGTGAAAGTCCTATTAAGCGTATGGATCTATCTCTATAGATTTTAATGTCTAATATAAAAGCAGCTTCTCCTATGTCCTTCATTGAAAAACTCTGGTTCAAATATTCCTTCATGATTTCCAAAAATTGTATATTGTTTCCAATCAACAATATGTCATCCACACATAATATTAGAAAAGCTATAGAGCTCCCACTCACTTTCTTGTAAATACAAGCTTCTCCATAAACTTGTATAAACCTGAATGCCTTGATCACCTTATCAAAGTGAAGATTCCAACTCCGAGATGCTTGCACCAGCCCATAAATGGATCGCTGGAGTTTGCAAACTTTGTTAGCATTCTCTGGATCGACAAAACCTTTTGGTTGCATCATATACAATTCTTCCTTAAGGAAACTATTAAGGAACGCTGTTTTGACATCCATCTGCCAAATTTCATAATCGAAAATACAGCTATTGCTAACATGATTCTGATGGACTTAAGCATCACTACGTGTGAGAAAGTCTTATCGTAGTCAACTCCTTGAACAAGTGAAAAACCTTTTGCCACAAGTCGAGCTTTATAGAGAGTGATATTACCGTTCGCATCTGTCTTGTTCTTAAAGATCCATTTATTCTGAATGGCCTTTCGCCCGTCAGGTAATACTTCCAAAGTCCATACTTTGTTTTCATACATGGATCCCATCTCGGATTTCATGGCCTCTAACCATTTGTCGGAATTCGGGCCCACCATCGCTTCTCCATAGCTCGTAGGTTCATCATTGTCGAACAACATGACCTCTAAGACAGGGTTATTGTACCATTCAGGAGCAGGACGTGTCCTTGTTTACCTATGAGGTTTGATAGTAACTTGATCTGAAGCTCCATGATCACCATCATCAGCTTCCACTTCAACCGATGTAGGCTCCACATAAACATCTTTCTACGATGCATTACTCTTTCGTTGAAGTGAGGGTTCAACAACCTCATCAAGTTATATGTTCCTCACACTCAATTCTTTCGAGAGAAACTCTTTCTCGAGAAATGACCCGTTCTTAGCGACAAGCCCTTTGCCTTTGAATCTAAGATATAAGGTATACCCAACCGTCTCTTTTCGGCATCCTATGAAGACACATTTCTCCACTTTGGGTTCGAGTTTTTCTGGCTGAAGCTTTTTGGCATAAGCATCGCATCCCCAAACTTTAAGAAATGACAACTTTGGTTTCTTGCAAAACCACATTTCATATGGCATTGTCTCAATGGATTTAGATGGTGCCCTATTTAAAGTGAATGCAGCTGTCTGTAACGCATAACCCCGAAATGATAGTGCCAGATCGGCAAGAGACATCATAGAACGCACCATATCCAATAAGGTTCGATTATGATGTTCGGACACACCATTACGCTGTGGTGTTCCAGGTGGCATCAACTGTGAAACAACTCCACATTGTCTTAAGTGATTGCCAAAATCATAACTCAGATATTCTCCTCCCGGATTAGATCATAGGAATTTGATCTTCTTGTTATGATGATTCTCAAGTTCACTCTAAAATTGCTTGAACTTTTCAAACGTTTCAAACTTGTGTTTCATTAAGTATATATACCCATATCTACTTAAGTCATCGGTGAAGGTGAGAAAATAACGATATCCACAGCGTGCCTCAATGCTCATTGGATTGCACACATCAGTATGTATGATTTCGAATAAGTCACTTGGACGTTCCATTGTTCCAGAGAATGGGGTCTTAGTCATCTTGCCCATGAGGCATGGTTCACATGTGTCAAGTGATTGAAAATCAAATGACTCCAAAAATCCATCAGCATGGAGCTTCTTTATGCGTTTTACACCAATATGACCTAAGCGGCAGTGCCACAAGAAAGCGGTACTATCATTATCAACTCTACATCTTTTGGCATCAATGTTGTGAACATGTGTATCATTACTATCAAGCTTCAATAAGAATAAACCCCTCACGTTGGGTGCATGACCATAAAAGATAGTACTCATATAAATAGAACAACCCTTGTCTACGGTTCCCTTGTGTGTGCTCGGGATAGATGTTTTGTATACATGTTTCGCCGTATTATTAAGTATTCTCCTTTAGTTTTTTTCTCTATCAGGAAGTGGAATAGAATAACCCGGTTGAAGGGTAATGATCATACGTCTGTAATACATTATATGGCCTAGAATAGGTCATATTCTTCTACCTTTTCCAGGTAGTCGATGGCTATTCACAGCTACCACCTTAACACCAAAGAAGAGTTCAACCCAATGCTTTATTTCTGTCTTAGTGAATCCTGATTTGACATTAAAGTTATTATCTGATTTCAATGAGTAAACGTCTCGCATCAAACAAGATCCGGATATAATGTTCATGCGTAACGCAGGCACTAAATAATAATTATTCAGGTTCATCACTAATCCCGAGGGTAATCGAAGAGCGAGCATGCCGACGACGATCACATCAACCTTGGAACAGTTTCCCACGCGCATCGTCACTTCGTCCTTCGCCAGCCTCCGTCTATTACATAGTTCCTGCTTTGAGTTGCAAATATGAGCAACTGAACCGATATCAAATATCCAGGCAGTACAACGAGAGTTGGTAAGGTGCACATCAATAACATGTATATCATATATACCTTGTTTGGTGTTGGCCGCCTTCTTATCGGCAAGATACTTGAGGCAGTTTCGCTTCCATTGGTCAGTTCCCTTGCAATGAAAGCACTCAGTTTCCGGCTTAGGTCCATCCTTGGGTTTCTTCACAGGAGGAGCAACTTCTTTTCCACTCTTATTTGAGTTACCCTTCTTGCCCTTGCCATTATTCTTGAAACTAGTGGTTTTATTGACCATCAACACTTGATTCTCCTTCTGTATTTCTGACTCAGCGAATTTCAGCATCGCAAACATCTCGGTGAATAATTTGTTCATCCCTTGCGTGTTATAGTTCAGCACAAAGCTTTTGTAGCTAGGTGGCAGTGACTGAAGAACTCTCTGAGTGATCACCTCTCGTGGGAGAGTAATTCCCAACTCAGCCAGATGGTTGGAGTACCTAGACATTCTGAGTATGCACTCACTAACAGACCTGTTCTCCTCCATCTTGAAAGCATAGAACTTATCGGAGGTCTCATACCTCTCGATCTGGGCATTCTTCTCAAAAATAAACTTCAACTCCTGGAACATCTCATATGCTCCATGACATTCAAAACGTCTTTGAAGTCCCGATTCTAAGTCGTACAACATTCCACACTAAACTATTGAGTAGTCTTCAAAATGTGCCTGCCAGGCGTTCACAACGTCTGCAAACGACACTGGAGCGAGTGGCACACCGAGCGGTGCATCAAGGACATAAGGCTTTTGGGAAGCCGTGAAGATAAACTTCATATTATGGGCCCAGTCTACAAAGTTACTTCCATCATCTTTTAGCTTGACTTTCTCTAGGAACGCATTGAAATTCAGGGGGGCTACTGCGCGAGCCATTGACCTACAACATAAATTTGCAAAGATTACTTAGACTATTGTTCAAGATAATGAGTTTAGTTAATCATCTCTACCTAATAATAAACGACCGATAACTTCTGGTCATACGTCGTCGGCTATTTTGCAAAAAAGCCCTTGTATTTTATCGAATTCAACCGCACTACTGATTTAAGTGGAAAAGAAAACGTTTTAGTTATCAGTTTTATGGACAGTTTTATAGGAACCCCCTCCCCAGTTCACCGCCGCTTCTTCCTCTTATCCATTTCGGCGTCCTCAGCGGGAACCCCTTCCCGGCGAGGCGAGCTCAAGAATGGGGAGCTCCTGGAGCATGGCGCATGGCGCGCCGATGGAGATGCCCCATTGCCCCTACACCCGAAGGCCTCCACCACCCAAGCCGCGCCCTCGTTTGCCCTCGAGCCTGTTGGAAATATGCCCTAGAGGCAATAATAAAATGGTTATTATAGTATTTCCTTGTTCATGATAATTGTCTATTGTTCATGCTATAATTGTGTTAACCGGAAACCATAATACATGTGTGAATACATAAACCACAACATGTCCCTAGTGAGCCTCTAGTTGACTAGCTCGTTGATCAATAGATGGTCACGATTTCATGACCATGGACATTGGATGTCGTTGATAACGGGATCACATCATTAGGAGAATGATGTGATGGACAAGACCCAATCCTAAGCATAGCACTAGATCGTGTAGTTCGTTTGCTAAAACTTTTCAATGTCAAGTATCGTTTCCTTAGACCATGATATTGTGCAACTCCTGGATATCGTAGGAATGCTTTCGGTGTGCCAAACGTCACAATGTAACTGGGTGGCTATAAAGGTGCACTACGGGTATCTCCGAAAGTGTCTGTTGGGTTGGCACGAATCCAGACTGGGATTTGTCACTCCGTGTGACGGAGAGGTATCTCTGGGCCCACTCGATAAGACATCATCATAATGAGCTCAATGTGACCAAGGAGTTAGTCCCAGGATGATGTATTACGGAATGAGTAAATAGACTTGCCGGTAACGAGATTGAACAAGGTATAGAGATACCGACGATCGAATCTCAGGCAAGTATCATACTGATAGACAAAGGGAATTGTATACAGGATTGATTGAATCCCCGACATCGTGGTTCATCCGATGAGATCATCGTGGAGCATGTGGGAGCCAACATGGGTATCCAAATCCCGCTGCTGGTTATTGGCCGGAGAAGTGTCTCAGTCATGTCCACGTGTCTCCCGAACCCGTAGGGTTTACACACTTAAGGTTCGATGACGCTAGGGTTAGAGGGAAATGATAGACGTGATTACCGAAAGTTGTTCGGAGTCCCGGATGAGATCCCGGACGTCACGAGGAGCTCCGTAATGGTGCAGAGGTAAAGATTGATATATAGGAAGTCCAATTTTGGTCACCGGAAAGTTTTCGGGCTCATCGGTAGTGTACCGGGAGTGCCGGGAGGGTGCCGGAGGACCCCCGGGTGGGGTGTGACGACCAAAGGATTTCGTGGGCCCTTAGAGGAAGTGTGCCAGCCCTTTTTGGGCTGCCCACAACCTTCTAGAAAGGCCCGTGTGGCTGGAGATAAGAGATAGGGCTGAAAAGGATTCAAAAGGAAGAGATCCACCTCCCTTGTGGGAGGTGGACTCCTCCCTAGGGTCGGCCGAACCTATCCTCTTTGGAGGAGGGGCCAAGGTAGCCCTCCCTCTCCCTCCTCCTATATACATGCAAGGGTTTGGGATGTTTTGAGACACGACTTCTTTCTCTCTCGGTGCAGCCCTACCCTTCCTCTTCCTCGTTCTCCGTAGCGCTTGGCGAAGCCCTGCCGGAGTTCACGTAGCTCCACCGTCACCATGCCGTCGTGCTGTCGGAGCTCTCCCTCAACCTCTCCTTCCTCCTTTATGGATCAAGGCATAGGAGACGTCACCGGGCTGCACGTGTGTTGAACACGGAGGCACCGTTGTTCGGCGCTAAGATCGGAATCCACCGCGATCTGAATCGCTCCGAGTACGACTCCATCAACCGCGTTCTTGTAACGCTTCCGCTTAGCGATCTTCAAAGGTATGAAGATGCAATCTCTCCCCTCTCGTTTCTGGTTTCTCCATGGATAAATCTTGGTGATCGTAGGAATTTTTTTGATTTACTACTACGTCTCCCAGCAGAGCCATGTGCCGCCACTGCTGCTAGTTGCCGTCTCCGGCATCGTGCCGACGAGCGCCACCGCCGGAGCTTGCACGGTCATCTCCATATATCTCTCTCTCCCATGCATCTCTTCCTTTCTATTTTCCCTCTCTTCCTCCTTGGAACCCTCCCGCTCTCTCTTCTCGTGCACAGGAAACGGGATGGCCAGCCATGGCCTCGCCGTCCATGGAGCTTCGAGCCCGGGTCTGACCCCGTGCCTCGTCGGAGCTCACCTCAGCCGACCAGTGTTGGAAATATGCCCTAGAGGCAATAATAAAATAGTTATTATTATATTTCCTTGTTCATGTTAATCGTCTATTGTTCATGCTATAATTGTATTAACCGAAAACCGTAATACATGCGTGAATACATAGACCACAACATGTCCTAGTAAGCCTCTAGTTGACTAGCTCGTTGATCAATAGATGGTCATGGTTTCCTGGCCATGGACATTGGATGTCATTGATAACGGGATCATATCATTAGGAGAATGATGTGATGGACAATACCCAATCCTAAGCATAGCACTATATCGTGTAGTTCGTCTGCTAAAGCTTTTGTAATGTCAAGTATCATTTCCTTAGACCATGAGATTGTGCAACTCCCGGATATCGTAAGAATACTTTGGGTGTGCCAAACGTCACAACATAACTGGGTGGATATAAAGGTAAACTACGGGTATCCCCGAAAGTACCTGTTGGGTTGGCACGAATAGAGACTAGGATTTGTCACTCCGTGTGACGGAGAGGTATCTCTAGGCCCACTCGGTAAGACATCATCATAATGAGCTCAATGTGACTAAGGGGTTAGCCACGGGATGATGTGTTACAGAACGAGTAACGAGAATTGCGGGTAACAAGATTGAACAAGGTATAGGGATACCGACGATCGAATCTCGGGCAAATAACATACCGATGGACAAAGGGAATTGTATATGGGATTAATTGAATCCCCGACATCATGGTTCATCCAATGAGATCATCGTGGAGCATGTGGGAGCCAACATGGGTATCCAGATCCCGCTGTTGGTTATTGATCGGAGAGGTGTCTCGGTCATGTCTACATGCCTCCCGAACCCGTAGGGTCTACACACTTAAGGTTCGATGATGCTAGGGTTATATGGGAATAGTGTACGTGGTTACCGAAGGTTGTTTGAAGTCTCGTATGTGATCACGGACATCACAAGGAGTTCTGGAATGGTCCGGAGGTAAAGATTCATATATAGGAAGTGAGGATTTGGTCACCGGAAGTGTTTCGGGCATCACCGATAATGTATCGGGACCACCGAAAGGGTTCCGGGGGTCCACCGGGAGGGGCCATCAGCCCTGGAAGGCTACATGGGCCAAGAGTGGGAGGGAACCAGCCCCTGGGTGGGCTGGTGCGCCTCCCACCTTAGCCCAAGGCGCAGTTAGGAGGAGAGGGGGCAAACCCTAGGCGTAGATGGGCCCTAGGCCCACCCTAGGGCATGCCCCCCTCTCTCCCTCTCTTGGTCGTCGGCCCTTCCCCATCTAGGGATACCGCACCCCCTAGGGTGGGAACCCTAGAGCGGGCGCCACCTCCTCCCCTCCTCCTATATATAGTGAGGGTTTTTGGGGCTGCCAACATAGAACTCTCTCTCTCTCTCTCGGCGCAGCCCTACCCCTCCTCCTCCTCGTCCTCCATAGCGCTTGGCGAAGCCCCACCGGAGTACCACACAGCTCCACCATCACCACTTAGTCGTGCTGTCGGAGCTCTCCCTCAACCTCTCTTTCCTCCTTGCTGTATCAAGGCGTAGGAGACGTCATCGGGCTGCACGTGTGTTGAACGCGGAGGCGTCGTTGTTCGGTGCTTAGACCGAAATCGATCGCGATCTGAATCGCTGCGAGTACGACTCCACCAACCGCGTTCTTGTAACGCTTCCGCTTAGCGATCTTCAAAGGGTATGAAGATGCTCTATCCCTTTGCTCGTTGCTAGTTTCTCCATAGATTGATCTTGGTGATACGTAGGATTTTTTTTTAATTACTACTACGTTCCCCAACAGTGGCATCATGAGCTAGGTCTATGCGTATATTCTATGCACGAGTAGAACACAAGTAGTTGTGGGTGATGATTTGGTCAATTTTCTTGCCGTTACTAGTCTTATCTTGATTCGTAGGCATTGTGGGATGAAGCGGTCCGGACCCACTTTACACGTACGCTTACGTGAGACTAGTTCCACCGCCTGACATGCACTTGTTGCAGAAGGTGGCTAGCGGCTGTCTGTCCCTCCCACTTTAGTCAGATCAGATTCAATGAAGAGGGTCCTTATGAAGGGTAAATAGCAATTAGCATATCACCGTTGTGGCTCTTACGTAGGTAAGAAACATTCTTGCTAGAAATCCATAGCAGCCACGTAAAACTTGCAACAACAATTAGAGGACATCTAACTTGTTTTTGTAGGGTATGCTATGTGATGTGATATGGCCAAAAGGATGTGATGAAATATATATGATGTATGAGATTGATCATGTTCTTGTAATAGGAATCACGACTTGCATGTCGATGAGTATGACAACCGGCAGGAGCCATAGGAGTTGTCTTAATTTATTGTATGACCTGCGTGTCAATCAAAAATGCCATGTAATTACTTTACTTTATTGCTAACCATTAGATATAATAGTAGAAGTAATAGTTGGAGAGACAACTTCATGAAGACACGGTGAAGGAGATCATGGTGTCATGCCGATGACAATGATGATCAGGGTACCCCGAAGATGGAGATCAAAGGAGCAAGATGATACTGGCCATATCATGTCACTATATGATTGCATGTGATGTTTGTCATGTTTTGCATCTTATTTCCTTAGAACGAAGATAGCTTAAATAAGATGATCTCTCACTAAAATTTCAAGAAATGTGTTCCCCCTAACTGTGCACCGTTGCTAAGGTTCGTAGTTCCGAATCACCACGTGATGATCGGGTGTGATAGGTTCTAACGTTCGCATACAACGGGTGTAAGCCAGATTTACACACGCAATACACTTAGGTTGACTTGACGAGCCTAGCATGTACATACATGGCCTCGGAACACAGGAGACCGAAAGGTCGAACATGAGTCGTATTGAAGATACGATCAACACGGAGATGTTCACCATTGATGACTAGTCCGTATCACGTGATGATCGGACACGGGCTAGTTGACGTGGATCATGTGTCACTTGGATGACTAGAGAGATGTCTATCTAAGTGGGAGTTCATTAAATAATTTGATTAGATGAACTTAATTATCATGAACTTAGTCTAAAATTGTCTTTACAATCTATCTTGTAGATCCAATGGCCCACGCTAATGTTGCCCTCAACTTCAACGCGTTTCTAGAGAATACCAAGCTGAAAGAAGATGGAAGCAACTATATGGACTGGGTTCGTAACTTGAGGATCATCCTTGTAGCATCCAAGAAATTATATCTCCTTGAAGCACCACTAGGTGACGCACCCGTATTCCCAGCAACTCAAGACGTCATGAACGCCTGGCAGTCACGTAGTGATGATTACTCCCTGGTTCAGTGCGACATGCTTTACAGCTTAGAACCGGGGCTCCAAAAGTGTTTTGAGCAACACGGAGCATATGAGATGTTCCAAGAGCTGAGAATGGTTTTCCAAGCTCATGCCCGGGTCGAGACATATGAAGTCTCCGACATGTTCTTCACTTGTAAGATCGAGGAAAATAGTTCTGTCAGCGAGCACATACTCAAAATGTCTGGGTTGCACAACCGCTTGTCTCACCTGGGAGTTAATCTTTCGGATGACTCAGTTATTGACAGAATCCTCCAGTCACTTCCACCTAGCTACAAGAGCTTTGTGATGAACTACAATATGCAAGGGATGCTAAAGTCCATTCCTAAGTTATATTCGATGCTGAAATCAGCGGAGGTGGAAATCAAAAAGGAACATCAACTGTTGATGGTGAACAAGACCACTAGTTTCAAGAAAGGGAAGGGTAAGAAGAACTTCAAGAAGGACGGCAAACCAGTTGTCGTGCCCGGTAAGCAAGTTGTCGGGAAGAGGAACAAGAATGGACCCAAACCTGAGAGTGAGTGCTTTTATTGCAAGGGTACCGGTCACTGGAAGCGGACTGCCCCAAGTACTTAGCGGATAAGAAGGTCGGCAATGCTAAAGGTATATGTGATATACTTGTTATTGATGTGTACCTTACCAGCACTCGTAGTAGCTCCTAGGTATTTGATACTGGTGCAGTTGCTCACATTTGTAACTCCAAGCAGGAGCTGCGGAATAAGTGGAGACTAGCAAAGGACGAGGTGACGATGCGCGCCCGGAATGGTTCCAAGGTCGATGTGAATCTCGAACGTGATGTTACACATGTTCATAGTGTGAGTACCAAAAGATGTAAGGTTGATAAGGATAGTCCCACTTACATGTGGCACTGCCGCCTTGGTCATATTGGTGTCAAACGCATGAAGAAACTCCATGCTGATGGACTTTTGGAGTCTCTTGATTTTGAATCATTTGGCACGTGTGAGCCATGCTTCATGGGCAAGATGACCAAGACTCCGTTCTCCGGAACAATGGAGCGAGCAATTGACTTGTTGGAGATAATACATACCGATGTATGCGGTCCAATGAGCGTCGAAGCTCACGGTGGCTACCGTTATGTTCTCACCCTCACTGATGACTTAAGCAGATATGGGTATGTCTACTTAATGAAACACAAGTCTGAAACCTTTGAAAAGTTCAAGGAATTTCAGAGTGAGGTAGAGAATCAAAGTGACAAGAAAATAAAGTGCCTATGATCTGATCATGGCGGAGAATATTTGAGTCACGAGTTTGGCACGCACCTAAGGAAATGTGGAATTGTTTCACAACTCACGCCGTCTGGCACACCTCAGCGAAATGGTGTGTCTGAACGTCGTAATCACACTCTATTGGATATGGTGCGATCTATGATGTCTCTTACCGACTTACCGCTATCATTTTGGGGATATGCATTAGAGACTGTCGCATTCACTTTAAATAGGGCACCATCTAAGTCCGTTGAGATGACACCATATGAATTATGGTTTGGAAAGAAACCTAAGCTGTCGCTTCTGAAACTTTGGGGATGTGATGCTTATGTGAAGAAACTTCAACCTGAGAAGCTCGAACCCAAAGAGGGCGTCTTCATAGAATACCCCAAAGAAATTGTTGGGTATACCTTCTACCTCAGATCCGAAGGTAAAGTCTTTGTTGCCAAGAGCGGATCCTTTCTAGAGAAAGAGTTTCTCTCGAAAGAAGCAAGTGGGAGGAAAATAGAACTTGATGAGGTAATTGTACCTCCACTCGAACCGGAGAGTAGCGCAGCACAGGAAGTTGTTTCTGTGGAGCCTGCATCGGCTGGAGAGGAAGTTAATGATGATGATCATGAAATTTTAGATCAAGTTGCTATTGAACCTGGAAGGTCCACAAGGACACATTCCGCACTAGAGTGGTACGGCAACCCTGTCCTGGAAATCATGTTGTTCGACAACGATGAACCTTCGAACTATGAAGAAGCCATGACGGGCCCATATTCCAACAAATGGCTTGAAGCCATGAAATCCGAGATAGGATCCATGTATGAGAACAAAGTATGGACTTTGGTGGACTTGCCCGATGATCGGCGAGCCATAGAAAATAAATGGATCTTTAAGATGAAGACTGACACGGATGGTAATGTGACCATCTATAAGGCTCGGCTTGTTGCTAAGGGTTATTTACAAGTTCAAGGAGTTGACTACGACAAGACTTTCTCACCCGTAGCGATGCTGAAGTCCGTCCGGATCATGTTAGCAATTGCCGCATTTTATGATTATGAGATCTGGCAAATGGACGTCAAAACGGCATTCCTTAATGGTTTCCTTAAGGAAGAACTGTATATGATGCAGCCGGAAGGTTTTGTCGATCCTAAAGATGCTATCAAAGTATGCAAGCTTCAGCACTCCATCTATGGGCTGGTGCAAACATCTCGGAGTTGGAACATTCGCTTTAATGAGGTGATTAAAGCGTTTGGATTTATACAGGTTTATGGAGAACCCTGTATTTACAAGAAAGTGAGTAGGAGCTTTGTAGCATTTCTCGTATTATATGTGGATGACATATTGTTGATGGGAAATTATAGAACTTTTGGAAAGCATAAAGGCCCACTTGAATAAGTGTTTTTCAATGAAGGACCTTGGAGAAGCTGCTTACATATTAGGCATCAAGATCTATAGAGATAGATCGATAGGCCTCATAGGTCTTTCACAAAGCTCATACCTTGACAAGATATTGAAGAAGTTCAATATGGATCAGTCCAAGAAGGGGTTCTTGCTTGTGTTACAGGGTGTGAGATTGAGTACGACTCAATGCCTGACCACGACAGAGGATAGAGAAAAGATGAGTGTCATCCCCTATGCTTCAGCCATAGGCTCTATTATGTATGCCATGCTGTGTACCAGACCTGATGTGAACCTTGCCATAAGTTCGGTAGGGAGGTACCAAAGTGATTCCGGAGCGGAACACTGGACAATGGTCAAGAATATCCTGAAATACCTGAAAAGGACGAAGGACATATTTCTCGTATATGGAGGTGCCGAAGAGCTCGTCGTAAAGGGTTACGTCGATGCTAGCTTCGACACAGATCCGGATGACTCCAAGTCACAAACCGGATACATGTACATTTTGAACGGAGGGGTAGTTAGCTGGTGCAGCAGCAAGCAAAGCGTCGTGGCGGCATCTACATGTGAAGCGGAGTACGTAGGTGCTTTGGAAGCAGCATAGGAAGGAGTCTGGATGAAGTAGTTCATCACCAACCTAGGAGTGATTCCTAATGCGTCGGCCCCGATGACTCTACTCCGTGACAACACTGGAGCTAATGCCCTTGCCAAGGAGCCCAGGTTTCACAAGAAGACAAGAACATCAAGCACCGCTTCAACTCCATTCGTGGATATGTCCAGGATGGAGATATAGGCATTTCTAAAGTACATACGGATTTGAATGTCGCAGATCCATTGACTAAACCTCTCTCGCGAGCAAAACATGATCAACACCGTAACTATATGGGTGTTCGATTCATCACAATGTAACTAGATTATTGACTCTAGTGCAAGTGAGAGACTGTTGGAAATATGCTCTAGAGGCAATAATAAAATAGTTATTATTATATTTCCTTGTTCATGATAATCGTCTATTGTTCATGCTATAATTGTATTAACCGGAAACCGTAATACATGTGTGAATACATAGACCACACCATGTCCCTTGTAAGCCTCTAGTTGACTAGCTCATTGATCAATAGATGGTCATGGTTTCCTGGCCATGGACATTGGATGTCCTTGATAACGGGATCACATCATTAGGAGAATGATGTGATGGACAAGATGTTGGTAGACGTAGTAGTAAATCAAAATTTTCCTACGTGTCACCAAGATCTATCTATGGAGAAACCAGCAATGAGTGGGGAGAGATTGCATCTTCATACCTTTGAAGATCGCTAAGCGGAAGCGTTACAAGAACGCGGTTGATGGAGTCGTACTCGCAGCGATTCAGATCGCGGTGGATTCCGATCTAAGCGTCGAACAACGGCGCCTCCGCGTTCAACACACGTGCAGCCCGGTGACATCTTCTACGCCTTGATCCAGCAAGGAGGAAGGAGAGGTTAGGGAAGGGCTCCAATAGCAGCACGACGGCATGGTGGTGGTGGAGTAGCAAGGTATTCCGGCAGGGCTTCGCCTAAGCGCTGCGGAGGAGGAAGAAGAGAGGTAGGGCTTTGCCGTGAGAGAGAGAGTTCAGAACTGTTCTCAAAAGCCCAAAACCTAAAGTATATATAGGAGGAGGGAGAGGTAGGGCTGGCTTGGACTCTCCTCCAAGTAGGAGAGCTTCGGCCGAATCAAAGGGAGAGTCCACCTCCCACAAGGGAGGTGGATCTCCTCCTTTTCAAACTCCTTTGCCCTTATCTCTAGATCTCCAGCCGCATGGGCCTTTCTAGAAGGTCTTAGCCATACCAATAAGGGCTGGCACACCTCCTCTAAGGGCCCACAAGGTCCTATGGTCGCCACACCCCTCTCGGGGGTCCTCCCGCACCCTCCCGACACTCCCGGTACAATACCGATGAGCCCAAAAAGTTTCCGGTGACCAAAACTGGACTTCCTATATATGAATCTTTACCTCCGGACCATTCTGGAGCTCCTCCTGACATCCGGGATCTCATCTGGTACTCCGAACAACTTTCAGTAATCACGTATACCATTTCCCTATAACCCTAGCGTCATCGAACCTTAAGTGTGTAGACCTTACGGGTTTGGGAGACACGTGGACATGACCGAGACACTTCTCCGGCCAATAACCAACAACGGGATCTGGATACCCATGTTGGCTCCCACATGCTCCACGATGATCTCAACCACGATGTCGGGATTCAATCAATCCCGTATACAATTCCCTTTGTCTATCGGTATGATACTTGCTCGAGATTCGATCGTCAGTATCTCTATACCTTGTTCAATCTCGTTACCGGCAAGTCTCTTTACTCGTTCCATAATACATCATCCCGTGTCTCACTCCTTAGTCACATTGAGCTCATTATGATGATGCCTTACCGAGTGGGCCCAGAGATACCTCTCCGTCACACGTAGTGACAAATCCCAGTCTTGATTCATGCCAACCCAACAGACACTTTCGGAGATACCCGTGGTGCACCTTTATAGCCACCCAGTTACGTTGTGACGTTTGGCACACCCAAAGCATTCCTACGATATCCGGGAGTTGCACAATCTCATGGTCTAAGGAAACGATACTTGACATTGAAAAGCTCTAGCAAACGAACTACACGATCTTGTGCTATGCTTAGGATTGGGTCTTGTCCATCACATCATTCTCCTAATTATGTGATCTCGTTATCAACGACATCCAATGTCCATGGTCATGAAACCGTGACCATCTATTGATCAACGAGCTAGTCAACTAGAGGCTCACTAGGGACATGTTGTGGTCTATGTATTCACACATGTATTATGGTTTCCGGTTAACACAATTATAGCATGAACAATAGACAATTATCATGAACAAGGAAATACAATAATAACCATTTTATTATTGCCTCTAGGGCATATTTCCAACAGTCTCCCAGTTGCACTAGAGTCAATAATCTAGTTACATTGTGATGAATCGTACACCCATAGCATTCTGGTGTTAATCATGTTTTGCTCGTGAGAGAGATTTAGTCAACGGATCTGCGACATTCAGATCCGTATGCACTTTACAAATATCTATATCTCCCTCCTGAATGTAATCACGGATGGAGTTGAAGTGGCGCTTGATGTGTCTTGTCTTCTTGTGAAACCTGGGCTCCTTCGCAAGGGCAATAGCTCCAGTGTTGTCACAGAATAGAGTCATCGGGCCCGACGCACTTGGAATTACTCCTAGGTCGGTGATGAACTCCTTCATCCATACTCCTTCCTTTGCTGCTTCCGAACCAGCTATGTACTCCGCTTCACATGTAGATGCCGCCATGACGCTTTGCTTGTTGCTGCACCAGTTGACTGCCCCTCCATTCAAAATATACACGTATCCGTTTGCGACTTGGAGTCGTCCGGATCTGTGTCGAAGCTAGCATCGACGTAACCCTTTACGTCGAGCTCTTCGGCACCTCCATATACAAGAAACATGTCCTTTGTCCTTTTCAGGTACTTCAGGATGTTCTTGACCGCTGTCCAGTGTTCTGCTCCGGGATCACTTTGGTACCTCCCTACCAAACTTATGGCAAGGTTCACATCAGGTCTAGTACACAGCATGGCATACATAATAGAGCCTATGGCTGAAGCATAGGGGATGACACTCATCTCTTCTCTATCCTTTGCCGTGGTCGGGCATTGAGTCGTACTCAATCTCACACCTTGTAACACAGGCAAGAACCCCTTCTTGGACTGATCCATATTGAACTTCTTCAATATCTTTTCAAGGTATGTGCTTTGTGAAAGACCTATGAGGCGTCTCGATCTATCTCTATAGATCTTAATACCTAATATGTAAGCAGCTTCTCCAATGTCCTTCATTGAAAAACACTTATTCAAGTAGGCCTTTACACTTTCCAAGAGTTCTATATCATTTCCCATTATCAGTATGTCATCCACATATAATACAAGAAATGCTACAGAGCTCCCACTCACTTTCTTGTAAATACATGGTTCTCCATAAACCTATACAAACCCAAATGCTTTAATCACTTCATTAAAGCGAATGTTCCAACTCCGAGATGCTTGCACCAGCCCATAGATGGAGCGCTGGAGCTTGCATACCTTGTTAGCATCTTTAGGATCGACAAAACCTTCCGGCAGCATCATATACAGTTCTTCCTTGAGGAAACCATTAAGGAATGCCGTTTTGACGTCCATTTGCCAGATCTCATAATCATAAAATGCGGCAATTGTTAACATGATTCGAACAGACTTCAGCATCACTACGGGTGAGAAAGTCTCATCGTAGTCAACTCCTTGAACTTGTTGATAACCCTTAGCGACAAGCCGAGCCTTATAGACGGTCACATTACCATCCGCGTCAGTCTTCTTCTTATAGATCCATTTATTTTCAATGGCTCGCTTATCATCAGGCAAGTCCACCAAAGTCCATACTTTGTTCTCATACATGGATCCTATCTCGGATTTCATGGCTTCAAGCCATTTGTTGCAATCCGGGCCCGCCATCGCTTCTTCATAGTTCGAAGCTTCACCATTGTCTAACAACATGATCTCTAGGACAGGGTTGCCGTACCACTCTGGTGCGGAACGTGTCCTAGTGGACCTTCGACGTTCAATAGTAACTTGATCTGAAGTTTCATGATCATCATCATTAACTTCCTCTCCAGCCGGTGTAGGCTCCACAGAAACAACTTCCTGTGCTGCGCTACTCTCCGGTTCGAGTGGAGGTACAATTACCTCATCAAGTTCTATTTTCCTCCCACTTACTTCTTTCGAGAGAAACTCTTTCTCGAGAAAGGATCCTTTCTTGGCAACAAAGACTTTGCCCTCGGATCGTAGGTAGAAGGTATACCCAATAGTCTCTTTGGGATATCCTATGAAACGCATTTTTCCGCTTTGGGTTCGAGCTTCTCAGGTTGAAGTTTCTTCCCATAAGCATTGCATCCCCAAACTTTTAGAAACGACAGCTTAGGTTTCTTTCCAAACCATAATTCATACGGTGTCGTCTCAACGGATTTTGACGGTTCCCTATTTAAAGTGAATGCGGCAGTCTCTAATGCATATCCCCAAATGATAGCGGTAAGTTGGTAAGAGACATCATAGATCATACCATATCTAATAGAGTGCGATTACGACGTTCAGACACACCATTTCGCTGAGGTGTGCCAGGCGGCTTGCGTTGTGAAACAATTCCACATTTCCTTAGGTGCGTGCCAAACTTGTGACTTAAATATTCTCTGCCACGATCAGATCGTAGGCACTTTATTTTCCTGTCACATTGATTCTCTACCTCACTCCGAAATTCCTTGAACCTTTCAAAAGTTTCAGACTTATGTTTCATTAAGTAGACATACCCATATCTACTCAAGTCATCAATGAGGGTGAGAACATAACGGTAGCCACCACGATCCTCGACACTCATTGGACCGCATACATCGGTATGTACTATTTCCAACAAGTCAGTTGCTCGCTCCATTGTTCCGGAGAACGGAGTCTTGGTTATCTTGCCCATGAGGCATGGTTCGCACGTGTCAAATGATTCAAAATCAAGAGACTCCAAAAGTCCATCAGTATGGAGCTTCTTCATGAGTTTGACACCAATATGACTAAGGCGGCAGTGCCACATGTAAGTGGGACTATCATTATCAACCTTACACTTTTTGGTACTCACACTATGGACATGTGTAACATCACGTTCGAGATTCATCAAAAATAAACCATTGACCAGCGGGGCATGACCATAAAACATTTCTCTCATATAAATAGAACAACCATTATTCTCAGATTTAAATGAGTAGCCATCTCGCATCAAGCGAGATCCAGATACAATGTTCATGCTCAAAGCTGGTACTAAATAACAATTATTAAGGTTTAACACTAATCCCGAAGGTAGATGTAGAGGTAGCGTGCTGACGGCGATCACATCGACCTTGGAACCATTCCCGACGCGCATCGTCACCTCGTCCTTTGCCAGCCTCCGCTTATTCCTCAGCTCCTGCTTGGAGTTACAAATGTGAGCAACTGCACCGGTATCAAATACCCAGGAGCTACTACGAGCGCTGGTTAGGTACACATCAATGACAAGTATATCACATATACCTTTAATGTTGCCGTCCTTCTTATCCGCTAAGTACTTGGGGCAGTTCCGCTTCCAGTGACCGGTACCCTTGCAGTAAAAGCACTCAGTCTCAGGCTTGGGTCCATGCTTGTTCTTCTTCTTCCCGGCAACTTGCTTACCAGGCGCGGCAACAACTTTGCCGTCCTTATTGAAGTTCTTCTTACCCTTTACTTTCTTGAAACTAGTGGTCTTATTTACCATCAACACTTGATGCTCCTTTTTGATCTCGACCTCTGCTGATTTCAGCATCGAGTACAACTCAGGAATGGACTTATCCATCCCTTCCATGTTGTAGTTCATCACAAAGCTCTTGTAGCTAGGTGGAAATGACTGGAGGATTCTGTCAATGACCGAGTCATCCAGGAGATTAACTCCTAGCTGAGTCAAGCGGTTGTGTAGCCCAGACATCTTGAGGATGTGCTCACTGACAGAACTATTCTCCTCCATCTTACAGCTGAAGAACTTGTCGGAGACGTCATATCTCTCGACCCGGGCATGAGCTTGGAAAACCAGTTTCAGCTCTTGGAACATCTCATATGCTCCGTGTTGCACAAAACGCTTTTGGAGCCCCGGTTCTAAACTGTAAAGCATGCCACACTGAACAATGGAGTAATCATCGCAGCGAGAATGCCAAGCGTTCGCAACGTCTTGCTCTGCTGGGAGAAGGGGTGGGTCACCTAGTGGTGCATCAAGGACATACAATTTCTTGGAAGCTATGAGGATGATCCTCAAGCCACGGACCCAGTCCGCATAGTTGCTTCCATCATCTTTCAGCTTGGTTTTCTCTAGGAACGCGTTGAAATTGAGGGTGACATTCGCGTTGGCCATTGGATCTACAATATAGATTGTAAAGATAATTTTAGACTAAGTTCATGATAATTAAGTTCACATAATCAAATTATTTAATGAACTCCCACTTAGATAGACATCTCTCTAGTAATCCAAGTGACACAAGATCCATGTCAACTAGCTCGTGTCCGATCATCACGTGAGATGGACTAGTCATCCATGGTGAACATCTCCATGTTGATCGCATCTTCCATACGACTCATGTTCGACCTTTCGGTCTTCCGTGTTCCGAGGCCATGTCTGTACATGCAAGGCTCGTCAAGTTAACCTAAGTGTATCGCGTGGATAAATCTGGCTTCCACCCGTTGTATGCGAACGTTAGAACCTATCACACCCGATCATCACATGGTGCTTCGGAACAACGATCCTTAGCAACGGTGCACAGTTAGGGTGAACACTTTTCTTGAAATTTTAGTGAGAGATCATCTTATTTACTACCGTTGTTCTAAGCAAATAAGATGTAAACATGATAAACATCACATGCAATCAATATAGTGACATGATATGGCCAATATCATCTTGCTCCTTTGATCTCCATCTTCGGGGCACCATGATCATCACTGTCATCGGCACGACACCATGATCTCCATCATTGTGTATTCATGAAGTTGTCTCGCCAACTATTACTTCTACCACTATGGCTAACGTTTAGCAATAAAGTAAAGTAATTACATAGCGTTTATGATTGACACGCAGGTCATACAATAAAATAAGACAACTCCTATGGCTCCTACCGGTTGTCATACTCATTGACATGCAAGTCGTGAATCCTATTACAAGAACATGATCAATCTCATACATCACAATGCATCACATCACATCCTTTGGCCATATCACATCACAAGGCATATGCTGCAAAAACAAGTTAGACGTCCTCTAATTTGTAGTTGCAAATTTTTACGTGGCTGCTATAGGTTACTAGTAAGAACGTTTCTTACCTACGCCAAAACCACAATGTGATATGCCAATTGCTATTTACCCTTCATAAGGACCCTTTTCATCGAATCCAATCCGACTAAGGTGGGAGAGACAGACACCCGCTAGCCACCTTATGCAACAAGTGCATGTCAGGCGGTGGAACCAGTCTCACGTAAGCGTACGTGTAAAGTCGGTCCGGGCCACTTCATCCCACAATACCGCCGAATCAAGATAAGACTAGTAGTGGTAAGCAAATAACAAAATCGACGCCCACAACTGCTTTGTGTTCTACTCGTGCATAGATTCTACGCATAAACCTGGCTCTGATACCACTATTGGTAGACGTAGTAGTAAATCAAAATTTTCCTACGTGTCACCAAGATCTATCTATGGAGAAACCAGCAACGAGTGGGGAGAGATTGCATCTTCATACCTTTGAAGATCGCTAAACGGAAGCGTTACAAGAACGCAGTTGATGGAGTCGTACTCGCAGCGATTCAGATCGCGGTGGATTCCGATCTAAGCGCCGAACAATGGCGCCTCCGCGTTCAACACACATGCAGCCCGGTGACATCTCCTACACCTTGATCCAGCAAGGAGGAAGGAGAGGTTAGGGAAGGGCTCCAACATCAGCATGACGGCGTGGTGGTGGCGGAGTAGCAAGGTATTCCGGCAGGGCTTCGCCTAAGCGTTGCGGAGGAGGAAGAAGAGAGGTAGGGCTTTGCCGTGAGAGAGAGAGAGAGAGAGAGAGCTCAGAACTGTTCTCAAAAGGCCAAAACCTCAAGTATATATATGAGGAGGGAGAGGGAGGGCTGGCTTGGACTCTCCTCCAAGGAGGACAGCTTCGGCCGAATCAAAGGGAGAGTCCACCTCACTCAAGGGAGGTGGATCTCCTCCTTTTCAAACTCCTTTGCCCTTATCTCTAGATCTCCAGCCGCATGGGCCTTTCTAGAAGGTCTTGGCCAGCCCAATAAGGGCTGGCACACCTCCTCTAAGGGCCCACAAGGTCCTATGGTCGTCACACCCCTCCCGGCGGTCCTCCGGCACCCTCCCGGCACTCCCGGTACAATACGGATGAGCCCGAAAACTTTCCAGTGACCAAAACTGGACTTCCTATATATCAATATTTACCTCCGAACCATTCCGGAGCTCCTCGTGATGTGCGGGATCTCATACGGGACTCCAAACAACTTTCGGTAATCACGTATACCATTTCCCTATAACCCTACCGTCATCGAACCTTAAGTGTGTAGACCCTACGGGTTTGGGAGACACGTGGACATGACCGAGACACTTCTCTGGACAATAACCAACAGCAGGATCTGGATACCCATGTTGGCTCCCACATGCTCCACGATGATCTCATCGGATGAACCACGATGTCGGGGATTCAATCAATCCCGTATAGAATTCCCTTTGTCTATCGGTATGATACTTGCCCGAGATTCGATCGTCGGTATCTCTATACCTTGTTCAATCTCGTTACCGGCAAGTCTCTTTACTCGTTCCGTAATACATCATCCCGTGGCTAACTCCTTAGTCACATTGAGCTCATTATGATGATGTCTTACCGAGTGGGCCCAGAGATACCTCTCCGTCACACGTAGTGACAAATCCCAGTCTTGATTCGTGCCAACCCAACAGACACTTTCGGAGATACCCGTAGTGCACCTTTGTAGCCACGCAGTTACGTTGTGACGTTTGGCACACCCAAAGCATTCCTACGGTATCCGGGAGTTGCACAATCTCATGGTCTAAGAAAACGATACTTGACATTGAAAAGCTCTAGCAAACGAACTACACGATCTTGTGCTATGCTTAGGATTGGGTCTTGTCCATCACATCATTCTCCTAATGATGTGATCCCGTTATCAATGACATCCAATGTCCATGGTCATGAAACCGTGACCATCTATTGATCAACGAGCTAGTCAACTAGAGGCTCACTAGGGACATGTTGTGGTCTATGTATTCACACATGTATTATGGTTTCCGGTTAACACAATTATAGCATGAACAATAGACAATTACCTTGAACAAGGAAATACAATAATAACCATTTTATTATTGCCTCTAGGGCATATTTCCAACACAAGACCCAATCCTAAGCATGGCACAAGATCGTGTAGTTCGTCTGCTAAAGCTTTTCTAATGTCAAGTATCATTTCCTCAGACCATGAGATTGTGCAACTCCCGGATACCGTAGGAATACTTTGGGTGTGCCAAACGTCACAACGTAACTAGGTGGCTATAAAGGTACACTATGGGTATCCCCGAAAGTATCTGTTGGGTTGACACGAATGGAGACTGGGATTTGTCACTCCGTGTGACGGAGAGGTATCTCTGGGCCCACTCAGTAAGACATCATCATAATGAGCTCAATATGACTGAGGGGTTAGCCACGGGTTGATGTGTTACGGAACGAGTAAGGAGACTTGCCGGTAACGAGATTGAACAAGGTATAGTGATACCGACGATCGAATCTCGGGCAAGTAACATACCGATGGACAAAGGGAATTGTATACGGGATTAATTGAATCCCCGACATCGTGGTTCATCTGATGAGATCATCATGGAGCATGTGGGAGCCAACATGGGTATCCAGATCCCTCTGTTGGTTATTGACCGGAGAGGTGTCTCGGTCATGTCTACATGCCTCCCGAACCCGTAGGGTCTACACACTTAAGGTTCAATGACACTAGGGTTATATAGGAATAGTGTACGTGGTTACCGAAGGTTGTTCAGAGTCCCGGATGAGATCACGGACGTCACGAGGAGTTCCTGAATGGTCCGGAGGTAAAGATTCATATATAGGAAGTGAGGATCTGGTCACCGAAAGTGTTTCGGGCATCACCGATAATGTACCGGGACCACCGGAAGGGTTCCGGGGGTCCACCGGGAGGGGCCACCGGCCCCGAAAGGCTACATGGGCCAAGAGTGGGAGGAAACCAGCCCCTGGGTTGGCTGGTGCGCCTCCCACCTCAGCCCAAGGCGCAGCTAGGAGGAGAGGGGGCAAACCCTAGGCGCAGATGGGCCCTAGGCCCACCCTAGGGCGCGCCCCCTCTCTCCCTCTCTTGGCCGCCGGCCCTTCCCCATCTAGGGCTGCCGCACCCCCTAGGGTGGGAACCCTAGAGGGGGAGCAACCTCCTCCCCTCCTCCTATTTATAGTGAGGGTTTGGGGGGCTGCCAACATAGAACTCTCTCTCTCTCTCTCTCTCTCTCTCTCGGCGCAGCCCTACCCTTCCTCCTCGTCCTCCGTAGCGCTTGGTGAAGCCCTACCGGAGTACCACGCAGCTCCACCGTCACCACGCCGTCGTGCTGCCGGAGCTCTCCCTCAACCTTTCCTTCCTCCTTGCTGGATCAAGACGTAGGAGACGTCATCGGGCTGCACGTGTGTTAAACGCGGAGGCGCCGTTGTTCGGCGCTTAGATCAGAATCGACCGCGATCTGAATCGCTGTGAGTATGACTCCAACAACCGCGTTCTAGTAACTATTCCGCTTAGCGATCTTCAAATGTATGAAGATGTTCTACCCCTTTGCTCGTTGCTGGTTTCTCCATAGATTAATCTTGATGATACATAGGATTTTTTTTGAATTACTACTACGTTCCCCAACAACCATATCCTGCCAGTCCGTCCCCCGTCGTTCCTTGACACCGGCGCGCCGCGTTGCAAAGGGGGCACAACTGAGGGTGGGAGCACGCACCGCTGTGACATGTCCGCCGTTGCCAGTCCTCTCAGGCCTTCTCTGACGTAACCTTATCAATCTCTGCATACTGCTCTGAATTGCAGATCATGTCTTGTCCAACACAACACAAGTTGATTTGGATGAATTGCGGATCATGTGTTGTCCAACACAAATCAATGGAGCTGCCGGCCCAGTTTGTTGTTGGCTTCGATAAGAAGGGAGGGTCCTTGGCTCCAATCTCCATCAGGTCAAGTTTTGGACGAAAATCCAATGTCACCACCGAGTTCGTTGCACGAAGAAGCAACGAGTTTGCCGGAGGTAAAAGAACAGCCGTAGAGCCGTCCAATGTTGCCTGCGACGGCTACAGCAGAGGTATGTATCCCTTGACCCATGTTTGAGTGATTTTTCTGTAACGGCATATCAAAAATTGATGTTGTGATCCTCTTGGAAATATTTTGCTTCACTCCATGACTTGTCATGTACAACTAATAATGAGAAATTACGATGAGCAACAAACCGTCACCCAATTCTTTAATTTGTCCAGCAACCTGTATTATAGAAACCCTACAGATAAAACCTTGAGATGGACTAACAAGAGCACATGTGGATGGGAGAGAAAAAAGGTTGAAAGTAACTGCATGATAACTGCAGAGTCTGCCAAATATCAATTTAAATTTTGGTTTGTGGTTTGTTCGCCAGTCTCAGCTCTAAATTCTCTGAAAGTGGTAATTTTGGTTTGCAGTTTGTTTGTCAGTCAAAGCTCTGAATTCTCTGAAAGTGGTAGTGGCGGCTGGTTTGCAGTTTGATCCTTAGTCTGAACTCTGAAAATGTGAGTGCCCTTGGCCTTGTTTATTTTGTCTCTCTTGTACTTGGGCCAATTTAAGTTTGCACCTTCTATTTCGCAGTTTGACCCTTGGTCTGTGCGAGAGTGACCTTATTTTTTTCCTCTAAAAAGGTTTGAGTGACCTTGTGTTTGTTTCTATTTCCAGTACGCACTGAAGTCTGAACTTGCTGAACTGCACTAAGAGCATACTAGTAGTGATATGGGAGAGGTGAAATTGGTGATATCTGAACCTTTTTCTTTCTTAAAAATAGTCAGTCCAGCTGGCCAAAATTTGACCGCACGGCATCAATATATGAAGTCTGAAGAACAGTTACGGTTTACATCAGATTGCTACTAGAAAGAACAACCTGGCACTGAAAGTTGAGAGCAAAGATTTCTGTTCAACATACTCCTTCTTTTAGTAGCACGTGCTTTCTTGCGGAAAGAGACCTATTTAATTAATCTATAGAACTACATACAAAGCTCTGATGCAAAAGATGTGTTATTTAAGCACATAATTTTTTTGGATCTTATTCTGTATGAAAAAAACATAAAAAGTGCCTCTACATGTCGTGGGTCGGCTGGCGGCATTACATCACTCCAATCAGAATCTCTTGGTAATCTTGTAGGATCACCCTCCGTTTCTAAATATAAGACCTTTTAGAGATTCTACTATAGATTATATACGGAGCAAAATAAATAAATCCGTCTTATATTTAGGAACGGAGGAAGTATGTGTTATGATAGGATTTATCAGGCATGAAGGTGGAATGGGCCAGCAAGGAGTCTCTGGCGGTTCAACGGGGCATCCTTGCAGGAGTATACAGACTTTTTAAATGTTTGGCTAATTCTTCTTTATCTTTTGGGGCTTTCCTGTGAAAACAAGACGAATTTCGAAGAGTTCAATTTAGAGTTAGTGTAGTGTATTCTCAGGAAGAAAAAGAGATAATTGGCCACTCTTGATTTTTGAGGACTACTTTAGGATGTGATCATTGGTGTTTCTTCACACCTTGTAGACGACGTAATGTTTGATTGTTACTGATGTGAAAATCTAACTTATTGTTTTTTATTACAGTGTGTTCAGCCACTATCAGACTTTGATGGTATATTCTGGCTGCCAAACTGTTCTCTGCAAACCTACCGGTGGAAAGGCGAGGGTCGCCAAGGGATGCCTTATTATGGCAGAAATGAAGCCCTTCTTAATTAATGAGTGTAATAGACCCACCAAAAGAGGTATCCATAAACACTATATGTTCTTACATTATAATTTCAGTTTCTTTGGAGTTTTTTTTCTTCTAGCATCGTAATTTGCTGAGACCTATGAGTCCTGATTTTGAGTATTGCAGGGTAATCAGTTTCATGTCGCCTTTAACTTCTCAGGAGTCAGGAGCAAGCAAATTACAGTTTGTACGGAATGATTTGACATTCATCATGTATGTACTAGAGTTTCGGAAGGTCAATAATACCCAGTGCATTGCTCTCCATGAACTACAGTGGTCTGTTCTCATGGATGATCTGCTTACTCATTTTAATTCAATGCTCAGGTACTGTTTCCTTTCGCATCGGGTTTTATAGTATTTAGTACCATTGGTGCAGCTTAATATGCAAAGCATGAGCTTTGTTCAAGTTGCCAAGCAAATGTTTGTGCTAATTCTCACAAGAAACTTATATTTCTCCTGTTTTCGAATACAGCTACACAGTAGAGTTTTCACTTCAAAAGCACCAAAACCTTTTATAGCTGCAAGTAAATATTTTCCTCGAACGTGCAACAGTGCTTCATTATTATTTTAGAAGAGAAATAATAGAACCTTTATCGTATAGCTTCATTTTACATAGAAAATACTTCTTGAATTAATGCATTGAAACAGAATGAAAATTAAGCTACAACTACTTGCCATTGAATCTATAAACAAGATCAAGTAGGTAGATTTGGGTAGCTAGGTTTCAGAAATTGAATCAATTACTGCTGTGTAGTGTTCTTTTAGTACAAGGGTGCAAAGTATTCTTGTAGTAGGAAGGCCTTGAGATATTTTTCACCCGGTGCAACGCACGGGCATTTGTACTAGTATTACTTAAAAACTCTAACTCAAATTGACATCCCTCCGATCATCCGAGTGCTACATGACCCAAATTCACCAATCCAAGTCCGATCATCACGTGAGATGAGGTTGTTTCAATGTTGACATCTCCATGTTGATCATATCTACTATATGACTCATGCTCGACCTTTCGTTCTCTTATGTTTCGAGGCCATGTTTGTACATGCTAGGCTTGTCAAGTTTCACCCGAGTGTTCCGCATGTGCAAAACTGGCTTGCACCCGTTGTATGCGAACGTAGAGTCTATCACACCTGATTATCATGTGATGCTTCGAAACAACAAGCTTTCACAATGGTGCACACTCGGGAAGAACATAATTTTTTCTTGAAATTTTAGTGAGGGATCACCTTATAATGTTACTGTCGTCGTCCTAAACAAAATAAGATGCATAAAATGATTAACATCACATGCAAATCATAAGTGACATGATATGACCATGAACTTGTGTTTTTGATCTCCATCGTCACTGGCACAACACCATGATCTTCATCATCGTGTTGCCATCGGGGTTGTCGCGCCAAGCATGCTTTCGCTACTATTGCTACAGCTTAACGATAAAGCAAAGCATTACATATTGCTTAATGATTGACACGCAGGTCATACAATAATTAAAGACAACCCTATGGCTCATGTTGGTTGTCGTATGCATAGACATGCAAATCGATATAAACTATTACAAAACATGATCATCTCATACATCAAATATATTTCATTATTTCTTTGGCCATATCATATCACAACATACCCTGCAAAAACAAGTTAGACGTCCTCTAATTTTTGTTGCATGTTTTACGTGGTTGCTATGGGTATCTAGCAAGAACGATTCTTAACTACGCAAAACCACAATGGTGATATACAAATTGCTATTCAACCTTCTACAAGGACTGCCTTCGTCGAATCTGATTCAACTAAGATGGAAGAGAGAGACACCCGCCAGCCATCTTATGCAACAAAGTCACATGTCAGTCGATGGAACCGGTCTCATGTACGTGGACATGTAAAGTTGGTCCGAGACGCTTCATCCCACAATACCGCTGAATCAATAAAAGACTAAGGGAGAAAGCAATCTGAATATCAACGCCCACAAACTCCTTTGTGTTCTACTCGTGATGCTATCTACGCAAAGACCTAGCTCTGATACCACTTTTGGGAAACGTTGCATGAGAAACAGAAATTTTCCTACGCTCCACCAAGATCAATCTAGGAGATGAGCATCTACGAGAGGAGAGATTGCATCTACATACCCCTGTAGATTGCTAAGCGGAAGTGTTAAGAAACACAGTTGATGTAGTCAAACGTCTTCGCGTTCCAATCACGATTCGTCCCGCGAACTTCCGATCAAGTGCCTAACGGACGACACCTCCGCGTTCAACACACGTGTAGCTTCATGACGCCTTCACCTCCTCAATCCAACGAGCGATGGTAAAGTAGTAGCCTGAGTCCTCCGGTAGCACGACGGCGTGGTGAGGTGATGGTGATGACAGCTCGACAGGGTTTCGCCGCGCGCTATGAGGTGGAGAAGAACGACAAGGGAGAGGAAGGGCAGCGCCGTAGCATGCTAGGGTGCGGCTGCCCTCTCTCCCCCTCTATATATAGGGGGAAGGGGGAGGGGAGGGCACCCTAGGGTTCCCCCTAGGGGTCGGCGGCCAAGGGGGTGGTGGCTAGGGTTGGGTGCCCCCTCACGCGCCTTGCCTCCCAAGTTTGGGGTGGCCGACGGCCTAGGGTGTGTGGCCCCCTCCCAGTCGAGTGGACTGGGGATTGGCGCGGCGCCCAGCCCCTTGTGGGCTGGTGCGCCCCCTCTCCTTGGCCCATGAGGCCACCAACGCTTGCCCCCCCTGAAACCCCTTTCGGTACTCTGTCGAACCCCCGGTATGCCCCGAAACAATTCTGGACTTCGATTCGATTCATCATATATATCAATCTTCACCTTCGGACTATTCCGGAGTTCCTCGTCACGTCCGGGATCTCGTCCGAGAGTCCAAACTATTGGGGAACGTTGCATGGGAAGCAAAAAAAATTCTATGAACACCCAAGATCTATCTATGGAGATCAACAACTACGAGAGGGAGAGTGGATCTACATACTCTTGTAGATTGCTAAGCGAGAAGCGTTAAGAAACGCGGTTGATGTAGTCAAACATCTTCACGATCCAAATCGCAACCCGTCCCGCGATCCAATCACGATCCGTCCCGATCTAGCGTCGAACGGACGACACCTCCGCGTTCAGCACACGTGCAGCTCGATGACGTCTCTGCCCCCTTGATCCAGCAAGAGGGGGCGGAGAGGTAGATGAGTTCTCCAGCAGCACAACGACGTGGCAGCAATGGTGGTGGTGCTATCTCAGCATGGCTACTCCTAGCGCTACTGAAACCACGAACGAAGGAGAAAACGATCTGGGGAGAGAGAGAGGGGCGCCAAGGGCTTCGTGTGTGTGCTCTTAAGGCGCCCCTCCCTCTATATATAGGCGGAGAGGCATGGAGATCAGCCCCTCCAAGCCCTAGGGCGCAACCAAGGGGGAGGAGTTGGACTCCTAGTCCAATTCCCTCCCTTTCCAAAACCAGGTGGAGTTTCCACCTCTCCCAAGCCACATGGTCCTTGAGGGACTTGTGTGCTGATGTCTACTACGCAACCTTCTTCTTGTAGACTCGTGTTGGGCCTACAAGCATAGAGTTTTGTAGGACAGTGGCAATTTTCCCTCAAGTAGATGACCTAAGGTTTATCAATCTGTGGGAGGCGTAGGATGAAGATGGTCTCTCTCGAACAACCCTACAACCAAATAACAAAGAGTCTCTTGTGTCCCCAACACACCCAATACAATGGTAAATTATATAGGTGCACTAGTTCGGTGAAGAGATGGTGATACAAGTGTAATATGGATGGTAGATATAGGTTTTTGTAATCTGAAAATATAAAAACAGCAAGGTAACTAATGATAAAAGTGAGCACAAACGGTATTGCAATGCTTAGAAACAAGGCCTAGGATTCATACTTTCACTAGTGCAATTTCTCTCAACAATACTAACATAGTTGAATCATATGTAAATACCTCTCGTGCGACAAAGAGTTCACTCCAAAGTCACAAATATCGGAGAACTAAGAAGAAATTATTGTAGGGTACGAAACCACCTCAAAGTTATCTTTTCCGATCAATCTTATGAGCTATCCCTATAAGTGTCACGAACAGCCCTAGAGATCGTACTAAAATAACACCTTAAGACACACATCAACCAAAACCCTAATGTCACCTAGATACTCCAATGTCACCACAAGTACCCATGGGCTTGATTATACGATATGCATCACACAATTTCAGATTCATCATGTTCAATCCAACACAAACAACTTCAAAGAGTGCCCCAAAGTTGCTGCCGTAGATTCAAGACGAAAACATGTGCCAACCTTTATGCATAGATTCCCAAGGTCACGGAACCCACAAGTTGATCACCAAAACATACATCAAGTGGATCAATAGAACATCCCATTGTCACCACGGATATCCCATCGCAAGACATAAATCAAGTGTTCTCAAATCCATAAAGACTTAATTCGATAAGAAAACTTCTGAGCGAAAACTCAATTCATCACAACTAGGTAGAGAGGGGAAAATTCCATATGATTCATCTATATTAATAAAGCTTGCGGTACATCAAGATTGTGTCATCTCAAGAACACGATAGAGAGAGAGAGATCAAACACATAGCTACTCGTACATACCCTCATCCCCGAGGGTGAACTACTCCCTCCTCGTCATGGAGACCGCCGGGATGATGAAGATGGCCTCCAGTGATGGTTTCCCCCTCCAGCAGGGTGCCGGAACGGGCTCCCGGTTGGTTTTTCGTGGCTACAGAGGCTTGCGGCGGTGGAACTCCCGATCTAGGTTTCTTTCTGGGTTTTTTAGGATTTATAGGACCACTTGGCGTTGGAATCACGTCAAGGGGCCTCCCAAGGGGCCCACAAGCTTGCTAGGCGTGGCTAGGGGGGTAGCCGTGCCCTGGTGACTTGTGACCTCTTGGGGACTCTTATCCGGTATCTTTTTGCTCCAGTATTTTTTATATTTTCCACAAATATTCTTCGTAAATTTTCAGCTCATTCCAAGAACTTTTATTTCTGCACAAAAACAACACCACGGTAGTTCTCCTGAAAACAATGTCAGTCTGGGTTAGTTCTAATAAAATCATACCAAAATCACATAGAATTATTGTAAACATGGCATGAATACTTCATAACTTATAGATACGTTGGAGACGTATCATGTGTTTGGCCCAATAAGGCTAGTGGGCCTCCCCTTGATGTCTACTACACAACCTTCTTCTTGTAGACTCGTGTTGGGCCTCCAAGCGCAGAGTTTTGAAGGACAATGGCAATTTTCCCTCAAGTGGATGACCTAATGTTTATCAATCTGTGGGAGGCGTAGGATGAAGATGGTCTCCCTCGAACAACCCTGCAACCAAATAACAAAGAGTCTCTTGTGTCCTCAACACACCCAATACAATGGTAAATTGTATAGGGGCACTAGTTCGGCGAAGAGATGGTGATACAAGTGCAATATGGATGGTAGATATAGTTTTTTGTAATCTGAAAATATAAAAACAGCAAGGTAACTAATGGTAAAAGTGAGCACAAATGGTATTTCAATGCTTGAAAACAAGGCCTAGGGTTCATACTTTCACTAGTGCAATTTCTCTCAACAATATTGGCATAGTTGAATCATATGTAAATACCTCTTATGCGACAAAGAGTTCACTCCAAAGTCACAAATAGCGGAGAACTAACGAAGAAATTATTGTAGGGTACGAAACCACCTCAAAGTTATTTTTTCTGATCAATCTTATGACTTGTCCCTATAAGTGTCACAAACAGCCCTAGAGTTTGTACTAAAATAACACCTTAAGATACACATCAACCAAATCCCTAATGTCACCTAGATAATCCAATGTCACCACAAGTACCCATAGGCTTGATTATACGATATGCATCACACAATTTCAGATTCATCATGTTCAATCCAACACAAAGAATTTCAAAGAGTGCCCCAAAGTTTCTACCGGAAAGTCAAGGCAAAAACGTGTGCCAACCCCTATGCATAGATTCCCAAGGTCACGGAACCCCCAAGTTGATCACCAAAACATACATCAAGTGAATCAATAGAACATCCCATTGTCACCACGGATATCCCATCGCAAGACGTACATCAAGTGTTCTTAAATCCTTAAAGACTCAATGTGATAAGTAAACTTCAAAGGGAAAACTCAATTCATCACAACTAGATAGAGAGGGGAAAACTCCATATGATTCATCTATATAAATAAAACTCGCGGTACATCAAGATCGTGCCATCTCAAGAACACAAAAGAGAGAGAGAGATCAAACACATAGCTACTGGTACATACCCTTAGCCCCGAGGGTGAACTACTCCCTCCTCGTCATGGAGAGCATCGAGATGATGAAGATGGCCTCCGATGATGGTTTCCCCCTCCGACAGGGTGCCGGAACGGGCTCCCGATTGGTTTTTCGTGGCTCTGGAGGTTTGCGGCGGCGGAGCTCCCGATCTAGGTTCTGCGTTGGGTTTTTTGGTATTTATAGGAATTTACGGTGGTGGAAATAAGTTCGGATGGGCCACGAGGGAGTCACAGGCCTACAGGGCGCGACCAGGGGGGTGGTCGCGCTCCTAAGGCTTGTGACTGCCTCGTGAGTCTTCTGGCCCAACTCCGATGCTCCATGGGTCTCTTCTGGTCCAAAAAAATCACCGTCAAGTTATTCCGTTTGGACTCTGTTTGATATTCCTTTTCTGTAAAACCCCAAAACAAGGAAAAAACAGGAACTCACACTGGGCTCTAGGTTAATAGGTTAGTCCCAAAAACAATATAAAGTTGTGGTAAAATAATTGTAAAACATCCAAGAATGATAATATAGCAACATGAAACAAGTAAAAATTATAGATACATTGGATACGTATCACCCCTCAACCCATGCAAACCCTTGGTGAACTTCCGGACTCCTTCAAAAGTTTCTGGAACCTTCTAGAAGCTTCCCGGTACAAGACCAAAAATAATCCGAAACTTTTTTGGTAGCCAAAATATGACTTCTTTACCTCCGGACCATTCCGAAGCTCCTCGTGATGTCCGAGATCTCATCCAGGACTCTGAACAACCTCTAGTCACCAACATACATAACTCAACAATACCAAATCGTGACCGAACGTTAAGTGTGTAGACCCTGCGGGTTCGAGAACTATGTAGACATGACCGAGACAACTCTATTGTAGCAACCCAACTCAACGAGTCAAGCCTCTATGTTTTCTGTGCCATCCCTGGATCAGTATGCTGACACACACAGTACATCAATGTATATATCAAAGTGCAATCACATGTAATTAACGTAAAACTGATATATACCTTAAAATAGCAGCGGATACAGTCAACGGGAGTGGAGTCCCAATAACACCAACGGCAAGTTGAGTGCGGACCATAACCCTGAATCGTACTCTTACCCGTCGTAGAAGAGTATCTGCAACATAAGACGTTGCAGCCGTGCAGGTCAGCATTTTGAATATGCCGGCAAGATCACCATAGCATAACAAAAGATAGAAACTATACTATATGCAATAAGGCTTTATGGCTCTGTGGCTAAGTTTTTGCATAAAAGCTGATTTTATTTTCCTACAACAAAGGAATATCAGGAATTTTCACTATAGAGTTACCTATCATGACATGGTTCCGCCAACCGATGTCTCAATGCCCATAAGTATCATAAGTTGCCCACAATTAGTTATCAGTCCAGTGTTGAGAGTTCAGAGATAGATCCAAGTCTAGAAGCTCAAATTGTCCGTAACCGTGGACACGGCTAATCGATTAGGTTTTAACTCTGCAGAGTGTTGTGTACTTTACCCACAAGATTCTTTCCCTCCTGGTAAGTCCTCACACTACCTGGTGTTTGAGAACAGGACGAAAGAAACATGGTCTTTCAGAGTGTTTCCCTGACTATCCGACAGTGCCCGTCCAATCCTAACGTCGACTACATCTCGTAGCACTGCCTAGACAGAGTCACAACAAAGATCAACCAAGCCAGAGCCCATAATGACTTGTGGCTACACATGTAAGCTTCCGGGCATGAAGTATTCATCCTTCCCTTTGAGTCTGGGTGAGGCTTTCCGCGTGAATACTGGCACATCTCCAGCAATACCTAGGCAAATCCACTGGCTTCTCCAGGGTGTCGTTCCAACCATCCCTCACCCAGTAGTGTGTATTGAAAAACTTGTTTCTCGAGTCTCGAAGTCTTGAGGTCTTGAATATGCAGGTCTTGAAGAAGCCTTCATGAAGTCATCGTTTTGACGTGGAGTCCTCCTTCTCACACCACTCACGAACACTCATACCAGACCCCGTCTACTTAGCATAGCATTGCACTAACTAGCGTTCCTGGGGCTTTAGTAACAAGTGGTGGGTTCCTACCTCATGAATTCTACTCAACTACAAGAATTTCAATAACACTACAGGAGGGATTTGTTGAATGATGTCACTACATGCAATAAAACATAGGTATGAACAAAATGGTCAAAGTGAACTTGCCTGTACTGTTTGATGAAGATAAGGTATCACTCTCAGAAATAACTTGATAGACTATTCGTCACTCTCCGATGAAAAATCTATACAATCAAACATTGCATTCATAAGCAAACACTTCTAGCAATCAAAACTAACAATCACAAGGTAACACAAGAAACAAAAGCAACAAGGTTGATGAAGGAAACACTTAAGACAAAACTCAAAGTCAAGAAAGTTTTCATAAAAACAACTAAGGTAGTTTTCCTCTACAACAACTAGTAACAAAACAAAAACAAAGTAAAATATAACAAAAGGATTTTTTTTGTAAATATTTTACTAGCAAAAAGAATTACTTTTGAAGAACAAGTAAAACTATGAAAACAACACTCTAAACAAACATAGGTTTTTTGCATAAGTAAAACAATAAAATATTAAAATAAGAGAAAACAAAGTATAAAACAATTAAGTTAACAGCAAATAAAACTTATAAAACAATTTATAAAATATTTTCGAATAAGAGTTCCAACTAGGAATACTAGAGCATCTCAACAAAACAAAACAAGACAAAGCTATGGGCTCTAAGTTTAGGTGGCTAAGCTATCATTAATATAAACAAAACTATATATTTTTGTAACCAACTAATAGTTTACAGAAAATAATTAATAAAATTATTTATTTTAAAATAGAATTAAATCATTTAAAACTTTTGTGAAAATAAACTCCACTAAAACTAAGTTGTTTTATAAAACATTACCTAATGAAGAGGGATATAGATTCCTATAATAATAGAGTAAAACTAAACCATTTTTATTAACAAAACATTTCTTAACAGAAAATATTTACTAAAACTTTATTTGAAAACAGAATCTAATTACTTAAAACTTTTGTTAAAAGAGTTATTACTAACTAATTTGCTTGAAATCAACTATACCTATTTGAAAAAGGGTATAGGTCCCTACAATAAAATTTTATAAACTAAACAAATATATATTTTTAACAGCAAGTAAATTACTAAGTTTAGAACAACAGAACTAAATGAAATCTAAAACATTAATTAAATCAAATCAGATTTTAATTTAAACCAAAAGAAATCAAACTAATTCAACTAATAGGAAACTAAAACAGATTCTGTTTTGGTTAAGAACACTAATCAAATTTATCCAAATAATTATCAAACTTTACCTAATGATAACTAAGATCACTAGTGACCAGTAGAAAAAAGAATCAACTCAAAATACATTTTTGAACTCAAGATATTCAGAAAACAAAATTTAAATCAAATCTGTTTAAATTCAAATTTAAATATTCAAATATAGTCAAACTTGGCATCTACAGAAACTAGAGGAACTTTTTGACACAATGCAAAAATAATCAACTTAAAACAACTAAAAACATAAAAGATATGCTAAAAACAAAAACAGAACTAAATCTGTTTTTAAAACAGAACAGAAAATAAAATCCTATAACTAACGGACAGAGGGGGTGACGTGTCGCTTCCTGATTGGCTACGGGTGTGTGCGTGCGGGGCAAATCGAGCGGACGGTCGAAGTTTAACAGAAAACGGTTCGGGGTTAATGGGTTCTAATCCTAGCCGTAGGATTTAGATCGGATGGATGGGGGGCTCACCGTGCAACTGGTCGCCGGCGAGGAGGTCTCCGGCGAGTAGGTGGCGGCCGATGGTCGAAGATGTCGTCAGAGAGCGTTCCGATGGTCGAGGGAGGCAGTGGAGGAGCTCAGGCAATGGCGGGCGACGTCCGGCGTCGAACGGTGGCATCGGAGAGCGCGAGGACGACCGAGGCGACGTCAGGCGAGGTGGGGAGCTCCGGTGGTCGGAGTAACTCCGGCGACGTGGCTGCGGCGTTCTGGCGAGGGAGGAAGAGGGACTCGGGGTGGAAATGGAGTGCGGAGGAGGGGCGCTATTTATAGGGCCGGAGAGGGGGTCAGGGAAGGAAGGAGGAGGGAGATCCGCGGCGAGGTGAATCCGGCGATGGCGGCGCGTGCGGGAGGAAGGAGGCGACCGCGACGCGTGCAGGATCGGACGGGTGGGTCCTGCTGTTAGTGAGAGAAGAGGCGTTAGCGGGGCATCAGTCGACCGAAAATTAGGAAAGTCGGGGCAGGCTAAATAGGTAAGTGGGCCGGCGGGCTTTAAAAGCCTTTAAGGATTTCCTATTTTATTTTAACAGCAAACCAAAACTATTTATTGACCATAAATACTTGCCTAGAAAATAAAAATATTTATACCGAAATTATCAGGAGAATAAATGCCATTTAATGGACATTTTTCCGTGTCCAAATTAAAACTTTTTAAAAAACATTTTTGAGAAAATGCCTTAATTGGCTTTATTTACTTTTGCAAATATTTTTCAAATAACTTTTTGGGTTTGATGATTCAAAAACTTCACAAATTACCCCCTGGCTTTGGAGTGTCATATTACTCCTCTCAAATACCTTTGCAAGGGGTTTGGATGCTTGCAAATTCAAAATTGGGAATTTAAATGAAAGTGAAACTCCATATGAGAATTATGTCAAATAATTTTCAACTTCAAAAATTTAAACTTCCAACTCATATTTCATATGATTTGAATAAGTCATATTATCCTCTCTCATGAAAATAATTGAGTTGCATAAAGTTTTCTGAAATTGAAATATTTTCAAATGGAAGTCAAACCAGTTTCAAATCCTGTTTCATTTCTTAAAATGGAAGAAGTCATGTCATCTTCACTCTAGGGTTTTGTGATGAAATGAATTTGAATTCCTGGTGATCAAAATGCAGAGTGAAAGTTTTGGAAAAGTCATTTCATTCCCTCTCATTAAACTTTCAAAAGTTTCAAAAAGTTTCAAATTTCACTCACTTTCAATCACTCAAACAAACAAACAATCATTCTAATAATTATTATAACATTCCAAAGTTTGGGATGTTACAAACCTACCACACTTAAAATGAATCTTGTCCTCGAGATTCGAAAGGGCTAGAAAGAAAAGGTTGGGGTTTGGGGGTCTTCTAACAAATCCACCGACCAAGAAGGTGTGGGGTCTTCCAACAAGACTCCATTGACCTGGAAGGTGTGGGGTCTACCACACTTAAAATGAGAGTTACTGGTCCCTCAAAATTTTGGCAGTCCTGTGGGTGCATCTATCTCTTCACATTCTTCACGGTAGCTTCTTCGGTGATGCTCCTCCGTTTAATATCAAAATCTTGTGATCTCATAACAAAATGTATTTCCTCCGATACTGGGTCTTCTTTACTGACAAGTCTCGTGATCATTCTAAATAACTTATCGATGATCTCATGGTGGTCTACCATTAGTGGGTATCCTGCAATGAAATGTGAGTTGGTCATACTTTCTTGGGTATTGTGAGTTGGTCACAAAGATACCCGCTCGATTGCATTCTGTTGCAACTCGATGTAAGAACTACTATGGCCTGAAGGACTAGCCAGGGATGAGGTTTAGATACACGCAGGGAACATAGTAAATGTTACTATGCCTTCTATCGGTGTATTCCCTATGTATCAAGTTTCATAATTCATTTTAGAGTTTCACACTCTAGCCCTTTGCATAAGGTATCTTGCAAGAAGGTTATTCATAAGAGAACTTTTCATGTTCGGTGTTATGAATAACATAAGGGCCATACTTTCATTATGAATGAGACGTATGTTATGAATATTGATAATAATACATTACCTCTGGGTTTACTTTTATAATTCATTTTAGAGTTTCATAGACTCTAGCCCATTGCACAATGTTTGTTGCAAAAGAGTTGTTCATAAAGACAACAATTGTGGTTCAGTATTATGAATAACATGAAGGGCCATGCTTCCATCCTAGATGGGATGTATGTTATGAATATTGATGGAAATATGATACATCCATAACACTAACGCTAAATGTCGCAAGACTAAAAGAATACCACATATGTGTGGCACTGCATTTGGTCACATTGGAGAAACCCGCATGGAAAATTCCATTATGATGGATTTTGAAGTTGTTTGATTTTGAATCATCTAACACTTGCAACTTTCCTCCAAAAGGTGAACTGACTAAAATACCGTTCACAGGCCATAAGGAACGAGCAAAGAACTTATTGGTGATCATACATTTGATGTATGTAGTCCGATAAATGTTATTGCAAACAATGGATTTGTCTACCTTCAAAAATGACTCAAGTAGATATATGGATATTTACTCGATGAGACGTAAGTCTGGATCTTTTGAAATCATTCGAAAGGTTTTCAAAAATGAAGTAGAAGTTATTGTACCAATAAAATTATGTTTCTGCAATTTGATTGCGGAAAGGAATATTTGAGTTACAAGTTTAGCGAATGTCTGATGAGTTGTGAAAAGAGTTTCATAACTTACACCTCCCGGAACACCACTGCAAGTGGAAAGTCCGTGAAGATGTAATCAAACCATTTATGACATGGTAAGATCAAAGATGACATAAATAGATTTGCCATTATCCCTTTTATAGAGTGATGCTTTAGAGACTACGACTTTTACACTGAAAAGAGATCCATCAGGTCTGTTGAAATGACGCCATGGTATGGTACGCCCAACCATGTTATATCTTTTCTTAACATTTGGAATATGGGGCTTGTGTAAAAGGTTACAAACCTATTCCAAATCAGACAAGTGCTACTTTGTATGGTTATCCCAAGTCATTGGGTATTCCCCCACTACTATACCGACGCAAAGGGTTTTGCCACAAAATGGTATGCTTTTAAAGAGAATAGTTCTTACAAAAGGTGAGTGGGAGGACAGTGCAACTCGACGGGATAACCAGTATCTTCGTCATCTGTTCAAAGGAAAGAAACCCTAGAAGTGATTCCGTTGTTTCCTACTACGACTATACGGAAGTCTCTACAATAAAATGTATGGACTTCGGTCGAACGTGCAGCTGAACCACGTAGGCAAAGCTCGTGCAAACCTATCAGGTGCGCAAACGAGATATTGTTGTTAGACAATAGTATACCAACAATACACAAGGAAGCGTTGATGGGCCCTGACTCTGGGATTGGCTAAATGCCAATACAATCCGAGATAGTTTCCATATAAGTGATTCAAGATTAAAACCTTGATACACCTTTCAGAGGACTTAGAGTCTAACGAATATTTATGGAACTAAAAGTGATACGGATAAAAATGTTTTATCCATAAAGCTCGACTTGTTGAAATAAGAAGTTCAAGGAGTTGACTACGATGAGGTTGTTTCACCGTAGCGATGCTTAAGGTCGGTTCGGGTTGAAATAGCAATTAATACATATATCAATCATGAGATATGAAACATGGATGACAAAAGGATTTCCATCTGATAGAAATGAAACCTAGGACTTGTATGTGATACAGTCCAAAGTAATTTGTCGATCCAGAGGATGCTAGTAAGTATGCAATCTTCAGAGTTCCAGCAATGGACAAAAGAGAGCAAAATGGAGTTGGAATCTTCGTGGTTTGATGAAATGGTCAAAAAGGGTTTTTGACTTCATCAATGGGTAACGAAGATGCTTGTGATTCAAGAAAGTAAGTGGGAGCATAATAATATTTCTAAAAACGTTGTGTGCTTGACACATTGTTAATTGGAAATGAATTTCTTGACACGAATTAGGACTTCATTTGAAAACAGTTTTTCGATGAAGTGCTTAGGTTAAATAGCCTCAATATTAGGCATGATGATCTACGCAGATAGATTTACCTAATGGGGCTAAGCTATGAATACATATTGACAAGTTGCTAAAACTTTTTAGCATTTAAAACGCCAAGGAGTGATTCTTGCTGAAGTCACATGGAAAGAGTTTTTGCAAGACTCGGTGTCCCTGTGACAGCCCAAGTGTTGTCCCTACCTTATTTGACATGTAACCATATGTATGAACCTTGTGTCATGAGCTATGAGATGATTGCACCTTGCCCCATGTGATTGAATTGCATTCATGCATCATGGCATCCATCATTTCATCATCATGCCTTCATTCATATTTGCCATGTTGGGTTTCATGTGTCCTTGTGTGATTGTTTGTGACTTGTGTTGTGATGTGCTTGTGGGTGAGGTGGTTTGTGTGTGGTTGAGGCCATGTGTGCAAAACCCTCTTCCTTCCCCCTCTCTTCCATCTTTCAACATCACCCCCATCTTCCCCTCTCTTCTTTTAAAAAAATATGTCTAGATTTAAGTTGTTTTAAAAATCTTTAAAAAATGTCCATGAGGTGGCCCTTATGTTGTTATTAATATTGGGAGTGAAACTTTGGTTATTTGGATGTGTTTTGGGTTTTGAAACCCATTTAAACAGGGGCTGTTTTATTTATATATTTAAAATAACCTATCATAAAAATCTACTTAATATTTTATAAAATCAGTGCATATTATTTTCTCTACAAAACTATTTTTGTTTTACTCTAAAACCCCTTTTATTGCTGTGGGGATTATTTTGTGTGGCTGTTTATCTAAAAGGGAAAGACCCTTCTGTGTATTTGTGTGAGTGGCAGTGTGTGCGCGTGGGCGTCCGGCCTGAGTGGCCCAGCCAAACCTGACGTGCACCTGCCCCGTTCCCTCTATTTTTCCGTCAGGTAGTGTTTGTGTGTGTGCGCGAGCAGAGCAGCAGCAGGTGAGCACCGTCGCCATTAGCGCCAACGTCGAGGTCGGCCCCTTTTAAGCACGTGCCCCTAGGGTTCTTCCCCTCCTTCCTCTCCTTCCGCTGCCGCCACTCCTCCTTCCCCTTTCTCCTCCTCTGTTCTTCCTCTTCTTCTTCCTCTGTCAGGTAAGTGTGAGCGAGGTTCAGAGAGCGGTCGGAAGGGCTCGTCGGCTCCGGCAAGTCTCCAGCACAGGCAAGTCGTCGCGGCCATGTCCAAGGGCAAGTGGATGGATCCCGCTCCCCATCCCCGGCGCTAGGGGAGTGGAAGGTCCCTTGCTTCGTCTTCTTCATCCGTGTCTTTGTTCGGGTGCAGAAGCTCCGCCCCAAGCTCGTCTTCTTCCTCCCGCGCGCGTCTTCTTCCTCCCCTTCGGTTCCGGAGCCTCCAGCGAGCCCTAGGTGAGCAGTCGATGCATTCCCAAGCCCCTGCTTGCCTTTCTTTCGTCGTGCTCGCGTAGATCAGAGGTGCCCATAGCTCCCTGTCCCGCCATGGCGACGTGTGTGTGTGCCTAGTGGCTCAAGTATGTGCGCTTCGTGTCCCTAGAGTAGACCAGTGAGCGCCCGTTCCATACCCGTCGTCAGCTCGTTCTTTTATCAGGCATAGGTCTTGCGCCGTGCGCGTCCAGTGCGTGTCGTCGGCGCTCTAGTTCCCCTTCGTCAGTTAGCAGCTGGGTTCGTCAGTCTTCAGTTAGCAGCGCTGAGAGAGGTTAAGTGGGGCGAGGCCCCTATACTAGTACGAACCGCGAACGTAGCGCACTGGTGTGTGTGCGGGGAGACGACCGCGAGGTCAGGGGATCAAATCCTAGCTCTCCCCCGTTTTTCCTTTTTTCGATTGGCTGGCGTGTGGTGTTGTGTGTGCGGATCCAATGTGAGAATCGGATCCCGTGTGCTAGGTGTGTGGGCGTGCAGGATCTGCTGTGGTAGCAGATCCAGTGTGTGTGTGTGCATATATAAACCTAGTGTATATATTTATATACATATATATTTTTGTGTGTAGTGTGTGTATGCATTTATACCTAGTGTATATATGCATACATATGGTAGTGTGTGTATGTATGAATGTGTGTGTGTGCCTTAGAGTGTGTGTGTGTGTGTAGCATGTATGTGTGTGTATGCACCTAGGGGTACATATGCATATGTATGCATACATGCTATGCATAGGAATTGTTTGTAGAGGTGTGGGTTAGTAGGTGCATGTGTGTGTATGTGCTTCTTGCATATACACACATGTGTGTGCATGAGTGTGTGGAGGTGTTGGCATAGTGTAGTGTTATGTGTGCTTGTGTGTGTGTGTCTCACACACCCTTACATGTGTAGGTTTGAGTCGTGTAAGTGTGTGTGTGTTGGGTGTGTGGTGCACCATTTATGTGAGTGTTTGTGCACATGTATGTGCTTGTGTGTAGGTGTGTGGTGTCATGTGTTGTAGATGTGTGTGAGTGTGTTTTGCATACACATAGGTGTAGGTTTAGTGTGTGTGTATTTGTGTGACACATACACATGCTTGTGTGTGTGCTTGTGTGTTGTGAGTGTATATGCTTGAGTAGTGGGAGTGTGTGTGTGTATGCACCATGCCCACATACATACTTGTGTATGTGTGTGATTGGCATATAGAGGTGATGCCATGTGTGGTATGTTTGTGTGAGATGTGTGTGTATGTTCTACATACACACCCACATGTGTATGAATAGCTCCATGTGTAGTTCGCCCTCTTATGTGCATATGGCCATGGTTCTTATTTTAGCTAGTCTCATACTTACATATTGATGCCATGGCATTTAACTTGTTCCTAGGTTGATATTTAAGCTTTTCCAACTTGTATGCATAGGTCTCATGTCATTCTTGGGCATCCCCATCATTTCACTTATGTGTCATAAGTCATCCATGAACTATAGGGCCTAATTTTGACCTAGCATTGCTCCCTCATGTTCCATGCAAGCATATAGGTATGAGTATTGATTTTGGGGTATAATCAACCCATGTATGCACCTGTGAAGTCAGATTTGACTTTGGGGCAACTTGACAAAACTGCATTTTTATGTTGTGATGCCCTTTTGTCTTTTTATTATGAATTAATCCATGCATGTTTTTTAAGTTCTTGCCAACATGAGTTTGTTAGTAAAAGTTGCTGGTAATGTCCCAGTATTTTTGTTATTTATGATAAGTCCCCAGATCAGTGGGAACCATGCTGTTTAGTTGGCTACTTTCTGTTACTGTTCATCCTGCTTAGAAATGGCTGTCTGGAGACCCTGCTGTTATTGTTTTGCCATGTGGAGTAGGGTGTAGCTAGTGCTATGGTTGTTATTTGCTTATGCTCAGTGTTAGTTAATTGTAGTGAATGTTACCATCTACCATCTTGTTAATTTTCATGCCATTTGGAGCTTTCTAGCATATTTAACCATTGTTGTCAACTTGCTACTTTGTTAACCCAGATTCCAGAAAGCTGGAATTTTCACTAAGTCCCTAAAAACCTGATTCATCATGCCTACTTGATTGCTCCATGCATATTGATGTGTGCCCCTTTTGCTGATTGCATAGTTGAATGAAATGATGTGGGTGTTGAGTAGATTCTGTCCATATCTTGTTTGTGGCCGTAGGATTCCTGTAGCTCTAGTTGTGAGCTTTTCAAACTGCTATGTTGCTGTTTTGTGGCAGATTGGGTGCTATCTTGTTTTGTGAGTTGATGGAGCTATACTCCATGGAATTGATTGATTCTTGAGCCTATTGTGATTGATTTTTCATCACCTGTCCAGTGGCTACCTGGGAATACCAAGAATTAGCCCAGGTATTTGGTAATCTTGTGTTTTGCCTACGTACCTTGTCGTGAGCGTATCTCGAGAACCGTAGCTCCGTTTCTGGCGATCCTTATATGCATTTCCATCGATTTTGAATGATGCATCCATATTTGCCAAGTTCATGCATGTTTAAGTAACTTAACATGAGGTTCTGTCCAGGTTCACTAATATACAAACTTTGCATGCGAAACTTGACTAGAATTGGATTGCCATGTTAAAACCTTCATTAAATGGATCATGCATCATCTTGGTTGTGAATTGCACCTTGGTTGGTTATTTATTTTCTGTTTCTCTTGGGTAGACGCGAGTGTCGATACTGAGTTCGAGGACCCTGGAGAGTACCACTACGAGGATCCCACTACTTGTTCCGCTGAAGAACCAACAGGCAAGATGATCGTACCCGGATCCCAATACTATATTTGCTTGCTAGTTTCTCGTTCTTATCGTTACAATTGCGCTACCTACCACATGATATCAGCCCCCATGTTGCCATGAAAGCCTCTAACCTACACATCCCAGCAAACCGTTGATTGGCTAAGTTACCACTGCTCAGCCCCTCTTATAGCGTTCTTAGTTGCAGGTGCAGCTTGTTCCATGTGACAACATGGATTGGATATTACAATAATTCTGTTATTTAATTTAATGCACATATATATCTGGTATTGGTGGAAGGCTTGGCCTTTTGCTGAGTGTTTTGTTCCGCTGCTACCGCCATTAGTTCCTTGTTACCGGTGATATGTTCTCCATATTTTGCGCTCCTAACATGCTCGGGGTTGTTATGGGGACCCCCTTGTTATTCGGCTGAGATTAAAACTTGTCTGGCAAGACCCAACATTGGTACTACATTTGCCTAACAACTTAATAAAACTGCATAGGGTCTTGCGAACCCGTGGATAATTTAATCAACCCCGGGCCAGTGCTCCGCATGAGTGTTGGTCCAACCCAGAGCAGCTTATTAACGCTGCCCGGGGCAACTCGGTGATTGGCGTGGTAACCATCGCTCATCCTCGTGTCCTGAGAATGAGATACGCGGCTCTTATCGGGTTCGTCGACACGTCGGGAGGTCTTGCTGGATTCGTTTTACCTTTATCGAGTGTCTTGCGTGTGGAGACTGACTTTCTTCGGGTTTTACTCGAGGTGTTGGAATTCCTTTGGAATCACCTATGATGATCGCGAGGTCCGCGATCGAGGTATTCCCACGGAGTGTGGTTAATTTTGTAATGGATTAGTTGGAACACCCCTGCAGGGTTAAATCTTTCGGAAAGCCGTGCCCGCGGTTATGTGGCAACTTGGATATTTGTTGAACACCCGGTTTAGACAACTTAAAGTAAACTCTAATTAAAATACACCAACTGTGTGAGTAACCGTGATCATCTCTGCTCGTGAACATGATCCGAGAGAGAACACGGTGGGGTTATGATTGACGTAAGTAAGTGTTCAGGATCTCTTAGAGATTACTCTAGATTCGATCGCTTTACGTAGACCACTCCCTTTACATTCTTGTAGTGTAAGTTAGCCACCATATAATGCTTAGTGCTGCTGCAAACTAAACATCACCCTTCTTTCCTAAAGCTTAAATAGTCTTGGTACCCGGGCACATGATAGCTGAGTCCTCTGTGGCTCACAGTTTACTACAATAATCCAGGTGCAGGTTCAGATGAGTTCGTGCAGGATGATCTTACTCAGCTCCAGTGGGAGTATGATGAGGAGAGAGGCAGGATCTACGTGACATATCCGGATGAGTAGAGGACCTGGTCGTGATCGTTGGGACAGCTTGATAGTATCATTTGCAACTTCTTTTATCGTTTGATTTCGTCCGTAGTCGGACCCTGTGTTCATCTTGATGCCATGATTTGAGTGTCTTTGTAAGTTAGCATGTGGCAAGTGTAAGCCAACTTGTATACTCTTCTCATTCAGTATTGTATGTTGTGATGATACTATTCTTGCTAACAGCAAGATGCGCCTCTATCCCTTGCGAGGCCCTCGTGCCTTAAACGGATAGGCGCGCATCTTGGGCGTGACAAGTTGGTATCAGAGCCATACGACCATAGGAGCCTTTGCTTGTTCGAACTTGGCCGAGTTGTGTCTAGTAAAACTATTTCGAGTCTAGTTATATTGGAGAGTAGGATTCTTTTTACTCCTCTTCGATGCTCTGGTGAGGTTTCCGACTTAGGAATTTCGATTCTACTCCTCTTCTCGCTCAAAAAAAATTTACGATCACGCGGGCATTTTGGAGTCTATATGATGTCGATGTGACAGGGTTCTGTCTTGGTGCCTCCTGTCTGACTTGATTTCTTCCGGGAGTCGAGCTCCAGGGAATGTTGGCACATCGTTATCATTCAGCTTCCTTGATATCTTAGGACGGAGACTGTTCGAAATTGCTTCAATACTTATCGTGGTGAGATAAGGTCGGAGTCACCCAGTACCGGGGAGGCATCCGGGTTACCACCATGGTTTAGTATTGTTGTGAGTTCGAGGATTCGAGATTAGACGAGTTTGCGAAATGTCTTGAATTATGGTGTGGAAGGTTGCAGATGTAGTCGCAGCTGATTGCCTAGGGCAGGTTCCTGATTTCGCAACCCGAATCGCATAAACAAGAAAGTTTTCGGAAGCTCATAGGTGGGAAATCTTGTAGTCATCTAGGATCGTCTTCTTCAGATGTATATGGGCATGTACATTTGTTCCGAGCACGTAGCTCAATACTTTTGTGTTATTGCAAGTGGCTTCTAATTTCTGATGATGTTGTCATGATCCGAAGAAGCATTCTTACTAATTTTTCAGTAGGAAGGCTATGTTGTTTTTGTTCAATTCTTTCAAGCATTTGATTCAGCTTTGTTTCATCTTATCAATGAGGCTAATGCATTTTGTCCATCTTCAGGATGGCTCCACCAACTCGCAGCAATCCGGGTCGTGGTGAGGAGCAGACTGATGTTCCACCGCCACCCCCGCCACCGCCTCCTCTGCCTCCTCCTCCAGAAGCATGGCAAGCTGTGATGGCTGTGACTAATGCGAACACTCAGATGTTGCTCAGACTGTTGCAAGAAAGGGAGCAGGGTCAGCAAGGTTTTCAAGGCAATTTTCAGAATCAGCTTCAGTTTGCGACACTCAATCAGTTCCTTGCCAACCAGCCCAAGACTTTCACCTGTTGTGAGCAGCCGCTAGATGCTGATGATTGGCTTCGTGATATGAGCAAGCATATTGAGTGCAGCAATGTCAGGCCAGAGGACTTTGTCAGGTTTGCATCGTTCCATCTAAAAGGTCAAGCAGCTGATTGGTGGGAACAGTACAAGGATTCCAGGGGCGATCGTGTTGTTACTTGGGACGATTTCCGTCGTGACTTCAGGGCTCATTACATTCCGACAAGCTTTGTCGAGGAGATGCGTGAGAAGTTCAGGCACCTGAAGCAGGGAACCAAGTCAGTCTACCAGTACAACATCGAGTTCCAGAATCTAGCTCGTTATGCCAAGCAAGATGTTCTAGATGATAAGGCTATGATCTATCAGTTCAAAGGTGGTCTAAAGGATGAGCTTCTGCCAGGCCTTGTTCTTCAAGAGCCTCGTGAGTTTGATCAGTTCTACAACATGGCTTTGAAGATTGAAGCAGCTCAACTCAAGTTGGAGAACTCCAAGAAGCGTTCAAGGGATTCATATTCTTCTTCTTCCAGCTCTCAGATGGTTCCTAAGAAGCAGAAGTATGGGCACCAAATCCTCTTCTGTTTCATCCTCCTCAGCAGCAGAAGAAGTTCGGTGGTCATGGTCCTTCCCACCCACCCAACCCAGGGTTCTAGCAGAAGAACCAGGCGTCCAAGGCTATTCTTGTTCCTCCTCCAGGCAATGTTCGTCCGCTCTTTGAGGTGACTTGTCACAAGTGTGGCCAGAAGGGCCACTATGCAAACAAGTGCAACCAGCGGCGTCTTCCGCCTCCTCCTCCTGTCAAGCCTCCAGGCAATGCTATGGTGAAGCATTATCCCAAGTCTGTCAGGGTGAATATGGTGAATGCAACAGAAGCAGAGCAATCCAATGATGTTATTATGGGTAATCTCTCAGTTAATGATTTTCCTGCAAAAGTCTTATTTCATTCTGGTGCATCGCATTCATTCATATCCAAGCCTTTTGTCGCTATGCATGAGTTTTCTGTGGAGCATTTAGCTAGTCCGTTTCGTGTGGTTTCTCCGGGGATGCGCATGAGTTCGCATATGATCGTTCCAGATGCTTCTATCAAGATGGGGAATTATTCTTTTCTGGCTTCTCCAATTGTTCTTGGGAATTCCGATATTGATCTCATTCTGGGCATGGACTTCCTGGCTATGAATAAGGCTCATATTGATTGCAAAGCAAAAGAAGTCAAGCTGACTCATCCTTCAGAAGACGTGATTATTTTCACGGCTCGCGATGACACAATCCGTCTCTTTGCTCTTAATGAGAAGGGTGAAATCTCGGCGATTTCTCAAATTCTGGTGGTTTGTGAGTATAAAGATGTCTTTCCAGAAGAGTTGCCAGGAATGCCTCCGCACCGACCAGTCGAGTTCGTGATTGATCTCGAGCCCGGTACTAAACCGGTATGCAAGCCCGTATAAACTTGGCCCCGAAGAGCTGAAAGAGTTGAAGAAGCAGCTAGATGAGCAAGAACGTCTGGGTCTGATCAGACCAAGCTCTTCTCCGTGGGGTTGTGGGGTTTTGTTTGTCAAAAAGAAGGATGGCACGGATCGTCTATGTGTGGACTATCAGCCATTGAACAAGAAGACAATCAGAAACAAGTACCCACTTCCCAACATCAATGAGTTGTTTGAGCAACTGAAAGGTGCCAAGGTTTTCTCGAAGCTTGATCTTCGCATGGGTTATCATCAAATTCGCATTCGCGAAGAAGACATTCCCAAGACCGCTTTCAGGACGAGTTTTGGCTCTTACGAGTACACCGTTATGTCGTTTGGTCTTGCGAATGCTCCTCCAACCTTCTCAAGAATGATGAATTTCATCTTCTCTCCTTTCAAGAATGAGTTCGTCTTGGTCTATCTGGATGATATCCTTGTGTTCTTGAAGACAGAAGAAGATCATGCAGAGCATCTCCGCCTCGTGCTTGACAAGTTAAGGGAACATCGGTTCTATGCCAAGTTTTCCAAGTGTGAGTTCTGGCTCAATGAAGTGGTGTACCTCGGGCATGTCATCTCTACCGAGGGAATTAAAGTGCACCCTGAGAAAGTCGAGGCAATCTTGAAGTGGGAACCTCCTCAGAATGTGAAGCAGCTTCGGAGCTTCCTCGGGCTTGCTAGTTATTGCCGAAGATTCGTGGAGAACTTCTCTCAAATTGCTAAGCCTCTGTCCAATCTCCTCCAGAAGAGCGTCAAGTATGTTTGGTCTCCTGAGTGTGATGTGGCGTTCAATACGCTCAAGCAGAGACTAACTTCAGCTCCAGTTCTTGTTCCTCCTGAGCAGTCCAAGCCTTTCCAAGTTTTCTGTGATGCTTCTCTCCAAGGTCTTGGTGGTGTTCTCATGCAAGACAACAAGATTGTTGCTTATACCTCGCGTCAGTTGAAGCCTGCCGAGAAGAACTACCCCACTCATGATCTTGAGTTGGCAGCAGTTGTGCATGCTCTAATGACTTGGAGGCATTTGTTGTTGGGTAGACCAGTTGAGGTGTACACCGATCACAAGAGCTTGAAGTACATTTTCACTCAACCCAGTCTCAATCTTCGGCAGTCTCGTTGGGTGGAAATGCTTGAAGACTTCAACCCAAGCATTGAGTATACTCCGGGGAAAGCGAATGTCATTGCAGACGTGCTCAGCCGTAAGGCGTACTGCAATAGTCTCATTTTGAAGCCTCTTCAACCCGAGCTTTGCGAAGCATTCCGTAAGCTCAACCTTCAAATGATTCTGCAAGGATTTCTTGCCAATCTCCAAGTCTCTTCGACTCTGGAAGATCAGGTTCGCCAAGCGCAGCTGCTAGACGCTATGGTGAAGAAAGTGAAGAAAGGCATGGCCAAGAGCATTCCCAAATATAAGTGCTTTCATGTCAATGACAAAGATACCTTGTTCTTTGAGGACCGTCTTGTGGTTCCAAAAGGTGATCTCAGAAAGGTTATCATGGACGAAGCACACAATTCTCTTCTTTCCATTCATCCAGGCAGTTCCAAGATGTATCAGGACCTCAAGCAAACATTTTGGTGGACTCGCATGAAACGTGAAATTGCTCAGTTTGTGAACGAGTGTGATGTTTGTCGCAGGGTGAAAGCGGAGCATCAACGTCCAGGAGGTCTTCTTCATCCTTTGCCTATCCCAGAGTGGAAATTCGATCACGTGGAGATGGATTTCGTAACTGGGTTTCCCAAGTCCAAGAGGGGCAACGATGCCATCTTTGTGGTTATCGACAAGCTGTCAAAAGTTGCTCATTTCCTGCCAGTCAAAGAATCTATCTCGGCAGCTCAGCTTGCAGAGTTGTATACGTCAAGGATAGTGTCTTTGCATGGCATTCCTCAACTCATCTCTTCTGACCGTGGAAGTCTCTTCACTTCCAAGTTTTGGGAGTCCTTCCAGACTGCTATGGGGACTAAGATCCGTTTCAGCACGGCCTTCCATCCACAGACAAGTGGTCAAGTTGAGAGAGTCAATAAGATTCTTGAAGATATGCTCAGAGCCTGTGTGATATCGTTTGGCATGAAGTGGGAAGACTATCTTCCATATGCTGAATTCTCATACAACAATAGCTTCCAAGCTAGTTCAGGCAAGGCCCCATTCGAGATTCTCTACGGCAGAAAGTGTCGTACCCTTCTTAACTGGTCTGAAACCGGTGAGCATCAGATTTTGGGCAATGACATGATCACTGAAGCAGAAGAATGTGCCATGTCATTCGTGAGAACCTCAAAGCAGCTCAGTCTCGACAGAAGAGTTATTATGATAACAAACATCGGGATATTTCTTTCCAAGTGGATGATCTAGTCTATCTCAGAGTCTCTCCGATGAAAGGCACTCAGCGGTTTGGAATAAAAGGGAAGCTAGCTCCTCGTTTCGTTGGTCCTTTCAAAGTTGTTGGCAATAGAGGTGGTCTTGCATATCAACTAGAGCTTCCTCCAAATTTCGCAAATGTGCATGATGTCTTCCATGTTTCTCAGCTCCGGAAGTGCTTCAAGACTCCTGAGCAGACCATTGACCTCCAAGACATCAATCTTCAAGCAGATCTTTCTTATCGTGAGCACCCAGTGGCAATTCTTGAAGAAACTGAGCGTAAGACTCGCAACAAGTCTATCAAGTTCCTCAAGGTGAAGTGGTCTCATCATTCCGACAAAGAAGCTACTTGGGAACGTGAGGACCTGCTCCGTTCCGAATTTCCAGACTTCCTCCGTTCCTAGATCTCGGGTCGAGATCCTCTGGTAGTGTGGGAGAGTTGTGACAGCCCAAGTGTTGTCCCTGCCTTATTTGGCATGTAACCATATGTATGAACCTTGTGTCATGAGCTATGTGATGATTGCACTTTGCCCCATGTGATTTAATTGCATTCATGCATCATGGCATCCATCATTTCATCATCATGCCTTCATTCATATTTGCCATGTTGGGTTTCATGTGTCCTTGTGTGATTGTTTGTGACTTGTGTTGTGATGTGCTTGTGGGTGAGGTGGTTTGTGTATGGTTGAGGCCATGTGTGCAAAACCCTCTTCCTTCCCCCTCTCTTCCATCTTTCAACATCACCCCCATCTTCCCCTCTCTTCTTTTAAAAAAATATGTCCAAATTTAAGTTGTTTTAAAAATCTTTAAAAAATGTCCATGAGGTGGCCCTTATGTTGTTATTAATATTGGGAGTGAAACTTTGGTTATTTGGATGTGTTTTGGGTTTTGAAACCTATTTAAACAGGGGCTGTTTTATTTATATATTTAAAATAACTTGTCCTAAAAATCTACTTAATATTTTATAAAATCAGTGCATATTATTTTCTCTACAGAACTATTTTTGTTTTACTCTAAAACCCCTTTTATTGCTGTGGGGATTATTTTGTGTGGCTGTTTATCTAAAAGGGAAAGACCCTTCTGTGTATTTGTGTGAGTGGCAGTGTGTGCGCGTGGGCGTCCGGCCTGAGTGGCCCAGCCAAACCTGACGTGCACCTGCCCCGTTCCCTCTATTTTTCCGTCAGGTAGTGTCTGTGTGTGTGCGTGAGCAGAGCAGCAGCAGGTGAGCACCATCACCGTTAGCGCCAACGTCGAGGTCGGGCCCTTTTAAGCACGCACCCCTAGGGTTCTTCCCCTCCTTCCTCTCCTTCCGCCGCCGCCACTCCTCCTTCCCCTTTCTCCTCCTCTGTTCTTCCTCTTCTTCCTCCTCTGTCAGGTAAGTGTGAGCGAGGTTCAGAGAGCGGCCGGAAGGGCTCGTCGGCTCCGGCAAGTCTCCAGCGCAGGCAAGTCGTCGCGGCCATGTCCAAGGGCAAGTGGATGGATCCCGCTCCCCATCCCCAGCGCTAGGGGAGTGGAAGGTCCCCTGCTTCGTCTTCTTCCTCCGCGTCTTTGTTCGGGTGCCGAAGCTCCGCCCCGAGCTCGTCTTCTTCCTCCCGCACGCGTCTTCTTCCTCCCCTTCGGTTTCGGAGCCTCCAGCGACCCCTAGGTGAGCAGTCGATGCATTCCCAAGCCCCTGCTTGCCTTTCTTTCGTCGTGCTCGCGTAGATCAGAGGTGCCCGTAGCTCCCTGTCCCGCCATGGCGACGTGTGCGTGTGCCTAGTGGCTCAAGTGTGTGCGCTTCGTGTCCCTAGAGTAGACCAGTGAGCGCCCGTTCCATCCCCGTCGTCAGCTCGTTCTTTTATCAGGCATAGGTCTTGTGCCGTGCGCGTCCAGTGCGTGTCGTCGGCGCTCTGGTTCCCCTTCGTCAGTTAGCAGCTGGGTTCGTCAGTCTTCAGTTAGCAGCGCTAAGAGAAGTTAAGTGGGGCGAGGCCCCTATACTGGTACGAACCGCGAGCGTAGCGCAGTGGTGTGTGTGTGCGGGGAGACGACCGCGAGGTCAAGGGATCGAATCCCAGCTCTCCCTTGTTTTTTCCTTTTTTTTTGATTGGCTGGCGTGTGGTGTTGCGTGTGCAAATCCGGTGTGAGAACCGGATCCCGTGTGCTGGGTGTGTGGGCGTGCAGGATCTGTTGTGGTAGTAGATCCAGTGTGTGTGTGTGTGCATATATAAACCTAGTGTGTATATGTATATACATATATATTTTTGTGTGTAGTGTGTGTATGCATTTATACCTAGTGTATATATGCATACATATGGTAGTGTGTGTATGTATGTATGTGTGTGTGTGTGCCTTAGAGTGTGTGTGTGTGTGTGTTTGTAGCATGTATGTGTGTGTATGCACCTAGGGGTGCATATGCATATGTATGCATACATGCTACGCATAGGAATTGTTTGTAGAGGTGTGGGTTAGTAGGTGCATGTGTGTGTATGTGCTTCTTGCATATACACACATGTGTGTGCATGAGTGTGTGGAGGTGTTGGCATAGTGTAGTGTTATGTGTGCTTGTGTGTGTGTCTTACACACCAATACATGTGTAGGTTTGAGTAGTGTAAGTGTGTGTGTGTGTGTTGGGTGTGTGGTGCACCATTTATGTGAGTGTTTGTGCACATGTATGTGCTTGTGTGTAGGTGTGTGGTGTCATGTGTTGTAGATGTGTGTGAGTGTGTTTTGCATACACATAGGTGTAGGTTTAGTCTGTGTGTATTTGTGTGACACATACACATGCTTGTGTGTGTGTGCTTGTGTGTTGTGAGTGTATATGCTTGAGTAGTGGGAGTGTGTGTGTGTATGCACCATGCCCACATACATACTTGTGTATGTGTGATTGGCATATAGAGGTGATGCCATGTGTGGTATGTTTGTGTGAGATGTGTGTGTATGTTCTACATACACACCCACATGTGTATGAATAGCTCCATGTGTAATTCTCCCTCTTATGTGCATATGGCCATGGTTCTTCTTTTAGCTAGTCTCATACTTACATATTGATGCCATGGCATTTAACATGTTCCTAGGTTGATATTTATGCTTTTCCAACTTGTATGCATAGGTCTCATGTCATTCTTGGGCATCCCCATCATTTCACTTATGTGTCATAAGTCATCCATGAACTATAGGGCCTAATTTCGACCTAGCATTGCTCCCTCATGTTCCATGCAAGCATATAGGTATGAGCAATGATTTTGGGGTAGAATCAACCTATGTATGCACCTGTGAAGTCAGATTTGACTTTGGGGCAACTTGACAAAACTGCATTTTTATGTTGTGATGCCCTTTTGTCTTTTTAATCCATGCATGTTTTTTAAGTTCTTGCCAACATGAGTTTGTTAGTAAAAGTTGCTGGTAATGTCCCGGTATTTTTGTTATTTATGATAAGTCCCCAGATCAGTGGGAACCATGTTGTTTAGTTGGCTACTTTCTGTTACTGTTCAACCTGCTTAGAAATGCGTAAGTCTGGAGACCCTGCTGTTATTGTTTTGCCATGTGGAGTAGGGTGTAGCTAGTGCTGTGGTTGTTATTTGATCATGCTCAGTGTTAGTTAATTGTAGTGAATGTTACCATCTACCACCCTGTTAATTTTCTTGTCATTTGGAGCTCTCTAGCATATTTAACCATTGTTGTCAACTTGCTACTTTCTTAACCTAGATTCCAGAAAGCTGGAATTTTCACCAAGTCCCTAAAACCCTCATTCATCATGCCTACTTGATTGCTCCATGCATATTGATGTGTGCCCCTTTTGCTGATTGCATAGTTTAATGAAATGATGTGGGTGTTGAGTAGATTCTTTCCATATCTTGTTTGTGGCCGTAGGATTCCTGTAGCTCTAGTTGTGAGCTTTTCAAACTGCTATGTTGTTGTTTTGTGGCAGATTGGGTGCTATCTTGTTCTGTCCAGGTTCACTAATATACAAACTTTGCATGCGAAACTTGACTAGAATTGGATTGCCATGTTAAAACCTTCATTAAATGGATCATGCATCATCTTGATTGTGCATTGCACCTTGGTTGGTTATTTATTTTCTGTTTCTCTTGGGTAGACGCGAGTGTCAATACTGAGTTCGAGGACCCTGGAGAGTACCACTACGAGGATCCCACTACTTGTTCCGCTGAAGAACCAACAGGCAAGATGATCGTACCCGGATCCCAATACTATCTTTGCTTGCTAGTTTCTCGTTCTTATCGTTACAATTGCGCTACCTACCACATGATATCAGCCCCCATGTTGCCATGACAGCCTCTAACCTACACATCCTAGCAAACCGTTGATTGGCTAAGTTACCGCTGCTCAGCCCCTCTTATAGCGTTCTTAGTTGCAGGTGCAGCTTGTTCCATGTGACAACATGGATTGGATATTACAATAATTCTGTTATTTAATTTAATGCACATATATATCTGGTATTGGTGGAAGGCTTGGCCTTTTGCTGAGTGTTTTGTTCCGCTGCTACCGCCATTAGTTCCTTGTTACCGGTGTTATGTTCTCCATATTTTGCGCTCCTAACATGCTCGGGGTTGTTATGGGGACCCCCTTGTTATTCGGTTGAGATTAAAACTTGGCTGGCAAGACCCAACATTGGTACTACATTTGCCTAACAACTTAATAAAACTGCATAGGGTCTTGCGAACCCGTGGATAATTTAATCAACCCCGGGCCAGTGCTCCGCATGAGTGTTGGTCCAACCCAGAGCAGCTTATTAACGCCGCCCGAGGCAACACGGTGATTGGCGTGGTAACCATTGCTCATCCGTCGTGTCCTGAGAATGAGATACGTGGCTCTTATCGGGTTCGTCGACACGTCGGGAGGTCTTGCTGGATTCGTTTTACCTTTATCGAGTGTCTTGCGTGTGGAGACTAACTTTCTTCGGGTTTTACTCGAGGTGTTGGAATTCCTTTGGAATCACCTATGATGATCATGTATTCCATGGTATGTAAATCAACCAGATATGTCTGATACTCCAAAAGTGGTTGCGAGTATGGATACCAAAGTATCAAAGTACTGTTCATAGGACAACAGTAAAAGATGTCATTGAGTGCTAGAGTAGTACTAATGACATGGTTTCTCGCAAGCAGAGATTATGAAGTGCTCGTTGTAAGTAATTACATCGATACAGTCTTCATCAATGCTCCATGCGATTTTCGATTTAAGTTAAGGGTTTTGTGTAATACACAACATGGTGGCACATTAGTTGGAAACTCTTCCAAACAAGATATTGTGGCGAATTCTATAACAAAGGCTAAGTACGTTGATGCTTTGGAAGCGACAAAGAAGTTGTTGAATCATATAGTTCATTCATGAACTTAGTATGGTTCCAAGATGGCTTTGGTCTATGAGACACTATTGCATATAGTTGCTCCATAGCTCAGTCTGAGGAATCCGGTTTCGACCAGTGATTCACACATATGCAAAGCCAAGTTCACACAAAATATGAATTTTGTGATAGCATGAAAACGCGAGAATATGCAAAGTTACACACGGAGCTGAAGTTGTCAGATCCATTGGACATCAGGCTATACCACATGCGAAGCATATTTTACATCAGTATGCCATAGGTGTAAAGTGCATTAGCATTGACTAGATTATTGACTCTAGTGCAAGTGGGAGTTTTAGGAGATATGCCCTAGAGGCAATAATAAATGTTATTGATTATCTCCCTGTTCATAATTAGGTTTATGTTCCATGCTATAACTGCTATGGTTCTTGAGTCTACAATAACCACGAGGCTTGAAGGAAGACTCATATGCACGTGTGGAATAATAAACGGTAAATTGTATTCCTAGTCTGGCCTCTAAGACTGGCTCAAGTATTGCATGATGATCCTGTTTTCCTGATCATGGGCGTGGCTATGCCGGCAATTTTGAGGGCACAATGTTAGAAGAACATTTGTGTTGAATCGACCCAAATTGATGTTATGCTATGAGATACATTCGTCATAAGTTAATGGTTAATAACACAGAGAAGTTGATGTTTGCATAATTCCTTAGACCATGAGAGTATCGAGTTTCTTCATGCTTGCTTCATGAACTTTGGGGTTTGTTAAACGTCATCCGTAAATGGGTGGCTATTACGGCGGCTTACGGGTTCATGGAAAAGCATGTCAAGTAACTTGATTACTCAAGATTGGGATTTGCTCCTCCGACGATGGAGAGATATCTCTGGGCCCTCTCGGTGTTACGGTATCCATCATCGTCTGGCCAGACATTTTGTGATTCCATCATGGGGATGCCGGAACACGGGAACGAGAAAAGAGAACAATATCGGTAACGAGGTAACTGGCATAGTGGACAAGTTGTTGATCCACGGGGATGCCAACATGTCTCACCTCAGGTATTTGTAACATATCGCGAAGCAACAGGAATAGCACACGGCAACTGGAGGTTCACTCGAATATTCATTCGTGTGGGTATAAGGGTCAATATGGGTGTCCACGACTCCGATGTTGATCATTGATCGGAAGGGGTTCCGGGTCATGTCTATACTTCACCGAACCTATAGGGTCACACGCTTAAGGGTCATCTATCTGCTGAATACTAGACAAGGAGTCCGAGAGAAAGTCACTGGAAAAGTTTCGGAGACAACGGAAAGGTTCCGAAGAGAACACCGGAAAAGTTTCGGTAAAACCAAAAAGTTGTTTCGGATAAAACCATTGATCCAAAAAGGTTTCGGCAAGCACCGGGAATGTTTTGGAGGTTGCCAGAGTGGTCAGGTAATTTCTGGAAATTTTCCGGAGAATAAACCAAAAAAAGGTTTTCGAAGCTGCCGGAATTGTTTACCAGGTAAATGAAGATGGTTTTAAATTAAACCACCATATCGGAAATGTTCCGGAGCGCATCCAGATAATTTTAGAGGGTGCTGGAAATGTTCTGGGACCTTCCGGAATTTTTCAGAAGTAATAGTCGCAGAAAACATCTTGTCCCAGCATGAGGGGACAAGATCCCATGATGCGTGGGGCTGTTTTGGGGGCGCCCCCTTGGAAGGGGCAGCCCCTTGTGGCTGGACAAAGGTGTTGGCCCCCTCATGGTGGGGGGAAGCCTCCACAAATGGTGGATAGTGTTGGGAGGAAGGTGGGGCCCCATGGGGGAACACCATGGACAAGGGAACATGTTTTCTCCATGTTTGCTGGGAACATGTTTCCTTGTTTGGTGGGTGCATGTTTTGTGGGCTGAATTTCAGCCCCCCTTCACCCCTTCCACAACTATATAAGGAGGTGAAGAGGAGCTCTCCATCCTCACTCAAACTCTCTCACACAAGCCATCCATGATCTGGCATTCTCTCTCCCTCCCAGCGAAATAGTTTCGTAGAGCCGAAAGGCTGTCTGGGTTCCAGTGGGAGCTAGTTCTAGACGGCGAAGCCCTGCCGGATAGATGATACCGTATGTGTGCAACTCTGTAGAGAGATCGTAGCTTCGGTCTTAGTTCGAGAGTGCCTCCCGAAGGGCTGTCCGTGTGACCGTCCGAGTTTTGGAGGTCCTCCCGAAGGGCTGTTCGTGTGACAGTCCAAGTTTCGGAAGTCCTCTCGACAGGCTGTCCGCGACACCATCCGGGGGACTGTCCGACCGCCTCCCGGAGGGCTGTCCGCGGGGCAGATGAGGGTATACATCCTCGCAGTTGGGAGGTTGTAAAATCCTAGCTGCGAGGATCTGCATCGCCGTTCGTCATCGACTCTACTTCCGCTACGCTACGAGTCGGCAACGAAAATGATCAAACCTTGTATGTAGTCTCCATGGTGGTCCTGGGATGGTGCGTAGGTCGGAAATTTTTGTTTTCTGCTGCGTTAACCAATATCCCTGGCATGTTATAGTTCATCACGAAGCTCCAGTAGCTTGGTGGCAATGATTTGGAGAACTATGTCAATCAATATCTTATCTATAATATCAACTCCCACTTGATTCAAGCGATTGTAGCACCCAGACAATCTGAGCACATGCTCATCCATTGAGTTATTCTCCTTTATCTTGCAGGCAAAGAATCTTGTTGGAGGTCGCATACCTCTCAACACGGGTGATGGTGTCATGGACTAGGGGGTACTCACCATGTAGTCTCCTCGCCAGTGGGTCGGGTCGAGGACCCCCAGGACGATTCACTAATGGGCCAGTTCGGAGAGCCCATGATGCATACAAGGGAGATTCCACAAGACTTGACGCACAAGACAAGGACTCCTCTAAACGGTAGGTCTACGGTGCATTATATAAACCAAGGCCAGGCTAGTCAATAGACAATCTCAATCGCATATTCATTACTATAATCTCGTAGTAGATACATGTACTATGTACTATCCCACATAGCAATACAATCAAAAACAGGACGTAGGGTGTTATCTCCTCGAGAGAGCCAGAACCTGGGTAAAATCCTGTGTTCATATTACCATCGCTCCAAGACGCCTAGCTTACGACCCCTACTACGAGATATGCCGGATTTGACACCGACATTGGTGCTTTCATTGAGAGCCTGCTGGGTAGTCGCCGCAGTGCGATGGGAATTCAGATCGGCTCCATCGCAATCTACGCATCGGAACCGAGCTACATTGTCAACGTTGGCATCTTCGTTGCCGGCTTGACTGGTCACCTCGGCTAGGCTGAGGACTACGCGCCACGTTGGATCATCTAGATCGTACGGGTGTCTTCATCAACATCAACTCCAATCTCAACCAAGATCAGGGAAGACTCCTCCATGGTGCTCGGGGGCTCAACGTCAACATTGCCCTCGCGTGATCATGTAGTTTTTTTGGACAGCGAATTTGTGTTCGTCGTTCCTGCCTCCTCGAGTGTCGCTTTGATGATTACTTCAGTGGAATTGTGCGGCACTGAGCCTAGAACAACCTTACAAAATTTCATCGTGTTCCGATGTAGGAATATCCGGCGATCTACAATATATCGGAGCCGTGTCAAACCTGGACATGAATCTAGACGACTTTAGGGCAAGGAGTCCAGCGCCCAACTCCTTCATCCTTTGGAAGATCCAACCATTGATCTGCTGCGGAATTCTTACGTTGACAACCCATAATAGAGTCTGACCACCACGACCGAATTAATTATCCTCATCGAGAAAATAAAGAGCCTTGAGTACTAGAAGAAAAGCACCTAGACCTAACAAAAGAGGTATAAATATCCTTATATACCAAACGTTCGCTAATTAGTACTGCGGATGAGTTGTGGTTAGGGGTGAAATGCCACTCGAACCCAGAGCTAGCGGGTACAACCCCTCAAAATTTTAGCTCGATCCGACCGTTCAAACTCCGGGAACGGTCTGATAAGTGCGTCAATTTTTGGATCCGTTTCTTGCGCGAAAACGAATCCGACCCGAATTCATCTTTTTTCATGAACAAGATATTGGACATCCTTCTTAAAAGATTTTTTTTCTAGGGTATTGTGGTGTTCTGAAACACGTGCCCACAAATTTGAAGTCTTTTTTGAGGCGATTTTCACCGTCGTGCCAATGTCAAACCGGCCCGACAACATTGCTCCACGGTTGCCGATGTGCGCTAGATTGTCGCTTTGTCGAGTCGAGGTCAACCTCTTCAGATTCATCACCTTGGCAAGCCAACCAAGAGTTCGGCAACGCAACCAAGAGTTCGGCAACCTGACCAAAAGTTCGGCATCGTTGCCCCACGGATTGCACGGGGCTGGCACACCGGAATCACCTTGCGGTCACTTCATCAAGCTGGCATCGACCACGTCACAGATTTTGACCTGCGTTAGCACCGACGTGCCACTTTTTTTCAAGCCAATAACCATCATGCCGACCTGCTTTAACATGTCGGCTGACATGGAGGCTCCAGCATCTCTATGCCGATCTGCTCCAACATCCCGGCTAGACCAGGGGCTTCTCCATCTCTTCATCAATCTGCTCTTGGGACTTTGGCGTCACCAGCCGACCACTTTCAAGTCATCACATCAATCATGTTGCATCGCCATTTCATCAAGCCGAGCTTTCTGCCCGGGCGCCTCGAGACGGGCTTGGGGGCTGGGACCACAACTCGTCGCAAGATCGGACCACGTCATCAACACCCAGCACATTAATCAGCTAAGTCGCTTTCATGCTCAACTTTTTTCAATTTCCAATTTTTGTTCGGTTCGACCAAGCATTACATTTATGTTAAATAAAAAAGTTTGTTTGTTAAAAACACTTCCTTTTCCCATGATAATTGGGGGCTTCATCGTCATGCTATCGAACTACTCTATCTCCTCGGCTAGACCAGGGGCTTCGCCTCATCGCAACAACCGTGTTGAATCGCCACATCTCAACCAGAGCTCTTCGCTCGATTACCTTAGGTTTGGGGGCTGGGACATCGGCCAGGCCGAGGATTACGTCTACATCCCGCCACAACCCATACTGCATCGAGCACATTAACAAGCTAAGTCGTTTTCGTGCTTAGCTCTTTTTGAAATTTTATTTTTTGTTCGGTTCAACCAAACATTATATTTTTTGTTAAACAACAAAAAAATGTTTGTTTAAAACTTTGTTTGTTAAAAATTTCCTTACCCGATTTAACTGGGGGCTCTTTAATTTGTATGAGCTGTTTTATAATAAATGCGTTTTCTTCTTGCTCATTGAAAAGTCTTTTTCTACTACTCCTTTTTCTGACACCAGTGTGTGGTCAATAGCCGGATAGCCTAGTTTCTTTCTAATGCCGCTCAAGTTTAGTTCGCTAAACAGGTCTCACAGAAACACTCCGCCTTCGGGGTATGGAGGTTGAAGCCAAAGGCTGGCCCGTTTGGAGCCCGGAGATCGGACGTATCATGTTAAAGCACGACCGAAGCACATATTAATTTTAAGACCAATTTCGGACTGGCACAATTTTCTTTTAACTAAACAAAAAGTTTTTTGCATAATTTTTTTCCGATCATAACTCTTGCAGTACACTTTTAAAACATCAGCAATATCGATGGGGGGCTGCGAATAGAGGTGAATCCACAAAAATCCAAGGTACTCTGAGGAGTCCTCGGCAAAACGTTCTCGGATATTGCTTTATATGCACCAGTTTCAAATTGTGTCTTCAGTCAATAGTTGGGTTGCTCGGCTCCTGTGTTTGCCTCCTATGTTCCACTTTGTTCGGCTAGGAGTGCATGATTGTACTTCTGGTTTAACTGGTCAAGTACCTCAGTGGAGAAAGCCAAAAACTAACTATCACAATGAGCGTAAAATGGTCGGCGATCCGATGACCATATTAAACAACGAGACTTTCATAAAATTGGTCGAAGTGTTAACGACTTGACCTCGGCTGAAGTCGAACACTAACCGGGGGCTAGTAACTCGCCTCCCAAACTTTAAGCTCCCATGACCAAGTGGAAGTTATAAAGCCTAGATATCTTATTTCCTCGTTTCTGCTAACACAACCGCCTCCAGGCACCGAGACTTCGGCTAAGGGTTGTCTTGTTACTGTGGAAACACCCTGGGTAGCATCTACAAAGGGGTAGAAGCCGACGATGGGCCACCCTCAAATGATAAATGGCCACAAAGGAGTCAAAATAGCATATAGCATAAAAGCATTTGTATTCAATATATGAGTGCTACCTTCCGTACTCATCATTATAAAGCCATAAATATGCATCATTTTGAATTAAGATTTTGGCCAAGCTGGGTTGGCTGGCTCCTGTGCTTATCCCCTACGTTCCCGATTGTTCGGCTAGGGGGTAAAGGGAGCGATACGTATCCAACGTATCTATAATTTTTTATGATGGCATGCTATTATATTATTTGTTTAGGATGTTTTATATGAATTAATATGCTATTTTATATTGTTTTTGGGACTAACCTATTAATCTAGAGCCAAGTGCCAGTTTCTGTTTTTTCCTTGTTTTTGAGTTTTGTAGATATGGGACATTAAACGGAGTCCAAATGGAATAAAACCTTTGGAAGGAATTTTTTTGGAAGGAAACAAGTTGACCAAGCTTTGAGTGCACGTCAGGGGAGGTGTCAGGGTGCCACAAGCCAGCTAGCCCCCCCCCCCGGCCGCGCCTAGCAGGCTTGTCACTCCCTGGCTAGTCTCCTAACCCTATTAATTGCCCTATAAATACCCAAATATTCCCCCAACATCAGAAAAAGCCACGAAAATACTTTTCCGCCGCCGGAAGCCTCCATTCCCGAGAGATCCAATCTTGGGGCCATCTCTGGTAATCTGCCGGAGGGGGAATCGATCACGGAGGGCATCTACATCAACTCCACTGCCCCTCCGATGATGCGTGAGTAGTCCACCACAGACCTATGGGTCCATAGCTATTAGCTAGATGTCTTATTATCTCTCTTTGATCTTCAATACCATGTTATCATGATCTTCATGGAGATCTATCCGATGTAATCCTCTTTTTTGGTGTGTTTGTCAAGATCCGATGAATTGTGAGTTTATGTTCAGATTATCCATGAATCTTATTTGAATCTCCTCTGAATTCTTATTTGCATGATTTCATATCCCTATAATTCTCTTCGAGATATTGGTTTGGTTTGGCCAACTAGATTGGTAATTCTTGCAATGGGAGAAGTGCTTGATTTTGGGTTCAATCTTGCGGTGTCCTCACCTAGTGACATAGTAGGGGTAGCGAGGCACATATTGTATTGTTGCCATCAAGGGTAACAAGATGGGGTTTTCATCATATTTCTTGAGTTTATCCCTCTACATCATGTCATCTTTCTTAATGTGTTACTTTGTTCTTCACGAACTTAATACTCTAGATGCAGGCAGGAGTCGGTCGATGTGTGGAGTAATAGTAGTAGGTGCAGAATCGTTTTGGTCTACTTGACACGGACGTGATGCCTATATGCATGATCATTGCCTTGGATAACTACATGATTATTCACTTTTATATCAATTGCTTGACAGTAATTTGTTTACCCACCATGATATTTGCCTTCAAGAGAGAAGCCTCTAGTGAAATATATGGCCCCCGGGTCTACTTTCCATCATATACTTTCAGATCTATAAATCAAAAATACCAAAAATACCTTACTGTAATTTATTTATCTTTTACTTTCCGCAATCGTTTACATCAATCTCTTTCAAATCTAATCCTTGCAAATAACCGTGAAGGGATTGACAACTAAGGGAAATACTTATCTACTTCGCTGCATCACCCTTTCCTCTTCAAGGGAAAACCAACGCAAGCTCAAGAGGTAGCAAGAAGGATTTCTGGCACCGTTGCCGGGGAGGATACACATCAAGCTTTCCAAGTACCCATCACAAAATAATCTCTTGCATTTACATTATTTGCCATTTGCCTTTCGTTTTCCTCTCCCCCACTTCTAAAACGATTTTCAGAAAATACCCAAAAGATTTGCCTTTTTGTTCGCCCTTCTTTCATTTGCCTTTCGTTTTCTTGTGTGCTTGATTGCTTGCTTTGGCAAGATGTGTGACAATACCAAGTTGTGTGTCTTTTACAATATTAATAATAATGATTTTATTAGTACTCCTATTGCTCCCGCCGGTAGTGCGGAATCCTATGAAATCAATGCTGCCTTGCTAAATCTTGTTATGAAAGAACAATTTTCTGGCCTTCCTAGTGAAGATGCCGCATCCCATCTAAATACTTCCATTGAGTTGTGTGATATGCAAAAGAAGAAAGATGTGGATAATGATGTTGATAAATTGAAGCTATTTCCGTTCTCGCTACGAGATCGTGCTAAAACTTGGTTTTCATCTTTGCCTAAAAATAGTATTGATTCATGGAATGAGTGTAAGGATGCTTTTATTGCCAACTACTTTCCGCCCGCTAAGATCATCTCCCTTAGGAACGATATAATGAATTTTAAGCAACTTGATCATGAGCATGTTGCACAAGCTTGGGAGAGGATGAAATTAATGATTAGGAATTGTCCCGCGCATGGTTTGAGTTTATGGATGATTATACAAATTTTCTATGCTGGATTGAATTTTGCATCTAGAAATCATTTAGATTCACCAGCGGGTGGTAATTTTATGGAAATCACGTTAGGAGAAGCTACTAAACTCCTAGATAATATCATGACAAACTACTCTCAATGGCACACCGAAAGATCGTCTACTAGTAAAAAAGTGCATGATATTGAAGAAATAAATACTTTGAGTGAAAGGATGGATGAATTAATGAAATTGTTTGCTAGTAAGAGTGCTCCTATTGATCCTAATGAGATTCCTTTGTCTTCTTTGATTGGAAATAATAATGAATCTATGGATGTGAATTTTGTTGGTAGGAACAATTTTGGTAATAACTCGTATAGAGGTAATTTCAACCCTAGGCCGTTTCCTAGTAATTACTCTAATACTTATGGTAATTACTACAATAATTCCTATGGAAATTATAATAAGATGCCCTCTGATATTGAGAATATTTTTAAAGATTTTATTGGTTTGCAAAAAGTTTTTAATGCTTCTATTGAAGAAAAGGTGCTCAAGATTGACAATTTGGTTAGGAACGTTGATAGAATTTCTCTTGAGATTGATTCTTCGAAAGTGAGATCTACTACACCCAAGCATGATATTAATGAGTCTTTAAAATCTATGAGAATTTATATTGATGAAACTAAGGAAAGAACTGCTAGAATTCGTGGTAAGCGTGAATGGCTTGAAAAAGTGTTTTCTCGCGATAATAATGATGAAGATCTTAAAGTGATTGATGTGACTCCTATTGAATCTTTGTTTTCCAATATAAATATTGATAATTATGGGACTGGAGATAAGTCAACTTTAGTTAAAAGTGTCCCAATTATTCGGAGTCTATAGATCTTTATGCTAAGATTGATAAAAGTGGGATTGAAGTGGTCAAACATTTAAATAGCAATGAACCCGCTCTTTTGGATTTCATGGACTTTAATTATGAGAGTTTCTCTTTGATTGATTGTATTTCCTTTTTGCAATCCATGATAAATTCTCCTCACGATTATAGCCAAAATAAGGCTTTTACTAAACATATAGTTGATGCTTTGATGAAATCTTTTGAAGAAAAACTTGATATAGAAGTTTCTATTCCTATAAAGCTTCATTATGAGTGGGAACCTACTATTAAGATTAAAATCAAAGATTATGAGTGTGTAGGATCGAAAGTAGGTCTAGAGGGGGGCTGATTAGACTACTTGACCAATTAAAACTATGCTTTTTCCCAATTTTAATTCTTGGCAAGTTTTCGCATTCATAGCATATCAAGTACACCCTACACATGCATGTCTAAGAGTATAGTAGCGGAAAGTAACAACAAGCATGAGTAAAAGGGATAGGGTAGGAAGATCAAATGCAATTGTAGACACAATGATTTTTCCCGTGGTTTCGATAGGTGGCGCTATCGTACATCTATGTTTATGGAGTCTTCAACCCATGGAGGGTAACAGTCGCAAGAGTCCACGGAGGACTCCACCCATAAGGGTCCACGAAGTAGCAACCTTGACTATTTCGTATGGCTTCCGTCCACGAAGGACTAGCCTCCTTATGGGTAGATCTTCACGAAGTAGGTGATCTCCTTGCCCTTACAAACTTCTTGGTTCACTCCACAACACGAAGTAGGAGGCTCCCAAGCAACACCTAACCAATCTAGGAGGGACCACCCTCCAAAAGGTAATAGGCTCGGTAATGACGATGAACTCCTTGCTCTTGTGCTTCAAGATGATAAACTCCTCAACACACAATCACTCTCTCACATATTTGTCTTGGTGGAAGAGATGGGATTGGTGGAAAGAAACTTGGGGAGGCTAGAAATCAAGATCCATATGGTTGGAGTGGAAGATCTTGATCTGAACACAAGGGTAGGTGGTTCTCTCTCAGAAAATCTGATAGGATAGGTATGGAATAGTACTAAGTGGTTCTCTCTTGAGTAAGTGGTGGTGGAGGGGTATATATAGGCATCCCCAAAAATCCAACCGTTACACACAATAAGTCAGACTCGGTGACATCGATGTGTTAATCTTGGTGGTACCGAAGTGACCAAAAGGTGGCAACTTTTGAATCTCGGTGAGACCTGTATAGGAATCTTGATTGCACCGACAAGGTGACCAACGGACAGAATTGCCAAACTCGGTGATGCCGATTCAACATTCTCGGATGGATCAAAAATGTGAATTATCGTGTCTGTCGTGGTTTTATCACGACAGATGTCCGGGTGAACGGACTTAGGTTCAGGGCGAAGACACAACTACATGGCAGCTTGAAGGGGTTGATCGGAATCGAGAGACACGGAGTTTACCCAGGTTCGGCCCCTCCGATGGAGGTAAAAGCCTACGTCATGCTTGTCTGGTATTGATGATGAAGGAGATCTCTCAGATACAAGGGTGTTGTTTGCTACCTCTAATCACGAGAGCCTCTAATCTGTCTATCTCTAATCTCTTGTGTTGTCTAAACTTGTGGACTTGTTCCTCCTATCTCCCTCTAGGGGTGCTCTACCCCTCCTTATATAAGTGGAGAGGGTAGGTTTACAAATAGAGTCCTACTAGGAGTAGGATTACGACTAATCTCTCTAGAATCCTATTCCGGGTCTTGTAACCTTTTGGCAGGGAGTCTTTCTCTCTTTGAGCCTTCTCTTGTGAGCCGCCTGGCGCCGGCTTACACGCCGGGTCTTGGGCCTGGTCGTCCTGTGACCTGCCTGCCGGGTCATTAATAAAATGTCATGTCTTTTCCGGGTCTCCTGTGAGTCGCCAGGCTGGGTCATACTGTGGGGTATATCCCCGACATTGTCCCTTGGTTACCTTTGAGGGAATGTGTGACTCCTTGAACTATTGCATAAGGTTGATGTTGATTGCAAATAGATCTTGCCAATAATGAATGTGAGTGAATTTCATTGGCGGAGTCACCCCTCAAGAACTTTCTAGTTCTTCTTCTTGGGGACCCACATCAAGTTGATGGGGATCCTTGGTGTTGAAGTAGCACTTTTAGAAGTTGAGCTTGTAGTAGCCTTGGGAACCCACTTCACCAAAGCTTGGGATTCATCTTCATATGAGTCAAAGTCCTCTTGAAGCTTGTTCTTGCCCTTGAGCTTGGTGTCTTGTGGTGGAAGGTCATCTTGAGTGTTTGTCCCCTTGGGAAGAGTATTTTCATACTTCTCCTTTTGAGGAACAAACTTGGGCTCGGGATATTGACCTTCTTCCCATTCAACTCCATTTGCATTGAAGTAGCCAACACCACGATTCTTCCGGTATCCTTCATGCTTGCGTACAATCTCCTCAAATTGTTTGCACCCGACAAGACTCTTGTAGATATCTTTCTCTATAATTCCTTTCAATAAAGCATTTTCTTGCTCAAGTGTAATTTGTCTAAGAGAATCATCATTAGTGGAATCAATAGAACTACTAGGAGAAACATCATTGGGTTTAGCATTTTTATTATTGCTACTAGATGAAGAACCTTTCTTGCCTTTGTTACTAGTTTGCTTAGATTTGACTTGTGGCATGAATGTAGACAAGAGTAGTCATTTGGCAAAATAAGATAAAGTCTTCTTTTGGAGATCGTCATTGATAGCTTTAAGAAATTCATGTTCTTGCTCCAAATTGAGCTTCTCGAAGCGTAGCTTCTCATGAGTTCTTACAAGCTCTCTGTGATCTTCGAGAGTAGATTCATGGGCTAGCTTAAGATTTTTAAGTTTTGTAGTTAGTTCTTCTATTTTCATCTTATCATCATCAATTGACCTATCTTCACTAGCATGAGAAATATTAAGTTCATTTTGATCAACATCACTAGTTTTATCACATAGCAAGTCATCATCATAAAGCAAATCATCTTCATCACTATCGAAATCAAGATATTCGGGATGTGATACCTTGGGGCCTTTAGCCATGAAGATGCCACTCCCTTCATTTGGTGAATCAAATAGATCATAGGAGTTGGTTGTCACTACTGCAATTCCGGCAACACCTTCATCTTGACTATAGTCGGAGTTGGAGTGATGGCTTCCCTCGGAGTGGTTGTCGGAGTCGGAGCCGAAAACCCATTCACCAACATGAGCTTGATGTTTTGTTCTTGATTAGCTCTTGGTGTACTTGTCCTTCTTCTCCGAGTCCCTACTTCTCCTTAAGGGTCTTCGTTCATAACGATCATCTCTACTCCTTCTCTCTCTTCGAGGTGATTCATATCTTGAGCTTAGTCTTCTTGGTGACTCTTCTCTTCGTTTGTAAGGAGCCGTCCACTCATTGGAGTAGTGTCCGGGCTTCCCACAATTGTAGCAGTTTCGGTCACGACTTGGCGAATGCTTCTCTTCATGTCTTGAGTTGGAGCTTCGATATTTGCTTCTATTCTTGTAGAACCTGTTGAAATTCTTGACCATGAGGCTTATCTCTTCATTTGTGACAAGGTTGTCGCTTGAGGTAGCGGGAGAATCACTTGTGGCTTTGTAAGCACCGCTAGACTTGTGGTGAAGCTCTTCCTTATCTTTGAGTGTCATGTCATGAGCAACAATTCTACCAATCACTTCCGTTGGTTTGAGATCTTTGTAGTTGGTCATCATTTGGATCAATGTGCAAACAGTGTCATATCGATCATCCAAAGCTCGAAGTATCTTCTTGATGATGAATTTATCTGTCATTTCTTCGCTTCCTAAGCCGGCAATCTCATTGGTGATGAGAGCTAGCCTAGAGTACATCTCAACGACTCCTTCACCATCCTTCATCTTGAACTTATTAGCCGACCTTGAAGAACATATATCTTGGATTCTCTCACGGACTCAGTTCCTTCATGCATATCAACCAAAGTATCCCAAATCTCTTTTGCGTGTTCAAGACGACTGATTTTGTTGAATTCTTCGAGGCATAGGCAGTTGAAGAGAATGTCACATGCTTGAGCATTGAGTTGCGACATCTTCAATTCATCCGCAGTCGCTTCACGATCGGGTTCCTTTCCTTCTATAAAGAATTGACCTTGCAAGCCAACACGAACAACAGCCCAAGTGTCAGGATTATGACCACGCAAATGCATTTTCATTCTGTGCTTCCAACCAGGAAAATTTGTGCCATCAAAACACAGACCTCTACGGTGATAATTACCCTCACTAGATGCCATACTTCTCCTAGGTTGTGAAACCAATGCAATGGAGACCAAAGCTCTGATACCAGTTGTAGAATCAAAAGTAGGTCTAGAGGGGGTGATTAGACTACTTGACCAATTAAAACTATGATTTTTCCCAATTTTAATTCTTGGCAAGTTTTAGCATTCATAGCATATCAAGTACACCCTACACATGCATGTCTAAGAGTATAGCAGCGGAAAGTAACAACAAGCATGAGTAAAAGGGATAGGGTAGGAATATCAAACGCAATTGTAGACACGATGATTTTTCCTGTGGTTCCGATAGGTGGCACTATCATACATCCACGTTTATGGAGTCTTCAACCCATGGAGGGTAACGGTCGCGAGAGTCCACAAAGGGCTCCACCCATAATGGTCCACGAAGTAGCAACCTTGACTATTCCATACGGCTTCCGTCCACGAAGGACTAGCCTCACTATGGGTAGATCTTACCAAAGTAGGCGATCTCCTTGCCCTTACAAACTTCTTGGTTCACTCCACAACACGAAGTAGGAGGCTCCCAAGCGACACTTAACCAATCTAGGAGGAGCCACCCTCCAAATAGGCTCGGTAATGACGATGAACTCCTTTCTCTTGTGCTTCAAGATGACAGACTCCTCAACACACAATCACCCTCTCACAGATTTGGCTTGGTGGAAGAGATGGTATTGGTGGAAAGCAACTTGGGGAGGCTAGAAATCAAGATCCATATGGTTGGAGTGGAAGATCTGATCTCAACACAAGGGTAGGTGGTTCTCTCTTAGAAAATCTGATATTATATGTATGGAATAGTTCTGAGTGCTTCTCTCTTAAGTAAGTGGTGGTGGAGGGGTATATATAGGCATCCCAAAAATCCAACCGTTACACACAATAAGTCAGGCTCGGTGACACCGATGTGTTAATCTCGGTGGTACTGAAGTGACCAAAAGGTGGAAACTTTTGAATCTCGATGAGACCGATATAGGAATCTCAGTTGCACCGACAAGGTGACCAATGGTCAGAATTACCAAACTCGGTGACGCCGATTCAACATTCTCAGATGGATCGAAAATGTGAACTTACATAACAGAAAGTTGGCAGACCAACTCGGTGGCACCGAAAGCAGTGTCGGCTGCACCGAAAGGTTAGGGTTTGGCTGAGTATGTCTAGGGTTTGGAATCAGTGGCACCGGGATAGGAATGTTGGTTGCACCGATTTGAATGTTTGGCTATAGACTGACTTTGGTGGGAGAGCTTGTGGGTGTTTTTGGTGACTATCACTTGTGCACGTATGAGCATTTTGTTCACCAACAAAACCTTACCCCCTTTTAATAGTATTGGATTTCCTATGGACTCAAATGATTTCTCACAAATGTAAAATGTAGAGTCCTCTTGCTTGAAGCTTGGCCAACCTATTTCCTTGCATCTTGGGGTAATTCCATAATCTCCACAATCCTTTTGCCATTCCTATCATTGAAGTTTTCCTGAAATATACTTGGTGGAAACATTAGTTCAATGACTTATATGTTGTTATTAATTACCAAAACCACCAAGGGAGAAAATGTGCTTTTAGAGTGCCATGCTTTGTGTGATTTGGGTGCTAGTGTTTCCACGATTCCGAAAACTTTACGTGATGTGCTAGGTTACCATGATCTTGATGATTGCTCTCTAAATTTGCACCTTGCGGATTCCACTATTAAGAAACCTAAGGGAAGTATTAATGATGTTCTTATTGTTGCAAATAGTAATTATGTGCTCGTATGTTTCATTGTTCTTGATATAGATTAGATCCTACATGTCCTATTATTCTTGGTAGACCTTTCTTTAGAACGATTGGTGCAATTATTGACATGAAAGAAGGAAACATTAGATTCCAATTTCCATTAAGGAAAGGCATCAGACACTTTACTATAAAGAAAATAAGATTTCCTTATGAATCTATAATGATACCTACTTTTGGATTGCATACCAAAGATGACAATACCTAGATCTATTGCGTTTTGCCTAGCTAGGGGCGTTAAACAATAGTGCTTGTTGGGAGGCAACCCAATTTTATTTTTATATTCTGTTGTTGCTTATGTTTTTGGGGTTTTCCCACATTATTACTTATGTAGTAGTTGTATTTTGTTTTTTTAATTAGTGTTTGATCCAAGTAAAACCTTTGGGGTGATCTATGGTAGTTGTTGATTTGATCTTGCTGAAAAACAGAAACTTTTGCGCTCAGTCCATGAATTTTCTAATTGTTTCAGAGCGTCGAATTGATCTAAAAAAATTACACAAGATATATATATATATTTCCCAGGTTGTCCTAATTTATCAGAATTTTTGAGTTACTTAAGTATACGAAGTTTTCAGTTTACTACAGACTGTTCTGTTTTTGACAGATTATGTTTCCTTTGAGTTGTTTGCCTATTTTGATGAATATATGGATTGTATCATGTGGTATGAGCCATGTAGAAGTTAGATTACAGTAGTTATAACACCAATATAAATAAATAATGAGTTCACAACAGTACCTAAAGTGGTGATTTACTTTCTTATACTAATGGATCTCACGAGTTTTCTGTTAAGTTTTGTGTTGTGAAGTTTTCCGGTTTTGGGTAAAGATTTGATGGACTATGGAATAAGGAGTGGCAAGATCCTAAGTTTGGGTATGCCCAAGGCACCCCAAGTCATATTCAAGTGTTCCAAAGAGCCTAATCTTGGGGATGCCCCGGAAGGCATCCCCTCTTTCGTCTTCAATCCATCGGTAAATTTACTTGAGGCTATATTTTTATTCACCACATGATATGTGTTTTGCTTGGAGCGTCTTGTATGATATAAGTCTTTGCTTGTTAGTTTACCAAAGTCATACTTTCTGCACACATCTTTTGAGAGATACACACTGAATCGTGAATTTATTAGAATACTCTATGTGCTTCACTTATATCTTTTGAGTTGGGCAATTTTGCTCTATGTTCTTCACTTATATATTTTAGAGCACGGTGGTGTTTGTGTTTTATAGAAATACCTGAACTCTCGTGCCTCACTTATATTATTTTGAGAGTTTCTAAGACAGCATGGTAATTGGTCTAGGTTATGAATTTAGTCCAAATATGATAGGCATCCAAAAGGGATATAATAAAAACTTCCATATTAAGTGCATTGAGTATTTATGAGAAGTTTGATTCCTTGCATAAAGTTTTGAGATATAAAGATGGTAATGTTAAGGGACGTGTTAGGAAGTAATTGTGATTTGGTGAAAATAATTGTGTAAAGGTTTGTGATTCCCATAGCATGCATGTACGGTGAATTGTTATGTAAGGAAGTCGGAGCATGACTTGTTTATAGATTGTCGACCTTTGTGTGAGGGTCGAGGGCGCGGGATGGTTAACTCCTACCAACCTCCCCCTAGGAGCATGCGTTTAATGCTTTGCTTCAATGACTAATAGACTTTTGCAATAAGTATGTGAGTTCTTTATGACTAATGCTAAGCCCATGGATTATACACACTCTCACCCTTCCATTTTTGCTAGCCTCTCTATTACCGCGCAACTTTTGCCAGTATACCATATACCTTCCTCAAAACAGCCACCATATACTTTCCTCAAAATAACCGCCATACCTACCTATTATGGCATTTCCATAGCCATTCTAAGATATATTTCCATGCAACTTCCACCATTTCCTTTTTGACATGCACCATCACTTCCATATTGCATATAGAGTCATATTTTGTCATAGGTATTGAGTTGTAAGTAAATAAAAGTGTGATGATTATCCTTAATAGAGCATGTCCCATGTGAGGAAAGGATGATGGAAGCTATGATTCCCTCACAAGTGGGGATGAGATTCTGGACTAAATAAAAAATGAATAAAAGAGGCCTTAGATGCCAAAAAATGGAAAAAATGAGAGAAAAGAGAGAAGGAACATTGCTACTACCTTTTTTCACACTTGTGCTACAAAGTAGCACAATGATCTTCATGATAGAGAGTCTCCTATTTTGTCACTTTCATATAGCTAGTGGAATTTTTCTTCATGATGCACGTCCACTTAGTTCTTTTTTTGAGCTTTCATACACTTATAGCTCTAGTGCATCCATTGCATGGCAATCCCTACTCACTCACATTGATATCTATTAATGGGCATCTCCATAGCCCGTTGATACGCCTAGTTGGTGTGAGACTATCTTCTCCCTTTCCTTGACAACCTCCACCATACTCTATTCCACCTATAGTGCTATATACATGGCTCGCGCTCATGTATTGCGTGAGAATTGAAAAGTTCAGAAAATAAAGGCGTAAAAACCATTGCTTGACTTTTCATCAGGGTTGTGCATGATATAAATACTTTGTGTGGGGAAGATGGATCATAGCTAGACCATATGATATTGTAGGGACAACTTTCGTTTGCCATTATATTTTGAAGAGATACAATTGCTTTGCTAGTATGCTTGAAATGTTATTGTTTCTATATCAATATTAAGCTTTTTGTTTTGAGTCTTATGGATCTGAATATTCATGCCACAATAAACAATATTACATGGATAAATATGTTAGGTAGCACTCCACATCAAAAATTCTGTTTTTATCATTTACCTACTCGAGGACGAGCAAGAATTAAGGTTGGGGATGCAGATACGCCTCCAATGTATCTATAATTTTTTATGATGGCATGCTATTATATTATCTATTTTGGATGTTTTATATGCATTAATATGCTATTTATATTATTTTTGGGACTAACCTATTAATCTAGAGCCAAGTGCCAGTTTCTATTTTTTCCTTGTTTTTGAGTTTTGCAAATATGGGATATTAAACGGATTCCAAATGAAATAAAACCTTCGGAAGGAATTTTTTTGGAAGGAAACAAGTCGATCAAGCTTGGAGTGCACATCAGGGAAGGTGCCAGGGCGCCACAAGCCTGTTAGGCACGAGCCCCCTGGTCGCGCCTAGCAGGCTTGTTGCTCTATGGCAGGTCTCCTAACCCTATTATTTGGCCTATAAATACCGAAATATTCCCCCAACATCAGAAAAAGCCACGAAAATACTTTTCTGCCGTCAGAAGCCTCTGTTCCCGAGAGATCCAATCTTGGGGCCTTCTTCGGTAATCTGCCGGAGGGGGAATCTATCACGGAAGGCATCTACATCAACTCCATTGCCCCTCCGATGATGCGTGAGTAGTCCACCACAGACCTACGGGTCCATAGCTAGTAGCTAGATGGCTTCTTCACTCTCTTTGATCTTCAAAGCCATGCTCTTCAAGATCTTCATGGAGATTTATCCGATGTAATCCTATTTTGTGGTGTGTTTGTTAAGATCCAATGAATTGTGAGTTTATGTTCAGTTATCCATGAATCTTATTTGAATCTCCTCTGAATTCTTATTTGCATGATTTCATATAAGTGTAATTCTCTTCGAGTTATTTGTTTGGTTTGGCCAACTAGATTGGTAATTCTTGCAATGGGAGAAGTGCTTGGTTTTGGGTTCAATCTTGCGGTGTCCTCACCCAGTGACATTGTAGGGGTAGTGAGGCACGTATTGTATTGTTGCCATCAAGGATAACAAGATGGGGTTTTCATCATATTGCTTGAGTTTATCCCTCTATATCATGTCATCTTTCTTAATGCGTTACTCTGTTCTTCATGAACTTAATACTCTAGATGCAGGCAGGAGTCGGTCGATGTGTGGAGTAATAGTAGTAGATGCAGAATCATTTCGGTCTACTTGACACGGACGTGATGCCTATATGCATGATCATTGCCTTGGTCCTTGGATAACTACATGATTATTCACTTTTCTATCAATTTCTTGACAGTAATTTGTTTACCCACCATGATATTTGCCTTCAAGAGAGAAGCCTCTAGTGAAATCTATGGCCCTCGGGTCTACTTTCCATCATATACTTTTAGATCTATAAATAAAAAATACCAAAAGTACCTCGCTACAATTTATTTTTCTTTTACTTTCCGCAATCGTTTACATCTATCTCTTTCAGATCTAATCCTTGAAAATAACCGTGAAGGGATTAACAACCTCTTTATAGCGTTGGGTGCAAGAGTGACTTGCTTGTTCCTCCTACTGGATTGATACCTTGGTTCTCAACAACTGAGGGAAATACTTATCTACTTCGCTGCATCACCCTTTCCTCTTCAAGGGAAAACCAACGCAAGCTCAAGAGGTAGCAGGGAGCACCTCTGTGATTGTTACTTCTGGATCATCCGTGTTAGTACCTCAGATTGGGTGAAGCCGAAAGCTAGCCATCTTAAGAATATAATTGGTCGGCAACGACGGAAGTGAAAATTTAGGTTCACTAAGGACCATAGAGTTCGCAAACTTTCCCCGAACTAAATCCTCAATATCCCCCCCCCCCCCACACACACACATTGATCGGAGTTGAGGTTTCATGATCATGGTCAACATTATAGCCTGGGAAAAGGAACTTATAAATGAACTATTTTTCCCAAAAGATGTTTCTTACGTTAAATAGCAACTAGCACATATGCCCGTGCGTTGCAACAGGAATTTTTTTTACGTGTACTTAAATTTGAGAAACATTCAACTAATTAAGTAGTTTTAACTAACACACTCAATTGCCTTAAGGGCACTACCTATTATGTTTGAAGTTATAATCACATGTATTAACCTTAAATCTAGGTTGACAATTTCTAGTCAATGAACCTGCAACACGACCAAGTTAAGCATTGTCTGATTGCAACTATATATTAAGCTATATCATACTCCCACAGTCTCATTATATATCGCCTGTTTCAAGTTCACCAAAATCCGGATACAAAGCATCCAAAGTATTAGGAATTAATTTCGTCGTTTTGAGAAATGCGGAGTCAAATCTTTCCTAGTCATCTGTAACAAAAGAATGGGTGTCCATTTCTCTAGGGATAATCGGCACCCACTCTTCACCCTCTAGCAATCTCGGGAGCGGTGTATTGATATTCCATATATATAACCTGCAAGCGTATATAAATTCATGAAACTTAGTGTGAGAAAATGAGAAGCGATTATTTGAATTTATATGTAAACAAACCCTTTCGTTTGGATTTCAAGGGAACGAGGGACAAAAGCCTACCAAGAGACAACCTCGCGCGAAGATTAAATGCATCAAACTATAGCATGAAGAAGAAGTTTCCACGTAAATATTATATTTTGGCTGCCATGAGAGCTAATTGGCCACGCATATAGTTCACCATTTGGAGGAAAGAAACCCATCATATACATCGGCTGGTGCTCTGTAACATCCACTGGAGAGATTAAATCAAACATTTTTCCTGAACAACCCAAAATTAACGGATGTAGTCTTTGCACCTGACTTATCTCTACCTAATATTAATGTTTGAGTTTTTCAATTATGTCCCTATTTTTAAATCTCATGTTTACATATTTGTCCATAGTTTCATAAAATGTTCTCATATTCAATTTTGTTCCTTTTTTAAAACAAATCTTTGAGATTTACAAAAAAAAGTTCGAGTCTTCAATTACTTTCATATTTCGAAAATATTTTTTTTCAAAAGCATTTACTTTGTTGTAAAATAAAACTATGTTCAAAATTCAGAAAAAAATTAAGTCTTTCGTTGCACATAGTTCTTGTAAACTGAGCTGCAAGTTTTAGACAGGAAATGGAGGAACTAAATTGGCAAGGGACATTTTGGTTAACTTACAGGAGGTCGTGTGTTGGTCCCGGTCACACAAAATTGTTTTGCTAGCTATTTTGTCATTGCCGTCAGTTGCTTTATTAAGTTACTCCCTCCTAATGTTGTACAAAAGCCACCCGTTCCCACTGGCTAGCAACGTGGGTGTTGTGGCCGCAGGTTGCGGGTTCAAATCTGTTCAGGGCCTCTATTAATTTTTGATTTTTCAGCTGACTAAAAAGAGGATTTCAGACGAACAAAGAAAAAACATACAAAAAAGAAAAAAACGACGTACAAAAACACCTTGATGGACCAAATAATATGGAGAAACGATTTGTCCTTTAATATTAGGTAGAGATATAATATATCTCTCCACATACCTTTGTTTATAAAACTGTATGGCCGGATTGCCTTGTTGGTCGTAAATCTTTGCCCTTATAAAGGCTTTATAAAGTAGGATAAATACTCCTCGGCTACTGGCCGAGGAGGTTGAAGCCGATGGTCGGTCAACAAAGTCTTGTACAATGCAAATCACAGCACTAATGATATAAAGTACTTGGATACATAGAATCATTACACATAAATTGTGTCAAACATAACAAAGTTTGTGTCACATAAATATCGATCCTTAATTTGACCACTCGTGCCCAAGTTAAGGCTCGGGGGCTACTGCACTGCCTATTCAATGCAGCAAATTCAAAGTGCAATACAGTGTCCGAGGAGATTCGATCCTCAGGTTGGTCGGCCGCACCCGACCTGAGTCTCGGGAACTACTACACGTCGCGTTTTAAATCCTAAAGCATGCTACCAAGCAAGGAATCGATCCTCAGGCCGATTTTGCAAATCAACCCGAGTCTCAGGGGCTACTGGGATCAATGGTTTTATGTGTATCTTCAGGTGCATCTCGGGTTTTAGACCGACACGCACCTTGAGGACTACTAGCTATATATCTCGGCAGAGAATAAATTGCACCGATTGAAAATATTCACAAAAAACCAGCCTGTGGTCGGGGTGGTGCACCACCTCGGAAGCAGTCTGGCATAAAGCTCGGGCACAAGTGGCTGGCTCCATAGAGGGCATTTCCAACATTAAGCTCGGATGCAGTTCGGCGTTGGAGCTCGAAAGCAGTCTGACATAAAGCTCGAATGCAAATGGCTCGCTCCATAAAAGACTATTCCGGTAGTTAAGCTCGGATAAAGTCCTTCAAATTTCCAAAGACCGAGGTAATTTATGACACCTCGGATGTCGACCAACGTTGGACCTCGGAAACAATCCGGCGTTGGAGCTTGGGCGCAGCCCATCATTGGCGCTCAGATGTCGACCAACATTAGAGCTCGGCTGCAAAAAGACATCTCAGATGCAGTTCGGCGTTGGATGCTCGAACGCAAGACGACATCGCCTCACGGGAAACACTTCAACCATGAGATGTGGCATAAAAACTAACAAGGCATTGATAATGGCCAAAAACTTAAAGGGGCTCCTCGGATGCCCGACGTGTGAACTCTTCAGATACACCTCGGCGATCCTCAAGATCGGAGATGGGAAGATTTGTTGAACCACTTTTCAATACCGACGGCTGAAGATGAAGAACAGTTCGGAAGAACCGAGGAGCGTCCCCAACTTGAAGACCGGTTTAGGGGGCTACTGACGGTGTCCCAGACTAGGGGATACTCACCACGTCGTCTCCCAACCAGTGGGTCGGGCCAAGGACCCCCGGGGTGATTCACTAATGGGCCAATTCGGAGAGACCAAGATGCATACAAGGGAGATTCCACAAGACTTGGCACACAAGACAAGGACTCCTCTAAACCCTAGGCATACGATGCATTATATAAACCGAGGCTAGGCTAGTCAATAGACAATCTCAATATCATATTCGTTACTACAATCTCGTAGTAGATGCTTGTACTATGTACTATCCCACATATCAATACAATCAAAAGCACGACATAGGGTATTATCTCCTTGAGAGAGCCCGAACCTGGGTAAAATCCTGTGTCCATGTTACCATCACTCCAAGACGCCTAGCTTAGGACCCCTACTACGAGATATGCCGGATTTGACACCGACAACGGGCGTGAGCCTGAAATCTCAATTTCAACTCTTGGAACATCTTATATGCCCCGTGACGTTCAAAACGTCTTTGGTGCCTCAATTCTGAGCGGTAATGCATGACGCACTAAACTATCAAATAGTCATCATAACGTGTGTGTCAAATGTTCACAACATCCACAGACAACGCTAGAGGGGTGGCGCACTGAGCAGTGCATCAATGACATAAGACTTCTGTGCAGCAACGAGGAAAATCCTTAATTTACGGACCTAGTTCGCAAAATTTCTACTAGCATCTTTCAACTTACTTTTTCTCTAGGAACATATCAAAATGCAGGGGAGCTACAGCGCGAGCTAGTGATCTACAAGATAATTTGCAAAGACATTTTTACTATGTTCATGATAATGAGTTCAATTAATGATATTACTAAAGAACTCCCACTCAGATCAACATCCCTCAAGTTGTCTAAGTGTGACATGATCCAAATCCACCAACCCAAGTCCGATCATCACGTGAGATGAGGTGGTTTCAATGGTGAACATCTCCATGTTGATCATATCTACTATATGACTAATGTTTGACCTTTCGGTCTCCTGTGTTCTGAGGCCATGTTTGTACATGCTAGGCTCGTCAAGTTTAACCCGAGTGTTCCGCATGTGCAAAACTGGCTTGCACCCGTTGTATGTGAACGTAGAGTCTATCACACCCGATCATCACGTGGTGCTTCGAAACGACGAACTTTCGCAACGGTGCACACTCAGGGAGAACATAATTTTATCTTGAAATTTTAGTGAGGGATCACCTTTTAATGTTTTGGTTTTTGTTGGGAGACGTAGTAGTAAATCAAAAAAAATTCTACGACCACCAAGATCTATCTATGGAGAAACCAGCAACGAGTAAGGGAGATTGCATCTTCATACCTTTGAAGATTGCTAAGCGTAAGTGTTACAAGAACGCGGTTGGTTGAGTCATACTCGCAGCAATTCAGATCGCGGTGGATTCCGATCTTAGCGCCGAACAACGGCGCCTCCACGTTCAACACACGTGCATCCCGGTGACGTCTCCTACGCCTTGATCCAGCAGGGAGGAAGGATAGGTTGAGGGAGAGCTCTGGCAGCATGACGGCGTGGTGACGATGGAGCTGTGTGGTCTCCGGCAGGGTTTCGCCAAGCACTACAGAGAATGAGGAAGAGGAAGGGTAGGGCTGCGCCGAGAAAGAGAGAGAACTCATGTGTCTGGTAGCCCAAAAACCTTCCACTATATATAGGAGGAGGGGGAGGGAGGGCACAGCCCTAGGGTTCCCACCCTAGGAGCTACGGCCGGCCCTAGATTGCCTTCTGGCCGACGGCCAGAGAGGGAGAGGGGTGCGGCTGCCCTAGGGTGGGCCTTAGGGCCCATCTGCCCTAGGGTTTGCCCCCTCCCACCCTTAGCTGTGCCTTGGGCCCTTGTGGGGGGCGCACCAGCCCACCTAGGGGCTGGTTCCCTCCCACTTGCGGCCCATGCAGCCCTCTGGTGCTAGTGGACCCACTTGGTAGACCCCCGGAACCCTTGCGATGGTCCCGGTACATTACCAGTAATTCCCGAAACACTTCCGGTGACCAAATCCTCACTTCCTATATATGAATCTTTACCTCTGGACCATTCCGGAACTCCTCGTGACGTCCGGCATCTCATCCGGGACTCTGAACAACCTTCAGTTACCATGTACACTATTTCCCTATAACCCTGGCATCATCGAACCTTAAGTGTGTAGACCCTACGGATTCGGGAGACACGTAGACATGACCGAGACACTTCTCCGGTCAATAACCAACAGCGGGATCTGGATACCCATGTTGGCTCCCACATGCTCCACGATGATCTCATCGGATGAACCACGATGTCGGGGATTCAATCAATCCCGTATACAATTCCCTTTGTCTATCGGTATGATACTTGCCCGAGATTCGATCGTCATTATCCCTATACCTTGTTCAATCTCGTTACCGGCAAGTCTCTTTACTCGTTCCGTAACACATCATCCCATGGCTAACTCCTTAGTCACATTGAGCTCATTATGATGATGTCTTACCGAGTGGGCCCAGAGATACCTCTCCGTCACACGGAGTGACAAATCCCAGCCTCGATTCGTGCCAACCCAACAGACACTTTCGGAGATACCCGTAGTGTACCTTTATAGCCACCCAGTTACGTTGTGAAGTTTGGCACACCCAAAGTATTCCTACGATATCCGGGAGTTGCAAAATCTCATGGTCTAAGGAAACGATACTTGACATTAGAAAAGCTCTAGCAAACGAACTACATGATCTTGTGCTATGCTTAGAATTGGGTCTTGTCCATCACATCCAATGTCCATGGTCATGAAACCGTGACCATCTATTGATCAACGAGCTAGCCAACTAGAGGCTCACTAGGGACATGTTGTGGTCTATGTATTCACACATGTATTACGGTTTCCGGTTAACACAATTATAGCATGAACAATAGATAATTATCATGAACAAGGAAATATGATAATAACCATTTTATTATTGCCTCTAGGGCATATTTCCAATAGTTTTGTCATGGCAGATGTTCGGAGACTTAGGTTCAAGGCCATTGCTAAGGCAGTGGACTCAATGGGGTTGATCGGGATGAGAGACGCGAGTTTACCCAAGTTCGGCCCCTCGGGAAGAGGTAAAAGCCTACGTCCTGCTTTGTGTTGTATTGATGGAGTATCGATTACAAGGGAGAGGATTTGCTTGACCTAGCTATCGATCAATTGGTATCTGTCTAAGCCGCCCCAGGGGCTCACCTTTATATAGGAGGTTGAGGCCCTGGGGTTACAAGAGTCCAAACCGACTCATACAAGGTATTTGACCCTATCTCTAAGCCGCCTTGCCTTCTTGGGAAATACGTCTCTAGGCAGCTTACACGCCCGGGTCTCACTCCAACTGGGCCTTCTCCTCGGCCCATCTTGTACGTCGCCTTGCGTCCTGACCTTCAATCTTCAGGCCGACCTTAAGGGTTTTGACTATGAGCCGCCAGGCGTGACCCGACCCCTCCTGGGCGGATCTTTCTATGGGGTTATATCCCTAACATTATGCCCCAGATTGATTTGAATTCGTTCATGTCAATCTTCACACTCACTTGGCGGCATGTCTCGCATCCTTGTTACCTGAAAGAGAAAACTCCTAACCCACCATGGATGACATCATCCTAAGCAAAATAAGATGCATAAAAGGATTAACATCACATGCAAATCATAAGTGACATGATATGGCCATGAACTTGTTCTTTTGATCTCCATATCCAAATCATCGACATGATCTCCATCGTCACCGGCATGAAGCCATGATCTCCATCATCATGATCTCCATAATTGTGTTGCTATCGGGATTGTCGCGCCAACCATGCTTCTACTACTATTGCTACCATTTAGCGATAAAGTAAAGCATTACATAGCGCTTAATGATTGACACACAGGTCATACAATAATTAAAGAGTTGTCAGTTGCCGTACTCATCAACATGCAAGTCATGATAACTATTACAAAAACATGATCATCTCATACATCAACATATATCAAATCACGTCTTGACCATATCACATCACAAGATGCCCTACAAAAACAAGTTAGACGTCCTCTACTTTATTGTTGCGAGTTTTACGTGGATGCTATCGGCAACTAGTAAGAACCGTTCTTACCTACGCAAAGCCACAACGGTGATAATCAAGTTGCCTTTTAACCTTCTACAAGGACTTCCTTTGTCGAATCCAATTCAACTAAAGTGGGAGAGACAGACACCCGCTAGACATCTTTATGCAACAAGTTGCATGTCAGTCAATGAAACCGGTCTCTCGTACGTGGACAAGTAAGGTTGGTCCGAGCCGCTTCATCCCACAATACTGTCGAATCAAGATAAGACTAAGGAGGTAAGCAATCTGAACATCAACGCCCACAAAAGTTATCTACGCATAGAGCTAGCTCATGATGCCACTGTTGGGGAATGTTGCATGGGAAACAAAAAAATCCTACGAACACCCAGGATCTATCTATGGAGATCAACAACTACGAGAGAGAGAGAGAGTGGATCTACATACCCTTGTAGTTCTCTAAGCTGGAAGTGTTAAGAAATGCGGTTGATGTAGTCAAACGTCTTCGCATTCCAAATCGCACATCCCGTGATCCAATCACTATCTGTCCCGATCTAGCATTGAATGGACGTCACCTCCGTGTTCACCATACGTACAGCTTGATGACGTCTCTGTCTTCTTGATCCAGCAAGATGGGGCGGAGGGGTAGATGAGTTCTCCGACAGCACGACAGCGTGGCAGTGATGGTGGTGGTGCTATCCCGGCAGGGCTATGCCTAGCGCTACCGAAATCGTGAACGGAGGAGAAAACGATCTAGGGAGACAGAGGGGCGCCAAGGGCTTCGTGTGTGCTCTTGGGGCGCCCCTCCCCTCTATATATAGTTGGAGGGGCGTGGAGATCATCCCCTCCAAGCCCTAGGGTGCAGCCAAGTGGGAGCAGTTTGACTCATAGTCCAATTCCCTCCCTTTCCAAAACCAGGTGGACTTTCCACCTCTCCCAAGCCACATGGGCCTTGAGGGACTTGTGTGCCTGGACCAATAAGGCCAGGGCACCTCCCCTCAGCCCATGCAAATCCTTGGGACGTGGTGGAACCCTTGACGGACTTCCGGACTCCTCCGTAAGTTTCCGGAACCTTCTAGAAGCTCCCCGATACAATATCGGGAAAACGAGATAATTTTCCGGTAGCCAAAATATGACTTCCCATATACAAATCTTTACCTTCGGAGATCCTCGTGATGTGCGGGATCTAATTCGGGACTCTGAACAACCTTCGGTCACGAACATACATAACTCAACAATACCAAATCGTCACTGAACGTTAAGTGTGCAGACCCCGCGGGTTCGAGAACTATGTAGACATGACCAAGACAACTCTATGGTCAATAACCAATAGCGGGACCTGGATGCCCATATTGGTTCCTACATATTCTACAAAGATCTTTATCGGTCGAACCATGATGTTAAGGATTCAGACAACCCCGTATGCACTTCCCTTTGTCCATCGGTATGTTACTTTCCCAAGATTCGATCGTCGGTATCTCCATACCTAGTTCAATCTCATTGCTGGAAAGTCTCTTTACTTGTTCCGTAATACAAGATCCTGTGACTAACTCCTAGTCACATTGTTTGCAGGCTTCTAGTGATGTTGTATTACCGAGTGGGCCCAGAGATACCTCTCCATCATATAGAGTGACAAATCCCAGTCTAGATCCACGCCAACCCAACAGACACCTTCGGAGATACCTGTAGAGCACCTTTAAAGTCACCTAGTTACATTGTGACGTTTGATACACACAAGGCATTCCTCCAGTGTCAGGGAAGTGTGTGATCTCATGGTAGTAGGAATAGATACTTGACATAGATAAAGTAGTTGCAATAAACCGACATGATCAATTGCTATGCTTACGGTTGGGTCTTGTCCATCACATCATTCTCCTAATGATGTGATCCCATTATCAAATGACAACTCATCTCTATGGTCAGGAAACCTTGACCATGTTTGATCAACGAGCTAGTCTAGTAGAGGCTCACTAGGGACATGGGGTTGTCTATGTATCCACACGTGTATCTGAGTTTCCGATCAATACAATTCTAGCATGGATAATAGACGTTTGTCATGAACAAGGAAATATGATAATAACCTATTTATTATTGCCTCTAGGGCATATTTCCAACACGAACAACCTTTGGTCACCAACATAATAACTCGACTATACTTATATCGTCACCAAACATTAAGTGTGTAGACCCCGCGGGTTCGAGAACTATGCAGACATGACCGAGACACCTCTACGACCAATAACCAATAGCAGGACCTGGATGCCCATATTGGTTCCTGCATATTCTACGATGATCTTTATCGGTCGAACCTCGATGTCAAGGATTCGGTCAATCCCGTACGTTGTTCTCTTTGTCCATCGGTATGTTACTTGCCCGAGATTCGATCGTCGGTATCTCCATACCTAGTTCAATCTCGTTATCGGCAAGTCTCTTTACTCGTTCCATAATACAAGATCCCATGGCTAACTCTTTAGCCACTTTGCTTGCAAGCTCATTATGATGTTGTATTACCAAGTGGGCCCTGAGATACCTCTTCATCACACGGAGTAACAAATCCCAGTCTTGATCCATGCTAACTCAACAGACACCCTCAGAGATACCTATAGGGTAACTTTATAGTCACCCAATTATGTTGCGACGTATGACACACACAAGGTACTCCTCTGGTGTCAGTGAGTTGCATGATCCCATGGTCATAGGAACAGTTACTTGACATGCAGAAAACAATAGCAATAAACTGACATGATCATATGCTACGCTCATAGTTTGGGTCTTGTCCGTCACATCATTCTCCTAATGTTGTGATCCCATTATCAAATGACATCTCATGTCTATGGCCAGGAAACCTCGACCATCTTCGATCAACGAGCTAGTCTATTAGAGGCACACTAGGGACACATTGTTGTCTATGTACCCACACATGTATTTGAGTTTCCAATCAATACAATTATAGCATGGATGACAAACGATTATCATGAACAAGGAAATATAATAATAACTATTTTATTGCCTCTAGGGCATATTTCCAACAAAACTATGGAACTTGAAGATACCGTGCAAGGTTAAAGTATTTGCCTGTTGCCTAGCACAGACTTCGTTGCCCACTCAAGATGTATGCAAGAACATGAATATGATGGACACATCGGCATGCTCTATATGTAGCAATACATGGGACTCATGGTGGCACTCTCTATTCGAGTGTAATATGGCATGTGTTGTTTGGGCCCTAACAGATTATGAGCTAACTTAGGTACTCATCTCAAACCAGACCAATGATCCAAAGCTCTAGATGTTTTGGATACTTGATGCACTTCTGCCGGATGTAATCCCGCGGGTCCTCGTCACTATGTGGTATATATGATGGGCGAGAAGGTGAGCAATTCATGATCAACAGTACCAAAGCCCTATGAGCACCTCGTGTTTCATCACAAAATTTCTTGAAGAGCTTGAACTTGTAGCAGCATTTACCAAATATCCAGTGAGGGACTCACATGTCATCTCCACAAACCTAAATGCAACTCCGAGGGACATGCATGTCTCTACACCTACATCTCCAAGGGAAAGTTGGCTTCCACCGGCTGATTGTGATGTGAAAATAAACGTTGATGGTGGGAGCGGAACTCGAGGATCGGTTGCAACTATTTTGTCGGGATAAAAATGGAAAGTTGCTTGGTGCCTCGGTATTGGTTTTTGAAGGAATTGTCAATCCAGCATCACTTGAAGCCCATGCATGCAACTGTTAAGATTTATTACATAAATGTATCAGGGAATCTCCTCCTCTCACAAACCGTCGGGTGGGTCTCCTCTGCAAACGATGCCTCTCCCACTCATTCGGAACCGACGCCTCTCTAAACCGTCGTGTCTCTACGGATCGTATAAATTGCGTCCTGTAACCATCGACTGGATTACTCAATCATTGTTGATTCAAAACACGTTGTCAGCACGTAGACAACTAGCAAGAGCGAACAGCAAGAGGAGAAGAGAGGGAGTACCTTGCCATCGGTGAGATGTCACCCCTCACTTCCTTCTTCCTCTGCCTAATCGGCAAGGACAACCGCAGGGACCACCTCCTTGCCCATTGTCATTGTGCCATCGCTGGACGCGGCCTGGGTGTCGTTGGACGTGGCCTCGGAACATTGGACGTGGCCAGAGTGCCACTGCACATGGTCGGGGTGCCACTGGACGCGACCAGCATGCCGCTAGTGGCGCCGCCCGGGGCGGTTACCGCGCCTCTGGACATGCCGCAGGTGGCCAGCGCGCCACAAAGGACGCCCCCAGGGCGCTCCTCTTGGCCTTGGCGCCGCCGCGCATGCCCCCGTCGACCTTGACCCGTGGCTGCTCGCCTGCTTTGTCGCGCTGATGTTGCACGCGGATGCTGCCGCTGCGCCCACCCATGGAAACCCGCCTCTGCCCCCTCCTCCGCCAGCGCACTGGCTGCCTCCGCGCCCGCCGCCGCCCGCCGCCGAGGACGCCGACCTGAGTCGCTGCCCGCCTGGCTACTCACCCATGCCAATGCGCACTGAGGTGACCGTGGAGGAGGCACTCGCCTTCGTCTCTGTGCCGACTGGCGCCTCCAGCGTCATCCGCTTCAGGATCAGGATCGAATCCAACGGACTCGCCCCGCCACAGATGGAGACAGCCGTGGTCTCTAGAAGCCGTGCCGAATGGAGCTACGGCCGCCTCTTCGAGCGGGACGTCGCCGCCATCGACCGCCGGCCTAGCTGTCGTGCCGGCTCGTGGGCTCCGGCAAGCCTCGGCCTCGGTTTTGGCCTCGATGATGCCCACCAGGACCTTGTTGTCGTCTCCTCTTCTTCTGACGAGGAGGGATCCTCCATGATGCGTTGGTGATCACCGGAGTAGCAAGGGAGGCGACAATCCTCGCTATGTCCGTCGGTGGGTTTTCCCCTGGCCTCGAGTGCAGGTGGTGGGGAGGCAGTAGTGTGGGTCGGGAGCGGATCTTATCCGTAACCACCCCCACTCCTCGCCTCTCTTATGCGATGCGGGGCTGGCATGGATCGGCCAAAGGTTGTGTAGGCCCAGGCCCATGCGCTTGGTGTTGCCTCCAGCCACCTCCTGTGGATTTTTCTCTCTCTGTTTTTTATTAGTCTAGTAATATTATTGTATAAAGTGTAGTTTAAGACTATGTTTAGTACTACTATTTACATTTAGTCCAGTTCTAGATTTACTCTAGTTTAGGATTTGTGTAATTATTGGTGTGTTTATATTATGCAATGCTTGATAATATAAATAAAGTACCGAATTTCATTCAGGAAGAATGACATGTTCCATGTGTTTACCACATCTCACTTTTATTGAACATGTTTTTGTGATTGAGATCATCTTCTCTCGCATATCAAACTTGCAATTTTTTTAATATTTCTCCCTCATCTTATTTGGAATCACAAGGTAATGAGTTGTGATCTACTGCACATTTGTAGACTATCCTCTCTTACTGTGAGGTCTACGCTTTGTCAGTCTTGACAAGCGATTACCTTCAACGTGTATTCCTTATATCTAAATTGTAGCAGACACAAGGTAATGGCCATGCAGCCTATTACTGTGAGATCTAAGTGATCTTGAATGTGTTATGTTCACACTATTAAGGTTGAGAATTCTTCAAGTTTTCACTTGAGTATCAAATTTTTGTGTTCTTATTACAACCATGATGGTTTTTAATTTACCGCCCGTAAATTAATTATCTATGGTTCCCCATGTAGGCAAAGATGACTGCCAAACAGTTTGAGGAGCTTGCCCTCAATGGACACAACTACCCTACATGGGCTATGGACATCAAGATCAATCTTGCGTCCTGTGGGATAGCGCGTGCAATACAACCCCCGGAGACTCCTCTCCCGGCTGGGCCACGTCGCTGACAGAACAGTAAAATTATGTTGCTTTATTCATCATAAGGCATCATATTCATCCAGATCTCAGGTCTGAGTATTTACAGGAGGAATCTCCTATTACTCTATTTCTGGCCCTCAAAACGAGGTATGAATAGCAGAAGGCAGTACTCCTACCAGAGCACTCCATGATTGGACTCATCTCTGCCTTCAGGATTTCAAATCCATTGGTGAGTATAATCATGTTGTTCATAAGATATGTTCCAAACTACCTTTTTGCGAGAAGGAACCTACTGAGGGGGAGAAGATAGAGAAAACTTTGTCTACTATGCTCCCTTCAGACAAGATCCTCCAACAGCAATACCGTGCTCGTACCTACACTGTCTATTCCGAGTTTATTCACATGTTACTTCAGGCTGAAAAGCATGATGATCTACTCGCTAAGAATGGCTCTCAGCGCCCAGTTAGGGCACAACCATTACCTGAAGTTCATTTGAATGTCGCAAATAGACAGAAGTTTAATGGTACCTTTCGAGGTAACATTCCAATTCTGAGCACAAGCACAAGTGCAATGGGAACAGAAAATTCAGAAACATGGGCAAGGGAAAAGGCACTGCAAAGCCAAGGTTTGATAAATCTAAGCTTTGCAACAAGTGTGGATGCTACACGCATTCTACTGAAAAGTGCTCAATGCCCAAGCATTTGGTCATGCTGTACCAGCAATCTCAGGCACGCAAAGCACCTCAAGGGAAAAAGGTTTGAAGCCAATTTCAACCTTCATCTGCATGGTGCAAATGGAGTTGGTACTTCTCACGATGTTCCTCCTGGACCGAGCAATGCCATGATTCCTTATCCACTTGAGGACCCTGCTGAAACGGATGCCATGTTGCTTGAGTACACCTCAAACGATGTGTTTGGCGACTTTGACTAGTCCCTCGACCTCCTTAGTGATCTACTTAATTATGTCCATTTGTGATGATTGTAATAAGAACATAAGTTTGTTGTTGACTTTATCTTAATTATGTCCCACGATCTCGTCACGATCTGTCCCGCGATCCGATCACGAACGTCCCGTGGCCTTCATCACGATCCTTCCGATCTAGTACCGAACGGACGGCACCTCCGCGTTCAGCACACGTGCAGCTTGATGACGATCTCCACCGTCTTGATCCAGCAAGAGAAGGTGGAGAGGAGAGAGAGTTCACCAGCAGCGTGACGGTGCTCCGGTGATGGTGGTGGAGCAATTCCGGCAGGGCTTCACCTAAGCACTGCGGAACTACGACCTAGAGGAGAAACTATGCACCGGTGGAACGGGTAGCACGTGGCCGGAAATTCTGTCCAAAAACCACCCAATCCACTAGTATATATAGGAGGAGAGGATAGGAGAGCCAGCCAAGGCCTTTGGGTCGGCCGAAATAGGAGGTGGGAAGCAATCCTACTTCACCTCCAATCCTAGTTGGAGTAGGATTGCCTCCTATTGGCTGATTTTACACTTTTTGCTTTAGGACTTTCTCTCCTGCGCCATGGGCCTTTGTGGCTGTTTTACCAGCCCACTAAGGGCTGGTTAATACTCTCCCACAGCCCATGGACCTCTTGGGGTCGAAGTACCCCTCCCGGAGGTCTACCGGTACACTACCGGCACTCCCGGTACACTACCGGCATTCCCGGTACACTACCGATGAGCCCGAAACTTTTCCGGAAACCAAACTGGGACTTCCTATATATGAATCTTTACCTCTGGACCATTCCGGAGCTCCTCGTGACGTCCGGGATCTCATCCGGGACTCCGAACAAACTTCGGTCACCACCATACATAACTCTACACTACCGAAACATCACCGAACCTTAAGTGTGCAGACCCTGCGGGTTCGAGAACTATGTAGACATGACCGAGACACCTCTACGGTCAATAACCAATGGCGGGACCTGGACGTCCACATTGGTTCCTACATATTCTACAAAGATCTTTATCGGTCGAACCTCTATGTCAAGGATTCAGTTAATCCCGTATAACGTTCCCTTTGTTCTTCGGTATGTTACTTGCCCGAGATTCGATCGTCGGTATCTCCATACCTAGTTCAACCTCGTTACCGGCAAGTCTCTTTACTCGTTCCGTAATACAAGATCCCGTAACTAACAATTAGTCACATTGCTTGCAAGGCTTATTGTGATGTTGCATTACCGAGTGGGCCCCGAGATACCTCTCCGTTACACGGAGTAACAAATCCCAGTCTCGATCCATGCCAACTCAACAGACACCATCGGAGATACCTGTAGAGCACCTTTATAGTCACCCAGTTACGTTGTGACGTTTGATACACACAAGGCACTCATATTTGTGAGTTGCATGATCTCATGGTCATAGGAACATATACATTGACATGCAGAAAACAGTAGCAATAAACTGACACGATCATATGCTACGTTTGTAGTTTGGGTCTTGTCCATCACATCATTCTCCCAATGATGTGATCCCATTATCAAATGACATCTCATGTCCATGGCTAGGAAACCTTAACCATCCTTTGATCAACGAGCTAGTTCACTAGAGGCATACTAGGGACATTGTGTTGTCTATTTACCCACACATGCAATGTGTTTCCATTCAATACAATTATAGCATGGATAATAAACGATTATCATGAACAAGGAAATATAATAATAAACACTTTATTTATTGCCTCTAGGGCATATTTCCAACAGTCTCCCACTTGCACTAGAGTCAATAATCTAGTTCACATCACTATGTGATTTACATGGTAATGAATCGAACACCCATACAGTTCTGGTGTTGATCATGTTTAGCCCTTGGAAGAGGTTTAGTCAACGGGTCTGCAACATTCAGATCCGTGTGCACTTTGCAAATATTTATGTCCTTCTCCTCGATGTAGAACCGGATGGAGTTGAAGCATCGCTTTATGTGTCTGGTCCTCTTGTGAAACCTTGGTTCCTTGGCTAGAGCAATGGCACCAGTGTTGTCACAGAATAGGTTTATTGGATTCAGTGCACTTCGCACTACTCCAAGATCTGTCATGAACTGCTTCATCCAGACACCTTCCTTCGCTGCCTCCGAGGCTACGATGAACTCTGCTTTGCACGTAGAATCAGCTACCACGCTTTGCTTGGAACTGCACCAGCTTACCGCTCCCCCGTTAAGAATAAATACGTATCCGGTTTGCGATTTAGAATCGTCCGGATCAGTGTCAAAGCTTGGATCGACGTAACCCTTTACGACGAGCTCTTCATAACCTCCATAAACGAGAAACATGTCCTTAGTCCTGTTAAGGTACTTAAGGATATTCTTGACCGCTTGCCAGTGCTCCATTCCAGGATCACTTTGAAACCTTCCGGCCATACTTATGGCAAGGCTGACATCAGGTCTTGTGCACAGCATTGCATACATGATAGAGCCTATGGCTGAAGCATAGGGGATGATGCTCATCTTTTCTTTATCTTCTACAGTCACTGGGCATTGAGTCTTACTCAACTTCACACCTTGTAACACAGGCAAGAACCCCTTCTTGGACTGCTCCATTTTGAACTTCTTCAAAACTTTATCAAGGTATGTGCTCTGTGAAAGTGCTATTAAGCGTCTCGACCTATCTCTATAGATCTTAATGCCTAATATGAAAGCAGCTTCTCCTAGGTCCTTCATTGAAAAACTCTTATTCAAATATTCCTTCACGCTTTCCAGCATTTCTATATCGTTTCCAATCAGCAATATGTCATCCACATATAACACTAGAAACGCTACAGAGCTCCCACTCACTTTCTTGTAAATACAAGCTTCTCCATAAACTTGTATAAACCCAAACGCTTTGATCACCTCATCAAAACGCTTATTCCAACTCCGAGATGCTTGCACCAGTCCATAAATGGATCGCTGGAGTTTGCAAACTTTGTCAGCATTCTCTGGATCGACAAAACCTTCGGGTTGCGTCATATACAACTCTTCCTCAAGGAAACCGTTGAGGAACGCCGTTTTGACATCCATCTGCCAAATTTCATAGTCAAAATAAGCAGCTATTGCCAACATGATTTTGACAGACTTAAGCATCGCTACGGATGAGAAAGTCTCATCGTAGTCAACTCCTTGAACTTGTGAAAAACCCTTTGCCACAAGTCGAGCTTTATAGATGGTGACATTACCGTCTGCGTCCATCTTCTTCTTAAAAATCCATTTGTTCTGAATGGCCTTTCGCCCTTCAGGTAGTACTTCCAAAGTCCATACTTTGTTTTCATACATGGATCCCATCTCGGATTTCATGGCCTCTAACCATTTCTCGGAATCCGGGCCCATCACCGCTCCTTCATAGCTCGTAGGTTCATTGTTGTCCAACAACATGACCTCTAAGACAGGATTGCCGTACCACTCAGGAGTAGCACGCGTTCTTGTCGACCTACGAGGTCCATTAGTAACTTGATCCGAAGCTTCATGATCATCATCATTAACTTCTTCTTCAACCGTCGTAGGCTCCACAGAAACATCTTTCTGCGCTGCGCTACTTTCTGGTAGAAGCAAAGGTTCAACAACCTCATCAAGCTCTATTTTCCTCCCACTCAATTCTTTCGAGAGAAACTCTTTCTCAAGAAATGTTCCGTTCTTAGCGACAAACACTTTGCCCTCGGATCTGAGATAGAAGGTATACCCGACTGTCTCTTTTGGGTATCCTATGAAGACGCATTTCTTCGCTTTGGGTTCCAGTTTTTCAGGCTGAAGCTTTTTGACATAAGCATCACATCCCCAAACTTTAAGAAACGACGGCTTCGGCTTTTTGCCAAACCACAGTTCATATGGCGTCGTGGCAAATCGGCAAGAGACATCATAGAATGCACCATATCTAATAAGGTCCGATTACGACGTTCAGACACATTATTATGCTGTGGTGTTCCGGGCGGTGTCAACTGTGAAACAATTCCACATTGTCTTATGTGACTGCCAAACTCATAACTCAGATATTCACCTCCTCGATCAGATCGCAGAAATTTAATCTTCTTGTTACGATGATTCTCAACTTCACTCTGAAATTGCTTGAACTTTTCAAACGTTTCAGACTTGTGTTTCATCAAGTAAATATATCCATATCTACTCAAGTCATCAGTGAAGGTGAGAAAGTAACGATAACCACCACGCGCTTCGACTTCATTGGACCGCACACATCTGTATGTATGATTTCCAACAAGTCACTTGCCCGTTCCATTGTTCCAGAGAACGGCGTTTTAGTCATCTTGCCCATGAGGCATGGTTCACATGTGTCAAGTGATTCAAAATCAAGTGACTCCAAAAGTCCATCAGCATGGAGCTTCCTCATGCATTTTACACCAATATGACCTAAACGGCAGTGCCACAAGAAAGTGGTACGATCATTATCAACTCTACATCTTTTGGCATCAATGTTATGAACATGTGTCTCATCACTATCAAGATTCAATATGAATAAACCCCTAACATTGGGTGCATGACCATAAAAGATATTACTCATATAAATAGAACAACCTTTATTCTCTAATTTAAATGAGTAACCGTCTCGCAATAAACAAGATCCAGATATAATGTTCATGCTTAACGCAGGCACTAAATAACAATTATTCAGGTTCATCACTAATCCCGATGGTAATCGAAGAGAGAGCGTGCCGACGGCGATCACATCAACCTTGGAACCATTTCCCACGCGCATCGTCACTTCGTCCTTTGCCAGTCTTCGTTTATTCCGTAGTTCCTACTTTGAGTTGCAAATGTGAGAAACCGAACCGGTATCAAATACCCAGGCACTACTATGAGAACTAGTAAGGTACACATCAATAACATGTATATCATATATACGTTGTTTGTCGTTGGCCGCCTTCTTGCCAGCCAGGTACTTGGGGCAGTTTCGCTTCTAGTGACCAGTTCCTTTGCAATGAAAGCACTCAGTTTCTGGCTTAGGTCCATGCTTAGGCTTCTTTGTAGGAGTAGCAACTCCTCTGCCATCCTTCTTGGTTTTACCCTTCTTGCCTTTGCCTTTGCCGTTTTTCTTGAAACTAGTGGTTTTATTGACCATCAACACTTGATGTTCTTTCTGGATTTCAGACTCAGCGACTTTCAGCATCGCAAACAGCTCAGCGACTGACTTGTTCATCCCATGCATGTTATAGTTCATCACAAAGCTCTTGTAACTAGGTGGCAGCGATTGAAGAACTCTATCAGTGATCGCATCTGGCGGAAGGGTAATTCCCAACTCCGCTAGACGGTTTGAGTACCCAGACATTCTAAGTATGTGCTCACTAATAGACCCGTTCTCCTCCATCTTGCAAGCATAGAATTTATCGGAGGTCTCATACCTCTCGATCCGGGCATTCTTCTGAAAGATAAACTTCAACTCCTGGAACATCTCATATGCTCCATGACGTTCAAAACGTCTTTGAAGTCCCGGTTCTAAGCCATACAATATTGCACACTGAACTATTGAGTAGTCTCCAGCACGAGCCTCCCAAGCGTTCTTAACGTCTTCGGAGGTCATGTCTTCTGGCTGGTCACCAAGCGGTGCATCAAGGACATATGACTTCTGGGAAGCCGTGAGGATAATCCTCAGATTACGGGCCCAGTCAACAAAGTTACTTCCATCATCTTTCAATTTATCTTTCTCTAGGAACGCATTAAAATTCAGGGGTGCTACTGCATGAGCCATTGATCTACAACATAAATATGCAAAGGTTACTTAGACTATTGTTCAAGATAATGAGTTTAGTTAATCAAATTACTAAAGCTCCCACTCAAATTAACATCCCTCAGGTCATCTGAGTGTCACATGATCCAAATTCACCAACTCAAGTCCGATCATCACGTGAGTTAAGGTGGCTTCAATGGTGACCATCATTATGTTGATCATATCTACTATATGACTCATGTTCGACCTTTCGGTCTCTTGTGTTCCGAGGCCATGTCTGTACATGCTAGGCTCGTCAAGTTTAACCCGAGTGTTCTGTGCGTGCAAATCTGGCTTGGACCCGTTGTATGTGAACGTAGAATCTATCACACCCGATCATCACGTGGTGTCTCGACACGACGAACTTTCGCAACGGTGCACACTCGGGGAGAACACATTTTTTCTTGAAATTTAAGTGAGGGATCACCTTATAATGCTACCGTCGTACTAAGCAAAACAAGGTGCATAAAAGGATTAACATCTCATGCAATTCATAAGTGACATGATATGGCCATGAACTTGTGTTTAAGATCTCCATCTTCAAAACATCGGCATGATCTCCATCGTCACCGGCACGACACCATGATCTCCATCATCTTGATCTCCATCAACGTTTCGCCATCGGGGTTGTCACGCCCTGTAAGCTTCTACTACTATTGCTACCGTAGCGATAAAGTAAAGCATTACATAGTGCTTAATGATTGACACGCAGGTCATACAATAATTAAAGACAACCCTATGGCTCCTGCCGGTTGCCGTACTCATCGACATGCAAGTCGTGAAATTCTATACATCACATGATCATCTCATACATCACATATATCTCATCATGTAATTGGCCATATCATATCACAACATACCCTGCAAAAACAAGTTAGACGTCCTCTAGTTGTTGTTGCAAGTTTTACGTGGCTGCTACGGGTATCTAGCAAGAACGATTCTCACCTACGCAAAGCCGCAACGGTGATACGTAGTTTGCTTTTCAACCTTCTCAAGGACCACCTTTGTCGGATCCGATCCAACTAAAGTAAGAGAAATTTTCACCCGCAAGCCATCTAAGCAACAAGTTGCGTCTAGGGAACTGGTCTCTCGTAAGCGTACGAGTAATGTTGGTCCGGGCCGCTTCATCTCACAATCCCGTTGAAACAAAATCCGACCAAGGGAGGAAGCAATCTAAGCATCAACGCCCACAAACCTTTTGTGTTCTACTCGAGATCTCATCGAACCATCAACCTAGCTCATGATGCCACTGTTGGGGAACGTCGCATGGGAAACAAAAAAATTCCTACGCACACGCAAACCTATCCATGGTGATGAGCATCTACGAGAGGGAGAGTGGATCTACATACCCTTGTAGATCGCTAAGCGGGAAGCGTTAAGAAACGCGGTTGGTGTAGTAGAACTTCTTCGCGATCCAAATCGCCGAGCGTCCCGTGATCTAATCACGAACCGTCCCGCGATCTCGTCACGATTCGTCCCGCGATCCGATCACGAACGTCCCGTGGCCTTGATCACGATCCTTCCGATCTAGTACCGAACGGACGGCACCTCCGCGTTCAGCACACGTGCAGCTTGATGACGATCTCCACCGTATTGATCCAGCAAGAGAAGGTGGAGAGGAGAGAGAGTTCACCAGCAGCGTGACGGTGATCCGGTGATGGTGGTGGAGCAATTCCGGCAGGGCTTCACCTAAGCACTGCGGAACTACGATCTAGAGGAGAAACTATGCACCGGTGGAACGGGTAGCACGTGGCCGGAAATTCTGTCCAAAAACCACCCAATCCACTAGTATATATAGGAGGAGAGGAGAGGAGAGGCATCCAAGGCCTTTGGGTCAGCCGAAATAGGAGGTGGGAAGCAATCCTACTTCACCTCCAATCCTAGTTGGAGTAGGATTGCCTCCTATTGGCTGATTTTCCACTTTTTGCTTTAGGACTTTCTCTCCTGCACCATAAGCCTTTGTGGCTGTTTTCCCAGCCCACTAAGGGCTGGTTAATACTCTCCCACAGCCCATGGACCTCTTGGGGTCGAAGTACCCCTCCCGGAGGTCTACCGGTACACTACCGGCACTCCCGGTACACTACCGATGAGCCCGAAACTTTTCCGGAAACCAAACTGGGACTTCCTATATATGAATCTTTACCTCTGGACCATTCCGGAGCTCCTCGTGACGTCCGAGATCTCATCCGGGACTCCGAACAAACTTCGGTCACCACCATACATAACTCTACACTACCGAAACGTCACCGAACCTTAAGTGTGCAGACCCTGCGGGTTCGAGAACTATGTAGACATGACCGAGACACCTCTACGGTCAATAACCAATGGCGGGACCTGGACGTCCACATTGGTTCCTACATATTCTACGAAGATCTTTATCGGTCGAACCTCTATGTCAAGGATTCAGTTAATCCCGTATAACGTTCCCTTTGTTCTTCGGTATGTTACTTGCCCGAGATTCGATCGTCGGTATCTCCATACCTAGTTCAACCTCGTTACCGGCAAGTCTCTTTACTCGTTCCGTAATACAAGATCCCGTAACTAACAATTAGTCACATTGCTTGCAAGGCTTATTGTGATGTTGCATTACCGAGTGGGCCCCGAGATACCTCTTCGTTACACGGAGTAACAAATCCCAGTCTTGATCCATGCCAACTCAATAGACACCATCGGAGATACCTGTAGAGCACCTTTATAGTCACCCAGTTACGTTGTGACGTTTGATACACACAAGGCACTCCTCCGATATCCGTGAGTTGCATGATCTCATGGTCATAGGAACATATACATTGACATGCAGAAAACAGTAGCAATAAACTGACACGATCATATGCTACGTTTGTAGTTTGGGTCTTGTCCATCACATCATTCTCCCAATGATGTGATCCCATTATAAAATGACATCTCATGTCCATGGCTAGGAAACCTTAACCATCCTTTGATCAACGAGCTAGTTCACTAGAGGCATACTAGGGACATTGTGTTGTCTATTTACCCACACATGCAATGTGTTTCCATTCAACACAATTATAGCATGGATAATAAACGATTATCATGAACAAGGAAATATAATAATAAACACTTTATTTATTGCCTCTAGGGCATATTTCCAACAATGAAGATGCACTCCCCTTTTGCTCGTTGTTGGTTTCTCCGTAGATAGATCTTGGTGACACGTAGGAAATTTTTTGATTTACTACTACGTTCCCCCCAACAATGGTATCAGAGGCAGGTCTATGCGTAGAATCTATGCACGAGTAGAACACAAAGTTGTTGTGGACGTCGATCTTGTTAATTTGCTTACCACTACTAGTCTTATCTTGATTCGGCGGTATTGTGGGATGAAGCAGCCCGGACCAACTTTACACATACGCTTACGTGAGACCGGTTCCACCGCCTGACATGCACTTGTTGCATAAGGTGGCTAGCGGGTGTTTGTCTCTCCCACCTTAGTCGGATTGGATTCGATGAAAAGGGTCCTTATGAAGGGTAAATAGCAATTGGCATGTCACGTTGTGGTTTTGGCGTAGGTAAGAAACGTTCTTGCTAGAAACCTATAGCAGCCACATAAAAACTTGCAACTACAAATTAGAGGACGTCTAACTTGTTTTTGCAGCATATGCCTTGTGATGTGATATGGCCAAAGGATGTGATGTGATGCATTGTGATGTATGAGATTGATCATGTTCTTGTAATAGGATTCACGACTTGCATGTTGATGAGTATGACAACAGGCAGGAGCCATAGGAGTTATCTTATTTTATTGTATGGCCTGCGTGTCAATCATAAACTCCATGTAATTACTTTACTTTATTGCTAATCGTTAGCCATAGTAGTATAAGTAATAGTTGGCGAGACAACTTCATGACGACACGATGATGGAGATCATGATGATGGAGATCATGGTGTCATGCCGGTGACAGTGATGATCATGGTGCCCCGAAGATGGAGATCAAAGGAGCAAGATGATATTGGCCATATCATGTCACTATATTGATTGCATGTGATGTTTATCATGTTTACATCTTATTTGCTTAGAACGACGGTAGTAAATAAGATGATCCCTCAATGAAATTTCAAGAAATGTGTTCACCCTAACTGTGCACCGTTGCTAAGGATTGTTGTTCCGAAGCACCACGTGATGATCGGGTGTGATAGGTTCTAACGTTCACATACAACGGGTGTAAGCCAAATTTACACACGCGGTACACTTAGGTTGACTTGACGAGCCTAGCATGTACAGACATGGCCTCGGAACACGGAAGGCCGAAAGGTCAAACATGAGTCGTATAGAAGATACAATCAACATGGAGATGTTCACCATGGATGACTAGTCCGTCTCATGTGATGATCGGACACGGGCTAGTTGACATGGATCATGTATCACTTAGATGACTAGAGGGATGTATATCTAAGTGGGAGTTCATTAAAAAAATTTATTATGTGAACTTGATTATCATGAACTTAGTATAAAAGTGTCTTTGCAAATTATGTTGTAGATAGGCTATAGCTCCCCTAACTTGTTGATACGTTCCTGGAGAAAAGTAAGTTGAAAGATGATGGTAGCAATAATGCGGACTAGGTCCGTGATCTGAGGATTGTCCTCATTGATGCACAAAAAGCTTGTGTCCTTGATGCACCGCTCAGTGCACCACTCCCTCAAGCGTTGTTTGTAGATGTTGTGAACATCTGACATGCACTTTATGATGCCTACTTGATAGTTCAGTGCGTCATGCATTACGGCTTGGAATTGAGGCTCCAAAACGTTTTGAACGTCACGGAACATATGAGATGTTCTAAGAGCTGAGATTGGGATCTCATGTTCATGCCTGTGTTGAGAGGTATGAGACCTCCAACAAGATTCTTTGCCGGCAGGATAAAAGAGAATGGCTCAATTGGTGAGCATGTGCTCAGATTGTCTAGGTGCTACAATCACTTGAATCGAGTGGGAGTTAATCTTCTAGATAAGATAGTGATTAATACAGTTCTCCAAGTCACTGCCACCAAGCTACTAGAGCTTCGTGATGAACTATAAAATGCCAGGGATGGAGATAATGATCCCTGAGCTATTCGCATTGTTTGACACCGCAAAGGTAGAAATCAAGAAGGAGCATCAAGTGTTGATGGTTAAGTGAAAACCACTAGTTTCAAGAAGGGAAAGGGCAAGAAGGGGAAAACTTCAGGAATGACAAGCTAGTTGCCGCTCTGGTGAAGAAACCCAAGGTTGAGCCCAAACCCGAGACTATGTGCTTCTATTATGAGGAGAATGGTCGCTGAAGCGGAACAACCCTAGATACTTGGTAGATAAGAAGGCTGGCAATGTCGACAGAAGTATATTTGATATACGTGTTATTGATGTGTACCTTGCTAGTACTCCTAATAGCACTTGGGGATAAGATACCAGTTCAGTTGCTAAATGTTAGCAACTCTAAATAAAAGCTACGGAATGAATGGAGGCTAGCTAAGTGAAAGGTGACGATGTGTGTTGGAAGTGTTTCCAAGGTTGATGTGATCACCATCGCACGCTTTATCTACCTTAGGGATTAGTAATGAACCTAAATAAATGTTATTTGGTGTTTGCGTTGAGCATAAACATGATTGGATCGTGTTTAGTGCAATATGATTATTCATTTAAGTTAGAGAATAATGGTTATTCTGTTTACATGAATAATGCCTTCAATGGTCATGCACCCAATGGGAATGGTTTATTAAATCTTGATCGTAGTAATACATATGCTCATAACGTTGGTACCAAAGATACAAAGTTAATAATGATAGTACCACATTCTTCTGGCACTACCACAAACGTCATATTGGCGTAAAGCGCATGAAGAAACTCCATGCTGATGGATCTTTGGACTCATTCGATTTTGAATCGGTTGAGACATGCGGACCATACCTCTTGGGCAAGATGACTAATTCCCCGTCTTCCGCTATGATGGAGCGGGTTGGTGGCTTATTGGAATTGATACATGTTGATGTATGTGGTCCAATGAGTGTTGAAACACGTAGTGGATATCATTATTTTCTTTACCTTCACTGATGATTTGAGTGAATATGAGGATATTTACTTAATGAAACACGAGTCTGAAATGTTTGAAAGGTTCAAGGAGTTTCAGAGTGAAGTTAAAGATCATCGTGATAAGAAGATAAAATGTCTACAATATGATCGTGGAGGTGAATATATGAGTTACGAGTTTGGTATGCAATTTTAGACAATATGGAAATTGTTTCACAGCTCACGCCTCCTGGAATACCATAGTGTGATGGTGTGTCCGAACGTCGTAGTCGTTCTCGATTGGATATAGTGAGTACTATGATGTCTCTTATCGTTTTGCCACTATTGTTATGGGGTTATGCATTAAAGACAAATCCATTCACTTTAATAGGGCATCATCTAAGTCTGTTGAGATGACACCGTGTGAATTATGGTTTGACAGAAGCCTAAGTTGTCATTTCTTAATGTTTAGGGCTGCGACGCTTATGTGAAAAGTGTTTTCACCTAGTGAGCTCGAACCCAAAGCAAACGAATGCATCTTAATAGAATACCCTAAGGAGACATTGGGTATACCTTCTATCTCATATCCAAGCGCAAAAGTGTTTATGGCTAAGAACGGGTCCTTTCTCGAGAAAGAGTTTCTCTCGAAGGAATTGAGTGGGAGGAAGATAGAACTTGATGAGGTTGTTGAACCTTTGTTTCAACCAGAGAGTAGCGCATCATAGAAAGATGTTTCTATGGAGCCTATGTTAGTTGGAGAGGAAGTAAATGATGATGATCATGAAGCTTCAGATCAAGTTACTATTGAACCTCGTAGGTCGACAAGGACACGTACTGCTCTTGAGTAGTACGTCAACCCTGTCTAAGAGGTCATGTTGTTGGACAACGATGAACCTACGAACTATGGAGAAGCGATGGTGGGCCCGTATTCCAACAAATGTCTAGGAGTTATGAAATCCGAGAAAGGATCCATGTATGGAAACCAAGTATGGACTTTGGTAGACTTTCCCGTTGAATGGCAGGTCGTTGAGTACAAATGGACCTTTGAGATGAACACAGGCACTGATGGTGAAATGTCACCATTTATAAATCTTGACTTGTCGCAAAGAAGTTTCCGCCAAGTTCAAGGAGTTGACTGCGATGAGATTTTCTAATCCGTAGCGATGCTAAAAGTCTGTTGAAATTATGTTAGCAGTTGCTGCATTTTTCGATTATGAAATCTGGCAGATGGATGCCAAAACAAGGCTTCCTTAATGTTTTCCGTGAGGAAGAGTTATATGTGATACAACCAGAAGGTTTTGTCAATCCTAAGGATGCTAAAAGGTATGCAAACTCCAGCGATCCTTCTATGGACTGGAGCAAGCATCTCGGAGTTGGAATATGAGCTTTGATGAAGTGATCAAAGTTTTTGAGTTTATACAAAGTTTATGATAAACTCGTATTTACAAGATAGTGAGTGGGAGCACTATAGAATTTCTGATAAGAATATGTAGTTGACATATTATTGATCGGAAATGATGTATAGTTTCTGGAAAGCATAAATGGTTGTTTGGAAAAAGATTTTCAAAGGAAGACCTGGATAAAGCTACCTAATTGTTGGGCATCAAGATTTATGGAGATAGATCAAAATGTTTGATAATAATTTCAATGAGTACATACCTTGACAAGATATTGAAGAAGTTCAATATGGATCAGTCCAAGAAAGGGTTATTGCCTGTATTAGAAGGTGTGAGATTGATCACAGCTCAATGCCCGACCACGGCAAAAAATAGAGAAAAGATGAGTGTCATCCCCTATGCTTCATCCATAGGCTCTATATAGTATGCCATGCTGTGTACCGCACCTGTGTGTGTGCCTTGCCATGAGTTTGTCAAGGGGTACAAGAGAGATCCAGGAGTGGATCACTAGACAGCGGTCGAAAATATCCTTAGCAACTAGAGGACTAAGGAAATATTTCTCGATTATGGAGGTGATAAAGAGTTCGTCGTAAAGGGTTATGTCGATGCAAGCTTTAACACCAATCCGGGTGACTCTTAGTAGAAATCCCAATACGTATAGTGGAGTTGGCATTTGGAATAGCTCCAAGTGGAGCATGGGAGCAGTATCTACAATAGGACATAGAAGTTTGCAAGGTATACACGGATCTGAATGTCGTAGACCCGTTGACTAAAACCTCTTTCACGAGCAAAACATGATCAAACCCCAGAACTAATTGGGTGTTAAGCACATGATGATATGATCACATGGTGATGTAAGTGTTAATCACATGGTGATGTGAGCTAGATTATTGACTCTAGTGCAAGTGGGAGACTATTGGAAATATGCCCTAGAGGCAATAATAAAATGGTTATTATTGTATTTCCTTGTTCATGATAGTTGTCTATTGTTCATGCTATAATTGTGTTAACCGGAAACCGTAATGCATTTGTGAATACATTGACCACAACATGTCCCTAGTGAGCTTCTAGTTGGCTAGCTCGTTGATTAATAGATGGTCACGGTTTCATGACCATGGACATTGGATGTCATTGATAACGGGATCACGTCATTAGGAGAATGATGTGATGGACAAGACCCAATCCTAAGCATAGCACAAGATCGTGTAGTTCGTCTGCTAAAGATTTTCTAATGTCAAGTATCATTTCCTTAGACCATGAGATTGTGCAACGCCCGGATACCGTAGGAATGCTTTGGGTGTGCCCAACGTCACAACGTAACTAGGTGGCTATAAAGGTGCACTACGGGTATCTCCTAAAGTGTTTGTTGGGTTGGCACGAATCAAGACTGGGATTTGTCACTCCGTGTGACGAAGAGGTATTTCTGGGCCCACTCGGTAAGAAATCATCATAATGAGCTCAATGTGACTAAGGAGTTAGCCATGGGATGATGTGTTACGGAACGAGTAAAGAGACTTGCCGGTAACAAGATTGAACAAGGTATTGGGATACCGACGATCGAATCTCGGGAAAGTATCATACCGGTAGACAAAGGGAATTGTATAAGGGATTGATTGAATCCCCGACATCGTGGTTCATCCGATGAGATCATCGTGGAGAATGTGGGAGCCAACATGGGTATCCAGATACCTCTGCTGGTTATTGACCGGAGAGGTGTCTCGGTCATGTCTACATGCCTCCCGAACCCATAGGGTCTACACACTTAAGGTTCGATGACGCTAGGGTTATAGGGAAATAGTGTACGTGGTTACCGAAGGTTGTTCGGAGTCCCGGATGAGATCCCGGACGTCATGAGGAGCTCCGGAATGGTCCGGAGGTAAAGATTCATATATAGGAAGTGAGGTTTTGGTCACCAGAAGTTTTTCGGGAATTACCGGTAACGTACCGGGACCACCGGAAGGGTTCCGGGGGTCCTCCAAGTGGGGCCACCAGCCCCAAAGGGCTGCATGGGCCGCAAAGTGGGAGGGAACCAGCCCCTAGGTGGGCTGGTGCGCCCCCCGCCCCTCCCCCCCCCCCACACACACACAAGGGCCCAAGGCGCAACTGAGGTGGGAGGGGGGCAAACCCTAGTGCAGATGGGCCCTAAGGCCCACCCTAGGGCAGCCGTACCACTCTCCCTCTGTGGCCGCCAGCCAGATTGGATCTGGAGGCTACCGCACCACCCTAGGGTGGGAACCCTAGGGCGCAGCCCTCCCTCCTCCTCCTCCTATATATAGTGGAGGGTTTCAGGGCTGCGAGACACACGAGTTCTCTCTCTCTCGGCGTAGCCCTACCCCTCTTCTTCCTCGTTCTCCGCGGTGCTTGGTGAAGCCCTGCCAGAGACCACGCAGCTCCACCATCACAACACCGTCGTGTTGCCGGAGCCCTCCCTCAACCTCTCCTTCCTCCTTCCTAGATCAAGGCATAGGAGACGTCACCGGGCTGCACGTGTGTTGAACGTGGAGGCGCTGTTGTTCGGCGCTAAGATCGGAATCTACCGCGATCTGAATCGTCGTGTGTACAACTCCATCAACCGCGTTCTTGTAACGCTTCAGCTTAGCGATCTTCAAAGGTATGAAGATGCACTCCCCTTTTTCTTGTTGCTCGTTTCTCCATATATAGATCTTGGTGACACGTAGGAATTTTTTTGATTTACTACTACATTCCCCAACAGAGATTTCAAGTACCACAAAGAATGGCCAAAAATTGATTGGAATGCTCATGCCATGTCATCCTGTGATCCACGTTCGGAAGATCATTAATTTGCAACATCTTGCAAATAATCTGCCAGATTCATTTACTGATCTGAAAGGTGTTACAAAATCCTTAAATCCGGCTAGAAACGTGCCAGAAAGAGTGGAGGTACCAATAAAAACCACTCAACTCCCTGTTCCTAAAAAGAGGGGGAGTAGTATGGCCTCTGACCTAGAGGTAGCTTCTAGCAAGGAGCAAAGGAAATCGAGGAGAAAATCCTTGGAGTCAGTAAATGCAGGTCAACTCAACGTTGACAAACACCTGATGGGTAGTATACATCCAGTGGAAGGGCAACCTCCACAAGCCAGCTCCGGTGTGCACAAACTGGCTGGAACATCGGAACACCCACACTCAATCATATTGGAAAATCACGAAGAGTCTCTAGGGGTGCAGGAAATTTTAATCAACTATGTTGATTCTAGAGAATCATTTGACCATAAGACTACGACTGTCGACATGTATTTTGCTGAAAAGATTGCATATACCCTTCTCACTAATCATGATCCAAGGTCTATTGTTGAGTGCCAAAGGCGCTTCGACTGGCCTAAATGGAAGGATGCAATCCAAGCAGAAATTGCCTCGCTTAACAAAAGGTAGGTATTCACTGAAGCAATACCTACACCTCCCAATGTTTTCCCTGTGGGATTCAAATGGTTTTTCCACCAACAATGGAATGAGAACAATGAGGTGGTGAGATATAAAGTGAGGCTCGTAGCACAAGGTTTCACGCAAAAACCTGGCATTGATTTCAATGAGACATACTCTCCAGTAATGAGTGGAACCACTTTCCAATATCTTATATCTTTGGCAGTGCAAAATCGTCTATCCATGCAGTTGATGGACGTCGTGACCGCATATCTTTACGGGTCACTAGATTTAACACATATATAAATGTTCCTGACAGAATCCCTGTCCCGAATAATAGTGCAAAACACAACATGTATTATGTAAAGCTGAATAAGTCATTGTATGGCTTAAGATAGTCGGGACGGATGTGGTACACCCGATTCAGTGAGATCCTTCTTCAAAAAGGTTACTCCAATAGCATTGATTGCCCATGTTTTTTATCAATAAATCCTCTATAGGATTTTGCATCATTTTTGTGTACGTCGATGATCTCAACATCATTGGCAACACACCAGACATTGATGAAGCACACAATCATCTAAAGATGGAATTTGAGATGAAGGATTTGGGTAAAACCAAATTTTGCTTAGGTATTCAACTTGAGCACCTTCCCTCAGGAATCATGGTACACCAAGCTTCCTATATCTAGAAAATATTGGAGAAATTCAATATGGACAAATCCTATCCATCTAAAACTCTTATTGTGGTTCGATCTCTAGACGTAGAGAAAGATCCGTTTAGACCGAGGGATGATGGAGAAGAGGTGTTGGGACCTGAAGTTCCATACCTCGGTGTTGTTGGAGCGCTTATGTATTTTGCAAATTGCACAAGACATGGTATTGCATTTGCAGTGAATCTACTTGCCAGACATAGCGCAGCTCCCACCAAACGTCATTGGTCTGGAGTGAAGAATATCTTTAGATATCTCCAATGCACAAAGGATCTTGGCCTATTTTTCCAGTTCGAGAGAAATCAAGACTCTGGTATGATTGGATATGCAAATGCCAACTATTTGTTTGATCCCCATAATGCCAGATCTCAGACCGGCTTTGTGTTCCTACATGGTGGTACTACTATATCATCGAGTCTTCAAAACAGACTCTGGTGGCAACATCTACCAATCATTCTGAAATAATTTCATTATTTGAATCATCATGTGAATGTGTATGGCTTCTTAGAATGATAAACCACACACAACAGTCATGTGAATTAGTTCGATAGAGTCACCCACCATTATCTATGAGGATAATGCGGCCCATGTTGCACAGATGCAAACAGGATACATCAAGATTAATATCACTAAGAATATTTCTCCTAAATGGTTTTCCCCCACAATCTTCATAAAAGCGTGGACATAAGCATTCTACAAGTCAAATCATGCGACAACCTTTCTGATTTACTTACCAAGTCTACCAAGTTCTACATTCTAGAAATATGTTCATGGAATTGGTATGCGACGACTTAGGGACTTGCAGGTGTCAGGGGGAGTCTCTTCTTGAGATATCGTTCTTTAAGACTGTTAGTGCATCTAGTGCCCCTTAGTGATTTTGGTGTATTGAAGACTTATAGGTTAAGGCACTAATGTGTTTGTGAATATACATAGGCTCTATAAGTCGATGAGGAGTTTGATATATTCGAAGGTTATCGACCCCTAAAAATGAATGTCTTCAAGTGAAGACTTTGCTGAAGACTTTGGTGAAGACTTTGTGCAGACTTTGAAAATGAAGAAGTTGGTGTGACCTTGAAGATATGAATGAGGAATATGAAGTGTGAAGACTTTTGTTTTCGTAGTTTCATTTCCTTTATTTGAGTCATAGGAAACACCATACTGTTAAAGGGGGCCGAGGTAATACTAAGGAAAATTTCCAACTAATGCTCAACTCCAAAATCCTCAACTCATACAATTCTTCGAGTGAAGCCTTTGGAAATCTCTTACGGTTCAGACAAGTTTTTCAGTGACAGAGACGAAGGTCTTCTGGTCTCTGAGGAAATTGATCTGATTGAGGAATTAGGATTTCGCCAGTGCGAATTGCCTACAAGTGAGGATCATGATAAGCTGAGGACTTTCATAGTTCGAAATTCCGACCGTTGCTGTGCTTAGCGCCAGCTGTCCCCAATCGTTCTTATCCACATAACGGTCATATCATTGGGGGCATTTATGTCTTATCATGTCATGTTGCACCCTGGCTATAAATAGCCGACCCCACAACCACTAGCTGGTTGGCTGCTCCGAGAGAGAACTAACAATTGTCATTTGAGAGCAACCCATCCTCTGAGGACTTTGAGAGAAAATCATCAGTGAGGAAAAATCCACAACCAAACCATAAAACCCATAGTGATTAAGCATCACTGAAGAAATTCCTGTGTGGAACTGACGCTTGTTACCTTTGAGGACTGTGCATCCTCCAGACGGTTAGGCGTCATGGTCTAGTGCTCCTGCAGTCAATTGGGGACCACAAAGTGACCTTGGTCTAGAGCATCCAGCAGTAAATTGTGGATCGCCGGGTGACTAGTTTGTGAGGGTTTTGGAAGTCTACCCTAAAGACTTACCACGAGTGTTGGGCGAGGACTGTGTGACCTTAGCTCAAGGAGAATACCGTAAGGACTGTGTGTCCTGGGACTGTGTGTCCTCTGGTTTAAATACCAGTCCGCTCCAAACCAGACATACGACTGTCACAGCAGTTGGAACTGGGTCATCAAACCATTGTCTCCATCAAGCTACCTGGTTCTATTTCCTCAACCTCCTTATTCCTCATAAACCTGTTGATGAAATTGATTGTTACTGTTTGAAGAATTTGACTGAAGACTTTCGCAAATTCCTCACCTCAAATTCTTCAAGTTGCCTTGTTCATCACTGCTTATCCTTATCACGCTACTCACTGTTCGTGCATGTTTCATTTCATCATGATGACTAAGCTGATACTATGCTCCTCGTGCACCTGAGTACTTATTCCGCTACTAGTTATTCATCACATTTCAAATTCCTCAATTGATGAATTTGTAAAAATCACCTATTCACCCCCCTCTAGCCGATATAACGCACTTTCAATTGGTATCAGAGCGGGTACTCCCTCGCTCTGTGTGATTTTGGTTTAACCACCTGGAGTTCTAGTTATGTCGACTGCAGGTATGATCAAGGTTTCCACGGGATGTCCTACTTTCGATGGGACAGACTAACCCTACTGGAAGAACAAGATGCGTATGCACCTTGAAGCTATTGACAACGATCTCTGGTATGTTGTGGAAAATGGTGTGCCCTCTGTCGCTCCCACTGTTACTGCTGCTGATGTGAAGAGATTCAAGCAACTCGATTCTCAAGCGAAGAATATCATTTGTGGTCATCTGAGCAAAGGTCAGTATGGCAGAGTGAGTGCTTTGGAATCTTCTAAGCTTATCCGGGATAGGCTGTCCAAAGTCAACGAAGGTGTTTCCACTCAACGTGACTCTCGTGTTGATGTTCTTCGCAATCTCTTCAACCACTTCAAGAGACTTGACAATGAAAATGTTCAGCAAACATTTGATCGCCTCACTGATATATCCAATGAACTTCAAGCACTAGGTGCCACTGATATCATGGACCATGAAGTGGTGAAGAAACTGCTACGATCTCTCGATTCCTCATTTGATACTCTCGTTTTGATGATTCAAGAACGTGGAGATTATAAAGCTCTTGATCCTGCTGATATTCTTGAGAGACTCAATACTCATGAATTCCAACAAGCTGAAAAGAGAGACCTCTATGGGCCAAGCTATGGAAGATCTCGTGTTGTGAAGGCAAAAGCAATTTCCTCATCTGAAGAAGAAGATTCTGACAGCGGCCTTGGTGATCCTGAAGAACTAAGTTAGGAACTAGCTATGCTTGTGAGGACATTCCAGCAAGAAGAGGTGGATTTGGAAAGTCATCAAAAAGTGGCTTGAGGAAATCAGATTCCTCAGAAGATTACAAAAGAAGAACATGTCATCGTTGCAAGAAGCCTGGCCATTTTATCTCTGATTGTCCTCTCTGGGAAAAGACTCAAAGAAGAAGAAGAAATACAAGGATGACAGTTCTGATGACTCAAAGAAAAAGAAGAAATCTTTTAAATCTTCATATGCAATGTCCTCATCTTCAAAGTCCTCAAAGCACAAGAAGAATGGTTCCAGAAAGGCTCGAGCATTCATCGGCAAAGAAATGGACTCTGAGGAAGAATCTGAAGAATATGAAGAAGAGGAAGAATCTGAGGAGGCATTAGAATCTGGTGTCGCTAGCCTTGCTCTCGCTACTGCGTTCGTCAGCAAGTCCATCGTCAACAATGAAGAATATGACCACTCCAACGACTCTGACTTCAGCAATGATGATTATGCTCCCACTTATTGCTTTATGGCAAAAGGCTCAAAGGTACACAAACATCATTCCTCATCTAAATCAAGTGAAGGTGAGTCTGATGAATATGTGAAACCTAGATATGCTAAAATTGTTAAAATTGCCACTAAGCAACAAAGTGCACTTGAAAAGCTTCAGAAAATGCTAGACAAAAGCGATGATCTGTTAAACCGTGAAGTGGATCGGACTCAAACTCTGTTTGTTGATCTTAAAAGTCTTCAAACAAAGTATGGTAACCTTCAGAGTCATCATAACGACCTCTTAGCCGATCATGAGAAGCTTTCATATGAATTTCTTCAAAGAAAGCAAGATCTTGAAAAGCTGAGGGTGTCAAATGAGGATCTCCAAAGGGAAAACGATTCCTTACTGGCTCAACAGATCAATACCGCTCAGGAAGAATTTGTTCCACCTTGTTTGAAATGCATCGAACGTGAAACTCCTAATTCTTCACCTGAATGTTCAAATGCTTCTATTGCTGCAATTTCTTCAACTATTCCCGTGGTCTTAAATTCCTCATATGAGGATACCACTAGTATCACTGATGACAATGCAGGGTTGAAGGAATTGTATGTGACAGGAATATACAAAAGTCTCAAAGGGCATCAAACCCTTTGTGATGTCCTCAAGAAGCAGATTCTGAACAGGAACCCTAGGAAAGAGGGTATTGCCTTTGTGAGGAAACTCAACGCTGATGGATCCTACTGGACACCTGTGCAGTACCCCAAAACCTCATGGGTTGCTGCAAAAGGATCTCCTGTGGATCCATCCACTTTATCTGGCTTTACTTGTGAAACTTCATATTCCTCTGTTGAGTCACTTGGTTCCAATTACAGATTCTTCAAAAATTAGTCAAGTGAAGTATTTGCTAGATATGTTGGAACTAACTGCAGGAACGGTTCTCCTATGAAGAAAATATGGGTTCCCAAGAGCTACCTACAAAATCTTCAAGTGAATGTCCTCACGACACCACTCATGAAGAATCGGAACCCCAGATCAAATTCCTCATATGGACCAAAGTCCTCACTTGGACAAATTCCTCAAACCGTCAAAATCATCATTCTCGTGCTAATGCCTCTGTTTCGCAGGGAAAACCTAAGAGTTATGAATATATGCATTATTCTTCAAACCATTATGTTCATAAGTCCTTGAAAAATTTCTCTGCTTATTCATTTGAATACTCTAACCCTCGCCCTGTGAAACGAAGCGCACTTGCTTCAATGCCTCCCTTCTCACATGGTGCTTGCAGAATGATGAATTCTTTGCCACCCCTCTAGATGTGGGTGGCGAAGAAAACAAACTGACATCTTATGCAGGGTCAGGTCTCTAGATGAACTTGAACATCTGATGAATTTGCTGGAGACCTGAGGAAATGCTTGAAAGGACGCAAGTTAACCATGATGAAATGAATTCTTCATTTCTCACGTCCTCACTCTACTTGCTTACTATCTTGTGTGATGAGATTCTATCTGATGTAATTGATATCATATTCTTCACTCTGAAGCATATGAGTTCGTAAGTTGTACTAATTCATCTGCAGGATGATACTCTAAAAGCTACTCAGTGGGTTCTCGATAGTGGATGCACAAACCACATGACGGGTGACAAGAATCTACTGATGAATTTGCCACTCACTCCATATCCTCTGAAGCATATCACCTACGCAGACAAAGGAAAAACAAGGTATTGGGACTTGGTAAGGTTGCTATCTCAAAGGACCGAACCATGGACAAGGTGATGCTTGTTGATGTTGGGAGACGTAGTAGTAAATCAAAAAAATTCCTACGATCACCAAGATCTATCCATGGAGAAACCAGCAACGAGAGGGGAGAGATTGCATCTTCATACCTTCAAAGATCGCTAAGCGGAAGCGTTACAGGAACGAGGTTGATGGAGTCATACTTGCAGCGATTCAGATCGCGGTGGATTTCGATCTTAGCGCCGAACAACGGAGCCTCCGCATTCAACACACGTGCAGCCCGGTGATGTCTCCTACGCCTTGATCCAACAAGGAGGAAGGAGAGGTCGAGGGAGAGCTCTGGCAGCACGACGGCGTGGTGATGGTGGAGCTACGTGAACTCCGGCAGGGCTTCGCCAAGCGCTACGGAGAACGAGGAAGAGGAAGGGTAGGACTGCACCGAGAGAGAAAGAAGTCGTGTCTCAAAACATCCCAAACCCTTGCATATATATAGGAGGAGGGAGAGGGAGGGCTGCCTTGGCCCCTCCTCCAAAGAGGAGAGGTTCGGCCGACCCTAGGGAGGAGTCCACCTCCCACAAGGGAGGTGGATCTCTTCCTTTTGAATCCTTTTCAGCCCTACCTCTTATCTCCAGCCACATGGGCCTTTCTAGAAGGTCTTTGCCAGACCAATAAGGGTTGGCACACTTCCTCTAAGGGCCCACGAAATCCTTTGGTCGTCACATCCCTCCTGGGGGTCCTTCGGCACCCTCCCGGCACTCCCGGTACACTACCGATAAGCCCGAAAACTTTCCGGTGACCAAAACTGGACTTCCTATATATCAATATTTACCTCCGGAACATTCTGGAGCCCCTTGTGACGTCCGGGATCTCATTCGGGACTCCGAACAACTTTCGGTAATCACGTATACCATTTCCCTATAACCCTAGCGTCATCGAACCTTAAGTGTGTAGACCCTACGGGTTCGGGAGACACGTGGACATGACCGAGACACTTCTCCGGCCAATAACCAATAGCGGGATCTGGATACCCATGTTGGCTCCCACATGCTCCACGATGATCTCATCAGATGAACCATGATGTCGGGGATTCAATCAATCTCGTATACAATTCCCTTTGTCTATCGGTATGATACTTGCCCGAGATTCGATCGTCGGTATCTCTATACCTTGTTCAATCTCGTTACCGTCAAGTCTCTTTACTCGTTCCGTAATACATCATCCCGTGACTAACTCCTTGGTCACATTGAGCTCATTATGATGATGTCTTACCGAGTGGGCCCAGAGATACCTCTCCGTCACACGGAGTGACAAATCCCAGTCTTGATTTCTGCCAACCCAACAGACACTTTGGGAGATACCCGTAGTGCACCTTTATAGCCAGCCAGTTGCGTTGTGACGTTTGGCACACCCAAAGCATTCCTACGGTATCCGGGAGTTGCACAATCTCATGGTCTAAGGAAACGATACTTGACATTGAAAAGCTTTAGCAAACGAACTACACGATCTAGTGCTATGCTTAGGATTGGGTCTTGTCCATCACATCATTCTCCTAATGATGTGATCCCGTTATCAATGACATCCAATGTCCATGGTCATGAAACCGTGACCATCTATTGATCAACGAGCTAGTCAACTAGAGTCTCACTAGGGACATGTTGTGGTCTATGTATTCACACATGTATTATGGTTTCGTGTTAACACAATTATAGCATGAACAATAGACAATTATCATGAACAAGGAAATACAATAATAACCATTTTATTATTGCCTCTAGGGCATATTTCCAATAGTTGAATCCCTCGGGTTCAACCTTATGTCTGTCTCAATGCTTTGTGATCTTGATATGGTTGTCATATTTGGAAAATATCGTTGTATTGTCATCATGGAATCTGACAATTCCAAAGTATTTGAAGGCTTTAGGAGAGGAGACTTGTATATTGTTGATTTCTCTACAGGTCCTCAACCTGCCACTTGCTTACTTGCAAAAGCTTCAGAAGGCTGGCTGTGGCATCGACGACTTGGACATGCTGGTATGAGGAATCTACACACACTCGTGAAGAAAAACCACGTCATTGGCATCAAGGGTGTCAAATTCCTCAAAGAACACCTTTGTGGTGCATGTGAATCTGGGAAGATGACTAGATCCAAGCATCTCTCGAAGACAATCATGACCACTACGCGACCTTTTGAATTGCTTCATATGGATCTCTTTGGTCCCACTCACTACTCCGTACTAACAAATTCTTCAAGTTTGTATGGATTTGTCATTATTGATGATTACTCTCGTTACACATGGGTGCATATCATTCTGTACAAAAATGAAGTACAGGATGTCTTCAGACGATTTGCTTCAAGGGCCTCCACTAACTTTGGCGTCAAGATCAAGCATATCAGGAGTGATAATGGGACTAAATTCAAGAACACTAACCTTGATGAATATCTTGATGAACTTGGTATTACTCATAAATTATCTGCTCCTTACACTCCTCAGCAGAATGGCATCATGGAGCACAAGAACAGGACTCTTGTTGAGATGGCTCGAACCATGCTTGACGAATACAAAACCCCTCGTCGCTTCTGGCCTGAAGCAATTGATACTGCATGCCACATCATCAATAGGGATATCTTCACAAATTCCTAAAGAAGACTTCATATGAGCTCATGACAAGCAAGAAACCCAATGTAAGTTATCTCAAAGTCTTCGGTGCAAAATGCTGGATCAGAGATCCTCACCATAGTTCTAAGTTTGCATCGAAAGCACATGAAGGTTTTATGCTTGGTTATGGAAATGACTCACACACCTACAAAGTCTTCAACACCTACCATCACAAGGTGGTTGAAACTGTAGACGTGCGGTTCGATGAAACTAATGGCTCGCAAAGAGAGCACATGCCTTCTGTGTTAGATGAACAATCTCCTGAGGAATCCATCAAGCTGAAGGAAACTGAAGATGTCATACCCACTGAGGAAATCATTCCAACAAATGAAGACTCTCATGCTGATATACCTGAAGAAAATGATGCTGATGAAACTTCTCAGCCTCGTCAACCTACTCATCCAAGAGTAGCAAATGAAGTGCAGATTGACAAAATCATCGATGACATCAATGCACCAGGTCCTCTCACACGCTCAAAAGCTTCACATCTAACTAACTTTTGTGGGCACTTTGCCTTTGTCTCTATCTTAGAGCCCACCAAAGTTGATGAAGCATTCAAGGAGCCCGAGTGGATTCAAGCTATGCAAGGGGAATTGCATCAGTTCAAGCTCAACAACGTGTGGGACCTTGTCAAGCGGCCAGATCCTCGCAAGTATAACATCATAGGTACCAAGTGGATCTACCGCAACAAGCAAGATGAAAATGGTCTTGTGGTGAGGAATAAGGCTCGACTTGTAGCTCAAGGCTATACACAGGTTGAGGGAATTGACTTTGATGAAACTTTTGCACCTATTGCTAGACTTGAAGCTATTCGCATATTACTAGCTTACACTAACCATCGTAATATCATCTTATATCAAATGGATGTGAAAAGTGCATTCCTCAATGGTAAGCTTGAGGAAGAAGTATATGTTGCTCAACCCCCAGGTTTTGAAGATCCTAAGCATCCTGACAAAGTCTTCAGACTAAACAAGGCCCTCTATGGCCTCAAGCAGGCCCCTCGGGAGTGTTACGACACCCTGAAGGAATTCCTCATGAAGAAAGGCTTCAAACCCGGTTCACTCGACCCTACTCTTTTCACGAAATCCTATGACAATGAACTGTTCATATGCCAAATATATATTGATGATATTATCTTTGGATGTACTGACAAACGTTACAGTGATGAATTTGCCTATATGATGAGTGAAGAATATCAAATGTCTATGATGGGAGAGTTGAAATTCTTCTTAGGTCTTCAAATTTGTCAGCAAGACAATGGCATCTTCATCTCACAAGAGAAATACCTCAAAGATGTTCTGAGGAAATTCGACATGCAAGATTGCAAAGGCGTCAAAACTCCAATGCCTTCAAAAGGCCATCTCTGCACTAATGAAAATGGTAAAGATTTCGATCAGAAGGTATGCCGCTCCATGATTGGCTCCTTATTGTACCTATGTGCATCTAGGCCTGATATAATGCTAAGTGTCTACATGTGTGCTTGATTCCAAGCAACACCGAAGGAATCACACCATAAGGCTGTGAAACATATTCTTCGATACTTAGCTCACACACCAACACTTGGATTGTGGTATCCCAAGGGCTCAAATCTTCACCTCATCAGATACTCTGATGCTGACTATGCTGGAGATCGTGTGGATCGCAAGTCAACCGACGATCCTTAGTCTATTGGTCCTCGAAGAAGTAGAACTACGTTTCACTCTCTACTGCAGAAGCTGAGTACATTGTTGCTGGCTCGTATTGTGCTCAGTTACTATGGATGAAGCAAACCCTCAAGGACCACGGCATCAAGCTGAAGAATGTGCCTCTTTACTGCGTCAACGAGAGTGCCCTCAAGATTGCGTACAACCCTGTTCAGCACTCCAAGACCAAGCACATCTAGATTCGTCATCACTTTCTTTGAGATCATGTACTCAAGGGCGACATATCCATCAATCACATTCCTACTAAAGAACAACTGGCCGATATCTTCACAAAGCCCTTGGATGAAAAGAGGTTTTGCAAGTTGCGGTGTGAGCTAAATATCTTAGAATCTTCGAATGTTCTTTGATGAAGAACACACATCCTAACACGTATGCAAAATTGATGACTTAGATGTGCAACACACGAAGAAATGGTTTTTCTTCAATCAATGAAGAATAAATCTCTAAGTGTGAAGAAATTAACGAAGAATTTGATTCTTAGAACTCTACGACAATTGTAAGCGGTGTCTGAAATCATCATTCTTATATGGTGGGTTACGCCACCAACCAAAAGTTGAGGTTCTTCAAAATTGAGCACTGTTGCAAATTCTTCAAATTATCAAATTCCTCAAATTTGCAAATTCCTCAAGTTTTCAAATTCATCAACTTTTCAAATTCTTCAAAACTTTTGAGACTCATATTCTTCATTGACTATATATATATATATATATATATATATGAGTTTTTCAATGTCCTCAACAACATTCACTTATTGCTAATTCTTCAAGTTGATTTTCATCTAAGTGAATGTGATCGGACCCTTTCCCCGTCTATGCTAAACTCAACTCACTCTGTTCACAAATTCCTCATATGCGTTCTACTTTGAAACTTGTTCAAAGTCTTCACTGTGTCGTTGACAGGTGAAGAATTTGCAAACGAGAACTTTGAAATCTTCACTACCAAAATTTTCAGCGGTTCCCGCTCAAACTATTCCAATTCCCGCGCTTGGATAACCCACGATCCTCCACAATCTTCACTACCCAGATCATGGGTGACACCTGTCGCGTGGAGAGCAAGGGTCAGGGGCAATCCTGTCCAAAATCTTCGGGAGGATCAGTTTTCACTTCCTCTATAAATGCTCCCTTCCCATCAACTGTGTTCGGTTACTCCGCATCTCATCTCTCTCCCGAGCTCAAACCTAGCGCCACCGCTAAAGTCATCATCGCCGGTGAGGAAGAGCTTCGCTGCCTCAACCTCATCGTCGCCGTACTCACATCGGCCGCGGAAATCTTCATCCCGTCGCCGTTGTAGCTGTCTCCTTCTGCCAAGCTAGGGCGTGGGAGATCTGAACGGATGAACTTCCTCATTTCATCTCTGTGTTCGTCGTGTTCTTCACTAGGGTAATTAATTTTTTTACTACCCCTGTTTGATCCTCAACTACAACTACTATTCCTCAATAGGTGTTTATACGTTCTAAATCAAATACACAAGCACCTTACATCTCCTCATACTTGATACGTGATGATTTTCCCTAAGTAATGACTTTCTTCAAGATTCCACAATTGTGCAAATTCTCAAATTTGCACAACTCTGGAACCTAAGGCTAAGAACACCTAGTAAAATTCCTCAAGACATCCATGGTCAAATTCCTCACATCTATCTCTCTTAACATTTCTGAGAACGCATATGACCTCTTCAAATTCTTCGCACCTATACTCTGTTCACAGATACAACATGTCCGTTAATGAATCACTAGGTTCTCATCAACTTAACTCATTTGCAGCACTACTAGAAGAAAAACTATGTACCTCTTCAGAATCTTCAAGAGTTCATATTCCTCAAGTGAAGAAAATGTCTGATGGAAAGAAACCTCAAAAAGGAGGGGAAAAGCCAGATGTGCACACTGCATTTGAGATCCCTGAGGATCTGTATGATGAATATTGCACACTTGATGAAGAAACTCATGGAAAGGAGACGACCAAGCAGAGGAAGATTCGTCTACAAAAGATTGAGAGGATATGGGCCAAAGAATGGAGAGAATATCATTATGTAACTCCTAACTACATGATGAAATTTGTTGTGAAACCACCTTGCAGCAGGCCTCCTCTTGCTCCTAACCAAATTGCTGATCCTACTAGCCTCAAATCTGGTGAGGACTTTCCTGACATGTGGGAAAAGCAACAAGCCAAGTTGGAAAGGAAAGCCAAAGAGGCAATGAAGAAATTCAACAAGGATTCTGCTGCTGCTGCCTCTGCCGGAGCTTCTGCTAGTGCTCCGAAGAAAATGGTAAAGAAACCTGCCCTAAAGATTGTTTCTTCAACATCAAAATACTTAGTAGAAATTCCTCAATGTCAAAGGCCTCAGCCCAGAAAACCTTCTGCACCTGGAACTGTTGCTGCTCAGTCATCTGCAACAACTACAAAGTCCTTAACCCCAGTGCATCTGTCAACATGCAAAAGGACTGAGGGTTTCACCGTAGTTCCGAAGCTCACTGCAAGCCCCTCCACAACTACGAAGTCTTCAACCAGTCCCTCTGCGCTTAAACTGAAGAAGACAGCTGGACGTGGTCAAAGACCAAGCTCTCACACCAGCAAGGCTCTGGTTACAGTCCCCTCAGATTCTTCAGAGGGTAATGATGATGATGCTAATGATGCTGATGATGAGGAATTGGTAGAAATCATCAGACAAAGTCAGCACAGGGCTGCTAGAGCAAAGGGTAGCTCTGTTCCTCTCATGTTGGATCCCAAGTTGATCCTCAACTTCATTGATATATGGCATGAGGACCCAAGCACTCCACTTTCCTCGCTAAATCTGCCTCCTGAAGTGGATCATGTCCTCACCCACTTCATCTCTAAAGAACAATGGAAGAGAGAGCAAGCTCAGAGAGCTAAGAGGAACAAGACTCGCAAAGAAAAGTTTCTACGCGAAAATGTGATGAACTTGACCCCAAATCAACTAGTCACAGTTCAATCTGAGATTCGCACTCTCTCTTTGGATCAACAAAGATATGATGCTGAATGGAGGGGCACCAAGGTCAGACTCATCAAGGCTGCTCAAGCAGCTGTAAAGGATCACAACACCAGGGTTGCAGCTCGATTGCAACCACAAATGACTCAGTCTGAAGAAATTGCTCGAACTGCAGATGAAATTCCTCAGGCAGCTGATGAAAATGCTCAGCCTGATGAAACTGCAGTAAGAAATGCTTCTGCCCCAGAAGCAACTGCCAGTCCTGCTGAGGAAACTCAGACCACTGATGAACATGCCAGGGCAACCTCCAATGTTGTGCCTGAAGAAACGGAACCAACCAGGACGGCTGCATCAGTCGTTCCTGAAGAAATTGCTACTGCTGAGGAAAATCCCCTCAAAAGAAAAGCATCAACTTCTGAAGCCCCTGTGTTGAAGAAGTCGAAAACTTTGACAAGTTCCTTAGCTACACCACTTGATGCAACTCCAATTTCCTCGGCACCAGCCTATGCTATTGTGACAATTGGGGAAGCATATGACATTCCTCAAGAAGAAGAGAATCATTCAGCTACTTCCTCAGAGCCTCTTGATGAGGAAATAGTCATTGATGACACTGCATCAACTCCCAAGGTATCATCGCCCCAGCTTTTGCTAACTGTTGGTACTAAAGAAATTGATGAATAAGTTGACATTGGTGACACTACTCCTGTCATCAATGATGAATATCGGGAATCTGCACATTCCAATTCACCTGTGGCAACTCCCCTGATGTTGATTCCTCAGTCACCTGCACAAACTGAGGAAATACCTGAAGATTCTGAACACCTGTACCTTCTAGACTCTGAAGAAATTCCAGCTGCAATAGCTGAGGAAATTGATGCTCCGGCCACTACTATTCCTTCCATGCCAACGGAGATCAAGGGGCGTACATGGACAAATTTTCAACCCAAGCCAAGACTGCCTCTCAAAGGCTCTATTCGTCCCAAATTCCTCAAGACCAATTTCTTTGATGAACACATGTTCTTCTCTGGACCAAACCCCTATGACTCTGCAAGGGCTGGTCGCAACAGGTTCTGGACTCCCACTCAACTGAATTATTATGCTTCAGTCCTCTATGAGAAGAAGAAAGTCTTCGAGCACCATCAGATTCCTCACACGGACATGGAAAGTCTTCCATCATTTACTCTTGTGCTTCAAGTTCTATATGATGCTGGACTCCTTCCATTTTGTGTTGACATCTGCGATTGGAATGAGGAAATCATTCTTCAATTCTATGCCACGTTGCATATCAGCGGAGATTCTTCAGACATCAACTCTTGGATACTGGACTGGATGACTGGCACAACACACTTCACTGCTCAAGCCTCTGAATTGCTTCAGTGTGTCCCAGTCCAAATTCCCTCAGAAGAAGCTCGCAAGTTGTTTGATGAACCTCCTCTACCCAATCAACTGATGAATGTGCTGATGAAGACATTGCCATCTGGAAAGCCTCAATGCCAAGTCTTCTTAGTGAAGGATCTGCTCTATGTGCCTCGCACAGTCTATCGCATATTGACAAACACACTATGTCCTCAAAAGGGTCACAACTCTGAAGAAGAAGAAGTTGAAGGAATCATGAAGAATATGCTCTTCAACGTCATCCATGGTATTCCCATTAACTTGCATGATTTCTTCATGAGGACTTTGGTCAGTGCTGCTGTCTCTCCATTTGAGCAGAAGCCATATGCTCCCTGGATTATGAAATTCATCAGGGATAAGTCCTCAGTGCACTACAAGGCTGATTTCCAGAATCACTTCAGTTCCCTGCCACCCATTGAAGTCATCAAGAGTACAATTTCATCAGTTGAAGGGAAAGGCCAGTCTGTTATTGATGAAGGAACACGTCCCTTGGATGGATAGTTTCGCAAGGCCGCTTCCTTCTCCACAAATGATGACACTGCCACACATGACTCTGATGCAAAGGCCTCAGCTCCCAAAGAGTGTGCCCCTCGATTGATGACTGACCGCGAACTTCTTATAAGTCTTCATCAGAAGGTTGATCGCAATCATAAGTGGGTAAAGCGTCAACTTGGGTATATTGTGCAGAATATGACTGTGACGCAGAACACTATCAAGAGGAACCACTACTATGCTCATGAAAACCTCAAGCGCTCTTGGGCTGTGCTAAATCACATCATGTCTTCTGAAGAATTGGATGAGCTGAACTTTGAAGAATATCCTGACTTCGCTCGCTGTCCTCAGAAGAAGTACAAGAAAGTCCAAGTTCCTCTGATGGTCACCAGTTCATATTCTTCATCTCGTGAGCGCGATGAAGATGAAGACATTGACGATACTGTTGTTGGCCCTGCATCAACAATCGACCCCGACAACGCTGGCGCTCCTTCTTCACCAACAAGATGAAATTCCTCATGGGGCGTTAGTCATCACTTTTTCTTCCCTTTTGGTCTTCGATGACAAAGGGGGAGAAAATTTGAGTTAGTCTTCAAGTGGGTCTACATATATATGGGCTATTTTTGTTTAAGTTGCAACTCTCGCTCTTCTGAAGTTTTTGGTTATTGAGTTGTAAACTTAAGTCCGATGGTGGTCTGACACTTTTGAACTATTTCCTCGCATGTTTATTTCCTCAAATATCTTAATGCATGCATGCTGAATTTCGTCAGACACCATTTTCCTCACGCATTTCAAATTCTTCATTTCATATATTCAAATGCGTGTATGAATTACAAGATATAGGGGGAGTTCTCCATGTTTTGAACCTGCCATGTGCATTTGCAGCCCAAAGCAAATTCCTCAAATATGCACATCTTCAGGGGGAGTTCTTCTATATCTTGCAATCAAATTCCTCAAAATCTGTACTTTCACTTCATATGTTTATCCCCGTTGAAAACTTAACCTATTTGTCATCAATCACCAAAAAGGGGGAGATTGTTAGTGCATCTAGTGCCCCTTAGTGATTTTGGTGTATTGAAGACTTATAGGTTAAGGCACTAATGTGTTTGTGAGTATACACAGGCTCTATAAGTCGATGAGGAGTTTGATATATTCGAAGGTTATCGACCCCTAAAAATGTATGTCTTCAAGTGAAGACTTTGCTGAAGACTTTCTGAAGACTTTGGTGAAGACTTTGTGCAGACTTTGAAAATGAAGAAGTTGGTGTGACCTTGAAGATATGAATGAGGAATATGAAGCGTGAAGACTTTTGTTTTCATAGTTTCATTTCCTTTATTTGAGTCATAGGAAACACCGTACTGTTAAAGGGGGCCAAGGTAATACTAAGGAAAATTTCCAACTGATGCTCAACTCCAAAATCCTCAACCCATACAATTCTTCGAGTGAAGCCTTTGGAAATCTCTTACGGTTCAGACAAGTTTTTCAGTGACAAAGACGAAGGTCTTCTGGTCTCTAAGGAAATTGATCTGACTGAGGAATTAGGATTTCGCCAGTGCGAATTGCCTACAAGTGAGGATCATGATAAGCTAAGGACTTTCATAGTTCGAAATTCTGACCATTGTTGTGCTTAGTGCCAGCTGTCCCCAATCGTTCTTATCCACATAACGGTCATATCATGGGCATTTATGTCTTATCATGTTAGGTTGCACCCTGGCTATAAATAGCCGACCCCCACAACCACTAGCTGGTTGGCTGCTCCGAGAGAGAACTGACAATTATCATTTGAGAGCAACCCATCCTTTGAGGACTTTGAGAGAAAATCATCAGTGAGGAAAAACCCACAACCAAACCATAAAACCCATAGTGATTGAGCATCACTGAAGAAATTCCTGTGTGCAACCGACACTTGTTACCTTTGAGGATTGTGCATCCTCCAGACGGTTAGGCTTCATGGTCTAGTGCTCCTGCAGTCAATTGGGGACCACGAAGTGACCTTGGTCTAGAGCATCCAGCAGTAAATTGTGGATCGCCGGGTGACCAGTTTTTGAGGGTTTTGGAAGTCTACCCTGAAGACTTACCACGAGTGTTGGGCGAGGACTGTGTGACCTTAACTCAAGGAGAATACGGTAAGGACTGGGTGTCCTAGGACAGTGTGTCCTCTGGTTTAAATACGAAGCCGCTTCAAACCAGAGGTACGACTGTCACAGCAGTTGGAACTGGGTCATCAAACCATTGTCTTCATCAAGCTACCTGGTTCTATTTCCTCAACCTCCTTATTCCTCATAAACCTATCGATGAAATTGATTGTTACTGTCTGAAGAATTTGACTGAAGACTTTCGCAAATTCCTCACCTCAAATTCTTCAAGTTGCCTTGTTCATCACTGCTTATCCTTATCACGCTACTCACTGTTCGTGCATGTTTCATTTCATCATGATGACTAAGCTGATACTATGCTCCTCATGCACTTGAGTACTTATTCTGCTGCTAGTTATTCATCACATTTCAGATTCCTCAAAGTTGAAATTCCTCAATTGATGAATTTGTAAAAATCACCTATTCACCCCCCCCCCTCTAGCCGATATAACGCACTTGCAAAGACATCACATTATGCCATCTCTTTGGGAGTTTATGTTTCATGTTCTCATCAAATTATTCATGAAGAATTTCCTGAAGAATGGTTGTTTGAGATGATGGCACTACCCGGACGATCATGAGATGATTCTACATGGTCAAGCATAGATTAGGGGGAGTGTTAAGATTTATTACATAAATGTATTAGGGAATCTCCTCCTCTCCCAAACCGTCGGGCGGGTCTCCTCCGCAACCGACGCCTCTCCCACTAGTCCGGAACCGACGCCTCTTTGAACCGTCGTGTCTCTCCAGATCGTATAAATTGTGTCATGTAACCTTCGATCGGATTACTCAATCATTGTTGATTCAAAATAGCAACGAGGCCTTGTCTCTAACACTGGACCTGAACCTCACCAAGGTATATGTTGCTACGGATTGCACACAGGTGATAGTCAACATTGAAGCTAATGCATCTTGTCGCTACGCTACAATCCTTCAGGAGATCAATCACCGAAGAACTTTATTCCGATCACTCAAGTTTGTACATGAGAATTGAATCCATAATGTACAATCTCATGCACTCGCACGAGAAGTTTCTGCACTTTCTTCCGGGCGCCATGTGTGGCTAGATAGTCTGCCCAATATCATCTATATCCCTATTGACCTCAATCTTTAATAAAATATACTATTGCTCAAACAAATCACATATATGAGAGAACCCTAAAAAATCAGATTTATGAGATTAACCTAAAAACATCACATATTTGTCTCAAAATATTAATTAGAGGGTATCCTCTCGGTGGAATCGGAGGTTCTTTTTTGGTGGTTTCAGAGCCGTCACTTGGTGCGTTCACCCACCGCCACGTGTCACACGCTGGGTGCATCCGCGCCTTTTACTCCATGCGTTTTTGGTTTCTACTTTTTCAACTTTTGCTTGGTTTTCCCTAGATTTTGGTGGGATTTTTTGGTGGGGGAGGTGTTGGTAGATGTAGTAGTAAATCAAAAAAATTCCTACGATCACCAAGATCTATCTATGGAGAAACCAGCAACGAGTGGGGAGAGATTGAATCTTCATACCTGTGAAGATCGTAAGTGGAAGCGTTACAAGAACGCGGTTGGTGGAGTCGTACTCGTAGCTATTTAGATCGCGGTGGACTCCGATCTTAGCGCCGAACAACGGCGCCTCCGCGTTCAACACACGTACAACCCGGTGACGTCTCCCGCGCCTTGATCCAGCAAGGAGGAGGGAGAGGTTGGGGAAGAGCTCCAACAGCAGCACGACGATGTGGTGGTGGTGGAGCAGCAAGGTATTCCGGCAGGGCTTCGCGCTAAGCACTACGGAGGAGGAAGAAGAGAGGTAGGGCCGCACCATGGGAGAGAGATCAAATCTTGTCTCAAAACAGCCAAAACCTCAAGTATATATAGGAGGAGGGAGAGGGAGGGCTGCCTTGGTCCCTCCTCCAAGGAGGACAGGTTCGGCCAAAGCTAGGGAGGAGTCCACCTCCCACAAGGGAGGTGGATCTCTTCCTTTTGAATCTCCTTTAGCCTTATCTCTTTATCCCTAGCCACATGGGCCTTTCCGGAAGGACTTGGCCAGACCAATAAGGTCTGTTACACCTCCTCTAACAGCCAACGAAGTCCTTTGGTCGTCATACCCCTCCCGGGGGTCCTTCGACACCCTCCCGGCACTCCCGATACACTACCGATGAGCCTGAAAACTTTTCGGTGACCAAAACTGGACTTCCTATATATCAATCTTTACCTCCGGACCATTCCGGAGCTCCTCGTGATGTCCGGGATCTTATCCAGGACTCCGAACAACCTTCGTTAATCACTTATACCATTTCCCGATAACCCTAGCGTCGTCGAACCTTAAGTGTGTAGACCCTACGGGTTCAGGAGACACGTAGACATGACCGAGACACCTCTCCGGTCAATAACCAATAGCGGGATCTGGATACCCATGTTGGCTCCCACATGCTCCACGATTATCTCGTCGGATGAACCACGATGTCGGGGATTCAATAAATCCCGTATACAATTCCCTTTGTCTACCGGTATGATACCTGCCCGAGATTCGATCGTCGGTATCCCTATACCTTGTTCAATATCGTTACCGGGAAGTCTCTTTACTCGTTCGGTAACACATCATCTCGTGGCTAACTCCTTAGTCACATTGAGCTCATTATGATGATGTCTTACCGAGTGGGCCCAGAGATACCTCTCCGTCATAAGGAGTGACAAATCCCAGTCTTGATTCATGCCAACCGAACAGACACTTTCGGAGATACCCGTAGTGCACCTTTATAGCCACCCAGTTACGTTGTGACGTTTGGCACACCCAAAGCATTCCTACGGTATCCGGGAGTTGCACAATCTCATGGTCTAAGGAAATGATACTTGACATTGGAATTGCATTAGCACACAAACCACACGATCTTGTGCTATGCTTAGGATTGGGTCTTGTCCATCACATCATTCTCCCAATGATGTGATCCCGTTATCAACGACATCCAATGTCCATGGTCATGAAACCGTGACCATCTATTGATCAACGAGCTAGTCAGCTAGAGGCTCGCTAGGGACACGTTGTGGTCTATGTATTCACACATGCATTCTGGTTTCCGGTTAATACAATTATAGCATGAACAATAGACAATATCATGAACAAGGAAATACACTAATAACCATTTTATTATTGCCTCTAGGGCATATTTCCAACAGTGTCCCACTTGCACTAGAGTCAATAATCTAGTTACGTTGTGATGAATCGAACACCCATAACATTCTGGTGTTGATCATGTTTTGCTCGTGAGAGAGGTTTAGTCAACGGATCTGTGACATTCAGATCCGTATGTACTTTACAAATATCTATATCTCCCTCCTGAATGTAATCACGGATGGAGTTGAAGCAACGCTTGATGTGTCTTGTCTTCTTGTGAAACCTGGTCTCCTTCGCAAGGGCAATAGCTCCAGTGTTGTCACAGAATAGAGTAATCAGGCACGACGCATTGGGAATCACTCCTAGGTCAGTGATGAACTGCTTCATCCAGACTCCTTCCTTTGCTGCTCTTGAAGCAGCTATGTGCTCCGCTTCACATGTAGTTGCCGCCATGACGCTTTGCTTGCTGCTGCACCAGCTGACTGCCCCTCCGTTCAAAACATACACGTATCCGTTTTGTGACTTGGAGTCGTCCGGATCTGTGTCAAAGCTAGCATCGACGTAACCCTTTACGACGAGCTCTTCGGCACCTCCATATACGAGAAACATCTCCTTGGTCCTTTTCAGGTACTTCAGGATATTCTTGACTGTTGTCCAGTGGTCCACTTCAGGATCACTTTGGTACCTCCCTACCAAACTTATGGCAAGGTTCACATCAGGTCTGGTACACAACATGGCATACATAATAGAGCCTATGGCTGAAGCATAGGGGATGACACTCATCTCTTCTCTATCCTTTGCCGTGGCCGGGCATTGAGTCATACTCAATCTCACACCCTGCAACACAGGCAAAAATCCCTTCTTGGACTGATCCATATTGAACTTCTTCAATATGTTTTCAAGGTATGTGCTTTGTGAAAGACCTATGAGGCGTCTCGATCTATCTCTATAGATCTTAATACCTAATATGTAAGCAGCTTCTCCAAGGTCCTTCATTGAAAAACACTTATTCAAGTAGGCCTTTACACTTTCCAAAAGTTCCATATCATTTCCCATTATCAGTATGTCATCCACATATAATATGACAAATGCTACAGAGCTCCCACTCACTTTCTTGTAAATACAGGGTTCTCCATAAACCTGTACAAACCCAAACGCTTTAATCACCTCATTAAAGCGAATGTTCCAACTCCGAGATGCTTGCACCAGCCCATAGATGGAGCGCTGGAGCTTGCATACTTTGTTAGCATCTTTAGGATTGACAAAACCTTCCGGCTGCATCATATACAGTTCTTCCTTTAGGAAGCCATTAAGTAATGTTGTTTTGACATCCATTTGCCAGATCTCATAATCATAAAATTCGGCAATTGCTAACATGATTCAGACAGACTTCAGCATCGCTACGGGTGAGAAAGTCTCATCATAGTCAACTCCTTGAACTTGTCGATAACCCTTAGTGACATGTGTGGCCTTATAGACGGTCACATTACCATCCGCGTCAGTCTTCTTCTTAAAGAACCATTTATTTTCAATGGCTCGCTTATCATCAGGCAAGTCCACCAAAGTACATACTTTGTTCTCATACATGGATCCTATCTCGGATTTCATGGCATCAAGCCATTTGTTGGAATCCGGGCCCGCCATCGCTTCTTCATAGTTCGAAGGTTCACCGTTGTCCAACAACATGATCTCCAGGACAGGGTTGCCGTACCAATCTGGTGCGGAACGTGTCCTGGTGGACCTTCGATGTTCAATAGTAACTTGTTCTGAAGTTTCATGATCATCATCATTAACTTCCTCTCTATATGGTGTAGACTCTACAGAAACAACTTCCTGTGCTGCGCTACTCTCCGGTTCGAGAGAAACTCTTTCTCGAGAAAGGATCCATTCTTGGCAACAAAGACTTTGCCTTCGGATCTGAGGTAGAAGGTATACCCAATAGTCTCTTTGGGATATCCTATGAAGACGCACTTTTCCGCTTTGGGTTCGAGCTTCTCAGGTTGAAGTTTCTTCACGTAAGCATCGCATCCCCAAACTTTTAGAAACGACAGCTTAGCTTTCTTTCCAAACCATAATTCATACGGTGTCGTCTCAACGGATTTTGACGGTGCCCTATTTAAAGTGAATGCGGCAGTCTCTAATGCATATCCCCAAAATGATAGCGGTAAGTCAGTAAGATACATCATAGATCGCACCATATCCAATAGAGTGCGATTACGACATTCAGACACACCATTTCGCTGAGGTGTGCCAGGCGGCGTGAGTTGTGAAACAATTCCACATTTCCTTAGGTGCGTGCCAAACTCGTGACTTAAATATTCTCCGCCACGATCAGATCGTAGGCACTTATTTTTCTGTCACGTTGATTCTCTACCTCACTCTAAAATTCCTTGAACCTTTCAAAGGTTTCAGGCTTATGTTTCATTAAGTAGACATACCCATATCTGCTCAAGTCATCAGTGAGGGTGAGAACATAACAGTAGCCACCGCGAGCCTCGACACTCATTGGACTGCATACATCGGTATGTATTATTTTCAACAAGTCAGTTGCTTGCTCCATTGTTCCGGAGAACGGAGTCTTGGTCATCTTGCCCATGAGGCATGGTTCACACGTGTCAAATGACTCGAAATCAAGAGACTCCAAAAGTCCATCAGTATGAAGCTTCTTCATGCGTTTGACACCAATATGACCAAGGCGGCAGTGCCACATGTAAGTGGGACTATCGTTATCAACCTTACACTTTTTGGTACTCACACTATGGACATGTGTAACATCATGTTCGAGATTCATCATAAATAAACCATTGACCAGCGGGGCATGACCATAAAACATTTATCTCATATAAATAGAACAACCATTATTCTCAGATTTAAATGAGTAGCCATCTCGCATCAAGCGAGATCCAGATACAACGTTCATGCTCAAAGTTGGTACTAAATAATAATTTTTGAGGTTTAAAACTAATCTCGAAGGTAGAGGTAGAGGTAGCGTGCCGACGGCGATCACATCGACCTTGGAACCATTCCCGACGCGCATCGTCACCTCGTCCTTTGCCAGCCTCCGCTTATTCCGCAGCTCTTGCTTGGAGTTACAAATGTGAGCAACTACACCGGTATCAAATACCCACGAGCTACTACGAGCACTGGTTAGGTACACATCAATAACAAGTATATCACATATACCTTTAACGTTGCCGGCCTTCTTATCCGCTAAGTACTTGGGGCAGTTCCGCTTCCAGTGACCGGTACCCTTGCAATAAAAGCACACAGTCTCAGGCTTGGGTCCATGCTTGTTCTTCTTCCCGGCAACTTGCTTACCGAGCGCGGCAACAGCTTTGCCGTCCTTCTTGAAGTTCTTCTTACCCTTGCCTTTCTTGAAACTAGTGGTCTTATTTACCATCAACACTTGATGCTCCTTTTTGATCTCGACCTCCACTGATTTCAGCATCGAGTACAACTCAGGAATGGACTTCTCCATACCCTGCATGTTGTAGTTCATCACAAAGCTCTTGTAGCTAGGTGGAAGCGATTGGAGGATTCTGTCAATGACCGAGTCATTCGGGAGATTAACTCCTAGCTGAGTCAAGCGGTTGTGCAACCCAGACATTTTGAGTATGTGCTCATTGACAGAACTGTTTTCCTCCATCTTAAAACTGAAGAACTTGTCGGAGACATCATATCTCTCGACTCGGGCATGAGCTTGGAAAACCAGTTTCAGCTCTTGGAACATCTCATATGCTCCATGTTGCTCAAAACGCTTTTGTAGCCCCGGTTCTAAACTGTAAAGCATGCCGCACTGAACAAGGGAGTAATCATCGCAGCGTGACTACCAAGCGTTCGTAATGTCTTGATCTGCTGGGAAAATGGGTGCGTCACCTAGCGGTGCATCAAGAACATACAATCTTTTGGAAGCTATGAGGATGATCCTCAAACCACGGACCCAGTCCGCATAGTTGCTTCCATCATCTTTTAGCTTGGTTTTCTCTAGGAATGTGTTGAAGTTGAGGGTGACATTAGCGTTGGCCATTGGATCTACAATATAGATTGTAACGACAAATTTTAGACTAAGTTCATGATAATTAAGTTCACATAATCAAATTATTTAATGAACTCCCACTTAGATAGACATCTCTCTAGTCATCCAAGTGACACATGATCCACGTCAACTAGCCTGTGTCTGATCATCACGTGAGACAGACTAGTCATCCATGGTGAACATCTCCATGTTGATGGTATCTTCTATACGACTCATGTTCGACCTTTCGGTCTTCCGTGTTCCGAGGCCATTTCTATACATGCTAGGCTCGTCAAGTCAACCTAAGTGTTTTGCGTGTGTAAATCTGGCTTACACCCGTTGTATGCGAACGTTAGAACCTATCACACCCGATCATCATGTGGTGCTTCGAAACAACGATCCTTAGCAACAGTGCACAGTTAGGGTGAACACCTTTCTTGAAATTTTATTGAGAGATTATCTTATTTACTACCGTCGTTCTAAGCAAATAAGATGTAAACATGATAAACATCACATGCAATCAATATAGTGACATGATATGGCCAATATCATCTTGCTCCTTTGATCTCCATCTTCGGGGCACCATGATCATCACTGTCACCGGCACGACACCATGATCTCCATCATCATGATCTCCATCATCGTGTCTTCATGAAGTTGTCTCGCCAACTATTACTTCTACTACCATGGCTAACGTTTAGCAATAAAGAAAAGTAATTACATGGCGATCTTGATTGACACGCAGGTCATACAATAAAATAAGACAACTCCTATGGCTCTTGTCGGTTGTTATACTCATCGACATGCAAGTCGTGAATCCAATTACAAGAACATGATCAATCTCATACATCACAATGCATCACATCACATCCTTTGGCCATATCACATCACAAGGCATATGCTGCAAAAACAAGTTAGACGTCCTCTAATTTATAGTTGCAAGTTTTTACGTGGTTGCTATAGGTTTCTAGCAAGAACGTTTCTTACATACGCCAAAACCACAACGTGATATGCCAATTGCTATTTACCCTTCATAAGGACCCTTTTCTTCGAATCCAATCCAACTAAGGTGGGAGAGACAGACACCCGCTAGCCACCTTGTCACGCCCAAGATGCGCGCCTATCCATTTTAAGGCACGAGGGCCTCGCAAGGGATAGATGTGCATATTGTCGTTAGCAAAAATAGTATCATCACAACATACAATACTGAAAGAGATGAATATACAAGATTGGCTTACACTCGCCACATGCTAACTTACAATATCACTCAAATTCATATCATCAAGTTGAGCATAGGGTCCGACTACGGACAAAATCAAACGATAAAACAGATGCAAATGATACTATCAAGCTATCCCAAAGATCACGACCAGGTCCTCTACTCATCCAGATACGTCATGTACATCCTGCCTCTTTCCTCATCATATTCCCACTGGAGCTGGGTAAGATCATCCTGCATGAACTCATCTGAACCTGCACCTGGAGTGTTGTAGTAAACTGTGAGCCATAGGGGACTCAGCTATCATGTGCCCGGGTACCGAGACTATTCAAGCTTAAAGGTGGGGATGTGGTAAGTGTTTAGTTTGCAGCAGCACTAAGCATTTATGGTGGCTAACTTACACAACATGAAAATAAATATGAGTGACCTACGATGAACGATCGAATCTAGAATGATCTCTAAGAGACCCTGAACACCTACTTACGTCAATCATAACCCCATCGTGTTCTCTCTCGGATCATGTTCACGAGCAGAGACGGTCACGGTTACTCACCCACTTGGTGCATTTTAATTAGAGTTTACTTCAAGTTTACTATAACCGGGTGTTAAACAAATATCCAAGTTGCCACATAACCGCGGGCACGGCTTTCCGAAAGATTTAACCTTGCAGGGGTGCTCCAACTAATCCATTACAAAATTAACCACACTCCGCGGGAATAACCTCGACCACGGATCTCGCGGTCATCATAGGTAATTCCAAAGGAATTCCAACACCTCGAGAAAACCCAAAGAAAGTCAGACTCCACACGCAAGACATTCGATAAAGGTAAAACAAATCTAGCAAGACCACCCGACGTGTCGACGAACCCGATAAGAGCCACGTATCTCGTTCTCAGGACACGACGGATAAGCACAGCATACAATGGCCTGATAGAAATCTCCCGAGTTGCCCCGGGTTGGCCCCGCACACGGCTCTAGTTTGGACCAACACTCATGAGGAGCACGTGCCCGGGGGTTGATTAAATTATCCACGGGTTTGCAAGACCCTATGCAAATTTTATTAAGTTGTTAAGCAAATGTAGAACCAATGTTGGGTCTTGCCAGACAAGTTTTAATCTCAGCCGAATAAACAAGGAGGTCCCCATAACAACCCCGAGCATTTTAGGAGCGCAAAATATGGAAAACATAACACCGGTAACAAGGAACTAATGGCGGCAACAGCGGAACAAATCACTTAGCAAAAGGCCAAGCCTTCCACCAATACCAAGATATATATGTGCATTAAATTAAATAACAGAATTTATGATGATATCCAAATCCATGTTATCACATGGAACAACCTGCACCTGCAACTAAAATGCTATAAGAGGGGTTGAGCAGCGGTAACTTAGCCAATCAAAGGTTTGCTAGGATGTGGAGGTTAGAGGCTGTCATGGCAACATGTGGGCTGATATCAAGTGGTAGGAAGCGCAATTGCAACGATAAGAGCGAGAAACTAGCAAGCAAAAATAGCATCGGGATCCGGGTACGATCATCTTGCCTGTTGGTTCTTCCGTGGAACAAGTAGCGGGATCCTCGTAGTGGTACTCTCCAAGGTCCTCGAACTCAGAATCGACACTCGCGTCTACCCAAGAGAAACAGCAAATAAATATCCAACCAAGGTGCAATGCACAACCAAGATGATGCATGATTCATTTTATGAAGAATTTATCATGGCAATCCAAAACTAGTCAAGTTTCACATGCAAGGTTTGTATATTAGTGAATCTGGACAGAACCTCATGTTAAGTTATTTAGACATCCATGAACATGGCAAATATGCATGCATCATGCAAAATCGATAGAAATGCATATAGGGAACGTAAGAAACGGAGTTACGGTTCTCACGATACGCTCACGACAAGGTACGGAGGCAAAACACAAGTCATCCAAGACCTGGGCTAATTCTTGGCATTCTAAGGTATCCACTGGATAGGTGATGAAAAAACAATCACAATAGACTCAAGAATCAATCAATTCCATGGAGTATAGCTCCCACAAGTCACAAAACAATAAAACACCAAATCTGCCACAAAACAGCAACATAGCAACTTCTACAGATCACAACTTGAGCTACAGGAACCCTACAGCCACAAACAAGATATTGACAGAATCTACTCAACATATACATCAACTTATCCAACTACACAAACAGCAAAGGAGCCACACATCAATAAGCAAGAAGCTATCAAGTTGACATGATGAATTGGTTTTCTAGGACTTAGTGAAAATTCCAGCTTTCTGGAATCTGAGACTATAAAGTAGCAAGTTGACAGTAGTAGTTAAACATGTTAGGCAGCTCCTATTGGCATGAAAATTAACAGGATGGTATATGGCAATATCTACTACATTTAGCTAGCACCGATCATGAGCAAATATCAAACATATCACTAGATACAACCCACACTTCATGGCATAAAAATAACAGCAGATTCTTAGACTTGTCATTTTAAGCATGCTGAACAGAAACATAAAGTAGGTCACTTAACAACATTGTTCCCAATTATATGGGTGATTCTTATGTTAAACAAAAATACCATGGCATACTAGATACAAAATACTAGCACTTCCTAGTTGGCACAACTCCCAAAGCAAGCATGGATTAATTCATGCAAAAATGGCAAAATGGCATCTCAGCTAAAATGACAGATTTATGAACTTGCCCAAAAGTGAAATCTGAGAGTTTCAATGAGTTCATTGGCTCTTTCTACCCCAAAATCATCTATCATACTCCTATGATCATGTGAAGCATCAATGCACATCTAAACTAGCAAAACAACCACATGCTCTTAAAGTCAAGACTTACTCTAAAGGAAAGATCATGAATGTGCATAAGCACACTTGGCAACCTAGCTAAGAATGGAAACGAAAGCAAAACCAACATGGCATGCATAACTAACACAAGGCAATCAAGTGGGGAACCACTAGTCACCTCCACCATCTTCACCTCTACTCACATACACTACAAGCACAAGAACATAACACAATTCCAATCCCACTCACCTATTCAAAAACATGCATGTATAGCATAGGAATACCACACATACTCTACACACACCAACATATACATACACATGCATATATACTCTCATGTATATACACATACACACACCACACATGCACATGTGTGTGTGCATGTATAACCTACACACACACACTCTCATGCACCTACACTCACACCAATCTGCCATACATGGTGCACCACACACCCATAAGTGCAATCACACATGCACATCTACACACCAAGCTCAACATATACATTCATGTATATATATACCCTTAGGTATATACACACACAAACAGATACATGTGCATATGCACTACACATACACTCACATGTGTGTGTATGCACTAAGCACGCACACACACCACATACACCCTGCCTACGAACACGCATACACACATGGGCATGCGGCAGGTTTAAAACAAAAGAAAAAAACGAAAGAAAAAAGAAAACAAAAAAAAGGGGGGAGTCTGGGCTCGAGCCCGAGACTTCCTGGTCTCCTCCCGCACACCACACCACTACGCTAAGCCACGACACTCGACAAAGAGGGGGAGCTAACCCACCTATACACGCACACACATGTGTGACTGTCGAAACCGAAGAAAAACAGGGCAGCTGCGGTGACAGAGCAAACGGCGACGAGCTAGCGACTGACACCGATGACCAAACGCGCGACGGAGGCCCTTGCTGGACTCACTGCACCTGCCCGCACACGCGCACGCACTCACAGCTCCTAACGCTGGCAAGGACGCCACCGGCGATGACGGCAGAATGGCTGTGGCGACAGACTACACACAAAACGCGCGGCGGCGACTCAGACGAGGAATCGAACGGGGCGGAGCGAAAACGGGCCCCTGCGGGAAGCAGGAACTCGCACGCCACACCCGGATGCATCAGCACGACGGTGCACTCGTCGGAGACGAGGTCCGATGGCGGCGGAACGCACCTAGCATGAATACGCACCTACACATAGCTAGCGAGCTTAGGATCTGGCGAGGAGGGACGGGGAGCTCACCAGAAGCTGATTGCGCAGCCAATTTAGCTCGAGGACGCGCGACGAGGGGGAATTGACGCGGCGGAGGAGCTCAACCGGAGGGGAGGAAGAAGAATCAGGGCGCGGCCTTGGCGTCCCTCGGGGATGCAGAGGACGTAGGGGAAGCAGATGGCGATGACGGCACGGTCCTGACGATCTCCGGCTCGAGGGGCTCGCCGGAGAAGCTCCCGCGGTGACGAGCTCACCTCTGAACCTCACCGCACACACTCATGAGCCCTCTGAATCTTAACTTGCCGAGGACAGGAGAGGAGGAGAGAAGGGGGCAGCGGCGCGAGGAGGGAGAGGAACCCTAGGGGAATCGGCACGCACGTCAAGGGGGCTATAAAGATGACGGGCAGACGGTGACGGAGACAGAAAGGCGACGCGGACGCACTCTCTCACTCTCAAGCTGACGGCGGAGACGACGGAGCAGGTAGCCGTCTGTTCATGCGGGCTGGGCCGCATGAGAGACAGGCCCACCTGTCCTCTCTCTCACTCTCTCAATTCAAACAGGAGGTTTTTCTTGTTTTAAAATGCAGCCACAAACAAATAAATCCCCAGAGACAAATAAAAGACTTAAGTGCAAAACAAAAAATGTATTTGAAAAGAAGATAATGTGCACTATTTAAATAAATTTAGCAAGTTGATTTATTTAGCAAGTTATTTTAATACTTAAATAAAAGGGCAGCTCCTGTTTAATAAAAACCCAAAACCCAAACACCCCCAAACAACAAAGCATCACTCCCTAAATTAATAAGAATATTAGGGCCACCTCTTGGACTTTTTTAAACAATTAAAACAGCAAGTTAATTCTACTCATAAAATTAATATGAAGAGAGGGGGGAGATGGAAGGTGATGTTGAAAGAGAAAAGAGAGGGGAAGAAGAAGAGGAGTTGCAAACATGACTCCTACCACACTCAACACCAACATGACACAAAGGCACACCCACATCACTTCACACCAACATCAAGCCAAGACACATGAGAATAGCAAGCATGCAAAATGAATGGTATGATGGATGATATGATGCATGAATGCAAACAACACATGAATGACAAGGTGAAAATCATACCTAGCTCCTGACACAAGGTTCATACATGGGGATACATGCCAAATAAGGTAGGGACAACACTTGGGCTGTCACACACCTTATGCAACAAGTGCATGTTAGGCGGTGGAACCGGTCTCACGTAAGCATACGTGTAAAGTTGGTCCGGGTCGCTTCATCCCACAATACCGCCGAATAAAGATAAGACTAGTAGTGGTAAGCATATTAACAAGATCGACGCCCACAACAACTTTGTGTTCTACTCGTGCATAGATTCTACGCATAGACCTAGCTCATGATGCCACTGTTGGGAGATGTAGTAGTAAATCAAAAAAATTCCTACGATCACCAAGATCTATCTATGGAGAAACCAGCAACGAGTGAGGAGAGATTGCATCTTCATACCTTTGAAGATCATAAGTGGAAGCGTTACAAGAACGTGGTTGGTGGAGTCGTACTTGTAGCGATCCAGATCGCGGTGGACTCCGATCTTAGCGCCGAATAACGGCGCCTCCGCGCTCAACACACGTACAACCCGGTGACGTCTCCTGCGCCTTGATCCAGCAAGGAGGAGGGAGAGGTTGGGGAAGAGCTCCAACAGCAGCACGACGGCGTGGTGGTGGTGGAGCAGCAAGGTATTCCGACAGGGCTTCGCGCTAAGCACTACGGAGGAGGAGGAAGAGAGGTAGGGCTGCACCATGGGAGAGAGATCAAATCTTGTCTCAAAACAGCCAAAACCTCAAGTATATATAGGAGGAGGGAGAGGGAGGGCTGCCTTGGACCCTCCTCCAAGGAGGACAGGTTCGGCCGAAGCTAGGGAGGAGTCCACCTCCCACAAGGGAGGTGGATCTCTTCCTTTTGAATCTCCTTTAGCCTTATCTCTTTATCCCTAGCCATATGGGCCTTTCTGGAAGGACTTGGACGGACCAATAAGGTTTGGTACACCTCCTCTAACAGCCCACGAAGTCCTTTGGTCGTCACACCCCTCCCGGGGGTCCTCCGGCACCCTCCCGGCACTCCCGGTAGACTACCGATGAGCCCGAAAACTTTTCGGTGACCAAAACAGGACTTCCTATATATCAATCTTTATCTCCGGACCATTCCGGAGCTCCTCGTGATGTCCGGGATCTCATCCAGGACTCCGAACAACCTTCGTTAATCACTTATACCATTTCCCGATAACCCTAGCGTCATCGAACCTTAAGTGTGTAGACCCTACGGGTTCGGGAGACACGTAGACATGACTGAGACACCTCTCCGGTCAATAACCAACAGCGAGATCTGGATACCCATGTTGGCTCCCACATGCTCCGCGATGATCTCATCGGATGAACCACGATGTCGGTGATTCAATTAATCCCGTATAGAATTCCCTTTGTCTACCGGTATGATACTTGCCCGAGATTCGATCGTCGGTATCCCTATACCTTGTTCAATCTCGTTACCGGAAAGTCTCTTTACTCGTTCCGTAACACATCATCCCATGGCTAACTCCTTAGTCACATTGAGCTCATTATGATGATGTCTTACCGAGTGGGCCCAGAGATACCTCTCCGTCATACGGAGTGACAAATCCCAGTCTCGATTCGTGCCAACCCAACAGACACTTTCGGAGATACCCGTAGTGCACCTTTATAGCCACCCAGTTACGTTGTGACGTTTGGCACACCCAAAGCATTCCTACGGTATCCGGGAGTTGCACAATCTCATGGTCTAAGGAAATGATACTTGACATTGGAAATGCATTAGCAGACGAACTACACGATCTTGTGCTATGCTTAGGATTGGGTCTTGTCCATCACATCATTCTCCTAATGATGTGATCCCGTTATCAATGACATCCAATGTCCATGGTCATGAAATCGTGACCATCTATTGATTAATGAGCTAGTTAACTAGAGGTTCACTAGGGACACGTTGTGGTCTATCTATTCACACATGCATTCTGGTTTCCGGTTAATACAATTATAGCATGAACAATAGACAATTATCATGAACAAGGAAATACAATAATAACCATTTTATTATTGCCTCTAGGGCATATTTTCAACAGGAGGGGGGTTTGGAAGAAGTGCTTTCCTATTAGAATCATAACATGTGCTTCCGTGAGAAGCACAATGATGCTTTCCAAAAAGAGAAAGATACACTTGTGCTTCCACTAGAAACTCATAAATGCTTTTTGAAAAAGAAAAAAATACAAATGTCATTCTCGAAAAAGGAAAAAAAACACAGCTTGTGCTTCAGTGAGAATCACATTTGTGCTTTCCGAAAAGGGAAGGCCACATCATGTGTTTTTCTGAGAAGCACAAATGTGCTTCCCAAAAAGGGTAAATCACATGTGTGCCGAGTGAAAAGGCATAATTGTGCTTCTGGGTTAAGGTTTTTACGTTCTATTTTTTTGTTTTCTACCTTTCTTTTGTTTTTGATTTCCTTTTCGGTTTTGATTTCTTGTTTTTTTTGTTTTTTGCTTTTTTATGAAAAATTTCTACAAAACATATTTCCAAAACTTTTTCAAAAGTTCTATAAAATCTAGTTTCGAAGATCTCGATGTGAGAAATCCAATGGCATAATCGATTCGTGATTTGGACACATGGTTCAAAAGATAAAACATTTTGAGAAAACAAATCTATAAAAAATATACAAAACTCCCCGGTAGTGATAAGTGGCACACATGTAATGTGCCACTTGTCACCACGAGAGAAAGTGAGAGTAATTCCCTGCAAAGGGTACCCTCTAACTAGGATATCACGTATATATTAAAATTGTCGCATGTGGCTCGTTTATCCCTAATAGGCAATTCGGCCCTAATGGGCCACTACAACCAACATACTTTAAAAGGTCAAAAAAGGGGAAACTACAAACAAAATAAGGCAAATTGTCATGTGAGATAAATCTTGAGCTTTATTAGCGGCTGCCTCATCAAACCTCTCATACATGTGAAGGAAAAGGAGTACAAAGCCACTCTCTAGATTACAAAATGATAAAAGAATTTATTAAAGAAGAAAGAAAATTTACAAAGACTACAACGCTTCTTTTTCATCGAAATATTTTCAAAAGTGGCTTCCGGTCCTTTATTGTCTGCAGTGTGTTGGGCTCTTGTTATGGATAGTTCCCCATCTTTTCATGGCCAAGTGTTTTCATCATATTCAGGGTTAGACTAGTTCTTCTCTCCACAAGTATTTTTCTAGCTAGGTTGAAAGCATGCTCTCATGATGTCATTGAGACGAGTACTGGCCGCGTTGACATGAAAATCATCAAATATGTAAGCATGTGGTCATGACATCGCTGTAGTATGTTAAAGGCATCCTCGCCCCTTTTCATTGAAGCTGATTTTGCCGCTGTTGAATTGGTTCTTTAACTCCTCACCACCTACAAGCACATGCGTCGCTGCTCCCATGGAAGAGCTCGAGGCAGAGCATGAAGAACCAAACATCCGGTTCCACTCTCCTTTCTTTTTCCCATGGTTGATGTTGGTGGAGGCCGTTGCATCCAAGCTCCAACATAGAATTCTTCATACTTACCGTAAAATTCAAAAAGCTTACCATGAACATCAGTGAAATAATCAAATAATCTCAATTTAGGGCCACAACTAGTACAATGAGTGTATTAACAGACACCTCAAGTCTAGCCCTAGGATTCAAGATAAATGAAAATGCATACACCATAGGAATTTCTTTCCAATATTTCCAGAAACAACTCAAACTAATAATGCATCGCCCTTGAATGCTTTCGGGTGAGTAGCAATGTCCACAACATTATGCATCGTTAAAGAAGATGTAGGACAATAAAGCCCAAACAACTAAATTGTTGCAACAAAAAGCATCTTCAAAAACCTAGTCAATACTCCAACAACATGCCAAGTTGCAGGAATAGTTAGATGTGATCTGTAATTTTGCATTGATGAATCCCAAATGCATCTTTGTTTCAGGGAAGTGGCTTAAGCATCATATATGTAGAGTTCGATCTATCAGACATGTTTAATTATACCTGTGCAGAGTTGCTCCTATATCAATGCAATGTCTCTTGTAGCTCATAATTCGTTGATTAGAGTTATTGAGATAAGGAACGGTAGTACGTAAAGTTTCAGTGTGTGGTTTTGCATTTCTTTAAAGCCCACTTAGGAACAAGATCGATTATATGGCAAGCACAACGTTGATGCGGTAAAAAAAGATGCAATGTATACATTAAACAAGGAGTGAGATCATCCATTGCAGTTGTATTTGCTGAAGGATTATCACCGTTACTGAAAATATCTTGTTGGTCAGACCAATTTCGCCACAACTTTAATAATATCTCGAGCAATGTTATCACCAATTTTTGATTCATCAATTAATTTGAATCATATGATTCTTTTGTAGTTTCCACCTTTCATTTTGCCCGACCACTCCAGATATGAGATGTTTCATGTCTGTAGTTGTAGTTTATCTAGAAACTGGTTTGAAATTAGGAGCATGAGCACTTTCAATATATCCAGTAAAATCCTTAGACTCACAAAAAGTTAATGATAAATCATTAGAAGCAATTAAACGACAAATAGCTTCCTTACAGACATTAGCATCACAACTGAAATTACGTGCCAAACCATCGGGGTTGAACTTGAGCGTGGCTTGTCTCGTCGCAACCTCCTTTATGATGCGGCAGTGGTTGTGCCCCTTAGGTGGGCCGTTTCTCCTTTATCCCTATGGTATACAAATCCCCTCAACTTTTGAACTTACTTTTAATCCCGTGGGCATCATCCACCTCAACTATTTCTTCAACGAAGAGATCCCACATGCCACAGGTTTGGTAGCGAGCCCTCTTTGCACTGGTGGTGGAGGAAGTGTAGGCACCGGTGGAATGGGCACCGGATTGTGAATGTCGTGTATTGTTGTTGGAATGAGGATATGTGGTGGTATTGCGGGCATTGGGATCGGCATAGCTGAATATTTTCAGTATCAAAATCACTTGCTTTGAAGCTAATGAACCGGTTGGGATTATCCATGTTTCAGTGTGGGAAACGAGAGCGGTGGGCAACCCTTTTATAGCATTTTTTTCGATTTTTGGACCAATTTAGCCCTCCAATGACCATTTTTTTAGGAAAAACTTCATCCAAACTTATTAACATAGAGTCTAGTTTTGAAAATCTCGCACAATGATGAAAATGGTTGTAATGTGGACACATATTTTAAAGGATAAAACATTTAAAAAACGGATGAACAAAAAAAATAAAACTCCCTATTGCAACAAGTGTCGCATAACTAATGTGCCACTTGTCATCACGAGGAGACCCTTAACTATGATTTCGTAGTTCTTTTTTTTTAGAAAATGATTTCGTAGTTTCGGATAGGGTCTTACTCACGAGGCTCATGTGGCCATGGGCTTCTATGGGGCATTGGGCCAACACACCAGAATGCCAACCTAAAGCCCATTTTAAGCCCCCGAGCCGAGCAAAGCACCCGATTAGCAGGAACAATTGCTGGATTCTCCAGGGACCGATTCGCGAAACTCCCCTCCAGGTTCCCAGGCCTCCACTCCCCCAGTTTCTTTCCCCGTCTGTTTCATACATCCGCCCGCGCATCCACAAAGCGTTCGGCGAGGCAGGCAAACCCCCGCCCCATAAATCCCCTCCCTCCCCAAATTCCAATTCCGCCACCGATCTACCGCTCTCCCCGCCCCCCCTCTCGCCCTCTCCCCCGAGATCTCGCGAAACCCTAGCTCTCCCTCCCCTCATCCGATGGGGAAGCCGGCGGAGTACGAGGACGAGGAGGACGAGGAGCTGTCCAGCTCCGGCGACGCGGAGGGCGAGGAGCAGCAGCAGCAGGAGGAGGATGGGTCGGATGAAGGCGAGGAGGAGGAGGAGGAGGAGGAGCCCGAGGGGGAGCAGGCGGCGGGGGATGGTGGGGAGGAGGAGGAAGAGGTGGACGAGGAGGAGATCGTCGCCGCCACCACCGGCGCCGGCGCCGATGACGACGACGACGACGGGGGTGACGGCGCGGGCGCGGCGGAGGAGGCCGAGTCCACCGAGGACGACGCCGCCGCGGACGAGGGCGGCGAGGAAGATGTCGACGAGGTGCGTGGGGATTTCTCTGGCGTTCTCCGTGCGTTTAGTTACCTTGAAGTATACTGGCAATGGGTCTGAAACTGGCCATTAGTCCAATGCTCTTATGGGCATTTGAGGGGCGATCTAGGGTTCTAACCCTAGGAATTTAGCAGTTGTCGGTTCACGGGTTAGGTCTCTCTAGGAATAATGTGCCTCCATTGCTATATTATTAGGTCGTCCGTACTGCGTGTTTAGTTCATCTTCTGTATATCTATTTTTTCTTGGATCACTACAGTTCACCAAAATGTTGAAGCACTGCGGTACATGTTTGCTAGTTTGCATTCACCAACGGGGCAGTTGATTTCAGTGTTATTGTTACCCAACACTGAGTTGTTTGCCATCTTTAAATGCAGTCTGAAGACGCCACTGGAAAGACAGAGATTGGCAAGCGGGAACGAGCCAAGCTCAGGGAAATGCAGAAGCTCAAGAAGCAGAAGATCCAGGAAATACTGGATAGCCAAAACGCTTCCATCGATGCTGACATGGTATGTTCTGTACCCTTGTCGTCCTACCATTGAGATAAACCCGTTAACATGAATGTCTCGTTGTATAAATGATTTATGGTTGTCTTGTTTGAGCAGAACAAGAAGGGAAAGGGGCGACTGAAATACCTCTTGCAGCAGACTGAAATATTTGCTCATTTTGCCAAAGGAAGCCAATCTGCGGAGAAAAAGAACCGTGGAAAGTAAATATATGTTTCTTTCATCTGATAAACACATCTGTTTTCCTCTAACATAACTTGATATGTAATCATCTGTTACAGTACCAAGAAATTTCTTTTTATTACATGTATAACTAAACCATGTTGTCCGTTTTTGAGATCTGAAAGTTGTGCATGCTTCTTCTCTTTCACATGACCTTGAAAGGCTACACTATTTCATAAGAGGCAACCACATAACCATAGTTATTCAACAAACTATTTCTGTTCCAGTGTAGCTGCAGATTTGAATTAATTTAAATGAACGAGCTGTTAAAATGAGGCAGGATGTCATATCATGAACTTATATAATGTTTATAAATTATTATTGCCTCAATCATCAATTTATAATGCTAAAATTATCTGATTTTTGTTGATTACATATGACTATTAGCATTCTTTCTGCACTAAGGCTACCTGACTAAAAAGTCACATGCTGAGCTTTAACCGAGGGGAAACTAACTTGCATGGTATTTGCAACTCGTTTTTCATAATTTGCATCGTCACTACTAACTATGGTATCAAGGTATTTGCTTGCTTTCTGTACCATGTAGTTTGTTGCCTGGTGTGCCTTCTTTGTTGCTAATGTGGTCAGAACCTATAGGGGTCGTCATGCATCAAAGGTGACAGAGGAGGAGGAAGATGAAGAATACCTCAAGGAGGAAGATGCCGTCGCTGCAGGAGGAACACGCTTGCTTGTACAACCATCATGTGAGCGTTTGCTTGATGATTCTATTGTATATTATATTTCACTTGCCAGTTTATATAGTGGTGATGTAAAAATCACTGTTTGTTGCATGGTTGAAGGTTCAGTCGTTCTAATGCAAAATGCAACAGAATGCTTTTCTTTTTTTATTATTCTCACAGTGCATGCTGAATTAATCAGCATTGCTATTACATTCTTACCCAGTTCATTTGCCTGTTTGTTTCCATAAAGACCTTGTCCATCTGGATGGTTTGTGGAGTTTCAACCAGTTAGTTTTAGGTTTCATTATATGTTTGTCGTTTTTCTAAATGTAAGCTGTTGCAAGAGAGTACAGTGAGTTATATTCGGGCATCCCATCGTCTTGGTACATTAATGCTTACCACTCCAATTGTCAATCCAAGCTTCCAACTTCAGATGGTATCCTACTGTCAGGAAATAGTTGTAGCATCTACAACCATTATTTTAGTTTTAGCAAATCTTGATGGCAGTATTGAGAAGAGTGAGTGACAATTGATGATGATATGTAGGGCCTGGCCTGTCATACTAATTTGGGATCTTGATGTTGCTGTTTTAGTGGACAGGATGCATATGAAGTAGCAGGCTTCTGAATAGTGCTACTTCGAAACCAGTGACCATCTTCTTTTTTCCTGAATCAGTCCAATCAGACACCTACATCCAAGTCAGATCCCAACATCTGTTCGGCTAACATTCCTGTGTCCAAAGTTTTTTCTTTTGCCAAATCAGATACCTCAATTCGAGTCGGTCTCATGCACCCACGTCTATGCCCGAGTCCTAACAGAAGTAGGATGTTCTTGTCCACGTGGTTACTAGGTCCATCCTCATCCAAATGTAAAGTCTCTCTTGTCTCAATGCGATGCAACCTTAGACAACAAACTACCATTAGAACATAGGGATTGTCTTGAGTTCGTAACAATTTTCATGTCTCTGATCACTAACAAATAAAACTCATAGCACAAATGAGTATTGTCAAAATCACATCCTTTACTATCAAAGTGGACTTGTTTTCCCCAAACACACTCTCTAGTTGCAATCCTTACTATGAACACGATAAAAATGGTTTTCTCGATGCCTCCACTTAGACTTGCTTTCGCAAAACATACTTAGGGAATTTGAGATTATGATGGTTAAATGGCATAGTTGGTCCTTTGTAAAAGAGAGCATATTTGGTCCATATATTCAGCATGGATTCATTTTGGTATTCTTACTACAAAACCGCTATAAAGTACTCCCCCCATTCCGCACTTTAGTCGTAGATTGTTTTTTTCAAAAGCCAAACTTTGTAATGTTTGACTAAGTTTATAGATAGAATACCAGCATCAATAATACCGCGTAAATATGATATAAAATAAATTTCACGATGTATGTAATGCTGTAATGGTATTTATTTGGCATTTTAGATGTCGATATTTCCCCCCTATAAACTTGGTGAAACTTTATAAAGGGACTATGCAGCACTTATATAACAGGAGCAGAATAACCCTAGTTTCAGTCACTGAATCCACTTTGTGTTGTGCACATGAGACCGTAACACCCATATCACTAGAATGTCGAAAGACCTATGTATGTGAATAATTCTTTTAGAATGTCAGTTCTTTTTCTTAGTTCATTCTCATTCTTTTATTAGAAAGGGACCCTTGGCGCAGCGGTGAAGCTGTTGCCTTGTGACCACGAGGTCACGGGTTCGAGTCCTGGAAATAGCCTCTTGCAGAAATGTAGGGAAAGGCTGCGTAATATAGACCCAAAGTGGCCGGACCCTTGCCCAGATCCTGCGCAAGCGGGAGCTACGTGCACCGGGCTGCCCTTTTATTCTCATTCTTTTATTAGTTCTTATTTGGATACTTTCCTTTGTCTACATATTAGCTCTATTCAATTCAATATGATAATTTGCACACTTGCTCACGCTGGAGTGGTGTTTGTAGCATACTGGGGTGAGTAAGCAGCAGAGACAGTCTTTACTCCATAAAAAATGGGCACTGAATGCGGAAAAGATAGAAATCAAGGAGAAAAAGATTTTGGTGCAGGCCGAGATGTCTTTTTCCTGCATGATCCAAAGTTAGGTCACCAGCTGTCAGCTGTGCAGTGTGGTTCTTGGCAGTGTTACCTGGACATGGACTGGTGTCGTTATCAGACTTGGGTTTGGGTGTCTGATTCGAAAATTTCTTTTAGACAAACATATTATTTGGACATGGGCACGGGCGGAATTTACTCGGGTTTTGGAACCCAATGCTAGTATTCTTGTTTTTGTATTGTTAATTTCTTTCCTATGTATATGTAAAAAATGTCACAATAAATGCTTGGTGTATGGTTTCGTCATAAATGTTCATTATTGATATGTTAAATAGTAAATGCTTGTAGTATTCTCATTTCTTCACTTGGCAGGCATTAATGGGAAAATGAGAGATTACCAACTAGCTGGACTTAACTGGCTCATACGCTTGTATGAAAATGGCATCAATGGGATATTGGCTGATGAAATGGTATGTATTGTGCTCGCCTTGCCCTTTGTACTTAGTCTTCACTATTTTCCGTGTGTAAAGATAATATGGTTATTATGCTTAATTCACCTTCAAGAGCTCATATTTGGCATGCCACACCTTCTCATTTAGGGTCTTGGAAAAACTCTCCAAACTATCTCCCTGCTTGGATATCTGCATGAGTTCAGAGGAATAACAGGTCCTCACATGGTTGTTGCACCAAAGTCTACTCTTGGCAATTGGATGAAGGAAATCCAACGTTTTTGCCCTGTTTTGCGTGCTGTCAAGTTCTTAGGAAACCCAGAAGAAAGGGTAAGTCCCAAATTATCTCAGTTGTGCTTATGAGCCTTTTGTGGAATATTATTAACATGTTAGTTCTATTTGGACAGAATCATATACGGGAAAATTTGCTAGCCCCAGGAAAGTTTGATGTCTGTGTTACAAGTTTTGAAATGGCAATAAAGGAAAAAACTGCATTGAGGCGTTTTAGCTGGCGCTATATTATTATTGATGAAGCTCATCGGATTAAAAATGAGAACTCCCTTCTTTCTAAGACAATGAGGCTTTTCAGTACAAATTACCGGCTGCTCATCACAGGCACTCCGCTGCAGGTATATACCAACATAAAGTCTTATCCCAATCTTGGTGCTATTTGAATTCTATGCTTCAAATTACGACAATTGGTTTATTTTATGTGTATTCTGCATAAAGCAACTTTACTGACGCTGATCTTTTGATTATGCTGCAGAATAATCTTCATGAGCTTTGGTCTCTTCTCAACTTCTTGTTGCCTGAAATATTTAGCTCTGCAGAGACTTTTGATGAATGGTTCCAAATTTCAGGGGAAAATGATCAACATGAGGTTGTTCAGCAGCTTCATAAGGTAACATACGATGTTTTAGAGATATATATTCTCAGGTTTTTCCAAGAAATATCAATTGATAGCACATGTTTTTTCCTTTGCATAATTCATTGACCATCATTTTTCTAGGTTTTACGTCCATTTCTCCTAAGGAGGCTTAAATCGGATGTGGAGAAAGGTTTACCTCCAAAGAAGGAGACTATCCTTAAAGTTGGAATGTCTGAGATGCAAAAACAGTATTATCGTGCTCTCCTTCAGAAGGATCTGGAGGTTATTAATGCTGGCGGTGAGCGCAAGCGCCTTCTTAACATAGCCATGCAACTACGGAAGTGCTGCAATCATCCATATTTATTCCAGGGTGCTGAGCCTGGCCCACCTTATACAACTGGGGACCATCTAATTGAGAATGCAGGTATTGTTTGTACATTGCAGTATTAGTTATAAATTTCTGGACCTTACTACTGCCATTGCACACATAACTCCCACTCTTTGATGCTTTCTACAGGAAAAATGGTTCTGTTGGATAAATTACTTCCCAAGCTAAAGGCCCGTGACTCCAGAGTGCTGATATTCTCCCAGGTAATGGCTTTTTTTTTTTGAAAGAAAGCGGTTGCCCCCCTGCTCCATTTTTATCAGGTAATGGCTCTCTTTCTGTTACTCATGCACCTAGCTTGGCTGCTTCAGAAAGCATCATGACTGATAAAAATATGGTACCAACCATGAACACAATTGCTATTCTACGTAGAGTTTGTGAGGTATTCTGCTTGTGAGGTGGTTTGGCGTCCTTGCTATTCTACGTAGAGTTTTGTGACACCTATCTTATACCCTATTTCCCTGCATATTCCTGCCATTTGAGTATTTGAACACAATTGTATATCCTGCAGATGACCCGTCTTTTGGACATCTTGGAAGATTATCTAATGTACAGAGGGTATCAGTATTGCCGGATTGATGGGAATACTGGTGGTGATGATCGTGATGCTTCCATTGAAGCTTTCAACAAGCCAGGGAGTGAAAAGTTTATCTTCTTACTTTCAACTAGGGCAGGTGGTCTTGGGATCAATCTCGCTACTGCTGACATTGTGGTTCTTTATGATAGTGACTGGTAAAGTCTTCTCAGATAGTATTTTTTTTATAGTAACTATGGAGTTTGGGAGTTGAATTCTTCTGTTTCTCAGGAACCCTCAAGTGGATTTGCAAGCTCAAGACCGTGCACATAGAATTGGTCAAAAGAAAGAAGTTCAAGTCTTCCGATTCTGCACTGAGGTTTTTAATTTATATTTGGAAATGGAGGGTAGCAGTATATGATATTTGTATCTTACGAAGAATATTGCTTGCAGTATACCATTGAGGAAAAAGTAATTGAGAGAGCATATAAGAAGCTTGCCTTGGATGCTTTGGTCATACAGCAAGGTCGATTGGCAGAACAGAAAGGTTGCTTTTGTTTCTTCTCACTGCTTGTAATGTTAATATTTTTAATGTTGAAGTGAAACAAGTATTAATATGCTTTTGTTTTCGTGTTCTTTATTAGCTGTCAATAAGGATGAGTTGTTGCAAATGGTGAGGTTTGGTGCTGAAATGGTATTCAGCTCCAAGGATAGCACAATAACAGATGAAGATATTGACCGCATTATCGCGAGAGGAGAAGAAGCAACAGCACAACTTGATGCAAAAATGAAGAAGTTCACAGAAGATGCCATTAAATTCAAAATGGACGACAGTATGACACTCCCTCTTTGCCTCCCTGTGTAGTTTCTAGGTTTAGCGTAAACTTGAATGATGTTTTGGCCTTCATTCTATGCGGAGTTAGATGATTCTCAGCCAGATGAAAATTTTGAAGAAAAATGAAACTCAATTACTTGAAATAGTCCATACTTCAGTTTCAGTATATGAAATCTGACCATGTTGCTGGTTGCTAGCTTTTTTTAGAGTTCTGTATACCTTTTAAGTTTATGGTTAGATGTGTTTGTACAAACTAATGGTTCTCCAGATAATCATCCACCTAAATTTTGACATTATATGCATTGTATTGTAACTCAGTTCATGCATGTTATGTTTTTATGCAGCTGCTGAACTTTATGATTTTGATGACGACAAGGTAATCAATCAGTTTCTTGTTCATTTTTTTACCACATATCTGAAGTTCAGTTCAATTAGTCATCCACTCTATATTATTGAAATTTTGAATCATATTTAGTCCAAAATTTCGTGACAATTGAACTTCTCTTTTGTGAAGGAGGAAGACAAGCCAGATTTTAAAAAGCTAGTCAGTGATAACTGGATAGAACCTCCTAGACGAGAAAGAAAACGGAAGTATGTTTGATGTCTCTAGCTTACTATTTCTAGGTATTTAATTTTGATGATGCTAAATTTGGTTAATCTGTTTCTGTAGCTACTCTGAATCTGAATATTTTAAGCAAGCACTTCGCCAAGGTGCCCCAGCAAAACCTAGGGAGCCGAGAATTCCCCGAATGCCAAACTTGTATGCCTTTTCAGTTGCTCATTTCACTCGATCAAGCCTAAATTTTAGATTCTTGGTCTTGGTGCTTAATGGGGTGATTCTCTATGTCAGGCATGATTTCCAGTTCTTCAACACACAGAGGCTCAATGAACTGTATGAAAAGGAAGTCAAATACCTCGTGGTAATTTCTCTACAAGAGCTGTATTTTTTGTTTCACCTACACTGGAGTGCCGGCCTAGACTCCAGACTTGTCTCATAAGTCATAATTTACTTTCTTTTACTCCTTCCAATCCATATTAATCGTCACTGCTTTAGTACAATTTATTATGGTTGAGAAGCAGGACCAATCAATACCACATTATTAATGTGTTATTTTCATTATAGCTTTTCATGGTCATGTAGATCCTGTAGTGTTAAAGAATTTGATTATGGGTGTATATTACCTATAAGCCTGATACTCCGTGGGACTGCTGTATGCATATTCTGGATGCCAACACTCGGGATATGTATGAGTATCACACCACTTATATTTTAAAGATGAACAGAATAAGTCCTACCTTTGTCTAATGTTTACCTTCAAAACATTTATTCAGCAAACGAATCAGAAAAAGGATACAATTGGTGATGGTGATGGTGAGGATGAAGGTACTACCAAGTCTTACATTTCTGCTTGCACTGCAAGAAGTATCTGATTGTGCTGATCACTGCATTTTTTGCCATTTAGAAGTGGAACCTCTGACCGAGGAGGAGCAAGAAGAGAAGGAGCAGCTACTCGAAGAGGTTTGGATATACTTGTCTTTTAATCTGGACCTGCTCCCCTGCCCCCCCCCCCCCCCCCTCTCTATAATTTTGTTCCATCCTTTGTGCAATTTTAGGGCTTTTCAACATGGACGAGGAGGGACTTCAACACATTCATTCGAGCTTGTGAGAAATATGGTCGTGACGACATAAAGAGTATAGCATCTGAAATGGAGGGGAAAACGGAAGAGGAAGTTCAGCGGTATGCTGAAGTTTTCAAGGAAAGATACACAGAATTGAATGGTATATGCTCAAAAACCCTGTCCATTTCCATTTATGTCTTTCTGCCCTTTCCTCAATTCTTTTTACAAATTAGATAAATGCATCCAGTGTTCTAATGGTTTCCTTCATGAGCTCACAATTTATGGCATGTGAGGTCTGTTTTGTCTAATCCACTGAGCATCTTCTTTCCTGCATCAGATTATGACAGAATTATTAAGAACATTGAGAAAGGAGAATCAAAGATCTCTCGGAAGGATGAGATTATGAAAGCCATAGCGAAGAAGATGGACCGCTATAAGAACCCATGGTTGGAGTTGAAAATTCAGTATGGCCAGAACAAGGGGAAGCTTTACAATGAAGAATGTGACCGTTTTCTGGTATAGCCACGCCACAGTTCTTACCAAATAACTGCACTGTTTGGCATGATTAATGAACTGTTCCTTGTGTACAGTTGTGCATGGTGCACAAACTTGGCTATGGAAACTGGGAAGAACTGAAGTCGGCCTTCCGCATGTCTCCCTTGTTCCGTTTTGACTGGTTTGTGAAGTCCAGAACTACACAAGAGCTGGCTAGAAGGTGTGACACTCTCATCCGTCTAGTGGAGAAGGAGAACCAAGAGTGTGATGAGCGCGATAGACAGGCCAGGAAAGATAAGAAGGTTGGTTACTGTTCTCCTACCCACTTACTGCCCGCTTTGGTGTTCAACAACTCCTTGCTCTGTGTTATCCTCATTCCCTGTAAAGGAAATGTTATGCAATTTGCCCTAATCATCAACGTTTTCCTCCCTTTTTCTGTGACTTGCAGAACATGACACCAACAAAGCGTCCTTCGTCAAGTAGTCCAGCAATGGACTCTCCCATGCAGACCCCCTCCAAGAGGGGCCGGAGGGACGGCAGTGCAGCCTCGGTGAGCGATTAGATGCTATCTTGTTTTTTGTCTTCATTGTATGCTGTGGTTGTCTGAGTAAATCAGGGACTCACTCGCTGTTGGTGTTCCTTCATTTGTTGCAGGGAAAGAGAAGGCGGCGGTGATCTAGTGTTCCCTGAGGAACAAACTCGTTTGGTGGTTGACAATCAAAGGGAAGCCCCAGGCGTACCCTGTTATCTCATCCAGTGTGTTTGCGCCTAGTTATAGTAGCTCAAAACCTATTAGAGGAGGTCACTCAAGTCTGAACCAAGTTAAAAAGACAACTGCGAAGTCTGAACTCCTATGTTAAATAGATTCTAGTGACATGGTGAACTTATGTATCGGTTAATGTACTGTCCCTGTGTTCGTGGATTAGTTAGGTTGTTGTTGAACCGATTAATGCTTTTGGTGATCGAGCATGAGAAAGCTACATTCCATTGGCAGTTTATGCTTTTTACTTGTTGAGCCTTGTGCGGTTGTTGCCATCTGCTTTCATGGTCTGGACACTCGGTTGGACCCTCTGAAGTCGAAACAGCAATTTGTTGTTCAGATGAGAAAAGTTACCAAGGAAGTATGCTTGGCTTGGCTACTTCCCTGTTCACAACATTTAGACAAGCCAATAAAAACCACCAGCTATCAATTGGTTGGTTACCGGCCAAGCACACAGAACTTGGACGATTACTCTACCGACATTAGGCCATGAAATGTTGACGTAATATTTTGGCTTTGCCATTGACTCTGGCAACTTTAGTTCATTCTAGTCAGTCTTGGCTAACTCATGGGCAAGCAAAAGCTTGATCGAAATATTGGCTAGCGAAATGTTTGGTAAGGTTAACTTGAGCTCAAAACAAACATGCCCCAAATGTTGTATGTTACCATTGGAACAATTTTATTTTCGAGCAATCGGCGGGACCACTGCCCTGCCAGCTAGGTATGGCAACGCTGCTGCCCACTTCGACCAAAGCCAAAACTTAAGTTTTCACCCGGAGATCTAAACCTGAATGACATGAGGTGAAAGGGCACCTCGGCAACACGTTGTGTCATGCCCAACCAAACACCGAGCCACAATAGCCATGCTTCCCCAACAGATCGGCGCCGCCAGCAACCACCACCAGAGCCGCCGAGATGTCAAGTGGAGGAGACGGTAGCAGGATCACCGCAACACCTTCAACAAGGAGATCGTTGCACACAGGCTACACAGCTGCAGCCTCCGGCCACAACCGGAGAAGGATTTCTCCCATCCAACGCCGCACTCCAGCCACCCTGGATCCGCAAGCTCACCGCCGCCCAACCACCAAGCACCCACCACCACAGCCTCCCCGGAGCTGGAGCTGGAACAACACGCAAGTACCGCCGACCACGCTCTGCATGCGAAGCCACATAAATTTCAACCAGCAATGCCTAAAGTGTTAACAGTTTGAACAGAACAAATAGAAGATTCTCATCCCAACTCAAACACGCAAGGAAGCTTCCGTTTTGTACATTATTGTTCTCATTCAATTTTCTTGACAACAACAGCAGTATATATGAACTCTGAACAGGCCTGGTGGTCGTGAGCATGAACCCCCTCCAACTCTTTTGTAAAGTTCATCCTATCTAACTAAATACCAACGTGAAAAGGAAGCGACCAAAACTGATATACTGCAAAGTCCGAGCCCTAACTAAAGCTCGCTATTCTTCTCTCAACTTGCTGTCGGAGCACCGCTCACATATGGAGCTTATTGATTTCTGAACTCGCCGTCGAAGCGTTGCCCACGTGTCTCGGGTTCCTGTGGGCCTCGGGGTCCTCCTCCCTGGAGAGGACCTTAACAGCAGGCCGCACTCGCACTGCTGCTGCTGCAGGGCTAGAGTTCACCACCGCATTTGGCCTAGCTGAGCACACAGGGATAGAAGTTCGGACTGTAACAGGGGCCGCCAACCAAGGAGGCCGCTGCTGGTATAACAAACCTGATGAACTCATAGGAACCGCAGCTCCATATCTCGCTGGAGCTTCCATGTCCAAAGACCATAACTCAGGCGATCTCGCCCTGCTGAACGGAAGATTACTTCTGTGGGTAGGCTCACCGTGTTGAACAGGACTAGGATAACCCTGTCGCTGGACAGGTCTTTGAACAACAGATGATCCAACATGAGACAATGATTGCTTTGGTGGCTGTTCTTTTGGCTTCTTTGACTCTTTATCATCTTGATATGGTTCCGACTTCTGTGACGGTGGATTTGCTGTGGAGCTTGACATAGTCGGAGGAGCTTTATTCTCTTCGATGGAGGCAGCACTACTCTCTGTATACACCTCTTTCCCATTTTCAGGCCATTGTTGAACCTGACTTGGACCGACATTTTCTGGAGTACTAGAGGAATCTAGAGCAGTGTATCCGGATAACACTGCGGCATCAGGAAGCTCAACTGCCTCAGTATACCCTTGCCTTTCCCTGTGCATTGTGTGTACAGTAACTGGCAATGGACTTCTTGGTACATATGTGGCAGGGTAAGGCGAGAAGTACCGAGGAAGGACAGGAGCAGTTTCAGGAAAACATGGAAGAAGAGCTAAAGCATCTTGGCTGGCTGGCACGGCGAACTGCCTTCTAGGTGGAGGAGGGTACATGGAGAGCATAGTTGGTGGCGGTTGAAACCTTGAGTTGCCGATAGTTTGAACCATCGGAAAATGGGGCTTCTGCTGTGTTGCTTGCACTTGGTTCCACATATGGTACATTGCTTGCTCTGGTGCAACATTTGGGTACATCTGATTTTGTAAGTGTGACCCGTAAAATGACACATACGGTTTAGGATAAGATCTCTGAGATTGTGGGCGGTTATTGCTTTGCTGTTTTTCCTTTTGATATGATGTCTTGCCTTCATTTTTTCGGTTCAAGTTTTCAAGAGTGCGGGTAACTGTGGCCTGTTCCTTCTCCTCATCATGATCGGATGGAGAAGATGAAGATGCTGCCTCACCCTCACCTACTAGAGGCACTGTTGAAAAAAATTGAATGGTCAGGAAACAAGCTGCGCGAATACAACAAAATTAATAAGATCAAACACTATGGAGTTAATACAACCAGATGCATCAACTAGCAGATACGCTAAAACCATATAGTAAGAAGCCAAAGGTGGTAAGAAGGCGAGAAAATACTCACGCTGCTTCAATTCAGACCAGGCCGCCATAGCAGCATTTTTTTGGGCTTGTTTCTTGGTCTTGCCAGGATTGCCAGTGAAGATCCTTCCTGCTAACTCCACTGTACATGTGAAAGTTGGTGTATGCCCTGGTCCAGATCTAATAGTAGTGTACATGGGCAGTTTTAAACCAGCCCGATGAGCAGTTTCTTGGAGCAGGTTCTTGTAGATCCCAGTTTCATCCTGTGGAGTGAAACATCATTAGCACCTCAGCTTTGAGGACATTCCTGAGGTTGTGTTGCCAAACATGAGCTCGCCAAAGTTGCAGTATAAACCAGAAATTATAACGTAAATGTAATAAATTACGTACTAAAAAGTACACTCACAAAAGAAGTATAAAAAAAGTTCATATAACCTCTAGTCCAAATGCTGAATCTAGATGGCATTAATGAGCATGGACATGCAGTAGAGATGTACTACAAGGGTAGAAAACTACATAGCACATAACAACCTTAAATATCTCATCTACTTGGATTTGTTTTTACTGCACCAGCAGGCATGAAAATGGGACAACTGGGCAAGTCAACATCAGATATCATAAAAGAACTGAACCTTCCCAACCAATACATCATAAATAATACTGTTTTCGCTTTGACTTATTGCAGTGGGAATTATCAAGAATAGTGAATATTAAATATACTTTGTCATGTAGGTAGATCCACAGTACAGATGAAATTTATTGTTCTTTGACTGAAAGAGAGGCCTGCTTGCTATAGATACCAAGTGAATTTCAAAATGTCCATCGGCATAATAACTAGAATGGTATTATTAATATTGTTGATGGAAAGGGTAAAAGCTGTGACAGCAAATTAAGCAATTATGATTTGTGCAATGAAGGATAAGAATTGCATGAGCATTTTCGTAGAAGATCAAGATGAAGGATGATGGATAATAATGACACTCACTTGCATATTAAGTATTCGAAATGTAGCTACAATTTTAATTGTCTTTGTCTACATTAAAACAGGCTGCAAACATTTGGGTAATCAACAACAGGTGATATTTGGTACAGTATTTCACCTTTGAGTGCTGTAAAAAAGGGAAGGGGATTCCAAAGTTAATCTGAGCAGAATAAGCAATGTCTAGGGGCGCCAACAAAACTTACCAGGACTTTTGCAGCAAGCGACGATGAAGGCCCCCTCTTCGACAACTCATTGAGCGCTACCTCAGCTGCCGCATGCTCTGCCTGCCGCAAGGTGGAATAGAACCCCGGGCTCTCAAACGATTCACCATTAAAAGTAACCGTGGCCTTAAACCGGGGCGCATGATCTGGTCCCTCGCGGATGCACGCATAGGACGGCAAGTTGAAGCAGCTCCTCTGCGCAAGCTCCTGGAGCTGGTTTTTAAACATGCCTGCGTCAAGATCAAGAATCAGAGATGCACCCAGTAAACCACATCACCGTTGGAGTGAAGTTCACAAGGGGTGACAAAGATCATCACAGCAACCGCCTACACAGTATGAACTTATGGAGAAAACATTGAACAGCGGCGTGAAGAAATGCATACCTCCGATACAGAAGTATCAATCACGCAGTCTATGAAGCTATGTTTGGAGTCGAGAAGAGCTTCTTCTGTCCTCAGCGTTCTGTAACCCTTGCTTGATACCCTCTTATTGCAGCAGATAAGAAGAGGCCTCAGATTATTAATAGCCAGTGCTGTACTCCCAGTCCTGCAGAGGAACAAATAAGTCCTGGATCGAATGAAAGCAATAAACCTAATGCTGGCGTTCGCAGGGGCAGCCATACGAACAATGAGTAAAACTAGTGGAAGCGATAAACTGCAGTCCTGAGAGGATTCATTGGTACTTTTATGAGGATTCACTGGTACTAGTAGAGCAGAGCAGGGGAGGCAATGAAGCGCGCAAGGACAACAATAGCAGCTGATTCCCATTAAAAATAAATAAGAGCAGCTGATCCAGCTCGCTGCCTCGTCTAATTAATGCAGTGCCACAGTAAATCTAAGAAAGATTTTGCGCCCAGTGAGTAAAACAAATCCAGCAGCCTCTGATTAACTGACACAGAGAGGGAAAAGAAAGAGAAGGCATGGAATGACATGAAAAAAACATTTGGGACTGGCTAATAACCTAATCGCATCCAGGTGGAGAGACGCCGGAGCAAAGACAGAGACCCCGCCCCGCCGCGCCGGCGAGATCGACCGAACCCCGTCGGCCGGAAACCGGCCCCAGATCGAACCAAGCCCCGCGAAACCAATAGATCACCAGACCAACCTGCGACGAGAGGCCGCCGGCTCTCCCTCCACCTCGACCCCTCTGCCTTCCAGCCGCGGCAGGAAGCGAAAGGGAAAAAGGCAGCGTGCGAAGAGACGAGCCACCGACAGCCGCGACAAAAACCTCTCCTTTTTCTGTTAGCCGCTGCTGACTCCGCGTGGTCGCTTGGTTTGGCCGCGACTGTGAGGGTGGGCTCGGCTACGCCATTAGGCTAGGGCTGGCGGCGGCGCTGCAGCAGCGGGCGGCGGCCATCAGCGGCGAGATTGGGAAGGGAGGCGTGTTGCTTTCCGGCGCTTTTCGTCTGCATCCTACTACTCTGCTCATTTTCTCGGGTTTCTTTTTTTTTTCCTTGGGAGAAGGAGACTCCTCCGAGTCCGTGTGTCATGTGCACGCAACGGCGATCATTATTGCCGGCCACGAGGAAAACATCGGTTAGCGTCACTTGGTTAAGGCATGGTGGAGTGGAGTGGCTGATTAAGGCATGTTTGGTTGGCCATTAATATTTGCTCCACTTGGGCTGCTAATTCCCTGGACCCGTCTCTCAAAACTTGAGATCCACATCCACCTTCATCGATACATTTACAAAGAAATAGAAGATCATGAGTATTATTTGAAATTTTGAAGAATTGCATGGAGGGGCCGGGCCATTGAGCAACTCGAAAAAGCTCAGATTCAACTGCATAAGTCGCATTGAAAGTTTACCTCTACGTGGATGCGATCTTTTTTGCCCTCAGAAGTGTCAAAATAAAATACCTAATAAGCATCAACTCTAGCTGAAAAGGGTCAAACCAAACCAAAATCCAAAACATTTCATATGCGTGGATAAATATATGGGACTTTGCTAAGGGTTTTTATGCACTATAGTGTTTCATAACAATTTTTGTATGCTGAAAGGACATCCGCCTCTAATGAGGGTTTTGGTGATGTCCAACTTTGTTTTGAGCATGTATTTGTTTTATACATGTATGGAAATGAAACATATGGTTGTTGGTGGCCCACGAGCTAAAAGGATATAAGAAGACTACACACCCAAGTCACGTCAAAGATTTTTCGTTCTTAAGTCGTAGAAAGGAAGCTTGCCGCACTTGAGCAAAAGGATGTCGGGTCAACCACCGCGCTCAACGTCGTCGGCTTAGCCGGTAATGAGGTTGATAAGGAAGAACACAGTCAAGCAAAGCATCGTTACCCTATAATTCCACTATAAAATCTGCTTTATTCAGCGACAAAAACAATGGTGACGAAACAAGAAACATCGCTTAAAATCATTTTCTGTGACGATCCACTATCATCAGGTGTTTGCCTCCCTGGGCAGCGCCCTCGACAACTTTGATGATGTTTTGGCCTGATTTTGGGCGGCGTATTTGGCCATCATTAGGCATGTGCATATTCTGTGATGATTTGTAGTGTCAAAAAAATGTTGAACACGCCCCTAAAAATGTTGGACTATCAATTTCTTGTAATATAATAATAAGAAAAACTTATTGTTTTTAAGCTGGCTTATCTAGTGTTGAAGACATAAGTACATATTTTTTAGAAGTGGTCAATCTACTTTCTCATAGTGTTCCTCAAATTTTTAGAAGTGCTTACACTATTCATCAATAAATGTTCATAAGCAAATATGAACAAACCACATGTGCATTAATACATATAAAAACACACCACACGTAAATAAATTAATACATATCCAAACGTGATTGACGGACCTCTACCATGTAATTTAAAATGGGCAAAAAATGTGTGTTTCGTGTGGCTCGAATCGCAGGAAGTGAAGCACACAATACCTATTGCAATGCTAGTACGGTATTTATCAGTCATCGATCAAACTATTGGTACTCTTTGTTTATAGGAAGTCTACCGGTCCGCATCTATCATCTCATTGCCCGATGAAGGTAGACGCCATGTTTCAGTGTTGCGGGATGGCTATTAATGGCGTCCAGTCGTGTGTCAATGACCATCGGTCATTCACACCACTTTTCACCTCCGTCCACCAGCTTTTACCGCCACTTTGCTCGCCCGACACCCACCGCCCGCGGCTATAAGAAGACCCTCGCCATGACCAAACATCTCATCCTCTATCCGAGTAGCCTCCACAACCCTCCACATTGCCATGGTCGAATAGATGATCTCCTCCATGACCAATTAGCTCACTCTCTTTCAGCCTCTCCCAACCCATTCCATTGTCATATCTCAATAGCCGACCTGACCTTGGTGCTTAGCCTCCATAAGCGTTCGATATCGAAGGAGATGGGCGTGAAGGAGTATCCCTTCGCCATCTTGCCGCGTTGCTGTTGGGAGACGTAGTAGTAAATCAAAAAAATTCCTACGATCATCAAGATCTATCCATGGAGAAACCAGCAACGAGAGGGAAGAGATTGCATCTTCATACATTTGAAGATCGCCAAGCGGAAGCGTTACAAGAACACGGTTGGTGGATTCATACTCGCAGCGATTCAGATCGCGGTGGATCCCGATCTTAGCGCCGAACAACGGCGCCTCCGCGTTCAACACACGTGCAGCCCGATGACGTCTCCTACGCCTTGATCCAGCAAGGAGGAAGGAGAGGTTGAGGGAGAGCTCCGACAGCACGACGGCATGGTGACGGTGGAGCCACGTGAATTCCGGCAGGGCTTCGCCAAGCGCTACGGAGAACGAGGAAGAGGAAGGGTAGGGCTGCACCGAGAGAGAAAGAAGTTGTGTCTCAAATCAGCCCAAACCCTTGCATATATATAGGAGGAGTGAGAGGGAGGGCTGCCTTGGCCCCTCCTCCAAGGAGGAGAGCTTCGGCCGAAGGTGGGGAGGAGTCCACCTCCCACAAGGGAGGTGGATCTCCTCCTTTTAAATCCTTTTTCCCTTTATCTCTTGATCCCAGCCGCATGGGCCTTTCTAGAAGGTCTTGGCCAGCCTACTAAGGGCTGGCACACCTCCTCTAAGGGCCCACGAAGTCCTTTGGTCGTCACACCCCTCCCGGGGTCCTCCGGCACCCTCCCGGCACTCCCGGTACACTACCGATGAGCCCGAAAACTTTTCGGTGACCAAAACTGGACTTCCTATATATCAATCTTTACCTCCGGACCATTCCGGAGCTCCTAGTGATGTCCGGGATCTCATCCGGGACTCCAAAAAACTTTCGGTAATGCTGTGCTGAGGATTGGGTCTTGTCCATCACATCATTCTCCTAATGATGTGATCCCATTATCAACGACATCCAATGTCCATGGTCATGAAACCGTGACCATCTATTGATCAACGAGCTAGTCAACTAGAGGCTCACTAGAGACATGTTGTGGTCTATGTATTCACACATGTATTACGGTTTCCGGTTATCACAATTATAGCATGAACAATAGACAATTATCATGAACTAGGAAATACAATAATAACCATTTTATTATTGCCTCCAGGGCATATTTCCAACAGTCTCCCACTTGCGCTAGAGTCAATAATCTAGTTACATTGTGATGAATCGTACACCCATAACATTCTGGTGTTGATCATGTTTTGCTCGTGAGAGAGGTTTAGTCAACGAATCTGCGACATTCAGATCCGTATGCACTTTACAAATATCTATATCTCCCTCCTGAATGTAATCACGGATGGAGTTGAAGCAGCGCTTGATGTGTCTTGTCTTCTTGTGAAACTTGGGCTCCTTCGCAAGGGCAATAGCTCCAGTGTTGTCACGGAATAGAGTCATCGGGCCCGACACACTTGGAATTACTCCTAGGTTGGTGATGAACTCCTTCATCCAGACTCCTTCCTTTGCTGCTTCTGAAGCAGCTATGTACTCCGCTTCACATGTAGATGCCGCCACGACGCTTTGCTTGCTGCTGCACCAGCTGATTGCCCTTCGTTCAAAATATACACGTATCCGGTTTGCGACTTGGAGTCGTCCGGATCTGTGTCGAAGCTAGCATCGACGCAACCCTTTACGACGAGCTCTTTGGCACCTCCATATACGAGAAACATGTCCTTTGTCCTTTTCAGCTACTTCAGGATATTCTTGACCGCTGTCCAGTGTTCCACTCCGGGATCACTTTGGTACCTCCCTACCAAACTTATGGCAAGGTTCACATCAGGTCTGGTACACAACATGGCATACATAATAGAGCCTATGGCTGAAGCATAGGGGATGCCACTCATCTCTTCTCTATCCTTTGCCGTGGTCGGGCATTGAGTCGTACTCAATCTCACACCTTGTAACACAGGCAAGAACCCCTCCTTGGACTGATCCATATTGAACTTCTTCAATATCTTTTCAAGGTATGTGCTTTGTGAAAGACCTATGAGGCGTCTCGTGTTGGAAATATGCCCTAGAGGCAATAATAAATTAGTTATTATCATATTTCCTTGTTCATGATAATCGTTTATTATCCATGCTATAATTGTATTGATCGGAGACTTAGATGCATGTGTGGATACATAGACAAAACCATGTCCCTAGTATGCCTCTAATGGACTAGCTCGTTGATCAAAGATGGTTAAGGTTTCCTAGCCATGGACATGAGATGTCATTTGATAAACGGGATCACATCATTAGGAGAATGGTGTGATGGACAAGACCCAAACTACAAACGTAGCATATGATCGTGTCAGTTTATTGCTACTGTTTTCTGCATGTCAAGTATATGTTCCTATGACCATGAGATCATGCAACTCACAAACATCGGAGGAGTGCCTTGTGTGTATCAAACGTCGCAACGTAACTGGGTGACTATAAAGGTGCTCTACAGGTATCTCCGAGGGTGTCTGTTGAGTTGGCATGGATCAAGATTGGGATTTTTTACTCCGTGTGACGGAGAGGTATCTCAGGGCCCACTCGGTAATAAAACATCACAATAAAGCCTTGCAATCAATGTGACTAAGTGTTAGTCATGGGATCTTGTATTACAGAACGAGTAAAGAGACTTGCCGGTAACGAGGTTGAACTAGGTATGGAGATACCGATGATCGAATCTCGGGCAAGTAACATACCGAAGAACAAAGGGAACATCGTGCGGGATTAACTGAATCCTTGACATAGAGGTTCGACCGATAAAGATCTTCGTAGAATATGTAGGAACCAATATGGGCATCCAGTTCCCGCTATTGGTTATTGACCGTAGAGGTGTCTCGGTCATGTCTACATAGTTCTCGAACCCGCAGGGTATGCACACTTAAGGTTTGGTGACATTTCGGTAGTATAGAGTTATGTATGGTGGTGACCGAAGGTTGTTCGGAGTCCCGGATGAGATCCCGGATGTCATGAGGAGCTCCGGAATGGTCCGGAGGTAAAGATTCATATATAGGAAGTCCTATTTTGGTCGCCGGAAAAGTTTCGGGCTCATCGGTAGTGTACCGGGAGACCACCGGGAGGGGTATTTCGACCCAAGAGGCTTCATGGGCTGTGGGAGAGTAAATACCAGCCTTTTGTGGGCTGGTGGAAGTCCCACACAAGGCCCATGCGGCTAGGAGAAAAATCCCAAAGGGAAAAAGGTGGAATAAGGCCAAAAAAGGAGGAATCCTAGTCCTACTAGGATTGGAGGAGGAGTCCTCCTCTCCTCCCCACTTTGGCCGACCCAAGGGCTGGATTTTTGGCAGCCAAGCCTCCTCGTCCTCTCCTCCTATATATACTAGAGGATCTTAGGGTTTTGGCACAGAATTTTCAGCCACGTGCTACCCGTTCCTCTAGTGCATAGTTTCTCCTCTAGATCGGTTTTCTGCAGTGCTTAGGCGAAGCCCTGCCGGAATAGCTCCACCACCATCGCCGCAGCGCCGTCATGCTGCCGGAGAACTCTTCTACCTCTCCACTCCCTCTTGTTGGATCAAGAAGGCGGAGATCGTCATCAAGCTGTACGTGTGCTGAACGCGGAGGTGCCGTCCGTTCGACGCTAGATCGGAAGGACCGTGATCAAGATTGCGAGATGGATCGTGACGAGATCGTGGGACGGATCGTGATGAGATCGTGGGGCGGATCGTGATGAGATCGCGGGACGGATCGTGATGAGTTCACGGGACGGATCGTGATGAGATCGCGGGACGGATCGTGATGAGATCGCGGGACAGATCGTGATTGGATCGCGGGACGGATCGTGATGAGATCGCGGGACGGATCATGATGAGATCGCGGGACGCTCGGCGATTTGGATCGCGAAGACGTTCGACTACACCAACTGCATTTCTTAATGCTTCCTGCTTAGCGATCTACAAGGGTACGTAGATCCACTCTCCCTCTCGTAGATGCTCATCACCATGGATAGATCTGCGTGCGCGTAGGAAATTTTTTGTTTCCCATGCAACGTTCCCCAACAGTGGCATCATGAGCTAGGTCTATGTGTAGATGAGATATCGAGTAGAACACAAAGAGTTTGTGGGCGTTGATGCTTAGATTGCTTCCTCCCTTGGTCGGATTTTGGTTCAGCGGTATTCTGAGATGAAGCGGCCCGGACCAACATTATTCGTACGCTTACGAGAGACCGGTTCCCTCGACCGCAACTTGTTGCATAGATGGCTTGCGGGTGCCAGTTTCTCTCACTTTAGTTGGATCGGATTCGACAAAGGCGGTCCTTGAGAAGGTTGAAAAGCAACTAGTGTATCACCGTTGTGGTTTTTGCGTAGATGAGAATTGTTCTTGCTAGATACACGGAGCAGCCACGTAAAACATGCAACAACAATTAGAGGACGTCTAACTTGTTTTTGCAGGGTATGTTGTGATATGATATGGCCAATTACATGATATGATATATGTGATGTATGAGATGATCATGTGATGTATAGATTATCATGACTTGCATGTCGATGAGTACGGCAACCGGCAGGAGCCATAGGGTTGTCTTTAATTATTGTATGACCTGCGTGTCAATCATTAAGCTCTATGTAATGCTTTTCTTTATCGCTAAATGGTAGCAATAGTAGTAGCAGCATGTTGGGCGTGACAACCCCGATGGCGACACATTGATGGAGATCAAGATGATGGAGATCATGGTGTCATGCCGGTGACGATGGAGATCATGCCGGTGCTTTCATGATGGAGATCAAAAGCATAAGTTCATGGCCATATCATGTCACTTATGATTTGCATGTGATGTTAATCCTTTTATGCACCTTGTTTTTCTTAGGACGACGGTAGCATTATAAGGTGATCCCTCACTTAATTTCAAGATAAATTGTGTTCTCCCCGAGTGTGCACCGTTGCGAAAGTTCTTCGTGTCGAGACACCACGTGATGATCGGGTGTGATAGACTCTACGTTCACATACAACGGGTGCAAGCCAGTGTTGCACATGCAGAACACTCGGGTTAAACTTGACGAGCCTAGCATGTACAGACATGGCCTCAGAACACAAGAGACCAAAAGGTCGAACATGAGTCATATAGTAGATATGATCAACATGATGATGTTCACCATTGAAACCACCACATTTCCTTAGGTGCGTGCCAAACTTGTGACTTAAATATTCTCCACCACGATCAGATTGTAGGCACTTTATTTTCCTGTCACGTTGATTCTCTACCTCACTTTGAAATTCCTTGAACCTTTCAAAAGTTCCAGACTTATGTTTCATTAAGTAGACATACCCATATCTACTCAAGTCATCGGTGAGGGTGAGAACATAACGGTAGCCACCACGAGCCTCAACACTCATTGGACCGCATACATCGGTATGTATTATTTCCAACAAGTCAATTGCTCGCTCCATTGTTCCAGAGAACAGAGTCTTGGTCATATTGCCCATGAGGCATGGTTCGCACGTGTCAAATGATTCGAAATCAAGAGACTCCAAAATCCATCAGTATGGAGCTTCTTCATGCGTTTGACACCAGTATGACCAAGGCAGCAGTGCCACATATAAGTGGGACTATTGTTATCAACCTTAAACTTTTTGGTACTCACACTATGGACATGTGTGACATCACGTTCGAGATTCATCAAAAATAAACCATTGACAAGCGGGGCATGACCATAAAACATTTCTCTCATATAAATAGAACAACCATTATTCTTAGATTTAAATGAGTAGCCATCTCACATCAAGCGAGATCCAGATACAATGTTCATGCTCAAAGCTGGTACTAAATAACAATTATTAAGGTTTAACACTAATCCCGAAGGTAGATGTAGAGGTAGTGTGCCGACGGCGATCACATCGACCTTGGAACCATTCCCGACGCGCATCGTCACCTCGTCCTTTGCCAGCCTCCGCTTATTCCACAACTCCTGCTTGGAGTTACAAATGTGAGCAACTGCACCGGTATCAAATACCCAGGAGCTACTACGAGCACTGGTTAGGTACACATCAATAACAAGTATATCACATATACCTTTAATGTTGTCGTCCTTCTTATTCGCTAAGTACTTGGGGCAGTTCCGCTTCCAGTGACCGGTACCTTTGCAATAAAAACACTAATTCTCAGGCTTGGGTCCATTCTTGTTCTTCTTCTTCCCGGGAACTTGCTTACCGGGCGCGGCAACAACTTTGCCGTCCTTCTTGAAGTTCTTCTTACCCTTGCCTTTCTTGAAACTAGTGGTCTTATTCACCATCAACACTTGATGCTCCTTTTTTGATCTCTACCTCTGCTGATTTCAGCATCGAGTACAACTCAGGAATGGACTTCTCCATCCCTTGCATGTTGTAGTTCATCACAAAGCTCTTGTAGCTAGGTGGAAGCGACTGGAGGATTCTGTCAGTGACCGAGTCATCCGGGAGATTAACTCCCAACTGAGTCAAGCGGTTGTGTAGCCCAGACATCTTGAGGATGTGCTCACTGACAGAACTATTCTCCTCCATCTTACAGCTGAAGAACTTGTCGGAGACGTCGTATCTCTCGACCCGGGCATGAGCTTGGAAAACCAGTTTCAGCTCTTGGAAAATCTCATATGCTCCGTGTTGCTCAAAACGCTTTTGGAGCCCCGGTTCTAAATTGTAAAGCATGCCACACTGAACAAGGGAGTAATCATCGCAGCGAGAATGCCAAGCGTTCGCAACGTCTTGCTCTGCTGGGAGAAGGGGTGGGTCACCTAGTGGTGCATCAAGGACATACAATTTCTTGGAAGCTATGAGGATGATCCTCAAGCCACGGACCCAGTCCGCATAGTTGCTTCCATCATCTTTCAACTTGGTTTTCTCTAGGAACGCGTTGAAGTTTAGGGTGACATTCGCGTTGGCCATTGGATCTACAATATAGATTGTAAAGGCAATTTTAGACTAAGTTCATGATAATTAAGTTCACATAATCAAATTATTTAATGAACTCCCACTTAGATAGACATCTCTCTAGTCATCCAAGTGTCACATGATCCATGTCAACTAGCCCGTGTCCGATCATCACGTGAGACGGACTAGTCATCCATGGTGAACATCTCCATGTTGATCGTATCTTCTATACGACTCATGTTCGAACTTTCGGTCTTCCGTGTTCCGAGGCCATGTCTGTACATGCTAGGCTCATCAAGTCAACCTAAGTGTATCACGTGTGTAAATCTAGCTTACACCCGTTGTATGCAAACGTTAGAACCTATCACACCCGATCATCACGTGGTGCTTCGGAACGACGATCCTTAGCAACGGTGCACAGTTAGGGTGAACACTTCTCTTGAAATTTTATTGAGAGATCATCTTATTTACTACCGTCGTTCTAAGAAAATAAGATGAAAACATGATAAACATCACATGCAATCAATATAGTGACATGATATGGCCAATATCATCTTGCTCCTTTGATCTCCATCTTCGGGGCACCATGATCATCACTTTCACCGGCACGACACCATGATCTCCATCATCATGATCTCCATCATTGTGTCTTCATGAAGTTGTCTCGCCAACTATTACTTCTACTACTATGGCTAACGTTTAGCAATAAAGTAAAGTAATTACATGGCGTTTATGATTGACACGCGGATCATACAATAAAATAAGACAACTCCTATGGCTCCTGCCGGTTGTCATACTCATCGACATGCAAGTCGTGAATCCTATTACAAGAACATGATCAATCTCATACATCACAATGCATCACATCACATTCTTTGGCCATATCACATCACAAGGCATATGCTGCAAAAACAAGTTAGACGTCCTCTAATTTGCAGTTGCAAGTTTTTACGTGGATGCTATAGGTTTCTAGCAAGAACGTTTCTTACCTATGCCAAAACCACAACGTGATATGGCAATTGCTATTTACCCTTCATAAGGACCCTTTTCATCGAATCCAATCCGACTAAGGTGGGAGAGACAGACACCCGCTAGCCACCTTATGCAACAAGTGCATGTCAGGCGGTTGAACCAGTCTCACGTAAGCGTACGTGTAAAGTCGGTCCGGGCCGCTTCATCCCACAATACCACCGAATCAAGATAATACTAGTAGTGGTAAGCATATTAACAAAATCGACGCCCACAACAACTTGTGTTTTACTCGTGCATAGATTCTACACATAGACCTAGCTCATGATGCCACTGTTGGGAGACGTAGTAGTAAATCAAAAAAATTTCCTACGATCACCAAGATCTATCCATGGAGAAACCAGCAACAAGAGGGGATAGATTGCATCTTCATACCTTTGAAGATCGCTAAGCGGAAGCGTTACAAGAACGCGGTTGGTGGAGTCGTACTCGCAGCGATTCCGATCGCGATGGATCCTGATCTCAGCGCCGAACAACGGCGCTTTCGCGTTCAACACACGTGCAGCCTGATGATGTCTCCTATGCTTTGATCCAGCAAGGAGGAAGGAGAGGTTGAGGGAGAGCTCCCGCAGCACGACGACATGGTGCCGGTGGAGCTACGTGAACTCCGGCAAGGCTTCGCCAAGCGCTACGGAGAACGAGGAAGAGGAAGGGTAGGGCTGCACCGAGAGAGAAAGAAGTTGTGTCTCAAATCAGCCCAAACCCTTTCATATATATAGGAGGAGGGAGAGGGAGGGCTGCCTTGGTCCCTCCTCCAAGGAGGAGAGCTTCGACCGAAGGTGGGGAGGAGTCCACCTCCCACAAGGGAGGTGGATCTCCTCCTTTTAAATCTTTTTTACCTTTATCTCTTGATCCCAGCCGCATGGGACTTTCTAGAAGGTCTAGGCCAGCCCAATAAGGGCTGGCACACCTCCTGTAAGGGCCCACGAAGTCCTTTGGTCGTCACACCCCTCCCGGGGTCCTCTGGCACCCTCCCGGCACTCCCGGTACACTACCGATGAGCCCGAAAACTTTCCGGTGACCAAAACTGGACTTCCTATATATCAATCTTTACCTCCGGACCATTCCGGAGCTCCTCGTGACGTCCGAGATCTCATCCGGAACTCTGAACAACTTTCGGTAATCACGTATACCATTTCCCTATAACCCTAGCGTCATCGAACCTTAAGTGTGTAGACCCTACGGGTTCGGGAGACACGTAGACATGACCGAGACACTTCTCCGGTCAATAACCAACAGCGAGATATGGATACCCATGTTGGATCCCACATACTCCACGATGATTTCATCGGATGAGCCACGATGTCGGGGATTCAATCAATCCCGTATACTATTCCCTTTGTCTATCGGTATGATACTTGCCCGAGATTCGATCGTCGGTATCTCTATACCTTGTTCAATCTCTTTATCGGCAAGTATCTTTACTCGTTCCATAATACATCATCCCATGACTAACTCCTTAGTCACATTGAGCTCATTATGATGATGTCTTACCGAGTGGGCCCAGAGATACCTCTCCGTCACACGGAGTGACAAATCCCAGTCTCGATTCGTGCCAACCCAACAGACACTTTCGGAGATACCCGTAGTGCACCTTTATAGCCACCCAGTTATGTTGTGATGTTTGGCACACCCGAAGCATTCCTACGGTATCCGGGAGTTGTACAATCTCATGGTCTAAGGAAACGATACTTGACATTGAAAAGCTTTAGCAAACGAACTACACGATCTTGTGCTATGCTTAGGATTGGGTCTTGTCCATCACATCATTCTCCTAATGATGTGATCCTGTTATCAACGACATCCAATGTCCATGGTCATGAAACCATGACCATCTATTGATCAACGAGCTAGTCAACTAGAGGCTCACTAGAGACATGTTGTGGTCTATGTATTCACAGATGTATTACGGTTTCCGGTTAACACAATTATAGAATGAACAATAGACAATTATCATGAACTAGGAAATACAATAATAACCATTTTATTATTGCCTCTAGGGCATATTTCCAATAGTTGCCACGGGAGAGCTGACGCTCATTACTCTTTTCGGGCACCACTAGCTCGCATGTTGCATTGTGCAATGGAGCCAAATGAGGTGCGGGGAATGCATCATTTGGCCCAATTACGAGGAGCAAAAAGTGTTGGAAATATACCCTAGAGGCAATAATAAATTAGTTATTATCATATTTCCTTGTTCATGATAATCGTTTATTATCCATGCTATAATTGTATTGATTGGAAACTAAATACATGTGTGGGTATATAGACAACACTGTGTCCCTAGTATGCCTCTAGTCTACTAGCTCATTGATCATAGATGGTCAAGGTTTCCTAGCCATTGACATGAGATGTCATTTGATAATGGGATCACATCGTTAAGAGAATGATGTGATGGACAAGACCCAAATTATAAACGTAGCATATGATCGTGTCTGTTTATTGCTACAGTTTTCTGCATGTCAAGTATCTGTTCCTATGACCATGAGATCATGCAATTCACTGACACCGGAGGAGTACCTTGTGTGTATCAAATGTCGCAACGTAACTAAGTGACTATAAAGGTGCTCTACAGGTATCTTCGAGGGTGTCTGTTGGGTTGGCATGGATCAAGACTGGGATTTGTTACTCCGTGTGACGGAGAGGTATCTCAGGGCCCACTCGGTAATACAACATCACAATAAGCCTAGCAAGCAATGTGACTAAGTTTTAGCCATGGGATCTTGTATTACGGAACGAGTAAAGAGACTTTCCGGTAACGAGGTTGAACTAGGTATACAGATACCAACGATCGAATCTCGGGCAAGTAACATACCAAAAAACAAAGGGAACAACAAAAGGGATTAACTGAATCCTTGACATAGAGGTTCGACTGATAAAGATCTTTGTAGAATGTGTAGGAACAAATATGGGCATCCAGGTCCCGCTATTGGTTATTGACTATAGAGGTGTCTCGGTCATGTCTACATAGTTCTCGAACCCGCAGGGTCTGCACACTTAAGGTTCGGTGACGTTTCGGTAGTATAGAGTTATGTATGGTGGTGACTGAAGGTTGTTCAGAGTCCCGGATGAGATCCTGGACGCCACGAGGAGCTCCGGAATGGTCCAGAGGTAAATATTGATATATGGGATAATAGTGTTTGGTCTCCGAAAGGGTTCCGGAATTCATCGGAAATAGTTTCGGATGTTTCTCGAAATGTTCGGGGTACAAGGACACTTTATTTGAGCCAAGGGGTAAAGCCCATGAGGCTTTAGGAAGGTGCAAAATCTGTTTTTCGGAGGCCAGGGGCCAGACGCCAGGGACCCTGGCATCTAGGGCCAGACGCCGAGGACCTTGGCGTCTGCTCCTGGAGTCCGAGGAGGACTCTTGCCTTGCGGGCAAACCGACCTTGAGGAGGATTTTTCTCGAAGTTTAGACCCCAAGGCTCAGCATATAAATAAAGGGGCAGGGCTAGCACTTGGAACACATCAAGAAACCCTAAGCCACATGCTGCCTCTCCTCTACTTCGTAGTTTCTTCTCTAGATCGGTTTCAACGGTGCTTAGGTGAAGCCCTGCTGGAATTGCTCCACCACCATCGCCGCAACATCGTCGCGCTGCTGGAGAACTCGTCTACCTCTCCGCTCTCTCTTGCTGGATCAAGAAGGTGGATATCGTCATCAAGCTGTACGTGTGCTGAACGCGGAGGTGTCGTCCGTTCAGCGCTAGATCGGAAGGACCGCGACTAGATCGTGGGACGGATCGTGATGAGATCACATGACGGATCGTGATGAGATCGCGGGACGGATCTTGATTGGATCGCGAGATGGATCGTGATGGGATCGCGGGACGCTCGGTGATTTGGATCGCGAAGACGTTCGACTACATCAACCGTGTTTCTTAACGCTTCCTGCTTAGCGATCTACAAGGGTATGTAGATCCACTCTCCCTCTTGTAGATGCTCATCACCATGGATAGATCTTGCGTGTGCGTAGGATTTTTTTTGTTTCACATGCAACGTTCCCCAACAGTGGCATCATGATCTAGGTCTATGTGTAGATGAGATCTCGAGTAGAACACAAAGAGTTTGTGGGCGTTGATGCTTAGATTGCTTTCCCCCTTGGTCGTGTTTTGGTTCAAAGGTATTGTGGGATGAAGCGGCCTGGACCAACCTTACTCGTACGCTTACGAGAGACCGGTTCCATCGACTGACGTGTAACTTTGTTGCACAAAGATGGCTGGCAGGTGTCTGTTTCTCCTACTTTAGTTGGATCGGATTCGACTAAGGCGGTCCTTGAGAAGTTTGAAAAGCAACTTATGTACCACCGTTGTGGTTTTGCGTAGGTGAGAATTGTTCTTGCTAGATACGCGTAGCAGCCACGTAAAACTTGCGACAACAATTAGAGGATGTCTAACTTGTTTTTGCAGGGTATGTTGTGATGTGATATGGCCAAATTACATGATGAGATACATGTGATGTATGAGATGATCATGTGTTGTATCGAATTTCACAACTTGCATGTCGACGAGTACAGCAACCGGCAGGAGCCATAGGGTTGTCTTTAATTATTGTATGACCTGCGTGTCAATCATTAAGCGCTATGTAATGCTTTACTTTATCGCTAAACGGTAGCAATAGTAGTAGAAGCATGATTGGCGCGACAACCCCGATGGAGACACGTTGATGGAGATCATGGTGTCATGCCGGTGACGATGGAGATCATGCCGGTGCTTTCAAGATGGAGATCAAAAGCACAAGTTCATGGCCATATCATGTCACTTATGATTTGCATGTGATGTTAATCCTTTTATGCACCTTGTTTTGCTTAGGAAGATAGTAGCATTATAAGGTGATCCCTCACTTAATTTCAAGATAAATTGTGTTCTCCCCGAGTGTGCACCGTTGTGAAAGTTCGTCGTGTCGAGACACCACGTGATGATCGGGTGTGATAGACTCTACGTTCACATACAACGGGTGCAAGCCAGTGTTGCACATGCGGAACACTCAGGTTAAACTTGAAGAGCCTAGCATGTACAGACATGGCCTCAAAACACAAGAGACTAAAAGGTCGAACATGAGTCATATAGTAGATATGATCAACATGATGATGTTCACCATTGAAACCACCTCAACTCACGTGTGATGGGGAACGTAGTAGTAAATCAAAAAAATTCCTACATCACCAGATCGATCTATGGAGAAACCAACAATGAGCAAAGGGGTAGAGCATCTGCATACCTTTGAAGATCGCTAAGCGGAAGCGTTACTAGAACACGGTTGGTGGAGTCGTACTCGCAGCGATTCAGATCGCGGTGGATTCCGATCTAAGCGCCGAACAACGGCGCCTCCGCGTTCAACACATGTGCAGCCCGGTGACGTTTCCTACGCCTTAATCCAACAAGGAGGAAGGAGAGGGAGAGCTCCGGCAGCACGACGGCATGGTGATGGTGGAGCTGCGTGGTACTCAGGCAGGGCTTTGCCAATCACTACGGAGGACGAGGAGAAGGAGGGGTAGGATTGCGCCGAGAGAGAGAGAGAGAGAGAGAGAGAGAGAGATCTGTGTATTGGCAGTCCCAAAACCCCCCCATATATATATAGGGGGAAGGAGGAGGAGGGTCAGCCACCCCTAGGGAAACCCTAGGAGGTGTGGCGGCCAAGATGGGAAGGAGGGGCGGCGCCCTAGGGTGGACTTGGCGCCCAAGGCAACCTCCATGCCTAGGGTTTGGCCCCCCTCCACCCTTGCTGCGCCTTGGGCTGAGGTGGGAGGCACACCAGCCCACCTAGGGGCTGGTTCCCTCCCACTCTTGGCCCATGTAGCCTTCCGAGGCCGCTGGCCCCTCCCGGTGGACCCCGAAACCCTTCAGGTGGTCCCGATACATTACCGGCGATGCCCAAAACACTTTCGGTGACCAAATCCTCACTTCCTATATATGAATATTTACCTCTGGACCATTATGGAACTCCTCGTGACGTCTGGGATCTCATTCGGGACTCCGAACAACCTTCGGTAACCACATACACTATTCCCATATAACCCTAGCGTCATCGAACCTTAAGTGTGTAAACCCTACGGGTTCGGGAGGCATGTAGACATGACCGAGACACCTCTCCGGCCAATAAACAATAGCGGGATCTAGATACCCATATTGGCTCCCACATGCTCCACGATGATCTCATCGGATGAACCACGATGTCGGGGATTCAATCAATCCCGTATACAATTCCCTTTGTCCATCGGTATGTTACTTGCCCGAGATTCGATCATCGGTATCCGTATACCTTGTTCAATCTCGTTACTGGCAAGTCTCTTTAATCGTTATGTAACACATCATCCCGTGGCTAACTCCTTAGTCACATTGAGCTCATTATGATGATGTCTTACCGAGTGGGCCAAGAGATACCTCTCCGTCACACGGAGTGACAAATCCCAGTCTCGATTCGTGCCAACCCAATAGATACTTTTGGGGATACCCGTAGCATACCTTTATAGCCACCCAGTTATGTTGTGACGTTTGGCACACCCAAAGTATTCCTACGGCATCCGGGAGTTGCACAATATCATGGTCTAAGGAAATGATACTTGACATTAGAAAAGCTTTAGCAGACGAACTACACGATCTTGTGCTATGCTTAGGATTGGGTATTGTCCATCACATCATTCTCCTAATGATGTGATCCCGTTATCAACGACATCCAATGTCCATGGTCATGAAACCGTGACCATCTATTGATCAACGAGCTAGCCAACTAGAGGCTCACTAGGGACATGTTGTGGTCTATGTATTCACACATGCATTACGGTTTCCGGTTAATAAAATTATAGCCTGAACAATAGACAATTATCATGAACAAGGAAATATAATAATAATCCCTTTATTATTGCCTCTAGGGCATATTTCCAACAACGTGATGATCGGACTTGATTTGGTGAATTTGGATCATGTATCACTCGAATGACCGGAGGGATGTCAATTTGAGTGGGAGTTCTTAAGTAATACGATTAATTGAACTCATTAACATGAACATAGTCAGTAGTGTATTTGCAAGTTATGTTGTAGCTCACGCTGTAGCTCCTTTGAATTTTTATATGTTCCTGGAGAAATAGAGTTGAAAGATGATGGTAGCAATATTGCGGACTGGGTCCATGATCTGAGGATTGTCCTCATTGCTGCACAGAAGGCTTATGTCCTTAATGCACTGCTTGGTGCGCCACCCGCTCTAGCGTCGTCTATAGATGTTGTGAACATCTGACAGGCACGTTCCGATGACTACTTGATAGTTTAGTGCATCATGATTTACGGCTTAGAATTGAGGCTCCAAAACGTTTTGAACATCATGGAACATATGAGATGTTCTAAGAGCTGAAATTGGGATCTCAGGCTCGTGCCCATGTTGTGAGATATGAGATCTCCAACAAGATTCTTTGCCTGCAAGACGAAGGAGAATAGCTCAATCGTTGAGCATGTGCTCAGATTTTCTGGGTGCTACAATCGCTTGAATCGAGTGGGAGTTGATCTTCCAGATAAGATAGTGATTGATAAAGTTCTCCAAGTCACTATCACTAAGCTACTAGAACTTTGTGATGAATTATAATTATGCCAGGGATGGAAATGATGATCCCTCAGCTGTTCGCGATGTTTGACACCGCGAAGGTAGAAATCGAGAAGGAGCATCAAGTGTTGATGGTTAGTAAAACCACTAGTTTCGAGAAGGGCAAGGGCAAGGAGGGAAACTTCATGGATGGCAAGTCAGTTGCTGCTCCAGTGAAGCAACCCAAAGTTGAACCCAAACCCGAGAATAAGTGCTTCTATTATGAGGAGAATGGTCGCTGAAGCGGAACAACCCTAGATACTTGGTAGATAAGAAGGCTGGCAACGTCGACAGAAGTATATTTGATATATGTGTTATTGATGTGTACCTTGCTAGTACTCCTAGTAGCACCTGGGTATTGGATACCAGTTCGGTTGCTAAATGTTAGTAACTCGAAATAAAAGCTACGGAATAAACGAAGAACTAGCTAAGGGTGAGGTGACGATGTGTGTTGGAAATGTTTCCAAGGTTGATGTGATCAACATCACACGCTCTCTCTTCGGGATTAGTGACGAACCTAAATAAATGTTATTTGGTGTTTGCGTTGAGCATGAATGTGATTACATCGTGTTTATTGCAATACGGTTATTCATTTAAGTCAGAGAATAAAGGTTATTCTGCTTACATGAATAATACCTTCAATGGTCATGCACCCAGTGAGAATGGTTTGTTGAATCTTGATCATAGTTCATAACATTGATGCCAAAAGATACAAAGTTAATAGTGATAGTACCACATACTTGTGGCACTGCCGCTAAATGTCATATTGGTATAAGTCGCATGAAGAAACTCCATGCTGATGGATCTTTGGACTCATTCAATTTCGAATCGGTTGAGACATGCGAACCATGCCTCTTGGGCAAGATGACTAAGGAACCCGTTTTTCGGTTTGATGGAGCGGGCAAGTGATTTATTGGAAATCATACATGTTGATGTATGCAATCCAATGAGTCTTGTAGCGTGCGGTGGATATCGTTATTTTCTTACCTTCATTGATGATTTGAGTAGATAATAGTGTATATTTACTTAATGAAACACAAATCTGAATCATTTGAAAAGTTCAAGCAAATTTAGAGTGAAGTTTAAGATCATCATGACAAGAAGATAATATATCTACGATATGATCGTGGAGGTGAATATTTGAGTTACGAGTTTGGTATACAACTTAAGACAATGTGAAAGTTGTTTCACAACTCACGCCACCTGGAACACCATAGTGTGATGGTGTGTCCGAATGTCATAGTCGTGCTCTATTGGATATGGTGCGAATTATGATGTCTCTTATCGTTTTACCACTATCGTTTTGGGCTTATGCATTAGAGACAACCACATTCACTTTAAATAGGGCACCATCTAAATCCGCTGAGATGACACCATATGGTTTGGTAGAAACCTGAGCTGTCATTTCTTAATGTCTGGGGCTGCGACGCTTATGTGAAAAGGGTTTTCACCTAATGAGTTCGAACCTAAAGTAGACAAATGCATCTTCATAGAATAGCCTAAGAACAGTTGGGTATACCTTCTATCTCAGATCCGAGCACAAAGTGTTTGTTGCTAAAACGGGTCCTTTCTCGAGAAAGAGTTTATCTCGAAAGAATTGAGTGGGAGGAAGATAGTAGTTGATGAGGTTGTTGAACCTTTGTTCAACCAGAGAGTAGCGCAGCGCAGAAAGATGTTTATGTGGAGCCTACGTTAGTTGAAGAGGAAGTTAATGATGATGATCATGAAACTTTGGGTCAAGTTACTATCGAACCTCGTAGGTCGACAAGGACGCATACTGCTCCTGAGTGGTACGCCAACCCTGTCTTAGAGGTCATGTTGTTGGACAACGATGATCCTATGAGCTATGGAGAAGCGATGATGGGCCCGGATTCCGACAAATGGTTAGAGGCCATGAAATCCGAGAAACGATCCATGTATGAAAACCAAGTATAGACTTTGGTAGACTTGCCCGTTGGACGGCAGGTCGTTGAGTACGAATGGACCTTTAAGATGAAGACAGACGCTAATGGTAAATGTCACCATTTATAAAGCTCGACTTGTCACAAAGAAGTTTCCGACAAGTTCAAGGAGTTGACCACAATGAGACTTTCGCACTCGTAGCGATGCTAAAGTCCGTTGGAATTATGTTAGTAGTTGCTGCATTTTTCAATTATGAAATCTGGTAGATGGATGTCAAAATATCGTTTCCTTAACAGTTTACTTGAGGAAAGGTTGTATGTGATACAACCAGAAGGTTTTGTCAGTCCTAAGGATGCTAAAAGGTGTGCGAGCTCCAACAATCCTTCTATGGGCTGGAGCAAGCATCTCAGAGTTGGAATATACGCTTTGATGAGGTGATCAAAGTTTTTGAGTCTATACAAAGTTTATGAGAAACCTGTATTTACAATAAAGTGAGTGGGAGCACTATAGAGTTTCTGGTAAGCATATGTGCATGACATATTGTTGATCGGAAATGATGTAGAATTTCTGGAAAGCATAAAGGGTTGTTTCAAAAGAGTTTTTCAAAGGAAGACCTGGATAAAGCTATCTAATTGTTGAGCATCACGATCTATAGAGATAGATCAAGATGCTTGATGAGACTTTCAATGAGTACACACCTTGACAAGATTTTTAAAGAGTTCAAAATGGATCAGTCAGAGAAAGAGTTCTTGCCTAATTTGTAAGGTGTGAAGTTGAGTAAGACTCAAAGCTCGACCACAGCAGAAGAAAGAGAAAGGATGAAGGTCGTACCCTATGCTTTAGCCATAGGCTCTATATAGTATGCCATGCTGTGTACCGCACCTATGTGTGCCTTGCCATGAGTCCGTCAAGGGGTACAAGAGTGATCCAGGAGTGGATCACTGGACAACGGTCAAGATTGTCTTTACTAACTAAAAGACTAAGGAAATGTTTCTTGATTATGGAGGTGATAAAGAGTTCGTTGTAAAGAGTTATGTCGATGCAAGCTTTAACACCAATCCGGATGACTCTTAGTAGCAATCCGGATACGTATAGTGGAGCAGCCATTTGGAATAGCTCCAAGTGGAGTGTGGTAGCAGTGTCTACAGTATGACATAGAGATTTGCAAAGTACACATGGATCTGAATATTGCAAACCCGTTGACTAAAAGACCTCTCTCACATGCAAAGCATGATCGAGCCCCAGAACTCATTGGGTGTTAGATTCATAACAATGCGAATCACATGGTGATGTGAACTAGATTATTGACTCTAGTACAAGTGGGAGACTATTGGAAATATGCCCTAGAGGCAATAATAAATTAGTTATTATCATATTTCCTTGTTCATGATAATCGTTTATTATCCATGCTATAATTGTATTGATTGGAAACTAAATACATGTGTGGGTATATATACAACACTGTGTCCCTACTATGCCTCTAGTACACTAGCTCGTGGATCAAAGATGGTCAAGGTTTCCTAGCCATTGACATGAGATGTCATTTGATAACGGGATCACATCATTAGGAGAATGATGTGATGGACAAGACCCAAACTATGAACGTAGCATATGATCATGTCTGTTTATTGCTACAGTTTTCTGCATGTCAAGTATCTGTTCCTATGACGATGAGATCATGCAACTCACTAACATCGTAGGAGTACCTTGTGTGTATCAAATGTCGCAACGTAACTGGGTGACTATAAAGGTGCTCTACCAGTTATCTCCGAGGGTGTCTGTTGGGTTGGCATGGATCAAGACTGGCATTTGTTACTCCGTGTGACGGAGAGGTATCTCAGGGCCCACTTAGTAATACAACATCACAATAAGCATTGCAAGCAATGTGACTAAGTGTTAGCCATGGGATCTTGTATTACAGAATGAGTAAAGAGACTTGCCGACAACGAGGTTGAACTAGGTATACAGATACCGACGATCGAATCTCGGGCAAGTAACATACCAAATAACAAAGGGAACAGCACATGAGATTAATTGAATCCTTGACATAGAGGTTCGACCGATAAAGATCTTTGTAGAATGTGTAGGAATCAATATGGGCATACAGGTCCCGCTATTGGTTATTGACTGTAGAGGTGTCTCGGTCATGTCTACATAGTTCTCGAACCCATAGGGTCTGCACACTTAAGGTTCGGTGACGTTTCGGTAGTATAGAGTTATGTATGGTGGTGAACGAAGGTTGTTCGGAGTCCTAGATGAGATCGTAGACGTCACGAGGAGCTCCGGAATGGTCAGGAGGTAAAGATTGATATATGGGATAATAGTGTTTGGTCTCCGGAAGGGTTCCGGAATTCACCGAAAAAGTTTCGGATGTTTCCCGAAATGTTCGGGGTACAAGGACACTTTATTTGGGCCAAGGGGTAAAGCCCATTAGGCTTTAGGAAGGTGCAAATGCTGTTTTGTGGAGGCCAGGGGCCAGACGCCAGGGACCCTGGCATCTGGGGCGAGAAGCCGAGGACCTTTGCGTCTGGTCCTGGAGTCCGAGGAGGACTCTTGCCTTGTGGGCAAACCGACCTTGAGGAGGTTTTTTCTCCAAGTTTAGACCCCATGGCTCAGCATATAAATAAAGGGGCGGGGCTAGCACTTGGAACACATCAAGAAACCCTAAGCCACGTGTTGCCTCTCCTCTAGATCGGTTTCAGCGGTGCTTAGGCGAAGCCCTGCTGGAATTGCTCCACCACCATCGCCGCAACGCCGTCACGCTGCTGTAGAACTCGTCTACCTCTATGCTCTCTCTTGCTGGATCAAGAAGGCGGAGATTGTTATCAAGTTGTATGTGTGCTGAACGCGGAGGTGCCGTCCGTTTGGCGCTAGATTGGAAGGACCACGATTGGATCACGGGATGGATCGTGATTGGATCGCGGGACAGATCGTGATGAGATCGCGGGACGGATCGTGATTGGATCGCGAGATGGATCGTGATGGGATCACGGGACGCTCGGCGATTTGGATCGCGAAGACGTTCGACTACATCAACTGCGTTTCTTAACGCTTCCCGCTTAGCGATCTACAAGGGTATGTAGATCCACTCTCCCTCTCGTAGATGCTCATCACCATAGATAGATCTTGCGTGTGCATAGGAAATTTTTTGTTTCCCATGCAACGTTCCCCAACAACAAGCACACTTGGTGCATAGACAAGGAGGCAACTCGCTACATGTGCATGCCCCATGTGTAGCATTCGCCATCCTCGTGGTCACAAGCACACCAACTATTGCAGTCACTTTTTTGGGTTGGTACACAGGCGTTGTTACATCTTCAAAGTGCCTAAAAAAAATTAAAACTGTCTTCGATGGCAGGACACGTTGTCGTCGACTACTGGGTGTATGTGTGTATGCATGAGTGTCCGTGTCTGTACTGTATTATAAAAAGGTTGTGCAGTCACTTTGTTTAGTGAAACATGTTAGCAAAGTTTGTACATGATGCTCAAGGTGTCGTGTGAAATTATGAGAGTGCTTAATTTAATTTCTTATAATGATCCCAACAAAGTACAATTGTGGTGAGAGTATTTATTCATTAATGCACCTCATATTCAACGCACTCCCTCCGTTTCGGTGTATAAGTTATCTTACGTTGTGCACCGCGATCAAGGTGAAGGGGAAAACGGAAGAACTTGATATTTATTAGCTAATTAATATCATTGCATGCAATAAACTAACCAATGCATGTGGTTTTAGGTAGTCTCAAGTCATTGAAAACATACACGCCCCACATTTTCTATTTGTTGATTGTTAAGAAACAAGAAACGAGGTGAGAATTAATGCATCGTGCCTAAGTGTTTTGGGAAAAATCTGATTTTAGTAAGATGACTACACCGAGACGGAGGGAATAGCAAATTCCCGTTGTGCTTGAGATGGACTCACTACTTGTAGTCAAGATGATCCAGGGACGTGATCAGGATAGATCTATCTATGCTTCTTTAGTTAAAGAGATCAGATATCTCTTATCTCCCCGTGAAAATTGTATTATTCATATTAGTCGTGAACAAAATAAGGTTAGCGATAGTCTAGCAAATTTTGCACGCTTAGAGGGAAGAACTATGACTTGGCTCGGCTCGGGCCCCTCTCGTGCGGTTGAACTAGCTACCGCCGATTGTAATACCTTGATTGATGAGTAATACAAATATTTCACCCGCAAAAAAATGCACCTCATATTCATAAAGTGCTAAAACAATTGCTCATAATATTTGTCAAACATGCGCACGTAAGTTAATATACACATACAAACACCAATGTTCTCTAGAATTAAGAAATATAAGGAAGCTAATTCGCAGGCAAATGTAAGAAAAGACATGATGCGATTGGGATTTTTTTCTTGCAAGTGATTTATTGCTATTGCCAATTTATTATATTATTGTTGATTGCTTTGCACGAGATTTCTTTCCGCAGAAACGAGGAGGTGGGCTGGTGGGGGTTGGTACACACAATTGCATACATATTGAAAACATGCATCTCCATAATTGCATACATATTAGGACACGAATTTCACATTTTAAAAAATTATCCAAACAAGCAACACATTTGAAAGATGATGCTAATATCTAATTTTGAAACATATGAGTTCCTTGTCCTCATTATTCAACAATTTCCCTGGTGCGTGGCCTCTTTCCACAACGTTTCAAGAGATCCTTCTCCTTTGCATCACATTTGGCGAGGTGCTGATCGGCGCGTCGTTGACGCGCTAGTGCAAACCTACTGGTCAAATAATCCGGCGCCCATAGGTACTCTTCATCGATGGCAGTGTACACCGGATCTTTGTACTTCCAGGCGTAGATGAGTTGCATGGACCCTTTGGCTTCCACGACCATCCATGGCGTCTTCCTCCACTCTCTCGGCCTTGGAACGAGCATCCCTCCAAAGCCTCATTTCAATTTCTCTCTAGACGACCACGTGGGCCTCCCAGGCCACTAGACCCGTGGCTAACTCCTCCTCGTCGGCCTTCATGGTTGCCTCTCTCTCGACGCACATAGTTGGCCACAACGCCTCCCATAGTTCGACCTCCGTTAGTTTCCATAGCCCCCTCCTCGGCCGGGGTGGGCGCTCGGGCAACGAGGCTTTATCCTCTGCTATGTGCGCGACACATCCTACTTTTCTAGGCATGGGGATGCATCCTCCTCCGAGCAGGATGGCGAGCCACATCGGGCAGTGATCAATGGCACCATGGTAGGAATGAGGGTTTGGAAGGAAGGATGAGGGCAAGCGCGAGGAGTGGTACGAGATGAATGTGAATGTTGTGTCTATCGCTATGGGCGGCACAATACTTGTAGTCGGCCAAAATTTGGAAGGGCGCAAGAGTGTCGAGGAGACGGTTGTGGGAGTGTCACAACCTATCATTTTAGGCATACGGTATTCATGTGTTACTATGCCAACCCATGGATTAAATCGTCGGCATACACGATAACGATGTTGTATCATACACAAGTGCATCATCCATTACATCATATGATCCAGAAAACAAATAGTCTTACAGACTCTAGCCAGTGGCTAGTCAAATATATAGTCTTAAAAAGCAAACATAGATCTCAATAAGCGGAACGAAAGCAATCTAGGATAGTAGTCTTAGTAAGCTCCATCAACGCCATGGGGAAGCATGTCAAGTGGGGGCACGAAACCCTATGTAAGTCCAGTGGCGGTGCTAGGATTCAAACTGTGTGATGTCAAGCTTTACTGATATTTTCTTTACATGTAGAATTTAAGATGAACAAGAAAGATCATAATTTATTACAACAGTTCAAAACATATTTATGATAGCAGCTCTCCATGATCATGCATACTTTTTAACAAATTTATCCATTTACTGACCCGACCTGACAAAAAAATGATAGTGCTAAGGAAAATGAGATCCAATTATTTATTTTTTCTGGTAATTTTGTTTTCATTTGTTTTGGATTTAACAAGATCTAATTTTCTTAATGAAGATTGAAGAGCAATCTATAATATCATAGTTTCTATACTGCTCGTAAAAGATAATAATTAGAAGAGAAGAAAAACAAAACTTACAAACTGAAGGGGATCTCGTTCTGGTGTTGGATGGAATGCCAATCACGCAATTGGTATAGGTATAGCGTACATTAATGCTGGATGCCGCCGCCGGCAGCATTGACGGTAACGGTGTGTTGCTCTCAACTTGCGGCTAAGATCGCTGACGCCTGACAAAGAGCATGACGATTGACGAAGTTACGGCGACCGGCGGCTGTGCACAGACAAAGGATATCGAGACTGTGCAGGACCAAAGGAAGAGATGGAAGGAAAGTCAAACTCTCAAAGAGAATATCACAGGATTCCGGCTTACAAGTTCGCAACCACAGGCACTAATCGGGCCGTCTAAAGCCCCTTTTGATTGTTCTAGCCCAGCCAAATGTCACACAAAGCTACGGTTGGGCCTATATGTAGTCATACCATACCCGGGGTAGTTAACTTACTAATTAGCTGTGTAGTCGCTTGACTACATAGCCTGAACGTGGCTTCTCCATTGTGTAAGTCACTCTTCATAATAGTCACCCGCAACATGATACATTGCAACCACTAGGGTCAATACATTGAATGTATTGGCAAGTCCATAGTTAATGGAATACATATTCACCTACATGCACTTTGGTTGTTGAGGTTCAAGGCTCTTTGCATAAAACTTAGTTTTGTCCTACATATTATATAGTGGTCTACTCTAATAGCGATGTGACGCTTCCGGTACACCCCGGTTGTAGTCTAGAGGCACTACGGTAAACCCCGGTCGTAAACCCAATGCGGTTTGAGCATGTGCACTACTGATACGTCTTCGTCGTATCTATAATTTTTTATTGTTTCATGCCAATATTATATAACTTTCACATACTTTTGGCAACAGTTTATATGATTTATTGGACTAACTTATTGATCTAGTGCCCAGGGTCAGTTCCTATTTTTGCGTGTTTTTCGTTTCGCAAAAATTCCATATCAAACCAAGCCCAAACCCGATAAAAATTTATGAAGAATTATTTTGGAATATTTGTGAATTTTGGAAAGTGGAATCAACGAAAAAGGAGACCCATAGCCACCACCACCCACCAGGGCGCAACCTAGAGCCCAGGCGCGGGGTGGTGGGTGGTTCTCAGCTCGTATGTTAGTTGGAGCTCTCCTTCAGTCGCAAGGATGCTAATTTTTGAATAAAAATATCCTCAAAATTTCAGCACGATCAGAGTTACGGATCTCCAGGAATATAAGAAACGATTTTCAGCCACAAAAAATGAACGAGAAACAGAAGAGAACAGAGAGGGAGGTCCAATACCGGAGGGGATCTCGCCCTTCTGCCGCCATGGAGGCCATGGAACAGAGGGGGAACTCTCCTCCCATATAGGGGAGGCCAAGTAATAAGAAGAAAGAGGGGGTCTCTCTTCCCTCTCTCCCGGTGGCGTCGAAACGCTGCTGGGGCAATCATCATGATGTCGATCTACATCAACAAGCTTGCCACTGTCAACACCAACTATCCCCCCTCTATGTAGAGGTGTAACACCTCTCTTACCCATTGTAATCTCTACTTAAACATTTTGCTCAACTCCATATATTATTTCCCAATGATGTTTAGTTATCCTATGATGTTTGAGTAGATCTTTTTTGTCCTATGGGTTAATTGTGGTATGATGTTATGGATGTGAGTTGTATGTTGATATGGTGCTGTCCTATGGTGCCCTACATGTCGCGCAAGCATGAGGGATGTCTGTTGTAGGTGTTGCAATATGTTCATGATTTGCCTATGGTGGGTTGCTTGAGTGACAGAAGCATAAACCCGAGTATGTGGGTTGTTGCGTATGGGAGTAAACAGGACTTGATACTTAATGTTAAGGTTGGGTTTTACATTAATGAACTTTGGTAGTTTTGGATGCTTGCTAGGGTTCCAGTCATAAGTGCATATGATCCAAGTAAGGAAAGTGTGTTAGCGTGTGCCTCTCCCTCATTGCATATAGCAAGTATCTATCGTATTATATTCAATTGCCTATGGACAATATTTCTCTTGCCTTACACAAAAAGCTTTCTAAGAAACTATTTACTTTTATTGTTATTTTATTAAAACAACACCTAATTTTATTTCCACGTTCTTTATTATCTTAGAGAGTACTTCTAGTTCTATTCCCGCAAAGTAGTTTCATACTTGTTCTAGGTAAAGCAAGCATTAGCATGCATAGAGTTGTATCGATGGTCGATAGAACTTGAGGGAACATTTGTTCTACCTTTAGCTCCTCGTTGGGATTCGACACTCTTACTTATCGAGAAAGGCTACAAACGATCCCCTACTTGTGGGTTATCAAGACCTTTTTCTAGCGCCGTTTTCGGGAGCAATAGCGTGGGGTGAATATTCTCGTGTGTGCTTGTTTTCTTTATCACTAAGTAATTTTACTTTCTCTTATTATTTGTTTTCTATCTTTAGATATGGGTAGGAAACGCAAAATACAAAACAATAGATGTACTTGTTGCTCCAAAAGTTGAGGAACCACTAGTGTTCCGTACCACCGAAGAATATTACTTGGATCATCTTTGATCCACTTGTGCTCCCGCTGAAAACCCAACTAGCTTAGTTGAGTGAAAATTATTAAATGAGCATCCTCATTACGTGTGACACCGCATATCTCAAAAAGGGAAACTCTTGTCACATCAAATTAATACTTTGATGTGCTAAGCTTGGGTGTGATAGGTTCTAATGTTCGCATACAACGAGTGTAAGCCAGATTTACACATGCAATACACTTAGGTTGACTTGATGAGCCTAGCATGTACAGACATGGCCTCGGAACATGGAAGACCGAAAGGTCGAACATGAGTCATATAGAAGATACGATCAACATGGAGATGTTCACCATTGATGACTAGGCCGTCTCACGTGATGATCGAACACGGGCTAGTTGACGTGGATCATGTGTCACTTGGATGACTAGAGAGATGTCTATCTAAGTGGGAGTTCATTAAATAATTTGATTATGTGAACTTAATTATGATGAACTTAGTCTAAAATTATCTTTACAATCTATATTGTAGATCCAATGTCCAACGCTAATGTCACCCTCAACTTCAATGTGTTCCTAGAGAAAACCAAGCTGAAAGATGATGGAAGCAACTATGCGGACTGGGTCCATGGTTTGAGGATCATCCTCATAGGTTCCAAAAGATTATATGTCCTTGATGCACCGCTAGGTGACGCACCCATTTTCCCAGCGGCTCAGGACGTTATGAATGCCTAGCAGTCGCGCTGTGATGATTACTCCCTAGTTCAGTGCAACATGCTTTACAGTTTAGAACCGGGGCTCCAAAAGCGTTTTGAGAAACACGGAGCATATGAGATGTTCGAAGAGCTTAAATTGGTTTTCCAAGCTCATTCCCGGGTCGATAGATATGATGTCTCTGACAAGTACTTTAGTTGTAAGATGGAGGAAAATAGTTCTGTCTGTGAGCACATACTCAAAATGTCTGGGTTGCACAACCGCATGACTCAGCTGGGAGTTAATCTTCCGGATGACTCGGTCATTGACAGAATCCTATAGTTGCTTCCACCTAGCTACAAGAGCGTTGTGATGAGCTACAACATGCAGGGTATGGAGAAGTCCATTCCCGAGTTGTACTCGATGCAATCAGCAAAGGTTGAGATCAAAAAGGAGCATCAAGTGTTGATGGTGAATAAGACCACTAGTTTCAAGAAAGGCAAGGGTAAGAAGAACTTGAAAAAGGACGGCAAAGCAGTTGCCGCGCCCAGTAAGCAAGTTGCTGGGAAGAAGAACAAGAATGGTCCCAAGCCTGAGACTGAGTGCTTTTATTGCAAGGGTACCGGTCACTCGAAGCGGAACTACCCCAAGTACTTAGCGGATAAGAAGGCCGACAACGTTAAAGGTATATGTGATATACTTGTTACTGATGTGTACCTTACCAGTGCTCGTAGTAGCTCCTGGGTATTTGATACCGGTGTAGTTGCTCACATTTGTAACTCCAAGCAGAAGCTGCGGAGTAAGCGGAGGCTGGCAAAGGACGAGGTGACCATGCACGTCGGGAATGGTTCCAAGGTCGATGTGATCGCCGTTGGCATGCTACCTCTACATCTACCTTCGGGATTAGTTTTAAACCTCAATAATTGTTATTTAGTACCAGCTTTGAGCATGAACATTGTATCTGGATCTTATTTGATGCAAGATGACTACTCATTTAAATCTGAGAATAATGGTTGTTCTATTTATATGAGAGAAATGTTTTATGGTCATGCCCCGCTGGTCAATGGTTTATTTTTGATGAATCTCGAACGTGATGTTACACATGTCCATAGTGTGAGTACCAAAAGATGTAAGACTGATAACGATAGTCCCACGTACATGTGGCACTGTCACCTTGGTCATATTGTCAAACGCATGAAGAAACTCCATGCTGATGGACTTTTGGAGTCCATTGATTTCGAATCATTTGACACGTGCGAACCATGCCTCATGGGTAAGATGACCAAGACTCCGTTCTCCGGAACAATGGAGCGAGCATCTGACTTTTTGGAGATAATACATACCGATGTATGCGGTCCAATGAGCTTTGAGGCTCGCGGTGGCTACCGTTCTGTTCTCACCCTCACCGATGACTTAAGCAGATATGGGTATGTCTACTTAATGAAAAACAAGTCTGAAACCTTTGAAAAGTTCAAGGAATTTCAGAGCGAGGTAGAGAATCAACGTGACAGGAAAATAAAGTGCCTACGATCTGATCGTGGCAGAGAATATTTAAGTCACGAGTTTGGCATGCACCTAAGGAAATGTGGAATTGTTTCACAACTCACGTCGCCCGACACACCTCAGCGAAATGGTGTGTCTGAACGTCGTAATCGCACTCTATTGGATATGGTGCGATCTATGATGTCTCTTACCGACTTACCGCTATCATTTTGGGGATATGCATTAGAGACTACCGCATTCACTTTAAATAGGGCACCATCTAAGTCCGTTGAGACGACACCGTATGAATTATGGTTTGGAAAGAAACCTAAGCTGTCGTTTATAAAAGTTTGGGGATGCGATGCTTATGTGAAGAATCTTCAACCTGAGAAGCTCGAACCCAAAGTGGAAAAGTGCGTCTTCATAGGATACCCTAAAGAAACTATTGGGTATACCTTCTACCTCAGATCCGAAGGCAAAGTCTTTGTTGCCAAGAAAGGATCCTTTCTAGAGAAAGAGTTTCTCTCAAAAGAAGTAAGTGGGAGGAAAATAGAACTTGATGAGGTAATTGTACCTCCACTCAAACCGGAGAGTAGCGCAGCACAGGAAGTTGTTTCTGTGGAGCCTGCGCCGGCTGGAGAGGAAGTTAATGATGGTGATCATGAAACTTCAGATCAAGTTGCTATTCGAAGGTCCACAAGGAAACATCCCGCACCAGAGTGGTATGATAACCCTGTCCTGGAGATCTTATTGTTGGACAACGGTGAACCTTCGAACTATGAAGAAGCGATGGCAGGCCCAGATTCCAACAAAAGGCTTGAAGCCATGAAATCCGAGATAGGATCCATGTATGAGAACAAAGTATGGACTTTGGTGGACTTTCCTGATGATAATCGAGCCATAGAAAATAAATGGATCTGAAAGAAGAAGATTGATGCACATGGTAATGTGATCATCTATAAGGCTTGGCTTGTCGCTAAGGGTTATCGACAAGTTCAAGGAGTTGACTACGATGAGACTTTCTCACCCGTAGCGATGTTGAAGTCCGTCCGAATCATGTTAGCAATTGCCGTGTTTTATGATTACGAGATCTGGCAAATGGACGTCAAAACAACATTCCTTAATGGCTTCCTTAAGGAAGAACTGTATATGATGCAACCGGAAGGTTTTGTCGATCCTAAATATGCTAACAAGGTATGTAAGCTCCAGCGGTCCATCTATGGGCTGGTGCAAGCATATCGGAGTTGGAACATTCGCTTTAATGAGGTGATTAAAGCGTTTGGGTATATACAGGTTTATGGAGAACCCTGTATTTACAAGAAAGTGAGTGGGAGCTCTGTAGCATTTCTCATATTATATGTGGATGACATATTGTTGATGGGAAATAATATAGAACTTTTGGAAAGCATAAAGGCCTACTTGAATAAGTGTTTTTCAATGAAGGACCTTGGAGAACCTGCTTACATATTAGGCATCAAGATCTATAAAGATAGATTGAGACGCCTTATAGGTCTTGCACAAAGCACATACCTTAACAAGATATTGAAGAAGTTCAATATGGATCAGTCCAAGAAGGGGTTCTTGCCTGTGTTACAGAGTGTGAGATTGAGTACGACTCAATGACCGACCACGACCAAGGATAGAGAAGAGATGAGTGTCATCCCCTATGCTTCAGCCATAGGCTCTATTATGTATGCCATGCTGTGTACCAGACCTGGTGTGAACCTTGCCATAAGTATGGTAGGGAGGTAGCAAAGTGATCCCGGAGCGGAACACTGGATAGCGGTCAAGAATATCCCAAAGTACCTAAAAAGGATCAAGGACATGTTTCTCGTATATGGAGGTGATGAAGAGCTCGTCGTAAAGGGTTATGTCGATGCTAGCTTCAACACAGATCCAGATGACTCCAAGTCACAAACCGCATACATGTATATTTTGAACGGAGGGGCAGTAAGCAGGTGCAGCAGCAAGCAAAGCATCGTGGCATCATCTACATGTGAAGCGGAGTACATAGCTGCTTTGGAAGCAGCAAAGGAAGGAGTCTGGATGAAGGAGTTCATCACCAACCTAGGAGTGATTCCCAATGCGTCGGGCCCGATGACTCTATTCTGTGACAACACTAGAGGTATTGCCCTTGCCAAGGAGCCCAGGTTTCACAAGAAGACAAGACACATCAAACGCCGTTTCAACTCCATTCGTGATTACATTCAGGAAGGAGATATAGATATTTGTAAAGTACATACGAATGTCGCAGATCCGTTGACTAAACCTCTCTCACGAGCGAAACATGATCAACACCAGAACTCTATGGGTGTTCGATTCATCACAATGTAACTAGATTATTGAATCTAGTGCAAGTGGGAGACTGTTGGAAATATGCCCTAGAGGCAATAATAAAATGGTTATTATTGTATTTCCTTGTTCATGATAATTGTGTATTGTTCATGCTACAATTGTATTAAGCAGAAACCGTAATGCATGTGTGAATACATAGACCACAATATGTCCCTAGTGAGCCTCTAGTTGGCTAGCTCGTTGATCAATCGATGGTCATGGTTTCATGACCATGGACATTGGATGTCGTTGATAACAGGATCACATCATTAGGAGAATCATGTGATGCACAAGACCCAATCCTAAGCATAGCACAAGATTGTGTAGTTCGTCTGCTAAAGCTTTTCTAATGTCAAGTATCGTTTCCTTAGACCATGAGATTGTGCAACTCCCGGATACCGTAGGAATACTTTGGGTTTGCCAAACGTCAAAACGTAACTGGGTGGCTGAAAAGGTACACTACGGGTATCTCTGAAAGTGTCTATTGTGTTGGCACAAATCAAGACTGGGATTTGTCACTCCGTGTGACGGAGAGGTATCTCTAGGCCCACTCGGTAAGACATCATCATAATGAGCTCAGTGTGACTAAGGAGTTAGCCACGGGATGCTATGTTATGGAACGAGTAAAGAGACTTGCCGGTAATGAGATTGAACAAGGTATAGGGATACCGGCGATCGAATCTCGGGCAAGTATCATACCGATAGACAAAGGGAATTGTATACGAGATTGATTGAATCCCTAACATCGTGGTTCATCCGATGAGATCATCGTGTAGCATGTGGGAGCCAACATGGGTATCCAGATCCCGTTGTTGGTTATTGACCGGAGAGGTGTCTCGGTCATGTCTACGTGCCTCCCGAACCCATAGGGTCTACACACTTAAGGTTCGATGATGCTAGGGTTATAGGGAAATATTGTATGTGTTTACCGAAGGTTTTTTAGAGTACCAGATGAGATCCCGTATGTCACGAGGAATTCCGGAATGGTCTGGAGGTAAAAATTCATATATAGGAAGTGAGGTTTTGGTCACCGGAAGTGTTTCGGGCATCACCAGTATCATGCCGGGACCACCGGAAGGGTTCCGGGGGTCCACCAAGTGGGGCCACCAGCACCAGAGGGCTGCATGGGCCGCAAGTGGGAGGGAACCAGACCCTAGGTGGGCTGGTGCGCCCCCCACAAGGGCCCAAGGCGCAACATAAGAGGAGAGGGGGGCAAACCCTAGCCCAGATGGGCCTGAGGCCCACCTAGGGCGCCGCCCCTCCCCTCTCCCTCTCTGGCTGCCGGTGAGATGGCCATCTAGGGCTGCCGCACCACCCTAGGGGATGCGCACCTTCGTCCCCTCCTCCTATATATAGTGGGGGTTTTGGGGGCTGCCAACACACGAGTTCCTCTCCCTCTCGGTGCAACCCTACTCCTCCTACTCCTCGTCCTCTGTAGTGCTTGGCGAAGCCCTGCCGGAGTACCACGCAGCTCCACCATCACCACGTCGTCGTGCTGCCGGAGCTCTCCCTCATCCTCTCCTTCCTCCTTGCTGAATCAAGGCGTATGAGACGTCACCGGGCTGCACGTGTGTTGAACACGGAGGCGCCGTTGTTCGGCGCTTAGATCGGAATCCACCTCAATCTGAATCGCTGCGAGTATGACTCCACCAACCGCATTCTAGCAACGCTTCCGCTTTGCGATCTTCAAAGGTATGAAGATGCACTCTCCCCCTACTGATTGCTGGTTTCTACATAGATGGATCTTGGTGATCATAGGAATTTTCAACTCATACATTGTTTAATTACCCTTCATGCTTACCGAAGGATGAATGCTATGATAATTGCTATGATCCCGTAGATTCATTTGAAATGTCCCTTTTTGATGAACTTGATGCTTGCTATGCTTGTGGCCAAGATGCATATATGAATTATGCTTATGGAGATGAAATTGCTATAGTTCCTTATGTTAAGCATGAAATTGTTGCTATTCCACCCACACATGATAGTCCTATTATATTTTTGAATTCTCCCAACTACACTATATCGAAGAAGTTTGCACTTAGTAAGGATTATATTGATGGGTTGCGTTTTGCTACTACACATGATGATTTTGATGAATATAATATGCATGTGCTTGCTGCTCCTACTACCTCTCTATGTTTCCAATACTATAAAATTGCAAGAAACTGTTTATATTATGCGCTGGCCTTTACTTAATGTGCATGAATTGTTCTTGTATGACATGCCGATGCATAGGACGAGAGTTAGACTTCGTTATTGCATTATATATATGACCTTGATCTCACTACTTAATTACAAATCATTTTTAATTAAAAATTGGCTTTGATATACCTTGGGATCTGGGTGGATCCATTACTTGAGCACTCTATGCCTAGCTTAATGGCTTTAAAGAAAGCGCTGCCAGGGAGACACCCGGAACTGTAAGTGCATCTAGTGCCCCTTAGTGATTTTGGTGTATTGAAGACTTATAGGTTAAGGAACTAATGTGTTTGTGAGTGTACACAGGCTCTATAAGTCGATGAGGAGTTTGATATATTCGGATATTACCGACCCCTAAAAATGTATGTCTTCAACTCAAGACTTTGGTGAAGACTTTGGTATTCCCTAAAGACTTTGAAAATGAAGAAGTTGGTGTGACCTTAAAGATATGAACGAGGACTATGAAGCGTGAAGACTTTTGTTTTCGTAGTTTCATTTCCTTTCTTTGAGCCATAGGAAACACCGTACTATTAAAGGGGGTCGGGGTAATACTAAGGAAAATTTCCAACTGATGCTCAACTCCAAAAGCCTCAACCTATCCAATCCTTCAAGTGAAGCCTTTGGAAATCTCTTGTAGTTCAGTCAAGTTCTTCAGTGACAGAGACGAAGTTCTTCTAGTCTCTGATGACATTGATCTGACTGAGGAGTTAGGATTTCACCAGTGTGAATTGCCTACAAGTGAGGAACATGGTAAGCGTGAGGACTTTCATAGTTCAAAATTCCGACCATTGCTGTTCTTAGCGCCAATTGTCCCCAATCATCTTATCCACATAATAGTCATATCATTGGGGGCATTGATGTCTTATCATGTCAGGTTGCACCCTGACTATAAATAGCCACCCCCACAACCACTAGTTGGTTGGCTGCTCCGAGAGAGAACTGACACTTGTCATTTGAGAGCAACCCATCCTCCGAGGACTTTAAGAGAAAATCATCAATGAGGAAAAACCCAAATCCAAACCACCAAACCCAAAGTGATTGAGCGTCACTGAAGAGATTGTTCCCGTGTGGAACCGACGCTTGTTACCTTTGAAGACTGTGTATCTTCCAGACAGTTAGGCGTCATGGTCTAGTGCATCTTGCAATCAATTGGGGATCACGGAGTGACCTTGGTCTAGAGCATCCAACAGTCAATTGTGGATCGCCGGGTGACCAGTTTGTGAGGGTTTTGGAAGTCTACCCTGAAGACTTACCATGAGTGTTGGGCGAGGACTTTGTGACCTTAGCTCAAGGAGAATACAGTAAGGACTGTGTGTCCTGGGACTGTGTGTCCTTTGGTTTAAATACCAGGCCGCTCCAAACCAGACATACGACTATCACGACAGTTGGAACTGGGTCATCAAACCATTTTCTTCATCGAGCTACCTGGTTCTATTTCCTCAACTCTTTCATTTCCTCATATACTTTTTAATGAAATTGATCATCACTGTTTGAAGAATTTGACTGAAGACTTTCACAATTTTCTCACCTCAAATTCTTCAAGTTACCTTGTTCCTCACCTGCTTATCCTGTATCATGCTACTTGTAACCTGTGCATGTTTTATTTCATCATGATGACTATGCTGTCGCTATGTTTCTCATGCACTTGAGTACTTATTCTGCTGCTAGTTATTCATCACATTTCAAATTCCTCAAAGTTGAAATTCCTCAAGTGATGAATTTGTAAAAATCGCCTATTCACCCCCTCTAGTCGGTATAACGCAATTTCAATTGGTATCAGAGCAATGTACTCCCTTGTTCTGTGTGATTTTTGTTTAACCACCTGGAGTTATAGTTATGTCGACTGCAGGTATGATCAAGGTTTCCGTAGGGTGTCCAACCTTCGATGGGGTGGATTACCCCTACTGGAAGAACAAGATGCGCATGCATCTTTAAGCTATTGACAACGATCTTTGGTACGTTGTGGAAAATGGTGTTCCTCGCATTTCTCCGACTGTCACTGCTGCTGATATGAGGAAATTTAAGCAACTCGATTCTCAAGCGAAGAATATCATTTTTGGCCATCTGAGCAAAGGTCAGTATGGCAGAGTGAGTGCTTTGGAGTCTGCTAAGCTTATCTGGGATAGGCTATCCAAAGTCAACGAAGGTGTTTCCACTCAACGTGACTCTCGTGTTGACGTTCTTCACAATCTCTTCAACCTCTTCAAGAGACTCGGCAATGAAAATGTTCAACAAACTTTTGATCGTCTCACTGATATCTCCAATGAGCTTCAAGCACTGGGTGCTACTGATATCACCAACCATGAGGTGGTGAAGAAACTACTAAGATCTCTTGATTCCTCATTCGATACTGTGGCTTTGATGATTCAAGAATGTGGAGACTACAAGTCACTTGATCTTGCTGATATTCTTGAGAGACTCAATACTCATGAATTCCAACAAGCTCAGAAGATAGACCTCTACGGGCCAAGCTATGGAAGATCTCGTGCTCTGAAGGTGTCACACCCTGTGTTTTGCCTCATGACTAAGTTAGCATGACTCAAAAATTAGGGCCAATTAAAACTTTTTGAGTGCATTTGAATGCTTGACTTGTGTGTTATTTGCTTGCTTGTTTGATTGCTTGTTGGTGCTCTATAATTCATAAAACATCCTCCTATCCTCAAGAACTCTTTTACCTTGATCCCAAATCTTGTCCAATGATCATGCCATGTAAATAGGACTTAAAAATATTTTTACAAAATATTATTTTGGCCAAAAAGCATTTATTTAAATTAGGTTTTCAAACCCCCCTGATTTGAGATTTGCACTGCAAGTCCCCGAATTGGGTGGATCCTCTTTACCCAAATGCTTTATTTGAAACCAAATATATATAAGACTTCGCAAAACCACAAAATATTATTTTTAAAGATTATTTTCCTATTTTATTTAAAGGTTTTTTCTTAAGGCGAGAAATGGTCTTATATAGAGAAAAATTATTTAAATACTTTAAAAATATTTGAGAAAATTTAGGGGAACTCAGTGGACATATATTTTCCATATATGTGAGTTTCAACACATGGTCATGTTCAAAATCATGGGAAAACCCCCTCAAAACCCTTTCTTTCCAAATGAAGCTTTTGAAATATTTCTATAAGAAACATTCTCAATAAATTCCAAAAAAATTCCAGTAAGTCACACATGTCATATGTTATGATCTTGCAAAGTTTCATCTCAATCGCAATTGATTTACTTCATCAAAATATTCCAAAACCCTCTCTGTCTAGATCCAAATTTGAGGAACTCTACATTGCTAACTGTTCCCTATTGTTCCCAAAGTTTGTGGACATGTTCCAATTATCTAATAATGCATCCAGACCAAGTGATGCATCAAGGAGAATAGATCCACTTGTACAAATTCCCCCAAACCTCTTTCTGTTGATTCAAGAATTGGAAATGCTTGCATTATAAAGTTTCCCTATTTGGTCCCAAACTTTTTGGGCATGTTATAATCCCTAAATTATGCCACAACATTAAGTGGTGCATCAAGGAGAATGGATTTGCATAGCTAGATCTAAGAAAGTCCATTCCTGCCCATGTCTAGGGTTTATCATGTCTACACTGGAAACTTTGTCTAAAGGAGCTCAAAATTGGTGGTCAAGCTTGCTTATTCCCATAATTTGATCCTGTTAAGTTTCAAAACCAATGGAGCACCAAATATGACCCAACCAGTGATCAAACACCTTCTGGTGGAATCCAAAGTCCAATAATTGTGCCCCCAAATGACTTCTCCTTGGCCTCCAATTTTTACCACAGCTTCACCAAGACCCAAAGCATCTCCAGTAGCAACCCCAACGCCTAGCTCCATGATTGAGGGGGTGAAAACCCCATTTGCACTCCCTGGACAACCCTTTTATCCCTCTCTCTCAGCCTCTCCTCTCTCATGGCCAGCACCCAGAGCATCCAATGTGCCTTCCCTATATCTTACTCCCTCCTGCAGCTTTTGGGAACAAGTGGGCACGCTAGAGCACGTTAGGACGCGCCCATGCCGGCCAAAAGCATGCTCTAGAGCACGCGGCGGAGCATCCGAGCGCTGACCTCGTGTCCTCTGGCCACCTCGGGCCTCCCCCGCATGCTAGTGGAGGCTCTCGACGTCCGGGACACTCCATGGCCCTGTCCCCCTCCTCTCTCCCTATGTTGGCCTCCACTCGCACGCGCACCGGCCGCCCGAGCGCACCAATGGGTGCGCTTGCACGCACGATGCGTTTGTGCTTCCTCGCTCCCTCTCTTTCCTTCCCTGGCCCAAGACCAAGTCCACGAGAGCCGTAGACATGGGCCAGAGGTTCCCCGAGCGCGCCTGGGATGGCCACGACCTCGCTGGAGCTCGATCCACGCTGCACCAGCATCACGGCTATAAGAGGCCTTCCCCGAGCCCCCTCTTGCCTCCTTTAACTCCTCCCCTCTCTTGCCGACCCCCTGGACCAGTTCTCTCCTTCTCCCGTGTCCTCCTCCAACCTCCAGGACGGAGCCCCTTCGTCGGCCTCCGCTCGAATTCAACCATGGTGGCCTCCCCTAGCCCCTCTGTTTCCCACCGGAGCTCCTCCTGCGTCACCAAGAGCCTCCCCTCCACTCCATTCCATCCCTCCCGTGGCGAGGGCATCATGCCCAACACCACCGACGACCACCTCCGCCATGACCGACGCCATGGTCGAACCCGACCTCCCCACGCCCCGAGGACGGTCCAAGCGGATGCGGCTCACCGCCCCGAGCGCCCTAGTAGTTGGAGCGTCGCCGAAGACGGCCGGTACCACCGGGGGCGAGCACCGGAGCTGCTCGGCTGTGCCTTCCTTGCTCCTCCTCTGTTCGAGCGGGAGGAGGGAGGAGGTCCTGACAGGTGGGGCCCACCTGTCGGCGACCCAGCCGGTCGGGCTCGCCGGTTTAAGTGGAGGCGGGTTGCCGGTGGCCGCCTCCCCGCTGGGAAGGCGTATTCCCCATAATATGACTTCAAAGTGGCTCCTGCGCATGGCCAGCCGAGCCACTAGGCCGGCCCAATCTCTATCCTACGCGCAGTGCATGTCTTAGCCTAGTTAGGTGAGGATTTTTCTTTCCTTTTTCATTTTCCAATGAAATTCAAATATTCATAGAAAATTCATTTGGACTCCAAACTGGATGATTCAAGTTCCTAAATTCTCCTAAAAATACCACCTATTTAATGGTGCCACTTCCATTATTTTACACCACACCTTTGTGTTAGTCTCATATTTAAATTCAAATTTGAACTATTAAGGGCCACCATATAAAATCCCTAGAGCATTCATTGTAGCTCCAAATGGAGTGATTCAAGTTTCCAGGCACTCCAAAAAAAATCATCCCTTATTTATGTAGCCATGGCGAACATTTTCACCATGCACCTATTCTGTTGGATCTAATAAATGGCCCATTTTCCATTAATTTCATCTTAGGAAAATCCTAGGGAATTCATCCCAACTCCAAATCCAGTGAAACAACTCCCCACATGATTCTAAAACCATGCCCTATTTGTTGGGGCCCTCTACCCTTTTTTACAAAATATTTTCTATGGAAATCTTATAGGATCATCATTCCCTTCATTTCCACCATTCAAAACTCCCCCTTGACCCACATCCAACAAAACCTCGTTGGTTATTTTTCTCGGATGAGAAAAATACATTTCCTATTTATGGAGCACTTCATTTCTCTGCTTGTTGTGTTGCTTATTGCGGTTGTTTCCAACGATAGTTGACGAAGTAGAAGAAGTGCTCGGAGTTGGACCCAAAGACTTTGAAGACCTTGAAGACTTTGCTGAGCCAGGCAAGCAGCCCTTTGACCATGTTAAGAAACCATTTTGATGCATGTTATATAGCTCCTTATTCCTTGTTGTTGATCATGTGATGTGGTGACCACTTCGGTGGCATGCCTCCGTTACTTTTACCTTTGATACTTGCATCGTGCATGACCCTACCATCCTTATGAGGGTTGTACGGGTGGGAGTAGATAGGATGCTAGTAGATGCTACGCAAGTGGGATCGGGATTATGCATGGTGACGGAAGCAAAGAAATGATTTCAAAGACTTTTCGAAAACCCTGTCGGGTGCCATTAATGCCTGAGGGAGATTATGACGAGTTGGGTAACCACTTGAGAAACAAGTGGTGTATCGGAATAAGTGAGTGTGTGTTTTTGAAAACGGAGGGTTTAAGATTTGTCGACCGTCCTAGCCTTACATGTGCGACCACGATACCCCTTATGGGACGGGGCTTGTTGATTACTATGGTTGGTGCTAGTAGGAAGCCCACATTACTAGTGGCGAGAGTGAAGTGGTCACTCTCAAGACGGGGTCGTCCTGGAAGTGGAAGGCCATGCGCTGTCTTTACAGGCACCGGGCACACTATTGCGTGCCCTCATGGATGATACGTGTGATGTATATCATGAGGGATGGCACCAACGAGTGGACTTTTTGTTTAGTATCACCATGGGAAAGGCATTGTTTGGGTGCTTACCCGGCTATGTAATATACTGCGAGTCGTGGATGACACGGAAGTTCCCCGAGTCTTGTGGGTAAAGCGTGCAACCTCTATAGAGTGTAAAACTATTCGAATAGCTGCGTCCACGGTCAAGGTCAGTTGGGTGGTGCTGCTTAAGCCACGTCTAGATGTTTTCGCAAACTGGCGTGTGTGTGTTGGTGATAAAGGTGACACTTGATCATGTCACTGCACTCAAAATTAGCTTTCTGCAAAATTACCTACTTAGTGCTATATCATGCTCTGTTGAACCTTGTTCCAACTATCGGTTGCTTGCGAGCACATTCAAAGTACTCATTGACTTGCCACTGGTTATTTTATTGGCCAGACATGAAAGATCATGCTATGATGAAGATTACCATGGTGATGTACGTGCGAGCTAGGGCGCTTCCCAGTCAGAATGCCTGTAGGGTTAACGCAGATGGCATGGGTTCACACAATCGTTGAAGATTTCTGCTGTAAGTATATGAAGACTTGGCCATAGAGGCCATATTTGAGCACAAATGGTATGTAAAGGATGTAAGACTCTTGTTATTCAGTTTCTGTGCGTTCAATGAGCATTGATCTCTGGGATCACTATGCACGTACATTCGAAGATCACGACTTATGAGTCGGGGTCCCCACACAAGGCAAAAGCAATTTCCTCATCCGAAGGCGAAGATTCTGATAGTAGCCTTGGTGATCCTGAAGAACTGAGTCAGGAGCTAGCAATGCTCATCAGGAAATTCCAGAAGTTCTCAAGGAGAGGTGGATTTGGAAGTCATCAAAAAGTGGCTTGAGGAAATCAGATTCCTCAGACGACTATAAGAAGAGAACTTGTCACAAATGCAAGAAATCTGGTCACTTCATATCTGACTGTCCACTTTGGGGAAAAGAATAAAAAGAAGAAGAAGAAGAAGTACAAGGACGACAGTTCTGATGACTCAAAGAAAAATAAGAAATCTTCAAAGTCCTCATCTTCAAAGTCCTCAATGCATAAGAAGAATAGTTCCAGAAAGGCTCGGACTTTCATTGGCAAGGAAATGGAGTCAGAAGAAGAATATGAAGAAGAGGAAGAATCTGAGGTGGAATCTATATCTGGTGTCGCTAGCCTTGCTCTCGCTACAACTTTCGTCAGCAAGTCCATCTTCAACGATGAAGAAAATGACTACTCCAATGACTCCGACGTCAGCAATGATGATTATACTCCCACCTATTGCTTCATGGCTAAAGGTTCCAAGGATGAATATCCAAAAGCTACTGAGTGGGTCCTCGACAGTGGATGCACAAACCACATGACTGGTGACAAGAATCTACTGATGAATTTGCCACTTGCTCCATCTCATCTGAAGCATATCACCTATGTTGACAAAGGAAAAAAAGCAAGGTATTGGGTCTAGGTAAGGTTGCAATCTCAAAGGACCGACACATGGATAAGGTGATGCTTGTCGAATCCCTCGGGTTCAACCTTATGTCTGTCTCAATGCTTTGTGATCTTGATATGGTTGTCATATTTGGAAAATATCATTGTGTTGTCATCATGGATCTGAAAATTCCAAAGTCTTTGAAGGCTTTAGGAGAGGAGACTTGTATATTGTTGATTTTTCTATAGGTCCTCAGCCTGCCACATGCCTACTTGCAAAGTCCTTAGAAGGCTGGCTGTGGCATCGACGACTTGGACATGCTGGTACGAGGAACTTGCACACGCTCATGAAGAAAAAACATGTAATTGGCATTGAAGGTGTCAAATTCCTCAAGGACCACCTCTGTGGTGCATGTGAGTCTGGGAAGATGACCAGATCCAAGCATCCCTCGAAGACAATCATGACCACGACCCGACCCTTTGAATTGCTTCACATGGATCTCTTTGGCCCCACTCATTACTCCACACTAGCAAATTCTTCAAGTTTGTATGGCTTTGTCATTGTTGATGATTACTCTCGTTACACTTGGGTGCATATTATTTTGTACAAGTCTGAAGTGCAGGATGTCTTCAGGCAATTTGCTTCAAGGGCCTCCATGAACTTCGGTGTCAAGATCAAGCATATCAGGAGTGATAATGGGACTGAGTACAAGAACACCAATCTTGATGAATATCTTGATGAACTTGGTATTACTCATGAGTTATCTGCCCCATATACTCCTCAGTTGAACGACGTCATGGAGCACAAGAACAGGATTCTTGTTGAGATGGCTTGCACCATGCTTGATGAATACAAGACTCTTCGTCGCTTCTGGCCTGAGGCAATTGATACATCATGCCACATCATCAATAGGGTATATCTTCAGAAATTATTCAAGAAGACTTCATATGAACTTATGGCTGGCAAGAAACCCAATGTAAGTTATCTCAAAATCTTCGGCGCAAAATGTTGGATTAGAGATCCTCACCATAGTTCTAAATTTTCACCGAAAGCACATGAAGGTTTTATGCTTGGTTATGAAAATGACTCGCATACCTATAGAGTCTTCAACACCTACCACCACACGGTTGTTGAAACTGTCGATGTGTGGTTCGACGAAACTAATGGCTCGCAAAGAGAGCACCTGCCTTCTGTGCTAGATGAACAGTCTCCTAAGGAATCCATTAAGATGAAGGCTACTAAAGATGGCACACCCACTGAGGAAGTCATTCCAACGAATGAAGATATTCATGCTGATACACCTGAAGAAAATCCTCAGCCACGTCAACATGCTCATCCAAGAGTTGCAAATGAAGTGCAGATTGACAAAATCATCGATGACATCAATGCACCAGGTCCCCTCACTCGCTCAAGAGCTTCACATTTGACTAACTTTTGTGGGCACTTTGCTTTTTTCTCTATCATAGAGCCCACCAAAGTTGATGAAGTATTCAAGGAGCCTGAGTGGATTCAAGCTATGCAAGAGGAATTGCATCAATTCAAGCTCAACAACGTGTGGGAACTTGTCAAGCGGCCAGATCCTCACAAGCACAACATCAAGGTACCAAGTGGATCTACCGCAACAAGAAAGATGAAAATGGCCTTGTGGTAAGAAATAAGGCTCGTCTTGTAGCTTAAGGCTACACACAGGTTGAAGGAATTGACTTTGATGAAACTTTTGCACCTGTTGCTAGACTTGAAGCTATTCGCATATTGCTTGCTTATGCTAACCATCATGATATCATCTTATATCAAATGGATGTGAAAAGTGCATTCCTCAATGGTAATCTTGAGGAAGAAGTATATGTTGCTCAACCCCCAGGTTTTGAAAACCCTGAGCATCCTGACAAAGTCTTCAGACTCAACAACGTCCTCTATGGCCTCAAGTAGGCCCCTCGGGCGTGGTACGACACTCTGAAGGAGGTCCTCATGAAGAAAGTCTTCAAACCCGGTTCACTCGACCCAACTCTTTTCACAAAATCCAATGATAATGAACTGTTCATATGCCAATATATGTAGACAATATTATCTTTGGCTGTACTGACAAACGGTACAGTGATGAATTTGCCTATATGATGAGCAAAGAATATCAAATGTCTATGATGGGAGAGTTGAAATTCTTCTTAGGTCTTCAAATTCGTGAGAAAGACAATGGCATCTTCATCTCTCAAGAGAAATACCTCAAGGATGTTCTGAGGAAATTCAACATGCAAGATTGCAAAGGCGTCAAAACTCCAATGCCTTCAAAAGGCCACCTCTGCACTAACGAAAATGGTAAAGATTTCGATCAGAAGGTATATCGCTCCATGATTGGCTCATTATTGTATCTATGTGCATCTAGGCCTGATATTATGCTGAGTGTTTGCATGTGTGCCCGATTCCAAGCAACACCGAAGGAATCACACCATAAGGCTGTGAAACATATTCTTCGATACTTAGCTCACACACAAATGCTTGGATTATGGTATACCAAGGGCTCAAATCTTCACCTCGTCGGATACTCCGATGTTGACTATGCTGGAGATCGTGTGCATCGCGAGTCAACCTCAGGCACATGTCATTTCCTCAGACGATCCTTAGTCTGTTGGTCCTTGAAGAAGCAGAACTGCATGTCACTATCTAATGCTCAAGCTGAGTACATTGCTGCTGGTTCCTGTTGCACTCAACTACTGTGGATGAAGCAAACCCTCAAGGACTATGGCATCAAGGTGAAGAATGTGCCTCTCTACTACGACAACGAGAGTGCTATCAAGATTGCTTACAACCCAGTTCGGCATTCCAAGACCAAGCACATCCAGATTCGTACTTTCTTTGAGATCATGTACTCAAGGGCGACATCTCCATCGACCACATCTCCACTAAAGAACAACTAGCCGATATCTCCACTGAAGTTGTGGTGTGAGCTAAATATCTTAGAATCTTTGAATGTTCTTTGAAAAAGGACACACATCCTAACATTTATGCAAAATTGATGACTTAGATGTGAAACACACTAAGTAACGTTTTTCTTCAATCAATGAAGAATAACCCTCTAAGTGTGAAAAAATTAATGAAGAATTTGATTCTCAGAACCCTACGACAATTGTACGCGGTGTTTGAAATCATCACTCTCATACGATGGGTCACGCCACCAACAATAGTTGAAATTCTTCAAGTTGTGTTTTTCGTCATTTTGCAAATTCTTCAATTTTTCAAATTCCTCAAGTTTGCAAATTCCTCAAGTTTGCAAATTCCTCAACTTTTCAAATTCATCAACTTTTCAAATTCTTCAGATTATGAAACTCATGTTTTCATTGACCCTATGTATATATTTGAGTTTTCAATGTCCTCAACAACATTTACTTATTGCTAATTCTTCAAGTTGATTTTCATCTAAGTGAATGTGATCGGACCCTTTGCTAAACTCAACCCAGTTTGTTCACAAATTCTTCATATGCGTTCTACTTGGAAATTCGTTCAAAATCTTCACTGTGTCCTTGGCAAGTGAAGAATTTGCAAGCAGAAACTTTAAATTTTCACTATCAAAATTTTCGGTGTTTCCCGCTCAAACTGTTCCGATTCCCATGACTGGATAACCCACGATCCCCCACTATTGCCACTACTCAGAATGTGGGTGACACATGTCGCGTGGAGAGCAAGGGTCACGGGCAATCTCGTCCAAAATATTTGGACAGATTGGTTTTCACCTCCGCTATAAATACCCCTTCCCTTTCACTATGCTCGGTTACTCCTCACTCCTAATCTCTCCCGAGCAAAAACCTAGCGCCGCCGCTAAAATCATTGCCGCCAGTGCAGAAGAGCTTCACTGCCTGGACCTTGCTGTCGCCATACTCGCATTGGTCGCAGATGTCTTCACCCCGCCGCCGCTGTAGCTGTCTCCCTCTACTGAGCTAGGGTGTGGGAGATCTGGACTGACGAACTTCCTTGATTTCATCTCACAGTTCATCATGTTCTTCGTCAGGGTAAATAAATTCTGTTTTTACTTCCCTCGTTTGATCTTCAAGTCTTCCTCAATTTTCTCAAAGGTGTTTATTCTTGAAGAATCTCATTCTAAAGCACCTTACATGTTCATACACTTGATGTTTTTTTCCTAAGTTATGATTTTCTTCAAGATTCCTCAATTGTGTGGATCCTCAAAATTTGCACAACTTTGGAACCTAAGACAAATAACAATTAGTGAAAATCCTCAAGACACCGATGGTCAAATTACTCACACTTGATGTTTTTTGAAAAACTTTTGAGAACACATATGACCTCTTCAAATTCCTCGCATCTATACTCTGTTCACAGGTACAAACATGCCCACTGATGAATCACTAGGTTCTCATCAACTTAACTCATTTGCAGCATTTCTTGAGGAAAAACTTTGTACATCTTCAGAATCTTGAAGAGTTCAGAATCCTCAGTCGAAGAAAATGGCTGATGGGAAGAAGCCACAGAAAGGTGGAAAGAAACCTAGAGTGCAAACTACTTTTGAGATACCTGATGAATTGTATGAGGAATATTGCACTCCAAATGAAGAAACTCATGGCAAAGAAACAACAAAGCAGATAAAGATCTGCTTACAGAAAATTGAGAGGAGATGGGCAAAGGAGTGAAAATAATATCGCTATGTCACTCCCAAGTATATGATGAAATTCGCAGTTAAACCCCCTTGCAACAGTTCACCCTTGGCTTCGAACCAAACTGCTGATACCAAAAGTCTCAAGACTGGAGATGACTTTCCTCATGAATGGGAAAGACAGCAAGCCAAGTTGGCGAAGAAAGCAAAAGAGACCGTGAAGAAATTCGACAAAGACTTTGCTGTTACTGCAACTGCCGGAGCCTCTGCTAGTGCTCCGAAGAAATCGATTGTGAAGAAATTTGTTGTGAAGTCAAAGTCTTCAACTTCAAAATCATCACTTCAGATTCCTGAAGCAAAGCCTTCAAAGGCCTCAACCAGTGATTTGGTAGCTGCTCAGTCCTTAGCTGCTGCCGCAAAGTCCTCAACACCTGTGCACCTTGCATCATGTCAGAGGACAGAGAGTTTCTCAATTGCTTCAAGGGTCACTGCAAGTCCCTGTGCTCAAGCAAAGTCTTCAACAAGTCCTACTATGTTGAAGCTGAAGAAAACTGCTGGACGAGGTCAAAGACCAAGTCCTCACACTAGCAAAGCTATAGTGAACGTACCCTCAGGATCTAAGGATAATGATGAAGCTGATGATGAAGAATTGGAATAAATCATCAAAGAAAGTCAGCAAAGGGCTGCAATAGCCAAAGGCAGCTCTGTTCCCCTTATGCTGGATCCCAAGATGATCCTCAACTTCATTGACATATGACATGAGGATCCCAGCACCCCACTTTCCTCACTAAACCTGCCTCTTTGTGTGGACCATGTCCTCACACACTTTATTGCTGAGGAAAAATCGAAAAGATATCAAGCTCTAAGAGCTAAGAGGAGCAGGGCTTGAAAAGAAAATTTTCTGAGGAATAATGTGATGAATTTGACTCCAAATCAACTCATCACTGTTCAGTCTGAAATTTGCTGCATGTTTGATGAACCTGCTCTGCCCAACCATATGATGCAAGTGCTGATGAAACCTTTGGCTCCTCGAAAATCTCAAAGGACCACCTTCCTTGTGAAGGATTTGCTCCATGTGCCCAAGACGGTTTATCGCATCCTCACCAACACCCTATGTCCACAGAAGGGTCACAACTCCGAAGAAGAACAAGTTGAGGGAGTCATTAAGAACATGCTATTCAACATCATTCATGGAATTCCCATCAACTACCACGACTTCTTCATGAGGTCTTTGGCCAATGCACCTTTAGCCCCATTTGAACTGAAGCCTTATGCTCCCTAGATCATGAAATTCATCGGATCAAGGTCTTCAATTCCCTTCAAGGTTGACTTCCAAAATCACTTCGGTTTTCTGCCTCCGATTGAAGTCCTCAAGAACACAATTGCCTCAGTTGAAGGAAAAGGCAAAGCTGTCATTGATGAAGGTACTCGTCCATTGGATGGTCAGTTTCGCAAAGCTGCATCTTACTCCACCAATGATGACACTGCTACCTAGGACTCTACTGCAAAAGCCTCAGCACAAAAGCCTCAAGAGTCTTCCCCTCGTGTGATGACAAATCGTGAACTGCTCATAAGTCTTCATCAGAAGGTTGATCGCAATCACAAGTGGGTGAAGCGTCAGTTTGTTTCAATTGTTCAGAACATGACTATGACACAGAACTTTGTGAGGAAAAATCACTACTATGTGCATGAAATCTTCGATCGCGCGTGGGCCATTCTCGCACATCTCAAGACTCCTGAGGAACTCAAGGACATGGACTTTCAGCAAAACTTTGATAGGTCTCATCCTCCTTAGAAGAAATTCAAGAAGGTTCAAGTTCCTCAGCTGGTTACAAGCTCATATTCTTCATCACACGAAACGGATGAAGCTGAGGATATTGACGACACTGCGGCAGGCCCGGCATCGACAAACGACCCCGACAACGCTGGTGCTCCTTCCTCACAAACAAGATGAAATTCTTCAAGGGGTGTTAGTCCTCATTTTTCGCCCCTATTGGTCTTCGATGACAAAGGGGGAGAAAATTTGAGGTAGTCTTCAAGCGAGTCTATCTATAATGGGCTATTTTTGTTTAAGTTATAACTCTCGCTCTTCTGAAGCTTTTGTTGGTTGAGTTGTAAACTTAAGTCCGATGGTGGTCTGACGCTTTTGAACTGTTTTCTCACATGCCTATTTCCTCAAGTACCTTAATGCATGCATGTTGAGTTTCGCCAGACACCATTTTCATCATGCATTTCAAATTCTTCATATCACATGTTAAATGCGTGTATGAATTACAAGATATAGGGGGAGTTCTCCATGTTTTAACCTGCCATGTGTATTTGCAGTCCAAAGCAAATTCCTCAAATATGCACATCTTCAGGGGGAGTTCTTCGATATCTTGCTATCAAATTCCTCAAACTCAGTAGTTACACTTCATATGTTTATCCTCGTTGAAAACTTAACCTATTTGTCATCAATCACCAAAAAGGGGGAGATTGTAAGTGCATCTAGTGCCCCTTAGTGATTTTGGTGTATTGAAGACTTATAGGTTAATAAACGTTTGTGAGTGTACACCTGCTCTATAAGTCGATGAGGAGTTTCATATATTTGGAGATTACCGACCCCCTAAAATGTATGTCTTCAACTGAACACTTTGGTGGAGACTTTGCTGAAGATTTTACTGAAGACTTTGGTATTCCCTGAAGACTTTGAAAATGAAGAAGTTGGTGTGACCTTAAAGATATGAACAAGGACTATGAAGCATGAAGACTTTTGTTTTCATAGTTTCAATTCCTTTCTTTGAGTCATAGGAAACACTGTACTGTTAAAGGGGGCCGAGGTAATACTAAAGAAAATTTCCAACTAATGCTCAACTCCAAAAGCCTCAACCTATCCAATCCTTCAAGTGAAGCCTTTGGAAATCTCTTGCAGTTCAGTCAAGTTCTTCAGTGATAGAGATGAAGTTCTTCTGGTCTCTGATGACATTGATCCGACTAAGGAGTTAGGATTTCACCAGTGCGAATTGCCTACAAGTGAGGAACATGATAAGCCTAAGGACTTCCATAAATCGAAATTCCGACCACTGCCGTGCTTAGCGCCAGCTGTCCCCAATCATCTTATCCACATAACAGTCATATCATTGGGGGCATTTATGTCTTATCATGTCAGGTTGCACCCTGGCTATAAATAGCCACCCCCACAACCACTAGTTGGTTGGCTGCTCCGAGAGAGAACTGACACTTGTCATTTGAGAGCAACCCATCCTCCGAGGACTTTAGGAGAAAATCATCAGTGAGGAAAAACCCAAATCCAAACCACCAAACCCAAAGTGATTGAGCATCACTGAAGAGATTGTTCCCGTGTGGAACCGACGCTTGTTACCTTTGAAGACTGTGTATCTTCCAGACGGTTAGGCGTCATGGTCTAGTGCATCCTGCAGTCAATTGGGGATCACGGAGTGACCTTGGTCTAGAGCATCTAACAGTCAATTGTGGATCGCTGGGTGACCAGTTTGTGAGGGTTTTAGAAGTCTACCCTGAAGACTTACCACGAGTGTTGGGCGAGGACTTTGTGATCTTAGCTCAAGGAGAATACTGTAAGGACCGTGTGTCCTCTGGTTTAAATACCATGCCACTCCAAACCAGACGTACGACTGTCACAACAGTTGGAACTGGGTCATCAAACCATTGTCTTCATCGAGCTACCTGGTTCTATTTCCTCAACTCTTTCATTTCCTCATATACTTGTTGATGAAATTGATCGTCACTATTTGAAGAATTTGACTGAAGACGTTCACAATTTTCTCATCTCAAATTCTTCAAGTTACCTTGTTCCTCACCTGCTTATCCTGTATCACGCTACTTGTAATCTGTGCATGTTTTATTTCATCATGATGACTATGTTGTCGCTATGTTTCTCATGCACTTGAGTACTTATTCCGCTGCTAGTTATTCATCACATTTCAAATTCCTCAAAGTTGAAATTCCTCAAGTGATGAATTTGTAAAAATCGCCTATTCACCCCCCTCTAGTTGATATAACACACTTTCAGGAAATTTTAGAGAGTCATTTTATTCTAATGTATTCTTGTATAAAGTTTAAAAACAAAAAAAAATAGAGGGGAACCTAAAACTTCACAAACAGAAAGGTGAAAGTGAGAGAGATGATGAGCATCGTTGAAGTGGGGGACGTCCTTGAACTTTTGTTCATGCCCATGGAAGCTTTGTGAATCTTGAATCACGATTTTTTCCAACAAAAATAACTATCCCCTTGTACAAATACATTGTATTATAACATTATTGTGCCAAGATTTGCCTTTAGGATGATTAGATTGCTTGTTGGTATGTGCGGTGTAAAAATAGAAACTTTGGCTGTAGTGCGTGAATTTTCTGTTTTTACTGGAACGTCGAAAGTTTCTGATTTTTTTTACACAGTATTGCTATACAAAAGTTTTATTTCGTGTTAATGTTTTAGATTTTTTGGAGTTACATAAGTATGGTCAAAGTTTAAATTACTACAGACTGTCCTGTTTAAGACGAATTCTGTTTTTGATGCATTGTTTTGCTTGTTTTGACGAAACTATCGATTTATCGGTGGTGTAAGCCATAGAAAAGTTATAATACCGTAGGTATAATGAAAATATAAAATATCAATGGGTTTCCAATAGTACTTAAAGTAGAAATTTTCTTTATTATACTAACGAATCTCACCAGTCTTCTGTTAAGTTTTGTGTGGATGAAGTGTTCAAACATCGAGGAGGTGTCGAAATGAGGAGAAGGAGGAGAGGCAAGAGTTAAAGCTTGGGGATTTCCAAGGCACCCCAAATAAATATCCAAGGTGACTCAAGCGTCTAAGATTGGGTATGCCCCGGAAGGCATCCCATCTTTCTTCAACATGTCTCGGCATGTTTTCGTTTTCGTTTCGTCCATGTGATATGTGTAAATCTTGGAGCGTATTTTGTGTTTATTTTTCAATTTATTTTATCCACCATGATGGTTTGAGATAGTCCATGGATGATTTATAGAATGCTCATTGCACTTCACTTATATCTTTTGAGTATGGCTTTATAGAATGTTTCATGTGCTTCACTAATATCATTTGAAGTTTGGATTGCCTATTTCTCTTCACATAGAAAACCGTTATTCGTAGAATGCTCTTTTGATTCACGTATATTTATTAGAGCATGGTCTTTTGTAGAAAGAATTAAACTCTCTTGCTTCACTTATATCTATTTAGAGAGTCAACGGGAATTGGTCATTTGCATGGTTAGCCATAAAATCCTACATGAAACTTAGGGATCACTGAATATGATATGTTTGATTCCTTGCAATAGTTTTACGATATAGAGATTATAATATATGGGAGTTACTAGTGGATGATCATGTTTAGTAAGATATTGGTGTTATGGTTTGTGATTCTCAAAGCATGCACGTATAGTCTCCCGTTATGCTAGGAAGTTGGAGCACAATTTATCCTTGATTGTCTATCTTTGTGTGAAGGTCATGGGCGCACGATGGTTAACTCCTACCAACCACCCCCTAGGGGCATGCATAGTAATACTTTGCTTCGAGGGATAATAAACTTTTGCAATAAGTATATGACGTTGGGAGACGTAGTAGTAAATCAAAAAAATTCCTACATGTTCACCAAGATCCATCTATGGAGAAACCAGCAACGAGTGGGGAGAGTGCATCTTCATACCTTTGAAGATTGCAAAGCGGAAGCGTTACAAGAACGCGGTTGGTGGAGTCGTACTCGCAGCGATTCAAATCGCACTGGAATCCGATCTAAGCGCCGAACAACGACACCTCCGTATTCAACACACGTGCAACTCGGTGACGTCTCCTACACCTTGATACAGCAAGGAGGAAGGAGAGTTTGAGGAAGAGCTCCGGCAGCATGACGGCGTGGTGACGGTGGAGCTGCGTGGTACTCCGGTAGGGCTTCGCCAAGCACTACGGAGGACGAGGAGTAGGAGGTGTAGGGCTGCACCGAGGGAGAGAGATGCGTGTCCCTGGTAGCCCCAAACCCTCCACTGTATATAGGAGGAGGAGGAGGGAGGGCACAACCCTAGGGTTCCCACCCTAAGGGCCGGCGGCAGCCCCAGACCCCATCTGGTGCAGCGGACAGAGGGAGAGAGGGGAGGGAGGCACCCTAGGTGGGCCTTAGGCCCATCTGGGCTAGGGTTTGCCCCCTCTCCTCTTGTGCTACGCCTTGGGCCCTTGTGGGGGGCGCACCAGCCCACCTAGGGGCTGGTTCCCTCCCACTTGCGGCCCATGCAGCCCTCTGGTGTAGGTGGCCCCACTTGGTGGACCCCCGGAACCCTTCCGGTGGTCCCGGTATGCTACCGGTGATGCCTGAAATACTTCCGATGACCAAAACCTCACTTCCTATATATCATTCTTTACCTCCAGACCATTTTGGAACTCCTCATGACGTCTGGGATCTCATCCGGGACTCCGAACAACCTTCGGTAACCACGTACACTATTTCCCTATAACCCTAGCGTCATCGAACCTTAATTGTGTAGACCCTACGGGTTCGGGAGGCATGTAGACATGACCGAGACACCTCTCCGGTCAATAACCAACAATGGGATTTGGATACCCATGTTGGCTCCCACATGCTCCACGATGATCTCATCGAATGAACCACGATGTTGGGGATTCAATCAATTCCGTATACATCTACCCGTATGATACTTGCCCGAGATTCGATCATCGGTATCCCTATACCTTGTTCAATCTCATTACCGGAAAGTCTCTTTACTCGTTCCATAACACATCATCTCGTGGATAACTCCTTAGTCACATTGAGATCATTATGATGATGTTTTACCGAGTGGGCCCAGAGATAACTCTCCGTCACACGGAGTGACAAATCCCAGTCTTGATTCATGCCAACCCAACAGATACTTTCGGAGATACCCGTAGTGTACCTTTATAGCCACCCAGTTACGTTGTGACGTTTGGCACACCCAAAGTATTCCTACGATATTCGGGAGTTGCACAATCTCATGGTCTAAGGAAACAATACTTGACATTAGAAAAGCTTTAGCAGACGAACTACACGATCTTGTCCTATGCTTAGGATTGGGTCTTGTCCATCACATCATTCTCCTAATGATGTGATCATGGTCATGAAACCGTGACCATCTATTAATCAGCGAGCTAGCCAACTAGAGGCTCACTAGGGACATGTTGTGGTCTATGTATTCACACATGCATTTTGGTTTCCGGTTAATACAATTATAGCATGAACAATAGACAATTATCACGAACAAGGAAATACAATAATAACCATTTTATTATTGCCTCTAAGGCATATTTCCAATAGTCTCCCACTTGCACTAGAGTCAATAATATAGTTCACATCGCCATGTGATTAACACTTACATCACCATGTGATCATGTCATCATGTGATTAACACCCAATTAGTTCTGGGGTTTGATCATGTTTTGCTCGTGAAAGACATTTTAGTCAGTGGGTCTGCGACATTCAGATCCATGTGTACCTTGCAAATTTCTATGTCCTACTGTAGATATAGCTCCCACGCTCCACTTGGAGCTATTCCAAATGGCTACTCCACTATACGTATCCGAATTTCTACTAAGAGTCATCCGGATTGGTGTTAAAGCTTGCATCGACGTAACCCTTTACGACAAACTCTCTATCACCTCCAAAACCGAGAAATATTTCCTTAGTCCTCTAGTTGCTAAGGATAATTTCGACCGCTGTCCAGCGATCCACTCATGGATCTCTCTTGTACCCCTTGACAAACTCATGGCAAGGCACACACAGGTGCGGTAACAGCATGGCATACTATATAGAGCCTATGGCTGAAGCATAGGGGATGACACTCATCTTTTCTCTATTTTCTGCCGTGGTCGGGCATTGAGCTGTGCTCAATCTCACACCTTCTAATACAGGCAAGAACCCTTTCTTGGACTGATCCATATTGAACTTCTTCAATATCTTGTCAAGGTATGTACTCATTGAAATTATTATCAAGCATCTTGATCTATCTCTATAAATCTTGATGCCCAACAATTAGGTAGCTTTATCCAGGTCTTCCTTTGGAAAACTTTTTCCAAACAACCATTTATGCTTTCCAGAAATTCTAGATCATTTCCGATCAATAATATGTCAACTACATATTCTTATCAGAAATTCTATAGTGCTCCCACTCACTTCTTGTAAATACAAGTTTCTCTTAAACTTTGTATAAACTCAAAAACTTTGATCACTTCATCAAAGTTCATATTCCAACTCCGAGATGCTTGCTCGAGGCAACAGAAGGATCGCTGGAGTTTGCATACCTTTTAGCATCCTTAGGATTGACAAAACCTTCTGGTTGTATCACATACAACTCTTCCTCACGGAAACCGTTAAGGAAGCCTGTTTTTGACATCCATCTGCTAGAGTTCATAAAGGAAAAATACAGCAACTGCTAACATAATTTTAACAAACTTTTAGCATCGCTACGGATGAGAAAATCTCATCGCAATCAACTCCTTGAACTTGGCGGAAACTTCTTTGCGACAAGTCGAGCTTTATAAACGGTGACATTTCACCATTAGCGTCTGTGTTCATCTCAAAGGTCCATTTGTACTCAACGACCTGCCATTCAACGGGCAAGTCTACCAAAGTCCATACTTGGTTTTCATACATGGATCCTTTCTCGGATTTCATGGCTCCTAGCCATTTGTTGGAATCCGGGCCCACCATCGCTTCTCCATAGTTCGTAGGTTCATTGTTGTCCAACAACATGACTTCCAAGATAGGGTTGCTGTACTACTCTGGAGCAGTACGCGTCCTTGCCGACCTACAAGGTTCGATAGTAACTTGATCCGAAGCTTCATGATCATCAACATTAACTTCCTTTTCAACTAACGTAGGCTCCATAGAAACATCTTTCTGTGTTGCGCTACTCTCTGGTTGAAACAAAGGTTCAACCACCTCATCAAGTTCTATCTTCCTCCCACTCAATTCTTTTGAGAGAAACTCTTTCTCGAGAAAGGACCCTTCTTAGCAACAAACACCTTTTGCGCTTGGATCTGAGATAGAAGGTATACCCAATGTATCCTTAGGGTATTCTATGAAAATGCATTTGCCTGCTTTGGGTTCGAGCTCATTAGGTGAAAAACACATTTCCACATAAGCGTCGCAGCCCCAAACAATAAGAAATGACAGCTTAGGCTTCCGTCAAACCATAACTCTCATGGTGTCATCTCAACAGACTTAGATGGTGCCCTATTAAAGCGAATGGATTTGTCTTTAATGCATAACCCCATAACGATAGTGGCAAAATGATAAGAGACATCATAGTACGTATTATATCCAATAGAGCACGACTACGACGTTCGGACACACCATCACACTATGGTGTTCCAGGAGGCGTTGGCTGTGAAACAATTTCCACATTGTCTTAAATTGCATACCAAACTCGTAACTCAGATATTCATGTCCATGATCATATCGTAGACATTTTATCTTCTTGTCACGATGATCTTTAACTTTACTCTGAAACTCCTTGAACCTTTCAAACATTTCAGACTCGTGTTTCATTAAGCAAATATCCCCATATTTACTCAAATCATCAGTGAAGGTAAATAAAATAACGATATCCACTGTGTGTTTCAACACTCATTGGACCACATACATCAACATGTATTAATTCCAATAAGCCACTAGCCCGCTCCATCATACCGGAAGACGGGGTCTTAGTCATCTTGCCCAAGAGGCATGGCACGCATGTCTCAACCGATTCAAAATCGAGTGAGTCAAAAGATCCATCAGCATGGAGTTTCTACATGCGATTTATACCAATATGACATTTAGCGGCAGTGCCACAAGTATGTAGTACTATCATTATTAACTTTGTATCTTTTGGTACCAATGTTATGAACATCTGTACTACTACGATCAAGATTCAATAAACCATTCCCAGTGGGTGCATGACCATTGAAGGCATTATTCATGTAAATAGAATAACCATTATTCTCTAACTTATATGAATAACTGTATTGCACTAAACATGATCTAATCACGTTCATGCTCAACGCAAACACCAAATAACATTTATTTAGGTTTATCACAAATTCCGAATGTAGAGAGAGCATGCTATGGTGATCATATCAACCTTGGAAACACTTCCAACACACATCGTCGCCTTTCACTTAGCTAGCCTCCATTTATTCCATAGCTTTTTTTCCGAGTTGCTAACACTTAGCAACTGAACCGGTATCCAATACTCAGGTGCTACTAGGAGTACCAGCAAGGTACACAACAATAACACATATATCAAGTATACTTCTGTCGACATAGCCAGCCTTCTTATCTACCAAGTATCTAGGGTTGTTCCACTTTAGCGAACATTCTCCTCATAACAGAAGAACTTAGTCTCAGGTTTGGGCTTAACCTTGGGTTTCTTACTAGAGCGGCAACTGGCTTGCCATTCCTAAAGTTTTTCCCTTCTCGCCCTTGCCCTTCTTGAAACTAGTGGTTTTCACTTAACCATCAACACTTGATGCTCCTTCTTGATTTCTACCTTCGTGGTGTCAAACATCACGAACAACTCAGGGATCATGTTATCCATCCCTGGCATGTTATAGTTCATCACGAAGCTCTAGTAGCTTGGTGGCAGTGACTTGGAGAACTGCATTAATCACTATCTTATCTGGAATATTAACTCCCACTCGATTCAAGTGATTGTAGCACCCAGACAATCTGTGTACATGCTCACCGATTGAACTATTCTCTTTTATCTTGCAGGCAAAGAATCTTGTTGGAGGTCTCATACCTCTCAACATAGGCACGAGCCTGAAATCCCAATTTCAGCTCTTAGAACATCTCATATGTTCCGTGACGTTCAAAATGTTTTGGAGCCTCAATTCTATGCCGTAATGCATGACGCACTGAACTATCAAGTAGTCATCAGAAAGTGCCTGTCATATGTTCACAACATCTACAGACATCGCTTGAGGGAGTTGTGCACTTAGCGGTGCATCAAGGACATAAGCCTTCTATGCAGCAATGAGGACAATCATCAGATCATGGACCCATTCCGCATTATTGCAACCATCAACTTTCAACTTACTTTTATCTAGGACCGTATCAATAAAACAGGGGAGTTATAGCGCGAGCTATCTACGACATAATTGGCAAAGATACTTTTATACTAAGTTCATGATAATTAAGTTCACATAATCAAATTATTTAATGAACTCCCACTTAGATAGACATCTCTCTAGTCATCCAAGTGACACATGATCCACGTCAACTAGCCCGTGTCCAATCATCATGTGAGACGAACTAGTCATCCATGGTGAACATCTCCATGTTGATTGTATCTTCTATACGACTCATGTTCGACCTTTCGGTCTCCCATGTTTCGAGGCCATGTCTGTACATGCTAGGCTCGTCAAGTCAACCTATGTGTATTGCGTGTGTAAATCTGGCTTACACCCATTGTATGCGAACGTTAGAACCTATCACACCTGATCATCACATGGTGCTTCGGAACAACGAACCTTAGCAACGGTGCACAGTTAGGGTGAACACTTTTCTTGAAATTTTAGTGAGAGATCATCTTATTTAGCTACCGTCGTTCTAAGAAAATAAGATGTAAACATGATAAACATCACATGCAATCAATATAGTGACATGATATGGCCAATATCATCTCGCTCCTTTGATCTCCATCTTCGGGGCACCACGATCATCACTGTCACCGGCACGACACCATGATCTCCATCATCATGTCTTCTTGAAGTTGTCTCACCAACTATTACTTCTACTACTATGGCTAACGATTAGCAATAAACTAAAGTAATTACATGGCGTTTATGATTGACACGCAGGTGATACAATAAATTAAGACAACTCCTATGGCTCCTGCCGGTTGTCATACTCATCGACATGCAAGTCGTGAATCCTATTACAAGAACATGATCAATCTCATACATCACAATGCATCACATCACATCCTTTGGCCATATCACATCACAAGGCATATGCTGCAAAAACAAGTTAGACGTCCTCTAATTTGTTGTTGCAAGTTTTTACGTGGCTGTCCTCTAATTTGTTGTTGCAAGTTTTTACGTGGCCGCTATAGGTTTCTTGCAAGAACGTTTCTTACCTACGCAAAAACCACAACGTGATATGCCAATTGCTATTTACCCTTCATAAGGACCCTCTTCATCGAATCCGATCCGACTAGAGTGGGAGCGACAGACCCCCGCTAGCCACCTTATGCAACAAGTGCATGTCAGGCGGTGGGACCGGTCTCATGTAAGCGTACGTGTAAATTTGGTCCGGGCCGCTTCATCCCACAATACCGCCGAATAAAGATAAGACTAGTAATGACAAGAAAATTAACAAGATCGACGCCCACAACAACTTGTGTTCTACTCGTGCATAGATTCTACGCATAGACCTAGCTCATGATGCCACTTTTGGGAGGCGTAGTAGTAAATCAAAAAAATTCCTACGTGTTCACCAAGATCCATCTATGCAGAAACCAGCAACGAATGGGGAGAGTGCATCTCCATACCTTTGAAGATCGCAAAGCGGAAGCGTTACAAGAATGCGGTTGGTGGAGTCGTACTCGCAGCGATTCAGATCAAGGTGGAATCCGATCTAAGCGCCGAACAACGGCGCCTCCTTGTTCAACACACGTCCAGCCCGGTGACGTCTCCTACACCTTGATCCAGTAAGGAAGAAGGAGAGGTTGAGGGAGAGCTCCAACAGCACGACGGCGTGGTGACAGTGGAGCTGCGTGGTACTCCGGCAGCGCTTCGCCAAGCACTACGGAGGACTAGGAGTAGGAGGAGTAGGGCTGCGCCGAGGGAGAGAGAGATGGGTGTCCCTGGCAGCCCCAAACCCTCCACTATATATAGGAGGAGGAGGAGGGAGGGCACAACCCTTGTGTTCCCACCCTAAGGGCCGGCGGCAGCCTCAGATCCCATCTGGTGCGGCGGCCAGAGGGAGAGAGGGGAGGGCGGCTCCCTAGATGGGCCTTAGGCCCATCTGGGCTAGGGTTTTGCCCCCTCTCCTCTTGTGCTATGCCTTGGGACCTTGTGGGGGCTCACCAACCCACCTAGGGGCTGGTTCCCTCCCACTTGCGGCCCATGCAGCCCTCTGGTGCACGTGGCCCACTTGGTGGACCCCCGGAACCCTTCCGGTGGTCCCGGTATGCTACCGATGATGCCCGAAACACTTCCGGTGACCAAAACCTCACTTCCTATATATCATTATTTACCTATAGACCATTCCAGAACTCCTCGTGACGTCTGGGATCTCATCCAGGACTCCGAACAACCTTCGGTAACCACGTACACTATTTCCCTATAACCCTAGCGTCATCAAACCTTAAGTGTGTAGACCCTACGGGTTCGGGAGACATGTAGACATGACCGAGACACCTATCCGGTCAATAACCAATAGTGGGATCTGGATACCCATGTTGGCTCCCACATGCTCCACGATGATCTCATCGGGTGAACCACGATGTTGGGGATTCAATCAATCTCGTATACAATTCCCTTTTTCTACCGGTATGATACTTGCCCGAGATTCGATCGTCGGTATACCTATACCTTGTTCAATCTCGTTACCGGCAAGTCTCTTTACTCATTCCGTAACACATAATCTCGTGGCTAACTCCTTAGTCACATTGAGCTCATTATGATGATGTTTTACCGAGTGGGCCTAGAGATACCTCTCCGTCACACGGAGTGACAAATCCCAGTCTCGATTCATGCCAACCCAACAGATACTTTCGGAGATACCCGTAGTGTACCTTTATAGCCACCCAGTTACATTGTGACGTTTGGCACACCCAAATTATTCCTATGGTATTCGTGAGTTGCACAATCTAATGGTCTAAGGAAACGATACTTGACATTAGAAAAGCTTTAGCAGACGAACTATACGATCTTGTGCTATCCTTAGGATTGGGTCTTGTCCGTCACATCATTCTCCTAATGATGTTATCCCGTTATCAACGACATCCAATATCCATGGTCATGAAACCGTGACCATCTATTGATCAACGAGCTAGCCAACTAGAGGCTCACTAGGGACATGTTGTGGTCTATGTATTCACACATGCATTACGGTTTCCGGTTAATACAATTATAGCATGAACAATAGACAATTATCATGAACAAGGAAATGCAATAATAACCATTTTATTAATGCCTCTAGGGCATATTTCCAACATATGAGTTCTTTTTGAGTCCATGGATTATGCACACTCTTACCTTTCTGCAATTTGCTAGCCTCTACGGTACCGCGCATTGCCGTTTCTCACCTCGAGAGTCGGTGCAAACTTCGCCGGTGCATCCAAACCCCGTGATATGATACGCTCTATCACACATAAGCCTTATTATATCTTCCTCAAAACAGCCACCATACCTACCTATTATGGCATTTCCATAGACATTCCGAGATATATTGCCATGCGACTTCCACCGCTTCCGTTTTGATGACTTGAGCATCCATTGTCATATTGCTTTACATGATCGTAAGATAGCTAGCATGATGTTTCCAAGACTTATCCATTTTTTGATATCTTTGCTACGCTAGATCATTGCGCAACATTCATATAGAGTCATATATTGTTCTAGGTATCGATTTGTAATATTGAGTTATAAGTAAATAGAAGTGTGATGATCATCGTTATTCCTGATTAGAGCATGTCCGAGTGAGGAAAAGATGATGGAAACTATGATTCCCCCACAATTAGGGATGAGACTCCGAACAACAAAAAGAAAAAGAAAAGAAAAAGAAGAAAAAGGAAAAAAAGAAAAAGGAAAAAAAGAAAAAAAGAAAAAGGAAAAAATTATGCGAGATAAAGAGAGAAGGGGCATGCTAATTCCACACTTGTGCTTCACAGTAGAACCATGTTTTTCATAGAGAGAGTCTCCTATGTTGTCACTTTCATATACTAGTGGGAATTTTTCGGTACATAGTTAGATGCACACCCACTTAGTTTTCATATTGAGCTTTCATACACTTATAGCTCTTAGTGCATCCGTTGCATGGAAATCCCTACTCCTCGCATTGATATCTATTGATGGGCATCCCCATAGCCCGCATGCGAGACTTTCTTCTCCACTTTTACCCCGTTGAAATCTACCATCATACTCTATTCCACCCATAGTGCTATATCCATGGCTTGCGTTCATGTATTGCGTGATAGTTGAAAATGCTGAAGCACGTTAAACAGTATGAACCAATTGCTTGGCTCACACCAGGGTAGTACATGATTTATACTTTGTGTTAAGAAGACAGAGCATGACAAGGCTATATGATTTTGTAGGGATAGCATTCTTTAGACTTGATATTTTGAAAGACATGATTGTTTGTTGGGATTCCTGAGTATTAATGTCTTTATGTCAATATAGACTATTGCTTTGAATCACTCATGTCTTAATATTCATGACATGATTAGATATATGATCAAGATTATGCTAGGTAGCATTCCACATAAAAAATATCCTTTTATCATTTACCTACTCAAGGACGAGCAAGAATTAAGCTTGGGGATGCTGATACGTCTCCGTCGTATCTATAATTTTTGATTGTTTTATGCCAATATTATACAACTTTCACATACTTTTGGCAAAAATTTATATGATTTATTGGACTAACCTATTGATCCAGTGCCTAGTGCCAGTTCCTGTTTTTTGTGTGTGTTTTGTTTTGTAGAAATTCCATATCAAACAAAGTGCAAACGTGATAAAAATTTACGAAGAATTATTTTGGAATATTTGTGAATTTTGGGAAGTGGAATCAATGAAAAAGGAGGCCCATAGCCACCACCACCCACGAGGGCGCGACCTAGAGCCCATGCGCGGGGTGGTGGGTGGTGCTCACCTCGTATGTCGGTTGGAACCTCCCCCTAGGAGCATGCATAGTAATACTTTGCTTCGAGTGCTAATAAACTTTTGCAATAAGTATATGAGTTTTTTATGAGTCCATGGATTATACACACTCTTATCTTTCCGCAATTTGCTAGCCTCTATGGTACCGCACATTGCCCTTTCTCACCTCGAGAGTCGCTGCAAACTTCGCCGGTGCATCCAAATCCCGTGATATGATACGCTCTGTCACACATAAGCCTTATTATATCTTCCTCAAAATAGCCACCATACCTACCTATTATGTCATTTCCATAGCCATTCCAAGATATATTGCCATGCGACTTCCACCGGTTCCGTTTTGATGACTTGAGCATTCATTGTCATATTGCTTTACATGATCGTATGATAGCTAGCATGATGTTTCCTTGGCTTGTCCATTTTTTGATATCTTTTATACGCTAGATCATTTCATAACATTCATATAGAGTCATATTTTTTCTAGGCATCGAGTTGTAATATTGAGTTATAGGTAAATAGAAGTGTGATGATCATCATTATTCATGATTAGATCCTATCTGAGTGAGGAAAGGATGATGGAAACTATGATTCCCCCACAATTCGGGATGAGACTCCGGAAAACAAAAAGAAAAAGAAAAGAAAATAAAAAGAAGAAAAAGGAAAGAGAGAAAAAAGAATAAGAAAAAATGATGAGAGACAAAGAGAGAAGGGGCATGCTAATTCCACACTTGTGCTTCACAGTAGAACCATGTTTTTCATATAGAGAGTCTCCTATGTTGTCACTTTCATATACTAGTGGAAAATTTTCATTATAGAGTTCGATGCACACCGACTTAGTTTTCATATTGAGCTTTCATACACTTATAGCTCTTAGTGCATCCGTTGCATGGCAATCCCTACTCCTCTCATTGATTATTATTGATGGGCAACCCCATAGCCCGTTGATACGCTGAGTTAATGCGAGACTTTCTTCTCCACTTTTACCCTGTTAAACCCACCATCATACTCTATTCCACCCATAGTGCTATATCCATGGCTTGCTCTCATGTATTGCATGAGAGTTGAAAATGATGAAGCGCGTTAAAAAGTATGAACCCATTGCTTGGCTTACACTGGGGTAGTACATGATTTATACTTTGTGTTAAGAAGACAGAACATGACAAGGCTATATGATTTTGTAGGGATAACGTTCTTTAGCCTTGATATTTGGAAAGACATGATTGTTTGTTGGGATGCCTGAGTATTAATGTCTTTATGTCAATATAGACTATTGCTTTGAATCACTCATGTCTTAATATTCATGACATGATTAGATATATGATCAAGATTATGCTAGGTAGCATTCCACATAAAAAATTATCTTTTTACCATTTACCTACTGGAGGACGAGCAGGAATTAAGCATGGGGATGCTGATACGTCTCTGTCGTATCTATAATTTTTGATTGTTTCATGCCAATATTATACAACTTTCACATAATTTTGGCAACAATTGATATGATTAATTGGACTAACCTATTGATCTAGTGCCTAGTGCCACTTCCTGTTTTTGTGTGTTTTTTGTTTTGCAGAAATTCCATATCAAACGAAGTCCAAACATGATAAAAAATTACGGAGAATTATTTTGGAATATTTGTGAATTTTGGGAAGTGGAATCAACGAAAAAGGAGGCCCATAGCCACCACCACCCACTAGGGCGCGACCTAGAGCCCAGGCGCGGGGTGGTGGGTGGTGCTCACCTCGTATGTCGGTTGGAACCTCCCCCTAGGGGCATGAATAGTAATACTTTGCTTGGAGGGCTAATGAACTTTTGTAATAAGTATATGAGTTCTTTATGAGTCCATGGATTATACGCACTCTTATCTTTCCGCAATTTGCTAGCCTCTACGGTACCACGCATTGCCCTTGCTCACCTCGAGAGTCGATGCAAACTTCGCCGGTGCATCCAAACCCCGTGATATGGTATGCTCTATCACACATAAGCCTTATTATATCTTCCTCAAAACAGCCACCATACCTACCTATTATGGCATTTCCATAGCCATTCTGAGATATATTGCCATGCAACTTCCACCGGTTCCATTTTGATGACTCGAGCATTCATTGTCATATTGCTTTACATGATCGTAAGATACCTAGCATGATGTTTCCATGGCTTGTCCGTTTTTTGATATCTTTGCTACGCTAGATCATTGCATAACATTCACATATAGTCATATTTTGTTCTATCTATTGAGTTGTAATATTGAGTTATAAGTAAATAGAAGTGTGATGATCATCATTATTCATGATTAGAGCATGTCCGAGTGAGGAAAGGATGATGGAAACTATGATTCCCCCACAATTCGGGATGAGACTCCGAAAAACAAATAGAAAAATAAAATAAAAATAATAAAAAGGAAAGAAAGAAAAAGGAAAAGGAAAAAATGATGAGAGATAAAGAGAGAAGGGGCATGCTAATTCCACACTTGTGCTTCACAGTAGCACCATGTTTTTCATATAGAGAGTCTCCTATGTTGTCAATTTCATATACTAGTGGGATTTTTTCATTATGGAGTTAGATGCACACCCACTTACTTTTCATATTGAGCTTTCATGGACTTACAGCTCTTAGTGCATCCGTTGCATGGCAATCCCTACTCCTTGCATTGATATCTATTGATGGGCATCCCTATAGCCCATTGATACGCTGAGTTGATGCGAGACTTTCTTCTCCACTATTACCCTGTTGAAACCTACCATCATAATCTATTCCACCCATAGTGCTATATCCATGGCTTGTGCTCATGTATTGCGTCAGAGTTGAAAATGCTAAAGCGCGTTAAAAAATATGAACCATTTGCTTGGCTGACACCGGGGTAGTTCATGATTTATACTTTGTGTTAAGAAGACAGAGCATGCCAAGGCTATATAATTTTGTAGGGATATCGTTCTTTAGCCTTGATATTTTGAAAGACACGGTTGTTTGTTGGGATGCCTGAGTATTAATGTCTTTATGTTAATATAGACTATTGCTTTGAATCACTCATGTCTTAATATTCATGACATGATTAGATATATGATCAAGATTATGCTAGGTATCCACATAAAAAATTATCTTTTTATCTTTTACCTACTCGAGGACGAGCAGGAATTAAGCTTGGGGATGCTGATACGTCTCCATCGTATCTATAATTTTTGATTGTTTCATGCCAATATTATACAACTTTCACATACTTTTGGCAACAATTTATATGATTTATTGGACTAACCTATTGATCCAGTGCCTAGTGCCAGTTCCTATTTTTTGTGTTTTTTGTTTTGCAGAAATTCCATATCAAACAAAGTCCAAACACGATAAAATTTTACGGATACTTTTTTTTAGAATATTTGTGAATTTTGGGAAGTGGAATCAACGAAAAAGGAGGCCCATAGCCACCACCACCCACCAGGACACGACCTAGAGCTCAGGCGCAGGGTGGTGAGTGGTGCTCACCTCATATGTCGGTTGGAGCTCTCCTTAAGCCGCAAGGAAGCTAATTTTTGGATAAAAATCCCCTCAAAATTTGAGCCCAATCGGAGTTACGGATCTCTAAGAATATAAGAAACGGTTTGGTGCATAAGTTACGGATCTCAGGCGCAGGGTGGTGAGTGTTCCAATCATAAGTGCATAATATCCAAGTACGGAAAGTGTGTTAGTGTATGCCTCTCCCTCATTGCATATAACAGGTATCTATCATATTATATTCAATTTCCTATGGACAATCTTTCTCTTGCATTACACAAAAAGCTTTCTACGAAACTATTTACCTTTATTGTTCTTTTATTAAAACAACACCTAACTTTTATTTCCAGGTTCTTTATTATCTTGCAAAGTACTTCTAGTTTTATTCCTGCAAAGTAGTTTCATACTTGTTCTAGGTAAAGCAAGCATCAATGTGCGTAGAGTTGTATCGGTGGTCGATAGAACTTGAGGGAATATTTGTTCTACCTTTAGCTACTTGTTGGGATTCGACACTCTTACTTATCGAAAAAGGCTACAAACGATCCCCTACACTTGTGGGTTATCAAGAACTACCAGTACACCCCGGCCATCCCAAGCATCTCTCCAGACCCTGGTAAATGCCAGACCTCTGAGATCAGCTCCAATACTCCCCTTTGGTTCAACCATTTGCATATAGATCGAAGAGGTGAATGAGATCGAGCTGACAATTATCGAATGAGTTTCTCAAAGTTTTCTGTAACCGGGGACACAACTAATCATGATTAGTTTTATACACTCTGCAGAGGGTTGTGTACTTTACCCGTGATTCCCTATCACACCTATAAGGGCATATTTCTCTCTAAGTGGATTTGGTGATTGATGACAATGCATTTGTGGACTAATCGTGTGCATTGAGCATTTCAGATATCCCATGTCTAGGCATAAGACGATACGGTGCCCCATGGAGTCTATCGAAGATGGCCGTACTATTAAGAGGGGGTACGCTTCGGAAAGGTTAGGGCGGAATCAACACGTACACATCTATTCTTTTGCACCACCTTTCCTTCGCTTCGATGGAGGCTTGAGAGGCATGCAGTAGTGTCACAACCCTAGCAAGTGTCTAGGCTAGCATTGTGTTTACATCATCATCATCATCATTGCATCAATATGAAATGGGGAGAAAGAAAGAAACCCTACGCATTTTATGAATTAAAGGAATTCCAAACAAATGAAATTTCAACAAATCCAAAATGCCCATCAAAAATGTTCCCTATGTCTGATAATTAAGGGCATGGATATACCAGGGACCATTTCAATTATTTGAACATTTGAAATATTTTAAATTATTGAATTAAGTCTCTGAAAATGACAAATAAAAACATTATCATTATCACTACTTTCAAAATAATTTGAAACTTTTGATACAAGTTTGAAATATTCAAACTTGAAGTTATAAAAAAGTTTTAGAATTATTGAAGGGGTATTTGGACTTGCAAAAAATAAACAAATGTCAGAAGAAATCAGAAAACAGAAATAAAGGAAAAAGAAAAGAGAGAGAGGAGACTTACCTGTGGCCCAGCACTGTAGCTGGCCCGGCCCAGGACGAAGCGATGCCAGTCGTCGTCCTCCCCGCGCCAGAAGGATGCCGCGCATGTGGTCGCCGCGCGCCGGCCACCTCCTCCCTGTCTGGCACCTTGCTGGAAGGCTGGGAGGGCGCCAGCGCGAAGCACCTCGCCGTCGTGGCCTCCTCTTCCCTCTTCTCTCCCGCGCGCTCTCTCTCTTGCGCGCATTCCCCTCTCTGCTCCCGCCATGGCCTTCCCGCTCCTCGCCGTCGTGCCGTCGCCCTAGCCAACCCCGAGCCCATCTGAGCCAGCCAAACGCTCCGCCCAAACCCCCTCTGCCTCCTAGCCGAGCCACGCGTCGCCGGAAGCTCTCTATCATCGTCACGCCGTCTTCTTCCTCCTCGGGTCGCCGGAGGGGAAATCGAAGCTCGCCGTCGATTCCGACCGTCCCCGAGCCCGCTTTCGATGCCCCTGCGTTCGCCGTGAGCCCCCGGTCCTTTTTCCCCTCTTTCCCCCTTCTATCTCGCGCCCTAGCCTCGGATTCCATCGAAGCCCGAATGGCGCCGCCGCCTGAGCTTGTCGCTGGTCGCGTTCCGGTGACCAGTTGGTTCCTCCGAGGCCACCGTTGAGCTTGCGGAGTCGCGTAGTTGCTGTCAGTGCCAAGTAGGAGCTTTGCCGTGCCCTGGTTCGACGAGCCCGAGCTCGCCCGAGCTCCGGCCGCCGCCCAGCTCATCGCCGGCGTCGATTCCGACCACCCCAGCTCGTGGGAAGGGTCGGGATGGACGTGCACGTCGACGCTGAGTAGATAGGTGCCATCCGCCGTGGATTTGGTCGCTGGAGGTGGGTTTTCGAGCCCCTCCGCCGTTCCTGGAGTCGCCGGCGGCTCAACGCCGGTGGCCCTGGTCAGTTTGACCACAGGGTTTGACCCCTGACAGGTGGGGCCAGCCCCCTGGCTAATTAGAAATTAGTACTAATTAAACATTTTAATTAATTAAGTTAATTAGACACTGACAAGTGGGCCCAGTTAGTTAATTAAAACAGAATTAGTTTTAATTAGTTAGTTAAGTTAACCAGTCACTGACATGTGGACCGCACATGTCAGGTTTGACTCTGGGCCGAGTCAGCTGACCAGCTGATGTCATCATGATGTCATGCTGACACAATAACTCAATTTCCTTAATAAAAATAAATCAGGAAATTCCAGAAATTATTTAAAACTTTGAAAAATCATATAAAATAATCTGTAAGTCAGATGAAAATAATTTATATATGAAAATTGATCAGAAAAATCCAATGAATCCAATGGTGCTATTCTCATGCATGTTAGAGCAATCTAAATAGGTGAACATGGACATTTTAGCATTAGGTCAATATATAGAATTTGAAATGAGAACAACTTTGAACCTATATTCAAACACATTTCAAATTGACATGACCAGTAGTTACATTATCTCATCCATGCACATCATTATGCCATGATCATGCATCATATTGTTGCATCTGCTTGTATTGAATGTTTTTATCCGCGTTGCAGTAGGCCCTAATCCGGAGGATACTACCCCGTACCCCGACGAAGGAGAGAACTCTTCCGCAACCCAGCAAGGCAAGCAACCTCATTGATCATTCCGATAACATCCCACTCTCTTGCTCCTGCTCTCGTTTATTGCATTAGGACAAACGATGACATGTCAGTTATGCACGGTAGATGATCCTAACCTTATGCATGACCTGATCTTGTCACAGTAAATAGCTAAACCATGCAACCTAGCATACCTGGTAGATGCTTGTGCCATGATGTGCTTAGCTTAGTTTGCCTGCTATGCTTGCTATGCTTAGAGTTGTGTCAAGTCGGATTCATCTGGGTGATGAACTGAGTGAAACAGTGTTGTCCGATGTGATGAGCTTATAATGAATACGATTTGGTAAAGGTAGCGATGAGAGGCTATGTAGGAGTACATAGTGGGTTGTCTCATTGGGACCGTTCTTAGGAACTGGGTTCCGTGTTTGTGATCCAAGACTAGATACTACCACACGTCGGGATACTTAACTGACCCTCTCGACTTATCAGTCGCTTAGTCTTTGGTCCAGGTATTGCAAGTTGTTTCTGGTGTTTATAGCATGCTGGAGGCCGTGCGTAGCGCTGACCCTCGGGGTGGGTTACGACGCGGTAGGCAGTGGCACGGTGTACCAAGGGTCACCCGAATGGTGGGCTTGGGAACCCTGCGCACATCGTTTGGGACCGTAGCGGAAACTTCGGCCGGACTTCCGTGCGGGTTCAGTCTCAAATAGGCGGTGGCCTGGACCAGAGGTCTTATGTGAATGACGGTCGTGGCCGACTCCCTCGCTGGGCATCCGCTTGAAGGTTGCCGAGGTGCATGGTTTTATAAGCACACAATGATAAGTGGCGAGAGCGTGTGTGAAGAAGTACACCCCTGCAGGGTTATGAAACTATTCGAATAGCCGCATCCTCGGATATGGACTACTTGGAGAACTTATGCTGTTCATAGATAATCAAATGGAGACTTCTAAAAATATCAAGACAAGTGTGAGTACCGTGGATGGCACACTTCCGGAAGGGGAAGGTGAATCCATGGTAGTGTATTGTGATGGAGGTAGTGGACTCGTGTGCGATAACTAAAATTGTAACAGAGAGTTTAAAACTGAGTAGTGTAGGTTAGCCATGAGTCAAAGCTGGCTTTCTGCATAAACTCCACCACCCCTTTGTTGATACATGAGCATAAATAGACTAGGTCTGTTTTAAAGACTTGCTGAGTACGATTGTACTCATCCTTGCTTAATTAATGTTGCAGAAGAAAACCAGGAACCATCAGGTGGGTTTTATCTAGACGTTGACGATGCCGAATAACTGGTGTCCCAGCTACGATCTTGCCCGTGTGGTGGGCTGTAGATAGTCAGGCCGTGTGTCTCTATTTTATATTTTGCCGTCTGTACTCAGACAGCTTAAGTTTCCGCTGGCTTGTATGACTATGTTTGTATGACTTGAGTGCCGGGTCATGTGACCCCTATCTGTAAGAACATATTATGCAAGGCTCGTTTGAGCCTCTTAAATAAAAGTCATGTTATTGTATGGTTATGTTGTGATGCCATGGTTGTATCTATGCATATAGGGCATGTCGTGCGTACGTGTGACGTGCAACGGTATGTATGGGATCGGACACCTAGTCGTGTGCCTTTAGTAGTACTCTTTACGGAAAACTGCCTCTTTGTGCTTCCACCGAGCCATGGTAGCTTGCTACTGCTCCGGACACATGGATTGACTAGCATGTATCCTTCTTTGTTGTTGTGTCTGTCCCTTCGGGGAAATGTGTCGTAGTGTAATGGAGTCCCCGTAGCCTGCTACGACTCGTCTACGTGCAGTGATGACATTCGTGTCTCGCGACGTAATGGAGTCCTTGTAGCTTGCTATGACTCGTCTACACACGCTTGAGATCGACACCTGCATTGATGGGTTATGTATGCCTGTTTCCGTACGGATGTGCCACTTGGGTTCTATGACTAGTCATGTCGGCCCGGGTTCTTTGTTGTGTGATTGCCAGCGACATGTTCACATACGTGAGCCAAAAGACGCAAACGGTCCTGGCCAAGGTAAGGTGGCAGCCGTGGAGTACCGTGCGTGAGGCCACAAGGTGATGTGTCTTGTTACAGTATGAAATCATATGACTTAGGATCGGGGTCCCGACAGCGTTGGTATCAGAGCCTGACTGACTGTAGGATTACCAAGCCAAACCGGTCGAAGTTGAGTCTAGAAACACTATAGATAAGTAGGGGAATTGATTGCGGAAGGGAACGTAAGGCTCTTTTTACTCCTCTTCCCAAGTTATTCTATGCTGGGTCATTCTCATCTTCTCTACGGGGATAGGAACTAGGATCCTCGTCTATTGCCTAGGATGACGAGTTACTAGACATGGACCAATAGCTAGCTTGCTTGTGAGTAAGTGCAGTTACTCTAGTGTTGTTGGTGTGACAAACAGATGGAGAAGAGATTTGAGTCTAGATAGTCGAGTGGTTATGCCTTTCCAATCTCTTTTCAATTGTCTCAAAAATTTTATTGAGCAATTACAGCCGTTATGCTGTCCAATTTGTGCTAGGATCTAATGTCTTTGCATCATTCTCTGTTTCAGATGCCATCCCGTCCTTTCCGCCAGGTGGTCCGTCTGACCAGGTGCATCGATGTGCCGGGTCACACGGCCATGTTGGTTAGAGTGATGATGGAGGCTGGATATCGTTGGTACCCGGAGTACACAATGGAGGAGCAGTACCGAGATTTCAACCAGAGTCAGTATCTGTGTACTGTTAGGATATACCCTTCATATCCTGGAGCTGTAGAGCCGCTTCACTGGACTCATGGATTGGGAGTTACCATAGATATGGCAGTTCAGGAAGCCGCTTACACTATGCTGACTATTATGAGGTTTCACCATGGTCTGCTTCAGAACACGGAGTTCTGCTATGTTCCTGCTTCCATGGGAGGAGAGGATGGATATCTCAGTGCAGCCTACTCTGATCATTCTCATGAAGACCCTAGATTGCAGGTGACCGCTCAGATGTTGGAGAACAGGGATTGTGATGCACGTGCCCTTCGCATGGAGCTCTATGCTACCCGTGCCCGTCTTTGGACAGCCTTGACGCAGTTGGCACCTGTCGTGCAGACAGGTTATGGAGATTTGGAGATGCTGACTCCATCGCGGACTCATTTGCCAGCACACGTAGACTGGCCTGATGTTGGAGGCATCACCCCTCTTCGAGGACCGCTGTTGCCGCCGACAAGGGGACCAAGGCCACACCCATGTCCTTATGGTTTCCAGGGATCCCAGGCTAGAGTGTTTCCAGATCCTCAGGTTCAGCTCCCAGGTCACGGGGGTAACCTGTACGAGGCATTCTACGGTGATGTTCGAGTGCGTGGATGTTAGACTTAGTATGGTAGTAGTTGTATCGCCACAGTCCTGCGTGTCTCGTGGGATATGATCAAGGTCGAGAGTTGAGTTCCGGAGGTGTAGATAGATAATGTATAGGATGCTTGTAATGCCTCCGATGAGTTGTGTCATCTCTCCGTAGTTGTTTTCAGCTTGGGTTGTACTGAACTAAGCCATGGTGTGTATGAAACCTAATGTTCATATGGTAGTTGCTTTACCATGTTGATTGGTGTTTATCTTACATGCCATGTTGATCAGTGCATTCCTTAATTCATGCCCTAGAGTTGTTGTTCCCCATGTCTAAGCTATGGACTGTTTTCCTCAGGATGGTGTCAACCAGGAACAACCCCGTGCATGCTCATGAGCAAGGCGAGAGTAGCCAGCTAAGGCAAGAAGAGCTGCCACGAGCACCATCTCTAGCGGAGGTGATGCTAGAAGCTGAAAGGAATAAGAGGGAGACCAACAGGCTGTTGGAGAGGATCGAACAGAACACCGCTCGTGCTCCCCGCAATGATCACCATGATGGAGTGTCACTTGGTGACTTCATTAAACTGTGTCTGCCTAAGTACCATCACTTGATCGATCCCCTCGATGCGGATGATTGGCTGACCAGTATGTCACGCAAGATTCGAGCTGGAAATGTTTCAGAGGCCAACAAGGTGACTTTTGCGACATACTTTCTGGAGGGACCTGCCAACCTGTGGTGGGAAAGCTATGAGGCTATGTGTCCCCAGGGACCTGCACCAACCTGGGCAGAGTTTAGCGCCGCATTTCGTCTCCATCACATCCCGGAAGGGCTGATGGACCGCAAGAGAGAGGAATTCTGCGCCTTCACCCAGGGCAGATTGTCAGTGGATGCATACAGCCGCGAGTTTGGAAACCTTGCTCGCTATGCTCCAGAGGAAGTCTCAACCGATGCCAAGAAGCAGGCTAGGTTCCGCAAGGGACTAAATGCCGAGCTTCGTTGAGATCTTCATCTGCATGAGTGCACCACCTTTCAAGCTCTCGTCAATAAAGCTATCAATGCTGAGTCCGGACAGACTGACTACGAGGCCACAAGGAGGCATAACCGTGACTTCAACCCTGCATCGGGTTCAGGACCCAACAAGCGCCGAATATGGGTACCCAATGCAGCTATGCCGGCCAGGTACACTGCGAGGCCATCCTTCCAGGCACCTCGTCCAGTTCAGTCCAACCCTCCACCCAGACCATTTGGAGGACCGCCTACAAATGTTGCACCTCATGCTACAGTGGTATGCTACAAGTGTGGAGAACCGGGACATTATTCTCGTGAATGTCCCCAGAACAATGCCAAGCCCGCTGGACGCGGAAAACCAGGGAAAGCCTTCTATGTGAAGCCAACTCCTGCCCGTGGGCGAGTTAATTATGTGTCTGCTGAAGAAGCTCTTGAAGACCCTGATGTCATTCTAGGTACGCTTCTTGTTAATAGCCATCTAGCATCTGTTCTATTTGATACTGGGGCATCTCATTCATTCATCTCAGAAAGTTATGCACAGTTGCATAACATGTCTTTCTGTGACATGCCCACTCCTTTAGTAGTTCAGACTCCTGGATCAAAATGGCAAACTTCTAGAGTGAGCCATGACAATGAAATTCTGGTGGATAGACTAGTATTCCTAGCATCCTTGATAGCTCTTAAGTCTTCGGACATCAATATCATTCTAGGTATGGATTGGATGAAAGCCCACTATGCCAAGATTGATACTCATTCTAGGAATGTTCAACTTACACATCCCTCGGGTGAGATAGTTAATGTCTCTACTCGAACAACCAAGCGCCAGCTCTATTCCTTAAATGCTAGACCTCTCCCTGAGCTAGAAGATATTCTGGTAGTCCATAATTTTCCGGATGTCTTTCCAGAAGAACTGCTAGGTATTCCGCCTGTCAGAGATGTTGAGTTCGTGATAGAACTTATTCCAGGGACAGTCCCAATAGCCAGAAGACCTTATAAGATGGCACCCTTAGAACTAGCCGAGCTAAAAACCCAACTCGATGAAGCTTTGAAGAAAGGTTTCATTCGTCCTAGCTCTTCTCCTTGGGCTTGCCCCGTCCTCTTCATTAATAAGAAGGATGGATCGGATCGAATGGTTGTGGATTACCGACCAGTGAATTTGGTCACTATCAAGAACAAGTATCCGCTCCCCAGGATCAACGATTTGTATGATCAACTCGCTGGATCCTCTGTCTTTTCCAAAATGGATTTGAGGTTGGGATACCATGAAATCAGAATTAGAAACAGGGACATTCCAAAAACGGCTTTTGTCACTCGTTATGGCCAATACGAGTACACCGTCATGTCTTTCGGTTTAACCAATGCTCCAGCCACTTTCTCCCGTCTGATGAATTCGATCTTCATGGAGTATTTGGATAAATTCGTTGTGGTTTACCTCGACGATATACTCATCTACTCGAAGAACGAACAAGAACATGCCGAGCATCTAAGGCTGGTATTGATGAAACTTCGAGAGCATCGCCTATATGCCAAATTCTCCAAGTGTGAATTCTGGTTGCCGGAAGTGACCTATCTGGGCCACGTGATCTTTGGCAAAGGTATTGCTATCAATCCCGAGAGAGTTCAGGCCGTCCTTGATTGGACTCAACCTGAATCGGTTAAGCAAGTTCGGAGTTTCCTTGGCTTAGCGAGCTATTGTCGCCGCTTTGTTGAGAACTTCTCCAAGGTTGCGAAACCTGTGACTGAACTCCTCAAGAAAGATAAAAAGTTTGAGTGGACCCCACAATGCAAGCATAGTTTTCAGGAGTTGAAAAGACGACTGACCTCTGCTCCCGTTCTGGTGCCACCAGATTTTTCTAAGGACTTTATTATCTACTGCGACGCCTCGCGACAAGGATTAGGTTGCATTCTCATGCAAGATCGTCATGTGATTGCATACGCATCTCGACAGTTGCGTCCACATGAGGATAATTACCCAACACATGATCTTGAGCTTGCAGCTGTAGTCCATGCACTAAAGACATGGCGACATTACCTTCTAGGTAATCGTTGCGAGATATACACTGATCACCAAAGTCTGAAATATATCTTCACCTAGCCGAATTTGAATCTCAGGCAAAGATGATGGGTAGAGTTGATTACAGATTACGACTTAGGGATAACTTACACCCCGGGAAAAGCCAATGTCATGGCTGATGCACTAAGTCATAAGTCTTATTGTAACAATCTGATGTGACAACAAGGTCAACCGTTTCTCTATGAGGAATTCCGGAAGTTAAACCTTCACATTGTTCCTAAAGGATTCCTATCCAACTTGGTGGAGAAACCTACTCTTAGGGATCAAATAGTAGCTGTCCAGAGATATGACAAAGGGATATCTCGGATTAAGGAAAATATCGTTAGCGGAAACGCTAAGGATTTCTCTAAGGATGATGGAGGTGTGGTGTTCTTTCAGAATCGGTTGGTGGTTCCCAAGAGCACCCGTCTAAGACAGCTGATTCTTAAGGAGGCTCATGATTCTCCTCTCACAATTCATCCGGGTAGTACCAAAATGTATCAGGACCTATGCGAGAGGTTCTAGTGGACCAGGATGAAGAGAGAAATTGCTCAGTATGTTGCTAATTGCGACGTTTGAAAGCAGAACATCAAAGGCCTGCTGGCACCCTTCAACCTTTAGCTATTCCTGAATGGAAATGGGATAAGGTCGGTATGGATTCCATCACCGGTTTTCCCAGGACCAAGAGAGGGAACAATGCTATATTCGTAGTCATTGATCGCCTCTCCAAAGTGGCTCATTTTCTTCCTGTTCGTGAAAGCATTACTGCTAGTTAGCTAGCGGAGTTATATGTTTCTCGAATAGTTTCTCTTCATGGTGTTCCTTTGGAGATTAACTCAGACCGCGGAAGTATCTTTACTTCTCGTTTTTGGGAAAGTTTTCAAACCGCTATGGGGACTCATCTATCCTTTAGCACTGCTTTCCACCCTCAATCAAGTGGTCAAGTTGAGCGAGTCAATCAAATTCTTGAAGACATGCTCCGAGCTTGTGTTATATCTTTCGGTATGAATTGGGAGAACTGCAGCCCATTTGCTGAGTTCGCATATAAAAATAGTTATCAATCAAGCTTGGGCAAAGCCCCTTTTGAGGTTCTCTATGGACGAAAATGCCGAACACCTCTAAACTGGTCAGAAACCGGAGAGAGGCAACTCTTTGGTCCGGACATGATCCAGGATGCAAAGGAGCAAGTTCGCGTTATTCGTGAAAAGTTGAAAATATCCCAATCCCGTCAAAAGAGTCAATATGACCGTCATCATAAGTCTGTGACATATGAAGTTGACGAGAAGGCTTACCTTCGGGTTACACCTCTGAAGGGTACCCATCGATTCGGTATCAAAGGCAAGTTGGCTCCTCGTTACATTGGACCTTTTCGCATTCTTGCTAAACGAGGAGAGGTTGCCTACCAATTGGAACTTCCTTCGCATCTTTCCAAAGTTCATGATGTCTTCCACGTCTCTCAACTCAGGCGTTGCTTTTCGGACCCTGTCCGAGAAGTGGACCACGAAACGCTTGATCTCCAAGATAACCTTTCATACCGAGAATACCCCGTTCGTATTCTCGACCAAGCTGAGTGTACCACTCGGCGTCGGAACATCAAGTTTCTTAAGGTTCAGTGGTCGCATCATTCTGAAAAGGAGGCGACATGGGAAAGAGAAGATCGTCTTCGACTAGAGTACCCCGCGCTCTTCCCGACGACTTCAAAATCTCGGGACAAGATTATTTTGAGTGGGGGTGAGTTGTCACAACCCTAGCAAGTGTCTAGGCTAGCATTGTGTTTGCATCATCATCATCATCATTGCATCAATATGAAATGGGGAGAAAGAAAGAAACCCTACGCATTTTATGAATTAAAGGAATTCCAAACAAATGAAATTTCAACAAATCCAAAATGCCCATAAAAAATGTTCCCTATGTCTGATAATTAAGGGCATGGATATACCAGGGATCATTTCAATTATTTGAACATTTGAAATATTTTATATTATTGAATTAAGTCTCTGAAAATGACAAATAAAAACATTATCATTATCACTGCTTTCAAAATAATCTGAAATTTTTGATACAAGTTTGAAATATTCAAACTTGAAGTTATAATTTTTTTTAGAATTATTGAAGGGGTATTTGGACCTACAAAAAATAAACAAATGTCAGAAGAAATCAGAAGACAAAAATAAAGGAAAAAGAAAAGAGAGAGAGGAGACTTACCTGTGGCCCAACACTATAGCAGGCCCGGCCCAGGACGAAGCGACGCCAGTCGTCGTCCTCCCCGCGCCAGAAGGACGCCGGGCGCGTGGTCGCCGCGCGCCGGCCACCTCCTCCCTGTCTGGCACCTTGCTGGAAGGCTGGGAGGGCGCCAGCGCGAAGCACCTCGCCGCCGTGGCCTCCTCTTCCCTCTTCTCTCGCGCGCGCTCTCTCTCGCGCGCGCATTCCCTCTCTGCTCCCACCATGGCCTCCCCGCTCCTCGGCGTCGTGCCGTCGCCCTAGCCAACCCCGAGCCCATCTGAGCCAGCCAAACGCTCGGCCCAAACCCCCTCTACCTCCTAGCCGAGCCACGCGTCGCCGGAAGCTCTCTATCGTCGCCGCGCCGTCTTCTTCCTCCTCGGGTCGCCGGAGGGGAAATCGAAGCTCGCCGTCGATTCTGACCGTCCCCGAGCCCGCTTTCGACGCCCCTGCGTTTGCCGTGAGCCCCTGGCCCTTTTCCCCCTCTTTCCCCCTTCTATCTCGCGCCCTAGCCTCGGATTCCATCAGAGCCCGAATGGCGCCGCCACCTGAGCTCGTCGCTGGTCGCGTTCCGGTGACCAGTTGGTTCCTTCGAGGCCACCGTTGAGCTTGCGGAGTCGCATAGTTGCGGTCAGTGCCAAGTAGGAGCTTTGCCGTGCCCTGGTTCGACAAGCCCGAGCTCGCCCGAGCTCCGGCCGCCGCCCAACTCATCGCCGGCGTCGATTCCGACCACTCCAGCTCGTGGGAAGGGTTGGAATGGACGTGCACATCGACGCTGAGTAGATAGGTGCCATCCGTCGTGGATTTGGTCGCTGGAGGTGGGTTTCCGATCCCCTCCGCCGTTCCTGGAGTCGCCGGCGGCTCAACGCCGATGGCCCTGGTCAGTTTGATCACGGGGTTTGACCCTTGACAGGTGGGGCCAGCTCCCTGGCTAATTAGAAATTAGTACTAATTAAACATTTTAATTAATTAAGTTAATTAGACACTCACAGGTGGGCCCAGTTAGTTAATTAAAACAGAATTAGTTTTAATTAGTTAGTTAAGTTAACCAGTTATTGACATGTGGACCGCACATGTCAGGTTTGACTCTGGGCCGAGTCAGCTGACCAGCTGATGTCATCATGATGTCATGCTGACACCATAACTCAATTTCCTTAATAAAAATAAATCAGGAAATTCCAGAAATTATTTAAAACTTTGAAAAATCATATAAAATAATCTGTAAGTCAGATGAAAATAATTTATATATGAAAATTGATCAGAAAAATCCAATGAATCCAATGGTGCTATTCTCATGCATGTTAGAGCAATCTAAATAGGTGAACATGGACATTTTAGCATTAGGTCAATATATAGAATTTGAAATGAGAACAACTTTGAACCTATATTCAAACACATTTCAAATTGACATGACCAGTAGTTACATTAGCTCATCCATGCACATCATTATGCCATGATCATGAATCATATTGTTGCATCTGCTTGTATTGAATGTTTTTATCTGCGTTGCGGTAGGCCCTAATCCGGAGGATACTACCCCGTACCCCGACGAAGGAGAGAACTCTTCCGCAACCCAGCAAGGCAAGCAACCTCATTGATCATTCCGATAACATCCCACTCTCTCGCTCCTGCTCTCGTTTATTGCATTAGGACAAACGATCACATGTCAGTTATGCACGGTAGATGATCCTAACCTTATGCATGACCTGATCTTGTCACAGTAAATAGCTAAACCTTGCAACCTAGCATACCTGGTAGATGCTTGTGCCATGATGAGCTTAGCTTAGTTTGCCTGCTATGCTTGCTATGCTTAGAGTTGTGTCAAGTCGGATTCATCTGGGTGATGAACTGAGTGAAACAGTGTTGTCTGATGTGATGAGCTTATAATGAATACAATTTGGTAAAGGTAGCGATGAGAGGCTATGTACGAGTACATAGTGGGTTGTCTCATTGGGACCGTTCTTAGGAACTGGGTTCCGTGTTTGTGATCCAAGACTAGATACTACCACACGTTGGGATACTTAACTGACCCTCTCGACTTATCAGTCGCTTAGTCTTTGGTCCAGGTATTGCAAGTAGTTTCTGGTGTTTATAGCATGCTGGAGGCCGTGCGTAGCGCTGACCCTCGGGGTGGGTTACGACGCGGTAGGCAGTGGCACGGTGTACCACGGGTCACCCGAATGGTGGGCTTGGGAACCCTGTGCACATCATTTGGGACCGTAGCCGAAACTTCGGCCGGACTTCCGTGCGGGTTCAGTCTCAAATAAGCGGTAGCCTGGACCAGAGGTCTTATGTGAATGACGGTCGAGGCCAACTCCCTCGCTAGGCATCCGCTTGAAGGTTGCCAAGGTGCATGGTTTTATAAGCACACATCGATAAGTACCGAGAGCGTGTGTGAAGAAGTACACCCCTGCAGGGTTATGAAACTATTCGAATAGCCGCGTCCTCGGATATGGACTACTTGGAGAACTTATGTTGTTCATAGATAATCAAATGGAGACTTCTAAAAATCTCAAGACAAGTGTGAGTACCGTGGATGGCACACTTCCGAAAGGGGAAGGTGAATCCATGGTAGTGTATTGTGATGGAGGTAGTGGACTCGTGTGCGATAACTAAAATTGTAACAAAGAGTTTAAAACTGAGTAGTGTAGGTTAGCCATGAGTCAAAGCTAGCTTTCTGCATAAACTCCACCACCCCTTTGTTGATACATGAGCATAAATAAACTAGGTCTGTTTTAAAGACTTGCTGAGTACGATTGTACTCATCCTTGCTTAATTAATGTTGCAGAAGAAAACCAGGAACCATCAGGTGGGTTTTATTTAGACGTTGACGATGCCGAATATGGTGTCCTAGCTACGATCTTGCCCGTGTGGTGGGCTGTAGATAGTCAGGCCGTGTGTCTCTATTTTATATTTTGCCGTCTGTACTCAGACAGCTTAAGTTTCCGCTGGCTTGTATGACTATGTTTGTATGACTTGAGTGCTGGGTCATGTGACCCCTATCTGTAAGAACATATTATGCAAGGCTCGTTTGAGCCTCTTAAATAAAAGTCATGTTATTGTATGGTTATGTTGTGATGCCATGGTTGTATCTATGCATATCGGGCATGTCGTGCATACGTGTGACGTGCAACGGTATGTATGGGATCCGACACCTAGTCGTGTGCCTTTAGTAGTATTCTTTACGGAAAACTGCCTCTTTGTGCTTCCACCGAGCCATGGTAGCTTGCTACTGCTCCGGACACATGGATTGACCGGCATGTATCCTTCTTTGTTGTTGTGTCTGTCCCTTCGGGGAAATGTCTCGCAGTGTAATGGAGTCCCCGTAGCCTGCTACGAGTCGTCTACGTGCAGTGATGACATTCATGTCTCGCGACGTAATGGAGTCCTTGTAGCTTGCTATGACTCGTCTACACACGCTTGAGATCGACACCTGCATTGATGGGTTATGTATGCCTGTTTCCGTACGGATGTGCCACTTGGGTTCTATGACTAGTCATGTCGGCCTGGGTTCTTTGTTGTGTGATTGCCAGCGACATGTTCACATACGTGAGCCAAAAGACGCAAACGGTCCCGGCCAAGGTAAGGTGGTAGCCGTGGAGTACCGTGCGTGAGGCCGCAAGGTGATGTGGCTTGTTACAGTATGGAATCATATGACTTAGGATCGGGGTCCCGACAGGTAGTATAGCTCAAGGCAGCGGTAGTACTGAAGGGGCCAATGGTAGTACCGCTCAAGCGAGCGGTAGTACCGTTGTCGCCAACACCTGTTGTGTGCGCTTGCGGTAGTAGGCGCGGATGTAATTATTTTGATCCGCCCTCAAGCAATAGTACCGTGATGTATGTCTGGTACTACCGTGCTAGACTTTTGCACAGCTCCGCCCTCAGTTGAGGTAGGCATGGAAGTAATTTTTTTACTTCCGTGCATCTCTTGTGCTAGATGAAACCTACCATGCGGAAGTACCACATTGGAGCATGGTAGTACCGCTCTGGCGGTTATAGTGCTCGTTGCCCCATTCAATAGATCATCGTCTGGTCACTACTGTGCGAGCGGTAGTATCGCACCCTGTAGTGGTTGTACCGCAGTACCTTGCGGTAGTACCGTGGCTTTGTGTGGTAGTACCGCAATGTGCGGGCTGAGAGTGGGGATAACGGTTGGATCATTCCCCTCACTATATAAAGGGGGTCTTCTTCCTCAAGAAGACTACCTCTTCCCTTCCAAAGCTCCATTGTTGCTCAAAGTTCCATTTTCGCCTGATCTCTCTCTCTAGACAATCAAACTTGTTGATTTTTTAGGGATTGGTTAAGAAGGCCCCGATCTGCACTTCCACCAAGATAAGTTTGATTCCCCCCACTAATCCCTTACGGATCTTGTTACTCTTGGGTGTTTGAGCACCCAAGATGGTTGAGGTTACCTCGGAGCCACATTCCATTCTCGTGAAGCTTCGTGGTGTCATTAGGAGCCTCCAATTAAGTTGTGGGGATAACCCCAACCTTGTTTGTAAAGGTTTGGTCGCCGCCTTCAAGGGCACCAATAGTGGATTCACGACATCTCGCATTGTGTGAGGGCGTGAGGAGAATACGATGGCCCTAGTGGCTTCTTGGGGAGCATTGTGCCTCCACACCGCTCTAACGGAGATGTACTTGCTCACAAGGGAAGGAACTCCGGTAACACATCCTCGTCTCCACCGGCTCCACTTTTGGTTATCTCTTACCTTTACTTCTTGCAAGATATTATTGTGTTATATCCCTTGCTTGCTTGTGTGCTTGTTGTTGTTGCATCATATAGGTTGCACACCTAGTTGCACTTCTAGACAACCTATTTGATCCTAAGTTTAATTTGGTCAAGAAAAACTAAAAAATGTTAGTTGCCTATTCACCCCCTCTAGTCAACCATATCGATCCTTTCAATTGGTATCAGAGAAACGTTTCTTTATTAAGGGTTTCACCACCCGAAGAGTATGGCTGGCAAACAGGAGTGGTTGGTAGATCTTCCCGAGGCCGTGGGAGCGAACACGGTCTCTCGTGAGGATTTGAATGAGGACATATCCTCTGTCAAATCTTCCATGATGACCGAGGTCAAATCCATGTTCAAAGAATTCCTTGATACTCTTAAAATTTCCTCTGATGCGGTGCAAGTGGTTAATCCCACTAACTCGACATCGGATGTCAACTCCGATAAGTAGGGGGCTAGTGCTGATAAGGACAATCGTTCTCAAGGAATTAATGGGTCGAGGAGCTTTGCCTCGGTTCCCCCACTCTTAGTCTATGGAGGACCGTTGCACCCACCTCATATAGTTAATCACGGCCCTCCTCCCAAACTTGTTAAGAATGATTTTTCTAATTGGGGTTTGTGTATCAAGTCTCATTTGGATCACAACTCAATTCAACTCATGAGAGTCATTGAAGAAGGATACTACCCTCGTGATCCATGCAACCTCACTCCAAGAGAAGAAGTGGATAAACAACTAAATTCCTCCGCATTATTCATTCTCCAAGCTGTTGTTCCTATCGAAGATCCACCTCACCTGCGTCCCTTCGCTGTTGCTAAAGAGTGTTGGGAACACATTTTCTCGATGTACAAGGGCAGATTGAGCATTCAACGGTCAAACTATGAAGTTGTCCTTGATCAGTCAGATGAGTGTGTTATGCTAGAAGATGAGGAATCACGTGGGCTCTATAGGAGGCTGATTTCTCTTGCCAGTGCCCTCAAAGACCATGGCAACAAGGATGTGGATGAAACGTGGATCAAGCGTAGGTTCCTGAAGGCCATCATGCCCTACAACAAGGCCATGTCTGCCGTCATCCGTCGTAGACCGAACTTTCACACCTTGTTCTCTGGGGATGTGTTGGATGAATTTATTGCAATGAACATCTTGAACATGACCGCATACAATGCCCTTGCTCGCGTGCAATGATCAAGGAAATCAACTCTGAACCTTGCTTTGAAGGCCAAGGTCTGTCAAGAGGAAGAAGAAGAGTGTTGCCTCGAGGACACCAAATATGCTTACCATGAGCACATGGCTCTAGCGTCTAGGCAATTTTTGGGCAACAAGAGAAACACAAGGCCTAACTTCTCCAAGAACAACTCAAGCGGGTCAAAGGGCAAGCAACGTGTGAGAACCTGCTACAACTGTGGTAATGTGAGTCACTTTGTGGTGGATTGCCCATATGAGAAGAGGGAAGACAATGGCGGCAAGCTCATTCGCAAAGATAAGGCCAAGTCCTTCCCCATCAAGACCAACTTCACCAAGAAGGCTCCTCACAAAGTATTGGTGGCTCAAGAAGAGTATGCCTCAGATGATGATGTTGATGAAGAAGACACAAGTGGTGAAGGAATGGCAATGACTTCTGTGGCAATTGCATCCTCTACCCCAACAAAGGTGTCTCTCTTCGACGCCCCCAATGAGAACCACATCGCTAAGTGCCTCATGGCAAAAGGTATCACCAAGGTAACCTCCAACGCTAAAACCTCAAACATTAAGACTTCTATTTCTTCCACTCCGTCTTTTTTAGATTGTGTGGATGAACACGAGGAGGCGAAAGAGGGTAAAAATGAGTTTGACAAGTTCTTGTGTAAACTCAAGGGAGAATCTAAGAAGCACTTCGTTGCTCTCTTGGAACAACTTGGTGAGGACAATGACATTATTGAGTCTTAAGAAGAATTTCTTGAGGAATTGAGAGGACATAGTCATGATTATGCCAACGAGATAGCGGATCTCTCTATTGCTCTTGAGGAAGAGCAAGGTCTTTGTATGACTCTTGAGGAGTCCCAAAATGATGACCTCGATAAATTACGTAAAGATTACGATCATGATATCGTTCTTAATCGTGTGCTTAAGTCTAAGAAGGTTGCACTTGGGGTTGGCCATGATCGACTCAAGGATGAGCTTGACACTCTTGACAAAGCTCACAAGGCATTGAAGTGTGCTCATGCTTCTCTTAAGGAGTCACATGATCAACTCCAAGTAAAACTCACTAAGGAAATTGCCACGTGTGCTCCTTTTGTTCTAATTGATAATGCATCTTCCACTAACCTGTCATGGATTTGTCACGGCAGATGTCCGGGTGAACGGACTTAGGTTCGGGGCGAAGTGCAACTATGTGGCAGCTTGAAGGGGTTGGTCGGAATCGAGAGACGCGGAGTTTACCCAGGTTCGACCCCTAAGATGGAGGTAAAAGCCTACGTCCTTGTTGTCTGGTATTGATGATGAAGGAGATCTCTCGGTTACAAGGGTGCTGTTTGCTACCTCTAATCACGAGAGCCTCTAATCTGTCTATCTCTAATCTCTTGTGTCTGTCTAAACTTGTGGACTTGTGAATCTTGTCCCTCTAGGGGTGCTCTACCCCTCATATAAGTGGAAGGGTAGGTTTACAAATAGAGTCCTACTAGGAGTAGGATTAGGACTAGTCTCTCTAGAATCCTATTCCGGGTCTTGTTTCTCTTGTAAAGGAATCCTCTCTCTTTGAGCCTTCTCTTGTGAGCCGCCTGGCACTGGCTTACACGCCGGGTCTTGGGCCTGGTCGTTCCGCGACTCGCCTGCCGGGTCATCAATAAAACGCCATGTCTTGACCAGGTCTCCTATGAGTCGCCAGGCCGGGTCATACTGCGGGGTATATCCCCGACATTAGCCCCCAGGTTAGCTTGAATTTATTCATGGTAACCTCCTGAAATAAGAATAACAAATATGTTAAGTGACCGGCTTGCTCCTTTGTCCGGCTTATAAAATGTCTCCTCAGAAATCTGGGTCTTTTCTACATATGAACGAATCGTCTTGATAATCATGTTGTTTGTCAATGTCCTTTGAGAAATATTGAGAATAGAACACCCATATGCCATTGAGTCGGCTTCCTATACTATTGGCGGGTCATCTCCGCCGGGTCATAATCATTGATGATGTCGGGTCATTATCGTTGGTGACGCCGGGTCAAATAACTAGAATCCAGTTGTCTTGATAAAAATATGGGGATGAAAATCCATCTGATGTAAAACCGGACTTCCATTGTTGTGAAGCAGGGCGGCTTATATTAAATCTGGCAGGTTATGATCTTTTGATAACGCCGGGTCATAAATGTTGGTGACGCCGGGTCTAACAACTGAACTCCATAATTAACATCTTGAAAATTCTCCTCAAAGTTTTTGATATGTCCATATTACCTGTAAACCCCAAGCTTCGAGATTATCCATGATAACTTGGTGCTTTGCAATAATATTTTGGACTGTGTAGCCCCCAAGTGCCGGGTTGTCCTGTCCGCAGCAACCTGGGACTTATAACTGCCTTATACCTTATAAAGCTTCGGCGGGTGTAGCCCCTAAGGGCCGGCTCATCAGAATATGATGCGCCGGGTCTTCAATTTGAATCTCTTAATCTATTGGAACAGCTGAATACTGTAGCCCCCAAGTGCCGGGTCGCACTCCTGCGGTGACTTGGGACTTTAGAAAATTTGTCCTGAGTGGTGTAGCCCCCAAGTGCCAGGTCAGTAAGAATTACTGGGCTGGGACTTAGAAAAATATAGAAACACCGGCTCATCTCCTTGAGATAATAGGGTCTTGATGACACTATAATGATTTGAAAAACCGGCTTGCATTAGCCCCCAAGTGACGTGGTGCATGCTTGCAACGACATGGGACTTGCATATTTGATATAAACCAAACTTGAATAGTGTAGCCCCCAAGTGCCGGGTTGTCTACCTGTAGCGACTCGGGACTGTGTGAGAATAATAACTCATCATAATGCACCTCAGAATAATGCACCTCAGAAGTTCTCTTGAACTGATATTGATCTGATTTGAAAGAATCCTTGACCGTGGTTGTAATATAACCCGGAATGAATATCCTAGAATAATTCCTTTGTCTTTGATATGAAATCCCTGCTCATGGTTGCGGTGCAACCCAGCAAATATATGTTTAAGAAATCCATGAGTGTTGTAGTATACTACAGAGCACAATTGAAGAAATCCAAGAACCAGTCAATTAGATGACACGACATTATATCTGATAGGGCGGCTCTTGAAAAATAATGAATTCTCCGAGCTAGCTTGAAAACCCCAATCATTTAGTACTGGTTATCATAAACCATGAAGATCCAGCCAAGTTGGCTATTAAAGATCCATTTGCTCTTGCAGAATACTTAACGACGACTCATCTTAAGAGATAATACCTGCAAAAATAAACAAGACAAAATATATTCTGCATTGTTGTAAGGGTGGCTTGAAAAAGCACAACCCGGAGATGTTATGTCTTTCATAACATTGCTCCTTCTTTCATAATCTTGCTCTGACCCGACTTGATAAGCTGTCATGACATGTGAATATGATGCAATGTATGATGCAATGTGTGATTCTATGTATGATGCAATGTATGATGCAATGTTGACTTGTCAACATTTTTGGCTTAAGAGCCGGTTGTTAGGGTTAGATAAGCTACACCCGGAGGTGGGAAGCCCCCTTCGACAACCAAATTTGACTTGTCAACTTTTTTGGCGTAAGAGCCGGCTGTTAGGGTTAGATAAGCTACACCCGGAGGTGGGAAGCCCCCTTCGACAGCTATGTTGACTTGTCAACATTTTTGGCTTGAGAGCCGGTTGTTAGGGTTAGATAAGCTACACCCGGAGGTGGGAAGCCCCCTTCGACAACCAAAGTTGACTTGTCAACTTTTTTGGCATAAGAGCCGGCTGTTAGGGTTAGATAAGCTACACCCGGAGGTGGGAAGCCCGCTTTGACAGCTATGTTGACTTGTCAACATTTTTTGGCTTGAGAGCCGGTTGTTAGGGTTAGATAAGCTACACCCGGAAGTGGGAAGCCCCCTTCGACAACCAAGTTTTGTGCACCATCTTGTAAGTCGCCATCTTGTAAACCGCCATCTTGTATGAAGAAACGGCAGAAATTCCAAGTGACTTTATGATGATCCAATAAATCCGGACACCCATGTTTGAATGGTGCATCACGACGGTTCGTCTTCTTGGGCAACTTTTTAATCTTCCGCCAATAATGTAATAGCTCTTGCAAAGACCCGGGGTTCTCGTTAAAAACGACCAAATGAGTCTCGCCATGTCTATAGCCCCCGAGTCTTAAGTTAACTCGAAGAGGCGGCTTGAGAGTCTCCACTGATGGCCGGGGTTGACCGTGGCGGGTTATAGATGATCCCGTATGAATTATTTCAATAATCCGGTCGATGGTTCGTTCCGGCTGGTTTGTTGAAGTGAACCAAACTGTAGTGGCGACGATTTGTGCACCTGTCCATTGGGCGGCTCATATCAACAAGCATTGCACCAATATATTGATGTAGATCAAACTGTGGGTGGCGTCTTGCGCGCGTCCGTTGGGTGGCTCATATAGCCGAGCACTACACCGATATGTTGATGTAGAACAAACCATGAGCGGCGTCTTGCGCGCATCCGTTGGGCGTCTCATATAGGCGAGCACTGCACCGATGTATCGTAGATTGTATCACACGGCGACGATTCAGAACCATCCGTTGGGCGGCTCGTACTTGTGTATGTAGTCACTGGTGGGTTGATGTAGACGTAGAAAACATTCGCGACATTGTAAGCTGGCGCTGTTGTGAAAGACGCCACGACGTTGTAAGCCGGCACAGATGACGAGAGACGGCCACGGCGTTGTAAGCCGTTGCGGATGGCGAGGGACGGCCACAGCATTGTAAGCAGGCGCGGATGGCGAGCGTCGGCCACGACGTTGTAAGCCGGCGCAATTGGTGAGTCGCCCGTGGTGTCGGAAACCAGTATGGACGGTAAGTCGCTGTGGCGTTGTAAGCCGACGCAGACGGCGAGAGACGTCCACAACGTTGTAAGCCGTCGCGGATGGCGAGAGACGACCACGGCGTTGTAAGCCGATACAGACGCTTGAGGTGGCCGCGGCATTCTTAGACGGTGCGCGAGTCCGTTGAACAACTCGACACGGACGACCACCTGTGCAAAATGATGTTGGCATGCCTCCATCTCCACGATATAGTGCCATTTTGACAATGAATAATTGTCCTGTGTAAAAAATATTATAAAGACAGAGTAATTTTGCTCAGATGAAAAGTATACCGAAAAATCAATAGGATAAATATCACCTGTTTTTTTTAACCGTATGTACAGACCGGTTTGTTGACCGTAGTTTGGCCTCATCTTTAAACAGAGCAAAAATACTAGTATTGGGCAATACTTCCGTAAGCCTCTTCATCCTAAACCTGGGAATATGTGCCCAAGTCACTTCTCGTAATAACTTTTGAGCTTTTACTCTGCGTGGGATTTTGTCTAGCCCTGTAGCTTCCACGTGATGAGCATGAGTACTAATTGAAAGTATTTGATGAGTGGGTTGGCTTCGGCCATCACGTGGACTTTGGACGAATTTGACGTTTATAGGCGCACTAGTGGATGTCCGCTGGCTTTGCTGATTCGTTTTGCAGTACTCCGGTGAATCACCTCGGAACTTGAAGTAAGAGGCCCCAGCAACGTCGTCAAATAGAAAAACTTCATTTGAAGCAGGTATACTGAAAAAAAGTACAGAAACAATGATGGGTTGAACCAACGTTCCTACATCTTGAGATGGTGCTGCTTGAATTGCAGGATTTTTGGCAGAAAGTTTTGGATCAAACGGGGTCACCCCAGCTGTGCTCTCGGCTCTGAGTTATGATATGTAATTAGCAGATAGAGGTAATATCATTAGTGATGTCTAAACCTGTCATCGATGTTTACTTTAGTGGCTAAACTTGAAAAATACGCCAAACTGATACTAGAACTTGATACGACCGTCTATTGTATTTTGATTAGCATGGACGTGCTTTATATATATATATATATATATGTCAATGGCCCCATGTGTCAGCTTTAAGAAAAAATCAACAAAAAATGATACTGTTAGGACTCGAACTAGCAATATCGTGTGGAGAACCGGCTGCGCTATACACCAAACTATCAACGTCTAAATATCTAAAAACGACAATTAAATTTAATGGTTTGTGCACAGAGACGTTTATGGGTTTTAACTTTAAAATAGGCTCACTGGCCCATTTTGTACACGTTAGTTTTTCTTCTTCATTTTTTGATGTAAAAAGATCGCAAAATTTAATCAAAGTAATGAAATAATTTTCAAATATTTGTGTGGAATAAATATTAACAAATAAAATAACATATTTTGAATTGTTCACGTAATTTTTATAAATATTCACTTATTTAAATGTGGATTATATTTAAAACATTTAGTAAATACAAAATTATTAATTGTTTAGTAAATTAAAATATTATACCTCATGGCTTATATTAAATTATAAATTATGAATACAATTTTACTAATGTTCAAATGTGATAACTTTAACTTGTGGCATATATTCCCAATTTCTTTGTAATTGAAATATAGTGAGATGTGAACATTTATGCAAAGATTTTAAATTTTGCATCATTGTGAATAATTTTAAATTATACAAAAATTCTGAAACAACAAACTTATAAGTATAAAATTTGCATATAATGATTCAAATAGTTTTATAACTAAATAATATATTTTCATTTTAATTTGCAAAAATATATTATTTTAAACTGTACAAATATGTTGATAATCAGAAATACTATTTTATTTGTATGAATTGCTTAAAACATAATAAGACAATATTTTCTAGAATTACTTGAAAATTTTGTATGTATAATATTTTATATCTCATGAAAGTTTGAACTTTATTTTTATTAAGATCATTACAATTTACGTACATTTACCAATTCTAAAATAATGAAAAAAAGCTATTAGTGGTGTGGTGACAACGTAGTTTGTTTGCTACTACGACTGGCACGGCAGATTAGCCAATTATTATCCACTTCACTTGCAAGTATTAGTGGTGTTGTGGCAACGCAATTTGTTTGCTACTGCGACTTAGCAAGTTCAAGACCAAGTGGTGTCAATTTTTATTCTTGATTTTCCTTTTGTACCGATATGTAAGGCTCAATGGTCACAGAAACGTATATAAAGCAACACATCTCTTGGAAGTGGGTCACGTGCCAAGCATGTATGCTAATTAAAATATAGTGTCATGTCAGAGCATTATACGTCTACGAGTGGGATTAACACCGTATTTGCATGCTGGTGCCAAGTTTTAGAACCACTTCGGGGTATTTTTTTAAGTTTAGGCACTAAACTGAGCATCAGCGACATGTTTAAACACCACTGATGATATTACCTCTAGCAGATATTACCGGAACTACAGCTGGCACCTGTTGTTTGATTGCATTCTCAGGATAATTCACTCAGTGCGGGCATAGTTCCGAGGTGAGCGGATAGCGTAGAGCTGGGCGGCTCGGCCGCGCGGCAGTGGAGGCAGGCGAGGCTGGCTTAGGGTGAGGCCGCAGCGGAGCGAGCCAAGGCGGAGGTTAGCATGGCGAGTCGAGGTGAGGTCGTCCGGGATGCAGCATAGCGGGCGGCGAGCCGGCGGTCGGTGCCGTCCGGGACGCAGCACAGCGAGCGGCGAGCCGACGGACGGAACGAAGACGGCGGCTCATCGCGCGCTGGCGAGTCGAGCTCGGCTCGGAGTGAGGCAGCGCAGGGCGGGCGAGGCCGAGTCGGGTAAGACTCCTCAGGGGCGATTGGGACCAAGCGCGGGGCGGGTAAGGCCGAGTCGGCCGCGGCGCCTCAGGCGGGGCACGAGAATTAGGTGGAGACGGGCGAGGCCAGCTCGGACGTGCGGCGACGGAGGTGGGCCTGACGGGGTGCGAACGGCCTGGACGCGCGGTGTGGAAACCATGGCGTTTAGTCCGTGTTCTTGTTTGCTTCAAGGTTGTGGCCGGATTGTCGAATCCTTGTCCGTGTCAAACTCCACCTCGAGGACGTGGTTTGCTCTTTCATTTTCTGATGTATCAATCCGTCATCGCCGAATCCGTACCGTAGGTGCAACTTGCGACGGTTGAAATTTTCCATGAATAAGGCGACAATCAGACGCCATGACCTGTGATTATCTGAAGATTAGCTATGCATCGATCTGACGCGGGTTGCAAAGCAGAGTACAGTCGGAGCCGCCGAGTCTGATCCAGTTGAACTTTCCGAACATTGTGCTTCGCTCCTTACTACCTAAAATCGTTTTCTAATCTCCACTGACAAATATAGATTCTTCCCTGCTGGCTCTTGCGGATCCGGCGGATTATAAGCTTCTCGACCCCTAAGAGAAATCCGTTCAAGAACACAATACCATCGTGCATGGCCCCACGGTGGGCGCCAACTGTCGTGGATTTCTCACGACAGATATCAGGGTGAACGGACTTAGGTTCGGGGCGAAGCGCAACTATGTGGCGGCTTGAAGGGGTTGGTCGAAATCGAGAGACGCGGAGTTTACCCAGGTTCGGCCCCTCCGATGGAGGTAAAATCCTACATCCTGCTTGTCTGGTATTGATGATGAAGGAGATCTCTCGGTTACAAGGGTGTTGTTTGCTACCTCTAATCATGAGAGCCTCTAATCTGTCTATCTCGAATCTCTTGTGTCTGTCTAAACTTGTGGACTTGGGAATCTTGTCCCTCTAGGGGTGCTCTACCCCTCCTTATATAAGTGGAAGGGTAGGTTTACAAATAGAGTCCTACTAGGAGTAGGATTATGACTAGTCTCTCTAGAATCCTATTCCGGGTCTTGTTTCTCTTGTAAATGAATCCTCTCTCTTTGAGCCTTCTCTTGTGAGTCGCCTGGCACCGGCTTACACGCCGGGTCTTGGGCCTGGTCGTCCTGCGACTCGCCTGCCAGGTCATCAATAAAGCGCCATGTCTTGACCAGGTCTCGTGTGAGTCGCCAGGCTGGGTCATACCGCGGGGTATATCCCCGACATAACCCGTGTTGTGAGCATGCACATCTTGTGGAGGAAAATGCTAAGCTTAAAGAGCATCATAAAAAAGGTCTGGTGACATGTATCCAAGGCAAGAAGACTCTCAATGACCTTTTGAGCAATCAAAAGGAAGTTTTTGCAAAACAAGGGGTTGGGTTTGCACCCAACAACAACAACAGGAGGAAGGTGAAAACCAAGGAAGTTCCACCGCTCAAGGAAACTTTTTTAAGAGTAGGAGATGGTCCTCATAAGAAGAATAAAAGACAATATTGTGGTTGGTAATGCCAAGAAGGGCAAGACCACCCACCCCAACAAGACCGGCGACTTTAACCCCTCTTATGTTTTATGCCGTGCTAGTGATGGGCATGTTTATGCCAAATATGTTGGTTCTTCTTATGAGCATTGAATGGTGTATTTGGGTTCCTAAGACCCTTGTTGCTAACATGAAAGGACCCATTAAAGAATGGGTACCTAAAACCAAACATTGATCTCTTGTAGGGGTTTGCTTCCGGAGGAGTGTCATGGTTGCTCGATAGTGGAGCGACAAATCATATGATCGGAAGCAAGGACTTGGTGGTGGAACTTCATCCTGACCCATTCGTGGCCACTCAAGTCTCATTTGGCGATGATGCAATTTCAAAGGTATTGGGTCTTGGCAAGGTGATAATCTCTCCGGAACTCACCATAGAGAATGTTATGCTTGTTGAGACCCTTGCATACAATTCACTTTTTGTTCATCAACTCGCACTCATGGGTTTTTGTAACTTCTTTGGTGTTGATTTCGTGGCCCTTTTGTGGAGCAAGAGTCTTAAAGTAGCTTCTCTTGGGCATGTTGAGAATGGTCTCTATGTGGTTAACTTCTTAGAGTGACCCACTAAGACCGCGACTTGGCTAATGGCTAAAGTTGATGTGGGATGGCTCTGGCATCACCGGCTAGCCCATGTTAATATGAGATCTTTGCAAAGTCTCCTCAAAGGGGATTACGTCCTTGGACTAACAAATGTGAGTTTTGCTAGAGATCGTGCTTGCATTGAAGGAAAGCTACATGAGACAGCTCACCGCCCCACGACTACCATTTACTCAAATAGGCCCTTGGAGCTCCTCCACATGGATCTCTTTGGTCCTCCATATTTCGATGGCGTTGGGGGAAGAAAGTATTGTTTGGTGATCGTAGATGACTACTCAAGATACACTTGGGTGTATTTCTTCAAGAGGAAGAGTGAAACTCAACAAACTATCATCGACTTTGCAAATGAAGCTCAATGACAACATGAGGCAAAGATTCTGATGATAAGAAGTGACAATGGCACCGAGTTCAAGAACTACACCTTGAATGAGTTCCTTAGTGATGAGGGGATCAAGCACCAATACTCCGCACCTTATAACCCTCAACAAAATGGTGATGCCGAGAGAAAGAACTAGACATTTATGGATGCGGCAAGGACCATGATGGCGGAATTCAAATCTTCGTACAATTTCTGGGCCGAAGCCATCAAGACAGCTTGCCATGCATCCAATCGGCTCTATCTCTGAAAAGGCTTGAACAAGACTCCTTATGAAATTCTTACCGGTAACAAGCCCAATCTCAAGTACTTCAGGGTGTTTGGGTGTAAGTGTTTCATTCCCAACAAAGGTGTTCGTTTGTCTAAATTCGAACCTAGAGCTCAAGAGGGCATATTTGTTGGTTATGCTACAAACTCTCGCGCTTACCATGTCCTCAATATATCCAATGGACACATTGAGGAGACGTGTAACGTAGAGTTTGATGAAAATAATGCCTCCCAAGTGGAGCAAAGTGGTCTTTGTTATGTAGGTGATGAAATTCCTCCCCAAGCCATAAGAAGAATGGGTGTGGGACACTTCCTACCCGTTGAGGAACACCTTGTAGCCGAAGGAGAAGGAGAATGTTCCACTCAAGTGGAACTATCACCGATACAAGACCCGCATGCTTCTGAAGAACAAAATGAAGGCCCTCTACCACATGGACAAGATCAAGGGCAAGATCAACCTACTGACAATGGTGTCATACCATGTGATACCCAAGATCAAGTCCACGACTCCGAGCAAGCTCAAGATCAAGATCTCACTCAAGATCAAGAGCAAGCTCATGACGACACTCAAAATCATCAAGATGATGCTCCTCCCCCGGATGTTGACCCACAACCTTCTATTGTTGGAAATATGCCCTAGAGGCAATAATAAAATGGTTATTATTATATTTCCTTGTACATGATAATTGTCTATTGTTCATGCTATAATTGTATTAGCCGGAAACCGCAATACATGTGTGAATGCATAGACCACACCAAGTCCCTAGTGAGCCTCTAGTTGACTAGCTCGTTGATCAATAGATGGTCATAGTTTCCTGGCCATGTACATTGGATGTCGTTGATAACGGGATCACATCATTAGGGGAATGATGTGATGGACAAGACCCAATCCAAAGCATAGCACAAGATCGTGTAGTTCGTCTGCTAGAGCTTTTATAATGTCAAGTATCATTTCCTTAGACCATGAGATTGTGCAACTCCCGGATACCGTAGGAATGCTTTGGGTGTATCAAACGTCACAAAATAACTGGGTGACTATAAAGGTGCACTATAGGTATCTCTGAAAGTGTCTGTTGGGTTGGCATGAATCGAGATTGGGATTTGTCACTCCATGTGATGGAGAGGTATCTTTGGGCCCACTCGGCAATACATCATCATAATGAGCACAATGTGACTAAGGAGTTAGTCACTAGATCATGTGTTACGGAACAAGTAAAGAGACTTGCTGGTAACGAGATTGAACAAGGCATAGGGATACTGATGATTGAATCTTGGGCAAGTAACATACTGATGGACAAAGGGAATTGTATACAGGATTAATTGAATCCCCGTCATCGTGGTTCATCCGATGAGATCATCGTGGAACATGTGGGAGCCAATATGGGTATCCATATCCCGCTATTGGTTATTGGCTGGAGAGGTGTCTCGGTCATGACTACATGGTTCCCGAACCTGTAGGGTCTACAAACTTAAGGTTCGGTGACGCTAGAGTTGTAATGGGAATTGTATGTGGTTACTGAAAGTTTTTCGGAGTCCCGGATGAGATCCCGGATGTCACGAGGAGTTCCAGAATGGTCTGGAGGTGAAGATTTATATATGGGAAGTCCAGTTTCTGTCATCGGAAAGGTTTCGGGGTTTATCGGTATTGTACCGGGACCACCAAAGGGGTTCCGGGGGTCCATCGGGGGGTCCACCTGCCCCGAAGGGCCTAATGGGCTGAAGTTGCATGGGAACCATCCCCTTAGTGGGCTGGTGCGCCCCCAAGGTCCCATGACGCCTAGGGTTGGAAACCTTAGGGGATGGGGGCACCTCCCACCTAACTTGGTTGGCAAGTTTCCCCCCTTGGCCACCGCCCCCCTCTAAATGGATCTAAGGGGGCCGACCACTTCTCCCCTTCCCCTATAAATAGTGGGGGGTGGGAGTGCAGCCACACCCTTCCCCTAGTGCAACCCTTCCCCCTTCGTACACCTCCTCCTCCTTCGTAGCGCTTAGCGAAGCTCTACTGGAGAACCACGAGCTCCACCGCCACCATGCCGTCGTGCTGCCGGAGCTCTCCCTCAACTTCTCCTCCCCCTTGCTAGATCAAGACGGAGGAGACGTCCCCGGTCTATATGTGTGTTGAACGCAGAGGCACCATCTGTTCAGCGCTTGGATTAGATCTTCCGCGATTTGAATCACCGCAAGTACGACTCCATCAACCGCGTTCGTTGTAACGCTTCCGCTTAGCGATCTTCAAGGGTATGAAGATGCACTGCCTCTCTCTCATTGCTAGCATCTCCTAGATTGATCTTGGTGACACGTAGGATTTTTTTGAATTATTACTACGTTCCCCAATAGTGGTATCAGACCTAGGTCTATGCGTAGATTCTATGCACGAGTAGAACACAAGTAGTTGTGGGCGATGATTTGGTAAATTTGCTTGCTGGTACTAGTCTTATCTTGATTTGGTGGCATTGTGGGATGAAGCAGCCTGGACCAACTTTACACGTACGCTTATGTGAGACTGGTTGCACCGCCTGACATGCACTTGTTGCGTAAGGTGGCTAGCGGGTGTCTGTCTCTCCCACGTTAGTCAGATCAGATTCGATGAAAAGGGTCCTTATGAAGGGTAAATAGCAATTGGCATATAACCGTTGTGGCTTTTGTGCAGGTAAAAAATGTTCTTGCTAGAAACCCATAGCAGCCACATAAAACTTGCAACAACAATTAGAGGACGTCTAACTTGTTTTTGCAGGGTATGCTATGTGATGTGATATGACCAAAAGGATGTGATTAAATATATGTGATGTATGAGATTGATCATGTTCTTGTAATAGGAATCACAACTTGCATGTCGATGAGTATGACAATCGGCAGGAGCCATAGGAGTTGTCTTAATGTATTGTATGACCTGCATGCCAATAAAAACGCCATGTAATTACTTTACTTTATTGCTAACCGTTAGCAATAGTAGTAGAAGTAATAGTTGGCAAGACAACTTCATGAATACACGATGATGGAGATCATGATGATGGAGATCATGGTGTCGTGCCGGTGACGATGGTGATCATGCCGCGCCCCAAAGATGGAGATCAAAGGCACAATATGATATTGGCCATATCATGTCACTTTATGATTTGCATGTGATGTTTATCATGTTCTTACATCTTATTTGCTTAGAACGATGGTAGCATAAATAAGATGACCCCTCACTAAAATTTCAAGAAATGTGTTCCCCCTAACTGTGCACCATTGCGAAGGATCGTTGTTTCGAAGCACCATGTGATGATCGGGTGTGATAGACTCTACCGTTCGCATACAACGGGTGTAAGCCAGTTTTACACACGCGAAACACTTAGGGTTACTTGACGAGCCTAACATGTACAAACATGGCCTCGAAACACGAGAGACCGAAAGGTCAAACTAGAGTCGTATAGTAGGTGCAATCAACATGGAGAAGTTCACCATTGATGACTAGTCCATCTCACGTGATGATCGGGCACGGCCTAGTCGATGTGGATCATGTATCACTTAGATGACTAGAGGGATGTCTATATGAGTGAGATTTCATTAAATAATTTGATTAGATGAACTTAATTATCATGAACTTAGTCTAAAATTGTCTTTACAATCTATCTTGTAGATCCAATGGCCCACACTAATGTTGCCCTCAACTTCACACGTTCCTAGAGAAAACCAAGCTGAAAGACGATGGAAGCAACTATACGGACTGGGTGGTTTTGGTAATTAATAAAAACATATAAGTAATTGAACTAATGTTTTCACCAAGTATATTTAAGGAAAAGTTCAGTGATGGGAATGGCTAAAGGATTGTGGAATTACAACAAGATTCAAGGAAATAGGTTTTCCAAGCTTCAAGCAAGAGGAATCTACATTTTACATTGGTGAGAAATCACTTTGAGTATATAGGAAAGCCAATACTATTAAAAGGGGGTAAAGTTTTAATGGTGAACAATATGCTCAAACGTGCACAAGTGACAGTCACCAAAACATCCAAATACTCTCCCACCAAAGTCTGTCCTAAGCCAAACATGTCAAATCGGTGCAACCAACCTTCCTATCCCGCTGCCACCGAGTTCCAAACCCTAGACAGACTCAGCCAAACCCTAACACTTCGGTGCAGCCAACACTGCACTCGGTGCCATCGAGTTGGGTTGCCAACTTTCTGTTATGCAAATTCACATTTTCGGTCCGACCGAGAATGGTGAATCAGCGTCAGCGAAACTGGTAAATCTGACCGTTGGTCACCTTGTCGGTGCAACCGAAAGTTGTATATCGGTCCCTCCGAGATTCAAAAGTTGCCACTTTTTGTCACTTCGGTACCACGGAGTTCTACACTTCGGTGTCACCGAGTCTGACTTATTGTGTGTAACAGTTGGATTTTTGGGGATCCCTATATATACCCCTTCACCACCACCCACTCGATAGAGAAGCACCCAAAACTATTCCATACATATCCTACTCAGTTTTCTGAGAGAGAACCACCTACCTTTGTGTTGAGGTCAAGATCTTCCACTCCAACCATATGGATCTTGATTTCTAGCCTCCCCAAGTTGCTTTCCACCAATCTCATCTATTCTACCAAGCCAAATCTATGTGAGAGAGATTGTGTGTGGAGGAGTCTATCATCTTGAAGCACACAAGCAAGGAGTTCATCATCATTACCGAGCCTATTACCTTTTGGAGGGTGGTGCCTCCTAGATTGGTTAGGTGTCACTTGGGAGCCTCCTACTTCATGTTGTGGAGTGAACCAAGAAGTTTGTAAGGGCAAGGAGATCGCCTACTTTGTGAAGATCTACCCATACTGAGGCTAGTCCTTCATGGACGGAAGCCGCATGGAATAGTCAAGATTGCTTCTTCGTGGAACCCTCCGTGGGTAGAGCCCTTCGTGGACTCTCGCGACCGTTACCCTCCGTGGGTTGAAGACTCCATGAACGTGGACGTATGATAGCACCACCTATCAGAACCATGAGAAAAATCATCGTGTCATCACTTGTGTTTGCTTTCCTAATGCTCTCTTTTCTTACATGTGCAATGTCTTTACTTTCCACTGCTACACTCTTAGACATGCATGTGTAGGGTGTTACTTGATATGCTATGAATGCTAAATCTTGCCAAGAATTAAAATTGGGAAAAGGAATTTTTTTTATTTGGTCAAGTAGTCTAATTGCCCCCCTCTAGACCTAATTTCGATCCTACAAGTGGTATCAGAGCTTTGGTCTCCATTGCATTGGTTTCACAACCTAGGAGAAGTATGTCATCTAGTGAGGGAAATTATCACCATAGAGGTTCGTACTTTGGTGGCACTAATTTTGCTAGTTGGAAGCATAAAATGAAAATGCATTTGCTTGGTCATAATCCTACCGTTTGGGCTGTTGTTCGTGTTGGCTTGCAAGGTGAAATTTTTGCAGATGGAAAGGAACCGGATCGTGAAGCGTCAGCGGATGAATTGAAGATGTTGCAACTCAATGCTCAATCATGTGACATTCTCTTCAACTGCCTACATCCTGAAGAATTCAACAAAATCAGCCGCCTTGAACACGCAAAAGAGATTTGGGATACTTTGGTTGATATGCACAAAGGAACTGAGTCCGTGAGAGAATCCAAGTTAGATGTTCTTCAAGGTCAACTTGACAAGTTCAAGATGAAGGAAGGTGAAGGAGTCACTGAAATGTACTCTAGGCTAGCTCTCATCACCAATGAGATTGCCGGCTTAGGAAGCGAAGAAATGACTGACAAGTTCATCATAAATAAGATTCTTCAAGCTTTGGATGAGAGATATGACACCGTGTGCACATTGATCCAAATAATGCCCAACTACAAAGATCTCAAACCAACAGAAGTGATTGGTAGAATTGTTGCTCATGAGATGGCACTCAAAGACAAGGTGTCACACCCTATGTTTGTATCCTTGCTATGCTTGGATTTATAAAATTTGGAGCCAATTAAAACTTTTTCAATGCTTGTTGCTTGATTGAATCGTTGCTTGCTTATTGTTGTGTATGGCACTCTTGGATTCTATCCCTCTTCATATTCATCTTCGTTGACCCAAACCTCTTGCCCAATGATCATGCCATGTGAATAGTGCCCAAAACTATTTTTATCAAATTTTGTTTTGACCAAAAATTATTTATCCAAATTAGGTTTTCAAGAACCCCTGAACGTGGCTTGCACTGCAAGTCCTCAAATTGGGTGGATCCTTCTTTCCCAAAGGCTTCATTTCAAACCTACTATATTTATGACTTCCCAAAACCACCAGATATTAATTTTAAAGATTATTTTTATATTTTATTTAAAGGCCTTTTCTTAAAACCATAAATGGTTTTTCATAGGAAAAAATTACTTAAATGCCTTCAAAATATTTGAGAAAATTTAGGGAAACTCAGTGGACATATATTTTCCATATATATGAGTTTCAACACATGAGCATGTTCAAATCATGGGCAAAGCCCCTCAAAACCCTTTCTGTCCAAATCAAACTTTTGGAATATTTCTATAAGAAATATTATCAATAAATTCCAGGAAAATTCTAGCAAGTCAACACTACCATAGGTGATGATCTTGCAAGGTTTAATCTCAATCCAAGTTGATTTGATTCATCAAACCATCCCAAAACCCTTCCTGTCCAGATTCAAATTTGAACAACTTTACATTGTGAAGTTTCTTCCCTTGGCCCCAAACTTTGTGGACATGTTCTAATCACCTAATAATGAAGCTACACTAAGTGGTGCATCAAGGATAAAATCTTAGCATACTAGATCTATAGAAACATGATTCTGTTAGTTTCTAGGGTTCACAAAGTTTCTATTGTCAACTTTGCTCATTTGAGCTCAAACTTGGTGATCCATCCCATTTCTACCCACCATTTGATCATGTTAACTACCACAGTAAGTGGGTAGAATTATCTTGCCCAAACATCCATCAAACACCTTCTGGTGAAATGGTAAAGTCACTATTTTCACCACTTCTACCCTCCCCCTTGCCTCCAAACTTTTACCACACCCTCTTGCAGTTCCCAAGCCCCTCCAGTAAAATTCTCAAGTCCATAGGCCACAGGAAGATGGGGTAAATCCCCCATTTTCACCTCCGGACAGCCCTGGCAGGAGCTCTCTCTCCCCTCTCCTCTTATTCTATCCCTCTCCCAGGGCATCCAATGTATTTTTCCTAGCCTAGGCACCCCCTAGATCTCCCTAGACACCCTTGGCTACGCACAAGACGCCGTTGGCATGCCGTGGCATGCCAAACACGCGCTCTGGAGCATGCTACAATGCCGATAGGCACTGTAGCCATTGCCCACTGCATGGCCCCGACCACCTCGGGCGCCCCCTCTCGCCAGATGGTCGGCCTCGGCATCGGCAACATGCCGCCCCTTGTCCCCCTCCCCTCTCTCCCTCCTTCGGTCTCCCTTGCACACGTAGCAGCCTCCTGAGCTGGCCAACCGCGAATCTCACACGCGCGTGCTCCCCCGCCTCTCTCCCCTCTCCCCCTAGCCTAGACCAACCCCACATGCACCCCAGACTCGCGGGCGCACCCGAGCTCGGTGGACCGAAGGCCGCCTAATTAAGGCCCTCCCTGAGCCTCCTCTCCCCTCTGGTCTCTCTCCACTCCTCAGCAACCCTCCTGTGCCCCCCGGAGAGCCCCTGATGTCTCTGTGCTCGGGATCGAGCCGAGGACCGTCGTGGCCACCTCGTCGTCGATCTCCGGGTATAGAGCCCCTCTGGTCCTCCCTCCTTTTCGGCTGCTCCTCCCTTGCACCTTCGATGCTTTTACCCCTTCTCCCCATCCGTTTTGTAGCACGGGACAACCCCGACAACCTTCTCCCGAAGCTCCCTTTGCCGCAAGTGCTCGCCGCCGGTGACTCCGACCGCCTCTGGCGCCCCCTCGACCTCCCCTGGAACAGTGACTCCGTCCGAGTCCGTTCCCGCATCTGCCTTCCATCGCCATGCCCCGCATCATCGCCGGTGAGCACCCCCCCTTCTCTACCCCGAGGTGGGAGAAGGATCCGACAGGTGGGACCCACCTATTGGCCTCTCTCTTCCCCTCCTGCGCTCTCTCTCTCCTCCTCGCGGTCGTAGACAGCCGGGCCCCGCGCGTCAGGTTTGAACCTGGCCGCGCACAAGGCTGGTTGGCTGGCCAGCTGGGCCAGCCCAGCTGCTAGCTACCTCTGGCCCAGGGCAGAGTACCCTTTTCTTTTCCTTTTTCTTTTCCCTATGTTTTCCAGAAATCCCACAGATTTGAAAATAATTCCAATGTCCAATATTTTTCTACCTAAATTCCTAGAATATTCCATAGAATTTAATAGTGCCATTTGTATAAAATTTTGAAAAAACTTTTATGTACTGTTTTAATTTAAAACCCATATTTGGCATTATCAACCCTTGTTTTAAATATTTTTGAAAACCTTTTTAACTTCAAAACCTTAAACAAATATTTTTAATATAGTCTTTAGTATTTATTAGAGTAGGGTAGCATTTTTAATAATAGATTGTGTGCTCTATTTTGTGTGATGCTTATTTTTATCGCTATTTATCACGACGATTTATTGCGCTATTGACGAGGGAGTTGGACCCGAAGACTTTGAAGACCCCGAAGATTTTGTTGAGCCAGGCAAGCAGCCCTTTGACCATGTTAAGAAACTTCTCCATGCATGACATATAACACTTGTTGTTCTGATGATTGATCATGATGTGGGGCTCCCCCCTTCGGTGGGTTGCCTCCGATGCTTTTACCGTTGACACTTGCATCGTGCATGACCCTATCACCTTATGAGGGTTATGCGGGTGGGTGTAGATAGGATGCTAATAGATGCTATGGAAGTGGGTTGGGATTTATGCATAGTGATGAAAAGGGAGAAGTGATTTCAAAGACTTTTTCGAAAACCCCGTCGGGTGCCACTAATGCCCGAGGGAGACGATGATGAGTTGGGTGACCACTTGAGAAAGAAGTGGTGTGCCAGGACAAGTTGAGGGTGTGTTTTCGAAAACGGATTGGTGTATGTTGCAACTGTTACTCCAACCTTACATGCGCAACCACGATACCCCTTATGGGATGCGGCTCTGTTGATTACCTTGGTGGGTACTGGCAAGGAGCCCGCATTACTAGTGGCGGGGGTGGCATGGTCACTCTCGATACGGGGTCGTGCCGGTATGGACGATCATGCGTTGTCTTCACAGGCACCGAGCACACCGTTGGTCCTCGCATGGATGCTACGAGTGATGTACATCATGTGGGCTGGGCACTAATCGAGTGGACTCTTTGTTTAGTATCGCTAGGGGAAAGGCATTGTTTGGGTGCTTACCTCGGGTATGTTATATATCGCGAGTCGTGGATGACACAGAAGTTCCTCGAGTCTTGTGGGTAAAGTGTGCAAACCTCTGTAGAGTGTAAAACTATTCGAATAGCTGTGTCCACGGTCAAGGACAGTTGGATGACTGCTCTTGTGCTACGTCCAAATGTTTTCACAAACTGATGTGTGTGCGTGAATTGGTGGCAAAGATGTCACTTGGGCTAAGTCTGATGACTTAGCATGCCGATTGAACTAAGTTCGATGACTTAGCATAATGAATGAACACGAGATGTTCAACCCCTTCTTATGATGATATCTGTAACTTGTTCAAATGGATATTTGCCAACTATTGATGCATTCTTACCTAGTTACTTGATCATGTGATTGCATTTAAAATTAGCTTTCCGCAAATTACCTATTTAGTGCTATATCATGCATTGCTATACCTTGTTCCACAACTTGGGTTGCTTGCGGGTACATGCAAAGTACTCATTGGCTTGACAATGATTATTTAATTGGCCAGACATGGAAGAATAGGAGTATGTTGAAGAGTTCGTTGGTGATGAACATGCGAACTAGGACGCTTCCCAATCAGAATGCATGTAGGTTTAAGGCAGATGGCATGGGTTCACGCTTTCGATCAAGATTTCCGCTGAATGTTCTATTTAAGTGTTTGGCCCTTGTGGCCTTATCTATGTAAGACTAGACCTTCATGGTCTTTATTTTTGTAAGACGCTAAATGTGGATGTAAGACTCTTGTTATTCAGCTTCTGTGTGTTCAGTGAGCATTGATATCTGGGATCACTGTACATGTGCATTCGGTGATCACGACTTATGAGTTGGGGTCCCCACACAAGGATATATCGGTCTCACCGATGTGAACTTCTGTGTCGCTGAGAACCGACTTGGTGGAACCGAGTACCTCTTTTCAGTCTGACCGAAAAGGGTGCCAAGGTTCGGTTAAGTGAGTCAGTCTGTCTCGGCACCACCGAAAAAATTATTTTGGCTGTACCGATATTTATTTGATAGAATGCAAAAAACTTGAAAATTTATTGTTCAAATTTCAAAAACCAGTCTCATTTTGTGATGACTCATCTACTTCTGCTCTCCTCTACTCTATTCACAGGGTCAATATGTCAGATGCAGAGGACAGTCAACGGCAGAGCAGGGAGTTGATATGAGTTCAGGCACAAGCCTAGAGCCTAGTTCTTTTTCAGATCCAGGCACCCCCAGCTCTCATGGCTTGCCCAAGGCTGCCACCAGGACCAAAAAGGAGTTAAATTCTGATGAAGAAGATCCATACTTTATTCCTAAGGAGATTCTTGCCAAGAAGCAAGAAAAGGCTGCTAAAAAGCCAGCAACTGAAGCTACTTCTTCTAGAAGAGTTGTCAGCAAGGTCTATGCCAGCTCAGAGACTATCAAAGCACATGAGAGTGCTAGAGCCACAATGTCTGTTGATCCCCCAAGGAAGGTAGGGGAGAAGAAATCCAGAAAGAGGATTATCCATGTGATTGGCAGGCCTACCTCCATGTATGAAGATCCAGAGGAGGTTGCTGGTGCTGCTGTTGAGGAATAGGAGGAACAACATGTTGAGAAAGCCCCTCCAAAGAAGAAGGCCAAGAAGCTTATGGCTGATGCTATGCCAAAGACTGGCACTTCCAAGAGCACCAAACCCACTTCCAAGAAAGCTGCTGCACAGAAGTCCAAGAGGACTACCAGAGACATTCCAGTTTCTGAGAAGAACAAGGAGACTGCCTCCAGACTTCAAGATGATGATGACTTGACTACTTTGATGAAGCTCAGACCACATCTTCGAGTACATGATGCCAGCCACTTAGTTGCTAAAGACATGAAGAAGAGGAAAGACTCAGGATTGAGAGCCCGGAGAGCCATAGATCCTTATGCCCAAAGGAAGAAAACTACTGTTGACTACAGGTTCTACACCAAAGAGCAATAGGATTTCTATGAGACAGTGTTACTTGACAAGAGCCCAGTTGTTAGCGAGATGAGATATGTCGATTGGAAATTCATTAAGGAGAATGAGGACTACTTTCCAAGTGTCCAAGATAATTTCCACTGCATTGGTCTGGATGAGTTCATTGGCAGAGAGCTTACTGCATGGAACAACGAGATGATCATGCAATTCTACCCCACTGCACATTTCTATGGAGATGGTAGAATTGTTTGGATGACTGAAGGAGCAAGGTATGAATCTACTATTGAGGAATGGGCTGCACTTCTAGGAGTTCCAGATGCTCAGGATGGTGATCTAGATGTTTACTCAGAATCCAAGGCAAGTCACAATGGCATGAAGGATATGTATACTCCTATTCCCGCAGACAAGGTGCAATCACAAAAGCTAGGATCCATCTACTATCTACAACCAGGCCTCCGAACCATGAACACTATTCTGAGGCATACCTTGATGCCCAAGTCAGGAGATGATAAGATGATCTGAGGCTACTCCATCAACATGTTGATCCACCTTGACAGACATACCAGGATTAGAGTCATGGATTTGATTGTTGAGACAATCAAGAGGGTTGTTGCTGATCAAAAGCGCTCTTGCTGCTATGCACCCTACATCCAATTTCTTATCAACTCTTAGTTGGAGAAGCACATTTTTGCTCTAGATCATCCACATCTGCCCCTACAGCCAGATCTCGAGGACAATGTTGTGGTGATGGACCCAAATCATCCCACATCTGCCACAACACAGGCAGAGGCAGAAGCAGTTCGAGCCGCTAGTGCTCAAATCCCCAGATCCAGAAACGAGCAAATGGATCTTCTGATCTCAGCAGTTCAGGGCATGCAGAAGGATATCAAGGGGATTCTGGACAACCAGAACAGTCTTGTGAGGATCTTTGAGACAAGGATCAAGACTCTTAGTGATAAGGTGGACAAGGTGACAAAGACAGTTATAGATCTTCAGAAGGAAGTTGACTTCGTGCACATCCCTCGGGTCTCTTCTACTTCTCCTTCTTCTTCTGATGATGAGGATGGATCACCTCTCAGGCCGGGCACCCAATTCACTACTCAGGCCAGATCAGCCATAGTGCCTGCACCAGACTTGAGACCCTCTTCATCAGCTCCTGCTACTATCAGCTCAGGTCCTGTTCCATCAGCTCTAGTTCCTCTCGTGACCACTCCAGCTCCATCCACGACATTTGTAGAGATCTTCGCCGACGCTGTTCTCTCGACTCCTTCATCGACAACTGGAGGAGATCAGCCCAAGAATGCTTAGATATATGCCTTTGAACTTTTTGGTAACTTGTTGCCAAAGGGGGAGAAGTGTATATAGATCATTAGGCTTCGAGTGAGAGAGAGGTTGGTGTTTGTTGCTTTTTCAAAACAATTGCTTTTGGTTACTGTGATACACTTTTTTTTGCTTGTGATACACGCTTGATGATGTTTGATCATACGCTTTGATGTGTGATGATACTATTTCCTATCATCTTAATGCTTATGCGATGATCATTCATCTTTGGTTGATTGTGTTGTGCTATGATAATCATTCCAGTTACTCTCGCACACCACCAAGTGGTATGTGACATGTAAGAAGTGACCCATGTACCTAATCGATTATGCATTTGCATTGAAATGCAAATTTAAAAATAATGCACAAATTTAGGGGGAGCTCTTGCTTGTGATACATCTCAAAGCGACGATTATATTTCATGATTATATCTTTATTAAACATATAAGTCACTGAACTTATGTTTCCACCAAGTATATTTAAGGACAAGTTCAATGATAGGGATGGCCAAAAGATTGTGGAATTGCCCCAAGATGCAAGGAAATAGGTTGGCCAAGCTTCAAGCAAGAGAACTCTACATTTTACATTTGTGAGAAATCACTTTGAGTCCATAGGAAAGCCAATACTATTAAAAGGGGGTAAAGTTTTGATGGTGAACAATATGCTCAAACGTGCACAAGTGACAGTCACCAAAACATCCACAACATCTCCCACCAAAGTCTGTCCTAAGACAAATATGCAAAATCAATGCAACCAACATTCCTATCCCGGTGCCACCAATTCTAAACCGTAGATAGACTCGGCCAAACCCTAACACTTTGGTGCAACCGACACTGCTCTCGGTTCCATAGAGTTGGGTTTCCAAGATTCTGTTACGCAAGTTCACATTTTTGGTCCGACCAAAAATGGTGAATCAGCGTCATCGAGATTGGAAAATCTGACCATTGGTCACCTTGTCGGTGCAATCGAGAATTGTATATCGGTCCCTCCGAGATTCAAAAGTTGCCACTATTGGTCACTTCGGTACCACCGAGATTTACACATAGGTGTCACCAAGTTGGTCATTTTGGTGTGTAACGGTTGGATTTTTGGGGATGCCTATATATACCCTTCACCACCACCCACTCAAAAGAGAAGCACTCAGAACTATTCCATACCTATCATACCAAGTTTTCTGAGAGAGAACCACCTACCCTTGTGTTGAGATCTTGATCTTCCACTCCAACCATATGGAACTTGATTTCTAGCCTCCCCAAGTTGCTTTTCACCAATACCATTTCTTCTACCAAGCCAAATCCGTGAGAGAGTGATTGTGTGTTGAGGACTCTATCATCTTGAAGCACAAGAGCAAGGAGTTCATCGTCATTACCGAGCCTATTACCTTTTGGAGGGTGGTGCCTCCTAGATTGGTTAGGTGTCACTTGGGAGCCTCCTACTTCATGTTGTGGAGTGAACCAAGAAGTTTTTAAGGGCAAGGAGATTGCCTACTTCGTGAAGATCTACCCATGGTGAGGCTAGTCCTTCGTGGACAGAAGCCGCATGGAATAGTGAAGGTTGCTTCTTCGTGGAACCTTCCGTGGGTAGAGCCCTCCGTGGACTCTCGCGACCGTTACCCTCCGTGGGTTGAAGACTCCATGAACATGGACGTACGATAGCACCACCTATCAGAACAACGGGAAAAAATCATCGTGTATCATTTGTGTTTGCTTTCCTAACCCTCTCTTTACTTACATGTGCAATGTCTTTACTTTTCGCTGCTACACTCTTAGACATGCATGTGTAGGGTGTTACTTGATATGATATGAATGCTAAATCTTGCCAAGAATTAAAATTGGGAAAAAGGCACAACTTGTATTTGGTCAAGTAGTCTAATCACCCCCCTCTAGACCTACTTTCGATCCTACAGTCCCTCTGATCCCATAGGTGTTCGTTCCCCACGACATCTTTGGCACGCTGGTTCCTTCATACTCATCATCGCCATGGCCCCCAAGAAGAAGGGCCTGACGGCGGTTGGCCCATCCACGTCCGCTGTCCCTGTAGCTACATAGACATGCGACAACATAGACGCAGGTGGAGGAGGAGGCGGAGGTTCAGAACTTCCGCGATGCTTCGGTGATCAAGGCCAAGCAAGCAGCAATGCCCGCCGCGGAAACGCCCATGGTGGCGGTGGGAACCACCGCGCCGCTGGGTCTCAAGACGGAGCTGTACCGCCTGCAGGTGGTACGGTGAACTCCAGGGAGGGAAGGGTATCTTCCAGGACGCCCACGCCCGCGCCTACGACGTGACCTTACCAGGACGCTCATGAAGAGCCGCGCCACGGCGCCCACGATTCTCAACATCCTCGCGAAAAAGGTCTTGCGCATCACTCCCAAGGTGCATGGGACCATCATACTTGCCAGCATGCTGGTGGGAGTGGCGTGCCATCGCGGGACCGCGAAGGAGCTCCTTCTAACACAGTTAGATGTCAGAGCACCCCGTGTTCCTTGTGCCGTTCGTTGTCGACCACGTCGGAAGAAGCAATGGCACGAGCACAGCTACTCCTAAACTTCCCTCCTACTGCAGAGAAGCTTCATGAATGGAGAGCCACCTTTCAGAGCCTCCTTTGCCTCGTAGATAAGTTTCAATCCACCGAGCCAGCTCACGCCAGTGGTGAGAAGGCCAGAGGCGGTGCGACCATGGTGCACTCTCCTCCATAGCAACAACGCCGGTCACCGACTTGACGGACCGACGCTTACGATGGTTACTCGACAGCGTCGTCCGATCCACAGACTCGTTGTGACCAGCATCAAGTTCTTCTGGAGCAAAGCAAGGAAGACGCTCGGACTACAATCGAACGTGGGGCCTACTATAGACAAGCTCGCGCCAGGGTATCCTGCCAGCCTACCTTACGAGGTGGGTTGTCCGGTGTTTACCCGTGAGCTACGGCAAGTCCAGTGGCCCAATTCCCGCACGTTCGAGCCAGAGATCCCGGAGAAGTACGATGGCAAGACTCACTCGTCAGAGTTCTTGAGCATCTACACCATTGCGGTGCAGGCTGCCGGGGCTCGAGACGACAAGATACTCGCCAACTACTTCCTGTTGGTGCTTAAGCCCAACGTTAGGTCATGGTTGATGTTGTTGGGAGACGTAGTAGTAAATCAAAAAATTTCCGACGTGTCACCAAGATCTATCTATGGAGAAACCAACAACAAGAGGGGAGAGATTGCATCTTCATACCTTTGAAGATCGCTAAGCGGAAGCGTTACAAGAACGCGGTTGGTGGAGTCGTACTCACAACGATTCAGATCGCGGTGGATTCCGATCTCAGCGCCGAACAATGGCGCCTCCGTGTTCAACACACGTGCAGCCCGATAACGTCTCCTATGCCTTGATCCAGCAAGGAGGAAGGAGAGGTTGAGGGAGAGCTCCGGCAGCACGACGACGTGGTGACGGTGGAGCTACGTGGACTCCGTCAGGGCTTCGCCAAGCACCACGGAGAACGAGGAAGTGGAAGGGTAGGGCTGCGCCTAGAGAGAGAGAAGCTGTGTCTCAAATCAGCCCAAACCCTTGCATATATATAGGAGGAGGGAGAGGGAGGGATGCCTTGGCCCCTCCTCCAAGGAGGAGAGCTTCGGCCGAAGCTAGGGAAGAGTCCACCTCCCACAAGGGAGGTGGATCTCCCTCCTTTCAAACCTTTTTCAGCCCTATCTCTTATCTCTAGCCGCATGAGCCTTTCTAGAAGGTTTTGGCCAGCCCAATAAGGGCTGGCACACCTCCTCTAAGGGCCCACGAAGTCCTTTGGTCGTCACACCCCTCCCGGGGGTCCTCCGGCACCCTCCCGGCACCCGGTACACTACCGATGAGCCCGAAAACATTCCGGTGACCAAAACTAGACTTCCTATATATCAATCTTTACCTCTGGACCATTCCAGAGCTCCTCGTGACTTCTGGGATCTCATCCGGGACTCCGAACAACCTTGGGTAACCACATACAACATTTCCCTATAACCCTAGCATCATCGAACCGTAAGTGTGTAGACCCTACGGGTTCGGGAGACATGTAGACATGACCGAGACACCTCTCCGGTCAATAACCAACAGCGGGATCTGGATACCCATGTTGGCTCCCACATGCTCCACGATGATTTTATTGGATGAACCACGATGTCGGGGATTCAATCAATCCCGTATACAATTCCCTTTGTCTATCGGTATGATACTTTCCCGAGATTCGATCGTCTATACCTTGTTCAATCTCTATACCGGCAAGTCTCTTTACTCATTCCATAATACATCATCCCGTGGCTAACTCCTTAGTCACATTGAGCTCATTATGATGATGTCTTACTGAGTGGGCCCAGAGATACCTCTCCGTCACACGGAGTGACAAATCCAAGTCTCGATTCGTGCCAACCCAACAGACACTTTCAGAGATACCCGTAGTGCACCTTTGTAGCCACCCAGTTATGTTGTGACGTTTGGCACACCCAAAGCATTCCTACGGTATTCGGGAGTTGCACAATATCATGGTCTAAGGAAATGATACTTGACATTGAAAAGCTTTAGTAGACGAACTACACGATCTTGTGCTATGCTTAGGATTGGGTCTTGTCCATCACATCATTCTCCTAATGATGTGATCCCATTATCAATGACATCCAATGTCCATGGTCATGAAACCGTGACCATCTATTGATCAACGAGCTAGTCAACTAGAGGCTCACTAGGGACATGTTGTGGTCTATGCATTCACACATGTATTACGGTTTCCGGTTAACACAATTATAGCATGAACAATAGACAATTATCATGAACAAGGAAATACAATAATAACCATTTTATTATTGCCTCTAGGGCATATTTCCAACAGATGCACCTTCCGGAAGGATCCATCACCTCCTGGGAAGACCCGTGCCACGAGTTTGTTGGCGCCTTTACTGGAGGCCACCAAGCTCTTGGTCAAGAAAGCAATTTGCACATCATCCCTCTGAAGGGGGGAAAGACCTTGCACAAGTACGTCCAAAGGTTCAATCACGTGCACCACAACATACCAGACGTTCATTGTGCCACTGTTATCAGCGCATTCCATCAGAACGTGCGCAAATGCAGGATGAGGGAAGAGCTGGCGATGAACAAGGTCAGGGATGTTGCTGAGCTTTATGCTCTCACAGATAAATGTGCTCGCACTGAAGAAGGGAGGAGGCTCCCCGGCGAAGACGATGACGTAGGGGTCGACTCTGAGGATGAAGACATCGCCACCCCAGCAAAGAAGGGCCGGCGGCATAACAAGAAGCGCAAGGGCAAGGCCGTGCTTGCTGTCGAGGGATCCGCCAATCCCGGTACCGCCAAGAAGGTCAAGGTTGACGACCCCGGCAAGGATGTTGCCGGGTGCGCCTCTTGCTAGGCGATGGCGGCTGCTGACATGCCTGAAGGCTCTGTCAAGTAGTGTTGCAAGATCCATCGCACCAAGGGCCATGATCTCCAAGACTACCGACAAGTTGAGCAGCTTGCCGATAAACAAAAAGCCGAATACGAGAGGCGAGACAAGGAGAAGGTCCAAGATGGTGCGGAGGGGTCCGGCAAGAAGCGCGTTGGCCGAGGAGGTCGCCGTGGCAAGCCCAAGCAACAAAAATACCGGCCCGCTCGCGGCCGTGACAAGCAAGAAGGTGATGATGATGTTGTTGAAGAGGATGACGAGTCCATCAAGCATGAGCTGCAGAAGGCTATAGAGATGATGTGCATCAAGGGAGGTGCCTCGTCGCATTCCTCTCACCACCAACTTAAACAGTGGGTGCGCGAGGTTAACATGGCGGAGCCCTTTATCGGTGCCCAGAAACCTCTGAAGTGGTCCAACACTCCTATCATATTCGACGCCGAGGATCACCTTGATCGCATAATTGCGGTTGGATGCCTTCCATTCTTGGTTTCGCCAACAATTCGCAACCTCAAGGTGACGAAGATGCTAGTCGACAATGGGGCCAGCCTGAACCTGATCTCACCTGACGTCATCCAGAGGCTGCAAATTCCTGATGAAGATCTCGAGCCCACATGCGCTTTCCAAGGGGACCATTCAGGAAGGACTCAGCCGAAGGGAAAGATCACATTGTTGGTGACATTTGGCTGCGATATAAATTTTAGAACAGAGAAGATCATTTTTGACGTCGCCAAGATCTCATTGCCATACAACGGTATCCTTGGTCGCCCAGCGCTGGCCAAGTTCATGGCGGCCACCCACTTCACTTACAATGTGCTGAAGATGCCCGGGCCGATGAGTGTCATCACGATCAACTCCGACAAGAAAGGCGCACTTATGTGCGTCGACCAACTCTACTGGGAGGCAGTTGCAGCACCTGCCACCAGGACAATTGCTCCTGACACTGAAGCTCACAGGGGGAAGAAGACCGACAAGGCCTCTGTCCCACATTCCGGCAAGCGTGCCTCCTCGGGGTGCTGCACTCCCGTTGACAATGTGCCGGAGAGCTCCAATGGCAAGAGCAAGAAGTCCAAGGCAGCTCCACTAGATACTAAGAAGGTGCCCGCCAAGGAGGATGGCACGGGAGGAACTTTCACCATAAGTTCCACCCTTGACGACAAATAGGAAAGCATGCTCGTTGCCTTCCTGCGGGCGAATGTCGATGTGTTTGCATGTCAACCATCTGATATCCCCGGTGTTCCAAGGAAGGTGATTGAGTACCACCTTTCCATCTGCCCACACGCACAACTCGTCAAGCAGAAGGTCCAGAAGCAAGCTTTGGAGCGGGAACAGTTTATTGCTAAAGAGATCAAGAAATTAGAAATGGCTGGCTTGATTAGAGGAGTACTTCATCCAACGTGGTTGGCCAATCCGGTGGTAGTGCGCAAGGCGAATGGAAAATGGAGGCTGTGCATTGACTTCACATACATTAACAAAGCCTACCCCAAAGATTCTTTTCCCTTGCCGCGCATCGACCAGATAGTGGACTCCACTGCCGGCTGCGACTTGTTGTCTTTCCTTGACGCCTACTCAGGCTATCATAAGATTTTCATGGCCAAGGAAGATGAGGATAAGACCACATTTATCACCCCATGTGGTACGTATTGCTTTTTGCGTATGCCTTTCGGGGTTGAAAAGTGCCGGTTCTACATTTGCAAGAGCGGTCCGGATTGGATTTGATCCCCAGCTACATAGAAATATGGAGGCTTATATGGATGACATAGTGGTCAAAACCAAGGACAAGGCTACACTCATATCAGACCTAGAAGAAACATTTGCAAACCTGCCCAAGATCAACATGAAGCTCAACCCTGAGAAGTGTGTGTTCGGCATCCCATCCGGCAAGCTTCTCGGGTTCTTTGTATCTCAACATGGAATTGAAGCAAATCCCGACAAGATCAAAGCAATTGAGCAAATTGAAGCACGAAGACGTGTCAAGGATGTGCGTCGTCTTGCCAGCTGTGTTGCTGCTCTGAGTAGGTTCATATCAAAATCTGCTGAGCGCGCCCTGCCCTTTTTCAAATTTTTGAAGAAGGCAGGTCCGATGAAATGGACTCCGGAAGCGGTGGCAGCGCTACAGGATTTGAAGAAGTACCTCTCCTCTCAACCAGTCCTAGTTGCGCCAAAGCCACACGAGTCATTGCTGCTGTATCTAGAGGCAACAAATCGAGTGGTGAATGCTGCACTAGTGGCTGAAAGAGAAGTTGATGAAGAAGCAGCGACAGCGGCAGGACCGCCAAGCGACGAGCCAGGACATTCCCCGATAGGGTCTGGTGCCGGCAAGGAAGGATCTGAGCTGTTGAATGAGACAATCCAGAAGAAGAAGGTGGTGCAATGCCCAGTCTATTTTGTCAGCTTGCTTTTGCAGGGGGCTAGGTCAAGATATTACAGCATGCAAAAGTTGCTCTTCGGCCTCCTTATGGCCCCGAGGAAGTTGCGCCATTACTTCCAAGCACATGAGATCACCGCTGTCACTCGCTTCCCGCTGCAGCGGATCTTGCGGAACCCAGAAGCTACCGGCAGGATTGTAGAGTGGGCTTTGGAACTATGAAGCTTTGGTCTCAAGTTTGAAAGCACTTCGACCATCCAAAGCAAATCCTTGGCGGAGTTCATTACAGAATGGACCCCAACGCCAGATGAAGAAGTTCCAGAGTCAACCCTCCCTGGCAAGGAAACCAATCAAGAGTGGATCATGTATTTTGATGGGGCTTTCTTGCTGCAAGACGCCAGTGCCGGAGAGCTGCTTGTCGCACCCACCGGAGAGCACCTCAAATATGTGATTCAGATGCACTTTTCCTAGGAGAGATCAACGAACAATACTACTGAGTACGAAGGACTACTTGCCGGTCTCAAGATCGCGGTAGACCTTGGGATCAAGAAACTTATTGTCAGGGGTGATTCTCAGCTTGTCGTCAGGCAAGTGAATAAGGATTATCAGAGTCTGTTCATGGAAGCTTATGTGGATGAAGTGAGGAAGTTGGAAGAACGTTTTGACGGCCTGCAAATGGAGCACGTTCTGCGTGCAGAAAAAAACGTTGCCGACGGCATGTCAAAGTGTGCTGCCCTTAAGTTGCCGGTGGAACTAGGAACTTTCGTGCTCCGACTGACTCAACCCTCCGTGACGCCATCTACTAGACAAGAGAAAAGAAGAAAGTTGAGTCCCGACAAGCATTTCCTGGCAGAGCTCCCAGAAGTTGTCGACGAGGAGGTTGTCAGGGACAACGTCAGGCTTGCCGGTGAGCGCCGTGCCCCGGCAGAGCCTCAGGCTCTTCTTGTGAAAGCACACGCTCCCGATAGGCTTGCCGGGAGGCAGTAGGCTCCTGCGGGGCCTCAGACCCTTGCTGTTGAGACAAATGCTTCCCCAGCAGAGGATATGCCTTTAGTCCTTGTTGTCGAGCCCCAGGCTCCAGCATGGGCACAACACATCGTCTGTTTCCTTCAAACAGGAGAACTCCCTCAGGAACAAGAGGAAGCAGAGAAAGTAGCCCGCCGGTCTAATATGTACCAGTTCGTAGACAACGTCCTATACAGAAAGAGATCGAATGGCGTGAAACTCAAGTGCATTTCTCGGGAGGATGGACCGGAGCTATTAGCAGAGATACATGGAGGCATATGTGGCTCCCACATAGGATCAAGAGAACTTGCCGGAAAGGCATTCCGGAAATGTTTCTTTTGGCCCACTGCCCTCCAGGATGCAACTGCATTAGTAACCAGGTGTGAAGCATGCCAGTTTCATTCGAAGAAATTACATCAACCAGCTCAATCCCTTCAAACAATCCCTCTCTCCTGGCCATTTTTGGTCTGGGGGCTCGACATCTTGGGCCCCTTCCCCCATGCTGCTGGGGGCTTTGAGTACTTATACGTTGCGATCGATAAGTTCACAAAGTGGTCGGAAGTGGAAGCAGTGAGAAAGGTGATAGCATAGTCATCCGCCAAGTTCTTCAAAGGACTAGTCTGCCACTTTGGTGTTCCCAACAGGATCATCACTGACAATGGCACACAGTTCACAAGCCGCACCTTCATGCAGTATGTCCAAGTCCTTGGCAGCGGAATCTGTTTTGCTTCCATTGCCCACCCAAGGAGCAATAGCCAAGCAGAAAGGGCTAATGCTAAAGTGCTGCGAGGCCTCAAGACAAGAACTTTCGACAAGCTGCACAAGTGCGGAAGGCACTGTATTGATGAGTTTCCGGTGGTTCTTTGGTCAATCAGAACGACACCGAATTGAGCTACCGTCCAGACAACCTTCTCCCTCATATATGGGGCAGAAGCAGTTCTCCTCACGGAACTCATATACGGGTCACCTCGATTGCTCGCTTATGATGAGCTTGAGCAAGAGCAGTTGCGGCAAGATGACGCGATGCTCCTTGAGGAAGACCGTCTTTAGGCTACTGTGAGAGCTGCACGCTACCAGCAAGCTTTGCACCGCTATCATAGCCGCAAAGTTAATGCCAGAAGTCTTGAGGAAGGCGACCTTGTTCCTCGGCGAGTTCAGTCCACCAAGAATTCCAACAAGTTGACGCCAAAGTGGGAAGGCCCTTATCGGGTAGTACGAGTCACCAGGCCTGGCTCAATCTGCCTAGAGACCGAAGATGGCATTCTAGTGAGCAACTCCTGGAATATCGAACATCTTCGTAAGTTCTTCCCATAAGGCGCGGTTGCTAGGTCTCTCGGCAACCACCTTTTGTACAAGTCTTCCCGCTGAAGCACGTAATCCTTGGTACAAAGCTCGGCGTAGACCCTGTGCGTAGTTGAATAAAGCTAAGTGTTCCACAAATATTATTGATTCTCATGTTTACTTATGTGCATGTTTGTCTGAGATATTGCATTGCACTTACTCCCAACAAGAGCTAATGGATCGCCAAGGTTCCACATCCATATTTTCTCTTCTTTCTTTTTTCGAAGGACAGAAGGTTACCTCGCGTGCAGCTTTGCTGAGGGGGAAATGGTGGTATGGATACCTACGGGCGATGTTAAAAAAAAATCCCGTCGGAAGGAGTACGACAACGAAAAGATAAGTTGCAAAATCCTAAGTGAATTCTTGATGTGAAATTATTTTCCTTGGACGATTTCGACTTCTGTATGGAAAACCTGCACGCACGGCAACCTTGCCGTGATTGGCTACACCCTTACTCTGTTTCGGGCCTGCTCAACGGCTTAAATGGCTACGCCCGCACTCTTGTTTCATTTCGAGTCCGCTCAACAACTCAAGGGGCTGCGCTCGCCCCCTTATTCTGTTTCAAGCATGATCAACAACTTAAGTGGATGTGCCAAGAACACCAAGGTATCTTGCTGGCAGTGGCACCGCCAGCAGGCTGCTAGGACATGTTCCTCAAAGCGCTCACGGTAGGGCTACACACGCCGGCAAGATTTTGCCGAAAGGGCATAGGGAAAGTTCCGTACAAAGAAACAGACTGACAAGGAAGATAATATATAGTTATTCAAAATAAGGTGAAATTTACATGAGATGTCACCTTTTCCTAAGTACATCTTTATTTGAGTTTCTCCCATAGGGGAGATTACAAGAAGAAGAAGATGGAAAGAGGAGCCAGGCTACAAGAAGAAAAAGATGGCGAGAGGCCCCCGGTAGAAGCCTAGCCTGACCCCTCTAGACCATCACTGTGCGGAGGGGCAAGACTTCTAGATGGGCAGGCAAGAGCCTGGCCCCTCCTGGACCAGCATTGTACGGAGGAGAGGGCCAACGCGGGCGAAAAGGAGGACGGACCCCAGAAGCCAAAGTCCACGGGCCTGCCGAAAGATCTAGCTGGAAGATGAGGCAGCGTCTGGGACAAAGGCCACCGGCAAGGTCATCCTACCGGGAGGGGGAGAGGCGTGAGGCTGGCGGTGATGGTGCGACCGATGGTCAGTCCGAGCTCGAGTCATTGGGCTCCGACTTGACGGCCCGAATACCGGACTCATCGTCGTCGTCTTCGCCGCTGTCCTCCTCATCGCTCTCGCTCGAGGAGGAGCTTTCGGCACCGCTCGAGCTCTCTTCACAGTAGCTCAGACGGACACCTGAGCGCCCATAAATCTTGACAGAGAGAAGATTGGCCTTCGCCATTTTAAAACGAAGGACGTGCCCTTCCTGGAGGTTGTGGGCGCGGGTGAAGGTCTTCCAGCCGCACCTGAGGAACATGATGCGACTCGCTGGGTACTCGACGTCCACCCCCATCGCGCCATTACAACAACCATGCACCCGTAACCATAGGATGGGCGGCTCGTAGGCCTCCATCGCCCTAGCGAATGTTGGAAATATGCCCTAGAGGCAATAATAAAATTGTTATTCTTGTATTTCCTTGTTCATGATAATTGTCTATTGTTCATGCTATAATTGTCTTAACCGGAAACTGTAATACATGTGTGAATACATAGACCACAACATGTCCCTAGTGAGCCTCTAGTTGACTAGCTTGTTGATCAATGGATGGTCACGGTTTCATGACCATGGACATTGGATGTCGTTGATAACGGGATCACATCATTAGGAGAATGATGTGATGGACAAGACCCAATCCTAAGCATAGCACAAGATCGTGTAGTTCGTTTGCTAAAGCTTTTCTAATGTCAAGTATCGATTCCTTAGACCATGAGATTGTGCAACTCCCAGATACCGTAGGAATGCTTTGGGTGTGCCAAACGTCACAATGTAACTGGCTGGATATAAAGGTGCACTACGGGTATCACCGAAAGTGTCTATTGGGTTGGCATGAATCGAAACTGGGATTTGTCACTCCGTGTGACAGAGAGGTATCTCTGGGCCCACTCGGTAAGACATCATCATAATGAGCTCAATGTGACTAAGGAGTTAGCCATGGGATGATGTATTACGGAACGAGTAAAGAGACTTGCCGGTAACGAGATTGAACAAGGTATAGGGATACCGACGATCGAATCTCGGGCAAGTATCATACCGGTAGACAAAGGGAATTGCATACGAGATTGATTGAATCCCCGAAATCGTGGTTCATCCGATGATATCATCATGGTGCATGTGGGAGCCAACATGGGTATCTAGATCCCGCTGTTGGTTATTGATCGGAGAGTGTCTTGGTCATGTCTACGTGCCTCTCGAACCCGTAGGGTCTACACACTTAAGGTTCGATGACGCTAGGGTTATAGGGAAATAGTGCGCGTGTTTACCGAAGGTTGTTATGAGTCCCGGATGAGATCCCGGATGTCACGAGGAGTTCTGGAATGGTCCAGAGATGAAGATTGATATATAGGAAGCGAGGATTTGGTTACCGGAAGTGTTTCGGGTGTCACCGGTAACGTACCGGGACCACCGGAAGGGTTCCGGGGGTCCACCAAGTGGGCCCACCGGCTCCAGAGGGCTTCATGGGCCATAGGTGGAGGGAACCATGCCCTAGGTGGGCTGGTGTTCCCCTCGCACCTGGCCCAAGGCGCAGCAAGGGGAGAGAGGGGGCAAACCCTAGGCCCAATTGGGCCATAGGCCCACCCTAGGGCAGCTAGGACAGCCACACCTCCTCTCCTCCCTTTGGCCACCGCACCAGATCAATCTGGTGGCTGCCGCACCACCCTAGGGTGGAAACCCTAGGGTGCAGCCCTACATCCTCCTCCTCCTATATATAGAGGTGCCCTTGGGGCTGTTTGAGACACGGTTCTTTCTCCCTCTCAGGCGCAGCCCCTTACCTCTCCACCTCCTTGTTCTCCGTAGTGCTTAGCGAAGCTCTGTCGGACTACCACACAGCTCCACCATCACCACGCCATTGTGCTGCTGGAGCTCTCCCTCAACCTCTCCTTCCTCCTTGCTGGATCAAGGCGTAGGAGACGTCACCGGGCTACACGTGTGTTGAACGCGGAGGTGCCGTTGTTCGGCGCTAAGATCGGAGTCCACCGCGATCTGAATCGCTCCGAGTACGACTCCACCAACCGCGTTCTTGTAATGCTTCCGCTTAGCGATCTTCAAAGGTATGAAGATGCAATCTCTCCCCACTCGTTGCTGGTTTCTCCATGGATAGATCTTGGTGATCGTAGGATTTTTTTTTGATTTACTACTACGTCTCCCAACATTGGCATCATGAGCTAGGTCTATGCGTAGAATCTATGCACGAGTAGAACACAAAGCAGTTGTGGGCGTCGATCTTGTTAATTTGCTTACCACTACTAGTCTTATCTTGATTCGGCGGTATTGTGGGATGAAGCGGCCCGAACCGACTTTACACGTATGCTTATGTGAGACTGGTTCCACCGCCTGACATGCACTTGTTGCATAAGGTGGCTAGCGGGTGTCTGTCTCTCCCACCTTAGTCGGATTGGATACGATGAAAATGGTCCTTATGAAGGGTAAATAGCAATTGGCATATCACATTATGGTTTTGGCGTAGGTAAGAAAATTTCTTGCTAGAAACCTATAGCAGCCACGTAAAAACTTGCAACTACAAATTAGAGGACATCTAACTTGTTTTTGCAGGATATGCCTTGTGATGTGATATAACCAAAGGATGTGATGTGATGCATTGTGATGTATGATATTGATCATGTTCTTGTAATAGGATTCATGACTTGCATGTCGATGAGTATGACAACCGGCAGGAGCCATAGGAGTTGTCTTATTTTATTGTATGACCTACGCGTCAATCATAAACGCCATGTAATTACTTTACTTTATTGCTAAACGTTAGCTATAGTAGTAGAATTAATAGTTGGCGAGACAACTTCCTGAAGACACGATGATGGAGATCATGGTGTCGTGCCGGTGACAGTGATGATCATGGTGCCCCGAAGATGGAGATCAAAGGAGCAAGATGATATTGGCCATATCATGTCACTATATTTATTGCATGTGATGTTTATCATGTTTTCATCTTATTTTCTTAGAACGACGGTAGTAAATAAGATGATCTCTCAATAAAATTTCAAGAAAAGTGTTCATCCTAACTGTGGACCGTTGCTAAGGATCGTTGCTCCAAAGCACCACGTGATGATCGGGTGTGATAGGTTCTAACGTTCGCGTACAATAGGTGTAAGCCAGATTTACACACGCGATACACTTAGGTTGACTTGACGAGTCTAGCATTTATAGACATGGCCTCGGAACACGAAAGACCGAAAGGTCGAACATGAGTCTTATAGAAGATACAATCAACATGGAGATGTTCACCATGGATGACTAGACCGTCTCACGTGATGATCGGACATGGGCTAGTTGACATGGATCATGTGTCACTTGGATGACTAGAGAGATGTCTATATAAGTGGGAGTTCATTAAATAATTTGATTATGTGAACTTAATTATCATGAACTTATTATAAAATCGTCTTTACAATCTATATTGTAGATCCAATGGCCAACGCGAATGTCACCCTAAACTTCAACGCGTTCCTAGAGAAAACCAAGCTGAAAGATGATGGAAGCAACTATGCGGACTGGGTCCGTGGCTTGAGGATCATCCTCATAGCTTCCAAGAAATTATATGTCCTTGATGCACCACTAGGTGACCCACCCCTTCTCCCAGCAGAGCAAGACGTTGCGAACGCTTGGCATTCTCGCTGTGATGATTACTCCCTAGTTCAGTGCGGCATGCTTTACAGTTTAGAACTGGTGCTCCAAAACCGTTTTAAGCAACACGGAGCATATGAGATGTTCCAAGAGCTGAAACTGGTTTTCCAAGCTCATGCCCAGGTCGAGAGATATGACGTCTCCGACAAGTTCTTCAGCTGTAAGATGGAGGAGAATAGTTCTGTCAATGAGCACATCCTCAAGATGTCTGGGCTACACAACGGCTTGACCCAGCTGGGAGTTAATCTCCCAGATGACTTGGTCATTGACAGAATTCTCCAGTCGCTTCGTCCTAGCTACAAGAGCTTTGTGATGAACTACAACATGCAAGGGATGGAGAAGTCCATTCCTGAGTTGTACTCGATGCTGAAATCAGCAGAGGTCGAGATCAAAAAGGAGCATCAAGTGTTGATGGTGAATAAGAACACTAGTTTCAAGAAAGCTAAGGGTAAGAAGAACTTCAAGAAGGACGGCAAAGCTGTTGCCGCGCCCGGTAAGAAAGTTGCCAGGAAGAAGAACAAGAATGGACCCAACCTGAGACTGAGTGCTTTTATTGCAAGGGTACCGGTCACTGGAAGCGGAACTGCCCCAAGTACTTAGCGGATAAGAAGGACGGCAATGTTAAAGGTACATGTGATATACTTGTTATTGATGTGTACCTAACCAGCGCTCGTAGTAGCTCCTGGGTATTTGATACCGGTGCAGTTGCTCACATTTATAACTCCAAGCAGGAGCTATGGAATAAGCGGAAGCTGGCAAAGGATGAGGTGACGATGCGCGTCAGGAATGGTTCCAAGTTCGATGTGATCGCCGTCGGCACGCTACCTCTACATCTACCTTCGGGATAAGTGTTAAACCTTAATAATTGTTATTTAGTACCAGCTTTGAGCATGAACATTGTATCTGGATCTCGCTTGATGCGAGATAGCTACTCATTTAAATATGAGAATAATGGTTGTTCTATTTATATGAGAGAGATGTTTTATGGTCATGCCCCACTGGTCAATGGTTTATTTTTGATGAATATCGAACGTGATGTTACACATGTCCATAGTGTGAGTACCAAAAAGTGTAAGGTTGATAACGATAGTCCCACTTACATGTGGCACTGCCGCCTTGGTCATATTGGTGTCAAACGCATGAAGAAGCTCCATACTGATGGACTTTTGGAGTCTCTTGATTTCGAATCATTTGACATGTGCGAACCATGCCTCATGGGAAAGATGACCAAGACTCCGTTCTCCGGAACAATGGAGCGAGCAACTGACTTGTTGGAAATAATACATACCGATGTATGCGGTCCAATGAGTGTCGAGGCTCGTGGTGGCTACCGTTATGTTCTCACCCTCACTGATGACTTGAGTAGATCTGGGTATGTCTACTTCATGAAATATAAGTCTGAAACTTTTGAAAGGTTCAAGGAATTTTAGAGTGAGGTAGAGAGTCAACGTGATAGGAAAATAAAGTGCCTACGATCTGATCGTGGCAGAGAATATTTAAGTCACTAGTTTGGCACGCACCTAAGGAAATGTGGAATTGTTTCACAACTCACGCCGCCTGGCACACCTCAGCGAAATGGTGTGTCTGAACGTCATAATCGCACTCTATTAGATATGGTACGATCTATGATGTCTCTTACCGACTTACCGCTATCATTTTGGGGATATGCATTAGAGACTGCCGCATTCACTTTAAACAGGGCACCGTCAAAATCCGTTGAGACGACAACGTATGAATTATGGTTTGGAAAGAAACCCAAGCTGTCTTTTCTAAAAGTTTGGGGATGCGATGCTTATGTGAAGAAACTTCAACCTGAGAAGCTCGAACCCAAAGCGGAAAAGTGCGTCTTCATAGGATATCCCAAAGAGACTATTGGGTATACCTTCTACCTACGATCCGATGGCAAAGTCTTTGTTGCCAAGAATGGATCCTTTCTCGAGAAAGAGTTTCTCTCGAAAGAAGTAAGTGGGAGGAAAATAGAACTTGATGAGGTAATTGTACCTCCACTCGAATCGGAGAGTAGCGCAGCACACGAAGTTGTTTCTATGCAGCCTACACCAGCTGGAGAGGAAGTTAATGATGATGATCATGAAACTTCAGATCAAGTTACTATTGAACGTCAAAGGTCCACTAGGACACGTTCCACACCAGAGTGGTACGGTAACCCTGTCCTAGAGATCATGTTGTTAGACAACGGTGAACCTTCAAACTACGAAGAAGCGATGGCTGGCCCGAATTCCAACAAATGGCTTGAAGCCATGAAATCCGAGATAGGATCCATGTATGAGAACAAAGTCTGGACTTTGGTGGACTTGCCTGATGATAAGCGAGCCATTGAAAATAAATGGATCTTTAAGAAGAAGATTTACGCGGACGGTAATGTGACTGTCTATAAGGCTCGGCTTGTCGCTAAGGGTTATCGACAAGTTCAAGGAGTTGACTACGATGAGACTTTCTCACCCGTAGCGATGCTGAAGTCTGTCCGAATCATGTTAGCAATTGCCGCATTTTATGATTATGAGATCTAGAAAATGGACGTCAAAATGGCATTCCTTAATGGTTTCCTTAAGGAAGAATTGAATATGATGCAGCCGGAAGGTTTTGTCGATCCTAAAGATGCTAACAAGGTATGCAAGCTCCAGCGCTCCATCTATGGGCTGGTGCAAGTATCTCGGAGTTGGAACATTTGCTTTAATGAAGTGATTAAAGCGTTTGGATTTGTATAGGTTTATGGAGAGCCCTGTATTTACAAGAAAGTGAGTGGGAGCTCTATAGCATTTCTCGTATAATATGTGGATGACATACTGATAATGGGAAATGATATAGAACTCTTGGAAAGTGTAAAGGCCTACTTGAATAACTGTTTTCAATGAAGGACCTTGCAGAAGCTGCTTACATATTAGGTATTAAGATCTATACAGATAGATCGAGACGCCTCATAGGTCTTTCACAAAGCACATACCTTGACAAGATATTGAAATAGTTCAATATGGATCAGTCCAAGAAGGGGTTCTTGCCTATGTTACAAGGTGTGAGATTGAGTACGACTCAATGCCCGACCACGACAAATGATAGAGAAGAGATGAGTGTCATCCCCTATGCTTCAGCCATAGGCTCTATTATGTGTGCCATGCTGTGTACCAGACCTGATGTGAACCTTGCCATAAGTTTGGTAGGAAGGTACCAAAGTGATCCCAGAGCGGAACACTGGACAACGGTCAAGAATATCCTGAAGTACCTGAAAAGGACAAAGGACATGTTTCTCATATATGGAGGTGCCGAAGAGCTCGTCGTAAAGGGTTATGTCGATGCTAGCTTCGACAGAGATCCAGACGACTCCAAGTCGCAAACCGGATACGTGTATGTTTTAAACGGAGGGGCAGTCAGCTGGTGCAGCAGCAAGCAAAGCGTCATGGCGGCATCTACATGTGAAGTGGAGTACATAGCTGCTTCGGAAGTAGCAAAGGAAGGAGTTTGGATGAAGGAGTTCATCACCGACCTAGGAGTAATTCCAAGTGCGTCGGGCCCGATGACTCTATTCTGTGACAACACTGGAGCTATTGCCATTGCGAAGGAGCCCAGGTTCACAAGAAGACAAGACACATCAAGCGCCGCTTCAACTCCATCTGTGATTACATTCAGGAGGGAGATATAGATATTTGTAAAGTACATATGGAACTGAATGTCGCAGATTCGTTGACTAAACCTCTCTCACGAGCAAAACATGATCAACACTAGAATGCTATGGGTGTTTGATTCATCACAATGTAACTAGATTATTGACTCTAGTGCAAGTGGGAGACTGTTGGAAATATGTCCTAGAGGCAATAATAAAATGGTTATTATTGTATTTCCTTGTTCATGATAATTGTCTATTGTTCATGCTATAATTGTGTTAATCGGAAACCGTAATACATGTGTGAATACATAGACCACAACATGTCCCTAGTGAGCCTCTAGTTGACTAGCTCGTTGATCAATGGATGGTCACGGTTTCATGACCATGGACATTGGATGTCGTTGATAACGCGATCACATCATTAGGAGAATGATGTGATGGACAAGACCCAATCCTAAGCATAGCACAAGACCGTGTAGTTCGTTTGCTAAAGCTTTTCTAATGTCAAGTATCGATTCCTTAGACCATGAGATTGTGCAACTCCCGGATACCGTAGGAATGCTTTTGGTGTGCCAAACGTCACAACATAACTGGATGGATATTAAGGTGCACTACGAGTATCACCGAAAGTGTCTGTTGGGTTGGCATGAATCGAGACTAGGATTTGTCACTCCGTGTGACGAAGAGGTATCTCTGGGCCCACTCGGTAAGACATCATCATAATGAGCTCAATGTGACTAAGGAGTTAGCCATCGGATGATGTATTACGGAATGAGTAAAGAGACTTGCCGGTAATGAGATTGAACAAGGTATAGGGATACCGACGATCGAATCTCGGGCAAGTATCATACCGATAGACAAAGGGAATTGCATACGGGATTGATTGAATCCCTGAAATCATGGTTCATCCGATGAGATCATCGTGGAGCATGTGGGAGCCAACATGGGTATCTAGATCCCGCTGTTGGTTATTGATTGGAGAGTGTCTCGTTCATGTCTACATGTCTCCTGAACCCGTAGGGTCTACACACTTAAGGTTCGATGGCGCTAGGGTTATAGGGAAATAGTGTGTGTGTTTACCGAAGGTTGTTCGGAGTCCCGGATGAGATCCCGGACGTCACGAGGAGTTCTGGAATGGTCCGGAGACGAAAATTGATATATAGGAAGTGAGGATTTGGTTAACGGAAGTGTTTCGGGTGTCACCGGTAACATACCGGGACTACCGGAAGGGTTCCGGGGGTCCACCAAGTGGGCCCACCGGGCCTAGAGGGCTTCATGGGCCATAGGTGGAGGGAACCAGCCCTTAGGTGGGCTGGTGCGCCCCTCCCACCTGGCGCAAGGCGCAGAAAGGGGAGAGAGGGGGCAAACCCTTGACCCAGATGGGCCCTAGGCCCACCCTAGGGCAGCTAGGGCAGCCGCACCTCCACTCCTCCCTCTGGCCGCCGCACTAGATCAATCTGGTGGCTGCCGCACCACCCTAGGGTGGAAACCCTTGGGTGCAGCCCTACCTCCTCCACCTCCTATATATAGAGGTGCCCTTGGGGCTGTTTGAGACACGGTTCTTTCTCCCTCTCAGGCGCAGCCCTACCTCTCCACCTCCTTGTTCTCCGTAGTGCTTAGGAAAGCTCTGCCGGAGTACCACGTAGCTCCACCGTCACCACGCTGTCGTGCTGCCAAAGTTCTCCCTCAACCTCTCCTTCCTCCTTGCTGGATTAAGGCGTAGGAGACGTCACCGGGCTGCATGTGTGTTGAACGCAGACGCGTTGTTGTTCTGCGGTAAGATCGGAGTCCACCGCGATCTGAATCGCTGCGAGTACGACTCCACCAACCGCGTTCTTGTAACGCTTCTGCTTAGCGATCTTCAAAGGTATGAAGATGCAATATCTCCCCACTCGCTTCTGGTTTCTCCATGGATAGATCTTGGTGATCATAGGAATTTTTTTTGATTTACTACTACATCTCCCAACAACGAAAGGGGGAGGGAGGCGCGGATGGCTTTGGACAGGACCAGCCAGTTCGAGGAAGAACTCTAGTGCCGTCCCCTCGGCGTGGGTCTCCTCAAGGAAGAGGCCCATCGTCAGAGGAGGAGGTGGGGCAGCGCTCCGCCTCCCCCGACCTCAGCCTCCATGACGACCATGAACCCTCACGCCTCTTCCACCATGTGCGCTCGGGCCACCCTCCGCCTCTGTGGCTGAATTGGTGGCATGATCCTGACGAGAACTCCTCCTTGGAGTGGAGGACGGTGGCCGCCCTCGCCCCTGTTCATGGCTAAGGGCGAGCGCCACTCGAAAGTTGGGAAGACGTGGAAGGGCAAGCTACGGAGGTTCACACTCGAAGGAGGGAGGAAGGATGTATGAGCACCACCCTCGCTACCCCTCAATTTATAGCGAAAAGCGTGGGGGCTGGCTCTCCCTCGCTCCAAGGGTCGTAACCCACTTCCTCCAATAGCGGCGCCCTCGATCACGGGACGTACAACAACCACCCCGTTGCTCCAATCCATGGCGCTGCAGTTACTGTCTTTCCTAGGGATTTTAAGTCACGGGCACCCATTGCTGGCTCCCTGCTATGCATGCGGCGTGTGTGGCGGAAATGACGTGACGCAGTAATTGAAAATTTGATGGCCGCGCCACGCATGTATCCCATGTCCCACATTCAATGGGCATCGTGGGGAGGCGTAATAAGCGCAATGATCATGACTGCAAGGCCCTGCCACGCGTGCCCGTGCACTGTTTGGGCCTAGCCCAACAATGCCTCGCGCCATGTGTGGCCCAGTCCCGGGGGCTCCTATAGGTGCACTAGAGTTTTGGGCTCTCCAATGCCCCTTACTCATCCACGGGCAGTAGTAGCCACCCTGGCGACGAGGCCCGGCAGGGAGCTGCTAGATACAAGTACAGAAGAATCAAGATCCCCAGCAACACCCTGTCGGGATGGCCACCAAACCCTCAGGCAAGACAAAGGCCCGGCAAGACAAGGACCCAGCAAGGCGAAGCCCCGGCAAGGCCCCGCCAGTGCACAGGCCAGGTGTCGCTCCGCCTGGGCACATGTCGCGCCATCGGTGATGGAGGGGCTAAGCAGTGCCAATGGGACGGGATCATGTCCCGTCCCGTGGACAGTCAGAGATGCCTGACGATGCATTAAATGAGCATGTCCTACTCCGTCAGTGTTAGGTATGATAGCACTGTAGCTCTGTACACCCCGTGTATGCACTATATGCCATTGCTAGGATCCCCTTCAGAGTAGAGGACTTTTGGATTTCTAGACTTTTGGGTTTTCGACTTTGGACCTTCTAGCTCATATGCATAGTAGCTGCTCATAGCGCTCCTGTAGCTAGAACCCTAGGAACACCCACAATACAACCAAGCAGGAGTAGGGTTTTACACATCCTTGCGGCCCGAACCTGGGTAATATCCCCGCGTGTTGTTCATCAGACCTGCTCTTTGTGCGATCCTGCTCCCCCGCTGAACCGAAAGGGGCCCCTCCGATGTCATAGGTGTTCGTTCCCCATGAAAGATCCTTTCGTGCGAAATCCGCCCTGTGCGGTACGACTGCTCCGCCTGGAGCGGTACTACCACCCGGCGGGTGGATGTAATTTTTTTTACTTCCGTGCTGAGCGCAGTACTACCACACCTCCCTGGAGCGGTACTACCACGATCAGCACGGTAGTAAATGTTTACTTCCGCATGCTGCGGTACTACCGTATGACCTGAAACTACCTTGTTTTTTCACATCCCATCTCACTTCTATTTGGTTTGCTTATTTACCTTGGTCTTTGAAATGACTTCTCTCGCTCTTCCTACGTGGTTGCGTTGTGTGTCATAGGTGGTGGCTCTGGTTCTGGTTCAAGACGCTCGAATCCTCCTCGTGATATGAGTTCAAAGTGTCTACACAATCAGGATGCACCTGAGGGGTCCAATGCCTCGCAAGGCAACTTCAAGAGAACCACAACCAAGATCAAGGAGACAGTTTTCATCTTGGAAGATATGCCTAAAGTGGAGTTTCAGATTCGCCGGAAGCTCAACCCCTATATCAACCCTAGGGAACATCTCAAGGGCAATGACTTGTTTTGGACAAAGGAACAAAATCTCATCTATCTAGATGTGATCAAGGGAAAGAAGAATATCAATTTTCTTGTCCAGTGGATTAACATGGCACATCTGAGGAAGAACCAGGCATATTTTGGTGAGCCTCCGGATATGGTGGAGCAGTTTGCTATTGAGGATATCATCTTGTTCCATCTTGACTATGATCCCGAGATTGTGGCTCAATTTTTTGTTTCTGTCCACTTCCACTCGGATGTGAAGCGGAGCATGACTTGGATGACCAATGGAGAGAGGATGACCACTGACTGGAAGGAGTTCATGGATCTGTTACACGTTCATGATGAGGGGCTTGATGAGCCTGTTGGTTTGTGCCTGCATGCTAACCCATATTCTGCACCCAAGGAGAAGCTTCTGCCATACCTTGTTGGGATGACATTACCCTTTGGTGAGAAAAATTATGTGCTAAACCCGTTCCTTCATGTCATGCACTAGATCTTTCACAACACTCTCTTTCCTCGCATGGGAGACAAGGACAAGGTGCTTTCCTATCTAGTGGATATGTTGCTCCTTTGTGAGCAAGGGCAAATTCACATTCCCTAACCACTTGATGTTTCTCACATCATGTAAAGTGAGCTTCAGTCTGTTGTGTTCCACCGTAAGGTCCCCATCTATGGATCCTAATTGTTCTACTTGATTCAAAAGACTTGGGAGAAGACCTTTTCGGGTGAGGATTTCCATGCTCCCAACTAGATCCGTCATGAGCCCATACAGCTGCGTTAGAAGGACAAGTGGGCTAACACTACCACTAGGCCTGCTGCCGCACATATGGATGTTGATGTGGATGAGTTTGAAGAGGAGGAGGAGGAAATTTCAGAGATGTATGAGACACCGTCTACTGAGCCATCTTGGGCCAAGAATCTCAAAAACAGGATGAAGACATTGTTCTACATGCAGGCCAAGGGACAGTACCAGACTCACGTTGCTTAGAAGGAGAGTCGTGAGCACGACAAACGGATTCTGAGGAAGCTTGGCGAGACCATCTCGAGTGGGTGTGAGAAGAACATCACTCCTGAGGCTGCTTGGATGAATAAGCAGTGCTATCAGTGGGTTGATTCAGATGAGGAGTCTATTCCAGCTGCATCAGAGGAGGAGCATGATGGATGATCTTTCTGCAGTGGGGGCTACCAACTGTGTCTTAGGTGTCCTCTTTGCCTTTTTGGCGTCTCGATGTGAAAGGGGGAGAGAGTGTAGGATTTGCGAGTGTTTTCATTCGTTTTGGTCGTCTCATTGCTTTTGTTAAACCTTCATCGTTGCTCTGGTTTATGTTATTTGTGCGTGAGACCAGGAGACTTCTTCTATCATCTGGTGTGAGACATATGTTATCACTCTTATCTTATTCTTGTCCAGTATGATTAGTAGCTTGTGAGTTTATCTGTTATGTGCCCTTATCTTCATGCTCACATGCTATGCCTTATTTCCTTGGTTAGTGTTATTCATTCTGTTGCAAGGATTGCCTTGTCTATAAAATATAGGGGGGTGTTGATCCTAGTGTGTGTGCTTTGAAGTCCAAAGCATATCTATAGATTGCATACATCTAGGGGAAGCCTGTCTATATTTTATAGATTTTGGATTTCATATGCTCATTATATATCTTTATGTGCAAATCCCGTATTGTCATTAATCCACCAAAAAGGGGGAGATTGTAAGGGCATATTTCTCCCTAAGTGGTTTTGGTGATTGATGACAATGCATTTGCGGACTAATCGTGTGCATTGAGCATTTCAGATAACTCATGTCTAGGCACAAGACGATTCGGGGCCCCTCGGAGTCTATCAAAGACGGTTGTTCTCTATGTTTCTTTTTGGTGGATGTGAGTCGTAGGAAAGTCGTACTGTTAAGAGGGGGTTAGCTTCGGAAAGGTTAGGGTGGAATTAACACATACACATCTATTATTGTGCACCACCTTTCCTTCGCTTCGATGGAGGCTTCAGAGGCATGCAGTAGTACCGCTCAAGGTAGCGGTAGTACCACAAGAGCCAGCGGTAGTACCGCTCTAGCGAGCGGTAGTACCGCTGTCCCCAGCACCTGTTGCATGCGCTTGCGGTATTAGGTGCGGATGTAATTTTTTACATCTTCCCTCAGGCGATAGTACCGTGATGTATGTCCGGTACTACCGTGCCAGACTTTGCACAGCTCCGCCCTCAACGAAAGTAGTCATGGAAGTAATTTTTTACTTCCGTGCATCTCCTATGCCAGATGATACCTACCATGCGGCAGTACCGCATTCGAGCGTGGTAGTACCGCTCCGGTAGTTCTACCGCTCATTGCCCCCTTCAATAGATCTTCGTCTGGTCACTACCATGCGAGTGTTAGTACCGCACCCTGCAGAGGTGGTACCGTGTTTTCTTGCGGTAGTACCATGCCTTTTTGCGGTAGTACCGCAATGCGCGGGCTGAGAGTGGGGATAACGGTTGGATCTTTCCTCCCACTATATAAAGAGGTTCTTCTTCCTCAAGAAGACTACCTCTTCCCTTCCAAAGCCCCATTGTTTCTCAAAGCTCCATTTTCGCCCGATCTCTCTCTCTAGCCAATCAAACTGGTTGATTTTCTAGGGATTGGTTGAGAAGGCCCCGATCTACACTTCCACCAAGTGAAGTTTGATTCCCACCCACTAAGCCCTTGCAGATCTTGTTACTCTTGGGTGTTTGAGCACCCTAGATGGTTGAGGTCACCTCGGAGACACATTCCATTGTGGTGAAGCTTCGTGGTGTCATTGGGAGCCTCCAATTAAGTTGTGGAGATAGCTCCGACCTTGTTTGTAAAGGTTTGGTCGCCGCCTTCAAGGGCACCAATAGTGGATTCAGGGCATTTCGCATTGTGTGAGGGCGTGAGGAGAATACGGTGGCCCTAATGGCTTCTTGAGGAGCATTGTACCTCCACACCGCTCTAACGGAGAGTACTTCCTCACAAGGGAAGGAAATCCGGTAACACATCCTCGTTTCCACCGGCTCCACTTTTGGTTATCTCTTACCTTTACTTCTTGCAAGCTATTATTGTGTTGTATCCCTTGCTTGCTTGTGTGCTTGTTGTTGTTGCATCATATAGTTTGCACACCTAGTTGCACTTCTAGACAACCTATTTGATTCTAAGTTTAATTTGGTCAAGAAAAGCTAAAAATTGTTAGTTGCATATTCACCCCCTCTAGTCAATCGTATCGATCCTTTCAACACCCTTATGTCACTAAACTTTACATGTGAAGTATCTAGGTAGATCAAGACAAGACTTTTGGAAAGTAGTTGCCCTCTCAAAAAAGCAGACCTAGTCCAACCTACACACCTACATATGTTGGTCTGTTGCAGGAGGGTTCCCACAACTTACTCGATCCTAACAGAGTCCATATTGTCTCATGGGAAGACATGGAAGCTACTCAACTTTTGGACTCGTACAATCTCTGGTAACTGGGTGACATATCCCACCAAAGACTACACTCAGATGACCCAATCAAAGCCAGTCCACCCAAATCGATTCACTAATTAAAGAGTAATAGTTAAGGGGAAACGCTCTGTATCAGAAGTCTGATCCCACGCTGGCAGTCAGACCTCTTGGCTCCCGTTGGATTTTAACAAAAGGATCCAACACCATATACATCAGCTATATATAACCCCATGAACCCCACGTTCTCACAACCATAACCTAACCACCATAGCCGCCATCACAAATCTTCACGCCTGTCACCACTGCCGCCGGCGACTGTTGTGAGTATGTCAATGGGGAGAGGGGTTGAGGAGCATCTAGTTGGCGAGTACGTCGACATGGAGTGGCTCGTCGTCAATGCGCCGGCTAACTCTCCACGTCCCTCGTGGCCAGGATCTTCTGAGACACTCGACGCCCGTGGCCGTGATCTGCCGAGATCCTAATCAACATGAGCGTCACGGCCGTGATCCGTCAAGGCCTATGAGGGCAACAATGCGCATGTGGATGGAGCAGAGAGACGTTTGATGGACGATCCCTTGGCACGGTGACCGGACATGTGAGATCAATCTTCTCAGCATACCGATCTCCTACAGCACGTCGCTCTCTCCATTGCGCCCGCACATCCAAATTCATGCCGCCGGCCACGTTGGTCACGACGAGATCGACACCTGCAGTCTATGGCGACAATAGTGACCTCACTCTGCACTGTGCCGTTGTATGAGTCGACTTAGTCTCTGATACTTCCTGCCATTGACACCATTGGTTCCTCTGGAGTTCTTTGTACTAAGTTTCCTGGTGCATATGTATGTGTTCCCTTTAGTTTTAGTACCACAGTGCTTTGGTGTCATACCTGGCATGCGTCCAACTTATGAATAATATGCTTCCAACTATCTACATTTTTGCTTCTTTCTTTTACACAAACACTACAATGCATCCGTACTAAAATTTTCATGCTTCAACAATGGCTCACCAACACATGAAATGCATCAATATTACATGTGACAAATTTCAATCATCGCAAAATTGTGCTTCAAAATACAACTACACAAGCCTCATAGCAAAAATTATGAAGCATGGGTTGTAGTATTGCAAGCATGTTTATTCTACTATGGAAACAAGTATGGAAGGAAAGGAAGCACGTGATTACAGGAACCTGGAGTGGAAATAATATATGAAAGAAACATAATTAAAGAAAGTTTGTGAATATACATGGAAGCAAATTTCATTCACCGCGCTTTAGATCAAAGCAAACTTCAGTTGTGTTGGAAGAAATGTTGATAAATAATAGAAACAATATATGCTTCCTGGCATTCAAAAATCATTGTGTTAATTAAGGTAACATATTTATTTGCCTAAAATCTATAATAATTAGTTTCCAAAAGACCAGAAATTCGGAGCCATTAACGGAAGGGCAGCACATGCAGACACCACGTACAGTAATTAATTACGGTGATTGATTTCAAAATTGGTAACCTTCACATGAGATGTGCTGCATGCAACCATGCCTCATCCACCCCTCATCTAGGTTGGATCCAATGTTATCCAACTAGTCTGATAGGAAGCAAAACATCGGTAGTCTGATGCCTAGTGCTTCCCATAGTTAAGTAGTAAACCATGTAGTTGTATGGTGGAATATTAATTGATGTTTTCCCAATCCACGTCATAGCAGCTAAGCAAATACTCGATGATTACAAGGCCAGGGTAAATTTGGACCTAACTTTTCAACTACTGGGTTGTATGGAATTTAGCATCCTAAACTCACACACCTATCATGGCAAAACTACGATGCAATAAATTAATTGGTGTTATGATCAAGTGGAACTTGCCTTGGTTGTTGTTGTCTCTGGTGCACTCTTCATAGTCATAGGGGTTGCACTCCTCGTAATATAATGTTAACAAACAATGACACATAACAATCATAATCAATCAATTCATGCTAAGGGAGAACTTGCATGAATGCAAATACACATCACACAATAGAAGTGTTGGGTTTGTGGTTTGGTTTTGGGATCAATTGTGTTTCCAATTGGTTTTCAAAATTTGGTTTTCAATTTCTTACAGAATTTACTTAGTTCCATAACTTAGTTGGATAAATTCAACATTGAGTTGCTTTGGTCAACCCAACTATTCCATTCAAATTTGAAAGGGTTTGAATCTTACTTGACCTCGAGTTTAATTGATTTCATTCAAACTATATTGAATTGGTCCAACTTATTTGAATTATTTCATTTATAGGTTTGACCTAATTTGATCTGAATTTAAAGTAATAATTTAATTCAAAAGATTTGAATTGGTTCATTTGAAAGGTTTTGACTTATGTGTGACTTGCATTCATTTGAACGTACTTGGTTCAAGGTCTTTTGAACTAAATTTTAAAATAAATTTCAATTTGCATATTACGAAAAATAATTCAATCGTATTATATCATTAAATGATTTGGATTTAATTCATTTATAAAATTTGAATTAAATTCAATGGTTTAGATATCCCTAATTGAATTCAATTCAATTTCAAATAATGTTCAAATTATTTTCAGAATAATTTGGGCAAGCCCCGACATGTCACACTTTGGCATAACACTAGCTAGAATTGTTTCTAATTTATTTACAAATTTCATTTTATTTTGAAATTCAAAATCTTTTTGTATTTGGAGTCTATATGTTTCTGTTTAGAAACTATTTTGAAACTATTTCATAAATTTTAACTAAATATACCAATTTGACCTACAATTTACTAATTCCAGTTTGCAAATGGAATCAACTCATTTGAATTTATAAATTAAAAGTTATGACCTAATTGGTATTTGAATCAATCTGTTTGAATTTCGAATTTGAAAAGCATGGACACGCGCGTGCGACCCGACCAGTTGGTCGGCCCGGCTGGATGGCTGGCTCGGCTACCCCCTTTTTCTTTTCTTTTCTAATTTCATTTCTATTTTTCTTTTCTGCTATTTTCGGTTTTTGAACTAAAAATTGAATTTCCTCCAAAGTGGAAATATTTTCTAAATTGTTTTGGGATTATTTCTGATGCAGTGAAAAGTTTGCAATCATTTTTGTTCACCAAAAATAATCACCTCCTAGTGGGCCTATTAGAAAGATTTGAATTTGAGTTTAATTTTCTGTTTAGCTTTTAATTACGAGAGTTTTACTTACAATTTATTTTCCCAAAATAAACTACTTTCAAACTTGGTTCACTTATACAAAATAGGGCAAATAAATAATCTAAGGAAATTTATTTCCTGCCCTAATGCAATTTTTGAAAATGGTTTTGAGGGTGAGGCCTCTATAGCCTTCATTTGAATTCAATTTGTGGTTTGAACTCAATTTTTGGTCATGTAGGTCTCAAAACCAAATATGCAAGGAAAACATGGATGCATATACCTCTATTTTCACAACCAAAATTTTAGGGTGAAATTTGGGTTGTGACATGTAGATGATGTGCGTCCCGGGAATTTAGTATCTACTCCTTTTTCTGGTTCCACACCCGCATGCAACTTTTTGACGATTATTATTTACATTATATTAAACTAACTAGCCGGAATTCTCAATTTCCTAAAATACTTATGGAACTTTAGTACTTTTTCCAAGAACTAAAACTTGTGTCAATCATCTAATAAAACATGCATGAATCGACATGTCGCGATTCAAATCAATTTATAACATAACATATGACATACGAGTTGGTGATTATTCAGCAAGAATGATATGTGACATAACAAGACTTGTTCGTTGAAAAACCATAACAATACTTCGTGACACCATCGTATATGGTTTGTGTAGTATCCTTTCAAATTCTTAAAGCGATTGCACAAGTCACATGATTAATTAGTACAAAATTTGTGGACACACTAGCGCATAACACATTGATGCATGCATTGATCCGCATGTACGGATTTGAATCGAAGCAGGACCAAAGCATCTCCCAATTTGAAATTGTACTATGGTGTCCTCCTCTTCCTAGAAGTAACCTCGCAGTCGTGCGAGGCTTCCAAAGAGTCATCTTCCTTGATTGTGCGGTCAAGGAAGGCCTGTGCGCCATTGACATGGGCATAGGCGACATTTGTGAAGGCCGACGTGAGTGTAGTGGCAACTTCCTGTCTTGCTGCCTCGTACATGGAGTCCATGGCGGGGATTGTAACGGCCCCAAAATCAGACCTTTTTGTTTTTTCTGTTTACTGACTTTGGACTCTCTTCCAAACTTTTTCTTATGAACTTTGTAATTAGAGTTCACCTCACACTAGTTATACATGGATCACAACACAACCAAGACCAAATCAACTCAAATCACAGTCATATGGACTTTGAAACCCTAGCTTTGACTGCCACAAAGAAACCCTACTTTGTTTGTTGAGCTAGATCACGCCAATTTTTGAAGTGGTTCACCACTTTACTGGATCAAAGGAGTGACACAATATTGCAAAGTCCAATGCAATATTTCTCATCCTGGAAGAATTCAAGTTTCTGTCACATTAGGAAAATATTTATAAAGACTACTTAGGCACATCAACAATTGAAATTAATTGGAGATACTCAATAGGCCTATAGTAAACTATTATATGAAAATATTGACTCAATTAGGGTAAGGCAAATACTTGAATTAATAAAGCCAATGTGACCTAGGTCACTTTCATGAACGAACTACTATTTCGGTAACCCTGTAAATTCTCAATTAATTTGAACAGTATCTAGTGACCAGAATACATCACAGGTTTGGTCACCCACAACCACACCGATTCACAGAGCCAGATTGGAGTTTCTGCCAAGATCCTCCAGTTTGTGGAATAATTGCATCAACCCCTCACCCATTTAAGCTGAAACTTTGCATACGTGAGCATACACCCATATCATGACCATGCACAAAATTGTAGCCATGCCTAACCACCACAATGCCCCAAAAGGTTTATTGCAAAGTTTGCATTCCCCTGGACAGTTTGTGAAGGATGTACTAGCAACGCTCATCCAAATGGCCTCAAATTTTGCATACACCTTAGGCAGCATACAAGACCACCCTAGAACAATTTTTTAGCTTGTCCACCACACCATTTGAGCACAACAACTTCCCAAAGTTTCTTTCTAGAAATTCACTTTGTACATGAAATACCATCTAGGTCCACCCATCTGATCTTCCTTTTTTTATACATAGTCATCGGCATACCAGAGAAAACCACAAAAATATTCCAGCATGTCTTATAGAACCAAATTTAAATTGCATACATCAAACAAGTACTCGCAGAAATCTATCTTCACTCAAATTCTAAACCATTACTAGGCATCTAACCACACACACACTAAGCGATCATCCACATACACCCTCGACAACATGCTAGACACCACCAGGTCTGGAAATGCTAGTGGTGCACACCCGTGACTTCGATCTCACCATGGGGGCCATCGTTGGATCCCCCGGGACCGGTCGATTGGATTCTTCCGTCATCGGCCACTTCCTTCGAAGCCCCGCGAGCTAGCAGCTACCCCTTGCCCCGCCCCTCTGCCACTCGCCACCGTCCATTGCTGCAAAGGAGGCCACACAACCCCAGCCATGGCGAGCTGTCACAACTATAGCAGGAATAGACTCATCCTGCTATATATAATAGACCCCTCCCTCGGCCCGCTCAACTCGCACCTTACCCCTCTCCCCCTCTAGGTCACTCCTAGGCCTAGGCCCTGAACAACTTCACCATTAGGAGCCCAAATTCCGGTGAGCTTCATGCTTGGCCTTCGCCCCCAATCGCCACCTCCGGCCCTTCCCAACACCACCCAAACCCACCACCGGATGTCACACTCTCCGGTGACATCGCCCACACCCTTGCCCATCCTCATATCCCACGTGAGCCCCTCTGTTGGCCAGAGCTCACTTCCTATTGCCACCACCCCCGCAATCCCCTAGATCCAGCCATGGTCGAGCCACACTCCGGCAGGCCCACCAAAACCCTTGCCCGCTTCTAAGACCCACCCAGCCACCAGAGCCCAACTGGAGCTGAGCCCTCTACCAAAAAATCTAGGAGAAGGAGGGAGGAAGAATAAGGGAAGGAGGAGGAGAGAGAGGACGGATGGGCCCCAACCCCACCTGTCAGTGAGAGAAACCTCTGCCAAGCTGGATAAGTGGAGGCGCATTTAGTCAAAAACCTTTTCCCTACCCAAAGACGCACTTCGCATGCTGTCTAGGGACCCAAATGCAAATATTATTTTTATAGAACAATCCCTAGTAGTCAATACCCTTCTAACTTCTTTACTCGTATCTCCGTTTGAGGTGATCCCAATGCCCACGGTTTCCTCTTTATGAGCCTATTATGTTATTATTGTTTACTTGATTGTTTGTGCTCGGAGGTTAGCCCTTGGTTGTTTAACATAAGTAGGCCATCCCCGAGACCCCTTTCGTTGACACACTTTGCCGAGAGGATCTCCGCACCACTTCTTGGAGACTCGTCGACTGGAGGCAAGCCAACTCCTTATCATGAGAAACCAGGAACTGGTGACATTGTTTGAGTGTTTTTCCATGTTTATAAGTTTATCGTTTTGTCCGTTGTTTAGTTTTGTCGGTATTACTTTCAATAGTTCTACATTACCTTATTACTTTCAGTAAAAGCACTACCTAGTTGTTTTACAGTCTTACTACTAGTAGATGCATTACATAGTTGTGTTGAAATATTTAGTATATGCTCGTAGTTTACTTTACTGTTAGAGGGCATCAACCATGTTTTATTCAGTTGTAAAGTGGGTTGCAACTATTACCGATAGAGGGAACAATAGTGTAGTGTCATGCACCATTCTCCATTGATGCTCACATGACAAACCACGGTGCCCCAAAACCGAACTAACCCATACAACCACATTTTTCTAAGTGGGAAGGCCATATTTTTTTAGAGTTATGTATCTTTCGTGTGTCTTCAAAGATAGAAACATGGACGAGTAGTCTTTCTTGATGGGAAAGCTCTTGTCCAAAGTTAGAGGGCCTAGGTCGGTTCCTATACAGGAAAGTTGATAGATTCCCAGGGGGAATAGTTGTGCCACGGGGTGGCAGGGACCTAGATCCCCTTGAACTGGGGCTAGACCACGAGAGGTCAGAGACACAATTAGTGTGCCATGCTATTAACATGATGTGTTGGGCTAAGAGTACATGGTGTGGGTGAAGTGTACAACCTCTACAGTGTGTGTGTGTGTGTGTGTGTGTGTGTGTTAAACCTATTTGAATAGCCGCATCCACAACAGTCATGGACAAAAGTTCAAGAGCAAGCCACTAACCCGTCCTTCACTAACTAGGGTATAGTTTAACAGAACATGGCTTCAGTGGTTAAGAAAACTATTTCAGTTGTGATTCAAGAAATGTTTGGCCACTCTAGATTATGATAACTTTAATATAAGGTCACTTGTGACAAGAAATAAGAGGACAAGGTACAGAGTTTTGACCACTTAGATAGGGTAAACTTTAATTTAGTACCGATCAAGTATGGGGAATAACTACATGATAGTATTTTGTTCAGTATAGTCATACCACTGTTTCAGTAAGTTGATTTGTGTTGGCCTGAGGAAGGCACATCGTTGTTTGGACTACACGAGAGACATGGTATTGGTGAGTAATGTGTATTTACTTGCTAGTCGAGCGGTAAGTTTATTTGTGTTCTTTTCAAGACATTATTGTTGTTGTTGCTTAAACTATATTATTTGTTTGTTACTTGTTTGTTTGATTGCTATATAATCAACTGTCTTGCAAGTACATTCAAAGTAATTACCTAGCCTCGCACTTGACCAGATTCTAGAGAAGATGGATATGCTAGATGGTCCCGCCAGCCAGTCATGTCCGTTGTGAAGCCCAGCCAAGTCCCCAGCCTAGTCTTTCACTGTTGTTTAGTTCTTCTCCTGCCAAATAACTATGCTATGTAGTTATACAGGATAGACCCCATTATCAACAAATTCATGTTTGGAGCAATGAATCATGGATCTGGCGCTTGTCGGGAGTTATCTTGGGCAGACACATGCACGCACCGGTCTAAGTCGGACGGGGGTGCCATAATTATGAAATGGTAGCGGTCGACTACAGATTCACATTAATGTCGTGCGTCCTCCTCTACCCACTCGGAGTAGTGACACACCCTCTCTTAGAACTCACACTTTGCACGGTCTTCGTCGGTCCCGCCGTGGAATGATCCCGTAGGAGGTCTCAACCATGGTCAATGGGGTGGGGGTGACGATGAATGGGGTAATGACAAGTAATGGCGAAGAGATGTAGCTGTGATGGGGCGTTTTGATTGTATAAGAGCATTGGGGACATCGACTAGTAACCTCTGGACCATTGGGAACCATCTGATTTGAGACCCTAGTGTGGTGCATGTGTACATCAGAGAGTTTCATCGATGCAGAAAGTACAATTGAATACACCCATCATCATTGGCATTGTCAATCATTGAATGTTCCATCCATCCAGAGCGGGAGGACGCAACCCAGCTTCATGAACGACGTCATATCCAGATGTTGCATGGCTATGCGAGTTCGGATATCAGCTCGTGATATAGGGCCGTGGTGGAATATCCCATTCTCTTTGACGACATCTTTCATGATGATCGCTGACGGTGTCCTAGACTAGGGGGTGCTCACCACGTCATCTCCTGACCAGTGGGTCGGGCCGAGGACCCCGAGGGCGGTTCATTAATGGGCCAGTTCGGACAGGCCATGATGCATACGAGGAAGATTCTGTAAGACTTGGTGATCAAGATAAGGACTCCTCTCCACTGACGTAGCCAACTAGGACTCTTGTTATCCTAGGCCCCTGGTGTGTTATATAAACCGAGGCGAGGATAGTCATTTGGGACAATCATATCATCATAGATCATATCATCATACAAGCATAGCTCTTAGGTTTAGGCCACTACATACGATCTCGAGGTAGATCAACTCTGTACTCGATACACCATCATCAACACAAACAAAGCATGACGTAGGGTTTTACCTACATCAAGAGGGCCCGAACCTGGGTAAATACTGTCTCCCTTGTCTCGTGTTACCCATCGATCCAAGACCCATAGATTGGGACCCCCTACCCGAGATCTGCTGGTTTTGACACCGATATTGGTGCTTTCATTGAGAGTTCCGTTGTGGGATCGCTAGAAGGATCAATGTCCCGTGTGCAGATTATAGTTTTTCTGGACAACGAATTTGTGTTCGTCATCCCCGTTTCCTCGAGCATTTCTTTGACAATCGCTTCGATGGAATTGTGCGGAATTGTATCTACAACAACCATGCAAAATTTTGTCGCGTTACGATGGAGGAATCTTCGGCAATCTCTGATCTACCGAAGCCCTGTCGAATCTGGACGAGTTTATGGCGAGGAGTCCAGTGTCTAGCTCGGATGTCCTTTGGAAAATCCCACCATTCATCGGCTGTGGAATTCCTATACCGATGACCCCTAAAAATTTCAGCTTGATCCGACCGTCCAAACTCTGGGAATCATCTGATTAGTACAATGAATTTTGGATCTATTTTCTGCGGGAAAACGAATCCGACCCGAGTTCATCTTTTTCATTAACGGGTTGTCGGGCGTCCTTTTTTAAGGAATTTTTATCATCATCTCGGTCATCCGACACATATTTCGGCATCGCGAGGGCCAAATAATCATCAAGCGAACCTCGTCATCCGCGGGTTGTACTGGTCGGGTGCTCTGTTGCTTCATCAAGCCAGCATCGACCTCATCACAAATTCCGACCTGTGTCGGCATCGCCATGCCGTTACTTTTTCAAGCTGACGTCCACCATGCCGACCTGCTTTGACATGTCGGCTGCCATGGGGCTCTAGCGTCACCTTATCGATCTGCTCTGTCACCTCGGCTAGACTGGAGGCTTCGTTATCTCCTCATCAACCCGCTCCGGAGACTTCATCACCAGCCGACCAACTTCGACACCTCAGCTGGCATGAGAATTCGGCATCACCAGCCGACCAGCTTCGACACCTCGGCTGGCGTGAGACTTCGGCGTCACCAGCCGACCAGCTACGACACCTTGGCTGGCGTGAGACTTTGGCGACACCAGTTAACCTACTTCGACACCTTGGCTAGCCTGAGACTTCGGTGTCACCAGCCGACCTGCTCTATCACCTCGGCTAGACCGGGGCTTTGGCATCCCTTCCTCAACCTACTCTGGGGACTTCAGTGTCACCAGCCGACCTGCTTCAACACCTCGGCCGACATCAGACTTCGGCGTCACCAACCGATCTGCACGAGACTTCGGGCGTCCATCGATCACAGCTTCGCCATGTTAACTAGACCGAGGACTTCATCTTGCCACATCAACCATGCAGCGTCGCCACTTCGTCAAGGCGAACTCTTCGTTCAGGCACCTCGGCGCCCAGGCCATATTCCCTTACTTATTTGCTTCACTTAAATTAACTGAGTAGAAGAATTTTTTTTAAATATATTATTAGCTTTATTTGTTATTACTCTTGGCTTGCACTATATTGTGACTTCAACTGTGTCATGCGATCACCTTGGCGTGTGTACATCGTTGTTCCGCCTCCATCAACCAAATTGTGTCGTCGACCTGGCCGACGGATGTGGGGGCTTCGCTTCACGCTGCCGAACTACTTCGTCTGCTGGACTGAAACGGGGGTTTCTCCTCGGCCTTCAAAAGTGTTGTGTTGTCACTTCATCAAGCCGACCTCTACTTCGCCTACCTCGTGACCGGTTTGGGGGCTAGGACCTTGATCCACTACAAGCTCGACACACGTCACAAGCACATTATCTAGCTAAGTCGCTTTCATGCTCAACTTTTTTCATTTTTTAAATTTTGTTTGGTTCGACCAAGCATTATACTTTTTTGACAAGAAGTTGTTTGCGAAAAACTTTCTTTGTCAAAACTTTGTTTGTTACAAACAAATTCAAATACCCCGTTTACTTGGGGCTTCCTCTTGCATATGATTATTAATGTATCACACCCTTCCTTGTTCGTGTTTACGCCAATATATGCATCATGTTGACTTAAGTGTTCCGCAAAGCTGGGTTGACTTGCTCCTGTGCTTACCCCTATGTTCCCGATTGTTCGGCTAGGGAGTAAAGGGAGCACCTCTATGATTGTTATGATCGGGTCATCTGAACTCGTACCTCATACGGGTGAAGCGGAAAGCTAGCGCTCTTATTGTTTTCAACTATGGTCGACCACGACGGAAGACAAGCATACATAAACTTATTGCACACCCCTCATGGTAATCATGAGAACCCAAAGAAAGGAACCGTTGGCGGAACTATTTTCTTTGAAGATGCTTCGTATGTTAAATAGTAATATAGCATAAGTCCCCTGGGCGCACTTTGTCTCTTATAGCCTAATATCTTGATTGCCTGGTTACTCGAAACACCTCCGATATCCTAGGATGGGGTAGTAGATAACAGTTTTTGGCCCTTGGCTGAAGAGGGAGAAGCCGACGGTCAGTTAAGACGCGTTTAAAGTTCGGGCAAACACATATATGATATAAGTACTTCGGTACACACAATCATTATACATAAACTTCTTTTACCCAAGTCACTTGGGGGCTCCTAAATTTATATGAGCTCTTTTATAATAAATGTTGCTTTCTTCTTGGTCGTTGCAAAGTCTTTTTCTACTACTCCTTTTTTTGACACGAGTGTTTGGTCAATAGCCAGGTAGCCTAGTTTCTTTCTAAAGCCGCTTGAGTTTAGTTCGCTAAATAGGCCTTGGAGAAACACTCCACCCTCAGGATATGGAGGTTGAAGTCAAAGGCTGACCTGCTTGAAGTCTGAGAGATCGGATGTATCATGTTAAAGCACAATCAAAGCACATATTAATTTTAAGACCAATTTTGGATTGACACCAAAAAACTTGATTTAGTTCGGACATCGACGTTTTTACATTTTTTTCTCTTTTACCAGGTGGGATATCCTCTTGACTGAGGTGTCAAACGGAATAATTCAGCTAGGGAAATGTTTGCCGACCCGCAGTTCGGCATCTTCCCTACCGACCTGCACCTCAATGTCTCGAATATCGCCTTATATGCATTACTTTTGAATCATGTCTTCGGTCAATAGTTTGGGTTGCCCGGCTCCCATGTTTGCCCCTTATGTTCCGCATTGTTCAGACAAGGTGTGTAAAGGGAGAACCGCTGCAATTGTACTTCCGACTTAACTGGTTAAGTACCTCAGTGGAGAAAGCCAAAAATTGACTGTCACAATGAGCGCAAACTGGTCAGGATCTGATGAATCTGTCAAACTATAGACCGATAGACGTTACCCCGTGGGACTTTCATAAATTTGGCCAAAGTGTTAATGACTTGACCTTGACTGATGGCGAACACTAAACGGGGGCTAGTAACTGGCCTCCCAAACTTTAAGCTCCTATGACTAAGTGAAAGTTATAAAGCCTAGATATCCTATTGCCTCATTTTCTGCTCACACAACCGCCTCCGGGCATCGAGAGGTCGGCTAAGGTTTGTCTTGTTACTACGGAAACACCCTGTGTAGCATCTATAAAGGGGTAGAGGCCGACGATGGGCAACTCTCAAATGATAAACGGTCACAAAGGAGTCAAAATAGCATATAGCATAAAAGCATTTGTATTCAATATGCGAGTGTTGCTTCCGTAATCATTGTTATAAAGCCATAAATATGCATCAATTTGACTTAAGATTTTGGCCAAGCTGGGTTTCCTGGCTCCTGTGCTTAACTCCTACGTTCTCGATTGTTTGATTAGGAGGTAAAGGGAGCACCTCTATGATTGTTACTTCTGGGTCATCCGGGTTAGTTCCTCAAACTGGTTGCAGCCGAAAGATAGCCATCTTAAGAATATAATTGGTCGGCAATGACGAATGTGAAAATTTTGATTCATTAAAAAACATAGGGTTCGGGAACATTCCACGAACTAAATCCTCAATATTTTCCTCCCACATTGATCGGAGTCGAGGTTTCATGATCATGCTCAACATGATATCCTGGGAAAAGGAACTTATAAAATAACTATTTTTCCTAGAAGATGTTTCTTATATTAAATAGTAATATAACATATGTCTCCGCATACCTTTGTTTATAAAATCGTATGGCCGGATTGCCTTGTTTGCTGTAAATCTTTACCCTTATAAAGTCTTTATAACGTAGGGCAAACACTCCTCGGCTGCTGGCCGAGGAGGTTGAAGCCGATGGTCGGTCAACAAAGCTTTGTACAATGCGAATCCGAGCATTAATTATGTAAAGTACTTGGATACATAGAATCATTACACATAAATTGTGTCAAACGAAACAAAGTTTGTGTCAAACAAATATCGATACTTAATTCGACCACCCGTGCCCAAATTAAGGCTCGGGGGCTACTACATCGCCTATTTAATGCATCAATTCAAAGTGCAATATGGTTTCGGAGGAGATTCGATCCTTAGGTTGGCTGGCCGCACCCAACCTGAGTCTCGAAAACTACTACGTACCGTGTTTACATCCCTAACGTATGCCGCCGAGCAAGAACTTGATCCTCAGGCCAATTTTGCAAATTGACCTAAGTCTCAGGGGATACTAGGATCAGTTGTTTTATTTTGATTATTATTTTTTTCCTTCAGGTGCATCTCGGGTTATATACCGACACACACCTTGAGGGCTACTGGCTATATATCTCGGTAGAGAATAAATTGCAGCGATCAGAAATAATTTCCACAAAAAATCAGCCCACGGTCGGGGTGGTGCACCACCACGGAAGCAGTCCAGCATAAGTCTCAGGTGCAAGTGGCTCGCTCCATAGAGGGCATTTGTGGCATTATGCTCGGCTGAATTCCTTCATTTTTTTAAAGACCGAGGTAATCTATCACACCTCGGATGACGAACAGTGTTGGAGCTCAGTTGCAAGATGATACCTTGGATGTAGTCTATTAAAGCTTGGATGCAAGAGGACACCGCCACACGGGAAACATTTCAAACCCGAGTTGTGGCATAAAAAAATGAGGCATTAATACAGGCCGATAACTTAAAGGGGCTCCTTGGATGCCCGACTTATGAACTCTTCGGATTCACCTCGGTGATCCTCGAGATCAGTGATGGGAAGATTTATTGAACCAGTTCTCAAGACCAGTAGCCGAAGACAAAGAACTATTCAGAAGAATCGAGGAGCGTCCCTAACTTGAAGACCAGTTCAGGGGACTACTGACGGTGTCATGGACTAGGGGTGCTCACCACATCGTCTCCCAGCCAGTGGGTCAGGCCGAGGACCCCCACGGCGGTTTATTAATGGGCTAGTTCGGACAGCCCATGATGCATACGAGGAAGATTCTCTAAGACTTGGTGATCAAGACAAGGACTCCTGTCCACGGATGTAGCCGACTAGGACTCTTGTTATCCTAGGCCTCTGGTGTGTTATATAAGCCGAGGCCAGGCTAGTCATTAGGGAAAATCATATCATCATAGATCATATCATCATACGAGCATAGCTCTTAGGTTTAGACCACCACATACGATATCGAGGTAGATCAACTCTGTACTCGATACACCATCATCAATACAAACAAAGCAGGACGTAGGGTTTTAACTCCATCAAGAGGGCCCGAAACTAAGGAAATACCGTCTCCCTTGTCTCCTATTACCCATCGAGCCAAGACCCACAGATCGGGCCCGAAACTTGGCGAGTCCTTTCTTGTTTTCCTGATGTCGATGTGGCCACCCCTTGGGCTACAACCCTGGAAAGAACTGTCTAGGATTGCCATTACATGGGTGTAGTCCTTCTTATTGCAGTTTCTGGACGAGTCGAAATACACCGCATGGGAGACTCTCGGGAAAAGAATGATAAGGACAGCGTTGTCGTTGCTGCGCAATATAAATACACCTCAAATTAGCCTTCATCAAAGCGATGGAATGATTGAAATGTACAAAAGGGATATCAGGCAATGACTTACCTAGGATGATAAGGCAGGAGCACCATTTAATTGTCCTTATTCATTATCATGAACTCCTCGATGTAATCCCTAGCAGTGTTGCGTTCATAGTCATCGACACTCAAGGACTCGTGCATGTAGTATGGGTCCACCACCGAGATATGTGCGATTTGGTCTCTCCTTATGACAAAGTTCATATGTAAGGCCAAAACACGTACGATCGTAAAATTGAGCCACCTCGTGAGAAACATCTCAAAGATGTGTTCAAACCATGGGAAAAACACATCCGCGGGGGGTTTGTAAATGTAGCACTTTCCTTGAGACACACGAACCGCGTGAAGCGGATATCCTAGATCTTCGGAGCCGAGAAGGCTTTTCCTAGTTGATAACACATGGTCATGCAGTCTCCTGAGATTGCATGATATGCCCTCTAGCGGTTTCTCTGGTAGCATCATCTTGGCCGTGACATGTATTAACGCCACACCTTTGACCGCTACAGTGTCTTCAAAATCAGTCAACGAAGCCGATTGGCTGTGAGAAGCTTTGGCACCTTTGGCGGTAGCAGAGCCTCTCTTCGGTGCTCTCTTCATATCCTTTCTCTTGGGTTCATCTTCCAGACCCTTCCTTACCCCGCCACCAGTGTTGTCGGGATAAGCATTTTACGACCCTCGGCTAGTTCACCCTGCATTGAGGTGGCATCTGGAGGCATGTCCTATGAGGATTGCATGAAAAGAGACTTCTTGCAATCAATCCTAGGACATTCCATCTCGTGCACATCATCCATCTCCCGATCCACATGCTCATAGCCCCAGTTATATGGCTGAGTCATCATTTGTCTGTCGTCATAGGCGCCGGTATTGAGGAACAAAATAGGGTCATCCTCCTCCATCTCACCATCCATTTGTTGTTCCACGGGGGCGACTACATCATCTAGTATTGGACCCCCTTCCTCATGTCGTCCGCCGCTCTCACCTGACACGAGATCAAATGTCTTTAATTGCGTAGGCGGGTGGTGTTCATACCTTGCCGATGTGATGTTGTCATTGGTGTTCTCTTGGCCGCCTCCATACAAAGAAGATTCATTGGCCACAACATCATCCAACCCTTGCATTGTCCAAGCAGGATCGGGGTCTTGTCTTCCTCTCCCCAAGTCGTAATGGAGAAGCCAAATCCTCGTGGCCCACTTTGACAGTTGCCAAGGAAACCCTGAAGGTGCCACCAGGGATCGGCCGGTCATGGAACAAGCGTTCCTTGGGATTTTGTATCGTCGTTGTTCCCACGCACACCTTTTGGCCGTTGATCATGTACATTATGGTGCACGGGGTTTTGTCATCCTGCAAAGACATGTCCGCGGCGTCAGACATCTAAAAGGCGGTGGGAGCAGAAGATTATAGATATGTTGGTACAACGCGTAATTACCGTGAGGGCGTCGAGCTCAGCCAAAGTCGAAGCCCAGCCTCGCATGCCAGAGATGGAGCACGGGCCGCTATGAGAGGGTGCAGGACCTTGTGTGGTAGCGGTGTCACGTGCTGGTGGTTCGATGGTCACTGAGTTTCTCCCAATGAAGCTGGGCATGGGAAAGTCTTCTGGCCCTTTGTTTGGATTTTTCCTTGAATAGTCGAAAACACTCGCAACCAAGGCCTTAACTGAAGATACGAAGTCCACTCTACAGGAAGCTACTACTGCCCTGATAGCCGTTGTGATGACCTCAGATTTCATGACTCCTTGGGTCTCAGCTGCTCTTTTGTCGACCGCAAGCGCCACCTTCTTCTCGATGTTCATCTGACTGAACTTCCTTCTTTGCCTTCTGGCCTCTGCGTTCTTGTGGTAGTAGTACTTCCATGTGGCCCAGTCTCCGATGCCGTGCACACGTCCATACAAAGGGCGCTTGCCTGGAGGGAGTCCCTTCATTATGTTCAAGGATCGGTTGATAGGGGTGTCCCACATGGGCCTTGCCGACGACTGAGATGGCAAGTCGCTTTCGGCCGCAAGCTTGTGTTGATCTTTCTGCAAAAGGAACATTGACCATTTACAAATGTTACTACAATGTGTAGTCAAATTGATCAGAAGCGAATATAAGGTGGTAATTACCAGTATTCTCATCAACTTCCTCGTGTGCTCATCCATGTAGTAAACCTTATTTTCTTTCTCCCATTTGTATGCTCCAGCGGGTCGGTGAACTCCACCAAGTGGTTTGGGGTCCCATGGGCTTCACAATACGTGTCCTCCTTATCCGATATTGGTTTCTTGCCAATGTAACCAAGGGAGTTCGGGATTAAGGGGTCCTCGGACTGTAGGCCTATTTCTTATGGGCCAAACTCATGGGCTGCTCATTGAGGATTGGACTAATCGAAGGCCCCGTCGCTAGGAAGGAGACTTAAGGAGCCGTGGCGTGTCTTCCAAGTTCGAGATGGTACATAGGCATGTTTTTCCCCTTTGGTGTGCAACCGACTATGTGTAACCCTAGGGACCCTCGGCGTCTATATAAGCTAGAGGGTTTTAGGTTGTAGGGCAGAGAAACTCATCTAGGGTTTTAGCTATTCGATCTCGAGGTAGATCAACTCTGTAGCCTTCATACCATCAATATAATCGAGCAGGACGTAGGGTTTTACCTCCATAGGACGGCCCGAACCCAGGTAAAAATTGTCTCCTTCGTCCCCTTGTTACCATCGATCCCTGACTCATAGCTCGGGACCCCCTACCTGAGATCCGCCAGTTTTGACACCAACATTGGTGCTTTCATTGAGAGTTCCGTTGTGATCGCCAAAAGAATCGATGGCTCGTCTTCTCATGAGGAATGGAATCTACAGCCAGGATGTCTCCGTCTGTGGTCAGATCTCCGCATGCGGCGGCATCCTATCGCATGCCGATCTGACTGACCATCTTGGCTAGATCAGAAGTTTCTTCCCCGATCAAGAAATCAGATTCAGGAACCTAGAGTTCATCGATGATTCACGAGGAGAACTTGTTTGGATGAAGCCTTCAACTCTCATGAAGGACTCCGCAGATCTCGACGCCATGGCGCCAGAAGCATCAAGCCCTGCCTCTGAGGTGGCCTCTACCCTCGGGCTGTCTAGAATGGCCAACCCCATCGATGTGCCCAGATCCGCCATGGCTGAATATGACCTGGATTTGCCATCGAGCAATCTTGGGATCACGCTGCTGCGGATCGACCCTATGCGCTTCGACAACATGTACCCCACCAAAGTCTCGTCCCTAAACGAGCTACTTGATCGGATTCAAACCATGGGCATGACCGATGACCACACCCCAGTCTATGACCGGATCGGGCTTAAACCCAATGATAGGGAGATTCACACCCCCTCGATCACTCACTTAGTCACCACCGTCGAGTGTCCGGCTGGAGGCTCATCCTCCCAACAACCGGAAGTAAAGATAGTTTACATCCCAATTTCTGATCATCAAGATCTCTCTTGTAACCTAGACTCTGGAGTTCACTCCGGAAATAGTTCGAGATCAATCCTTGATCTAGCATGCAACCTGTCTGAATCAGAAGCGTGCAACTCGAATTCGTGTTAAACGGTCCTGTGAACAAAGCGGACTCCAACTCCCCTGTGCCAAACCCCATGATTCCGGACTCACATCGTGACACAGAACCAAATTTTTTCCCACCCCCCCCCAAGTGGAGCACTCAAGCATCGTAGGAGAGTCCAAGTCTTCGGACTTACTGGATGTTAAACAATTACTAGGGGAGTTAGTTCATCTTTTTTGGGCCAGACTCCTCGTTAGAGATAGAGTACCAGGCTCTAGTGACTAGGAGATAATGGCAACCTTCAGTCGCAATTGTCATGATGAAGGGATCCTCAATGCCCTAGCCCATCGACACATTCGTGACTTCACCGAGCTATCAGACCTGGTACAAAAATATTGTGCCATGGAGAGCAGCTCACAAGCCAAACGGCTACTTTCAGAACCAGTCTTCGCCGAATACCCTAGAGGAGATTGGAAAAGGCGGATACTGCTGGAAATATGCCCTAGAGGCAATAAATAAAGTGTTTACTATTATATTTCCTTGTTCATCATAATCATTTATTGTCCATGATATAGTTGTGTTGATTGGAAACTAAATACATGTGTGGGCATATAGATAAACAATGTGTCCCTAGTATGCCTCTGGCAGGCTAGCTCGTTGATCAAAGATGGATAAGGTTTCCTAGCCATGGACACGACATGTCATTTGATAACAGGATCACATCGTTGGGAGAATGATGTGATGGACAAGACCCAAACTACAAACATAGCATATGATCGTGTCAGTTTATGCCTATGGTTTTCTGCGTGTCAAGTATCTGCTCCTATGACCATGAGACCATGCAACTCATTGACACCAGAGAGTACCTTTTGTGTATCAAACGTCACAATGTAACTGGGTGACTATAAAGATGTTCTACAGGTATCTCCGAGGGTGTCTGTTGAGTTGGCATGGATCAACACTGGGATTTGTTGCTCCATGTGACGGAGAGGTATCTCAGGGCCCACTCGGTAATACAACATCACAATGAGCCTTGCAAGCAATGTGACTAAGTGTTAGCCAAGGGATCTTGTATTACAGAATGAGTAAAAGAGACTTGCTGGTAACGAGACTGAACTAGGTATTAAGATACCGATGATCGAGTCTCGGGCAAGTAACATACCAAAGAACAAAGGGAATAACATACGGGATTGTCCGAGTCCTTGACATAGAGGTTCGAACGATAAAGATCTTCATGGAACATGTAGGAACCAATATGGGCATCTAGGCCCCAGTATTGGTTATTGACCATAGAGGTGTCTCGGTCATGTCTACATGGTTCTCGAACCCGCAGGGTCTGCACACTTGAGGTTCGGTGATGTTTCGGTATAAATGAGTTATGTGTGTTGGTGACCGAAGGTTGTTCGGGGTCTCGGATGAGATCTCGAACATAATGAGGAGATCTAGAATGGTCCAGATGTGAAGATTCATATATAGGATGTTCCGTGTTGGTCACCGGGAAAAGTTCAGGCATCACCCGTAACGTACCGGGGGTGCCGGGAGGGTCCCAAGGGTCCACCGGAAGGGGCCACCAGCCCTAAAGGGCCACATCGGCTATGAGAGAGGGTGCACTAGCCTCTGGTGGCCTGGCTGCCCCTCTCACAAGGTCCCATGCATCGAAGGGTGGAGGGGGGAAACCCTAAGGGGGCCGGCCACCCTAGCTTGGGGGCCAAGCCACCCCTTGGCCGCCCGCCCCCCTCCTCTTGGCCGTCGCCCCTTGGGGTGGGAACCCTAGGGCGCAACCCCTTCCACCTCCCCCCTATATATATGAGAGGAGGAGGAGGGCTGCCACACCTTAAGTCACGGCGCATCCCTTCCTCCCTCTTCGATTACTTCTCCTCTAGTAGATTGATTCGGTGCCGCTTAGCGAAGCTTTGCCGGATCAGCTCCACCACCACCGCAGCCACGCTATCGTGCTGCCAGCGAACCCATCTACCTCTCTGCTCCCTCTTGCTGGATCAAGAAGGCGGAGATCGTCATCGAGCTACACGTGTGCTAAACACGGAGGCGCCGTCCGTTCGGCACTTGATCGGGAGTTCGTGGGACGGCTTGAGATTTGGATCATGGAGACGTACGACTACATCAACCGCGTTCTTTAACGCTTCTGCTTAGCAATCTACAAGTGTATGTGGATCCCATATCTCCTCTCGTAGATGCTCATCTCCTAGATTGATCTTGGTGAAGCGTATGAATTTTTTTGTTTCCCATGCAACGTTCCCCAACAGTGGCATCATGATCTAGGTCTATGTGTAGATGAGATCTCGAGTAGAACACAAAGGAGTTTGTGGGTTTTGATGCTTAATTGCTTCCTCCCTTGGTCGTGTTTTGGTTCATTGGTATTGTGGGATGAAGCGGCCCGGACCAACCTTACTCGTACGCTTAAGAGAGACCGGTTCCATCGACTGACGTGTAACTTCGTTGCACAAAGATTGTTTAGGGTGTCTTTTTCTCCTACTTTAGTTGGATCAGGTTCGATAAGGGCGGTCCTTGAGAAGGTTGAAAAGCAACTTATGTATCTCCATTGTGATTTTTTTGTAGGTGAGAATTGTTCTTGCTAGATACCCATAGTAGCCACGTAAAACTTGCAACAACAATTAGAGGACATCTAACTTGTTTTGCAGGGTATGTTGTGATGTGATATGGCCAATTACATGATGAGATATATGTGATGTACAAGATTATCATGTATTTTATAGAATATCACGACTTGCATGTCGATGAGTACGGCAACCGACAGGAGCCATAGGGTTGTCTTTGATTATTGTATGACCTGTGTGTCAATCATTAAGCGCTATGTAATGCTTTACTTTATCGCTAAGCGGTAGAAACAGTAGTATGAGCATGGTGGGCGTGACAACCCCGATGGCGACACAATGATGGAGATCATAATGATGGATATCATGGTGTTATCCCGGTGACGATGGAGATCATGCCAGTGCTTTGGAGATGGAGATCAAAAGCACAAGTTCATGGCCATATCATGTCACTTATGGCTTGTGTTGGGAGACATAGTAGTAAATCAAAAAAATCCTACGTGTTCACCAAGATTTATCTATGGAGAAACTAGAAACGAGTGGGAATAGATTGCATCTTCATACCTTTGAAGATCGCTAAGCGGAAGCGTTACAAGAACGCGGTTGGTGGAGTCGTACTCGTAGCGATTTAGATCGCGTAGACTCTGATCTCAGCGGCGAACAACGGCGCCTTCGCGTTCAACACACATGCAGCCCGGTGACGTCTCCTACGCCTTGATCCAGCAAGGAGGAAGGAGAGGTTGAGGGAGAGCTCCGGCAGCACGATGGCATGGTGACGGTGGAGCTGCGTGGTACTCCGGCAGAGCTTCGCTAAGCACTATAGAGGACGAGGAGAGGGAGGAGTAGGGCTGCACCGTGGGAGAGATAACTCGTGTGTATGGCAGCCCCAAAACCCCACATATAATAGGGGGAGGAGAAGGGAGGGCGCAGCCCCTAGGGTTCCCACCCTACGGCTGCGGCCGACCTTAGATGGGACTTGGGGCGGCGGCCAAGGGAGGAGAGGGGTGCGGCACCCCTAGGGTGGGCCTTAGGGCCCATCTGCTCTAGGGTTTGCCCCCCTCCACCCTTGTGCTGCGCCTTGGGCCCTTGTGGGGGTGCACCAGGCCACCTAGGGGCTAGTTCCCTCCCACTTGCGGCCCATGCAGCCCTCTGGTGCTAGTGGGCCCACTTGGTGTACCCCCGGAACCCTTCCGATGGTCCCGGTACGTTACCGGTAATTCTCGAAACACTTCCGGTGGCCAAATCCTCACTTCCTATATATCATTCTTTACCTCCGGACCATTCCATAACTCCTCATGACGTCCAGGATCTCATCCGGGACTCTAAACAACCTTTGGTAACCACGTACACTATTTCCCTATAACCCTAGCGTCATTGAACCTTAAGTGTGTAGACCCTACGGGTTCGGGAGGCACGTAGACATGACCGAGACACCTCTCCGGTCAATAACCAACAGAGGGATCTGGATACCCATGTTGGCTCCCACATGCTCCATGATGATCTCATCGGATGAACCACAATGTCGGGGATTCAATCAACCCCGTATACAATTCCCTTTTTCCACCAGTATGATACTTGCTCGAGATTCGATAGTCGGTATCCCTATACCTTGTTCAATCTCGTTACCGGCAAGTCTCTTTACTCGTTCCATAACACATCATCCCATGGCGAACTCCTTAGTCACATTGAGCTCATTATGCTGATGTCTTACCGAGTGGGCCCAGATGTTGGAAATATGCCCTGGAGGCAATAATAAAATTGTTATTATTGTATTTCCTAGTTCATGATAATTGTCTATTGTTCATGCTATAATTGTATTAACCAAAAACCATAATACATTTGTTAATACATAGACCACAACATGTCCCTAGTGAGCCTCTAGTTGACTAGCTCGTTGATCAATAGATGGTCACGGTTTCATGACCATGGACATTGGATGTCATTGGTAACGGGATCACATCATTAGGAGAATGATGTGATGGACAAGACCCAATCCTAAGCATAGCACAAGATCGTGTAGTTCGTTTGCTAAGGCTTTTCAATATCAAGTATCGTTTCCTTATACCATGAGATTGTGCAACTCCCGGATACCGTAGGAATGCTTTGGGTGTGCCAAACGTCACAACGTAACTGGGTGGCTATAAAGGTGCACTATGGGTATCTCCGAAAGTGTCTCTTGGGTTGGCACGAATAGAGACTGGGATTTGTCACTCCGTGTGACGGAGAGGTATCTGAGGGCCCACTTAGTAAGACATCATCATGAGCTCAATGTGACTAAGGAGTTAGCCACGTGATGATGTATTATGGAACAAGTAAAGAGACTTGCGGGTAACGACATTGAACAAGGTATAGAGATACCGACGATCGAATCTCGGGCAAGTATCATACCGATAGACAAAGGGAATTGCATACGGGATTGGTTGAATCCCCGACATCGTGGTTCATCTGATGAGATCATCATGGAGCATGTGGGACCCAACATGGGTATCCAGATCCCACTGTTGGTTATTGACCATAGGGGTGTCTCGGTCATGTCTACGTGTCTCCCGAACCCGTAGGGTCTACACACTTAAGGTTCGATGACGCTAGGGTTATAGGGAAATGTTGTACGTGGTTACCGAAAGTTGATCGGAGTCCCGGATGAGATCCCGGATGTCACGAGGAGCTCCGGAATGGTCCGCAGGTAAAGATTGATATATAGGAAGTCCAATTTTGGTCACCGAAAAGTTTTCGGGCTCATCGGTAGTGTACCGGGAGTGCCGGGAGGGTGCCGGAGGACCCCCGGGAGGGGTGTGACAACCAAAGGACTTCGTGGGCCCTTAGAGGAGGTGCGCCAGCCCTTATTGGGCTGGTCAATACCTTCTAGAAAGGCCCATGTGGCTGGAGATAAGAGATAGGGCTGAAAATGGTTTAAAAGGAGGAGATCCACCTCCCTTGTGGGTGGTGGACTCTCCCCCTAGTTCGTCCGAACCTCTCCTCCTTGGAGGAGGGGCCAAGGCAGCCCTCCCTATCCCTCCTCCTATATATATGCAAGGGTTTAGGCTGATTTGAGACACGACTTCTCTCTCTCGGCGCAGCCCTACCCTTCCTCTTCCTCGTTCTCCTAGCGCTTGGCGAAGCCCTGCCGGAGTTCACGTAGCTCCAGCGTCACCATGCCGTCGTGCTGCCAGAGCTCTCCCTCAACCTCTCCTTCCTCCTTGCTAGATCAAGGCGTAGGAGACGTCATCCGGTTGCACGTGTGTTGAACGCGTAGGCGCCGTTGTTCGGCGCTGAGATCGGAATCCACCGCGATCTGAATCGCTGCGAGTACGACTCCACCAACCGTGTTCTTGTAACACTTCCGCTTAGCTATCTTCAAAGGTATGAAGAAGTAATCTCTCCCCACTCGTTTCTGGTTTCTCCATGGATAGATCTTGGTGATCGTAGGAATTTTTTTGATTTACTACTACGTCTCCCAACAGTGGCATCATGAGCTAGGTCCATGCGTAGAATCTATGCACGAGTAGAACACAAGTTGTTGTGGGCGTCGATTTTGTTAATATGCTTACCACTACTAGTATTATCTTGATTCGATGGTATTGTGGGATGAAGCGGCCCGAACCGACTTTACACGTATGCTTACGTGAGACTGGTTCCACCGCCTGACATGCACTTGTTGCATAAGGTGGCTAGAGGGTGTCTGTCTCTCCCACCTTAGTCGGATTGGATTCGATGAAAAGGGTCCTTATGAAGGGTAAATAGCAATTGGCATATCACGTTGTGGTTTTGGCGTAAACGTTCTTGCTAGAAACCTATAGCAGCCACGTAAAAACTTGCAACTACAAATTAGAGGACGTCAAACTTGTTTTTGCAGCACATGCCTTATGATGTGATATGGCCAAAGGATGTGATGTGATGCATTGTGATTTATGAGATTGATCATGTTCTTGTAATAGGATTCACGACTTGCATGTCGATGAGTATGACAACCGGCAGGAGCCATAGGAGTTGTCTTATTTTATTGTATGACCTGCGTGTCAATCATAAACGCCATGTAATTACTTTACTTTATTGCTAAACGTTAGCCATAGTAGTAGAAGTAATAGTTGGCGAGACAACTTCATGAAGACACAATGATGGAGATGCCAGTGACAGTGATGATCATGGTGCCCCGAAGATGGAGATCAAAGGAGCAAGATGATATTGGCCATATCATGTCACTATATTGATTGCATGTGATGTTTATCATGTTTACATCTTCTTTGCTTATAACGACGGTAGTAAATAAGATGATCTCTAAATAAAATTTCAAGAGAAGTGTTCACCCTAACTGTGGACCATTGCTAAGGATCGTCATTCCAAAGCACCACGTGATCATCGGGTGTGATAGGTTCTAACGTTCGCATACAACGGGTGTAAGCCAGATTTACACACGCGGAACACTTAGGTTGACTTGACGAGCCTAGCATGTACAGACATGGTCTCAGAACACGGAAGACCGAAAGGTCGAACATGAGTCGTATAAAAGATACGGTCAACATAGAGATGTTCACCATGGATGACTAGTCCGTCTCACGTGATGATCGGACACGGGCTGGTTGACATGGATCATGTGTCACATAGATGACTAGAGAGATGTCTATCTAAGTGGGAGTTCATTAAATAATTTGATTATGTGAACTTAATTATCATGAACTTAGTCTAAAATTATCTTTACGACGCAAATGTCACCCTCAATTTCAATGCGTTCCTAGAGAAAACCAAGCTGAAAGATGATGGAAGCAACTATGCGGACTGGGTCCATGGCTTGAGGATCATCCTCATAGCTTCCAAGAAATTGTATGTCCTTGATGCACCACTAGGTGACCCACCCCTTCTCCCAGCAGAGCAAGACGTTGCGAACGCTTGGCATTCTCGCTGCGATGATTACTCCATTGTTCAGTGCGGCATGCTTTACAGTTTAGAACCGGGGATCCAAAAGCATTTTGAGCAACACGGAGCATATGAGATGTTCCAAGAGCTGAAACTGGTTTTCCAAGCTCATGCCCGGATCGAGAGATATGACGTATCCGAGAAGTTCTTCAGCTGTAAGATGGAGGAGAATAGTTCTGTCAGTGAGCACATCCTCAAGATGTTTGGGCTACACAACCGCTTGACTCAGCTGGGAGTTAATCTGCCGGATGACTCGGTCATTGACAGAATCCTCCAGTTGCTTCCACCTAGCTACAAGAGCTTTGTTATGAACTACAACATGCAAGGGATGGAGAAGTCCATTAGTAAGTTGTACTCAATGCTGAAATCAGCAGAGGTCGAGATCAAAAAGGAGCATCAAGTGTTGATGGTGAATAAGACCACTAGTTTCAAGAAAGTCAAGGGTAAGAAGAACTTCAAGAAGGACGGCAAAGCTGTTGCCGCGCCCGGTAAGCAAGTTGCCGAGAAGAAGAACAGACATGGACCCAAGCCTAAGAGTGCTTTTATTGCAAGGGTACCGGTCACTGGAAGCGGAACTGCCCCAAGTACTTAGCGGATAAGAAGGACAACAACATTAAAGGTATATGTGATATACTTGTTATTGATGTGTACCTAACCAGTGATCGTAGTAGCTCCTGGGTATTTGATACCGGTGCAGTTGCTCACATTTGTAACTCCAAGCAGGAGCTGCGGAATAAGTGGAGGCTGGCAAAGGACGAGGTGGCGAGCGCGTCGGGAATGGTTCCAAGGTCGATGTGATCGCCGTCGGCATGCTACCTCTACATCTACCTTCGGGATTAGTGTTAAACCTTAATAATTGTTATTTAGTACCAGCTTTGAGCATGAACATTCTATCTGGATCTCTCTTGATGCGAGATGGCTACTCATTTAAATCTGAGAATAATGGTTGTTCTATTTATATGAGAGCGATGTTTTATGGTCATGCCCCGCTGGTCAATGGTTTATTTTTGATGAATCTCGAACATGATGTTACACATGTCCATAGTGTGAGTACCAAAAAGTGTAAGGTTGATAACGATAATCCCACTTACATGTGGCACTGCCGTCTTGGTCATATTGGTGTCAAACTCATGAAGAAGCTCCATATTGATGGACTTTTGGAGTCTCTTGATTTCGAATCATTTGACACGTGCGAACCATGCCTCATGGGCAAGATGACCAAGACTCCGTTCTCCGGAACAATGGAGCGAGCAACTGACTTGTTGGAAATAGTACATACCGATGTATGGGGTCCAATGATTGTCGAGGCTCGTGGTGGCTACCGTTTATGTTCTCACCCTCACTGATGACTTGAGTAGATATGGGTATGTCTACTTAATATAACATAAGTCTGAAACTTTTGAAAGGTCCAAGGAATTTCAGAGTGAGGTAGAGAATCAACGTGATAGGAAAATAAAGTGCCTACGATCTGATCGTGGTGGAGAATATTTAAGTCACGAGTTTGGCACGCACCTAAGGAAATGTGGAATTGTTTCACAACTCACGCCGCCTGGCACACCTCAGCGAAATGGTGTGTCTGAATGTCGTAATCGCACTCTATTAGATATGGTATGATCTATGATGTCTCTTACCGACTTATCACTATCATTTTGGGGATATGCATTAGAGACTGCCGCATTCACTTTAAATAGGGCACCGTCAAAATCCGTTGAGATGACACCGTATGAATTATGGTTTGGAAAGAAACCTAAGCTGTCGTTTCTAAAAGTTTGGCGATGCGATGCTTATGTGAAGAAACTTCAACCTGAGAAGCTCGAACCCAAAGCGGAAAAGTGCGTCTTCATAGGATATCCCAAAGAGACTATTGGGTATACCTTCTACCTACGATCCGAAGGCAAAGTCTTTGTTGCCAAGAATGGATCCTTTCTCGAGAAAGAGTTTCTCTCGAAAGAAGTAAGTGGGAGGAAAATAGAACTTGATGAGGTAATTGTACCTCCACTCGAACCGGAGAGGAGCGCAGCACACGAAGTTATTTCTGTGGAGCCTACATCGGCTGGAGAGGAAGTTAATGATGATGATCATGAAACTTCAGATCAAGTTACTATTGAACGTCGAAGGTCCACTAGGACACGTTCCGCACCAGAGTGGTACGGCAACCGTGTCCTGGTGATCATGTTGATGGACAACGGTGAACCTTCGAACTATGAAGAAGCGATGGCGGGCCCGGATTCCAACAAATGGCTTGAAGCCATGAAATCCGAGATAGGATCCATGTATGAGAACAAAGTGTGGACTTTGGTGGACTTGCCGAATGATAAGCGAGCCATTGAAAATAAATGGATCTTTAAGAATAAGACTGACGCGGATGGTAATGTAACCATCTATAAGGCTCGGCTTGTCGCTAAGGGTTATCGACAAGTTCAAGGAGTATACTACGATGAGACTTTGTCACTCGTAGCGATGCAGAAGTCTGTCTGAATCATGTTAGCAATTGCCGCATTTTATGATTATGAGATCTGGCAAATGGACGTCAAAACGACATTCCTTAATGGTTTCCTTAAGGAAGAACTGTATATGATGCATTCGGAAGGTTTTGTCGATCATAAATATGCTAACAAAGTATGCAAGCTCCAGTGCTCCATCTATGGGCTGGTGCAAGCATCTCGGAGTTGGAACATTCGCTTTAATGAGGTGATTAAAGTGTTTGGGTTTGTACAGGTTTATGGAGAACCTTGTATTTACAAGAAATTGAGTGGGAGCTCTATAGCATTTCTCATATTATATGTGGATGACATACTGATAATGGGGAATGATATAGAACTCTTGGAAAGTGTAAAGGCCTACTTGAATAAGTGTTTTTCAATGAAGGACCTTGGAGAAGTTGCTTACATATTAAGTATTAAGATCTATAGAGATAGATCGAGATGCCTCATAGGTCTTTCACAAAGCACATACCTTGAAAAGATATTGAAGAAGTTCAATATGGATCAGTCCTAGAAGGGGTTCTTGCCTGTGTTACAGGGTGTGAGATTGAGTACGACTCAATGCCAGACCACGGCAAAGGATAGAGAAGAGATGAGTGTCATCCCCTATGCTTCAGCCATAAGCTCTATTATGTATGCCATGTTGTGTACCAGACCTGATGTGAACCTTGCCATAAGTTTGGTAGGGAGGTACCAAAGTGATCCCGGAGCGGAACACTAGACAGCGGTCAAGAATATCCTGAAGTACCTGAAAAGGAAAAAGGACATGTTTCTCGTATATGGAGGTGCTGAAGAGCTCGTCGTAAAGGGTTACGTCGATGCTAGCTTCGACACAGATCCGGACGACTCCAATTCGCAAACCGGATACGTGTATGTTTTGAACGGAGGGGCAGTCAGCTGGTGCAGCAGCAAGCAAAGCGTCGTGGCGGCATCTACATGTGAAGCGGAGTACATAGCTGCTTCGGAAGCAACAAAGGAAGGAGTCTGGATGAAGGAGTACATCACCGACCTAGGAGTAATTCCAAGTGCGTCGAGCCTGATGACTCTATTTTGTGACAACACTGGAGCTATTGCCCTTGCGAAGGAGCCCAGGTTTCACAAGAAGACAAGACACATCAAGCGCCGCTTCAACTCCATCCGTGATTACATTCAGGAGGGAGATATAGATATTTTCAAAGTGCATATGGATCTGAATGTCATAGATCCATTGACTAAACCTCTCTCACGAGCAAAACATGATCAACACCATAATGCTATGGGTGTATGATTCATCACAATGTAACTAGATTATTGACTCTAGTGCAAGTGCGAGACTATTGGAAATATGCCCTAGAGGCAATAATAAAATGGTTATATTGTATTTCCTACTTCATGATAATTGTCTACTATTCATGCTATAATTGTATTAACCGGAAACCAGAGTACATTTATGAATACATAGACCACAACATGTCCCTAGTGAGCCTCTAGTTGACTAGCTCGTTGATCAATAGATGGTCACGGTTTCATGACCATGGACATTGGATGTCATTGATAACGGGATCACATCATTAGGAGAATGATGTGATGGACAATACCCAATCCTAAGCATAGCACAAGATCGTTTAGTTCGTTTGCTAAGGCTTTTCAATGTCAAGTATCGTTTCCTTAGACCATGAGATTGTGCAGCTCCCGGATACCGTAGGAATGCTTTGGGTGTGCCAAACGTCACAACATAACTGGGTGGCCATAAAGGTGCACTACGGGTATCTCCGAAAGTTTTTGTTGCGTTGGCATGAATCGAGACTGGGATTTGTCACTCCATGTGACGGAGAGGTATCTGTGGGCCCACTCAGGAAGACATCATCATGAGATCAATGTTACTAAGGAGTTAGCCAGGGGATGATGTATTACGGAACAAGTAAGTAGACTTGCCGGTAACGAGATTGAGCAAGGTATGGAGATACCGACGATCGAATCTCGGGCAAGTATCATACCGGTACACAAAGGGAATTGCATACGGGATTGATTGAATCCCCGACATCGTGGTTCATCTGATGAGATCATCGTGGAGCATGTGGGAGCCAACAAGGATATCCACATCCCGCTGTTGGTTATTGACCGGAGAGGTGTCTCAGTCATGTCTACGTGTCTCCTGAACCCGTAGGGTTTACACACTTAAGGTTCGATGATGCTAGGGTTATAGGGAAATGTTGTATGTGGTCACCGAAAGTTGTTCGGAGTCCCGGATGAGATCCCGGATGTCATGAGGAGCTCCGGAATGGTCCGGAGGTAAAGATTGATATATAAGAAGTCCAGTTTTGGTCACCGGAAAGTTTTCGGGCTCATCGGTAGTGTACCGGGAGCGCCGGGAGGGTGCCGGAGGACCCCCAGGAGGGGTGTGATGACCAAAGGACTTCGTGGGCACTTAGAGGAGGTGTGCCAGCCCTTATTTGGCTGGCTAAGACCTTCTAGAAAGGCCCATGCGGCTGGAGATAAGAGATAGGGCTGAAAAAGGTTTAGAAGGAGGAGATCCACCTCCCTTGTGGGAGGTGGACTCTCCCCCTAGTTCGGCCGAACCTCTCCTCCTTGGAGGAGGGGCCAAGGCAGCCCTCCCTCTCCCTCCTCCTATATATATGCAAGGGTTTGGGCTGATTTGAGACACGACTTCTCTCTCTCTCGGCGCAGCCCTACCCATCCTCGTCCTCGTTCTCCGTAGCGCTTGGCGAAGCCCTGCCGGAGTTCACGTAGCTCCACCGTCACCACGCCGTCATGCTTCCGGAGCTCTCCCTCAACATCTCCTTCCTCCTTGCTGGATCAAGGCATAGGAGACGTCATCGGGCTGCACGTGTGTTGAACGCGGAGGCGCCGTTGTTCGGCGTTGAGATCGGAATCCACCGCGATCTGAATCGCTGCGAGTACGACTCCACCAACCGCGTTCTTGTAGCGCTTCCGCTTAGCGATCTTCAATGGTATGAAGATGCAATCTCTCCCCACTCGTTGCTGGTTTCTCCATGGATAGATCTTGGTGATTGGAGGAAATTTTTTGATTTACTACTACGTCTCCCAACACCAGAGATACCTCTCCGTCGCACGGAGTGACAAATCCTAGTCTCGATTCATGCCAACCCAACAGACACTTTCGGAGATACCCATAGTACACCTTTATAGCCACCTAGTTATGTTATGACGTTGGCACACCCAAAGCATTCCTACGGTATCCGGGAGTTGCACAATATCATGGTCTAAGGAAATGATACTTGACATTTGAAAAGCTATAGCAGACGAACTACACGATCTTGTGCTATGCTTAGGATTGGGTCTTGTCCATCACATCATTCTCCTAATGATGTGATCCCATTATCAATGACATCAAATGTCCATGGTCATGAAACCATGACCATCTATTGATCAACGAGCTAGCCAACTAGAGGCTCACTAGGGACATGTTGTGGTCTATGTATTCACACATGCATTACGGTTTCCGGTTAACACAATTATAGCAGGAACAATAGACAATTATCATGAACAAGGAAATACAATAATAACCATTTTATTATTGCCTCTAGGGCATATTTCCAACAGTTTGCATGTGATGTTAATCCTTTTATGCACCTTGTTTTGCTTAGGACGACGGTAGAATTATTAGGTAATCCCTCACTTAAATTTCAAGATAAATTGTGTTCTCCCCGAGTGTGCGCCGTTGCGGAAGTTCGTCGTGTCGAGATACCACGTGATGATCAGGTGTGATAGACTCTACATTCACATACAACGGGTGGAAGCCAGTGTTGCCCGTGCGGAACACTCGGGTTAAACTTGACGAGCCTAGCATGTACAGATATGGCCTCGGAACACAAGAGACCAAAAGGTCGAACATGAGTCATATAGTAGATATGATCAACATGATGATGTTCACCATTGAAACCACCTCAACTCACGTGATGATCGGACTTGGGTTGGTGAATTTGGATCATGTATCACTCAGATGACCCGAGGGATGTCAATTTGAGTGGGAGCTTTAGTAATTTGATTAACTAAACTCATTATCTTGAACAATAGTCTTAGTAACCTTTGCATATTTATGTTGTAGATCAATGGCTCGCGCAGTAGCACCCCTGAATTTTAACGCGTTCCTAGAGAAAGCTAAGTTGAAAGATGATGGAAATAACTTTGTGGACTGGGCCCATAATCTGAGGATTATCCTCATGGCTTCCCAGAAGGCTTATGTCCTTGGTGCACTGCTTGGTGACCCACCCGCTCCCGTGTCGTCCGAAGACATTAAGAATGCTTGGGAGGCACGTTCTGGAGATTACTCAATAGTTCAGTGTGCAATGTTGTATGGCTTAGAAACGGGACTTCAAAGACGTTTTAAACGTCATGGAGCATATGAGATGTTCTAGGAGTTGGAGTTTATCTTTAAGAAGAATGCCCGGATCGAGAGGTATGAGACCTTCGATAAGTTATATGCTTGCAAGATGGAGGAGAACGGGTCTATTAGTGAACACATACTCAGAATGCCTAGGTACTCGGACCGTCTGGCTGAGTTAGGGATGCCCCTTCTGCCAGAGGCGATCACTGACAGAGTTCTTCAATCATTGCCACCAAGCTACAAGAGCTTCATGCTGAACTATAACATGCACGGGATGAACAAGTCAGTCACCGAGCTGTTTGCGATACTGAAAGTCGCTGGGTCTGAAATCCAAAAAGAACATCAAGTGTTGATGATCAATAAAACCACTAGTTTCAAGAAGAATGGCAAGGGCAAGAAGGGTAACTCCAAGAAGAGTGGCAAAGCAATTTCCCCTCCCGTGAAGAAACCCAAGGCTGAACCCAAGCCAGAAACTGAGTGCTTTCATTGCAAGGGAACTGGTCACTAGAAGCGGAACTGCCCCAAGTATCTGGCTGACAAGAAGGCGGCCAACAACAAACAAGGTATGTATGATATACATGTTATTGATGTGTACCTTACCAACTCTCGTTGTAGTGCCTGGGTATTTGATACCGGTTTGGTTGCTCACATTTGCAACTCAAAACAAGAACTACAGAATAGATGAAGGTTGGCAAAGGACAAAGTGATGACGCGCGTGGGAAATGGTTCCAAGGTTGATGGGATCGCGGTCGGCATGCTCCCTCTTCGATTACCATCGGGATTAGTGATGAACCTAAATAATTGTTATTTAGTGCCTGCATTAAGCATGAACGTTATATCTAGATCTTGTTTATTGCGAGACGATTACTCATTTAATTCAAAGAATAATGGTTGTTCTATTTATATGAGTAACATCTTTTATGGTCATGCACCCAATGTGAGGGGTTTATTCATATTGAATCTTGATAGTAATGATACACATGTTCATAACATTGATGCCAAAATATGTAGAGTTGATAATGATAATACCACTTTCTTGTGGCACTACCGTTTAGGTCATATTGGTGTAAAATGCATGAAGAAGCTCCATGCTGATGGGCTTTTGGAGTCACTTGATTTTGAATCACTTGACAAATGTGAAGCATGCCTCATGGGCAAGATGACTAAAATGCCATTCTCTGGAACAATGGAATAGGCGAGTGACTTGTTGGAAATCATACATACTGATGTGTGCGGTCCGATGAGCATTGAGGCGGGCAGTGGATATCGTTATTTTCTCACCTTCATGGATGACTTAAGTAGATATTGGTATATTACTTAATGAAACACAAGTCTAAAACATTTCAAAAGTTCAAGCAATTTTAGAGTGAAGTTGAAAATCATCATAACAAGAAGATTAAAATCCTACAATATGATCGAGGAGGAGAATATCTGAGTTATGAGTTTGGTAGTCACTTAAAACAATGTGGAATTGTTTCACAATTGACACCGCCTGGAACACCACAGCGTATTAGTGTGTCCGAATGTCGTAATCGAAGCTTATTAGATATGGTGCGTTCTATGATGTCTCTTGCCGATTTGCCATGATCGTTTTGGATTTATGCATTAGAGACAGTTGCATTCACTTTAAATAGTGCACCATAGAAATCCATTCAGACGATGCCATATGAACAGTGGTTAGGCAAGAAACCAAAATTGTCATTCGTGAAAGTTTGGGGATGTGATGCTTATGTCAAAAAGCTTCCACCTGAAAAGCTGGAACCCAAAGCAGAAAAATGCGTCTTCATAGGATACCCAAAAGAGACAGTTGGGTATACCTTGTATCTCATATCCGAAGGCAAAGTGTTTGTCGCTAAAAACGGAACATTTCTTGAGAAAGAGTTTCTCTCAAAAAAATTGAGTGGGAGGAAGATAGAAATTAATGAGGTCGTTGAACCTTTGACTCAACCAGAGAGTAGCGCAGCGCAGAAAGATGTTTCTGTGGAGCCTACAGTAGTTGAAGAGGAAATTAATGATGATGATCATGAAGATTCGGATCAAGTTGCTATTGAACCTCGTCGGTCGACAAGGGCACATACTGCTCCTGAGTGGTACGACATCCCTGTCTTAGAGGTCATGTCGTTAGACAACGATGAACCTACAAGCTATGAATAAGCGATGATGGGCCCGGATTCCGAGAATGGTTAGAGGCCATGAAATCCGAGATGGGATCCATTTATGAAAAGAAAGTGTGGACTTTGGAAGTATTACCTGAAGGGCGAAAGGCCATTCAGAACAAATGGATCTTTAAGAGGAAGACGAACGCGGACAGTAATGTCAACGTCTATAAAGCTCGACTTCTGGCAACGGGTTTTTCACAAGTTCAAGGAGTTGACTATGATGAGACCTTCTCGCCTGTAGCGATGCTTAAGTCCATCAGAATCATGTTAGCAATAGCTGCATATTTTGACTATGAAATTTGGCAGATGGGTCAGAACAGCGTTCCTTAACGGTTTCCTTAAGGAAGAGTTGTATATGATACAACCGGAAGGTTTTGTTGATCTATAGAATGCTGACAAAGTTTGCAAACTCCAGCGATCCATTTATGGGCTAGTACAAGCATCTCGGAGTTGGAATCTGTGTTTTGATGAGGTGATCACAGCGTTCGGGTTTATACAAGTTTATAGAGAAGCTTGTATTTATAAGAAAGTGAGTGGGAGCACTGTGGCATTTCTACTATTATATGTGGATGACATATTGCTGATTGGAAACAATATAGAAATGTTGGAAAAGCATGAAGGAGTATTTGAAAAAGAGTTTTTCAATGAAGGACCTAGTAGAATTTTCTTTCATATTAGGCATTAAGATCTATAGATATAGATCGAGACGCTTGACAGGACTTTCACAAAGCACATACCTTGATAATGTTTTGAAGAAGTTTAAAATGGATTAGTCCAAGAAGGGGTTCTTGCCTGTGTTACAAGGTGTGAAGTTGAGCAAGACTCAATGCCCAGTGACTGCAGAAGATGAAGAAAAGATGAGTGTCATCCCCTATGCTTCAGCCATAGGCTCTATCATGTATGCAATGTTGTGCACAAGACCCAATGCTAGCCTTGCCATAAGTATGGCTGGAAGGATTCAAAGTGATCCAGGAATGGAGCACTAGACGACGGTCAAGAATATCCTTAAGTATCTGAAAAGGACTAAGGAAATGTTTCTTGTTTATGGAGGTGATCAAGAGCTCGTCGTAAAGGGTTACGTTGATGCAAGCTTTGACACTGATCCGGATGACTCTAAGTCACAAACTGGATACGTATTTATTCTCAATGGGGGAGCGGTAAGCTGGTGCAGTTCCAAGAAAGGGTGGTAGCCGATTCTAAATGCGAAGCGGAGTACATCGCAGCCTCGGAGGCAGCGAAGGAAGGTGTCTAGATGAAGGAGTTCATGACAGATCTTGCAGTGGTGCCCAGTGAACTGAATCCAATGGCTCCGTTCTGTGACAACAATGGTGCCATTGCTCTATTCAAGAAAGCAAGGTTTCACAAGAGGACCAGACACATACAATGACACTTCAATTCCATCTGTGATCACATCAAGAAGGAGAACATAAATATTTGCAAAGTGCACAAGAATCTGAATGTTGCAGACCCGTTAACTAAACCTTTTCCAAGGGCTAAACATGATCAACACCAAAACTGCATGGGTGTTCAATTCATGACAATGTAAATCACATAGTGATGTGAACTAGATTATTGACTCCAGTGCAAGTGGGAGACTGTTGGAAATATGCCCTAGAGGCAATAAATAAAGTCTTTATTAGTATATTTCCTTGTTCATGATAATTGTTTATTGTCCATGCTATAATTGTGTTCATTGGAAACTAAATACATGTGTGGGAATATAGACAAACAGTGTGTCCCTAGGATGCCTCTAGCAGGCTAGCTCGTTGATCAAAGATGGATAAGGATTCCTAGCCATGGACATGAGATGTCATTTGATAACGGGATCAAATCGTTGGGAGAATTATGTGATGGACAAGACCCAAACTACAAATGTAGCATATGATCGTGTCAGTTTATTGCTATGGTTTTCTGCGTGTCAAGTATCTGTTCCTATGACCATGAGATCATGCAACTCACTGACGCCATAGGAGTACCTTGTGTGTATCAAACGTCGCAACTTAATTGGGTGACTACAAAGATGCTCTACAGGTATCTCCGAGGGTGTTTGTTCAGTTGGCATGGATTGACACTGGGATTTGTTGCTCCGTGTGACGGAGAGGTATCTTAGGGCCCACTCGGTAATACAACATCACAATGAGCCTTGCAAGCAATGTGACTTAGTGTTAGCCACGGGATCTTGTATTACGGAATGAGTAAAATAGGCTTACCGGTAACGAGACTGAACTAGGTATGAAGATACCGACGAACGAGTCTCAGGCAAGTAACATACCGAAGAACAAAGGGAACAACATACGAGATTGTCTGAATCCTTGACATAGGGGTTCGACCGATAAAGATCTTTGTAGAACATGTAGTAACTAATATGGGCATCTAGCCCCCCCCTATTGGTTATTGATTGTAGAGGTGTCTCGGTCATGTCTACATGGTTCTCGAACCCGGAGGGTCTACACACTTAAGATTCAGTGACGTTTCGGTATAGATGAGTTATGTGTGTTGGTGACCGAAGGTTGTTTGGAGTCTCGGATTAGATCCCGGACGTAACTAGGATCTCTGGAATGGTCTGGAGGTGAAGATTCATATATAGGATGTTCCATTTTTGTCATCGGGAAAAGCTCGTGCGTCACCCGTAACGTACTGGGGGTGCCGAGAGGGTCCCGAGGGGTCCACCGGAAGGGGCCACCAGCCCTAAAAGGCCACATCGGCTATGAGAGAGGGCGCACCAGCCCCTGGTGGCCTGGGCGCCCCTCCCACAAGGTCCCACGCACCGAAGGGTGGAGGGGGGAAACCCTAAGGGGCCGGCCACCCTAGCTTGGGGGCCAAGACACCCCTTGGCCGCCGCCCCCTCCTCTTGGTCGCTACCCCTAGGGGTGGGAACCCTAGGGTGTAGCCCCTTCCCCCTATATATATGATAGGGGAAGGAGGGCTACCACACCTTAAGTCACGGTGCAACCCTTCCTCCCTCTCCGATTACTCTCCTCTAGTAGATTGATTCGGCGCCGCTTAGCGAAGCTCTGTCGGATCAGCTCCACCGCCGCCGCCGCCATGCCGTCGTGCTGTCGGTGAACCAATCTACCTCTCCGCTCCCTCTTTGTGGATCAACAAGGCAGAGATCGTCATCGAGCTGCACATGTGCTGAACACGGAGGTGCCGTCCGTTCGACACTTGATCGGGAGTTCGTGGGACGGCTTGCGATTTGGATCGCGAAGATGTTCAACTACATCAACCGCGTTCTTTAATGCTTCCACTTAGCGATCTACAAGGGTATGTGGATCCAATCTCTCCTCTCATAGATGCTCATTTCCTAGATTGATATTAGTGAAGCGTAGGAAATTTTTGTTTCCCATGCAACGTTCCCCAACAGATACCTCTGAAGCAGCTAGCTGAACATGAACTCGCCGAAAAAACAAATAGACCCCCTACGGGGGTCAGAACTGCTCTTGAAGGACTATTGGACAAGCCATGCCCTATACACTCTATCTTGTTGAAAACAAGCCCGACTCACCACCTTAGAGCGTGCTAGGTCATCACGCGGGTCGCAAAGAGCAGATAGGCCATCCTTGATGCACTACCGCCAAACAGGCGCTCCACTACGCCACCAGAATACAACATTGAAGTCCTGATGATCTACAAAACGTTCCCCTCTAGGAACAGGAGGAAAAAGATATCTTAGAGAACTCGAGAAGGTCTAACATGTGGCAGCAACAAGTTCATGGGCAGACACACCCTTCACCTTTGGAGATACTGATTAACCGACCATTCGTCCCGGTCAAACACTGGCCGCATTGGTCCTAAACCCCATCGTCGATGGTTTCACACTACAAAAGGCGCTAATGGACGGCGGCAGTGGTTTAAACCTCATCTACGAAGACACCCCAGAAAAAATCCAGTCGGCCGATCTCGCATGGAGCATAGTAACACAACCTTCCGAGGGATCATCCCTAACAAAGAGGCGCGGTGTTCAGGACGTGTCACCCCGGACATAGTGTTCGGCATGCCCGAAAACTACCGATCCGAAGAACTTCTCTTCCATATTGTGCCCTTCCCCAGTGGCTACCACGCCCTATTGGGGCGTGACGCCTTCAAAAATTCCAGGCTATACCACATGAAAGGTATATCAAGCTTAAGATGCCAGGCCCAAATGGGGTAATCACACTCACCAGTGATCCGAATATATCCCTTCGAGCCGAAAACAAAACAGCAGCGCTCGCCCTCGAGGCACTAGCCGAGACCTTTGCTGCAGAGGAATTGACCACACTCCGGTCAACAATGGACAAGGATGATGTGATCCTTAGCAAAAGGCCCAAACCCACGTCCTTTAAACATGTAGAAGAAATTGTTAAATTTGAGGTACACCCAACGGACCCTAATAAAACAGCGTCCATCGAAGCTCAACTGGACCCCATGGTGGGCGAGGCGCTGTGAGCATTCTTACGAGAAAACTGAGACATCTTCACTCGGCATCCTTCTAATATGCCAGGAATCCCACGGCGGTTAGCAGAACATAGTCTGAACATAATTGCAGGCTTCAAGCCTGTCAAACAGACTCTATGCCACTTTTCTAAGCCCAAACGACAAGCCGTGGACGAAGAACTAGCCAAATTGCTAGAGACCGGATTCACACGGGAAATCAAGCACCCCGAATGGCTGGTAAACCTGGTGATGGTACCGAAGAAAGATAAATCCTGGCGGTTGTGTGTCGACTTTAAAGACCTTAATAAGGCCTGCCCTGAGGACTCTTTCCCCCAGCCATGCATAGACCAAATTATTGACGCCACGGCCGAACACGACTCATTGTGCTTCCTCGATGCTTATTCCGGATACCATCAGATCAAAATAAAGGAGTCCGATCAAGCGGCAACCGCACTCATCACCCCCTACGGGCAATTTTGCTTCAACACAATGCCTTTTGGGCTAAAAACATAGGGGACACATACCAGCGCATGATTCAAACATGTCTCGAGAAACAGGTCGGTAAAATAGTCGAGGCATATGTGGACGACGTGGTCATTAAAACCAAACACATTAGCCAGTTGATTGAAGACCTAAGGAACACCTTTGCCAACTTACGAGAATACGATATACGACTCAATCCGGAGAAATGTGTCTTTGGAGTTCCTGCTGGTAAATTGCTTGGATTCATTGTTTCCCATAGAGGAATAGAAGACAATCCGGCTAAGATCCGCGCCCTATCGGAACTTGCAATTCCTACAGAGCTAAAGCATGTCCAAAAGTTGGTGGGTTGCATGGTGGCGTTAAGTCGCTTTATTTCCTGCCTCGGTGAAAAGGCTTTACCGCTCTACAGGTTGCTAAAACGGACCAATAATTTTGAGTGGATCGATGAAGCAGCGGCTGTGTCAGAGGAAATCAAAACACTGCTAGCAAGCAACCCCATACTCACAGCACCAGGCTCCGGTGAACCAATGTTATTGTACATATCGGCCACCAACCAAGTGGTTATTGCAGTGCTCATTGTCGAACAAGAGGAGGAGGGTCACAAATTCCGGATACAGAAACCGGTCTACTATGTGTCAGAAGTACTAACGCAATGCAAGTCCAGATACCCGCATTAGCAGAAGATAGCCTATACCATATTTATGGCATCACGGAAACTAAGGCACTACTTTCAAGAGTGTTCGTTCACGGTAGCATCCAAAGTACCACTGAACGATATAATCAATAACAGGGTTGCCACCGGCCGCATAGCCAAATGGGCCATTGAACTCCTTCCTTTTGAAATCGCCTATAAGCCTTGACGAGCTATTAAATTTTAGGTGTTGGCATATTTCCTTGCTGAATGGACAGAAGTCGAGCTCCCCAGGGAATATAGTACATACTCCCATTGGATGTTGTACTTCGACAGATCGAAAACACTGGCCGGACTGGGGGCTGGAGTTATTCTCACAGCTCCCATAGGTGACAACATCTGATACATGTTGTAAATCATGTATGCCGATTCCAATAACGCAGCCAAATATGAAGCACTTTTGCACGGTCTTTGGATGGCAGCATCAATGGGCATACAACGGCTAGAGGTACGGGGAGACTCCAACCTGTCCATCTTGCAAATGAACGGCGAATTCGATGCCAAAATCCCAAAGATGGTGGCATGTAGAAACGTCTTCCTTAAAATATCCGCATGGTTCAAGGGGCTAGAATTCCATCATGTCGCTAGACACAACAACCAAACCGCTGACATACTGGCCCGCATGGGGGACAAACGCGACCCTGTCCCAAAAAACACCTTCCTTGAATGGCTGTACAAGCCGTCGGTGGTTTGGTAGGACGACAGACCCATCAGTGCGGAAGAGGTTGTTCTCCCTACAAACGAACCAGACGACCAAGTCACCGACGGCACCATAATGGACGAAATGCCTTCGGCTCATGAGGTCATGGCAGTAATTGCACCATGGACCGAGCCCTTTCTCGCTTACCTTCTTCGCCAAGAACTCCCCAACGACCAGACAGAGGTGAGACACATAATTTGGCGATCCAAGGTCTATAAAGTCCACGAGGGTGAGTTGTACAAAAAAAAGCACCACCGAAGTACTCCAGCGGTGCATATCCGAGGAAGAAGGAAGGTAACTCTTGGCCGAAGTCCATGCAAGAATTCACGGCCATTACGCTGTAGCAAGGGCCTTAGTAAGCAAGGCATTTCTGGCTGGTTTTTTCTAGCCCACCGCTCGAGCGGACGCCCAGTCACTTGTGCAGCATTGCGTGGGATGTCAACTTTTTTCAAATCAAAGCCACATGCCCCCAACAACTCTTCGAACTATTCCAATTACCTAGCCTTTTGCGGTCTGGGGGATGGATATTGTCGAACCGCTTAAAGGGGGGACCAAGAAGAATAAATATCTACTGGTCATGGTCGACAAGTTCACCAAATGGATCAAAGCAAAACCTTTCAAATCAGCCCAGTCTGGACCAGTAATCAACTTTATATTCGGTGTGGTACACCGTTACGGCGTCCCACGTAGTATACTAATGGACAATGGATCCAACTTCACCGCCCAAGAGTTAAAAGACTAGTGCGCAAAGATGGTCATGAAGCTCGATTACGCATCGATGTATCACCCGCAGACCGATGGACAAGTCGAACGGGCAAATGGCCTCATCATGAGTGGTATCAAAACATGTCTGGTCCGAACTCTTCAAGAGGCCAACTACCATTGGGTAGAGGAGCTTGACTCTGTTCTGTGGGGCCTGCGTACCACCCCGAATCGATCAACGGGATACCCACCGTTCTTCATGGTCTACGGGGCAGAAGCAGTCCCTCCCTATGGTATTATTCACGACGCACCAAGGGTGAGCATGCACGAAGAAAAGGAGGCCGAGATAGATCGGTAGGACGACTTGGATGCCTTAGAAGGAGAACGCAACATAACTCGGGCTCGCTCTACCTTTTATCAACAGCAAGCCCAACGTTACCAAAGCAGGGAGGTCAGGGCCAAAGCGTATAATGTGGGTGAACTCGTCTTACGGCTCCCGGAGAAGCAGAAGCATAAACTCAATCCCAAATGGGAGGGGGCCTTTGATGTCTACTATAGAACCTTCTTCTTGTAAACTCGTGTTGGGCCTCCAAGCATAGAGTTTTGTAGTACAATGGCAATTTTCCCTCAAATGGATGACCTAAGGTTTATCAATCCATGAGAGGTGTAGGTTGAATATGGTCTCTCTCAAGCAACCCTGCAACCAAATAACAAAGAGTCTCTTGTGTCCCCAACACACCCAATACAATGGTAAATTGTATAGGTGCACTAGTTTTGCGAAGAGATGGTGATACAAGTGTAATATGGATGGTAGATATAGGTTTTTGTATTCTGAAAATATAAAAACAGCAAGGTAAAAAATAGTAAACAGCGAGCAAAACATTATATAAATGCTTGGAAACAAGGCCTAGGGTCCATACTTTCACTAGTGCAATTTCTCTCAACAATATTGGCATAGTTGAATCATATGTAAATACCTCTCGTGCGACAAAGAGTTCACTCCAAAGATACAAATAGCGGAGAACAAATGTATAAATTATTGTAGGGACGAAACCACCTCAAAGTTATCTTTTCTGATCAATCTTATGAGCTATCCCTATTAGAGTCATGAACAGCCCTAGAGTTCGTAGTAAGATAACACCTTAAGATACACATCAACCAAAACCCTAATATCACCTAGATACTCCAATGTCACCAGAAGTACCCGTGGGCTTGATTATACGATATGCATCACATAATTTCAGTTTCAGCATGTTCAATCCAACTCAAAGAACTTCAAGGAGTGCCCCAAAGTTTCTACCGAAACGTCAAGATAAGAACGTGTGCCAACCCCTATGCATAGATTCCCAAGGTCATGGAACCCGCAAGTTGATCACCAAAACATACATCAAGTGTATCAATAGAACATCCCATTGTCACCATAGATATCCTAGCGCAAGACATACATCAAGTGTTCTCAAGTCCTTAAAGACTCAATCCGATAAGTAAACTTCAAAGGGAAAACTCAATTCATCACAACTAGATAGAGAGGGGAAACACTCCATATGATTCAACCTATATCAACAAAGCTCGCGGTGCATCAATATCATGCCATCTCAAGAACACGAGAGAGAGAGAGATCAAACACATGGCTACTAGTACATATCCTCATCCCCGAGGGTGAACTACTCCCTCATCATCATGGAGAGCGTCGGGATGATGAAGATGGCCTCCGGTGATGGTTTCCCCCTCCAGCGGGGTGCCGGAACGGGCTCCCGATTGGTTTTTCGTGGCTCTGGAGGTTTGCGACAGTGGAACTCCCGATCTAGGTTCTGCGTTGGGGTTTCTAGAATATTTGATGATTTATAGAGCTGAGAGGGAGTTCGGTGGATACCCGAGGGGCCCACAAGCTTGGTGGCCATGGCTAGGGGGGTGGCCGCGCAGCTGAGTCTTGTGGCCTCCTTGGGAACCTTTTGGCCCAACTCTGATGTTCCATAGGTCTCTTCGGGTTTGAAAAAATCACCATATAGTTTTATTCCGTTTGGACTCCGTTTGATATTCCTTTTGTGTAAAACTCAAAAATAAGGAAAAAACAGGAACTGGCACTAGGCTCTAGGTTAATAGGTTCATCCCAAAAGTAATATAAAGTTGTGGTAAAATGATTGTAAAACATCCAAGAATGATAATATAACAGCATGGAACAAGCAAAAATTATAGATACATTGGAGACATATCAACATCCCCAAGCTTAATTCCTACTCATCCTCGAGTATGTAAATCATAAAAAAATTTGATGTGGAATGCTGCCTAACATGTTCATCAGATCCTTTTATTCTATGTATAACATGGACATTTGGACTGTAAATGATTCAAAGCAATAGTCTAGTTTTAACATAATGACTTCAATACTCAAGCATGTCAACAAGCAACCATGTCTTTCAAAATATCAACACCAAAGAAAGTTATCCCTAGCCTGTCATGCTCAGTCATTGATCCATTCATGAAACACACTCAAATATTAGCTATGCCCAATGCTCAAGTACGATCATAGTGCCCCTAGTTGGTGCTTATAAGAGAAGATGGAGACTCAAAGAAAAAATAAAAATTGCATAAAGTAAATAGATAGGCCCTTCGCAGAGGGAAGTAGGGATTTGTAGAGGTGCCAGAACTCAAGGTTTATATTGAGAGAGAAAAATATCTTGATTGGCATCCTTTTCCTATCAACGAAAACGACGAAGTAGATCACAATACTTTCCATGCTAGATACATTATAGGTGGTTCCCAAACAAAATAGTAAATTTTTTACTCCCCCTCCACCAATCAATCACACTCCACACCGAGCCGAATCCACGGGTAACGTCCATACCAACAACATTGCTGGGGGAGTTTTGTTTAATTATTTGCATTTTTTCTTTCTTTGATTTTGGGACTGGGAATCCCTATTACCAGCCACTTTCTCATGAATGATAGTGAATCTACACATATCATGAGAATAACACACCTAGCATTGAAAAATATTGGATACTCCCCACCGTTTCGTGAGTGGTACGTGCACACAAAAGAGAAAATTTATTTTGAAGATTTAGAGATGGCACATACAAATTTGCTTGGAACGGCATGGAAATACCACATATAGGTAGGTATGGTGGACTCATAAGGCAAAACTTGGTTTAAGGATTTTGGATGCACAAGTAGTATTTCTACTTAGTACAAATGAAGGCCAGCAAATAGATTGGGAAGCAACCAAACCGAGAACGAAAAATCACATAAGTGAGCATTGAGTCATAACTAATACCGAATAATGCACCACAAGTAGGATGTAATCTTCATTGCATAACTATTGACTTTCATGTATGCATAGGGAATCACAAACCTTAACACCAATATTCTTACTAGGCATAATTACTCACTAACATGACTCACATATTACTATCATCATGTTTCAAAACTATTACAAAGAATCAAGTTTAATTTGTACACTGATCTTCATGAAAGTTTTAATTATATCCTCCTTGGATATCTATCACTTTGGGACTAGTTTCATGTATTTCCATCATTTTTTGGCAAGCTCAAACAAATTTAAATGACGCACATGAGCAAATGACAAGCTACTCTCGAAAGATATAAGTGAAGATTAATGAGTAGTCAAACAATTAAGTAGCTATGTGAAGACTCTCTCTCCCTAAATAAATATTTTCAGATCTTAGTACTTTATTCAAACACCAAGCAAAAGAAAAATAGCACTCCAAGAATAGCACGCATCATGTGAACGGAAAAAAATTAGGCTCAACATAGGCTAACCGATAATAGTTGATAAAGAGAGGTGGGATGCGTAGCATCCCCAAGCTTATATTCTTGAGACTTCTTGAAATATTTACTTGGGGTGCCTTGGTCATCCCCAAGCTTGATTTTTTGTACCTCTTTCAATCCTCTCATACCACGGTTCACCTATTCTCAAAAACATCATCCACAGAAAACTCGCAAAGAACTCGTGAGATAGGTTAGTACACATAATAATAAATAAACTATTTATGTAATGCCAAGACAAGTTTCATAATAATTTTAAAACATTAGGTACTGTATACTATCATTTCCACAATTTATATCTATCAATATAGCATTGGAAACTATAGGATAAATAGATAACAAAACTATGACAACAATCTGTCTAAACAGAACAGTGTGTAGAAATTTATGTAAACAGTGTACTTTTGTAACTCACAAAAGTATGAAAATTTATGAAATTCTATATAATTTGTATGAGAATACTGTGTAAAAAGTTCAGAAATTTTCTACGTTCGAGTAAAATATTAAAATTCAAACACTACAGCCAAAGGTTCTGGTTTTACACAGCACTCATCAAAACATGCAATGCAAGCATCCTAAAGGTAATTCTTGGAACTTTTTATTGAAAAACAAGATTATAAATAAAACCTAACAGAAAGTAACAAAATATAATGATGATCCAAGCAAAGCACATAATGTGTGACGAATGAAAATATAGCTCCAAGTAAGATATACCGATAGTGTTGAAGACGAAAGAGGGGATGCCTTCCGGGGCATCCCCAAGCTTAGGCTCTTGAGTCTTCGTTTAATATTACCTTGGGTTGCCTTGGGAATCCCCAAGCTTAGGTTCTAGTCACTCCTTATTCTTCTCATATCGGGGTCTCACCCAAAACTTGAAAACTTCAATCACACAAAACTTAACGGAACTTCGTGAGATGGGTTAGTGTAGTAAATATAGATCATTCACTTAGGTACTGTCAAGACAAGATTCATAATTTTTACCACATGATACCTATTGTATTACATCATTCCCACAATTTATATTACTCAATATAAGCTATAGGAACACTTGGAACAAGCAAACTATGCATGCAAAACAAAATCTATGAAAAACATAACACTCTGTAAAGATCTGAATGATCACCAAACTTCACTGACTCTAAAAATTCTAAAAAAATATGATAACTCGAGGAATTTGCATATAAAGTTTTTGTAAAAATTTGAGAATTTTTTGATGCTCAAGTAAAATCATATAATGCATATACTAGACGCAAAACTTTCTGTTTTTGCACAGAATCAAACAAGCAAGTATCCACACTATCCCAAAGGCTTTACTTGGCACTTTATTGAAATGAAAGACACAAAACATGATTACTATAGTAGCTTAATCATGTGAACACATAAAAACAGAAAGTAAAAGTGTTGGGTTGTCTCCCAACAAGCGCTTTTCTTTAATGCCTTTTAGGTAGGCATGATGATTTCAATGATGCTCACATAGGAATAGTAACTAAAACATGCAAAAGAGCATCATGAATCTCATGACAAGCACATTTAAGTCTAACCCACTTCCTATGCATAGGGATTTTGTGATCAAACAATTTATGGGAACAAGAATCATCTAGCATAGGAAGGCAAAACAAGCATAACTTCAAAACTTTGAACACATAGAGAGGAAACTTGGTATTATTGCAATTCCTACAAGCATATGTTCCTCCCTCGTAATAATTTTCAGTAGCATCATGAAGGAATTCCACAATATAACCAGCACATGAAGCATTCCTCTCATGATCTACAAGCATAGAAATTTTACTAATTTCCTCATAAGAAAATTTCTTCTCATGACTAATAGTGGGAGTATCATAAAAGACTTGAATACTACAAATTGGTTCCACACTAAAAGAGTAAGATTTAGTAAAAGGATATTCATAATTATGACAAGTATCCTAATAGTAATCATCACTCTTTTTGATTGCATAAGTATCATCACAATAATCATCATAAGCAGGAGGCATGCAATTATTATAACAAATTTGATCATTCAAAGGAGGGGGGACAAAAAGATCATCTTCATTATGCATAGCATCCCCAAGCTTGGGACAAACATTAATTGTAGCAAATAAATTCTCAAACATTTAATTTTCATAAAACATAGCATCCCCAAGCTTGTGGCTTTGTATATCATAAACATAATCACTCTCATCATTAATGGTATGAATAGCACCAATAGTATAGCAATTATTATCATCATCCTCCGAGTTGGTGCCATAAATATTTTCAAGATTATAAGAAGTATCATTATCCTCCCAATCATAATTATCACAACAAGCAATAGTAATAAGAAAATCATCCTCAAGTGTATCATATTCCACAACTATTTTTGATTCATTCTCATGAGGCCTATCAATAATGGGAGCAACATTATTTGGGAGAGATACCTCTTTACCTTTACTTTTCCTTATTTTCTTCTTCTTCACCACATTACGTGTGGCTTTATTTAATTCCTCCAAAGTTCTTTTTGAAGAGGTTGGTTGAATAAAAAGATTCTCCTTGTTACCTAATTTATCATAAGAAAAATAGAAGGACATTGGGAAACCTCTTCCCCTTCATTAGTATTCTATCCTCTTCTAATTGTTTTCTTGTGTTTAGGTAATTGGAAATATAAGGGTTCTTAATGCAATTTACCACGCAATACATATGGATTTCATTTATATCAAAATCAAATATTTTCATGAGAGACCCTGCTGGAACATCCTTAGTTTCACGTTTCATTTCTTCATACCCCAAAAATAGACTAAGTTCATTATGATGCTCAAGGGTAATGAGGTTATTACAATTTTTGGACACAATTCGATCATGAAATAATTCACATTGGAAATTATAATGACCACATTCATTGCAAAGTTCACAAGGATGGCAACAAATATGAAGTCTTTTACAGCAACCATATAGCCTCTCTTGCAACCATTTAGTTTCTAAATACTTATGCCTCTTACAAAATCTATCCTCCCTTTTAGGCATGTCTTGACAAACTCTATGCACTCCACAAAAATTGACATACTTATAAGAAATATTTTTATCATGACTAGTGCAATCATCATTAGTACTATGGATATTCAAAGAATTCATACTAACAACATTGAAATCATGCTCATCACTCAAAGATTTGGTGCCAAATATTTTAATAACTTCTTCTTATAACACTTGAGCACAATTTTCCTTTCCATCATTTTCATGAAAGACATTACAAAGATGAAATATATGAGGCAACCTCAATTCCGTTTTTTGTAGTTTTCTTTTATAAAACAAAACTAGTGAAAAAAAGAAACTAAAAGATTTAATTGCAAGATCTAAAGATATACCTTCAAGCACTCACCTCCCCGGAAACGGCGCCAGAAAAGAGCTTGATGTCTACTACACAACGTTCTTCTTGTAGACTCGTGTTGGGCCTCCAAGTGCGGAGTTTTGTAGGACAATAGCAATTTTCCCTCAAGTGGATGACCTAAGGTTTACAAATCCGTGAGAGGTGTAGGATAAAGATGGTGTCTCTCAAGAAACCCTGCAACCAAATAACAAAGAGTCTCTTGTGTCCCCAACACACCCAATACAATGGTAAATTGTATAGGTGCACTAGTTCAGCGAAGAGATGGTGATACAAGTTTAATATGAATGGTAGATATAGGTTTTTGTAATCTGAAAATATAAAAACATCAAGGTAACAAATAGTAAACAGCGAGCAAAACGTTGTATAAATGCTTGGAAACAAGGCCTAGGGTCCATACTTTCACTAGTGCAATTTCTCTCAACAATATTGGCATAGTTGAATGATATGTAAATACCTCTCGTGCGACAAAGAGTTCACTCCAAAGTTACAAATAGCATAGAACAAACGTAGAAATTATTGTAGGGTACGAAATCACCTCAAAGTTATCTTTTCTGATCAATCTTATGAGCTATCCCTATAAGTGTCACAAACAGCCCTAGAGTTCGTACTAAGATAACACCTTAAGATACACATCAACCAAAACCCTAATGTCACCTAGATACTCCAATGTCACCACAAGTACCCATGGGCTCGATTTTACGATATGCATCACATAATTTCAGATTCATCATGTTCAATCCAACACAAAGAACTTCAAGGAGTGCCCCAAAGTTTCTACCGGAACGTCAAGATAAGAACGTGTGCCAACCCCTATGCATAGATTCCCAAGGTCACGAAACCCGCAAGTTGATCACCAAAACATACATCAAGTGTATCAATAGAACATCCCATTGTCACCACAGATATCCCATCGCAAGACATACATCAAGTGTTCTCAAATCCTTAAAGACTCAATTTGATAAGTAAACTTCAAAGGGAAAACTCAATTCACTACAACTACATAGAGAGGGGAAACACTCCATATGATTCAATCTATATCAACAAAGCTCGCGGTGCATCAAGACAGTGTCATCTCAAGAACACGAGAGAGAGATCAAACACATAGCTACTGGTACATACCCTCAGCCCCATGGGTGAACTACTCCCTCCTTGTCATGGAGAGCGTTGGGATGATGAAGATGGCCTCCGGTGATGGTTTCCCCCTCCGGCAGGGTGGCGAAACGGGCTCCCGATTGGTTTTTCGTGGCTCTGGAGGTTTGCGACGGTGGAACTCCCGATCTAGGTTCTGCATTGGGGTTTCTAGAATATTTGATGATTTATAGAGCTGAGAGGGAGTTCGGTGGACACCCGAGGGGCCCACAAGCTTGGTGGGCATGGCTAGGGGGGTGGCCGCGCACCTGAGTCTTGTGGCCTCCTTGGGAACCTTCTGGCCCAACTCTGATGCTCCGTAGGTCTCTTTTGGTCCAAAAAAATCACCGTAAAGTTTTATTCTGTTTGGACTCCGTTTGATATTCCTTTTCTGTAAAACTCAAAAACAAGGAAAAACAGGAACTGGTACTATGCTCTAGGGTAATAGGTTAGTCCCATAAATAATTTAAAGTTGTGGTAAAATGATTGTAAAACATCCTAGAATGATAATATAACAACATGGAACAAGCAAAAATTATAGATACGTTGGAGATGTATCAGCCTTCATAATTGACGAAGTACTTGCACGAGGGGCTTATCGTCGTCAAAACCCGCCGGATAACCGCCTCGATCCAAACCCATGGAACACATCTCGTCTTTGGCGCTTTTATGGATAGACGGGTGTTGTCATACTTTTTACCCTCCTTTTTCTTTTCTTTATTTTAATTTTTCTTCCCTTCCACCTTGATTTTTGAGAGGTTTGGATTTTCTCTTCCCAAGTCCATGTTCGGCTAAACCGAGCTCGTGTTAAGTTTTTCGGCATACATCCTCAAATGTTAAACCCGAATAACACACCTGGGGGCTTCTTCCCAAAGCCGATGATTATATATTTTAAGCATCTATTCACATTTATTGTGTATGCATGTTTCCCTTGTCGACGTTATAATCACACTTACCGAACATGCCCCTCTATAATTTATGGTTCTCTTCTTGGGTCTGGGCCAATTGAGTCTTTAAACTCTCAATTTCTCTAGCCTGCCGCTTGTTTTCTGCCTAGAGACATTTCATTTCCTGAAGATTTCGTTGCGCCGAAATGCAGCCGGTCCCATACTGGGAATCAGCGTACCTCTGGGATTCTTGGGCTGCATCTAAATCTTTTTGCAACTGTCCTATAGACTTAGCTGCTACAAAGTACCCTCGAGTCAGCGCGGGATAATACGTCTCCAACGTATCTATAATTTTTGATGATATCGTGCTATTATATTATCTGTTTTGGATGTTTTATATGCATTAATATGCTATTTTATATTATTTTTGGGACTAACCTATTAATCTAGAGCCTAGTGCCAGTTTCTGTTTTTCCTTCTTTTTGAGTTTTGCAGATATGGAATATTAAACGGAGTCCAAACAGAATAAATCTTTAGAATGATTTTTTCTGGAAGGAAAGAGGTCCACGAACTTGGAGTGCAAGCCAGGGGATCTACCAGGAGATCACAAGCCTCGTAGGCGCGGCCACCCCCTGGCCGCACCTGGCAGGCTTGTCGTCTCCTAGCAGGTCTCCTAACCCTATTCTTCGTCCAATAAATACCCAAATATCCCCAACACCAAAGGGAGCCACGCAAATGCTTTTCTGCCGCCAGAAGCCTCCATTCCCTTGAGATCCAATCTTGGAGCCTTTTCCGGTAATCTGCCAGAGGGGGTTTTGTGACAGCCCCGGACCGACGTTCCAGAAGATTCCAGAAGATTCCCCTTTAGTTTCCATTCTCGGCTGTGTTTCGTCTATGTGTTGCATTCGTCATCGCATCATTCGCATCATATGCATTGCATCGTCACCCGTTTTCGAAAACTTGCATCCGTTCGTAGTCGTCGGTTCTCGTCGTTCTTGCCGTTGCCCGTTGCGAGACCAGCCACACACGCACGTGCCCGCGGCACTGTTAAATAAAACCGTTTTTAAGCACGCGTAAAATATTCTCGGATTGAATTGAAACTTGTCGTGCGGTCTTATTATAGCTTAGTTAGACCGCCCGTCGATTTTTGTCGCATTCTGAGTTCGTTTGATGCCCCATCGGTAATTCGTAGGAGTGCGGCCATCGGTAGTTTATCGGACGTTTTCGGCGTTTTATAAACCTTCGTGTCTTGGGTCACCATCTTCCCTCTCATCTCTCCCTAGCCCCTCTGTAGAGCGTCGTAGCCCCGACCGTCCGCTTCCGGACGTCGGACGGACAGCCGGCAGTCCGAAATCGGACAACGCAGCTAACCGTAGCCCTACCCTATAAATAGCACCTCGTTCCGCGTGCCACCAAACCCTAGCCAGCCCTCTCCTTCTCCCTCCTCGAGCCTCAAGCCCGCCCGAGCCCATCTGGGCCCGTTCGAGCCCATCCGGGCCCGAATCGGCGTCCTGGAGCTCCCCGAGCTCATCCATGGAGGTCCTCCCGCAGCTGCCCCCGTGGCCATGGTGCCAAGCTCCTCGTCGGAACCACCCCTGTCCGCAGCCAGCCTGGCCGCGCCGCCCTCTCCTCTCTCTTCTTCTTCCTCTCCCTCCTCTCTCTCTAACCCCGGCCCTCTCTCCTTTCGCAGCTCGCCGCCATGGCCGCCCCCCGAGCTCGCCGGTTCCCCGTGCCGCCGCCGGCCTCCTGCTAGCCAGATCCGGGCACCGCCGGCCGGATCCGCTGCGTCCCGGCCCGTTCCGGCCACCCTCGCCTGCCCGCCGCCTACGCCACGCCGCTGCCATGGCCGCTCCTGGTGAGCACGGGAGTGGGAGGAGCTGGCGCGTTGACCCCGAGCGCTCCCTCCCTCGGCCGCTCGTGGGCCTGCTGCCCCAACACGGCCCAGCGCAGCTCTTCCTGCCTCCCCTGCCGGCCGAGATGGGCCAAGCCCATAGGTGAGCAAGTCGGCCCCTTCCCCCGCGTTTTTTTTCTTTTTCTGTAATTTCAGATGATGGCATGATTTTAAACTGCTAATAAGTATTAATCCGTGCATCGTTTGTAAATAATTTGAACATGTTAAGTGGCTAGAATAATATGTAGTTTTATAATATGCCATTTTCACCCATGCCTAAAATTGTTTAACATGTCTTTTTACATATTTGCACTAATTGCATTTTCATAATTAAATAAACATGCATCGGAATTAATAAAATCTCATAATAAAAATGTCCATCCCATTTGCATCGCATTTTCATGCATGGGGAAAATGTTGGATTGATGGTTGCATTTATTTTGCATTATCGTTTTGCTATACCCTGAATAGGCCTAATCCCGCATATTTAATTGTGATTAATTTCCCACAATAACCTAATCATATTATATATGTTTTCGGGGTAGAAAAATCCATAGAAGTTATATGTGCATTTAGTTTTGTCATTTGAGCATGTTTAAGTGCATGTCATTTTCACCATGATGCCTTTTGTCATTTTCGTAGGAATTAATCCGGGCATGATATGAATTAATTTTCAACATGAAAGTTGCTCTTTGATATGTGTCCTAGCCCATGGACATTTTTACTTGTCATATAAATGCATGTTTAGGTGTTGTTTTGGTGTTGTCAACTTGCTATAAAAATCTGTTATTTTGAGGGCCCAAAATATTTCTAAGTCTGAATCTGTTATATTTTGTTGCTGTCTTGCCATGTGATCTGCTAGTGATCTAGACCTCTTTTGTGGTAGGTGCAATGGAGTTATTTGTTGTTGATATTGCCCTCTAGTATGATGTTAAGTTTCATGCCATTTCATGACCTGTAGCATATATTTTTACTGCTGTCAATAGGCCTTTGTGATAAAAACTGCACTGTCAAAAACTGCTATTTTCACTAAGTCTGAAACTGTTATTAAGTAGCCTTCTTGTGAGCTTCCTACCAAGTGATCCATGCTTGTTTTGCATATGATTTGCGAAGATGAAATGATGTGGATGTTGTATGCTATTGACCCATGCTTAGTTTGTGCATTTTGGAATCTTGTAGCTTGCTGTTTGCATGTGTTCAAAATGCTATGTTGTTGTTTTTGGCAGATTTCAACTAAAACTTGACTTGATGATTGTGGTTGAACCGTAGCTCCGTTTTGAGCATTCCATATATGAAACTTGCTTAGAATATCATGTAGTTTCATAATAACTTGCTGCATTCATGAATTGATACGTTTGTGGTTGCATTTCCCATGATTTGCATTCACGTCATCCGCATCTTGTTTTGTTCATATCTTTTGAACCGTAGCTCCGTTTGAGATGTTCTATATATGTAAATCGACTAGAATTCCGTGTAGAATAACATGGTGATATTTATTTTTCTGTTTACCAAATATAAAATATGTTTAGCTCAGATCTGGATCAAATTCATAATTAACACATGGGGTCATTTCGGAAATGCTATAAGTTGTTTCCGGCCTCATTTAAAATGCCTAGATAGTTAGTTTACTTATGCTTCACCTCTTGCCATGTTTAACAACATTTAATATTATCGTGTACCTAACAGGAGTGAACTAAATATTTCGAATGTGGAGTTTCGTCAATATGTAACTTGTTGCATATTGAGCTTCACTTTAATGTGTAGAATTTGATTGTTGTGAATTGACTAGCCTTGCATATTAAACTGGACATGCATCATAGTTGTTGTGCATCGTGTTTTGCATATGTTGTGGTGTATCTTGTGTTGATTGTTTTTTCAGATTGCTTCTTCCCGATAGAGTTCCGAAAGCGTTCGGAGTGTGAGGATTCGTTCGACTACGTTGGTTCTTCTTCTTCATGGACTCGGTCTTCTTCCGAGCGGGATCGCAGGCAAGATGACACATTTCACTGGATACCATTACTATCATTGCCATGCTAGTTGTCTCGTCTTTTAACGTTATGTCTCGCTACCTACCACTTGTTTGATAAGCCTCCCAACACTTCCATGGTAAGCCTCTAACCTCTCCACATCCCAGCAAACCTTTGTTTGGCTATGTTACAGCTTGCTCAGCCCTTCTTATAGCATTGCTAGTTGCAGGTGCTATTGCTTCCATGTGTCAGCATGGGCCTTCCTTTTGTTATATCACAATATTGCTGTTATTTAATTTAATGCACATATATACTTGGTAAAGGGTGGAAGGCTTGGCCTTTTGCTTGGTGTTTCGTTCCACTCTTGCCGCCCCTAGTTACTTGTGAACCGGTGTTATGTTCCATAAATGAGCGCTCCTAACATGCTCGGGGTTGTTATGGGGACCCCCTTGATTTTCGGGTTAGAATAAAACTTGTCTGGAAAGGCCCAACATTGGTACTACATTTGCCTAATAATTAATGAACTTGCATAGAGGATATTTTTCCGGACCCCGTGGATAATTTAATCAACCCCCGGGCCAGTGCTCGACATGAGTGTTGGTCCAAAGTAGAGCACTATGCGGGGCCAACCCAGGGCAACTTGGGAGATTTCTATCAGGCCTCCGTACACTAGCTTATCCGTCGTGTCCTGAGAACGAGATACGCGGCTCCTATCGGGATTGTCGACACATCGGGAGGCTTTGCTGGATTTGTTTTACCTTTCTCGAACGTCTCGAGTGAGGAACTCCGATTTTCTTGGGGTTACCTCGAGGTGTTGGATTTCCTTTGGAACTGGCTAGGAAGATCACGAGATCCGTTGTTGAGGTTATTCCCGCTGAGTGTGGTTAATTTGTGATGGACTAGTTGGAGCACCCCTGCAGGGTTAAATCTTTTCGAGAAGCCGTGCCCGCGTTTATGTGGCAAAATTGGATAATTTGTTTAACACCCGGTCATAGCAAACTTGAAGTAAACTCGAATAAAATACACCAACTGAGTACGTATTCGTGACTGTCTCTTTTCGTGAGTCCTTATCCGAAAGAGAACACGATGGGGTTATGATTGACATAAGTAGGTGTTCAGGATCAGTTTGTGATCATTATTAGTTCACGTCCGTTATGCATAGGCCACCATACTTTACTTTCTGTGCTCGTAAGTTAGCCACTCAAATATATGCTTAGTCGCTTGCTACAACCTCACCACTTAACCAAACCTTACCTATTAAGCTTTAATAGTCTTGATACCCTTGGAAATGAGATTGTTGAGTCCCTATGGCTCACAGGTTACTACAACACCAGTTGCAGGTACAGGTAAGGTGATGATTTGACATGAGCGCGTTGCTTGATTTGATTTGGAGTTCTTCTTCTTCTTCTTCTTCAATCTTGGATGGGTTCCAGGCGGCAGCCTGGGATAGCAAGGGTGGATGTCATTTTATCGTTTGATTTTGTCCGTAGTCGGACCCTACTCTTATGTATGATGTTTGAGATGTTATTGTATTGATGTGACTCTGATGTAGCTTGTGGCGAGTGTAAGCCAATTCCATATACTCATCTCTTCTATACATGTACTTGTAATGATATCCATTCTTGCGAACCCATCGAGATGCGCTTCTATCCCTGTCGAGGCCCTCGTGCCCAAATAAGGATAGCAACGCATCTTGGGCATGACAAGTTGGTATCAGAGCCTGTACCGACCTAGGAGCCTCCTTGATTGATCGAACTTGGCCGAGTCGAGTCTAGTGAAAAACTGTTTTGAGTCTAGTTATATCGGAGAGTAGGATTCTTTTACTCCTCTTCCATGCTCTAGTGAGGTATTCGACTTAGGAATTTTGATTCTACTTCTCTTCTCGCTCAAAAATAATTTTAGGATCACGCGGGTATTTTGGAAACTATATGATGCCGATGTGACAGGATTCTGTCTTGGTGCCTCCTGTCTGACTTGATTTCTTCCGGGGAGTTGAGCTCCGAGGAATGTTGGGACATCGTTATCATTTAGCTTCCTTGATATCTCAGGATGGAGAATGTTCGGAAATGCTTCAATACTTATCGTGGTGAGATAAGGTCGGAGTCACCCAGTACTCGGGAGGCGTCCGGGGTACCACCATGGTTTAGTATTATTGTGAGTTCGAGGATTCGAGATTAGACGAGTTTGCGAAATTTCTTGAATTATGGTGTGGAAGGTTGCGGATGCAGTTGCAGCTGATTGCCTAGGGCAGGTTCCTGATTCCGCAACCTAAATCGCATAAACAAGAAAGTTTTCAGAAGTTCTTAGGTGGGAATTCAAGTAGTTACCTAGAATTATCTTTCCAACAAGTGCATAATGGGTATGTATTTTTCCTGGCTTGTTTCATAAGCCTCATCCTTGTTTCGTTTTGAACATGGTAATTCAAGTTGCTTCGATGTTAAGTGATGATTTCATATCTTGCTAAGTAGTGTTCTCATATTTCTATGGGAATGCTAATTCTTTTGCCCAATCAAGTGATCATATCAATTATTTCCTACCGGTGTGCTTCTCTTCAAGACAATTCTATCATCTCCAATATTGCAAGATCAATCCTCTTATTGTTTCCGGAGTTTATTCCATCTGTCCCAAGTTTTCATTGTTTTTCCCACCCTCCCGCCCTTTTTCTTTAATGATTAAATTCTCATCCAAGTGTCTTTTCTTTTCATGTGATGCTTCAGCTATCATTTCGTTTGTATTGTTCCGGTAACTTCTTGTGGAGATTCTCAAGAGTTTCATTTCAAGATCTATCCTCATATTCCTTGTTCTCGTTGTTATTCTTCTCCGGTGATTCTTTATGAAGATGCTCAGTGCTCAAGTTATCATTCATTTTTATTCATACTTGTGTTCTTTTCCGGTGGATTCAATTCTAGTTCTTGATGCTCATCATATCATTTTCATTCTCTGATTGCTCTCCCATGTTGGAAATTCTTTATCTAACCTCTCTTGCTTATTCTTATATCTATTATATCCGGAGTGCTGAAGATATCTCAAAAGACATTCATTGTCATTCTTATCCTCTTAAATTATTCAAGGGTCTCATATCATCAAGTTCTTAATTTGTACCGGTCTCGTATCTCTTTTAATCAATTGCTTCAACGGTGGTTTCTTTTCAGTGGGCCCATAACCCACAGGTCTTTTCCCAGGATCCTAACTGACTCTTCTAATCTTTCTGGAGATATCCTCAAGTTCTTTCAATATGGTGTAAGAATGAATCTCATCAATTATATGTCTTCTCGAAGATCGCTTCTAAATCATTTTTATTGTTGGCTCTATCTTTTGTTTATTCATTACTCCGGAGTGTCTCAGTAATTCTTGGTGTTGTTCTCGTCAGCATTCTCTGCATTGAAGACCGAAGGAGAGTTTCTCTTAAATCATTGTTCATTCTTCCAAAGATTCATGGTTTCAGCTTTTGCTATCATCTCAATTGTTTTGATCATGAGTCATTTCTCCCATATCTATCCGGTTCATTTCAGACTGTTCTCATTTCTTGATCCTCCGAAGGCCATCGTTTCAGAAGATTTCTTCGTTCTCAGCTTTCAGCTTCCGTTCTCAAATTCTTCTTAATTGTTGTTCCTTCGTTCGTCTCAATTGTTCTGGTGCTTTGTTCAGTTTCTTTTAGGCAATCTTGATCTCTTCATTCTCATGTGTCCTCTTTAGTTTCTATTCTTTCCGGTGCCTTGTGAAATTTTCTATTCGGTGGATCATGATCTCTTCGTTCTCATGTTATTTCATCCATTTGTAGTATCCTCTTTTGTTTCATTCTAACTGGTGTTCTCGTTCAAGACCTCCTCAAGTGTGTGATCTATCTCTCTCTCTTCAATTCTTTGCAACAAGAATAAGTGATGTGTGAAATCCGTTGCTTGTCATCAATTTAACTTGACGAAGGATAGTCATATCATTATTCTTGTTCTTGTTCATTCAAGGATTTCAATCCTTCTTTCGGAGTTGTTCATGATATCAAATTCCGTATCCCAAGCGGCATCTTTCTTTCCGGAGTTTCTAGTCTTTTCTCAAGTATCTTGTTGTCAAGCTTCATCTAATTCATTGGAAGGCCTCAATCTTGTTCTGTTGAATCCATCAGTTCTTTTCTATCATCCTCTCTTTTCCGGAGGTTCTTCATGGTGGTTCATCCAGATTTGTTTCATTTTCAAGTGTTTTTCAAGATTCTGTTGGAGGTGCTCAAGTGTTCTTTATCTTGGATGTCTAAGTTCAATTCCTTCCCTTTGACTTTTAAGATGGTGTTATTAAGTTCTTGATTATAAGGAGTCTTGAAGGAAGTTGTCAAGAATGAGATAAGAAAACCCATCTTGTTTTCTTGGAGTTATCTTGGGTTGTATTTCACCTTAAGATTTTCCTAAGGATTGTTCTTTTCATGGTGTCATAGACAATCCTTGTCATGGTGTCGTAAATGATCCAAGTTTTCTCCTTCTCCTCTTGGTGAAAGAAGCTTTGCATATCTTGTTGCTCTCAATCAATCATTTATTTCTGTTCTGGCAGGTTGTCACCTCATTATTTTGAGATGTTGTTTATAAGCCCACAACAAGTTGTTCTTTCGTTGTTGGTGTTTCAACAACTCTGTTCACCATGCTTCTCAAATTCATTGGTGCTAGAAGTTGCCATTTCTTCTCAGTTCTCTTCTCTTCAAAGATCTATCGTCTATTCTTTTGTTCCGGAGGCAAAGTGGTGTTCCTCTCTTCAATCTATTTCTTGCTTTGTCAAGATCTTGTTCTTTCTTGGTTGTTCTTCTAATCAGAGTGCTGTCAAATCTTTCTTGTTCCTTTTGTATTGTGTAGTTTTGATCTTTTCCAACCGAAGTTTGGTGCCTCTCTTTCAATTTGTTTCCATGTTATCAATTTTGCCCCTCTTTCCTACCCAAGTGCTGCCAAAATTTTCTGTGAATTCTTGCTTGTTCTTCATTCTTCATCTCTTCCAACCTTCTTGTTTCATTGGTTTCATTCGTTTGTCAAGAAGCAACTAAGTTTTACCTTTTGCTCTTTCTCTTCCCTTTTTTTCGTTCTAGATCTCGGGACGAGATCCTTGTGTAGTGGAGGAGAGTTGTGACAGCCCGGGACCGATGTTCCAGAAGATTCCAGAAGATTCCCCTTTAGTTTCCATTCTTGGCTGTGTTTCGTCTATGTGTTGCATTCGTCATCGCATCATTCGCATCATATGCACTGCATCGTCACCCGTTTTCGAAAACTTGCATCCGTTCGTAGTCATCGGTTCTCGTCGTTCTTCTCGTTGCCCATTTCGAGACCAGCCACACACGCACGTGCCCGCGGCACCGTTAAATAAAACCGTTTTTAAGCGCACGCAAAATATTCTCGGATTGAGTTGAAACTTGTCGTGCGGTCTTATTATAGCTTAGTTAGACCGCCCGTCGATTTTTGTCGCATTCTGAGTTCGTTTGATGCCCCATCGGTAATCCGTAGGAGTGCGGTCATCAGTAGTTTATCGGACATTTTCGGTGTTTTGTAAACCTTCGTGTCTCGGGTCACCATCTTCCCTCTCATCTCTCCCTAGCCCCTCTGCACAGCGTCGTAGCCCCGACCCTCCGCTTCCGGACGTCGGACAGACAGCCGGCAGTCCGAAATCGGACAAGGCAGCTAACCCTAGCCCTACCCTATAAATAGCACCTCGTTCCGCGTGCCACCAAACCCTAGCCAGCCCTCTCCTTCTCCCTCCTCCGGCCTCCAGCCCGCCCAAGCCCATCTGGGCCCGTTCGAGCCCATCCGGGCCCGAATCGACGTCCCGGAGCTCCCCGAGCTCATCCATGGAGGTCCTCCCGCAGCTCCCCCCGTGGCCATGGTGCCAAGCTCCTCGCCGGAACCACCCCTGCCCACAGCCAGCCTGGCCACGCCGCCCTCTCGTCTCTCTTCTTCTTCCTCTCCCTCCTCTCTCTCTCTCTAACCCCGGCCCTCTCTCCTTCCGCAGCTCGCCGCCATGGCCGTCCCCCGAGCTCGTCGGTTCCCCATGCCGCCGCCGGCCTCCTGCCGGCCAGATCCGGGCGCCGCCGGCCAAATCTGCCGCGTCCTGGCCTGTTCCGGCCACCCTCGCTTGCCCGCCGCCTGTGACGAGACGCTGCCATGGCCGCTCCTGGTGAGCACGGGAGCGGGAGCAGCTGGCGCGTTGACCCCGACCGCTCCCTCCCTCGGCCGCTCGTGGGCCTGCTGCCCCAGCACGGCCCAGGGCAGCTCCTCCTGCCTCCCTTGCCGGCCGAGATGGGCCAAGCCCATAGGTGAGCAAGCCGGCCCCTTCCCCCGCGTTTTTTTTCTTTTTCTGTAATTTCAGATGATGGCATGATTTTAAACTGCTAATAAGTATTAATCTGTGCATCGTTTGTAAATAATTTGAACATGTTAAGTGGCTAGAATAATATGTAGTTTTATAATATGCCATTTTCACCCATGCCTAAAATTGTTTATGTCTTTTTACATACTTGCACTAATTGCATTTTCATAATTAAATAAACGTGCATCGGAATTAATAAAATCTCATAATAAAAATGTCCATCCCATTTGCATCGCATTTTCATGCATGGGGAAAATGTTGGATTGATGGTTGCATTTATTTTGCATTATCGTTTTGCTATACCCTGAATAGGCCTAATCCCGCATATTTAATTGTGATTAATTTCCCACAATAACCTAATCATATTATATATGTTTTCGGGGTAGAAAAATCCATAGAAGTTATCTGTGCATTTAGTTTTGCAGATTTCAACTAAAACTTGACTTGATGATTGTGGTTGAACCGTAGCTCCGTTTTGAGCATTGCATATATGAAACTTGCTTAGAATCTCATGTAGTTTCATAATAATTTGCTGCATTCATGAATTGATATGTTTGTGGTTGCATTTCCCATGCATTTGCATTCACGTCATCCGCATCTTGTTCTGTTCATATCTTTTGAACCGTAGCTCCGTTTGAGATGTTCTATACATGTAAATCGACTAGAATTTCGTGTAGAATAACATGGTGATATTTATTTTGCTGTTTACCAAATATAAAATATGTTTAGATAAGATCTGGATCATATTCATAATTAACACATGGGGTCATTTCGGAAATGCTATAAGTCGTTTCCGGCCTCATTTAAAATGCCTAGATAGTTAGTTTACTTATGCTTAACCTTTTACCATGTTTAACAACATTTAATATTGTTGTGTACGTAACAGGAGTGAACTAAATATTTCGAATGTGGAGTTTCGTCAATATGTAACTCGTTGCATATTGAGCGTCACTTTAATGTGTAGAATTTGATTGTTGTGAATTGACTTGCCTTGCATATTAAACCGGACATGCATCATATTTGTTGTGCATCATGTTTTGCATATGTTGTGGTTTATCTTGTGTTGATTGTTTGTTCGGATTGCTTCTTTCCGATAGAGTTTCGAAAGCGTTCGGAGTGTGAGGATTCGTTCGACTACGTTGGTTCTTCTTCTTCATGGACTCGGTCTTCTTCCGAGCGGGATCTCAGGCAAGATGACACATTTCACTGGATACCATTACTATCATTGCCATGCTAGTTGTCTCGTCTTTTAACGTTATGTCTAGCTACCTACCACTTGTTTGATAAGCCTCCCAACACTTCCATGGTAAGCCTCTAACCTCTCCACATCCCAGCAAACCTTTGTTTGGCTATGTTACAGCTTGCTCAGCCCTTCTTATAGCGTTGCTAGTTGCAGGTGCTATTGCTTCCATGTGTCAGCATGGGCCTTCCTTTTGTTATATCACAATATTGTTGTTATTTAATTTAATGCACATATATACTTGGTAAAGGGTGGAAGGCTTGGCCTTTTTCTTGGTGTTTTGTTCCACTCTTTCCGCCCCTAGTTACTTGTGAACCGGTGTTATGTTCCATAAATGAGCACTCCTAACATGCTCGGGGTTGTTATGGGGACCCCCTTGATTTTTGGGTTAGAATAAAACTTGTCTGGCAAGGCCCAACATTGGTACTACATTTGCCTAATAATTAATGAACTTGCATAGGGGATATTTTTCCGGACCCCGTGGATAATTTAATCAACCCCCGGGCCAGTGCTCGACATGAGTGTTGGTCCAAACTAGAGCACTGTGCGGGGCCAACCCAGGGCAACTTGGGAGATTTCTATCAGGCCTCCGTACACTAGCTTATCCGCCGTGTCCTGAGAACGAGATACGCGGCTCCTATCGGGATTGTCGACACGTCGGGAGGCCTTGCTGGATTTGTTTTACCTTTCTCGAACGTCTCGAGTGAGGAACTCTGATTTTCTTTGGGTTACCTCGAGGTGTTGGATTTCCTTTGGAACTGCCTAGGAAGATCACGAGATCCGTGGTTGAGGTTATTCCCGCTGAGTGTGGTTAATTTGTGATGGACGAGTTGGAGCACCCCTACAGGGTTAAATCTTTTCGAGAAGCCGTGCCCGCGGTTATGTGGCAAAATTGGATAATTTGTTTAACACCTGGTCATAGCAAACTTGAAGTGAACTCTAATAAAATACACCAACTGAGTGCGTATCCGTGATTGTCTGTTTTCGTGAGTCCTTATCCGAAAGAGAACACGATGGGGTTATGATTGACGTAAGTAGGTGTTCAGGATCAGTTAGTGATCATTACTAGTTCATGTCCGTTATGCGTAGGCCACCATACTTTACTTTCTGTGCTCGTAAGTTAGCCACTCAAATATACGCTTAGTCGCTTGCTGCAGCCTCACCACTTAACCAAACCTTCCCTATTAAGCTTTAATAGTCTTGATACCCTTGGAAATGAGATTGTTGAGTCCCTGTGGCTCACAGATTACTACAACACCAGTTGCAGGTACAGGTAAGGTGATGATTTGACGTGAGCGCGTTGCTTGATTTGATTTGGAGTTCTTCTTCTTCTTCTTCTTCAATCTTGGATGGGTTCCAGGCGGCAGCCTGGGATAGCAAGGGTGGATGTCATTTTATCGTTTCATTTTGTCCGTAATCGGACCCTGCTCTTATGTATGATGTTTGAGATGTTATTGTATTGATGTGACTCTGATGTAGCTTGTGGCGAGTGTAAGCCAATTCCATATACTCATCTCTTTTGTACATGTACTTGTAATGATATCCATTCTCGTGAACGCATCGAGATGCGCTTCTATCCCTGTCGAGGCCCTCGTTCCCAAATAAGGATAGGACCGCATCTTGGGCGTGACAAGTTGGTATCAGAGCCTGTACCGACCTAGGAGCCCCCTTGATTGATCGAACTTGGCCGAGTCGAGTCTAGTGAAAAACTGTTTTGAGTCTAGTTATATCGGAGAGTAGGATTGTTTTACTCCTCTTCTCGCTCAAAAATAATTTTAGGATCACGCGGGTATTTTGGAAACTATATGATGCCGATGTGATAGGGTTCTGTCTTGGTGCCTCCTGTCTGACTTGATTTCTTCCGGGGAGTTGAGCTCCAAGGAATGTTGGCACATCGTTATCATTCAGCTTCCTTGATATCTCAGGATGGAGAATGTTCGGAATTGCTTCAATACTTATCGTGGTGAGATAAGGTCGGAGTCACCCAATACTGGGGAGGCGTCCGGGGTACCACCATGGTTTAGTATCGTTGTGAGTTCGAGGATTCGATATTAGACGAGTTTGCGAAATTTCTTGAATTATGGTGTGGAAGGTTGCGGATGCAGTTGCAGCTGATTGCCTAGGGCAGGTTCCTAATTCCGCAACCTGAATCGCATAAACAAGAAAGTTTTCAGAAGTTCTTAGGTCGGAATTCAAGTAGTTACCTAGAATTATCTTTCCAACAAGTGGGATCTCCGTTGGGAATTCCGTTTTCATTTACATCTATCTCTATTGGATCTAATCCTTGCAAAAAACCATGAAGGGATTGACAACCCCTTTATAGCGTTGGGTGCAAGAGTTTGATTGTTTGTGTAGGAGCATCCATTGGTAACTTGCTTGTTCCTCCTACCGGATTGATATCTTGGTTCTCATCAACTGAGGGAAATACTTATCTACTTTGATGCATCACCCTTTCCTCTTCAAGGGGAAACCAACGCAAGCTCAAGAGGTAGCAAGAAGGATTTCTAGCGCCGTTGCCGAGGAGGATACATAGCAACTGAAGACAAGAACTTTCCCTTCAACTTGCCAATTCTGGCAGCGCTGCTGGGATAGATCTACATCAAGCGTACCAAGTACTCATCACAAACATCTCTTGCATTTGCATTATTTTCCATTTGCCTCTCGTTTTCCTCTCCCCCACTTCTAAAACGATTTTCAGAAAATACCAAAAAGATTTGCCTTTTTATTCGCCCTTCTTTTGTTTTCCTTTTTGTTGCTCGTGTGTTGGATTGCTTGAACTCATGGCTAGCCTTACCACTATAGCTAATACTCCCGAGTATGAGGTTCTTAATTTTAAGCAAAGGGAGGGACAAAACTTAAAAGATGCTTGGTATAGAATTTGCAATGCTCAAAATAGATCTATTTGTAAGCAATCTACTACCGTTCTCCTTCGCAATTTTTACGTGGGTATTACTCCTTGGAATAGATATGTTCTAGATACCAGCATGGGAGAGAATTTCTTGGGAAGTCATACCTTTGACTCTTATAGCGCTATGATAAATTTGGTAGGTTCACCCCCAATCATGGTTAATGGGACAAACTTGACCTTGGAACATGTGATGCAGAGGCTTGATATTATTGAAAAAAGGTTGGTACGGTTGAGCTTACTAAAAACTTGGATAAAAAGATTCATAATCACATTACTCAATATGGCTCTAAAGTAGGAGTTACATTAAAAAATCTAAAGGAAAAGGAACCCATAGTTAATGGAAAATTGGAACAAGATTCCTCTAGAATTGGCAAGCTTAAGGACATTATTACCAACTTGGGATCTGCTTTTGGTTTGGTTCAAACTACCCCTACTAATCTCCCTCCTAAGGCTACTAAGTTTGTTTATGTTCCTAAAAATAAGGTTGAATCTTCTAGTGAAGATCTTAAGATGATAGGTATTCACCCTAGCTTTTTCAATATTAATAAGGAGCCAATTGACACCATTGAATCTCTTGAACTTTTTCTTAGGAGAATTATTATTGATAAGAACAATGGAGCTCCTAATGCTTATAAGTGTGCAATTGGGGAATTGCATACCAAAGATGACAATACCTAGATCTATTGTGCTTTGCCTAGCTAGGGGCGTTAAACAATAGCGCTTGTTGGGAGGCAACCCAATTTTATTTTTGTGTTCTGTTTTTGCTTCTGTTTTTGAGTGTTTCCCACATTATTTATTTCTATATTAATTGTGTTTTGGTGTTTTAATTAGTGTTTGAGCCAAGTAAAACCTTTGGGGTGATTTATGGTAGTTGTTGATTTGATCTTGCTGAAAAACAGAAACTTTTTCGCTCAGTCTAGGAATTTTCTAAAACATTTACAGTGTCGAACGAGTCTGAAATTTTTACACAAGCTTGATATATTAATTTCCCAGGTTTTCCTAATGTTTCAGAATTTTTTGACTTACATAAGTAGACGAAGTTTTCAGATTGCTACAGGCTGTTCTGTTTTTGACAGATTCTGTTTTCTGTGAGTTGTTTGCCTATTTTAATGAATCTATGGGTTGTATCATGGGGTATGAACCATGAAGAAGTTAGAATAAAGTAGGTATAACACCAATATAAATAAAAAATGAGTTCAAAACATTACCTAAAGTGGTGATTTCTTATACTAACGGATCTCACGAGTTTTCTGTTAAGTTTTGTGTTGTGAAGTTTCCAAGTTTTGGGTAAAGATTTGATGGACTATGGAATAAGGAGTGGCAAGAGCCTAATATTGGGGATGTCCAAGGAACCCCAAGTCATATTCAAGGATGGCAAAGAGCCTAAGCTTAGGGAAGCTCCGGAAGGCATCCCCTCTTTCTTCTTCAATCCATCGGTAAATTTACTTGGGGCTATATTTTTATTCACCACATGGTATGTGTTTTGCTTGGAACGTGTTGTATGATATGAGTCTTTGATTCTTACTTTTCCACAATCATCCTTTCTGCACACAGATTTTGAGAGAGACACATTGAATCATGAATTTATTAGAATATTGTATGTGCTTCATTATATCTTTTGAGATAGGCAATTTTGGTCTATGTGCTTCACTTATATTTTTAGAGCATGGTGGTGTTTGCATTTTATAGAAATAATTGAAATCTTGTACCTAACTTATATTATTTGATAGTCTCTAAACAGCATGGTAATTGGTCTAGGTTGTGAATTTAGTCCTAATATGATAGGCATCCAAGAGGGATGTAATAAAAACTTCCATATTGAGTGCATTGAATACTATGAGAAGTTTGATTCCTTGCATAAAGTTTTGAGATATAAATATGGTAATGTTAAGAGTCATGAAGTAATTGTGATTTGGTAAAAATATTGTGTAAAGATTTATGGTTCCTGTAGCATGCACGTATGGTGAACCGTTCTGTAAGGAAGTCGGAGCATGATTTGTTTATAGATTGTCGACCTTTGTGTGAGGGTCGGGAGTGCGCGATGGTTAACTCCTACCAACCTCTCCCCTAGGAGCATGCGTTTAATACTTTGCTTCAATGGCTAATAGACTTTTGAAATAAGTATGTGAGTTATTTATAACTAATGTTGAGTCCATGGATTATACACACTCTCACCCTTCCACCTTTGCTAGCCTCTCTAGTACCACGCAACTCTCGCCGGTACAACAAATCCACCTTCCTCAAAACAGCCACCATATACCTTCCTCAAAACACCCACCATACCTACCTATTATGGCATTTTCATAGCCATTCCGAGATATATTGCCATGCAACTCCAACTGTTTCCTTTTATGACATGCACCATCACTTCCATATTGCATATAGAGTCATATTTTGTCATAGCTATCAAGTTGTAATTTTATTTTGAGTTGTAAGTAAATGAAAGTGTGATGATTACAATTATTAGAGCATGTCCCATGTGAGGAAAGGATGATGGAAGCTATGATTCCCTCACGGGTGGATTTAAGATTCTGGACATTATGAAAAATAAAAGAGGCCAGCGAAGCCCAAATAAAAAAATAAAATAGGCCTTAGATGCTCACCCAAAAAAGAGGAGAAATAGAAGAAATGAGAGAAAAGAGAGAAGGGACATTGCTACTATCTTTTTCCACACTTGTGCTTCAAAATAGCACCATGATCTTCATGATAGAGAGTCTCCTATTTTGTCACTTTCATATACTACTGGATTTTTTATTTATATAACTTGGCTTGTATATTCCAATAATGGGCTTCCTCAAGTTGACCTAGGTCTTCATGAGCAAGCAAGTTGGATGCACACCCACTTAGTTTCCTCTTGAGCTTTCATACACTTATGGCTCTAGTGCATCCGTTGCATGGCAATCCCTACTCACTCACATTGATATCTATTGATGGTCATCTCCATAGCCCGTTGATACGCCTAGTTGATGTGAGACTATCTTCTCCCTTTCCTTGACAACCTCCACCATATTCTATTCCACCTATAGTGCTATATCCATGGCTCATGCTCATGTATTGCGTGAGAGTTGAAAAAGTTTGAGAAAATAAAAGTGTGAAAACAATTGCTTGAGTTGTCATCAGGGTAGTGCATGATATAAATATTCTGTGTGGGGAAGATGGAGCATAGCCAGACCATATAATATTATAGGGATAACTTTCTTTTGCCATTATATTCTGAAGAGATACAGTTGCTTTGCTAGAATGCTTGAAATCTTATTATTTTTATGTCAATATTAAGCTTTTGTTTTGAGTCTTATGGATTTGAATATTCATGCCACAATAAAAAATATTACACGGATAAATATGTTAGGTAGCACTCCACATCAAAAATTATGTTTTTATCATTTACGTACTCGAGGACGAGCAGGAATTAAGCTTGCGGATGCTGATATGTCTCCAACGTATCTATAATTTTTGATGATGTCCTGCTATTGTATTATCTATTTTGGATGTTTTATATGCATCAATATGCTATTTTATATTATTTTTGGGACTAACCTATTAATGTAGAGCCTAGTGCCAGTTTCTGTTTTTTCCTTGTTTTGAGTTTTGCAGATATGGAATATTAAACGAAGTCCAAATGGAATAAAATCTTCAGAATGATTTTTTCTGGAAGGAAATAGATGCACAAGACATGGAGCACACGCCAGGGGACCTACCAGGAGATCACAAGCCTGGTAGGCGCGGCCACCCCCTGGTCGCGCCTGGCAGGATTGTCATCTCCTGGCAGGTCTCCTAACCTTGTTCTTCGTCCTATAAATACCCATATATTCCCCCAACGCCAAAGGGATCCATGCAAATACTTTTCTGCCACCAGAAGCCTCCGTTCCCGAGAGATCCAATCTTAGAGCCTTTTCTGGTAATCTGTCGGAGGGGGTTTCGACCACGGAGGGCATCTACATCAACTCCATTGCCCCTCCAATCATGTGTGAGTAGTCCACCACAGACCTACGGGTCCATAGCTAATACCTAGATGGCTTATTCTCTCTCTTTGATCTTCAATACCATGTTCTTCATGATATTTATGGAGATCTATCCGATGTAATACTCTTTTGTGGTGTGTTTGTCAAGATCCAATGAATTGTGGGTTTATGTTCAGATTATCCATGAATCTTATTTGAATCTTTTCTGAATTCTTATATGCATGATTTCATATCCTTGCAGGTCTCTTCAAGTTATTGGTTTGGTTTGGCCAACTAGATTGATTATTCTTGCAATGGGAGAAGTGCTTGGTTATGGGTTCAATCTTGAAGTGTCCTCACCCAGTGACATAGTAGGGGTAGCGAGGCACGTATTGTATTGTTGCAATCAAGGGTAACAAGATGGGGTTTTCATCATATTGCTTGAGTTTATCCCTCTACATCATGTCATCTTACTTAATGCATTACTCTGTTCTTCGTGAACTTAATACTCTAGATGCAGGCAGGAGTCGGTCGATGTGTGAAGTAATAGTAGTAGACGCAAAATCGTTTCGGTCTACTTGACACGGAGGTGAAGCCTATATGCATGATCATTGCCGTGGATATCTACATGATTATTCGCTTTTCTATCAATTGCTTGACAGCAATTTGTTTACCAACCATGATATTTTCCTTCAAGAGAGAAGCCTCTAGTGAAATCTATGGCCCTCGGGTCTACTTTTCATAATATATTTTCAGATCTATAAACCAAAAATACCAAAAATACGTTGCTGCAATTTACTTATCTTTTACTTCCCGTTTTTGTTTACATCTATATCTATCGGATATAATCCTTGCAAATAACCGAGAAGGGATTGAAAACCCCTTTATAGCGTTGGGTGCAAGAGTTTGATTGTTTGTGTAGGTGCATCCATTGGTAACTTGCTTATTCCTCCTACTGGATTGATACCTTGGTTCTCATCAACTGAGGGAAATACTTATCTACTTTGCTGCATCACCCTTTCCTCTTCAAGGGAATACCAATGCAAGCTCAAGAGGTAGCACGGGACTATATAATAAGATTGGCAAAATGGAGAATACTCACCATGCGCCTCCCGGGTAAAATTCTTCACTTTTTCCAGCTCGGCCTTCCCGTCTTCCACCCGTGTCCGGCTTGTCCCCAATCCAATGGCCAATTGCTCATTCTGCTGCCTTGAGGCCTACATCATCAATAAAAAAATATGTGGATCCTTAACTCGACCGTCCCAGCCAATTCAAGGCTCAGGGGCTACTGGGTTTACATGTGTGTAGGGATTCTTAAAACCAATCACTCACCTTCAGGCTGGATGATATCAGTTTCACACCTTCCCCAAGCCTAGCTCGGGCAGCTCCGATGTGTGCATCTGCCGAGCATAGAGCATTAAACTCTTGTTCGGAAAACGCTGGGTGGCGAAGTGCTTCTCGTTGCCGCCGGTGGTTCATCGCACTCTCTACCTCGGATTTAGTGACTGATACCACGTCCCCGGAATCTTTAGGGACTGGATTGACCACAGGGGCCTCTGTGGCAGGTTCGGCATGAGAAGAAGATCTTGACTCATGAGTATTGCCAGGCACCTCTGCAGCGTTCTCGGCAGAAGATGGTTGTACTTGTTTCCTGAGTATTTTGACACAAAATCTTCTGTGAAATCCTATCGATCATGATAACAATAGATTAAGCGGTCAAACAAAGTACCTCTTGGTTGAACGAGTGGTCGGGGTTATCCCCACGGCCGACTCACATGAAGGATTTCTGTTGATGCCTGGTCCGGGTGGCAGGTTCGGCATGAGTAGAAGATCTTGACTCATGAGTATTGCCAGCCACCTCTGCAGCGTTCTTGGCAGAAGATGGTTGTACTTATTTCCTGAGTATTTCGACACAAAATCTTCTGTGAAATCCTATCGATCATGATAACAATAGATTAAGTGGTCGAACAAAGTACCTCTTGGTTGAACGAGTGGTCGGGGTTATCCCCACAGCCGGCTCACATGAAGGATTCCTGTTGATGCCTGGTCCAGGCATTGCTGCAGTAGCCAACGTTCGTCGCGTGGACCAACGATGCTTGGGAGCAGAAACTGGCACATTTGGGTCGACGGAGGACGTTTGCCTTTTATGGGAAGAATGTTTCTTCTTGCTTGTAATAGGGGAAGGGAGAAATCCCGGGTGATTGGCTATGATAGCCACCTTGGAATGATCAAGGCTCTCTTGGTAAAAGACCCCGTCTTCATACTCGATTGATACCTCTGGATCGTCATGAAATCCTGGATTGTCATCACGAGAGTAGTTCTCTGGTTGGGGGGAAGACAGTTGACTGTCTCGACAAAGCTCCTCCATTCCTGTTTGTATGGATTAAAAGCTTCGTCCAAAAGGGGGCAAATGAAAAAACCGAACTCAGGTCACAAAGTCAAAAGGCTTACCCATTCGATGGGGTTGTAACTTGAGAATCCCTCCTTAACCGCTACCCGAACAAAGTCTTCTTTTTCCCCTTTGAACAGATCGGCAAGTGCGGCTACCAATGCCGCTTGATTAGCACGGCCCAGCTATCGGGAGCGAGTGGTGTCACTTGTTCTGTTGTAACGCCACAAAGGGTGTATCCTTTGCTGAAGAGGTTGGACGCATCGGGTGATGGCGGCAGCCATCACATCAATCATGGTCAGCTTGTGATAAGCCAGTAGCCTTACATGGGCAGCCAAGTGTTGCACTTTGGCACCGTCCTCTTGGGATGAACTCATCGGTCGCCATTTCTACCTTTTCCTCAAAGGAGCATCGAATTATTTGGGCAAACCCCTCCGAGTTGGATCGAATAGGGGAACGTCCTCAATATAGAACCATTCCGAGGACCATTCTTCGGATTCCTTCTTTGGTGCCCCCACTGGATATCATGTCCCGACTATACGACATACTTCGTCTCCTCTGACTTCCCAAATCGACTCACCCCGAGTGTGGGGGACGAGGCAGAACTATTTCCTCCATAATCTAAAGTGTGCCTCGCAGCCCAGAAACATCTCGCAAAGGGCAACAAAGCCCGAGATATGCAGAATAGATCCGGGGATAAGATGATGGAGCTAGATCCCATAGAACTCCAGTAATCCCCTCAGGAAAGGATGAATGGGGAACCCTAGGCCCCGCAAGAGGAAAGGCATGAACCATACTCGCTCTCCCTTGTGGGGATTAGGAAGTTCTCCACGAAGGCTTCGTTGTCAAAAGAAGTCAAACCGGCACGGTTAGCCGCCAGATCCGAGGAAGCAAGATACCCTTGGGTCTTGAGGTCACGCAGCCGAAGGAGGGATACAGAGCAACTTGCCCAATCCCCAAGACGAGAGCCATAAGGACGCGAGGAAGAGCTGGGGACACTCACCATGTTTTTTGGTGATCTCTCGCCTGAAGTTTTTTCTGATGGGGAAGAAGAGGAAGATGTGGCCCTGACCATGATTCAGCTTGTTTGGGTGGTGCCTCCTTTGTGCGAGGGGTAGTCTTGTAAAAAGCTGCCGGACTGCCTGTCTCCCCTTGGCGCACTGGGGTTGAGAAGCGCTGAAAGTTACTACAATGGGTCCCATAAGTTCTTGACGTTTGAGAATTCACCGATGACAGGATGGTTGCAGAACAAGAGGGGATGGAGGGACTCGCCTCGCAAGCGGAAGACTTTGACGTGCAAGATTGTCCGGGGGCTACTGAGGGAGTTCGAGATTAAGGGGTCCTCGGACTGTCGGCCTATTTCTTATGGGCTGGACTCAAGGGCCGCTCGCTGAGGATTGGACTGATCGAAGGCCCCGTCGTCGGGAAGGAGTCTTAAAGAGCCGTGGCGTGTCTTTCAAGTTTGAGATAGTAGATAGGCATGTGTTTCCCCTTCGGTGTGCCACCTACTATGTGTAACCCTAGGGACCCTCGGCATCTATATAAGCCAGAGGGTTGTAGGTTGTATGGCAGAGAAACTCATCTAGGGTTTTAGCTATTTGATCTCGTGGTAGATCAACTCTATAACCTTCATACCATCAATATAATCGAGTAGGATGTAGGTTTTTACCTCCATAGGTGGGCCCGAACCTGGGTAAACATCGTCTCCTTCGTGCCCTTGTTACCATCGATCCTAGACTCACAACTCGGGGGCCCCTACCCAAGATCCGCCGGTTTTGACACCGACAGTAACCACGACTTTCGAGGTGGTGATTCCTTGTGTTCCTTTGCTGAAGCCCCTTGAATTTCTCAGATATACGCTTGGCATCTTCGGTAGCACGGGTTTCCTTGAATTTTTCATAGTCCTCTTCCGAAAGGGTGGGATTCTCCACAAAAATCTTGGAGTATGGTTCTTTCTTTTCAATTGATCGGTGTATGCTGATTTTCTAGACGGACAATGCGTCGCTGAACTTCCCCATGGTGGGGGTGTTTATCTTCCTCATGGTAACATCTTTTCGCAGAAGTTTCCTTTCATCCCGACTGGGGGAAAGGTATCTCTGGTGCAACTTGATTAGGAGGAGGTTCTCCATATTTTTTGGTTTACCCCTTAAGTCTATGGCGTTGAAGCTAGCGACATCTTGTAGGACGCATGCGAGTTGGTTGTCGTAGTTCTTGCGAGCTTCCTCTATCTCTATTGTCTCAAATTTGTCGGGGTGCACCATTTTGACCTCCAATAATTCAGAGCCAAGCTTGTTAGGTTTTCGTGTCCTAGTACTCTTCTGCTTCGGCCCCGGTCTCAGCGCCGGTGTCGGTGCCAGTGGTGGTGTCGGTGTCGGGGTCGACGGCAGTAGCATCGTCCGCTATGGCATAAGGGCCCTCCAAACCAGCTTTTACCTGACTACACAAAAAGTCGAGGTAATCGTGTTCATATTGTAAGGGATCGTCGACCTCATGATGATCAGAAGCCCCGGCTTCATCATTGTTCATGTTTCCTATGTACAAGTTTGCTCATTTAACTCTCAAACTATAATAAATAAATAAATAAATAATGACATAAAAGGCCTATGGTTTGCCGGAATGCCGTTTCATTCCCGTCCCGGCAATTTTTGGACACTCGATATGTCCTACTTTCTAGCACAAGTCATGCCGAAATTCACAGGAAATTTTGGCATGAACTTTGCTAAAAAAGTGGACATATCAAGTGCCTCAAAATCTGCGGAATGGAAATGAATCAACATTCCGGTAAAACATAGGCCGCTCGATCATTTTCCCTGCAAACAACAAAAGGCTACTTGGGCACATTCATAAGCCACTTGGGCACAATCGAACAATTCAAATTTCCATCTAAAAGTACCACTTCAAGAAAATATAGAACTTGAAGAAAATTTCCTATAAACCCTAGAACATTGGGTCGACAACAAATCTCTCATACTCCTAATTTGCAACTCTCTCATATTGTCCTAAAAATATATTTAGTTAACTACATTGGTTCCAAAGCAAGCTTATTTGTATATTGAATTTTAGCTCTAAAATGAATTTACATAAACATTTGGTGAACCCTAATCTTCTGTCCACAGCAACTACAACTACTTAAGCATCTACAATAACTTAAGCAAGTATCTACAAGTACATAAGCACAATAACCCTAAACTTTTAATGAACCATAGCTAATTTGATGAACCCTAGATTTTATGAACCCTAGGAACCCTGGCTAGGCAAGTGTAGGGGAGGGGGAGGGGAGGTGTAGGCATGGTCACCTCGGGCATGGCGGAGGTAGGGAGGAGGAGGAGGAGGTTGGAGTGGCCAAGGGCGCGGTCGAGGTGTGAGGAGGTCGTTGGCGTCGGGGTCGACTACGTGGTGTCGAGTTTGGGACTCGGGCGACGGCGAGGGAGGGGGCATGACATTGGGGTCGGGGATCGGGCGATGGTGAGGGAGGGGTACAGCGTCGGGGTCAGGACTCGAGCGACGACGAGGGAGGGGGCGCGACGTCGAAGTCGGGGCTCAGGCGAAGGCAAGGGACGGGGCGCGATGGCGACGATGGCGGCGACAGTGGAGCGCTGACGAAAATGGCTGGGGGCGATGACGGCGACAGGATGAGTTGAGATTTGGGGGGGAATTGGGCAGAAAGGAGGGAAGCATTGGACACCGGACAACTAGTTTTTTCCACATACTCCGTCCAATAAATGATGCAATCGTTGATGCACGCGTGGTATCTAATGTGCGACAGATCAAGAGGGCACACGATTTTCTTGGCCTCATCGACACTAGTAGGACGCAGATTCCCTGTGGGGAGAACCTTCTTTAGATACCGGAGAAGCTCATCGAGGCTTCTATTGGTCCATATGTTTTTAGCCTTCGTCTTTAGAAGTTTGAGCGTGAAACTCAAGTGGATCACCTCTGGATCGCAACCACCATACAATGGAGTCTTCGATTCTACCTCCAATTGCTCCAACTTTGACTCCTCTCTAGAATTAGCATTGTCGCTAGTCGTCTTCTTGCGAAGCAGGTCTCGAACATGAGGGTCCTGCGGGATTGAACCTAATACCAAAGAATGTTGTGGTGTGTCCACGACTTCTGCCTCATGTTCGGCCTCCTGTGCACCGCAATGTTCATCCTCTTCTCTGCCGCCATGTTCGGCCTCTTCTCTGCTGCCATGTCCAGCCTCCTCTCTGTCGCCACTATCGATCACCTCTTCGTTTGGTCCAATTTCATCATCACTTATCCATTGAGTATAGCCATCCATGATACCAGTCATGAGCAGGTGAGCTTTCAAATGGCCTGGCTTAAAGGGGTCGTGCAAGACTTCTCCTTTGCACCTTCGACACGGACATAAAATCTCCTTTCGGTTATTTTCATACGTGTCATGCACCACGGATCACAACAAACTTTCCACCATCGTTCCACTGACCTTCATGATCGCCTGCATGGTATAATTAATAATCAAAAGGATTATAAATGCATCCATGCATCCATCAAAGCCATACAAAAATTCGGCATAACCTTCCCTAAAAAAGGACATATAGAGTTTGCCCAAAATTCGCCGAAACGGAAATAAATCGATATTTCTACAAAACATAAGCAACTCTCATGTCACATGCAATTCGGCAAATAAATATATAGGTGACAACTCGTGCCAAACCCACAATTTCCATCATATCGCCCGATTTGATCATAACGCACACGTATTTTCCATTAATTTTTCCAAAGCACAATTTTTACTCACCTAGCTGTTATTGGAAATATGCCCTAGAGGCAATAATAAATTGGTTATTATCATATTTCCTTTTTCATGATAATCGTTTATTATCCATGCTATAATTGTATTAAACGAAAACTCAGATACATGTGTGGATACATAGACAACACCATGTCCCTAGTATGCCTCTAATAGACTAACTTGTTGATCAAAGATGGCTATGGTTTCCTAGTCATGGACATGAGATGTCATTTGATAACGGGATCACATCATTAGGAGAATGATGTGATGGACAAGACCCAAACTACAAACGTAGCATATGATCGTGTCAGTTTATTGCTACTGTTTTCTACATGTCAAGTATTTGTTCCTATGACCATGAGATCATGCAACTCACTGACACCGGAGGAGTGCCTTGTGTGTATCAAACATCGCAATGTAACTGGGTGACTATAAAGGTGCTCTACAGGTATCTCCGAGGGTGTCTGTCGGGTTGGCATGGATCAAGACTGGGATTTGTTACTCCGTGTGACGGAGAGGTATCTCAGGGCCCACTCGGTAATACAACATCACAATAAGCCTTGCAAGCAATGTGACTAAGTGTTAGCCACAGGATCTTGTATTATGGAACGAGTAAAGAGACTTGCTGGTAACGAGGTTGAACTAGGTATGGAGATGCCGACGATCGAATCTTGGGCAGGTAACATACCGAAGAACAAATGGAACATCATACGGGATTAATTGAATCCTTGACATAGAGGTTCGACCGATAAAGAGATTCGTAGAATATGTAGGAACCAATATGGGAATCCAGGTCCTGCTATTGGTTATTGATCGTAGAGGTGTCTCGGTCATGTCTACATAGTTCTCGAACCCGCAGGGTCTGCACACTTAAGGTTCGGTGACGTTTCAGTAATATAGAGTTATGTATGGTGGTGACCGAAGATTGTTCTGAGTCCCGGATGAGATCACCGACGTCACGAGGAGCTCCGGAATGGTCCGGAGGTAAAGATTGATATATAGGAAGTCCTGTTTTGGTCATCGGAAAAGTTTTGGGCTGATCGGTAGTGTACCAGGAGTGCCGGGAGGGTACCCGGAGACCATCGGGAGGGGTGTCTCGACCCAAGAGGCTACATGGGCTGTGGGAGGAGGTAAACCAGACCTTGGTGGGTTGGCCGAAGCCTCCTCTAAGGTCCCATGCGGCTGGAGTGGTTTGAGAAGGAAAAAATCCGGAGAGGTGGAAAGAGTTTCCAAGTGGAAAGGAGGAACCCTACTCCTAATAGGGTTGGAGTAGGACTCCTCCACCTCCAATTTCGACCAAACCTTGAGGGTTTGAGGCTGCCTCCTCCCATCCCTCCCTCCTATATATACTACAGGATTTAGAGGGAAAATCTAACCCTAATAGCCACGTGCTACCTCTCCTCTAGATCGTAGTTTCTCCTCTAGATCGGTTTTCAGCGGTGCTTAGGCGAAGCCCTGCTGGAATAGATCCACCATCATCGCCGCAACACCACCGTGCTGCCGGAGAACTCATCTACCTCTCCGCTCCCTCTTGCTGGATCAAGAAGGCGGACATCGTCATCGAGCTATACGTGTGTTGAACGCGGAGGTGCCATCCGTTCGGCGCTAGATCAGAAGGACCGTGATCAAGATCGCGAGACGATTCGTGATTGGATCGCGGGACAGATCATGATGAGATCATGGGACGGATCGTGATTGGATCGCGAGATGGATCATGATGGTATCACGAGATGCTCGGCGATTTGGATCGCGAAGACGTTCGGCTACATCAACCGTGTTTCTTAACGCTTCCCGCTTAGCGATCTACAAGGGTATGTAGATCCACTCTCCCTCTCGTAGATGCTCATCAGCATGGATAGATCTTGCGTGTGCATAGGAAAATTTTTGTTTCCCATGCAACGTTCCCCAATAGTGGCATCATGAGCTAGGTCAATGTGTAGATGAGATCTCGAGTAGAACACAAAGAGTTTGTGGGCGTTGATGCTTAGATTGCTTCCTCCCTTGGTCGTGTTTTGGTTCAGCGGTATTGTGGGATGAAGCGGCTCGGACCAACCTTACTCGTATGCTTACGAGAGACCGGTTCCATCGACTGACATGTTACTTCGTTGCACAAAGATGGATAGCGGGTGTCTGTTTCTCCTACTTTAGTTGGATCGGATTCGACAAAGGCGGTCCTTGAGAAGGTTGAAAAGCAATTTATGTATCACCGTTGTGGTTTTGCGTAGGTGAGAATTGTTCTTGCTAGATACCCGTAGCAGCCACGTAAAACTTGCAACAACAATTAGAGGACATCTAACTTGTTTTTGCAGGGTATGTTGTGATATGATATGACCAATTACATGATGAGATATATGTGATGTATGAGATGATAATGTGTTGTATAGAATATCACAACTTGCATGTCAATGAGTACGGCAACCGGCAGGAGCCATAGGGTTGTATTTAATTATTGTATGACCTGTGTGTCAATCATTAAGCGCTATGTAATACTTTAGTTTATCGCTAAACGGTAGCTATAGTAGTATGAGCATGGTTGGCGCGACAACCCTGATGGCGACACAATGATGGAGATCATGGTGTTATGCTGGTGACGATGGAGATCATGCCGGTGCTTTAAGGATGGAGATCAAAAGCACAAGTTCATGGCCATATCATGTCACTTATGATTTGCATGTGATGTTAATCCTTTTATGCACCTTGTTTTGCTTAGGATGACGGTGGCATTATAAGGTGATCCCTCACTTAAATTTCAATATAAATTGTGTTCTCCCCGAGTGTGCACCGTTGCGAAAGTTCGTCGTGTCGAGACACCACGTGATGATCGGGTGTGATAGACTCTATGTTCACATACAACGGGTGCAAGCCAGTGTTGCACATGCGGAACACTCGGGTTAAACTTGACGAGCCTACAATGTACAGACATGGCCTCGGAACACAAGAGACCGAAAGGTCAAACATGAGTCATATAGTAGATATGATCAACATGATGATGTTCACCATTGAAACCACCTCAACTCACGTGATGATCGTACTTGAGTTGGTGAATCTGGATCATGTATCACTCGAATGACCGGAGGGATATCAATTTGAGTGGGAGTTCTTAAGTAATATGATTACTTGAACTCATTATCATAAACATAGTCACTAGTGTCTTTGCAAATTATGTTATAGCTCACGCTGTAGCTCCCTTAAATTTTTATATGTTCCTAGAGAAATAGAGTTGAAAGATGATGGTAGCAATATTGCGGACTCGGTCCGTGATCCGAGGATTGTCCTCATTGCTGCACAGAAGGCTTATGTCCTTAATGCACCGCTCGGTGCGTCACCCCCTCTAGCGCCGTGTGTAGATGTTGTGAACATCTGGCAGGCACGTTCCGATGACTACTTGATAGTTTAGTGCGTCATGCATTACGGATTAGAACTGAGGTTCCAAAACATTTTGAACGTCACGGAACAAATGAGATGTTCTAAGAGCTGAAATTGGGATCTCAGGCTCGTGCCCGTGTTGTGAGATATGAGATCTCCAACAAGATTCTTTGCCTGCAAGATGAAGGAGAATAGCTCAATCGTTGAGCATGTGCTCAGATTGTCTAGGGGCTACAATCGCTTGAATCGAGTGGGAGTTGATCTTCCAGATAAGATAGTGATTGATATAGTTCTCCAATTCACTGTCACTAAGCTACTAGAACTTGGTGATGAACTATAAAATGCCAGGGATGGAAATAATGATCCTTGATCTGTTCGCGATGTTTGACACCGCGAAGGTAGAAATAAAAAAGTAGCATCAAGTGTTGATGGTTAGTAAAACCACTAGTTTCGAGAAGAGGAAGGGCAACAAGGGAAACTTCATGGATGGCAAGTCAGTTGCTGCTCCAGTGAAGCAACCCAAAGATGAACCCAAACCCAAGACTAAGTGCTTCTATTATGAGGAGAGCGGTCGCTGAAGCGGAACAACCCTAGATACTTGGTAGATAAGAAGGCTGGCAACGTCGACAGAAGTATATTTGATATACGTGTTATTAATGTGTACCTTACTAGTATTCCTAGTAGGACCTGGGTATTGGATACCGGTTCGGTTGCCAAATGTTAGTAACTCGAAATAAAAGCTACGGAATAAATGGAGGCTAGCTAAGTGTGAGGTGACGATGTGTGTTGGAAATATTTCCAAATTGATGTGATCAACATCGCACGCTCTCTCTACCTTCAAGATTAGTGACAAACCTAAATAAATGTTATTTGGTGTTTGTGTTAAGCATGAACATGATTGGATCGTGTTTATTGCAACACGGTTATTCATTTCAGTTAGAGAATAATGGTTATTCTGTTTACATGAATAATACCTTCAATGGTCATGCACCCAGTGAGAATGGTTTGTTGAATCTTGATCGTAGTAATACACATGTTCATAACATTGATGCAAAAAGATACAAAGTTAACAATGATAGTACCACATACTTGTGGCACTGCCGCTAAATGTCATATTGGTATAAATCGCATGAAGAAACTCCATGTTGATGGATCTTTGGACTCATTCGGTTTCAAATCGGTTGAGACATGCGGACCATGCCTCTTGGGCAAGATGGCTACATACCCCGTTTTCAGTATGATGGAGCGGGCTTGTTGGGGATATAACCCCGCAATATGACCCACCATTAAGGTTCCGGGTCACATTGATGGCCCGTGAGCTGGCCCAAGGATGAGTCGTACAGTATGCGGCCCATGAAGATAAGCGGCTCAAGGTGTGGGCCGCAAGGTGGCCCGGACAGAGAAGACCCGGGCGTGTAAGCTGCTCGGGGACAGCTTGGACAAGAAGACATAGGAAGACTTGGATAGACAATGAGACTCGGTTAGACAATTGTAAAGACCCGTGGTCCTGACCTCCTATATAAAGGCAGACCCGGGGCGACTTACAGATCAGGTGATCGAGAACTAGGTCAAGCTTTAGCTCCCTTGTAATCGATACAACAAGCAATACAAGAACAAGAAGGACGTAGGCAATTACCTCGACTTGAGGGGCCGAACCTCGGTAAACTCGTGTCCTTCGTCCCAATCAACCCCTTTGAGTCCATCACATTAGCGATGGCCTCGAATCCAAGTCCGTTCACCCAAACATCTGCCGTGATAAATCCACGATAGTTGGCGCCCACCGTGGGGCTTGCGCTTGGTGGTGTTGAGTTCTCAAAGGGCTCTCTCCCAGGGATCGAGGGATACGTGGTCGGAAGGATGAGCGAGAGTCGCCGCGGCCGGTTCTACATCGATGACGCCGGCTGGGGGCTTGACGCCGAGTCCATGGAGTATGGATTCCGGGTTCTGTTCGGCGGGATCCACGTTTTCATCGGAAGAGCTGATGGATCTACACCCGGGCCGGACGTTTGCACCAACATCGTCGAGCCGGCTCAGTGTCTCCAATCTGCAAGTAACGTGCGGCCTGCCCACGCCAATCCGGGTCAGAGGCATGTCTTTGTAGGCTTCACTCAAGGTATGGATCTGGAAGCATCCAGGTCACAAGAAACCCTCGTTTATTCAGAAGATGAATCTTCAAGTGGAGAAACAGAATCAGTGTACCAGCTCCGCAACGGTGGCCTTGGGGGCTACGACGATGCATACCCTAAGTCGGATGGCTTTGAGTTGGATGTTATGAAACCTCCGATTCATGCGGTGGTGTTCATGGCGGGATCAGCCCCAGCCGCGAGTAACACAGCCGCGGGAGCCGCCACTTTGGGTGATAACCCGCCGCCGCCGGCTCAAGTTCTTGTGGATCTCATGGATGAACTCGCGGCTCTCATGGCCACTGAAGTCACACCAGATAATCAAGCAGCTCGGAATCTAGAGATTTCAAGGATCAAGGGCCGGATGGCAGAGGAATGACAAAGGATGGCGGAACTGAAGGTCCAGATGGAAGAAGAGGCACAACGTATCAAGACAGATGCTTTCCGTCTAGGGCTGGAGCAAATGTCAACAGCGGTGGTACACCGGAGGAGGCATCAGTCCTCTCTACCAGAGCGTTATGAAGCGAGGAACCTCTTTAATACCCCTAGCGCAGGGCGAGCTGCGGGCGCACCCGAGAGCCGCCCAACGGAATGGCCGACGACTCATCCGGCCCAACGTAACCAAGCTTCACCTGGGGGATTTCCAATACCGGTGGGTCATTATTCTAACCCGGCCGAGAATATGGTAGCAGCTGCCACACGGCTTGAGTTGATCCCTATCCCAAATGAAGCACCCTTTGCAAAGGATGTGTTGAACGCCATCGGGTACTTGCAGACGGCCATGGCCTAGCAGGAGAGATATGCTCATAGCCGGAGTCGCGTCCATACAACCCCTCTTCCTAGCCATAGTTTTAGCCGGTGCTATGAGTCACCAGCAGGTTCCAGCAGCAACCATCACAGAGAGATTCCAACGGGTCACCGACCGCGAAGAGATACACACGCGTGTGTAAACCATGCGGGAGGCCCGTAAGAGGCGCCAGCTAGGCCGGCTTACCAAGAGTCCGGGCCTTCCGTTTCCATAGGGGAAGGAGTAACCCCCAGGACGGGAGGGCTGCCGTGTCTATCGCTGGCCCTCCGGAGCGAGCGGTTGCCGAAAGACTTCAAAGGTCCCCACAAGGTCCCAAATTACACCGCTGAGTTACCCCCAAAGGCCTGGGTGGAAAGCTATGAACTGGCCATGGAGATGCTGGATGTTAGTGAGGCGGTTTATGCCAAGTATTTCGTCATGATGCTTGAAGGCCCGGCTCGTACATGGCTAAAGGGGTTACCACCTAATACCATCAATTCATGGGTAGAGCTCAGGGCTCAATTCATTAAAAACTTTCAAGGGAAGTGCAAGCAGCCTATGACTATTGTGGATCTTGATCACTGTGTCCAACAAAAGAGTGAGTTGGCTCATCATTGGGTACGGCGGGTCTCGACAATTATTCACTCATCAGAGCAGATCACGGCGGCTCAAGCGGTGTTGATCTTAGAGAAGAATTGCCACTTTATTCCTCTAAAGCAGAAACTTGGTCGGCTCAAGCGTACGTGCCAGGACATGGGAGAACTCATGACGGCTCTCACGAAATACGTCGACTCAGACAGCACGAAGGATCCAGGTTCTGATGAGGAAAAGGCTAGTCAAGGCAAGAAGGGAAACCAAGGCAAGGGTGTGGTAAACAATGGTAGCCAGAGTAAGCGCAAGAATCCAGAAGCAGGATCAGAGTTGGTGGCCAACACAAATGCCCAGCAGAATCATCCCAAGGGCAACAAGAGGTTTGGACCGCCCTCGGGCAGGGATAATTTTTCCTCGAACATGGAAGAGTTGCTTAAGCGACCTTGTCCGGCTCACATTTGCCTGATAGGCCGGCAAATCATACATGGGAGAGCTGTTATTTTATGCAGAAGTTCAAGCGGTATGTCACACAACCTAACCATCGCGGTGGTGGCCCGCCAAGCGGCCCAGGACATGGCGGGTCAGGAGCCGGATTTGGTTCTGGCGGTTCAGCATCCGGTCATCCGGGTCAAGATACTCACGGGGGACAGCAGCCGCACTCTGGTAATAATAATCAACAACAGCAGCAACCGCGGAATCAGTCCGGTTTTCAGAGTAAACCGAAGCAGCTCAGCTCCGAGCAGTACCACGTCTTCACGACTAGTCTCAATAGACGGGACCAGAAGTTGCGAAAATGGGCGGTCAATGCGGTTACGCCGGCTCTTCCACAGTATCTAAAGTGGTCTGAATATGACATAACATGGAGCCGTGAAGATCAGCCGCCACGCGTTGATGACCCGGGGCGGTTGGCTTTGGTTGTAGCCCCCCAAGTGGGTGGATATATGTTGAACAAGGTGCTCATGGATGACGGCAGCAACATAAACATACTTTATTATGACACCTTCCGGTGGATGAAGTTGCTTGACAAGGACTTAAAACCTTCGTCCACTGTTTTTCATGGTGTGGTGCCGGGTAAGTCGGCGCATCCGGTAGGCAGAATTTCTTTGGAAGTGGCTTTTGGCAATGAATACAACTACAGAGTGGAGTCCTTATGGTTTGAGGTGGTTAAGATCAAGAGCCCTTATCATGCCTTGTTTGGATGGCTGGCTTATGCTAAGTTCATGGCTCGGCCCTGCTATGTTTACTTACAGCTCAAGATGCCCAGCTTAAACGGTACCATCACCGTTGATGGTAATCGAAACAAGGCTATTGAGTATGAAGAAGGAGATGCGGCCTACGCAGAGTCCAGTTGTGTCCAGGATGAGCTTAAGTTTTATAAGGAGAATGTTGATCTGAAGGATATGACCCCCCCTGAAAAAGCCAACCACGGAGGTTGAGCCGCCCCTCAAGTTTTCAGCAGATGATACCAAGGCAATAGATTTCAATCCGGGCGACTCATCTAAGCAGTTCATCATTGGAGCTCATATGGATCCCAAATAGGAAAGTGCGCTCATCGAATTCATCCATGAGAATCGGGACATCTTTGCATGGAAGCCCTCTGACATGCCAGGTGTACCGAGAGAATTTGCTGAGCACAACCTTAATGTGGATCCAAAGTTTAAGCCGATCAAACAGTTTCTACGGCAGTTCAATGAGGAGAGGCGCAAGGCTATTGGGGAAGAAGTTGGCCGGCTCTTGGCTGCAGGTTTTATTGTTGAAGTTTTTCACCTGGAATGGTTGGCTAACTCAGTGCTGGTGCTTAAAAAGAATGGCACATGGCGTATGTGTGTGGATTACACGAACCTTAACAAGGCTTGTCCGGCTGATCCCTTTGCCCTCCCACGTATTGATCAGATCATTGATGCTACAGCAGGATGTGAAAGCTTATGCTTCCTGGATGCTTATTCCGGTTATCATCAGATCAAGATGGCAGTGAAAGACCAGGAGAAGACGGCGTTCATGTACCCTTTGGGGCGTTCTGTTATGTCTCTATGCCTTTCGGGATCAAGAGTGCCCAGGCGACTTATCAACGGTGCATACAGAACTGCCTTTATAGTCAAATTGGCCGTAATGTTCATGCTTATGTGGACGACATCATAGTCAAATCCAGAAAGAAGGAGACTCTTTTGGAGGACTTAAAGGAAACCTTTGACAATCTCCGGGTCTACAAGATGATGCTTAACCCGACCAAGTGTGTCTTTGGGGTTCCAAAAGGAAAGCTTTGGGGTTTCTTGGTCTCTGAGCGTGGCATCGAGGCTAACCCGGATAAAATCAAGGCTATTACTTCTCTAGGAGAGCCGGCGTGCATTAATGACGTTCAGCGCCTGGCAGGGCGGATTGCTGCGTTGAGCCGGTTCATAAGCCGCCTTGGAGAGAAGGCTATTCCTTTATATCCGATGATGAAGAAGACAGACAAGTTTGTCTGGAGAAAAGCGGCGGGTGAAGCACTTGAGGCGCTTAAGAAACAGCTGACTGAGCCGCCAGTGTTAGCCGCTCTGGCTGAGAAAGAACCGTTGCTCCTTTATGTGGCGGCTAACAACAGGGCAGTCAGCGTTGCAATTGTGGTCGAGCGCAAGGAGGCTGGGAAGGAGTATCCCGTGCAAAGGTCGGTTTATTATATCAGTGAGGTCCTAGCAGAATCTAAGCAAAGATATCTACATTGGCAGAAGCTGGTATACGGAGTTTTCATGGCCAACCGCAAGTTAAAACACTACTTTCTAGGGCACCAGATAACTGTGGTCAGTTCTGCTCCATTGGGGGATATTATCCAGAACAGAGAAGCCACAGGAAGGATTGCTAAATGGGCGTTAGAGCTGGGACCTCTTAATTTAAAGTATGTTCCTCGCATGGCGATCAAATCCCAAGCTTTGGTGGATTTCATAAATGATTGGACAGAGTGTCAAGCTCCCGAAGAAAAGCCGGATAACACATACTGGACTATACACTTTGATGGAGACAAGCAATTAGAGGGGTCCGAAGCGGGGGTTGTTCTGACATCCCCAAGGGTGATAAGTTTTGTTATGTGCTCCGGCTGATGTTCCCCTGCACTAACAATGTGGCTGAGTATGAGGCTTTTCTTCATGGTCTTAGATTAGCCAAGGAGATGAATTTGAGCCGGGTCAGGTGTTTGGGCAACTTAGATCTAGTGGCTCAGCAAGTTTCTGGCACTTGGGACTCCAAAGACCCGCGGATGGCGGCTTATAGGCAGGCGGTTGATATTATTGCAGGTCACTTCAAAGGGTATCAGGTAGATCACATTAATCGTCGCAAGAACGAGGCAGCTGATGCTTTATCACGGCTAGGTTCCCAACGTAAGCCGGTGCCGCCTAATGTCTTTCTAGACGTCTTACACCATCTGACTGTCATGATACCTTCAGAGGAAGATTTGGATGTTCCTAACCCGGAGGCAGAATTGGTGGTCGCTCTGCATGCTATCCCCGATTGGACGATTCCTTATTTGGCCTATTTGACCCGGGGCGAGTTACCTGAGGATGAAGATCTGGCCAGAGAGATCACCCGACGCTCTAAGTCCATGATGATAGTTAATGGTGAGTTGCATAAATGCAGTGTAACAAGGGTTTTTCAACATTGTGTTTCACCAGAGGAGGGTCGGCAGATCTTGAATGAAATTCATGCTGGTGATTGTGGACACCACGCCGGATCGAAATCTTTGGTGGCCAAGGATTTAGTCCGCAAGTGTGACGGCTGTCAGAAATTTGGCTGGCGTGCTCATGTTCCGGCTCAAGAACTAAGGATGATACCAATCACTTGGCCGTTTGTTGTCTGGGGGCTGGACATGGTCGGGCCCTACAAGAGATCCAAGGACAAGAAAACGCACCTCCTGGTGGTAGTTGACAAATTTACCAAGTGGGTAGAGGCAGAGCCAGTTAGCAAAAGTGATGCGGCTACAGCGGTTCTATTTATTAAGAAGCCGATCTACCGTTTTGGTTACCTGCACAGCATCATTACTGACAATGGTACAAATCTATGCAAGGGGGCTATGAAGAAATTATGTGACGAAGAGCATATCCGGCTTGACATTTCAGCCGTGGCACATCCATGGTCCAATGGTCAGGCGGAGCGCGCCAATCAGGAAATTCTAAGAGGGATTAAACCGCGGCTTATGGTTCCTTTGTAGCGAATGCCCGGGTGTTGGGTCAAAGAATTACCCTCCGTCTTATGGAGCACCAGAACCACCCCTAACAGGTCCACGAGTTTCACGCACTTCTTTATGGTGTACGGCGTCAAGGCCGTCTTACCTAGCGACATCCGGCATGACTCGCCAAGGGTGGCGGCTTACATTGAGACAGACAATGAGACGGCACGCCAAGACGCATTGGATGCTTTGGAAGAGGCACGAGAGTTAGCAGCGGCCTGATTAGCGATTTATCAACAAGACCTACGCCGCTATCACAGCCGCAGGGTCAAGACTCGGACATTCCAGGAGGGCGACTTGGTGCTCCGGCTGATTCAAGACCAGACAAATATGCATAAACTATCACCTCCAGGGGAAGGACCCTTTGTGGTCAGCAAAAATCTCAACAACGGGTCATATTATCTCATTGATATTCGAAACGACTCAGATACGGCGGGTCAGGAGACTCGTCGGCCATGGAACATCGTGCATCTCCGGCCCTATTTCACTTAAAGGGTATCGAGACCCACCATTGTACACTATCATTGTACATATCATAGATGTATAAATAAAGAAGCCTCTGCTGTTTCACGCATCCTCATATGGGAAAAGATTACATAGTATTCCGGTTGATGCATCAACTGAGATTGGCAAATGGCAGTAGATGCCTATCAGCCAGGCGTTATGCCACAAAATCCCGGCTCAGGAAAATGAGTCGCGGCACCAGGCGTTATGCCACTAAATCCCGGTTCAGGAAAATGAGTCGCAGCACCAGCCGTTATGCCACAAAATCCTGGCTCAGGAAAATGAGCCACGGCACCAGGCTTTATGCTACAAAACAAAAAACTGGCTCAGGAAAATGAGTCGTGGCGAGGGCGGCTTCTTACCTCCGGGTATAGCTTCTAACGCCTATCTGCCGGCGGGTCATGCCGTATTGCTGAGGGGGGCTTCTTACCGACGGGTACCGCTTCTAACACCCTATCAGCCGGCTTTATGCCATCTCTAGCTAACCAGTTTAGCCGCGGTTATGAGAGGTTTTTTACCGACGGGTAGCTAACATCTCATGACCCGCGAACAACGGCTTCTTACCTCTGGGTATAGCTTCTAATGCCTATTAGCCGGCGTAAGGCCATGTAAAACAGCTAAGGAAAATTAGCTGCGGTGAACGGCGGCTTCTTACCTTCGGGTACAGCTTCTAACACCTATTAGTTGTTCTTATAAAAATCCGGCTAAGGAAAATTAGCCACGGCGAGGGCGGCTTCTTACCTTCGGGTAGAGCTTTTAATGCTTATCCGCTGGTGTTTACGCCATATTATTACCTCCGGGTGTATCTTCTAAAATGTCTTATCGTCCAGCCTTTACGCCATCTCCGACTGACCAGATTAGCCGTAATTGCCAAAAAGGGAGTCACCACCTCCGGGTGTAGCTTACCTACTCTTGGCTGCAGGTGCCTTCTATGATGACAAGGCAAGTCTAAATGATTCAAAGCATACAAAGACAAATGGCAGACAAAAATCGGATCATCTTATAAAAACATTATGACAAGTTTCAAACAAGTTTCATCTAGCTATTACACTCCCAAAGGAGATCAAAATTTCAGACAAGTTTTTCAGCCGTCACACGGCAGGTTAAGCTGATACAAGTTCTTAAAGCAGAAGCTAATTAGCTGGCGGGTCATCCTGTGTCGGCTCTTCTGTGGCCCTGATCTGGAGGTTGTCCAAATCCCAATTGCAGTTCATTAGAGCCGCAAAAGAGCCTTCAAAATAAGGTGACGGGTCAAGATCTGGAGCAAAGAGGTCCTTACTCCGAGCAGGCGTCAAGTCTTTGCACTCATACAAAGAACCGTAGACTCTCTTCTGCTCTGGGTCATAGGCTGCTTGATAAGTTGACAGATCAACCTCCTCCGCCAAGACAGAAGCTAACACTAGGGACTCCTTCATGCACCAGCTATAGTCAGCGTCAGTAAACTCCGAGCCGTCATCTTTTCTTGAAGGGAAGCCCTCCATCATCTCGGCGGCTGTTAGGCTCGGAGCAAAGGCCAAAGCCTGGCTGATGCCCGCAATGGCCCCTTGGCGGGCGGTGGATTTCTTGAGTTCGGCAATCTGTTTCGGCATGGTGGAGAAGAGCTCTAAGACACCCCTGAGAGTCGCCAAAATTTTATCCTTATATTGCACGGCCTTGATAGTGCAGATTGCACCACAGTGCAACTGCTCAGTTAAGGTATAGATGGCCTTCAATAGCAGCAGGCTATCAGAAGCCAACTGCCGGCTCCTAGGACCTGTATAAACCGGACAATTGAGATGAGTCGCCAGTCTAAGTAAAGATGAAGCCTTTTGAAACACAAAGTTGTCAGAAGCTTACCAAAGAGGGCGGCTGACATCTTGCTTATGTGGCGCTTCAAGCCTTGGAGTTCATCCCCACAGCTATCAGCCGCTGGTCGGCGTCATCCGCCCGTTGGGTCAAAGCGGTCTTCTCACATTCAGCTGACTCCTTAAGAGCAGCAAAATCGGCATTGATTGTGGCCAGCTCTTCAGAGAGAAGCCGGCACTTTTCATCAGCGATGCTACGGGCTTCTTGTTGAGCCGCCAGGTTGGCCTTCAGGTCCATCAACTGTGACCCAGCTTCATTTAAGGCTTCCTGTGACATATCAAAAAACAGAATAAGTCGCCAGAATGGAAATCGTATCAAATGATGAAGGTTAAAGACAAAGTTATACAAGTCTCAAGCAGATTGCTAGCAATATGTTTGACACTTGGGGGGCTAATGTATATTTGATCTTCGAGAAATCAGTACAGTTCCGGCTCATCTTCATCAAAGTTAATCCGGAACTTGGGGGCTACAATATGGCTCTTCAAATTGACTTATACTAAAAGCTCTGACTCAATGTTATCAAGTTTGAGTCATCCCTTGGGGGCTACAAGTGGTTCTTCAGGCTATCTACATTAAAGCTCCGACTCAACTTTATCAAGTTTGAGTCAGCCCTTGGGGGCAATGGATTTGGATTTTCTACAGAGGATCAGAAAAGACCCGGTTCAACTCTTAAGCTAGAATTGAACCGGCCCTTGGGGGCTAAGTAAGGTTATAGCAAGAGGAGGAGTACCTCATATTTTAGCTTCATCAAGTTGACCAGCCAAAGTTCTAGATCTCGGCTAGTGGAAAGCCGGTTCGTATACCCGGCTTGGAGTTCTTCGGCCGTCATCTTCTCAAAAGAAGACTCGAAGTCCAGCTTCTTGGAGGCCTCGGCCGACTCTTTATGCCTAGTCAGCACGTGAGCCGGAGGAGACTGAGGAGCAGAACCGGTGATCGCGACTTCCGGAGTTGCAGTGGTCTTGGAAGGACTTGGCGGTTTCGAAGGACCCCTTAGAGGGCTCTCCGGGATGATATCTTCAACAACTGGCTCAGTGGAGGCAATTGGCGGATCTACATCCGGTTGTGGCTCCTCCGGTTGTTCTTGCTCTGGCTCTTGAGCAGCAGGGCCAGGGGAGGGCTTGTTGGTCTTCCGCCGCTTGGCTTGAGCACTACAAGATAAAAAGATCACAATCTAAAGGATATTACTACCCTACAAAGAACCGGATGTTATAGTGGAAAAACACTTACAGCGGGTTGATCTTGGGAGGCGGCAGAACGGTCGCCGAAGAGTCGCCAAAAGAGGGCAATTTCTGAGATGAAATTTAAGAAAGATGAGACAGCACCAAGGTTATAAAGAGAAATGAATCAAACAGGAACACATACCTCTGCGGGGTGTTTCTTCGGAACCGGCGAGTTTGGCAAGCCCGACATAAGCTCAAGGGAGCCGACGCTTCGGGTCTGGTGACGTTCAGCCTGTTGTTGCTTTTTCAAAAGAAAGTCGGGAGCCAGGTAAGCGAGAGGATGAGAAAGAGTAACTTTTCTGGTAACCCGCCGTGGCTTTCAGGGGACAAAATACTCTGATCCGGAAGAAACATAGTTTACCTCAGGGGCATTGGCGTGGCTGGTCTCCACATCATTCTGTGAGTAAAACAAGCATTGGTAAAACAAGAAGGCAAAATATCAAGCAAACAATTAAAATTTTACCTCTGAGCTGGATGAAGGTGGCGGGTCAAACCATTCCTCTTGCGGGGCATCTTTCTTTGGCTTCTTGGTTGGGGCCTTCTTCATGAGCTTCTTCGAAGGAGGGACGTACTCCTTCTTCCAGAAATCAGAGTCAGCCTGCAAAAATAAATCGGAGAAGAGTAATAGATCAGCAAGGTACAAACAAAAATCCAAGAGACGGGTGGAAAGAAATTGATATACATCTGGAGTCGGATTGTTGACGCTAAAAGGCGCCAGGCCAATGGCGCTGCATGAGCCGGAGGCTTCATGGACAAGGCTTCGGATGACAGTGGTGATGTCATCCTCTGTCAGGGTTCATTGACTGAAGCATAAGGAGCTGTCATACTTGCCTTCATATTCACACATAAGCCGGCTTCTACAGCTTAAGGGCATGATCCGCCAAGAAATCCAGCAGCGGATCAAATCCAATCCAGTTAAACCATTGTCCATGAGTGCCTTGATCTTGGCATGAGCCGGCTCATACCTGGCACGCTCTGAAGCTAAGAGCCGACCAGGAAGTTCTGAATCTGTCCTGAGCCGGGAGGGAAGATAACCCGGCAATGGGTGTTCATTCTCAGGAGAGGTGCCCTTGTAGTAGAACCAAGTCTTGTTCCAATCCTTTGGATGACTCGGCATCTGCGCAGCCGGAAAGATAATGTCTCTATGTCGTTGAATGGAAATACTGCCAAGCTCTAGACTCGGACCGCCTTTCATTTTGGTTTGGCGGTTGGCGTAGAAGAACTCTCGAAACAAACCCACAGATGGCTTGATTTGTAGGTAGACTTTGCATAGCACTTGGAAACTGCATGTGTTTGAAACGGAGTTGGGGGCCAAGTCTTGAGGGTGAAGCTTGTATAAGTGGAGAACATCACGGAAGAATTTCGAGCCGGGTGGCACGAATCCTCGCTCGATATGGTCCAAGAAAACTACTACCTCTCCTTTTTGGGGAAAGGGCCGTGTTTCGTCACCCGGAACCCGCCAATGAAGGACCTCCTTGGAAGGAAGAGTGCTCGCGCCAACAAAATCCGTTAAGTACTCTTCTGTGATGCAAGACCCGACCTAGTTGCATGAGTTGGAGGCGCGAGACATACTGGCGGCTTAAAGACTGTGCAAAATTAAATACGCGGTGAGTTAAGAGCAAGAAGATATCTATGACGGCTTACAAATTTAAGGGCTCTACGAATAATGTGCCATGATCCGGCTGATGAGAGCCGGAAAGGCATGGCGGATCAACAAGGAAAGGAGGGTGAAAATTGGCTAAGTCCTGAAAATAGGTTTCACAAACTACCGCTGCAATTACGGATCTACAAAAGCAGGAACAAATGTTCTTATTTTCGACCTAGCGATGAACAGGTGAAGTAGAAGAAAGAAAACAGAGCCGCGACAGATCCGCACATTGCGTACGGCCACCCCGTACGCGGCGGTGCGGCAGAGACACGCGTTAAAGGCGTCAACAACGTCGGGAGTACACCGACGATGGTGATGGCGAAGCCCGAGCGGCGGTAGCGGATCTTCCACAAACCCTACTACGGCAGCGATGGATCTAAGGAGGAGTTTGGGCTTACTGATGATGGAGCGGGGGACGCGGAAGAAACTCTGGATCGACACAGGTTGATGCAGCGGCCTGGTTGATGACGATGTGAAGACGGCGCCGGAGCAAGGAGTGCTGGAGCAGAGACGGCGAGAGGAAGACGATGAAGGGTGACTGGGAGAAGGAAAGTTTCCACCCACAGCAGGTCTTATTTAAAGAGAAGACAAGGCGTGCGCGAAAATCTAGGCGACGGAAACCATTTGACCGAGGCGGACGCCTCGATTTTCGGGTTGACCATTTAATAAAAGATTCGGTGGCACGTCAGCGGATCTCTCTCGCAGGGACTATGTGACATCACGCCGGGTCATCACCGGGCGACTCACCGAAGAGCAGAAGAAAGGGATGAAATGAGCAAGCTCAATTCAACCTGGGGCCTAATGTTGGGGATATAACCCTCCAATATGACCCGCCATTAAGGTTTCGAGTCATATTGATGGCTCGTGAGCCGGCCTAAGGATGAGCCATAAAGTCTGTGGCCCGGGAAGATAAGCGGCTCAAGGTGTGGGCCGCAAGGTGGCCCGGACGGAGAAGACCCGGGCATGTAAGCCGCTCAGGAACAGCTTGGACAAGAAGATAGAGGAAGACTCGGATAGACAATGAGACTCGGTTAGACAATTGTAAAGACCCATGGTCCTGACCTCCTATATAAAGGTAGACCCGAGGCGACTTAGAGATCAGGTGATCGAGAACTAGGTCAAGCTTTAGCTCCCTTGTAATCGATACAACAAGCAATACAAGAACAAGCAGGACGTAGGCTATTACCTCGACTTGAGGGGCCGAACCTGGGTAAACTCATGTCCTTCGTCCCAATCAACCCCTTTGAGTCCATCACGTTAGTGATGGCCTCGGATCCAAGTCTGTTCACTAGACATCTGTCATGATAAATCCATGACAGGGCTAGTAACTTATTGGAAATAATACATGTTGATGTATGGGATCCAATGAGTGTTGTAGTGTACAGTGGATATCGTTATTTTCCTTACCTTCAGTGATGATTTGAGTATATATGAGTATATTTGCTTAATGAAACACAAGTCTGAAACATTTGAAAAGTTCAAATAAATTCAGAGTGAAGTTTAAGATCATCGTGACAAGAATATAAAAATATCTACGATATGATCGTGGAGGTGAATATCTGAGTTACGAGTTTGGCATACAACTTTAGACAATGTGAAAGTTGTTTCACAACTCACGCCACCTGGAACACCATAGTGTGATGGTGTGTCCGAACGTCATAGTTGTGCTATATTGGATATGGTGCATACTATGATGTCTCTTATCGTTTTGCCACTATCGTTTTGGGGTTATGCATTAGAGACAACTACACTCACTTTAAATAGGGCACCATCTAAATCTGTTGAGATGACACCATATGAATTATGGTTTGATAGAAACCTAAGCTGTCATTTCTTAATGTTTGGGGCTGCGACGCTTATGTGAAAATGTTTTTCACCTAATGAGCTCGAACCCAAAGCGGACAAATGCATGTTCATGGAATACCCTAAGAACAGTTGGGTATAGCTTCTATCTCAGATCCGAGTACAAAGTGTTTGTTGCTAAAACTGGGTCCTTTCTCGAGAAAGAGTTTCTCTCGAAAGAATTGAGTTGATGAGGTTGTTGAACCTTTGTTCAACCAAAGAGTAGCACAGAGCAGAAAGAAGTTTCTGTGGAGCCTACGTCAGTTGAAGAGGAAGTTAATGATGATATCAAGCTTCGGATCAGGTTACTATCGAACCTCATAGGTCGACAAGGATGCGTACTGCTCTTGAGTGGTATGACAACCCTATCTTGGAGGTCATTTTGTTGGACAACGATGAACCTGCGAGCTATGGAGAAGCGATGATGGGCCCGGATTCTGACAAATGGTTAGAGGCCATGAAATCCGAGAAAGGATCCATGTATGAAAACAAAGTATAGACTTTGGTAGACTTGCTCGTTGGACGGTAGGTCATTGAGTACAAATGGGCCTTTAAGATGAAGATAGACGCTAATGGTGAATGTCACCATTTATAAAGCTCGACTTCTCGCAAAGAAGTTTCCGCCAAGTTCAAGTTGTTGACTACAATTAGACTTTCTCACTCGTAGCGATGCTAAAGTCTGTTGGAATTATGTTAGCAGTTCTTGCGTTTTTCAATTATGAAATCTGCCGGATGGATGTCAAAAACATCATTTCCTTCCTTGAGGAAAGGTTGTATGAGATACAACTAGAAGGTTTTGTCGATCCTAAGGATGCTAAAAGGTGTGCAAGCTCTAGTGATCCTTCTATGGACTGGAGCAAGCATCTCGGAGTTGGAATGTATGCTTTGATGAGGTGATCAAAGTTTTTGAGTCTATACAAAGTTTATGAGAAACTTGTATTTACAATAAAGTGAGTGGGAGCACTATAGAATGTTTGATAAGCATATGTGGTCGACATATTATTGATCGAAAATGACGTAGAATTTCTGGAAAGCATAAATGGTTGTTTGAAAAGTGTTTTTCAAAGGAAGACCTAGATTAAGCTACCTAATTGTTGAGCTTCAAGATCTATAAAGATAGATCAAGATGCTTGATGAGGCTTTCAATGAGTACATACCTTGATAAGATTTTGAAAGAGTTCAAAATGGATCAGTCAGAGAAAAGAGTTCTTGCCTGATTTGTAAGGTGTGAAGTTGAGTGAGACTCAAAGCTCGACCACGGCAGAAGAAAGAGAAAGGACGAACGTCGTCCCCTATGCCTTAGCCATAGGCTCTGTATAGTATGACATGCTGTGTACCGCACCTGTGTGTGCCTTACCATGAGTCCGTCAAAGGGTACAAAAGTGATCCAGGAGTGGATCACTGACAGCGGTCAGGATTATCCTTAGTAACTAGAGGACTAAGGAAATATTTCTCGATTATGGAGGTGATAAAGAGTTCGTCGTAAAGGGTTACGTCGATGCAAACTTTACCACCAATCCAGATGACTCTGAGGTTTGTAGTTCGAGTCACTTTTCTGATTTTTGAAGAATTTGTAGTTCGAGTCAAGTGATTCATCAGAGGAATATGAAGTTTCACAAGTAAAGCCAGATAAACTGGATGGATCTACAGGAGATCCTTTTGCAGCAACCCATGAGGTTTTGGGGTACTGCTCAGATGTCCAGTAGGATCCATCAGCATTGAGTTTCCTCACAAAGGCAATACCCTCTTTCCTGGTGTTCCTGTTCAGTATTTGCTTTTTGAGGACATCGCAAAGGGTTTGATGCCCTTTGAGACTTTTGTACATGCCTGTCACATACAATTCCTTCAACCCTGCATTGTCATCACTGATACTAGTGGTATCCTCACATGAGGAATTTAAGACCACGGGAATAGTTGAAGAAATTACAGCAATAGAAGCATTTGAACATTCAGGTGAAGAATTAGCAGTTTCACGTTCGATGCATTTGAAACAAGGTGGAATGAAATCTTCCTGAGCGGTACTGATCTATTGAGCTAGTAAGGAATCATTTTCCCTTTGGAGATCCTCATGTGACACCCTCAGTTTCTCAAGATCTTGCTTTCCTTGAAGAAATTCGTAAGAAAGCTTCTCATGATCAGCAAACAGGTCATTATGATGACTCTGAAGGTTATCATACTTTGTTTGAAGACTTTTTAGATCAATAGATAGAGTTTGAGTCCAATCCACTTCATGGTTTAACAGATCATCGATTTTGTCTAGCATTTTATGAAACTTTTCAAGTGCACTTTGTTGCTTAGTGGCAATTTTAACAAGTTTAGCATAGCTAGGTTTCACATATTCATCAGATTCACCTTCACTTGATTCAGATGAGGAATGATGTTTGTGTACCTTTGAGCCTTTTGCCATGAAGCAATAAGTGGGAGCATGATCATCGTTGCTGACGTCAGAGTCGTTGGAGTAGTCAAATTCTTCATCATTAAAGATGGACTTGCTGACGAAGGCAGTAGCGAGAACAAGGCTAGCGACACTAGATTCTGATTCCTCCTCAGATTCTTCCTCTTCTTCATATTCTTCAGATTCTTCCTCAGACTCCATTTCGTTGCCGATGAATGCTCGAGCCTTTCTAGAACCATTCTTCTTGTGCTTTGAGGACTTTGAAGATGAGGACTTTGCAGATGAGGACTTTGAAGATTTCTTCTTTTTCTTCGAGTCATTAGAACTATCGTCCTTGTATTTCTTCTTCTTCTTTGAGTCTTTTTCCCAGAGAGGACAGTCAGAGATAAAGTGACCAGGCTTCTTGCAACAATGACAAGTTCTTTTCTTGTAATCTTCTGAGGAATCTGATTTCCTCAAGCCAATTTTTGATGACTTTCCAAATCCACCTCTCCTTGAAAACTTCTGGAATTTCCTCACAAGCATTGCTAGTTCCTGACTTAGTTCTTCAGGATCACCAAGGCTGCTGTCAGAATCTTCTTCTTCAGATGAGGAAATTGCTTTTGCCTTCAGTGCACAAGATCTTCCATAGCTTGGCCCGTAGAGGTCTCTCTTTTCAGCTTGTTGGAATTCATGAGTATTGAGTCTCTCAAGAATATCAGCAGGATCAAGAGCTTTATAATCTCCACGTTCTTGGATAAAAAAGCCAGAGTATCAAATGAGGAATCGAGAGATCGTAGCAGTTTCTTCAACACTTCATGGTCACTGATATCAGTGGCACCCAGTGCTTGAAGTTCATTGGATATATCAGTGAGGCAATCAAATGTTTGCTGAACATTTTCATTGTCAAGTCTCTTGAAGCGGTTGAAGAGATTGCGAAAAACATCAACACGAGAGTCACGCTGAGTGGAAACACCTTCGTTGACTTTGGAAAGCCTATCCCAGATAAGCTTAGCAGACTCCAAAGCACCCACTCTGCCATACTGACCTTTGCTCAGATGGCCACAGATGATATTCTTCGCTTGGGAATCAAGTTGCTTGAATCTCTTCACATCAGCAGTAGAACAGTGGGAGTGACAGAGGGCACACCATTTTCCACAACATACCAGAGATCGTTGTCAATAGCTTCAAGGTGCATACGCATCTTGTTCTTCCAGTAGGGGTAGTCTGTCCCATCGAAGGTAGGACACCTCGCGGAAACCTTGATCATACCTGCGGTCGACATAACTAGACTCAAGGTGGTTAAACCAAAATCACACAGGGCGAGGGAGTACCCGCTCTGATACCAATTGAAAGTGTGTTATATCGACTAGAGGGGGGTGAATAGGCGATTTTTATAAATTCATCACTTGAGGAATTTCAACTTTGAGGAATTTGAAATGTGATGAATAACTAGCAGCGGAATAAGTACTCAAGTGCATGAGGAACATAGTAACAGCATAGTCTTCATGATGAAATGAAACATGCACAAATAGAGAGTAGCGTGATACAGGATAAGCAGTGATGAACAAGGTAACTTGAAGAATTTGAGGTGAGGAATTTGTGAAAGTCTTCAGTCAAATTCTTCAAATAGTAACAATCAATTTCATCAACACGTATATGAGGAATAGAGGGGTTGAGGAAATAGAACCAGATAGCTCGATGAAGACTATGGTTTGATGACCCAGTTCCAACTGCTGTGACAGTTGTACGTCTGGTTTGGAGCAGCCTGGTATTTAAACCAGAGGACACACAGTCCTTACCGTATTCTCCTTGAGCTAAGGTCACATAGTCCTCGCCCAACACTCGTGGTAAGTCTTCAGGGTAGACTTCCAAAACCCTCACAAACTGGTCACCCGGCGATCCACAATTTACTGTTGGATGCTCTAGACCAAGGTCACTTCATGGTCCCCAATTTACTGCAGGAGCACTAGACCATGACGCCATACCGTCTGGAGGATGCACAGTCCTCAAAGGTAACAAGCGTCGGTTCCACACAGGAATTTCTTCAGTGATGCTCAATCACTTTGGGTTTTGTGGTTTGATTGTAGGTTTTTCCTCACTGATGATTTTCTCTCAAAAGACCTCGGAGGATGGGTTGCTCTCAAATGACAAGTGTTAGTTCTCTCTCTCTCGGAGCAGCCAACCAGCTAGTGGTTGTGGGGGTGGCTATTTATAGCCAGGATGCAACCTGACATGATAAGACATAAATGCCCCCAATGATATGACCGTTATGTGGATAAGAATGATTGGGGACAGCTGGCGCTAAGCACAGCAACGGTCGGAATTTTGAACTATGCAAGTTCTCAGCTTATCATGTTCCTCACTTGTAGGCAATTCGCACTGGCGAAATCCTAACTCCTCAGTCAGATCAATTTCCTTAGAGACCAGAAGAACTTTGTCTCCGTCACTGAAGAACTTTCTGAACCGTAAGAGATTTCCAAAGGCTTCACTCGAAGGATTGTATAAGTTGAGGATTTTGGAGTTGAGCATCAGTTGGAAATTTTCCTTAGTATTACCTCGGCCCCCTTTAATAGTACGGTGTTTCCTATGACTCAAATAAAGCAAAAGAAACTACGAAAACAAAAGTCTTCACGCTTCATATTCCTCGTTCATATCTTCAAGGTCACACCAACTTCTTTATTTTCAAAGTCTTCGCAAAGTCTTCACCAAAGTCTTCAGAAAGTCTTCAGCAAAGTCTTCACTTGAAGACATACATTTTTAGGGGTCGATAATCTCCGATTATATCAAACTCCTCATCGACTTATAGAGCCTGTGTACACTCACAAACGCATTAGTAACTTAACCTGTAAGTCTTCAATACACCTAAATCACTAAGGGGCACTAGATGCACTAACAAGCGAATATCGTCATCAAGTTGTATGTGTGCTAAACGCAAAGGTGCCGTCCATTCGGCGCTAGATCGGAAGGACCGTGATCAAGATCGCGAGACGATTCGTGATTGGATCGTGGGATGGATCATAATGAGATAGCGGGACGGATCGTGATTGGATCACGAGATGGATCGTGATGGGATCGCGGGATGCTCGGCGATTTGGATCGCGAAGATGTTCGACTACATCAACCACGTTTCTTAACGCTTCCCGCTTAGTGATCTACAAGGGTATGTAGATCCACTCTCCCTCTCGTAGATGCTCATCACCATGGATAGATCTTGAGTGTGCGTAGGAAATTTTTTGTTTCCCATGCAACGTTCCCCAATAGCTATCTCGAGAGAGAAGCATGGTGACTAGATGGCTTTATTACTTCATTAAACATAGATCTAGTTGGGGAGTTGATAGGTTCCACTTACTAAATAGATATATTTAGCTAGTAGGGGAAGGAGATGGCTAGCTCTAACTAGTGGAGGGAGAAGAGAAAAATGATGAAGCTAAGAGAGAAAAGGGGGTGCATTAATGGAGATGGTGGAGGGGGCATTAAAGTAGAGAGAAGAGAGGTAGGAGAGGGAAGAGAGAAGAAATCTAGGTAGTAGTAATGGGGGAGAAGAAAGTGAGTGAGAAAGTGAGGGAGAGAGGAAGGGGGAGTGGGAGAGGGGGCTTGGGAGGTGGCTTCTGTGACTTAGTAGTAGCGCGCGTCCTGGAAACACGCTAATACTACGAGCACTAGCAGTAGCGCGGAAAAATAAGACACGCTGCCACTAAGCAGGGACCACCAGGTGGCATAGTGCGACAGTACTTGCAGCGCATCTTTCCAACACGTGCTACTACTAAACGGTGTAGCAGTAGCACGCATCCTTGTCACGCGTTGTTACTATGCATAGTCGGGTGTGTGCGTTTGGGTAAGTTTGCCTACAACGCCCTTTATCTTCCCTCGCTACTTCTAATTGTGTAGTAGTAGCGCATTTTACTTACACATGATACTGCAAAGTAGCAGTAGCGCGTCCCTTTAAGCCGCACTACTGTTAAATCTCCACCTATAGACTTTTCCCTAGTAGTGGTAGGGTCCACATGCTTAACGTTTGGTGATGAGAACTTGCTTTCTTGGCTAAACCAGCATGTCCCCTAGCATCCCCTTGCTCATAAACCTATCCCAATGCAGCCTCATTTGCATCAGAGCCCCATGGAGTGTCCTCGCATTTCGTCGAACATGTGATGTGCGTGTCCGGAGCACAAGCAGAGCACGCATATTACATGTGCCTGTGCCGAGTCGCCGCGTCCACCTACCCCATGCCTCTGGCCTTTCCCTGCTCGTAGAGCCAAGCCCGCGTCCCCTCCGGAGCGCTAGCGTCGCCCTGACTGCCTACCCACACCCCGTAGCATTGTTGTTGTAGCCCCTTGGAGGCTAGCCACCGGCCGCAACAACCTATTCCATGGACAGTACCGCCCAAGGTCTCTCCGCTTGCCAGCTGCCCCCTCGAATAGCGCAACCTCATCAATTAGCCTCTCTGACTGCCTGCAGCCTCACCACGTTACCCCCTGGCCATAGTAGCGGTGAGCCATCGTGCTCATCCTATGGAAGCCGCTAACCGACCTCCCCCTCCTATAAATAGGACGTCCCGGACTACCTGCGCTTAGCATCGACCCCTATGGAGCCGTAGCAAGCCTCATCTGGCTGCAATTCGATCGGAGTGCCTCATCTTACGCACCTATGGGAGCTTCGACCGTCGCCACCTCCCTGATAAATCCATCGCAACCAGTGGCCTCCTCTCGTGGATTCCTATCCAGTCGACTTGCTGAGCCTCCGCAAATCCATTTCCAAACCCAATCCAACTTAACTCCAGTCGAGGATGAAATCCCCCTTTCAACTGTAGCGTTCGTCCGCCATGACTGATGCCTCGCTCGTCTTCGAGCTCTCCGGTGGGCGGGAGTGGCATCCCTAGAAGCATCGTGCCTACCTGAGCATTCCGGTGGCCGTGGCACCTCAAATGGTGGTGTGTGTCACTAGGAATCGTCACCGGAGTTCCTACTATTGCCGGTCGTGGGAGGATGAAGTGACGCCGGATCAAATCTGACTGGTGGGACCATTGTACCCACCGTCAGTGACCCACAGCCCCGCCGAGGCATTTTAAGTGGAAACGTATTCCTTGGAATATGCCTTTGTTAGGAGAAAACATAAGCAATGTTGAACCGTTTTACTTTTCTGTGTTTTATTAAAAATCAGATTTTTACTGAACTTTGACTAGCCACAACTTTTAAATCACAACTCCAAATGCCCTGATTCTTTTTTGCACACTCCTCGAATTTCATCTAGTTTAGTTTAGTATTTATTTCGGAAATTTCCAGAACAACTATTTACACTATTTTCAAACCGAGTGTTGATTTCAATATTTTCAAAATAGGAAAATGGAGGGAAGATCTAACTTTCAAAGTTTTGGAGTGAACTCAACTTTTCTGCATACTCAAGGCAAGCATCTGGAACATTGATATGATGCAAGTTGGTTGTTTGCTTGATAGAGTAAATAAATCATGGTAACATGGAATAAAATGTTGCATATGAGAATTGCATGGATGAATTCATTGATTGGAATTATTTTTGTTCAACATGAGATACATGTGATAGTAGTTACTACCTTGTGCCACACATGCCCATGCTAGCATGGATGAAATCCGGTGGAAGGTTTTTGTCTTGGGTAGACAGGACCGTGGAACTGATAGCCCATTGTGATGAGGATGATCAGTGAAGGCATGTTGGGGCATGATAGGTGGTGACTCTATCAGGTACTGTGAAGTAAATATGTTATGCTAATCATACAGGGAAAACTTAAACATCCTGAGTCGACCGTAGATCGAGTCTTGTTTCGGTAACCCCCATACTTGTTTCATGCTACCACTTGTTCCTGCCACAGGAAGGATACAGCTCAGTAGGTCATCAACCCCTTTCTTGACACACACACACACACACACACACCGTATAGAGAGGCCATGGTGGAAGATACCAGAGGCATCTGGTAGGCATGCCACTTGGTCCGGGGGCATCAGTGTTCCGGTTGGACCAAGGGGGTAGCTCCCCTGTTTGCATGTGCTATAAATTTGGTGATCCCATGCTAATCGATATTGTGGTCTCCTCACTTAGATTTTTTACTTAATGGTTGTCGTGGGTGATTCCAGGCACTGGGAAGTTAAACTGGTGTGTGCAGGTGCGTGTGTTTTCAACTCAAAGACCGTAATCAAAGTAGAGGACGTCGCTTCAGACACCCGATCGGATCATCCTATTTTCTTGGATTTTTTGGAGGACTACCGCCCGATGTTCCATTTTATTTGTATGCTCATTCCTTGATAGCTTATTTATTTTTAGTATGGATAAATTATAGGCTTACCTGCATTTATGAATTTACCTTATGATTGATTGAATATCTGTAAATAATTACAGTGCATGTAAATCACCTGTTGTGTTATGTCTGTTTCCATGATGTTTGCGAGTACTTTCAAAGTACTCATTGGCCTGTCGCTGGCTATTGTCTTGGCCAGATTGCTTATTTAGAGAGGAGCACTATGATGGCAACCCCGGAACCTAGGCATTGAAGATAGAAGCCACGCAATATAGGAGTTATCCAGGTAAGATGTCCTATGGGAAATGGAGTCTCGTAGACGTTGGAGATCCATGAACCGCTTCCGCCATCAACCACTAGAAATCTTTGTTGTACTCCATAGACCATCATGGTCTTGTACTTCAAATTTTGTAACTGCTTGGTTATTTTGTATCAAGGATGTGTCCACCAGCTAACAGTATTCATGGGGCTGGTGAGAACGAGGATCATTTGCTGGAAAATTTATATCTGGAAAACCGCTCGTGACACTACACGTGTGATGAATGCAGAGGTGTCGTCCATTCGGTGCTAGATCGGGATGAATTGTGAAGAAGTACGACTACATCATCCGTGTTGTAAATGCTTCCGCTTAACGGTCTACAAGGGTACATAGACACATTCTCCCTCTTGTAGCTATGCATCTCCATATATAGATCTTGGGTGATTGTAAGAATTTTTTTGTTTCCCATGCAACGTTTCCAAACAGTGGCATCATGAGCTAGGTCTATGCGTAGATGATATGCACGAGTAGAACACAAAGAACTTGTGGGCGTTGATGTTTAGATTTCTTACCTCCCTTGTCTTATTTTGGTTCGGTGGTTGTGGGATCAAGCAGCTCGGACCAACCTTACTTGTCCTTGCATAAGAGATCGGTGCCACCAATTGACATGCAGCTTGTTTTGCATAAGGTGGCTGGCAGGTGTTTGTATCTCCCACTTTAGTTGAATCGGATTTGAAATAGGCGGTCCTTGTAAAAGGTCCAAAGGCAATTTGATTATCACCATTGTGGCTTTGCATAGGTAAGATCGGTTCTTGCTAGTTTCCCATAACAGCCACGTAAAACTTGGAACAACAAAGTAGAGGACGTCTAACTTGTTTTTGCACAGCATGTTGTGATGTGATATGACCAAGACATGATTTGATATATGTTCATGTATGAGATGATCATGTTTTTAATAGTTATCATGACTTGCATGTCAATGAGAACAGCAACTGACAGGAGTCATATGGTTGTCTTTAATTTAATTCATGACATGTGTGTCAATCATTAAATGCCATGCAATTGCTTTACTTTATCGCTATGTGTTATCAATAGTTGTAGAAGCAATAGTTGGCAAGACAACCACGTGACGACACGATGATGGAGATCATGGTGTCACGCCGGTGACGATGGAGATCATGTCGGTACATTGGAGATGGAGATCAAAAGCACAAGATCATGATGGCCATATCATGTCTCTTATTTCATTTGCATGTGATGTTTATCTTATTATGCATCTTATTTTGCTTAGTATGACGGTAGAATTATAAGATGATCCCTTCACTAAATTTCAAGATAAAAATGTGTTCTCCCCAAGTATGCACCATTGCAGAAGTTCATCGTTTTGAAGCACCTCGTGATGATCGAGCGTGATAGACTGTTCATTCATATACAATGGATGTAAGCTAGTTTTTCACATACAGAATAATTGGGTTAAACTTGACAAGCCTAACATGTACAAACATCGCCTCGGAACATAGAAGATCGAAAGGTCAAACATAAGTCATATAGTAGATATGATCAACATGGAGATGTTCACCATTGAAAGCACCTCATCTCACATGATGATCGGACTTGGGTTGGTGGATTTGGATCATGTAACACTTAGACAACATGTGGGATGTTGATTTTGTTGGAAATATTCGCTAGAGGCAATAATTAAGTGGTTATTATTATATTTCCTTGTTCATGATAATTCTCTATTGTTCATGCTATAATTGTATTAACCCGAAACCGTAATACATGTGTGAGATCATAGACCACAACATGTCCCTAGTGGGCCTCTAGTTGGCTAGCTCATTGATCAATAGATGGTCACGGTTTCATGGCCATGGACATTGGATGTCATTCATAACGGGATCACATCATGAGGAGAATGATGTGATGGACAAGACCCAATCCTAAGCATAGCACAAGATCCGTGTAGTTCGTATGCTAAAGCTTTTCTAATGTCAAGTATCATTTCCTAAGACCATGAGATTGTGCAACTCCCGAATACCATAGGAATACTTTGGGTGTGCCAAACGTCACAACATAACTGGGTGGCTATAAAGGTACACTACAGGTATCCCCGAAAGTATCTGTTGGGTTGGCACGAATCGAGACTGGGATTTGTCACTCCGTGTGATGGAGAGGTATCTCTGGGCCCACTCGGTAAGACATCATCATAATGATCTCAATGTGACTAAGGAGTTAGCCACGGGATGATGTGTTATGGAACAAGTAAAGAGACTTGTCGGTAACGAGATTGAACAAGGTATAGGGATACCGACGATCGAATCTCGGGCAAGTGTCATACCGGTAGACAAAGGGAATTGTATACGGGATTGACTGAATCCCCAACATCGTGGTTCATCCGATGAGATCATCGTGGAGCATGTGGGGGCCAACATGGGTATCCATATCCCGGTGTTGGTTATTGACCGAAGAGGTGTCTCGGTCATGTCTACATGCCTCCCGAACCCGTAGGGTCTACACACTTAAGGTTCGATGACGCTAGGGTTATATGGGAATAGTGTACATGGTTACCGAAGGTTTTTCGGAGTCCCGGATGAGATCCCGGACATCACTAGGAGTTCCGGAATGGTCCGGAGGTAAAGATTCATATATAGGAAGTGAGGTTTTGGTCACCGGAAGTGTTTCGGCCATCACCGGTAATGTACCGGGACCACCGGAAGGGTTCTGAGGGTCCACCGGGAGGGGCCACGGGCCCCGGAAGGATACATGGGCCAAGAGTGGGAGGGAACCAGCCCCTAGGTGGGCTGGTGCGCCTCCCATCTCAGCCCTAGGCGTAGCATGGGTGGAGGGGTGAAACCCTAGGCGTGGAGGGCCCTAGGCCCACCCTAGGGCGCCGCCCCTCCTCCCCTCTCTTGGTCGCCACCGCCCCAAGGGCCATCTAGGGCCGAACGCAGCCCTAGGGTGGGAACTCTAGGGGCTGCGCCCCCATCCTCCTCCTCCTATAAATAGTGGAGGGTTTTGGGCTGCCCAGAACACAAGTCTCTCTCTCTCAGCGCAGCCCTACCTCTCCACCTCCTCGTCCTCCGTAGCGCTTGGCGAAGCCCTGCCGGAGTACCACGCAGCTCCACCATCACCACGTCGTCGTGCTGCCAGAGCTCTCCCTCCACCTCTCCTTCCTCCTTGATGGATCAAGCCGTAGGAGACGTCACCGGGCTGCACGTGTGTTGAAAGAGGAGGCGCCTTTGTTCGGCGCTTAGATCGGAATCCACCATGATCTGAATCGCTATGAGTACGACTCTAGCAACCGCGTTCTTGTAACGCTTCCGCTTAGCGATCTTCAAAGGTATGAAGATGCTATACTCCTTTGCTCGTTGCTGGTGTCTCCATAGATTGATCTTGGTGACGTAGGAAATTTTTTGATTTCCTACTACGTTCCCCAACAGTGGTATTAGAGCTAGGTCTATGCGTAGAATCTATGCACGATTAGAACACAAGTTGTTGTGGGCGTCGATTTTGTTAATTTGCTTGCCGATACTAGTCTTATCTTGATTCGGTGGTATTGTGGGATGAAGCAGCCCAGACCGACTTTACACGTACGCTTACGTGAGACTGGTTCCACCGCCTGACATGCACTTGTTGCATAAGGTGGCTAGCGGGTGTCTGTCTCTCCCACTTTAGTTGGATCGGATTCGATGAAGGGGGTCCTTATGAAGGGTAAATAGCAATTGGCATATTACTTTGTGGTTTTTGCATAGGTAAGAAACGTTCTTGCTAGAAACCTATAGCAGCCACGTAAAAACTTGCAACAACAATTAGAGGACGTCTAACTTGTTTTTGCAGCATATGTCGTGTGATGTGATATGGCCAAAGGATGTGATGTGATATATGTGATGTATGAGATTGATCATGTTCTTGTAATAGGATTCATGACTTGCATGTCGATGAGTATGACAACCGGTAAGAGCCATAGGAGTTGTCTTCATTTATTGTATGACCTGCATGTCAATCAAAAACGCCATGTAATTACTTCACTTTATTGCTAACCGTTAGCCATAGTAGTAGAAGTGATAGTTGGCGAGACAACTTCATGAAGACACAATGATGGAGATCATGGTGTCATGCCGGTGACAATGATGATCATGGTGCACCGAAGATGGAGATCAAAGGAGCAAGATGATATTGGCCATATCATGTCACTATATGATTGCATGTGATGTTTATCATGTTTTACATCTTATTTGCTTAGAACGACGGTAGCTTAAATAAGATGATCTCTCACTAAAATTTCAACAAATGTGTTCCCCCTAACTGTGCACTGTTGCTATGGTTCGTTGTTCCGAAGCACCATGATGATCGGGTGTGATAGGTCCTAACGTTCGCATACAACGGGTGTAAGCCAGATTTACACACGCAATACACTTAGGTTGACTTGATGAGCCTAGCTTGTACAGACATGGCGTCGGAACACAGGAGACCGAAAGGTCGAACATGAGTCGTATAGAAGATACGATCAACATGGAGATGATCACCATTGATGACTAGTCCGTCTCACGTGATGATTGGACACGGGCTAGTTGACGTGGATCATGTGTCACTTGGATGACTAGAGAGATGTCTATCTAAGTGGGAGTTCACTAATAATTTGATTAGATGAACTTAGTCTAAAATTGTCTTTCCAAATTATGTCGTAGATAGCTCGTGATGTAGCTCCCCTATTTTATTGATACGGTCCTAGAGAAAAGTAAGTTGAAAGTTGATGGTAGCAATAATGCGGACTGGGTCCGTGATCTGAGGATTGTCCTCATTGCTGCACAGAAGGCTTATGTCCTTGATGCACCACTAAGTGCACCACTCCCTCAAGCGTTATCTGCAGATGTTGTGAACATATGACAGGCACTTTCTGGTGACTACTTGATAGTTCAGTGTGTCATGCATTACGGCTTAGAATTGAGGCTCCAAAACGTTTTGAACGTCACGGAACATATGAGATGTTCTAAGAGATGAAATTGGGATTTCAGGCTCGTGCCTATGTTGAGAGGTATGAGACCTCCAACAAGATTATTTGCCTGCAAGATAAAGGAGAATAGCTCAATCGGTGAGCATGTGCTCAGATTGTCTGGGTGCTACAATCACTTGAATCGAGTGGGAGTTAATCTTCCAGATAAGATAGTGATTAATATAGTCCTCCAAGTCACTTCCACCAAGCTACTAGAGCTTCGTGATGAAATATAACATGCGAGGGATGGATAAGATGATCCCTGAGTTGTTCGTGATGTTTGACACCACAAAGGTAGAAATCAAGAAGGAGCATCAAGTGTTGATGGTTAAGTGAAATCCACTAGTTTCAAGAAGGGCAAGGGCAAGAAGGGAAAAACTTCAGGAATGGCAAGCGAGTTGCCACTCTAGTGAAAAAAACTAAGGTTGAGCCCAAACCCGAGACTAAGTGCTTCTGTTATGAGGCGAATGTTCGTTGAAGCGGAACAACCCTAGATACTTGGTAGATAAGAAGGCTGGCAATGTCGACAGAAGTATTTTTGATATGTGTGTTATTGATGTGTACCTCGCTGGTACTCCTAGTAGCACCTGGGTATTGGATACCGGTTCGGTTGCTAAGTATTAGCAACTCGAAATAAAAGATATGGAATAAATGGAGGCTAGCTAACTGAAAGGTGACGATGTCTGTTGGAAGTGTTTTCCAAGGTTGATGTGATCACCATCGCACACTCTCTCTACCTTCGGGATTTGTGATAAACCTAAATAAATGTTATTTGATGTTTGCGTTGAGCATGAACGTGATTAGATCATGTTTAGTGCAATATGGTTATTCATATAAGTTAGAGAATAATGGTTATTCTGTTTACATGAATAATGCCTTCAATGGTCATGCACCCACTGGGAATGGTTTATTGAATCTTGATCGTAGTAGTACACATGTTCATAACATTGGTACCAAAAGATACAAAGTTAATAATGATAGTACCACATACTTGTGGCACTGCCACTAAATGTCATATTGGTATAAATCGCATGAAGAAACTCCATGCTGATGGATATTTTGACTCACTCGATTTGGAATCAGTTGAGACATGCGAGCCATGCCTCTTGGGCAAGATGACTAAGACCCCGTCTTCCGATATGATGGAGCAGGCTAGTGGCTTATTGGAATTAATACATGCTGATGTATGTGGTCTAATGAGTGTTGAAACACATACTGGATATCGTTATTTTCGTTACCTTCACTGATGATTTGAGTAAATATGGGGATGTTTGCTTAATGAAACATGAGTCTCAAATGTTTGAAAGGTTCAAGGAGTTTCAGAGCAAAGTTAAAGATCATCGTGACAAGAAGATAAAATGTCTATGATATGATCGTGGACATGAATATCTAAGTTACGAGTTTGGTATGCAATTTAAGACAATGTGGAAATTGTTTCATAGCTCATGCCTCTTGGAATACCATAGTGTTATGGTGTGTCCGAATGTCGTAGTCGTGCTCTATTGGATATAGTGCATATTATGATGTCTCTTATCATTTTGCCACTATCGTTATGGGGTTATGCATTAAAGACAAATCCTTTCACCTTAATAGGGCACCATCTAAGTTTGTTGAGATGACACCATGAGAATTATGGTTTGACAGAAGCCTAAGCTGTCATTTCTTAATGTTTGGGGCTGCGACGCTTATGTGAAAATGGGTTTTCACCTAATGAGCTCGAACCCAAAGCAGGCAAATGCATCTTCATAGAATACCCTAAGGAGACATTGGGTATATGTTCGATCTCAGATCCAAGCGCAAAAGGTGTTTGTTTCTAAGAATGGGTCCTTTCTCGAGAAAGAGTTTCTCTCGAAAGAATTGAGTGGGAGGAAGATAGAACTTGATGAGGTGGTTGAACCTTTGTTTCAACTAGAGAGTAGTGCAACACAGAAAGATGTTTCTGTTGAGCCTACGTTAGTTGAAAAGGAAGTTAATGATGATGATCATGAAGCTTTGGATCAAGTTACTATCGAACCTCGTAGGTCGACAAGGACGCGTACTGCTCCTGAGTTGTACGGCAACCCTGTCTTGCAAGTCATGTTGTTGGACAACGATGAACCTACAAACTATGGAGAAGTGATGGTGGGCTCGGATTCCAAAAAATGGCTAGGAGCCATGAAATCCGAGAAAGGATCCATGTATGAAAACCAAGTATGGACTTTGGTAGACTTGCCCGTTGAACGGCAGATCGTTGAGTACAAATGGACCTTTGAGATGAACACAGACGCTAATGGTGAAATGTCACCATTTGTAAAGCTCGACTTGACGCAAAGAAGTTTCTGCCAAGTTCAAGGAGTTGACTGTGATGAGATTTTCTCATCCGTAGCGATGCTAAAAGTCTGTTAAAATTATGTTAGCAGTTGGTGCATTTTTCGATTATGAAATCTCGCGGATGGATGTCAAAACAAGGCTTCCTTAACGGTTTCCATGAGGAAGAGTTGTATGTGATACAACCAGAAGGTTTTTTCAATCCTAAGGATGCTAAAAGGTATGCAAAGTCCAGCGATCCTTCTATGGACTGGAGCAAGCATCTCAGAGTTGGAATATGAGCTTTATGAAGTGATCAAAGTTTTTCAGTTTATACAAAGTTTATGAGAAACTTGTATTTACAAGAAAGTGAGTGGGAGCACTATAGAATTTCTGATAAGAATATGTATATGACATATTATTGATCGGAAATGATGTAGAATTTCTAGAAATCATAAATGGTTGTTTGGGAAAAAGTTTTTCAAAGGAAGACCTAGATAAAGCTACCTAATTGTTGGGCATCAGGATTTATAGAGATAGATCAAGATGCTTGATAATAATTTCAATGAGTACATACCTTGACAATATATTGAAGAAGTTCAATATGGATCAGTCCAAGAAAGGGTTCTTGCCTGTATTAGAAGGTGTGAGATTGAGCACAGCTCAATGCCCGACCACGGCATAAAATAGAGAGAAGATGAGTGTCATCCCCTATGCTTCAGCCATAGGCTCTATATAGTATGCCATGCTATGTACCGCACCTGTGTGTGCCTTGCCATGAGTCTGTCAAGGGGTACAAGAGAGATCCAGGAGTGGATCACTGGACAACGGTCGAAATTATCCTTAGCAACTAGAGGACTAAGGAAATATTTCTCGATTATGGAGGTGATAAAGAGTTCGTCGTAAAGGGTTGTGTCGATGCAAGCTTTAACACCAATCCGAATGAATCTTATTAGAAATCCGGATACGTTTAGTGGAGCAGCCATTTGGAATAGCTCCAAGAGGAGCGTGGGAGAAGTATCTACAGTATGACATAGAAGTTTGCAAGGTACACACGGATCTGAATGTCGCACACCCATTGACTAAAACCTCTTTCACGAGCAAAACATGATAAACCCCAGAACTAATTGGATGTTAATCACATGATGATATGATCACATGGTGATGTAAGTGTTAATCACATGGCGATGTGAACTAGATTATTGAGTCTAGTGCAAGTGGGAGACTGTTGGAAATATGCCCTAGAGGCAATTATGAAGTGGTTATTATTATATTTCCTTGTTCATGATAATTATCTATTCTTCCTGCTATAATTGTATTAACCGGAAACCGTAATGCATGTGTGAATACATAGACCACAACATGTCCCTAGTGAGCCTCTAGTTGGATATCTCGTTGATCAATAGATGGTCACGGTTTCATGGCCATGGATATTAGATGTCATTGATAATGGGATCACATCATTAGGAGAATGATGTGATGGACAAGACCCAATCCTAAGCATAGCACAAGATCGTGTAGTTCGTATGCTAAAGCTTTTATAATGTCAAGTATCATTTACTTAGACCATGAGATTGTGCAACTCCCGGATACTGTAGGAATACTTTGGGTGTGCCAAACGTCACAACATAACTGGGTGGTTATAAATGTACACTACGGGTATCCCTGAAAGTATATGTTGGGTTGGCGCGAATCGAGACTGGGATTTGTCACTCCGTGTGACGGAGAGGTATCTCTGGGCCCACTCAGTAAGACATCATCATAATGAGCTCAATGTGACTAAGGAGTTAGACACGGGATGATGTGTTATGGAACGAGTAAAGAGACTTGCCGGTAACAAGATTGAACAAGGTATAGGGATACCGACGATCGAATCTCGGGCAAGTGTCGTATCGATAGACAAAGGGAATTGTATATGGGATTGATTGAATCCCCGACATCATGGTTCATACGATGAGATCATCGTGGAGCATGTGGGAGGCAACATGGGTATCCAGACCCCGCTGTTGGTTATTGACTAGAGAGGTGTCTCGGTCATGTCTACGCGCCTCCCAAACCCGCAGGGTCTACACACTTAAGGTTCGACGACGCTAGGGTTATATGGGAATAGTGTACATGGTTACCGAAGGTTGTTCGGAGTCCCATATGAGATCCCCGGACATCACGAGGAGTTCTGGAATGGTCTGGAGATAAATATTCATATATAGGAAGTGAGGTTTTGGTCACCGGAAGTGTTTCGGGCATCACCGGTAATGTACTGGGACCACCGGAAGGGTTCCGGGGGTCCAGTGGGAGGGGCCACGGTCCCCGGAAGGCTACATGGGCCAAGAGTGTGAGGGAACCAGTCCCTAGGTGGGTTGGTGCGCCTCCCACCTCAGCCCAAGGCACAGCAAGGGTGGAGGGGGGTAAACCCTAGGCATGAAGGGCCCTAGGCCCACCCTAGGGTGCCGCCCCTCCTCCCCTCTCTTGGCCGCCGCCGCCCCAATGGCCATCTTGGGCCGGCCACAGCCCTAGGGTGGGAACCCTAGGGGATGCGCCCCCATCCTCCTCCTCCTATAAATAGTGGAGGGTTTTGGGCTGCCCAGAACACAAGTCTCTCTCTCTCTCTCGGCGCAGCCCTACCTCTCCACCTCCTCGTCCTCCGTAGCGCTTGGCGAAGCCCTGCCGGAGTACCACGCAGCTCCACTGTCACCATGCCGTCGTGCTGCCGGATCTCTCCCTCAACCTCTCCTTCCTCCTTGCTGGATCAAGGCGTAGGATACGTCATCGGGCTGCATGTGTGTTGAACATGGAGGCGCCGTTGTTCGGCGCTTAGATTAGAATCCACCGCGATCTGAATCGCTGCGAGTACGACTCCAGCAACCGCGTTCTTGTAACGCTTCCGCTTAGCGATCTTCAAAGGTATGAAGATGCTCTACTCCTTTGCTCGTTGCTGGTTTCTCCATAGATTGATCTTGGTGACATAGGAAAAAAAATTATTTACTACTACATTCCCCAATAGATTTAGGTAGAAGTTCATTAGTAATTTGATTAACTAAACTTATCATCATGAAGTTAGTCTAAATTGTCTTGCAAATTATGTTGTAGATCAATGGCTCGCGCGGTAGTTCCCCTGAATTTTAATGCGTTGCTAGAGAAAGCTAAGTTGAAAGATGATGAAAGCAACTATGCGGACTGGGTCCGTAATCTAAGGATTATCCTCACGGATGCACAAAAGGCTTATGTCCTTGATGCACCGCTCGATGCACCACCCATTCCAGTGTCATATGTGGTTGTAGTGAATGTCTGACAGGCACGTTCTGATGACTACTCGATAGTTTAGTGTGCCATGCTTTACGGCTTAGTACTAGGGCTGACAGACGTTTTGAACGTCATGGAGCATATGAGATGTTCCAGAGCTGAAATTGATATTTCAAGCCATGCCCGGATTGAGAGGTATGAGACCTCCGATAAGTTCTTTGCCTGCAAGATAGAGGAGAATAGCTCTGTCTGAGAGCGTATACTCAGAATGTATGGGTACTATAGTCGCTTGAATTAGTTGGGAGTTGAGCTTCCTCCTAAGGTGGTTGTTGACAGAGTTCTCGAGTCACTGCCACCTAGCAACAAGAGCTTTGTGATGAACTATAACATGCAAGGGATGGATAAGATGATTCTTGAGCTATTCGCGATGCTTAAGGCCGCGGAAGTAGAAATCAAGAAGGAGCATCAAGTGTTGATGGTTAAGAAAACCACTAGTTTCAAGAAAGGTAAGGCAAAGAAGGGAAACTTCAAGAAGAATGACAAGCCAAATGCTGCCTCCGTGAAGAAACCCAAGGCTGGACCCAAACTTGAGACTAAGTGCTTCTTTTGCAAGGGAACTGGCCACTAGAAGCGGAACTACCCCAAGTACTTGGCAAATAAGAAGGATGGCAACAACAACAAAGGTATATTTGATATACATGTTATTGATGTGTACCTTACCAGTGCTCGTAGTAGCGTCTGGGTATCTGATACCGGTTTAGTTGCTAATATTTGTAACTCGAAACATGAGCTTGGAAATAAATGGAGACTCGCTAAGAACGAGGTGACGGTGCATGTCGGAAATGGTTCCAAGGTTGATGTGATCGCCGTCGGCACGCTTGCTCTTCGATTACTTTCATGATTAGTTTTAAACCTACATAATTGTAATTTGGTGCCTGCTTGAGCATGAACATTATGGATCTTGTTTATTGTGAGACAGTTATTCATTTAAATCAAAGAATAATGGTTGTTTTATTTATATGAGTAATATCTTTTATGGTCATGCACCCAATGTGAATGGTTTATTCTTATTGAATCTTGGTCGTAGTGATGCACATATTCATAATATTGATGCCAAAAGATGCAAAGTTGATGATGATAGTACCACATACTTGTGGCACTAACACTTAGGCCATATTGGTGTAAAGTGCATGAAGAAGGTCCCTGTTGATGGACTTTTGGAATCACTTGATTATGTATCATTTGAAACATATGAACCATGCCTTATGGGCAAGATGACAAAAAACCCGTTTTTCGGAACAATGGAACGGGCAAGTGACTAGTTGGAAATCATACATACTGATGTGTGCGTTCCAATGAGTGATGAAGCACGTGGTGGATATCGTTATTTCCTTACCTTCACTGATAATTTGAGTAGATATGGATATATTTACTTAATGAAACACAAGTATGAAATGTTTGAAAAGTTCAAGCAATTTCAGAGTGAAGTTGAGAATCATCGTAACAAGAAGATAAAGTTTATAAAAACTGATCGTGGTGGAGAATATCTAAGTTACGAGTTTGGTATGCATTTAAGACTATGTGGGATTGTTTCACAACTCACGCCACTTGGAACAGCACAATGTTATGGTGTGTATGAACGTCATAATCGTACTCTATTGGATATGGTATGATCTATGATGTCTCTTACCAATTTGCCACTATCATTTCGGTGTTATGCATTAGAGACAATTGTATCACTTTAAACAGGGCACCATCTAAGTCCATTGAGACAACATTGTATGTATTGTGGTTTGGCAAGAAACCTAAGCTACCATTTCTTGAAGTTTAGGATGCGATGCTTATGTCAAGAGGCTTCAGCCTAATAAGCTCGAATCCAAAGCGGAGAAGTGTGTCTTCATAGGATGCCCTAAGGAAACAATTGGGTACACATTATATCTCAGATCCGAAGGAAATATCTTTGTTGCCAAGAATGGATCCTTTCTAGAGAAGGAGTTTCTCTCGAAAGAATTGAGTGGAAGGAAGATAGAACTTGATGAGGTTATTGAACCATCACTTCAATTAGAAAGTAGTGCAACACATAAAGATGTTTATATGACACCTAGACCAATTAAAGAGGAATCTAATGATGATGATCATTAACCTTCAGATAAAGTCACTATTGAACCTCATAGGTCGATAATGACACATACTACCCAAGAGTGGTACGGTAATCCTATCTTGGAGGTCATGTTGTTAGACAACGATGAACCTACGAGCTATGTAGAGGCAGTGGTGGGCTCGGATTCCGAAAAACTGCTGGAGGCCATGAAATCTGAGATAGGATCCATGTATTAAAACCAAGTACTGACTGTGGAGGACTTACCTGATGATCGTAAGGCCATTCAGAACAAATGGATCTTTAATAAAAATACGGACACCGACGGTAATGTCATCGTCTATAAAGCATGACTTGTCGCAAAAGGGTTTTCGCAAGTTTAAGGAGTTGACTACGATGAGACTTTCTCACCCGTAGCAATGCTTAAGTCCGCCAGGATTATGTTAGCAATAGTTGCATTTTTTGATTATGAAATATGGCAGATGGATGTCAAAACAATGTTCCTTAATGGTTTCCTTAAGGAATAGTTGTATATGATGCAACCGGAAGGTTTTGTCGATCCTAAAAAATTTGACAAAGTATGCAAGCTCCAGCGATCTATTTATGGTCTGGTGCAAGCATCTAAGAGTTGGAATCTTCGCTTTGATGAGGTGATCAAAGCGTTTGGGTTCATACAAGTTTAGGGAGAAGCTTGTATTTACAAGAAAGTGAGTGGGAGCTCTACAGCATTTCTAATATTATATGTGGATGACATATTGTTGATTGGAAACAATATAGAACTTTTGGAAAGCGTGAAGGAATACTTGAACAAGAGTTTTTCAATGAAAGGCCTCGGAGAAGCTGCTTACATAGTAGGCATCAAAATCTATAGAGATAGATCTAGACGCTTAATAGGACTTTTACAGAGTACATACCTTGATACGGTTTTGAAGAAGTTCAAAATGGACCAGTCTAAGAAAGGGTTCTTGATTTTCTTTGTAGGTTCCAAATTATGTCTAGAGGGGGGTGATTAGAGTACTTGACCAAAATAAAAATCTAGCCTTTTCCCAATTTTAAAGGTTGGCAAGTTTTTGCAATTATATCAAGTCAAGTTCACCCTACACATGCAAATCTAAGAGTATAGCAATGGAAAGTAAAGACATGCACATATAAGTAGAGGGTAGGGATAGGAAGATCAAACGCAATGGGGACTCGGAGATTTTTTCTTGTGGTTCTGATAGGTCGTGCTATCGTACGTCCATGTTGATGGAGACTTCAAACCACGAAGGGTAGCCATCATGAGAGTCCATGGAGGGCTCCACCCATGAACGGTCCACAAAGTAGCAACCATGAAGGACTAGCCTCACTCGTGGTAGATCTTCATGAAGTAGTGATCTCCTTGGCCTTACAAACTTCTTGGTGTAACTCCACAAGAAGTCAGAGGCTCCCAAGTGATGCCTAACCAATCTAGGAGACACCACTCTCCAAAAGGTAATAGATGTGGTACAAATGATGAACTCCTTGCTCATGTGCTTCAAAAGATAGTCCCTCAACACTCAGACGCTCTCTCACATATTTGGCTTGGTATAAGAGGTTGATTGGATGGAAAGCAACTTGGGGAGGCTAGAAATCAAGATTCATATGGTTGGAGTGGAAGATCTTGATCTCAACACATGAGTAGGTGGTTCTCTCTCAGAAAACGGATGGGGCAAGTGTTGGCTTGTTTCGAGTGCTCTCTCTACGAATGAGAGGGAGGTGGAGGGGTATATATAGGCATCTCCAAAAATCCAACTATTACAACATTATTACCCAAATCGGTTGAACCAAAGGTAAATCTCGATTACACCGACTAGTGCAAAATGTTGCAACTTTCGGCGTTTCAGTGAGGCCGATATATAAATCTCAATGAGTCATATCCAGGCTGTCCTAGTTAGTTCCTTGCTTTGGTGGCACCAATTCTCAAAACTCGGAAATTCTGATTCTTAGAAACTAGACACCTGAAGGTTGGTTGCTGGTTTCGGTTGCACCAAAATCAAACTTAATGTCACCGAGAGGTTAGGGTTTGGCTCCAGATTCTGTTTAGGGTAAAACTTGGTAGGGCCGAATTTCTAAACTTGGTGGCATTGAATTTAGGCTTTAGGGTTTAGACAGAATATCTTTGTGAGAGAATTAATGAGGGGTTTCAGTGGCTAACTCTAAGCACTTGAGCTACCAGATCATCATAGATACCTCATCCCCTTTTAATAGTATTGGCTTTCCTATGCACTCAGATGTGATTTGTCACAAAATGCAAATTGTAGAGTCTTGAACCTTGTTGTCATTTGATGTTCCATGCATCTAGGGGATCTCCTCACAATCCTTTGCCAAGACATTCATTGAACTCTTCCTGAAATATGCTTGATAGGATCATTAGTCTAATGAAATATATGTTGTTATTAATTACCAAAACGACCTAGGGAGAGGTTGTGCTTTCAATCTCCCCCTTTTTGGTAATTGATGACAACATATAGATCAAATCTTCAATAAGGATATAAACAATGTATAGCGTCGTCGCTTTGAGAAGTATGTGATAAGCAAGAGCTCCCCCCTAAATTTGTGCACTATTTTGAATTTGTGTTTTAATGCAAATGCACAATTGATTAGGGTCATGGGTAACTCTTCCATGTCGCATACATCTTGGTGGTGCGCATAAATGATATGAATGGATTATAATGCACATAACACCAATCATGAGTGAATGATCATCATATAGATACCACAAAGATAGGAAATAGCTAGTAGTACCAATCATAAAGTGTATGATCAATCATAATAAAGTTTTAAGACAAACATACGATAGACCAAATGTTTTAAAAACGAGAAGAGCAACCAAAATGCAACTCTCTCTCTCAGCCCTATGATCTATAACACTTCTCCCCCTTTGGCAACAAGTTACCAAAAATCTCGAAGGTATAGAGCTAAGCGTCACTATGGGCATGATCTCCTCCATGATACAATGAAGCAGCTCTGGTGGTCGTGGAAGGACTTGAGAGAACAGCGTCCGCAAATGCTTCTGCTGGAAGTCCTCTGAGGTGGTGGAGTAGACACGGGAGGTGATGAAGGTGCTAAGGGAGATGATGCATGTGCAGATGAAGTGGATCTCATCTCCGGAACTGGCACTGCAGATGATCTGACCTGGGTCCTGAACTGAGTGTGAGTCTGGAGTGCAGGATCGTCATCATCATCACTAGAGATGGACCTGGGACTAGGCACTGCATCTACCTCCTTCTTCAAAGTGTCAACTGTAGTAGTCAGCTCAGTCACCTTGATATCCAAGTCATGAAACTTAGTTTCCACAATCCTCTCAAGGCTCTTTTTGTCGGCGAGCTGGGAACAAAGGTACCTAGACCTGCCTGCTTGCGGCCCAGGGCATGGCCCACTTCGTCAAGCCAAGCACGGCCCAGCGCGACCCTGCTCAAGACAAGGCCCTCACGAGAGCATTGAGCTCGCGAGGGAAGCAGCACCAAGACATACGAGGGATAGGCCTCCTCAGGCCCCCTTCGGAGTGACGGGGATCTCTATGCAATGCTTGTCCTCGGGAGGCTACGGATGACGTACGGCGGGCCAGGCGGGCGCCAGCGCGGTAGGCGGTACAGTTTCCCCTTTGGTGCAAAGGGAGCAAGGACGTATGCGGGTTCCTAAAGCACTCCCCAAAGGTTTCCATTCTGGTGCAACAAGACCACAACCACAAGCCCTGCAGGATGGATGTCATCACCGAGCCCACCTCCGCATCATCAACAACTACTTTGCACACGAAGTCCACCTTTTGTCAGGATAAAGATGTACCCCTTGTCCCCCTTCAAAATTGGCCATTGTGGGATCCCTTCCCACTATAGCGATAAGGGAAGAGGACCCGGGCCACTATAAATAGAGGCTAGGCTACACCATAGAGAAGGGGGGGACAGAGAGACAAAGGAAGAGAGGCAAGACCACCAGAGCACCCTCCCGAGGCAAGTCACCACTGTACTAGTTCATCCACAAACCTCATCGTGAGGCAATCCACCAAAGTAGGAGTAGGGTTTTACGTTTCGCAGCGTCCCAAACCTGAGTAAATCATCGTGCAATCTTCTTCCTCGTCATCGTGTGAGTTCGTCGTCTAAGCCATCGAGTTGTGAGATCGGTGGGGTGAGGCTATTGGGGATCTTCGCACATGCCCCTGTGTTCAAACTTTCTTGGGTTTTGCGGAGCCCGAGATCTGACATTTGGCGCACCAGGTAGGGGGGCGTGTCGGAATCCATGCACAAGCCTCGCCTCGCCTCCGCTCGCCGCATCCATGGCAAAAGGACGTCGAGCCTGCGCTGAGCGGCGGGCTGCTCAAGTGGCACGAGCGGCGCCAGCAGGCCTCGGCATCACACGTCCCCTTGCCTCCCTGTTTGCGGGTGCCATCACCAGTCGGGCCCTTGACAGACGTTGGGGGTTGCCGCCTTCACCGACCGCACAGCATGTTCTCGTCGCCTTGGCCCCTCCCCACATCCGGGCCGCATCGTCTCCCTTCCGAGTCTACCACGACCCGACGTATAGGCGTGTCGCGTTCCTCGTGGCCCACGAACTACAGCGCCTCCACGCTATGCACGGTCACCACAACGACTGGGCCCGATGTGCCCCCAGGTGCGTCACCGCCACGAGCGAGATCCGTGCATATCTCAATGGGACTCGTGCTTGTGGACTCGCTCAACCGACCGGCCCAGTGTTGGGGTCACACGGACGCGCTTGGGAAGTCCGTTGTGACCAGCGCCTGCTGGGGGTCTGGCCCGAGCCGCCGTGGACACGGGAGCTAGCCCTAGGTGCGGGCGAGGACCGATGGGGGGTGCTGGCCACGTGGGATGGGCATCGCCTCGTGCCTCCCAGTACGCCCACCAAGCCTAGGGAGGAGACCCGGAGGCCCGTCTATGCCGGCTCCTTGGGACTCGAGCAACTCTACATGACCGTGTTGACGAGCGCCCGGGTCGATAAGGGAGCAACGCTGGCTACCAACACAGCAGGAGGAGCGTGCGCGACCTCGCGAGCATTTCTTGTTCGGGATGGTATGCACAGCCTTGTGAGGGCAGCTTGCGGGGTTGGTCTCGCGAGGATGCCCGGCGTTGGCAGCCTCGTGAGGCACACCCGCTGGTAGGGAGCTGCCCTGAGCAGGCACCTGGGTCTGCGGACCGGGGGTCACTTGCCTAGGGACGGAGGGTGGAACACAAGCCCATGTCCCCGGGTTGGATGGCCCCATCCTGGAGATGGAGGGTGGAACACACGCCCATGTCTTCAGGTCAGGTGATCCCAACCTGGAGACAAAGGGTGGAACACACGCCCATGTCTTTGGGGCGCGCGACGTATGCTTGGAGACGGAGGGTGGAACACACACCCATGTCTCCGGGTCAGGCTTTGTTCGATCACCAGCGGGGGATCACATAATCGCCAATGTGCCCAGGCCCATCTCGGTCCGCCTGGGGACGGGTCTCGGGTACTTGCGTGAGGACCCCGGGGGCCCCAGCGAGGCGCGCTAGGGAACCGCCTTGGGTGTCAGTCTCACGCGTAGCGGAAGGGCCCCATCGGGCCCGGCCTGCTGTAGGATCGAAAGTAGGTCTAGAGGGGGTGATTAAACTACTTGACCAAATAAAAATCTACTTTTCCCCAATTTTAATTCTTGGCATATTTTAGCATTCATAGTATGTCAAGTACACCCTACACATGCATGACTAAGAGTATAGCAGCAGAAAGTAAAGACATTGCACATGTAAGTAAAGAGAGGGTAAGGAAAGCAAACACAATTGGTGACACGATGATTTTTCCTGTGGTTCCAATAGGGGGTATTATCGTACATCCACCTTCATGGAGTCTTCAACCCACGGAGGGTACCGGCGGTGATAGTCCAAGGAGGGCTCTACCCACGGAGGGTTCCACGAAGAAGCAACCTTGACTATACCATGATGGCCTATGTCCACGGAGGACTAGCCTTACTCGGGGTAGATCTTCACGAAGTAGGCGATCTCCTTGCCCTTACAAACTTCTTGGTTCACTCCACAACATGAGGTAGGAGGCTCCCAAGCGACACCTAACCAATCTAGGAGGCACCACCCTCCAAAAGGTAATAGGCTCGGTAATGTCTATGAACTCCTTGCTCTTGTGCTTCAAGATGATAGACTCCTCAACACACAATCACTCTCTCACAGATATGGCTTGGTAGAAGAGATGGGATTGGTGGAAAGCAACTTGGGGAGGCTAGAAATCAAGATCCATATGGTTGGAGTGGAAGATCTTGACCTCAACACAAGGATAGGTGGTTCTCTCTCAAAAAACTGATAGGATATGTATGGAATGGTTCTGAGTGCTTCTCTTTCGAGTATGTGGTCTGAAGGGGTATATATAGGCATCCCCAAAAATCCAAATGTTACACACAAAATGACCAACTCGGTGACACTGATGTGTTAATCTTGGTGGTACCGAAGTGACCAAAAGGTGGCAACTTTTGAATCTCGGAGGGACCGATATAGGAATCTCGGTTGCACCGATAAGGTGACCAACGGTCAGAATGCCCATTCTCGGTGACGTCGATTCAACAATCTTGGAGGGACCGAAACTGTGAACTTGCATAACAGAAAGTTGGCAGCCCAATTCGGTGGCACCGAAAGCAGTGTCGGCTGTACCGAAAGGTTAGGGTTTGGCTGAGTCTTTCTAGGGTTTGGAATCGGTGGCGCCGAATGTGGAATGTTGGTTGCACCGATTTTGAGTGTTTGGCTTAGGACAGACTTTGGTGGGAGAGTTTGTGGGTGTCTTTGATGACTATTCCTTGTGCACGTATGAGCATGTTGTTCACCAACAAAGCCTAACCCCCTTTTAATGGTATTGGCTTACCTATAGACTCAAGGTGATTTCTCACAAATATAAAATGTAGAGTCCTCTTGCTTGAAGCTTTGCCAATCCATTTCCTTGCATCTTGGGGTGTTCCATAATCTATTTGCCAACCCATCATTGAACTTTTCCTGAAATATACTTGATGGAAACATTAGTTCAATGACTTATATGTTGTTATGAATTACCAAAACCACCAAGGGAGCAAATGTGCTTTCAATCTCCCCCTTTTTGGTAATTGATGACAACATATAGATCAAAGCTTCGACATATGATATAATCAATGAATATAATTGTCGCTTTGAGACGTATGTGATAAGCAAGAACTCCCCCTAAATTTGTGCATTATTTTGGATTTGCGTTGGAATGCAAAGGCACAATCAATTAGGTACATGGGGCACTTCTTCCATGTCACATACATCTTGGTGGTGTGCGAGAATAATTAGAGTGAACATCATAGCACAACACAATCAAGCAATGTAGAAAGATCATCTCATAAAGTATTAAGATGATAGGAGGTAGTAGCATCACACAAAAAGTGTATCACAAGAAACCAAAAGACAATTGTTTTTGAAAAGCAATAAACACCAAAACGCTCTCTCACTTTAAGCCTAAAGATCTATATACACTTCTCCCCCTTTGGCAACAAGTTACGAAAAAGTTCAAAGGTATACGTCTAAGCGTTCTTGGGCTGATCTCCTCCAGTTGTTGATGAAGGAGTCGAGAGAACAGCGTCGATGAAGATCTCTGCAGATGTCATGGATGGAGTTGGAGTGGCAGATGGAAGAACTGGAGCTGATGGAGCAGGAGCTGAGGTGACAGCAGCAGGAGCTGATGAAGAGGGCCTCAAGTTTGGAGCTGGCACAGTGGCTGATCTGGCCTGAGTAGGAAACTGTGTGTCTGTCCTGAGAGGTGATCCATCCTCATCATCATCATCATCATCATCATTATCATCATCATCATCATCATCTGAAGCGGTGTGAGGAAGTGGCACTGAGTCAACTTCCTTCTGGAGCTCTGTGGCTATCTTAGTCAGCCTGACCACCTTATCATTAAGGGGCTTGATCCTAGTTTCAAAGATCCTCACAAGACTGTTCTGGTTTTCCAGAATCCCCTTAATGTCCTTCTGTATGCCCTAAATTGATGATATCAACAGATCCATTTGCTCATTTATGGATCTAGGGACTTGAGCACTAGTGGCTTGAGTTGCCTCTGCCTCTGCCTGAGCTACAGCAGATGTGCGATGATCTGGGTCCATCACCATGATGTTATCCTCAAGCTCTAGTTGTATGGGCAAATGGGGACTATCAAGAGCAAATATGTGCTTCTCAATCTGAGAGTTGATAAGCATTTAGATATAGGGTGCATAGCAGCAAGAGCGCTTCTGATCAGCAGGAACCCTCTTGACTGTCTCAACAATCAAATCCATGACTCTCATCCTAGTGTGACTGTTAATGTGGATCAACATGTTGATGAATTAGCCTCGGATCATCTTGTCATCACCTGACTTGGGCATCAAGGTATGCCTCGGAATGGTGTTCATGGTGCGGAGGCCAGCTTGAAGATAGTAGATGGATCCAAGCTTGTGAGATTGCACTTTGTTTGTAGGGATAGGATTATACCTATCCTTCATGGCATTGTGGATCGCCTTGGATTCCATGTAGACATCCAAGTCTCAATCCTGAACCTCTGGGACTCCTAGAAGTGCAGCCCATTCATCAACTGTGGACTCATATCTTGCTCCTTCTGTCATCCATACAATCCTACGATCTCCATAGAAATGTGCAGTGGAGTAGAATTGCATGATCATTTCATCCTTCCATGCAGTAAATTCTCTACCAACAAACTCATCCAAACCAATGCAATGGAAATTGTCTTGGACACTTGGAAAATAGTCCTCATTCTCCTTAATGAATTTTCAGTCAACATACCTCATGTCACTCACAGCTGGACTCTTGTCAAATAGCATAGTCTTATAGAAATCATGTTGCTCTTTAGTATATAATCTGTAGTCCACGGCTGTCTTCTTCCTTTGGGCATATGGATCTATAGCTCTCCATGCCCTCAAACCTGAGTCTTACCCCTTCTTCATATCTTCGGCAAGTGGATAGCTGGCATTATGTACTGGAAGGTGTGCTCTAAGTTTCATCAAGGTTGTCAAGTCATCATCATTCTCAACTCTGGAGGTAGTTCCCTTGTTCTTTTCAAAAGCTGGAATCTGCCTGGATGTCCTCTTAGGCTTTTCAGTAGCAGCCTTCTGGGATTGTGTGCTTTTGGATGTGCCAGACTTGGGCATAGCATCAGCTAGAAGTTTCTTGGCCTTCTTCTTGGGAGGAGCCTTTGCAGCTGGCTCATCCTCCTCTTCAGCAGCAGCTGCCTCCTCTGGATCTTCATACATAGATGTAGGCCTGTCGGTCACATGGATTATCCTCTTTATGGCTCTCTTCTCCCCTACCTTCTTAGGCATAGACTTCTTTGGGGGATCAATGGTCACTGTTACCCTAGCACTCTCAAGTGCTTTGAAGGTTTCAGTAGGTGCATAAATTTTGCTGACCACCCTCCTAGAAGAGGTGGCCTCATTTGCTGACTTCTTGGCAGCTTTCTCTTGCTTGTTGGCAAGAGCCTCCTCTAGCACAAAATCTGAATCTTCCTCATCTGATTTCAGCTTCTTCCTGGCCCTAGTGGTAGCCTTGGGCAACCCATGGGAGCTGGGTTGCCTGGATCTGAAAAAGAATTAGGCTCAGGGCTAGTGCCTCAACTCATGTCAACACCCTGCTCTGGCAAATTCCGACTGTCTGACTCTGACATGCTGACTCTGTGAATATAGTATAGAAGAGTGGAATAGGATAAGTCATCACAAAATATTCAGCTGGTTTTTGAAAGTTTGAACAGAAAAATTATAAATGTAGTTCACTGCAAAATTGTATTTCGGTGTCACCGAGTCAAACCTTTCGATGCTGCCGAGACTCACAAAACCCTTAACCGAAACTTGGCAACAGTTTCGGTCAGACCGAAATTGTCACTCGGTCCCACTGACTTATGTCCTCAGTAGCACAAAGAGGCAATCAATGGAACCGATTTTTCTGACTCGGTCTCACCGAGATACAATTTCACAGCAGCTAAACCTAAAAAAATCGATTCTCTAGACTATCGAGTAAATCTTGTGGATAGAACTATCTCAAATTGTGGCAAGATAATGGTGAAACCCTAATCCGCAAGATTCGGAGGTTGGAGCGCAAGAGGGGGCCGAATCCATACCCTATCTCGGTGACGGATCTGCTACGACAGCGACGGGGGCGAAGATTTCGTCAACGGGGGCGAAGATTTCGTCAACGGAGGCGATTCCCAGCGGCGGAGGAATGCGGGAAGACAAGGGCGACGACCAGGGGTCCTTCTACGGCAGCTTAGGGCTTGGGGCACGATGGTTTGAAGAGTGAATTTTCGAACCGTCGGGACCACCGAATATATACCCTTTGCTGTCGGTGACACCGATTCTAAATTTTCGGTGTCACCGAGTTTCTCAACTGTCAGCTGGCAGGGAAACTTGGTGTAACTGAGAATATGGAATCGGTAGTACCGAGGCAAGAAATCCAGATCAACCCTAGGCATTCGGTGTGACCGAGATTGGTCAGTCCTTGTCGATACGGAACTCCGAGTGCTCCACACACAGAGAGATCGAGAAGCACTTGTTCAAATTTTGTGATGCAGCATGAATAGAGTATGAGGTGAGAAAGCATAGATATCTAAAGAAGTGGTCCTAGGCATTCTTGTATATCCAATTGGCAAATAAATATGAAAAGCCAAATAGCAACAATTGGATATCCTCGTATGAGTAAATAAATGCAGACCAACATGCTCACATAGTAAGATGTCAAATGAAATCATGCCAAACATGCACAAACACAATAGCATCTAACAAGCACTTTGGCGATGACAGAGTCATCTATATATGAGTATTTGACTTAGGAGCCAAGTAAGAATACTTGATCATAGGTCATACTCATTGTTTAAGCACAAGTGGGGTTACCACTTTCACATAAAGCATTTAATGTTGTCACATTCTTTTGAGATGCTTTAACTCAAGTCTTAGAGTAAAGCTCCCCCTAGATGTGACATCCCCCTAGAAGAGGGGTAAACTAACCTTGGGTTTTCTCGATGAAGACTTCATGTTGGTGAGGTAGTGGTGGATGCTCAAAGTTGATGAAGATCACCAAGAGTTGGGAGCATCCTTGTTGTTTCATTACTCTTCTCACCTACATGGGTTAGTCCCAACACACAAGAGACAAATACAAGGATATCTATGGACATGGAGTGCAAAGCATATGTGATAATGTCCATCGATTTGTTGATTACCCTGTCCCTTGCTTACCTTTGAGGGAATGTGTGACTCATTGAACTATTGCATAGAGTTGATGTTGATTGCAAATAGTCCTTGCCAATAATGAATATGAGTGAATTTCATTGGTGGATTCACCCCTCAAGTTGATGGGGATCCTTGGTGTTGAAGTAGCACTTGTAGAAGTTGAGCTTGTAGTAGACTTGGAAACCCGCTTCACCAAAGTTTGGGATTCGTCTTCATATGAGTCAAAGTCCTCTTGAAGCTTTCTCTTGTCCTTGAGCTTGGTGTCTTGTGGTGGAAGGTCATCTTGAGCTTTTGTTCCCTTGGGATGAGTATTTTCATACTTCTACTTTTGAGGAACAAACTTGGGATTGGGGTATTGACCTTCTTCTCATTCAACTCCATTAGCGTTGAAGTAGCCAACACCACGACTATTCCGGTATCCTCCATGCTTGCATACAATCTCCTCAAATTGTTTGCACCCTTCAAGACTCTTGTACCTTTCTATATAATCCCCCTTTCAAGAGTTAATTTTCTTGCTCAAGTGTAACTTGGCTAAGAGAAGAGTTAGTGGGATCAAGAGAACTACTAGAAGCAATATCATTGGATTTATCTTTTTTATTGCTACTAGTTGAAGAACCTTTCTTTCCTTTGTTACTAGCTTGCTTAGACTTAACTTAAGGCATGAATGTAGATAAGAGAAGTCGTTTGCTAGATAAGAGGAAGTCTTCTTGCGAAGATCGTCGTTGACGGCTTTAAGTAACTCATGCTCTTGCTCTAAATTGAGCTTCTCGAAGCGTAGCTTCTCATGTGTCCTTACAAGATCTCTTAGATCTTCTGGAGTTGACTCATGAGCTAACTTAAGAGTTTTTAGTTCTTGAGTTAGTCATTCTATTTCCAACTTATCATCATCACACAACTTATCTATACTAGAGTGAGTACTAGCAAGTTCATTTTGACTATCATTACTAGTTTTGTCAAATAGCATGTCATCTTCAATTAACATGTCATCTTCATCACTATTGAAATAGAGATACTCGGGGTGTGATACCTTGGGGCCTTTGGCCATGAAGCAACTTCCACTCCCTTCTTTTGGTGAATCAAATAAATCATAGGAGTTAGTTGTCACTAGTGCAATCCCGGCAACACCTTCATCTTGACTATAGTCAGAGTTGGAGTGATAGCTTCTCTCGGAGTGGTTGTCGGAGTCGGAGCCGGAAACCCATTCACCAACATGAGCTTGATGTTTCCTTCTTGAGTAGCTCTTGGTGTACTTGTCCTTCTTCTCTGAGTCCCTACTTCTCCTTGAGGGTCTTCGTTCATAACAATCATCTCTACTCCTTCTCTCTCTTCGAGGTGACTCGTCTCTTGAGCTTCGTCTTCTTGGTGACTCTTCTCTTCGTTTGTAAGGAGCTGTGCACTCATTGGAGTAGTGTCCGGCTTCCCACAATTGTAGCAGTTTCGGTCACGACTTGACGAATGCTTCTCTTCATATCTTGAGTTGGAGCTACGATCTTTGCTTCTATTCTTGAGGACAAGGTTTCTTGACCATAAGGCTTATCTCTTCATTTGTGACAAGGTTGTCGCTTGAGGTAGCGGGAGAATCGCTTGTGGCTTTATAAGCACCGCTAGACTTGTGGTGAAGCTCTTCCTTGTCTTTGAGTGTCATCGCATGAGCAACAATTATACCAATCACTTTCGTTGGTTTGAGATCTTTGTAGTTGGGCATCATTTGGATCGATGTGCAAATAGTGTCATATCGATCATCCAAAGCTCGAAGTATCTTCTTGATGATGAATTTGTCTGTCATTTCTTCGCTTCCTAAGCCGGTAATCTCATTGGTAATGAGATCTAGCCTAGAGTACATCTCAGCGACTCCTTCACCATCCTTCATCTTCAACTTGTCAAGCTGACCTTGAAAAACATCTAACTTGGATTCTCTCACGGACTCAGTTCCTTCGTGCATATCAACCAAAGTATCCCAAATCTCTTTTGCTTGTTCAAGACGGCTGACTTTGTTGAATTCTTCGGGGCATAGGCAGTTGAAGAGAATGTCACATGCTTGAGCATTGTATTGCAACATCTTCAATTCATCTGCAGTCGCTTCATGATCGGGTTCCTTTCCTTCTGCAAAGAATTCACCTTGAAAGGCAACGCGAACAACAAACCAAATGGCGGGGTTATGACCAAGCAAATGCATTTTCGTTTTGTGCTTCCAACTAGCAAAATTTGTTCCATGAAAGTAAGAACCTCTACAGTGATAATTTCCCTCGCTAGATGCCATACTTCTCATAGGTTGTGAAACCAATGCAATGGATACCAACGCTCTGATACCACTTGTAGGATCAAAAGTAGGTCTAAAGGGGGGCGATTAGACTACTTGACCAAATAAAAATCTACTTTTTCCCAATTTTAATTCTTGGCATATTTTAGAATTCATAGTATGTCAAGTACACCCTACACATGCATGACTAAGAGTATAGCGGTGGAAAGTAAAGACATTGCACATGTAAGTAAAGAGAGGGTAAGGAAAGAAAACACAATTGGTGACACGATGATTTTTCCCGTGGTTCCGATAGGTGGTGTTATCGTATATCCACCTTCATGGAGTCTTCAACCCACGGAGCGTACCGGCCGCGATAGTCCAAGGAGGGCTCTCCCCACGGAGGGTTCCACGAAGAAGCAACCTTGACTATACCATGATGGCCTACGTCCACGGAGGACTAGCCTTACTCGGGGTAGATCTTCACGAAGTAGGCGATCTCCTTGCCCTTACAAACTTCTTGGTTCATTCCACAACACGACGTAGGAGGCTCCCAAGTGACACCTAACCAATCTAGGAGGCACCACCCTCCAAAAGGTAATAGGCTCGATAATGTCGATGAACTCCTTGCTCTTGTGCTTCAAGATGATAGACTCCTCAACACACAATCAGTCTCTCACAGATATGGCTTGGTAGAAGAGATGGGATTGGTGGAAAGCAACTTGGGGAGGCTACAAATCAAGATCCATATGGTTGGAGTGGAAGATCTTGACCTCAACACACGGGTAGGTGGTTCTCTCTCAGAAAACTGATAGGATAGGTATGGAATGGTTCTGAGTGCTTCTCTTTCGAGTAGGTGGTGGTAAAGGGGTACATATAGGCATTCCCAAAAATACAACCGTTACACACAAAATGACCAACTCGGTGACGCCGATGTGTTAATCTCGGTGGTACCAAAGTGACCAAAAGGTGGCAACTTTTGAATCTCGAAGGGACCGATATAGGGATCTCGGTTGCACCGATAAGGTGACCAACGGTCAGAATGCCCATTCTCGGTGACGCCGATTCAACAATCTCGGAGGGACCGAAACTGTGAACTTGCGTAACAGAAAGTTGGCAGCCCAACTCGGTGGCACCGAAAGCAGTGTCGGCTGTACCGAAAGCTTAGGGTTTGCCTGAGTCTGTCTAGGTTTGGAATCGGTGGCACCGAATGTGGAATTTATTTGCACTAATTTTGAGTGTTTGGCTTAGGACATACTTTGGTGGGAGACTTTGTAGGTGTCTTTTGTGACTATTCCTTGTGCACGTATGAGCATTTTGTTCACCAACAAATCTTTACCCCCTTTTAATAGTATTGGCTTTCTTATGGACTCAAGGTGATTTCTCACAAATGTAAAATGGAGAGTCCTCTTGCTTGAAGCTTTGCCAATCCATTTCCTTGCATCTTGGGGTGTTCCACAATCTCTTTGCCAACCCATCATTGAACTTTTCCTGAAATATACTTGATTAAAGTATTAGTTCAATGACTTATATGTTGTTATGAATTATCAAAACCACCAAGGGAGCAAATGTGCTTTCACCCGCAACGTAGGGGGCTACGCCGTCACCACAATGACGACATCCGGCCACGGGCTCTGGAATGCCCAAGGCCCTCTCCTAGGGTAATCCTTCCTAGCAGAGAGCGTGGGGGGGATCCCCCTACACTCGAGGGGCCGTTCAGAGCCGACTCTACTTCGCCACGCCAAGCTTGGGGGCTGGAAGTGGGCTTCATGTCCGAGGGGCATGGAGCTCCCTGCACACCCCCAGGACCAATCCGTGAGACTCTCATGCAATAATGAGTGGGTTGTATATGCCCGGAGCCCCCCGACGACACGGAGGGGTCCCTTCCCACACCTAAGTGGAAGACCCATGCTCCGCGCTGGCGGACAACACTGCCCCCCAATGGCTATGCCCTCGCAACATGGATGTCCTACAGACGAAGATGAAGACTGGCTTAGGTGCCGGACACGGCTGTTTTTTTTGCTTTCCTTGTGTTCGAATTCGCCAACTTTTCTGGAACAAAACTCAGGGTTTACCCAAACGTATGTTAAGGAAAAAGGGGTTAGGGATTTCTTGTCATTGTCGTTTACTATCTTGAGATTTCTTTCTTTGGGTCAAGCACTTGCCTGCTTCTCTCCCCCTCGCACCCCGCGAGTGGGGGATATGAGGCACGGTGCACGCACCTCGCCAAGGGTGCACGCACCTTGCCAAGGTCTTGGCGCCCTAGTCCTCGTGTGGCACTCTCGAGTGAGTTAGCACGCGTGTGTTGCCGTATATTCGCTCGGGGGATCTGTCGCGGCCCGACGCTCCACATTCAAGCCTCTGGGGGCTTGCGCCTCCCGGGGCAGGGAACAAAATTTTTTGGGGAGCCACTCGAGCGTCAAGGGGGGCTCCTGAGCAATGCGCCTCATGAGCCTTATCGGTCTTATAGCCCTTCATCCCTTCGTGTCGTCCTCGGTGATCCGGACGCCCCAAGGGTGTCGAGGCCTCACCCCGTACTCGCGTCCTGGTGATCTGGACGCCCCTTACGGCGGTCGAGGAATGTGCAGGACTGCAGCCCGCCGACATAGAGTGCCAAAAGGGCTCCCAACCTGCTTCACTCGTGAGAAAAAGAAGCCCACCAGGACATCCATACTCCCCAAGCACCATTGCCAAACCTCCCCGACACAGAAGCCTACCGCGAACATGTCAAGCTAAGTGCTCGAATGACGGTCAACCGGAAGTCTCAGTTAACAATAACACAAGGACCAGGACACATGATAAGAGTGCTAATAAAAGGGCACGAGCGTCGAAATTTATTACACTCCATAGGGCTCCCCTTGATTCTTTGATTGCAGGAAAGGGAAAAGAGGAGGATAAAGAAAGTGATGAAGCTCCCTCGGGGCTGCCGCTCGGGAGCCCTGGCTTCGGCGCACCGGCACTCAGTTGGATCCCTCCTCTTTCTTGACGGGCCCATGGAGGCGTGCCGGTGTGGCCGCTTCTTGAGCAAAGGAGCGACGTCGTGGCGGCTGACTACCCCCCGAGGTCCGGGCGCACCGGCCCAGTGGCGTGTCATAGCTGCTATCGCTCGAGCTCTCCTCAGAGGAGGTGTCACTGCTGCTAGAGATGCGACGGTTGTCGCCAAGGGCAAGCTCATCCCTAAGATTGCCCCTCATGTCGCCCTCTGGGCAGCACCCCAAGCGTACGTTGTCTTCCCCGAAGACCTTGACGAAAATCATCGCGACACCGTCATGCTTGAAGAGGAGCGTGAGCCTCCCCTCCAGGCCATGGGCGCGAGCAAAGGTTTGCCACCCACGGCTCAAGAAGGCTTGGCCTGCGGGGGCCACCTCGACCTCCACCCATAGCGTGCCGCTACAGCATCCATTGGCCTGCAACCATAGACCGGCAGGCTCGTTGTCCCGTGGCACCGCCGCAAAGAAGTGCCGGAGCCGCAGCCAAGGGACCACGGGCTCCTCCATCGACACCAAGAACTCCTGGCCCGCATCAGCCATGCAAGAACGCAGGCGCTGCAGTCGAACGCCTATCTCGGGCCTCGCTCCCCGGCCACGACCGATGCGCCCGCCGCTTCTACTGGTGCCGATTGAGGCGCCGGTCCATGCAGAAGCACGGCCGCGCACTCGGGGCACCTCGGTCAACGCCTCGATGTACTTGCGTGGGTGGCCCTGCCCCTCTTGGGAGGCTGATGGACCGGCCCCGTCTCGCAGGCCTTCCCCTTCCCAGCAGTAGAAAACCTCCTCATCGGTCTCATGGATTAGGAAGCGGAGGATGAAGACGGTGGAACGAATAATAAGAATGGGCTGGGAGCTTCCCCCCCTCCCATATATAACCAGGACGGAGGCCAACGGGCACGCTTCCTCACCCCGAGCAGCCGAGCCAATGGCGTGCGCTATCTACGGATCAGACCGGGTGGCAGTCGAGGCGTCACGGGGAGTGGAGGCACCCCGCCCCTTGCGTTCCACGTGCCGGCTCAGTGCGCACGCAACCCTGCTTCGCGTTGCCTCACCTGCCATCGTCGGGTCACATCCGCATGGCCCAAAGAGCGGAGGCCCAAGGGAGTAGCAGCATTCAAGGAAGGGTAATGATGACCGGCGCAGCGCACGGGTGTCGCATCAGTTTGACTTGGGGCAGTTCCTGACGTCCTCGGGGAGTGGGGGCGTCGGCGCCCTAGTGTGCGACGTGTGTCGAGCCTGGCCCACAGGAGTTTGGGGTCCGCGATGCTTCAAGCCGTCCTCAATGGCTTCACTCGGAAGCCAGCTCAAGCGCGTCTTGGGCCCGGGGCTACTGTCGGCATTCTAGGAACGGGGTATCCACACCTGCCTGCCTGTGGCCAAGGGCATGGCCCACTTCGTCAAGCCAAGCACGGCCCAGCGCGACCCTGCTCAAGACAAAGCCCTCGCGAGAGCGCTGAGCTCGCGAGAGAAGCAGCGCCAAGACCTACGATGGATAGGCCTCCTCAGGCCCCCTCCGGAGCGGCAAAGATCTCTATGCAGTACTTGACCTCGGGAAGCCAGGGATGACGTAAGGCGGGACAGACGGGCGCCAGCGCGTCAGGCGGTACAGTTTCCCCTTTGGTGCAAAGGGAGCAAAGACTTACGCGGGTTCCCAAAGCACTCCCCAAAGGTTTCCATTACGGATGTCATCGCCGAGCCCACCTCCGCATCATCAACAGCTACTTTGCGGGCGAAGACCACCTTTCGTCAGGATAAAGATGTACCCCTTGTCCCCCTTTGAAATTGGCCGTTGTGGGATCCCTTCCCGCCATAGCGATAAGGGAAGAGGACCCGGGCCACTATAAATAGAGGTTATGCTGCACCTAGAGAAGGAGGGGACAGAGAGACAAAGGAAGAGAGGCAAGACCACCAGAGCGCCCTCCCGAGGCAACTCACCGTTGTACTAATTCATCCACAAACCTTCTCGTGAGACAATCCACCAAAGCAGGAGTAGAGTTTTACACTTCGCAACGGCCTGAACCTGGGTAAATCATCGTGTGCAATCTTCTTCCTCGTCATTGTGCGAGTTTGTCGTCTAAACCATCGAGTTGTGAGCTAGGTGGGGTGAGGTTGTTGGGGATCTTCGCACATGCCCCTGTGTTCGAACTTCCTTGGGTTTTGCGGAGCCCGAGATCCGACACTTTTGATTCTTCAGAATCTCTCTCACGTTCTTCTCTATCCATTGGATAGTGCTAATTAATAAGATATGCCATTTGGTCACTCTTGGTCCTTGGCATTTGAGCACTAGTGGCTCTAGCTGCTTTTGCCCTAGCCTCTTCCTCAATCTGTGCTTGTGCAGAAGTTGAAGTGGGATGACTTGGATACATCACCACGACATTGTCCTCAAAATCTGGTTGTAGAGGCAGATGTGGTCGATCAAGTAGATATTGGATCTTTCCAATATTGGAGTTGATAAATATCTGAATATAGGGAGCATATCCACATGACCTGTTCTGGTCAGTAGCAGTCTTCTTGATGGTCTCAACAATGAAATCCATCACTCTGATCCTGTTATGGCTATCCACATGATGTAGCATGTCGATGGAATAATCATGTATGGTTATCCACATGGTGATGGTGCTTTTGGAGGCGATGGTGGTGGAGGTTTTAGAGGTGGTGAGGGTGGGGTGTTTGGAGGTAGTGGGGATGGTTTCGGCAATGGATGATGATGGTGGTGCTATGGTCGGTGGTGGTGACGACGCTCTTGGCAACATTGATGTTGCTTGATTTGATCATGTAAACTTTTTATTTGATTGCACATTTTTATGGACAAACTTGTTACCTCTTATATTGCGCATGATTTTGGATGTGAGCTATTGTGACACAAGTATTTAATTCGGTGCAGCGGATGCATCTATTTATATGAATATCTAGTTGATGTCAATATGAATATGCAAACTGATTTGTGGTTGATGCTACGGTACGAGTTTACTTTTGCGCCGAGCCCTCGTGGTACCGTAAATCAGCTTGCGGACGAACCGCTTTTGCGGTTTTATGGGACGACGTTAGAGATGCTCTTAGTGTCGGAGAGCTACAAGGATTGGCACATGGTAACCAAGCCTGACATAAACACAACTACGCTGAAGAATCCAAGTAATGGTACGCACGCATTGCTATGCTTCCGCACCAAAGATACCTTCTGGTTCCCCTGGTACTTACATTTTGATTGCAGAAATGAATGGAGTTCGAGTTGTATGGCATGGTACAGGTGACGGACAGGTGCGATATTTTTGCTGTCAGATACCAAGTTCAGTCTGAAGTTTAAACCAACTACTGAACTACTAGTGTCAAACAAAATCTCACAGCCAGAGAGATGAAAATGCAATGGTTAATACTCCTGCTAGGAGCTTTAGTTTTGATGTCAACAACCAGTAGGCACATTCTATCATGTATCAGTTAAATGTAGTATTGTTCCTTTGATGGTCTTGCTGAGATTGCTCAATTGCAACCAATCTTAACTAACTGTGAACTGAAATGTTTCTCTTACATACTAGATGAATGAAATCACATGTACTATCTGAAGATGAGATCAAAATGATCAGCCATCTAAGCTACATGTGCGTCAAACCCAGTTCATTTAGCATGTTTTGATTAGCCAAGCAATCAGAAGTTAAGTCCTCTGACATATAGGTCCATCCAGATTTTGCTGCATTCTACTATCAGCCAGCACTCAGATGGTGCAATCAAGGGACAAATTTATGCTACCATGCATAACCCATAAACCCAAGGCCAGTCAGTTTACAGTTTCGATGAACCAAATAGAACACCAGATGACCATAATTATTTTAACATCCAGAACAACCCATAATCTGAAAGGCAAGGCCTAAAAGTAGGGGTGACAAAAACTTAGCTCCAGGTACAGTTTATCCAGCAGTAGTACGGTACCATACAAGATTAAAATGGTGCCATATTTTTATACATAAAGGAACTAAACACGCTAAAGAAAACAAACCGGCATTTTCTCATGACGCTATCTAGCAGTTTCTGTAATCCACCCAGCCTCCTACAGTTATTAACACCTGAAAAGGCCTCGAGTCTCATCCTACACTTGTCGAGTCGAGATTTTACGACAGCTTTATCCAACCACCAGCCTTTCTACTTGACAGAAAAATTCTATGTTATGCTAGGAGGTGTTGAAGGTACCAATCCAATCCAGGTTGGAAATGAATACACCACTGTACCCTTAAACAATCTGGACGTAATCTGGCGTATCGGACCTTGGACCGGCAATTGTCCGGTACACATACAATTTCTCGACCGGGCTATCATCCGGAAGAGACTCCAAAGGGCATGCTTGTCCAGGATCGTTCAGTATCTCCACGGTAAGGCGAGGCATTTTCTGTGCCAGCTGTCGGCATGCACCCAGGGTCAATGAGCACGACGACATCCAAAGGGATCGCATTGTCTCCAGCTTGGCAGCATTTGCCAGCAACGGCTTATTTCCAAATGGGCAATCCCTGATCTCGAGCTTCTTCAGGCTCTTGCAGCCAGAGAGGATATAATTCAGGCCAAGATCACTGTTCCCAGCAAAGGCGATCGACAGCATCTCCAGACAGTTACCGTTTGCACCGATTGATTTGAACACAAGATCTGTCAGAAGGCCAGACACAGAGAGGCGCCTAAGGCCCTTGCAACATTCCACAATGGCACTAAAGCCGGCATCAAGAGACTGACGTGTGACATAATCTGGAGTACGGGGCTCGAGGATGCATAACCTGAAGCAAGTGAAGTTGGGACGGTTCTTCGCAATTGTTATGAGGGCCTCGTTCGTCATCTGGCCACAGAAGTAGAGAACTGACTCCAACATGGGGCAACTGGCAGAAACATCAACAAGGCCTCTTTCAGTCAATAAAACTTGCCCGGCACCATAAGGCTCAGACGGGAAGACCCGCAGCTCTTGCAGTTTACTGCAAGAGCATGCCACGACAGCTAGACCATGGTCCTCAATTAGGTCCATCACCTGAAAAACACAGCTTAAACTTTTCAATGAAGCAAATATTAATGAAGAAAACATGGAAAGAGAGACATTGATCGTAATTCAGTATTAAGAACTACTCTGTTGTGGGGCAAGTAAGTATCTTGTAGTGCTTGGCAAAGAACTGAGAAGGGGCAGAAAACCATAGTTGTTTCTGTTTTATGCCAATACGGAGATCCCAGCTTACGTTTAAAGAGAGACATTATCAAGCATTCATGGCAATATTCCAATGAGCAATGTGAGTGTATATTTGCAAAATAGCGTGGGTATTGAAGTTGATATCTACTACAAGCACAAGTAGCATACCCATAATTGCTGCAGATTCTTGCATCTGCTAATAAATTTTATTAGCTCGGGGCCTCGCACAGTAGCATAACTCAGATTAAGTGATGTGAGGCCTTCACATACACAGTAGAATGCTGGCAGGTAATCTGGAACAGTATCCCAAGCCCCAGAGAGCCTTCTCAGGCTTCTACAACCTGCAAATACCGCTTCGAGCTTTGCAAAGAGATCTGAACGGTACTCAACGGAGAATTTGCCAGTTCCGAGTTCTACTAGTTGCGGAGCCTTACGAAGAAGGCTAGCAACCTTGTCAATAGGGATAGCATTGTTGAGCTTCAGAGTCTTGAGGTTGCGGCATCTGCTCACTAGCCGCTCAAGTACAGCGAAATTGACCTCCCCTTCTAAGCTTGTAAAGTTCAGAGTTTCCAGACAAGTAAAGGATTCCGGAAAGTAACCGAGCCAATGACCGGGACAATCCTCAATGTAGTTCTCTTGTAGGTCAAGTTCTCTTAAATTTCTGCAGCATGAGAGTAGAAACAAATTAGAATTTAAGGATAGGCGATGAACCATATCTGGAAGAATGATCAAAGCAGAACAAGAGTTGCCCATTAGTCCATTATCAACACTACCATCACTTGAGAAACAAAGTCCATATGTGTATTTGGTGGAAGAATCAAGGCAATTTATGAGAAAATAACAAATAACTGCAGGTACACTTGGCTATCGCGTTACAAAGATCATGATAATGAAAATGGATAGAGGCATACAGCAAATAAAACATTGTACTGCTTCATTCAAGGTTCAACTAATCTTTGTTCATGTTCTTACCCGAGTTATATCAGTGTTTTGTGTGCTCAGAAAACTTTAAATTCAACACTTGCAGTAAATTAGTGTTATCTAGTATCTAGAGTCTCACGGAGATTGAGCCGTCTGGAACACGTTATATGATTTACAAACTGAGGTGCTTCGCAGAAACATCAGTGTAAAGCAGCATTAGCAAAAATCAGTCTTCAGCATATAAGGTTTGCTTTGCCTATGCGGTTACAGCACCTATGTCCACTATTTTAGTGTCCTTTCCCATATTCTCAAACATACTAGATAAACAGATTTAAGCTCGCCACAGCAGCAACAAGAAGAGAATTACCGGATAAAGCATGAGCAAACCGATACAGATAGACGGAGCAATGAAAAAGCTAACAATAGAAACAAACTCGAATACTTCAATGCTCACAAAATGCAATCTTACGCAGGACAAATCAACTTCAACAGCATATAACAGCACACATCTAAAGTCTCCATGATTATCAGGCGGGTGGACAGGAACTTATGTTAGATGCAAAATAATGGTAAGTATCAGTTTTTTCTTGGCTGACAAGGACACTTGCTAAGATCTCCCTTATTTCTAGCCTCGGAATATGATTAGTATGAACTAGCTGGACTCTGCAATAAATTGGATCAAGAGCTTGCCCCCCCCCCCCCTCATCAGACCCAACTACTTCCAAACCACAACATATTTTTTTAGGAAAGAAAAATAATATGAACTACCCAACTTAGATTCGATTATGTTAGTTATCAACCTCATCCAAAACAAGATATTGAGGACTTCATCGAAGGTTGAATTCACACATACCAAATTATTTATCAAAACAAGAACAAGGAAAGTGCTTCTGACAAACTACATTGCATTACCATGTCATTTCCAATCCAAATGATACAATGCGTGCACACTCACCTCTACGTAGTCAAAAATTTCTAGGACGAAGACATGAGAAAAGCTCAAGGACAACTGAATAGTAGGTCCAAGAATCAACAGAACACTCACAAGTGAATGTAGCGTTTTTTTTTCACGTAGAAAAAATGTATCCATACTCTCTTTTCTCAACGATAGTCAATAAACAGTACTGATTACAACAATCTGTATAACCAAGGTTCAGTGTAATGATTTGTTATGCATCTGCATATATGGCATTGGACTACAATAACCAATCAATGCACATTCAGTTACTTCAGACTCTCTTCTATGTTTGCACAGGATAACACCGTATCAAAAACTGATCAAACATCATTAGCCTTTACTCACAGCTTAATACTTTCTTATCACTCAAAACGACCGAAACAGTACTGGTTGTGCACATTAAGTACTATGGATTTCTATCCAAATTCCTATGTACCAAATCCTTCAAGTTCCTTTTTAAAAGGTATATGGATCTTATAAATTCCTACTTTCTGTCTAAGGGATCCCCGCAAGCTCAACTAATCGGACTACAAAGGAAGGGATCAAAGTTGCTTGTTTCACTAGTCCGTTATATGCAGAAACTATGAGCACTGGAGACATTCTCCCACTAAATGAAATTTAAAAAGAGAAATGGGAATCCACATCTTCAGAACATGGTAAAGACATGTTTCTTTGGAATCTAGAAGCTCAAATCAGTAGGGCAAGTCCACGGACACACTCGAACGTAACTGAAAACTGGACAGGAGAAGAATTCAAGCGAGATCCGGTGCCTCAGGCTCATGACGTGGGAAAAATACATTTTTTTAGTTAGAAAGGCGCATCTGGTTGGTTTTAATTAAACTTGAAATAATTCCATCCTTTTGGCAAAAAGAGAAAAAGGGATGCATCCATCATTGGTACACAAATAGATATATATCGTCTGCTAATCCCACAGATCCGTTCACGAGAGACGATGCGGCCCTGCCTACAATGCAATCAAGCATGGGCCAAAGCTTCCGGAGAAGAAGATGAAGGCTAGTTTGCAAATCACAGTTCAAAGCTTTGAAAGGCATAGCACCCGTTTGACTAGCACAAGAACACACCTCAGCTCATTAGGAGAAAAATAACAATAGCAGCTCCTTTGAATAGATCAAATCCTTTCAGACTTAGACCATTTCAAAGAACACCGAATGAAGCGCACACAAGAAATCAGCTGCTCAGCTCAAAATCGTTGAACCATTTTGAGGGAAAACAGAGAAAACGTAATCGTTTTAGCCGGACCAACAACTACTTACAGATCACACAAAACCGGAAGCTCAAATGAGCAAACAAAGCTCAAATCTGTAAGAGAAGGCGGCAAAGAAGCCCCAATCTTGACAGCCAGAATCGGCATCTCACCTGCAGCCTTCGGTAATGGCGGCGAGCCCTGCGGCGGTGAATCCCTCGCACGAGACGAGGCGCAGGACCTGGAAGTTCCGGAAGGAGGAGGCGATCATCTCGAGGCACTCGTCGGTGACGACCATGCGCTTGAAGCTGAGCTCCTCGAGCAGCGGCCAGCCGTCGGCGGCGGCGGCGACCCAGGGCGCGGCCTCGGCGCCCCAGGCGGGCGGGACGAGCCCGAAGTCGGCGAAGTGGGGCTTCCCCTTGACCTGCGCGGCGCGGACGGAGGGGAAGCGGCCGACGGCGTCGCGCGGGGTGGCGGCGTAGCAGTTGGCGACGGCGAGGCGGCGCCGGGAGCGGCGCTCGGCCCCGAGCCAGCCGTGGCAGACGGCCGCCGCGGCGCCGCGGTCGGCGGCGCCGGGGAGGAAGGAGAAGGCGTGCTCCAGGACCTCGTCCGGGAGCGAGTGCCACGGGGGCGCGCCGGGGCCGGCGCCGTCGCGCGCGCCGCCGCGGACCATCGGGGCGTCGCGGGGCCCGGGCTGGCTGGCTACTCGGCTGCCGGGGCGGGCGGCTGGGGCGCGCGGGGAGGCGGCGGCGGCGGCGGCGGCAGGGAGAGCATCTGGAGAGCAGGGGGTGGAGAGAGAGAGGGAGAGGCTGCTGGCTCTCTTCTGTGGTCTGCTCTCCCCCCTGGTCTTCTCTCCTCCCCTCACGGCCTCACCTCTCTCTCTCCTTCCCTTTGCTCCTTTTCTATTCCATTTCTGAGAGGGAGAGAGGATTTTTTTTTCTTCTTCTCTTTGGTGAGAGGGAGAGGAGCGGTGTTGTACTGTCGCTGTCCTTCTGTTTTCTTTGGAGATAGAGATAGGAGATAAAAAAATCCTTGGTTTTATGTAATGTGTTTCAGAATTACCACTTCTCGTTGTTTCAAATTTGTTTGGAAGGAGGAAAAGAAGTGTTTTTTTTTCCTGGTCTTTGCGTGTCACAGTGCTGAGCAAGGGGTGAGCGAGCGAGCGAGCGTGGAGAGGGAATGAACAGTGATGGAACTGGCGGTGGGATGGAGGCGCTCGGGTTTTTTGGGGATTTGGGACGTGGACGCTGGATTCTGTGCGGACTGGTTTGCAGGAGCGCAGACGCGGTGTTCTCCTTTGGAACTGCAGGCATGAATTCAGTAGTGAAAACATTCCATGTTTTGCAAACTTTTACTCCTACCAACCAAATACGGAATACCTTGTACAGTAGAAAAATTCAAATTCATATGGATTTACCATTAATCACGGAGACCACGAGATTGGTAGCTTGGTTTCAATGCATCGGTGCTAAGGATATCACATAGGTAAAAAGGTGATATGACAAAGCAATTAAAGAGGAGAGAGAGCATTATGATGACCCCAAGAAAAACCGGTTCTAAGCACGTGAACCTATGTAAAATGATTAGCAACCAATGCATGAAGAAATTTAACTATTAAACAATTTCATGAGGGAAGCTTAGTAACAAAAGCTAAGCACCTATGCATTGGGAAGACTAGTTGGTAAGGTTTTTAATACGCTTAGAGCAAATACAATAGAGCTGAGTCAACGGGCTATAAGAAATAAAATAGTATATTTTTGCTTAGTTGGAGGAAAGAGAAGAGGAGAGAGAAGGTAAGCGGGCTCTTCGTGAAGAGCCGGCTCTAGCGCATGCTCCTAGACACTTTTATGAGAGTGAAAGGTGGACCACATAATAATAAAGTAGTACACTTTTTTAACTAACTTGTTGGCTATAAGATGAGCTATATATGACATGGCAACGGCGTATAGCCATCAGCTGGCTATACTATTAACCTTGCTCTTACACCCTCTCTAAACACCAGTCCATTAAAACCAGCCTAATGAAATTATTGTTACCCAGATTTTGTAACATTTAGAGTTTTTACTAGTAGCCAAGTACGTACTATGTTTTATATCTTCTTTTTTAGTGATGTGGTGTTTTCTATATAAAACTTTTAAACTGAGATGATACTCTACAGGTTTGTGCCTTTTGAAAGTGTGGAATGTGCAATTTATCATGTTGATTTTGAAGTATAAATACGATGAGATGTACTAATAAGCAAGCAAGTTTATTCTTACGTACCCTCTTGAGCACACCTCCGTTCACTCGCCTTGTATGTATAGACAAAGTTATCGGTCATTATATTTGAACAGGAAGGGACGAAGGAGGGAGTGGGGCGTTTTGATGACCCGGAATATTTGAAAAGTTCAAAATTCAAACCTTTAGATTTCAAAAATAAAACAAAATATGCTGGTATACAAGGATTCCATTACATTTTTTGTTAGTTTTAGCATTTGTAAACCTAAAATTACAACACGTCTTAAACACGAGCAAATAACGGTGCATAAAATTGTTTTTCTTTAGGGACATCGCGTCTCATCAAACCCTCATCTTGTTGCATGATTGCTGCCCCATCGGCACTGTTTTGAGATCTAAAAGCTTCCACGTAGCATTGCCCGCTCCACCGCCCTCCGCTGCTCTTGTCATTATCATCCTTTACAAATAAATCACATTCCACATAAACCTATCTACTCTACACGCCACGCATCACAGCATCACGCCACACGCACACGAATCTCCGGAGCCTTCGCGCGCAGAGGATCCATTCCTCGGCGCTGTCCCCACGCAGAGTGGGCAGTGGGGCCACCCACCGGCGAGCGAGCATGTGACGGCCGCATGGGCTCACGACTTTTTACTGCCCGCTCACTGACCGGCCCAATCAGACGAGTAAAAAAACAGTAAAAATAACTGGCCGCGAAAGATATCACGAGCAAATTTCACTTTCGCCTTTTTTGACCTGGCTGCCCCCGTCCCGCTATCGAATCCCAATCTCGAGATGTTTATTCTCCTCGATGGGGCCCCCTTTTTACTGTTGACGATGAAGCTTGGAACCCGATCTCGCTGCAAGCATCTTTTCAACGGTAAAACTAGCTGATGAGATGAGATGAGACGCTTTGTTGCTAGTTAACGAACGTGGGCGATGGTAGTAGTAGTTGCGTGCTGGAATCATCATTAGTGGTAAAGTCATCGCCTTAGTTAGATGTCCTGATTACAGCCAATATCACTGGAACTCTTTCTTGCAAATACGTAATGCATTTTTCGACAATGACATTACAACAAACATCACAAATAATAAAAGTTGCATCTGAATTCATAGACCACCTAACAAGAGTAGAGCGTTTTGGAGCACGGGCACCATGGAACCGGGATTTTTTGAAAAATCCAAAATTCGTACTTCTCAATTTCAGAAAAATATAAAAAAATCATACAAGTAACCAAGGATGTTATGTGTGTATGTAAACTTTGAGGATGAAATACCCTAAAATACGATCTGTATAAAAAAAACAAATTCATGAACTTTCAGAATGAATGGTACATCTACTAAAAAGCCTTAGATTTATTTTTTTATGTAGCACTCATTTTAAGGTGTTTCGTCCTGAAAATTTTCACACATGTGTTTTATATCTCTAAGTATGTGTGCATTTTTTCAAAAAAAAATAAAACGTGAAAATTTAAATTTTGCTAAAGTCAAACTCGGGTTCCATAAAGCCTGGGCTCTAAAGAGTATTTTCGACCTAACAACAAGTATAAACACTGCATGAACCAAAGATACGTCGCCATCATCGCCGGTACTGTACTCTACTATTCCAGTGTACTTGCCATGGTGCATTAGAAATACAGCGCAAATTCATTAAAAAAAAGTTTGATGGTTGATTTTTGCAATGGTACGTTTGGCAGGGTAAGAAACAAGGGGATTTGTATGGATTTGTGCTAATTAGGGAGTACTCAAATTATCCTACGCAATAGAGTAGCCATAGCACGTAACTAGGCCATAACACCTGTCATCCACCGATAAGCACAGCCGTCCTTATCTCCTACTCCTACTGCTAGCCCATGACAGCAGTAACATTATTTTACTGCCGCCCCTGCTAACCAAACAACACTTGTTTACCGGGAAGCGCTTGGGGAGCCGCGAAAAATATGTACCGCGGCACGCACGCAGCACGCGTCCCCAGCTGCTGTTACGGCTTAATTAAGGGCTTCGAGCCGCGTGAGTGATGGAGCATTAAAACCGATCCAAATCAAATCGAATCAAACGCGGACGAGGAGCGAGCTGATTAGCTGATGGGTTAATTAACTCTGGTTAGGAGTGGCCGCGTTCTGCTGGTGATTAGCTGTAATTGTGTTTTTTAGGTCGTGTCAGCTTGATATCTTTTACAGCGAGCGTGGTGATTTTACCGTTTCTTTTGCTTCTTATGTTTTCTTTGATTGTAGAATTGGCATACATGGAGCCTGTTAAGTTTAATAATCTAGACTATTATACTCACAAGATTAGAACAACTTAGACCGGATGATCCAACGGATACACGCTTTGTCCATCTTTTATCCGTTTGGATCGATATATCCGCGTCGTCCGTTTGGGTCGACCGTGCATCCAACATGTCGATGCATTTTTCGTCCGTGCGGCAGTCTTGCAGTCATTTTTTGATGTTTGTTACACATGTTAAATGAAAATATAAATAAATATTAAATTGTCTCAAATATCATTTAAAAGTTTAATAAAAATACAAATACTGCATAGTTCAAGAATCACATAAAATATCATAATTTACAAGCCAAATAAACATTAAATTGTCTCAAATACATTTAAAAAAAAGGTTGTCGATACATCTATTGGTTGCCGACATGAATTCACATATGTTCAACCAAATAATTTTGCAGCTGCATGTGAGTTCCCAATCACGCATCTTATGATGAAACTCAACGAAACATGCAAACGTTGCCCCTTCTACATGCTCAAGCATAACATTGTCTCTTTGGAACTGAAACCCTTGATCACGAAGATGTTTTGGATGTTTATCCTCTACGATCATGTTGTGCATGATCACACAAGTTGTCATCACCTTCCACAACTTTTTGGTGCTCCAAATTCTAGCGGGATACCGAACGATCCCCATCAAGATTGAAGAACGCCAAAGGCACGCACTATATCTTTTCTAACACTCTCTTGCTCTTGGGCAAATCTTTTTCTCTTTCTCTTCTCTCCTACAGGTTTGAAGATTGTGTTCACAAGAGTAGACCATTGTGGAAGATGTCGTCAGCTGGATAGTATCCATTGTTGTATTGGTGGCCATTGATCTCAACACCGACCTTCGGGCCATTGCCTCATGCCATCCTAGCAAACACCGGAGAACGCTGGAGCACATTGATATCGTTGTGAAATCCGGCCATGCCGAAGAAAGAGTGTCAAATCCAAAGAACTTGGGAAGCCACGGCCTCAAGTATGATAGTGCAAGCTCGGACATGGCCCTTATAGTGGCCCTGCCAAGCAAAAGGGCAATTTTTTCACTTCCAGTGCATACAGTCTATGCTATCAAGCATCCGTGGGAACCCTCTGCTAGCATTCATCACCAACAACCATGTTCTATCAGCAACAGTTGGCTCTCTCAAGTACTTCGACCCAAACATAGCTATAACAGCTTTGCAAAACCTATACGTGGACTCAAGGTGTGTGAACTCACTCATCCGGACATACTCATCAATGAGATCACTAGGAACTCTGTATGCAAGCATCCGAATGACAACAGTGCATTTCTAATAAGCGGAGAAGCCAATCTTTCCAAGGGCATCCCTTTTGCACTCGAAATAATTATCGTACTCCACCACATCCTCTCGAATACGGTTGAACACATGCCTAGCCATACGAAAACGGCATCGGAACATGTGACATTTGAAGAGCGATTTGGGGGTCTCGAAGTAGTCCTTCTAGAGTAGGAAATGGCCACTCTCCCGGTTGCGATTCAGTGTTGGCGCGTGCCCCGATATGGAGCCCTTAAACTGCGGCCGCTCCATACTTAGGTGGTCATGGACGACCAACACAGCTTTCGCGATATCCTCATCATCAGATGAAGAATCATCTGAATCACAAAGAACGTTGTAAAAAAAACTCATCGTCACAGTCCATTTGTACCTTGCGTGCAAAGCGTCGAACATCTTGCGGGTGTCCTGGAAGAATCCGAATGGCGAGGGGCCTCGCACCCCAATGAGAGAAAGTAGCGGAGCTAGGCGGAGACTGTTGGTAGACGTAGTAGTAAATCAAAAAAAATCCTACGTGTTCACCAAGATCTATGTATGGAGAAACCAGCAACGAGTGGCGAGAGTGCATCTTCATACCTTTGAAGATCGCTAAGCGGAAGCGTTACAAGAACGCAGTTGGTGGAGTCGTACTCGCAGCGATTCTGATCGCGGTGGATTCTGATCTAAGCGCCGAACAACGGCGCCTCCGCGTTCAAAACACGTGCAGCCCGATGACGTCTCATATGCCTTGATCCAGCAAGGAGGAAGGAGAGGTTTAGGGAGAGCTCTGACAGCATGACGGCATGGTGACGGTGGAGCTACATGGACTTCGACAGGGCTTCGCCAAGCGCTACGGAGAGAGAGGAAGAGGAAGGGTAGGGCTACGCCGAGAGAGAGAGAGAGAAGTCGTGTGTCAAATCAGCCCCAATACCTCGGGTATACATAGGAGGAGGGAGAGGGAGGGCTGCCTTGGCCCCTCCTCCAAGGAGGAGAGGTTCGGCCAAGATAAGGGAGGAGTCCACCTCCCACAAGGGAGGTGGATCTCTTCCTTTTGAATCTCCTTTAGCCTTATCTCTTTATCCGTAGACGCATGGGCCTTTCCGGAAGGACTTGTCCAACCCAATAAGGGCTGGTCCACCTCCTCTAACATCCCACGAAGTCCTTTGGTCGTCACACCCTTCCCGGGGTCCTCCGGCACCCTCCCGGCACTCCCGGTACACTAACGATGAGCCCAAAAACTTTCCGGTGACCAAAACTAGACTTCCTATATATCAGTCTGTACCTCCGGACCATTCTGGAGCTCCTCGTGACGTCCCGGGTCTCATCCGGGACTCCAAACAACCTTCGGTAACCACGTACAACCTTTCCCTATAACCCTAGCGTCATCGAACCTTAAGTGTGTAGACCCTACGGGTTTGGGAGACACGTAGACATGACCGAGACACCTTTCCAATCAATAACCAACAGCGGGATCTAGATACCCATGTTGGCTCCCACATGCTCCACGATGATCTCATCGGATGAACCACGATGTCGGGGATTCAATCAATCCCGTATACAATTCCCTTTGTCTACCGGTGTGACACTTGCCCGAGATTCGATCGTTAGTATCCATATACCTTGTTCAATCTCGTTACCGGCAAGTCTCTTTACTTGTTCCGTAACACATCATCCCGTGGCTAACTCCTTAGTCACATTGAGCTCATTATGATGATGTCTTACCGAGTGGGCCCAGAGATACCTCTCTGTCACACGGAGTGATAAATCCCAGTCTCAATTCGTGCCAACCCAAAAAACACTTTCGGAGATACCCGTAGTGCACCTTTATAGCCACCCAGTTATGTTGTGACGTTTGGCACACCCAAAGCATTCCTACGGTATCCAGGAGTTGCACAATCTCATGGTCTAAGGAAACAATACTTGACATTAGAAAAGCTTTAGCAGACGAAGTACACGATCTTGCGCTATGCTTAGGATTAGGTCTTGTCCATCACATCATTCTCCTAATGATGTGATCCCATCATCAACGACATCCAATGTCCATGGTCATGAAACCATGACCATCTATTAATCAACGAGCTAGCCAACTAGAGGCTCACTAGGGACATGTTGTGGTCTATGTATTCACACATGTATTACGGTTTCCGCTTAACACAATTATAGCATGAACAATAGACAATTATCATGAACAAGGAAATACAATAATAACCATTTTATTATTGCCTCTAGGGCATATTTCTAACAGTCTCCCACTTGCACTAGAGTCAATAATCTAGTTACATTGTGATGAATCGAACACCCATAGCATTCTGGCGGTGATCATGTTTTGGTCGTGAGAGAGGTTTAGTCAACGGATCTGCGACATTCAGATCCGTATGTACTTTACAAATATCCATATCTCCCTTCTGAATGTAATCACGGATGGAGTTGAAGCGATGCTTGATGTGTCTTGTCTTCTTGTGAAACCAGGGCTCCTTGGCAAGGGCAATAGCTCTAGTGTTGTCATAGAATAGAGTCATCGGACCCGACGCATTGGGAATTAGTCCTAGGTCGGTGATGAACTCCTTCATCCAGACTCCTTCCTTTGCTGCTTCCGAAGAAGCTATGTACTCCACTTCACATGTAGATGCTGTTGGAAATATGCCCTAGAGGCAATAATAAAATGGTTATTATTGTATTTCCTTGTTCATGATAATTGTCTATTGTTCATGCTATAATTGTGTTAACCGGAAACCATAATACATGTGTGAATACATAGACCACAACATGTCCCTAGTGAGCCTCTAGTTGACTAGCTCGTTGATCAATAGATGGTCACGGTTTCATGACCATGGACATTGGATGTCGTTGATAACGGGATCACATCATTAGGAGAATGATGTGATGGACAAGACCCAATCCTAAGCATATCACTGATCGTGTAGTTCGTTTGCTAAAGCTTTTCAATGTCAAGTATCGTTTCCTTAGACCATGAGATTGTGCAACTCCCGGATACCGTAGGAATGCTTTGGGTGTGCCAAACATCACAACGTAACTGGGTGGCTATAAAGGTGCACTACGGGTATCTCCGAAGGTGTCTGTAGGGTTGGCATGAATCGAGACTGGGATTTGTCACTCCGTGTGACGGAGAGGTATCTCTGGGCCCACTCGGTAAGACATCATCATAATGAGCTCAATGTAACCAAGGAGTTAGTCACGGGATGATGTATTACGGAACGAGTAAAGAGACTTGCCGGTAACGAGATTGAACAAGGTATAGAGATATCGACGATCGAATCTCGGGCAAGTATCATACCGATAGACAAAGGGAATTGTATACGGGATTGATTGAATCCCTGACATCGTGGTTCATCCGATGAGATAATCGTGGACCATGTGGGAGCCAACATGGGTATCCAGATCCCATTGTTGGTTATTGGCCGGAGAAGTGTCTCGGTCATGTCCACGTGTCTCCCGAACCCGTAGGGTCTACACACTTAAGGTTCGATGACGCTAGGGTTATAGGGAAATGGTATACGTGATTACCGAAAGTTGTTCGGAGTCCTGGATGAGATACCGGATGTCACGAGGAGCTCTGGAATGGTCCATAGGTAAAGATTGATATATAGGAAGTCCAGTTTTGGTCACCGGAAAGTTTTCGGGCTCATGGGTAGTGTACCGGGAGTGCCGGGAGGGTGCCGGAGGACCCCCGGGAGGGGTGTGACGACCATAGGACTTTGTGGGCCCTTAGAGGAGGTGTGCCAGCCCTTATTGGGCTGGACAAGACCTTTTAGAAAGGCCCATGCGGCTGGAGGAGTAGAGATAAGGGCATAGGAGTTTGAAATGGAGGAGATCCACCTCCCTTGTGGGAGGTGGACTCTCCCTTTGATTCGGCCGAAGCTCTCCTCCTTGGAGGAGAGTCCAAGCCAGAACTCCCTCTCCCTCCTCCTATATATACTTGTGGTTTTGGCCTTTTGAGAACAGTTCTGAACTCTCTCTCTCACGGCAAAGCCCTACCTCTCTTCTTCCTCCTTCGGAGCGCTTAGGCGAAGCCCTTCCAGAATACCTTGCTACTCCACCACCACCACACCGTTGTGCTGCTGTTGGATCCCTTCCCTAACCTCTCCTTCCTCCTTGCTGGATCAAGGCGTAGGAGACGTCACCGGGCTGCACGTGTGTTGAACGCGGAGGCGCCGTTGTTCGACGCTTAGATCAGAATCCACCGCGATCTGAATCACTGCGAGTATGACTCCATCAACCGCGTTCTTGTAACGCTTCCGCTTAGCGATCTTCAAAGGTATGAAGATGCAATCTCTCCCCACTCGTTGCTGGTTTCTCCATAGATAGACCTTGGTGACACGTAGGAAATTTTTGATTTACTACTACGTCTCCCAAAAGTGGCATCATGAGCTAGGTCTATGCGTAGAATCTATGCACGAGTAGAACACAAAGCAGTTGTGGGCATCGATTTTGTTAATTTTCTTACCACTACTAGTCTTATCTTGATTTGGTGGTATTGTGGGATGAAGCGGCCCGGACCGACTTTACACGTACGCTTACGTGAGACTGGTTCCACCGCCTGACATGCACTTGTTGCATAAGGTGGCTAGCGGGTGTCTGTCTCTCCCACCTTAGTCGGTTTGGATTCGATGAAAAGGATCCTCATGAAGGGTAAATAGCAATTGGCATATCATGTTGTGGTTTTGACGTAGGTAAGAAACGTTCTTGCTAGTAACCTATAACAACCACGTAAAAACTTGCAACTACAAATTAGAGGACGTCTAACTTGTTTTTGCAGCATATGCCTTGTGATGTGATATGGCCAAAGGATGTGATGTGATGCATTGTGATGTATGGGATTGATCATGTTCTTGTAATAGGATTCACGACTTGCATGTCGATGAGTATGACAACCGGCAGGAGCCATAGGAGTTGTCTTATTTTATTGTATGACCTGCGTGTCAATCATAAACGCCATGTAATTACTTTACTTTATTGCTAAACGTTAGCCATAGTAGTAGAAGTAATAGTTGGCGAGACAACTTCATGAAGACACAGTGATGGAGATCATGATGATGGAGATCATGGTGTCGTGTCGGTGACGGTGATGATCATGGTGCCCCGAAGATGGAGATCAAAGGAGCAAGATGATAATGGCCATATCATGTCACTATATTGATTGCATGTGATTTTTATCATGTTTACATCTTATTTGCCTAGAACGACGGTAGTAAATAAGATGATCTCTCACTAAAATTTCAAGAAAAGTGTTCACCCTAACTGTGCACCGTTGCTAAGGATCGTTGTTCCGAAGCACCACGTGATGATCGGGTGTGATAGGTTCTAACGTTCGCATACAACGGGTGTAAGCCAGATTTACACATACGAAACACTTAGGTTGACTTGACGAGCCTAGCATGTACAAACATGGCCTCGGAATACGGAAGACCGAAAGATCGAACATGAGTCGTATGGAAGATACGATCAACATGGAGATGTTCACCATGGATGACTAGTCCGTCTCACGTGATGGTCGGACACGGGCTAGTTGACATGGATCATGTGTCACTTGGATGACTAGAGAGATGTCTATCTAAGTGGGAGTTCATTAAATAATTTGATTATGTGAACTTAATTATCATGAACTTGGTCTAAAATTATCTTTACAATCTATATTGTAGATCCAATGGCCAACGCGAATGTCACCCTCAATTTCAACGCGTTCCTAGAGAAAACCAAGCTGAAAGATGATGGAAGCAACTATGCGGACTGGGTCCGTGGCTTGAGGATCATCCTCATAGCTTCCAAGAAATTGTATGTCCTTGATGCACCACTAGGTGACCCACCCCTTCTCCCAGCAGAGCAAGACATTGCGAACGCTTGGCATTCTCGCTGAGATGATTACTCCATTGTTCAGTGCGGCATGCTTTACAGTTTAGAATCGGGGCTCCAAAAGCGTTTTGAGCAACACGGAGCATATGAGATGTTCCAAGAGCTGAAACTGGTTTTCCAAGCTCATGCCTGGGTCGAGAGATATGACGTCTCCGACAAGTTCTTCAGATGTAAGATGGAGGAGAATAGTTCTGTCAGTGAGCACATCCTCGAGATGTCTGGGCTACACAACCGCTTGACTCAGCTGGGAGTTAATCTGTCGGATGACTCGGTCATTGACAGAATCCTCCAGTCGCTTCCACCTAGCTACAAGAGCTTTGTGATGAACTAAAACATGCAAGGGATGGAGAAGTCCATTCCTAAGTTGTACTCGATGCTGAAATCAGCAGAGGTCGAGATCAAAAAGGAGCATCAAGTGTTGATGGTAAATAAGACCACTAGTTTCAAGAAAGGCAAGGGTAAGAAGAACTTCAAGAAGGACGGCAAAGGTGTTGCCGCGCCCGGTAAGCAAGTTGCCGGGAAGAAGAAGAACAAGCATGGACCCAAGCCTGAGACTGAGTGCTTTTACTGCAAGGGTACCGGTCACTGGAAGCGGAACTGCCCCAAGTACTTAGCGGATAAGAAGGACGACAACATTAAAGGTATATGTGATATACTTGTTATTGATGTGTACCTAACCAGCGCTCGTAGTAGCTCCTGGGTATTTGATACCGGTGCAGTTGCTCACATTTGTAACTCCAAGCAGGAGCTGCGGAATAAGCGGAGGCTGGCAAAGGACGAGGTGACGATGTGCGTTAGGAATGGTTCCAAGGTCGATGTGATCGCCGTCGGCACGCTACCTCTACATCTACCTTCGGGATTAGTGTTAAACCTTAATACTTCTTATTTAGTACCAGCTTTGAGCATGAACATTGTATCTGGATCTCGCTTAATGCGAGATGGCTACTCATTTAAATCTGAGAATAATGGTTGTTCTATTTATATGAGAGAAATGTTTTATGGTCATGCCCCGCTGGTAAATGGTTTATTTTTGATGAATCTCGAACGTGATGTTACACATGTCCATAGTGTGAGCACCAAAAAGTGTAAGGTTGATAACGATAGTCCCACTTACATGTGGCACTGCCGCCTTGGTCATATTGGTGTCAAACGCATGAAGAAGCTCCATACTGATGGACTTTTGGAGTCTCTTGATTTCGAATCATTTGAGACATGCGAACCATGCCTCATGGGCAAGATGACCAAGACTCCGTTCTCCGGAACAATGGAGCGAGCAACTGACTTGTTGGAAATAATACATACCGATGTATGCGGTCCAATGAGTGTCGAGGCTCGTGGTGGCTACCGTTATGTTCTCACCCTCACTGATGACTTGAGTAGATATGAGTATGTCTACTTAATGAAACATAAGTCTGAAACTTTTGAAAGGTTCAAGGAATTTCAGAGTGAGGTAGAGAATCAACGTGATAGGAAAATAAAGTGCCTACGATCTGATCGTGGCGGAGAATATTTAAGTCACGTGTTTGGCACGCACCTAAGGAAATGTGGAATTGTTTCACAACTCACGCCGCGTGGCACACCTCAGCGAAATGGTGTGTCTGAACGTCATAATCACACTCTATTAGATATGGTACGATCTATGATGTCTTTTACCGACTTACCGCTATCATTTTGGGGATATGCATTAGAGACTGCCGCATTCACTTTAAATAGGGCACCGTCAAAATCCGTTGAGACGACACCGTATGAATTATGGTTTGGAAAGAAACCTAAGCTGTCGTTTCTAAAAGTTTGGGGATGCGATGCTTATGTGAAGAAACTTCAACCTGAGAAGCTCGAACCCAAAGCGGAAAAGTGCGTCTTCGTAGGATATCCCAAAGAGACTATTGGGTATACCTTCTACCTATGATCCGAGGGCAAAGTCTTTGTTTCCAAGAATGGATCCTTTCTCGAGAAAGAGTTTCTCTCGAAAGAAGTAAGTGGGAGGAAAATAGAACTTGATGAGGTAATGGTACCTCCACTCGAACCGGAGAGTAGCGCAGCACAGGAAGTTGTTTCTATGGAGCCTACACCGGCTGGAGTGGAAGTTAATGATGATGATCATGGAACTTCATATCAAGTTACTATTGAACGTCGAAGGTTCACTAGGACACGTTCCGCACCAGAGTGGTACGGCAACCCTGTCCTAGAGATCATGTTGTTAGACAACGGTGAACCTTCGAACTATGAAGAAGCGATGGTGGGCCCGGATTCCAACAAATGGCTTGAAGCCATGAAATCCGAGATAGGATGCATGTATGAGAACAAAGTATGGACTTTGGTGGACTTGCCTGATGATAAGCGAGCCATTAAAAATAAATGGATCTTTAAGAAGAAGACTGACGCGGATGGTAATGTGACCATCTATAAGGCTCGGCTTGTCGCTAAGGGTTATCGACAAGTTCAAGGAGTTGACTACGATGAGACTTTCTCACCCGTAGCGATGCTGAAGTCTGTCCGAATCATGTTAGCAATTGCCGCATTTTGTGATTATGAGATGTGGCAAATGGACGTCAAAACGGCATTCCTTAATGGCTTCCTCAAGGAAGAACTGTATATGATGCAGCCGGAAGGTTTTGTCGATCCTAAAGATGCTAACAAGGTATGCAAACTCCAGCGCTCCATCTATGGTCTGGTGCAAGCATCTCGGAGTTGGAACATTCGCTTTAATGAGGTGATTAAAGCGTTTGGGTTTATACAAGTTTATGGAGAACCCTGTATTTACAAGAAAGTGAGTGGGAGCTCTGTAGCATTTCTCATATTATATGTGGATGACATACTGATAATGGGAAATGATATAGAACTTTTGGAAAGTGTAAAGGCCTACTTGAATAAGTGCTTTACAATGAAGGACCTTGGAGAAGCTGCTTACATACTAGGTATTAAGATCTATAGAGATAGATCGAGATGCCTCATAGGTCTTTCACAAAGCACATACCTTGAAAAGATATTGAAGAAGTTCAATATGGATCAGTCCAAGAAGGGGTTCTTGCCTGTGTTACAAGGTGTGAGATTGAGTACGTCTCAATGCCCGACCACGGCAAAGGATAGAGAAGAGATGAGTGTCATCCCCTATGCTTCAGCCATAGGCTCTATTATGTATGCCATGCTGTGTACCAGACCTGATGTGAACCTTGCCATAAGTTTGGTAGGGAGGTACCAAAGTGATCCCGGAGCGGAACACTGGACAACGGTCAAGAATATCCTGAAGTACTTGAAAAGGACAAAGGACATGTTTCTCGTATATGGAGGTGCCGAAGAGCTCGTCGTAAAGGGTTACGTCGATGCTAGCTTCGACACAGATCCGGACGACTCCAAGTTGCAAACCGGATACATGTATATTTTGAACGGAGGGGCAGTCAACCGGTGCAGCAGCAAGCAAAGTGTCGTGGCGGCATCTACATGTTCTTGGAAGCTATGAGGATGATCCTCAAGCCACGGACCTAGTCCGCATAGTTGCTTCCATCATCTTTCAGCTTGGTTTTCTCTAGGAACGCGTTGAAGTTGAGGGTGACATTAGCGTTGGCCATTGGATCTACAATATAGATTGTAAAGACAATTTTAGACTAAGTTAATGATAATTAAGTTCACATAATCAAATTATTTAATGAAATCCCACTTAGATAGACATCTCTCTAGTCATCCAAGTGATACATGATCCATGTCAACTAGCCCGTGTCCGATCATCATGTGAGATGGACTAGTCATCCATGGTGAACATCTCCATGTTGATCGCATCTACTATATGACTCATGTTCAATCTTTCAGTCTTCTGTGTTCCAAGGCCATGTCTGTACATGCTAGGCTCGTCAAATCAACCTAAGTGTTTCGCGTGTGTAAATATGGCTTACACCCGTTGTATGCGAATGTTAGAACCTATCACACCCGATCATCATGTGGTGCTTCGGAACAACGATCCTTAGCAACGGTGCACAGTTAGGGTGAACACATTTCTTGAAATTTTGTTGAGAGATCATCTTATTTACTACCGTCGTTCTAAGCAAATAATATGTAAACATGATAAACATCAAATGCAATCAATATAGTGACATGATATGGCCAATATCATCTTGCTCCTTTGATCTCCATCTTCGGGGCACCATGATCATCACTGTCACTGGCACGACACCATGATATCTATCATATTGATCTCCATCATTGTGTCTTCATGAAGTTTTCTTGCCAACTATTACTTCTACTACTATGGCTAACGATTAGCAATAAAGTAAAGTAATTACATGGCGTTTATGATTGACACGCAGGTCATACAATAAAATAAAACAACTCCTATGGCTCCTGCCAGTTGTCATACTCAGCGACATGCAAGTCGTGAATCCTATTACAAGAACATGATCAATCCCATACATCACAATGCATCACATCACATCCTTTGGCCATATCACATCACAAGCCATATGCTGCAAAAACAGGTTAGACGTCCTGTAATTTGTAGTTGCAAGTTTTTATGTGGCTGCTATAGGTTTGTAGCAAGAACGTTTCTTACCAACGCCAAAACCACAATGTGGTATGCCAATTTCTATTTACCCTTCATAAGGACCTTTTTCATCGAATCCAATCCGACTAAGGTGGGAGAGACAGACACCCGCTAGCCACCTTATGCATCAAGTGCATGTCAGGCGATGGAACCGGTCTCACGTAAGTGTACGTGTAAAGTTGGTTTGGGCCGCTTCATCCCACAATACCGTCGAATCAAGATAACACTAGTAACGGCAAGCATATTAACAAGATCGACGCCCACAACAACTTGTGTTCTACTCGTGCATAGATTCTACACATAGAGCTAGCTCTGATGCCACTGTAGGGAGACGTAGTAGTAAATCAAATCAGCCCCAATACCTCGGGTATATATAGGAGGAGGGAGAGGGAGGGATGCCTTGGTCCCTCCTCCAAGTAGGAGAGGTTCGGCCGAGATAAGGGAGGAGTCCACCTCCCACAAGGGAGGTGGATCTCTTCCTTTTAAATCTCCTTTAGCCTTATCTCTTTATCCCTAGACGCATGGGCCTTTCCGGAAGGACTTGGCCAGCCCAATAAGGGCTGGTACCTCCTCTAACAGCCCAAGAAGTCCTTTGGTCGTCACACCCCTCCCGGGGTCCTCCGGCACCCTCCCGGCACTCCTGGTACACTACCCATGAGCCCGAAAACTTTTCGATGACCAAAACTAGACTTTCTATATATCAATCTTTACCTCCGGACCATTCCGGAGCTCCTCGTGACGTCCGGGATCTCATCCAGGACTCCAAACAACCTTCGGTAACCACATACAACATTTCCCTATAACCCTAGCGTCATTGAACCTTAAGTGTGTAGACCCTACGGGTTCGGGAGACACGTAGACATGACCGAGACACCTCTCCGATCAATAACCAACAGCGGGACCTAGATACCCATGTTGTCTCCCACATGCTCCACGATGATCTCATCGGATGAACCATGATGTTGGGGATTTAATCAATCCCGTATACAATCCCCTTTGTCTACCGGTATGACACTTGCCCAAGATTCGATCGTCGGTATCCCTATACCTTGTTCAATCTCGTTACTGGCAAGTCTCTTTACTCGTTCCGTAACACATCATCCCATGGCTAACTCCTTAGTCACATTGAGCTCATTATGATGATGTATTACCGAGTGGGCCCAGAGATACCTCTCCATCACACGGAGTGACAAATCCCAGTCTCGATTCGTGCCAACCCAACAGACACTTTTGGAGATACCCGTAGTGCACATATGAGAGAATCTACAACCGGACCCCCCATACCCGTCTCAAAATACCCCGGTTGCCCTATCACTGACCGGTCACTAGAATTCGACCTAGCCGGGAGTCTCAAATGGGCCTAAAACGCCCGAGCTGACAGGTACCCCTCATATATAGTCCAAATATGGGCGGATATGGGGGCGTCCGGGCACGCCTGCCACGTCGGCCTAACGATGAGGTCCCACCGATACTCGCCTGGAAACCTAGTGGTCTGACAGACGCGTCGCCCATCGCCGCTGTGTGAACATCGCGTGGTGCCGCCCTGTCTCGCCGGCCAAGGCCAAATCTCGCTATTCAAGCCGGCCAGCGTCCCCCTGTTGGCGAACGTTGCATGGGAAACAAAAAATTTCCTACGCACACGCAAGATCTATCCATGGTGATGAGCATCTACGAGGGGGAGAGTGGATCTACATACCCTTGTAGATCGCTAAGCGGGAAGCGTTAAGAAACACGATTGATGTAGTCGAACGTCTTCGCGATCCAAATCGCTGAGCATCCCACGATCCAATCACGATCCATCCCGATCTAGCGCCAAATGGACGACAGGTCCGCGTTCAGCACACGTACAACTCAATGATGATCTCCGCCTTCTTGATCCAGCAAGAGGGAGCAGAGAGGTAGATGAGTTCTCCTGTAGCATGACAGCGTGGCGGCGATGGTGGTCGAACTATTTTGGCAGGGCTTCGCCTAAGCACCGTTGAACTAGACTAGAAGAGAAAAACGATCTAGATGAAGTAGAGGGAGGACGTGGCAATTAGGGTTAGCCCTCACCTCTAAAACCTCTAGTATATATAGGAGGAGAGGGAGGGGAGGCTGCCTTGGCCCCTCCTTCCAGGAGGGCTTCGGCCGAAAGGAGGTGGAGGAGTCCACCTCCAATCCTACTAGGAGTAGGACTCCTCCCCTACTTGGAAAATACCTCCACCTCTTGGGTTTTTTCTACCTCTAGCCGCATGGGCCTAAGTGGGGGGGGGGGGTTCGGCCAACCTACTAAGGGCTAGTTTGGCTCCTCCCATAGCCCATGATGCCCTTTGGATCGAGACACCCCTCCCGATGGTCCCCTGGTACCCTCCCTGCACTCCCAGTACACTACCGATGAGCCCGAAACTTTTCTGGTGACCAAAACAGGACTTCCTATATATCAATCTTTACCTCCGGACCATTTCGGAGCTCCTCGTGAGATTTTTTTCAAAACTATGACATATTTATAGCAAATTTGAAAATTATAGGGCCGAACGCAAAAAATCCAGAAATATGACCCCGTCGGCCTGCGGTGCCCGAAGAGTGGCCCGTCGGCCTGCGGTGGGCCGAAGAGAGGCCCGTCGGCCTGCAGTAGGCTGAAGAGGGGCCCATCGGCCTCCGGGCGACTGAAGAGCACCCGTCGGCCTCCCAGTGGCCGAAGAGTATCAGGGGCACAAAACATAATTAAGATGGCCTCAAACGAAAAAGTTGTAACCATGAAAAATCTTCGTCACGTCGAAACAGTTGATTTTGGTACAAAGATCGTCTTAATCCGAGATTATATACAACCTGTAGAGCCAAAATAAGGTCTTATGGAAAATATGTTGTACAAAAAAATTCCATTACCCATCAAAAAACAAAACATTATTACCACTTAATAAAGAGATCCTTTTGAAAAAAATGTTTAAAAATTTATATTTTACAAGAAATTTCAAATTTTCATAAAAATGATAACTATTATAAAAAAATCATCCATTTTTATGTAAACATTACATTATATTTAAAAAACATTTAACATTATTATTCACATTTATTTCAAGTAATGTCGCATAATGGCACAACAAGCAGGTTCTGTATTTTTTTCTTGCTCGGTGCAACGCACGGGCATTTGTAATTTTAACGGTCTTGATTTTAACCGAGCATATTACGTTTTATCACGTTTACATGCATAGACTGACAAATACATGTATGTTCCATAACGTGTAGTGCATAGCACATAGCATAGACCGACCCATACAATTCATGTTCGAATCAGCATACCAACCCATACAAGACATGTTCAACTAGCTTGAACTGACCTCACTTGAGGCTGCCAAAATAAATAAATAAATTTCACCAGAGAGTTATGGATAAGTAAATCTCTACCTAATAATAAAGCGCTTATCGGTGAGAGGTGACCATTGCCTCTACTTTGCATGGTGGATGACGCCATCGCCGAAAGTTTAGGTCTCAATTCCTGCCATTGCAACAGAGACATTTCTTCAATGTCCGCATGTGTCTTCCCGGTGAAGATGAACAATGCCCACATCGATTTATGAGGCGGCTGGACTTCCCGTACAATAAAAGGACTAAAAATTCTATTTAAAAATCTTTGGCAAATTTTCGGATCCATTCGGAGCCTATGAGTGGTTTACTTCGGTCTCACCGAGTGAACGTGACCAAACTTGTGTACTCTTCTGTATTCCACATGGTCTCACCAAGTGCACCGGGTGTCCCGTGATAAATTTTCTGACGTCCATTCGGTCTGTTCGAAGTAACTCTGTAGCTTTTGCCCCTGATCTTGTTTTGTCTCTACAGGTTGCATACGACCTTGGATTAAGACGATTTTTATATCAAAATCAACCGTTTCGACGAGACGAAGATATTTTATGTTGATAATTTTTTTCCTTTGAGGCCATATTAATTAAGTTTTTTGTCCCTGACACTCTTCGGGCTCCGAGAGGCCGACGGGCCCCTCTTCGGCCTACTGCAGGCCGACGGACCTCTCTTCAGCCCACCCCAGGCCGACGGGCCACTCTTCGGCCCACCACAAGACGACAGGGTCATATTTCTGATTTTTTTGTATTCGGCCCTATAGTTTTCAAATTTGTTATAAAATACGTCATAGTTTTGAAAAAAAAATATGGGAACTCATCTGGGACTCCGAACAACCTTCGGTCACCACTATACATAACTTTATACTACTGAAACATCACAGAACCTTAAGTGTGCAGACCCTGCGGGAGAACTATGTAGACCTGACCGAGACAACTCCACGGTCAATAACTAATAGCGGGACCTGGATGCCCATATTGGTTCCTACATACTCTACGAAGATTTCTGTCGGTTGAACCTCTATGTCAAGGATTCAGTTAATCCCGTATATTGTTCCCTTTGTTCTTCGGTATGTTACTTGCCCGAGATTCGATCATCGCTATCTCTATACCTAGTTCAATCTCGTTACCGACAAGTATCTTTACCCGTTCCATAATACAAGATCATGTGGCTAACACATTAGTCACTTTGCTTGCAAGGCTTGTTGTGATGTTGTATTACCAAGTGGGCCCTGAGATACCTCTCCGTCACATGGAGTAACAAATCCCAATCTTGATCTATGCCCACTCAACACACACCCTCGGAGATACCTGTAGAGCACCTTTATAGTCAGCTAGTTACGTTGCGAGGTTTAATACACACAAGGTACTCCTCCGGTGTCACTGAGTTGCATGACCTCATGGTCATAGGAACAGATACTTGACATGCAGAAAACTATAGCAATAAACTGACACGATCAAATGCTATGTTTATATTTTGTGTCTTGACCATCACATCATTCTCCCAATGATGCAATCCCATTATCAAATGACATCTCATGTCAATGGCTAAGAAACCTTGACCATCTTTGATCAATGAGCTAGTATACTAGAGGCATACTAGGGACACAGTGTTGTCTATATATCCACACATGCAATGTGTTTCCAATCAATACAATTCTAGCATGGATAATAAATGATTATCATGAACAAGGAAATATAATAATAACCATTTTATTATTTCCTCTAGGGCATATTTCCAACATCCCCAACCCTAGCACATCCACCTCCTCCATCTTTGCGCCGCCACCCGAGCCCGTCCGCCTCCTCTCTCCCACTCTCCCATGCTTTCCGGCGTCCATATGGTCCGCAATAGGATTACCACATACGTGATGCTCACACCGGAGCACCGGATACAGATTGAGGCAGAGATCCAGGCTAGGCGTGCCAACCAATTGCTACGGGTCAGCCCTCGGAATCACCAGAGCCGGAGGAGGAGGAGACGGAGGAGGAGCTGTCGGAGCCTACTTCGGGCTTGAACATGGCATAGGCGAATGTGAAGTTCGCCATCGCCCAAGCCAAGGAGATGGCTTTTCCATAGCCATTCTGAAATATATTGCCATGCAACTTCCAGCGTCACTTCATATGACCTATACTTTCATGTGAAGTGATGATGGAATTTGCATGGCAATATATCTCGGAATGGCTATGGAAATGCCATAATAGGTAGGTATGGTGGCTGTTTTGAGGAAGATATAACGAGGCTTATGTGCAATAGAGCGTATCATATCACGGGGTGTGGATGCACCGGCAAAAGTTGCACCGATCCTCAAGGTGAGAATGGGCTATGCACGGTACCGAAGAGGCTAGCAAATATGAAAAGGTGAAGATGCGTATGTCCATGGTATCACATTAGTCATAAAGAACTTATATACTTATTGCAAAGTTTGATTAGTTTTTATCATAAATCAAGTTACTACTTGCATGCCCCGAGGAAGGAGGTTGGGAGGAGTTAACCATCGCGCGCCCGCGACTCGAAACAACACTAGGATTTCAACGAGGAATAGAAATGCTCATACATCACCACCATGCCTCTTTAATTTTGAGATGAATAACAAGTTAACACCTCTTAATATCGGCACCTCTATGAGTCAATATTTGTGAACTCACACCTTTTTCATATTACCACATTAATGTCATTAACCCGAAATTTCTCTATATGTGCTACATGATGGTTTTGATTATCACTCATTGAATTCTTATTGTTTTTGGACTAGTCTTATGACCCATGCAAATTACTGTCACTATTTATTAACTCTCAAACAAATATAAGTGACAAACGAGAGCATATTATTTCCTTAAAATCTACACGCTACCGTGCTCAAACAAATATAAGTGAAGTGCTAAACCAACTGCCAAGCTCAAAGAATATAAGTGAAGCACATAGAGCATTCTAACAAATTATGATGAAGGTGTGTCTCTCTCAAGTAGGTGTGTCTAGCAAGCGATAATTTGTTGTGGCAAACTGAAAGTAAAATCAAACAAAAGCAAACGATGCTCCAAGCAAAACACATATCATGTGATGAATAAAAATATAGCTCCAAGTAACATACCGATGGATTGAGACGAAAGAGAGGATGCCTTCCGGGGCATCCCCAAGCTTAGACGCTTGAGTCTTACTTAGAGTATTACCTTGGGGTGCCTTGGGCATCCCCAAGCTTAGGCTCTTGCTACTCTTTTCCGTGCTCCATCATAATAACACCAAAACTTGAAAAGTTCAATCACACAAAACTCAACAGAACTTCTTGAGATATGTTAGTATAAGCAACATACTGAATACTTTATGTAATGTTATAAATTGATTCTTATTTCATTTTTGCATAATAGGTATTGTATTCTGACCTATCCATGGCTTATACCCCCCAATATAATCCATAGCATAATCAAAACAAGCAAACTATGCAAGCAAAACAGAATATGTTTAAAATAGAATAGTGTGTAGCAATCTGTAAAGAGCCCATACTTCTGTAACTCTATTTTTTTGAACAATCAGGACAACATGGTGTAGGATCAAAAGGAATGCTACAGGGGGGGTGATTAGACTACTTGACCAAATAAAAAACCACCTTTTCCCAATTTTAAGTGTAGGCAGATTTTAGCATTTATAGCAAGTCAAGTACACCCTACACATGCATGTCTATGAGTATAGCAGCGGAAAGTAAAGATAAGCATGTAAGTAAAGGCAGGGTAGGAAGATCAAATGCAATTGGAGACACAATGATTTTTTCCCGTGGTTCCTATAGGTGGTGCTATCGTACTTCCACGTTTATGGAGTCTGCAACCCACGGAGGGTAACGGTCGCGAGAGTCCATGGAGGGCTCTAGCCACGGAGGATTCCACGAAGAAGCAACCTTGACTATACCATGATGGCCTACGTCCACGGAGGACTAGCCTAACTCAGGGTAGATCTTCACGAAGTAGGTGATCTCCTTGCCCTTACAAACTTCTTGGTTCACTCAACAACACGAAGTAGGAGGCTCCCAAGCGACACCTAACCAATCTAGGAGGCACCACCCTCCAAAAGGTAATAGGCTCGATAATGTCGATGAACTCCTTGCTCTTGTGCTTCAAGATGATAGACTCCTCAACACACAATCACTCTCTCACAGATTTGGCTATGGTGGAAGAGATTGATTGGGTGGAAAGCAACTTGGGTAGGCTAGAGATCAAGATTCATATGGTTGGAATGGAATGGCATGATCTCAATAGATGAGTAGGTGGCTCTCTCTCAGAAAATCAGGAGGTATGAGTGGGGAACTGTTCTGAGTGCTTCTCTGCGAGTAGGTGGTGGTGGAGGGGTATATATAGGCATCTCCAAAAATCCAACTGTTACATCTCATAAGTCAGACTCAGTGGAACCGATGTGTTAATCTCGGTTGTACCGAGTTGCCTCAAAGGTAGAAACTTTTGAATCTCGGTGAGACCGATACATAAAACTCGGTTGCACCGATAAGGTGACCAACGGTCAGATTGCCAAACTCGGTGACGCCGATCCAACAAACTCGATGGGACCGATTTTGTGAATTTGCATAATAGAAAGTTGGCAACCCAAACTCGATGGCATCGAAGCAAAATTGGTTGCACCGAAGGGTTAGGGTTTGGTTGAGTCTGTCTGAGGCTGAGAATCGGTGGCACCGAGTGGAAAGTGTTGGTTGCACCGATTTTGGATATTTGGCTTAGGATAGACTTTTGTGGAAGATCTTGTGGGTGTATGTGGTGAATATCACTTGTGCATGTATGAGCATTTTGTTCACCAACAGTACCTTACCCCCTTTTAATAGTTTTGGCTTTCCTATGGACTCAAAGTGTTTTCTCACAAAGTAAAATGTAGAGTCCTCTTTCTTGAAGCTTTGCCAAACTATTTCCTTCCATCTTGGAGTATTCCACAATACTTTTGTCAACCCATCATTGAACTTTTCCTGAAACATGCTTAGTGGAAACACTAGTTCAATGACATATATGTTATTATTAATTACCAAAACCACCAAGGGAGAAAATGTGCTTTCAATCTCCCCCTTTTGGTAACTGATGACAACATATAGATCAAAGCTTCGACATATGATATAATCAATGAATATAATCCTTGCTTTGAGAGGTATGTGATAAGCAAGAGCTACCCCTAAATTTGTGCATTATTTTTAAATTTGCATTTGAATGCAAATGCATAATCGATTATCCACGTCACATACAACTTGGTGGTGTGCGAGGGTAATAAGAGTTAATATCATGGCACAACACATCAAGCAAAGTGAATGATCATCTCATAACCATCAAAAGGATAGGAAATAGTAGCAACACACATTTAAAGTGTATGATCAAACACAACCAAAAGTATAACACATCCAAACCAAAAAAGACCAAATGTTTTTAAAACAACAATAAAATGAGACGCTCTCTCACTTGAAGCCTAGATCTATATACAATTTCTCCCCCCTTGACAACAAGTTACCAAAAAGTTCGAAGAGATATAGCTAATCGTCCTTCTACGGCTGATCTCCTTCGGTGGTCGATGTCAAAGTCGAGAGAACTGCATCGGCGAAGACCTCTGTTGATGTCCTGGATGGAGTCAGAGTAGCAACTAGTGGCAATGGAGGAGCTGATGGAGCTGCAGTCACTAAAGTTGGAGCAGAAGATGGAGTTCTCGTCTCTAGAGCTGGTACTGTAGGTGTCCTGGCCTGAGTCCTGAACTGGGCAGTCATCCTGATAGGTGCACTATCCTCCTCATCATCAGAAAAATCAGATTCTGAAGAGGTGCGACGGATAGGAGCTTCATCCACTTCCTTCTTGAGCTCGTTAACGGTCTTAGTGAGCCCATCCACCTTGTCATTTAGAGTCTTCACTCTGTCCTCAAAGATGTTCACAAGGCTCTCCTGTCTATCCAGTATGCTTTTGATGTACTTCTTCATGTCCATGACTGTAGAGATCAAGATATCCATCTGCTCGTTCCTGGATCTAGGGACTTGAGCACTAGTGGCTCTAGCTGCCTGTGCCTCTGCCTGAGCTGCAGCTGATGTGGGATGGTCTGGATCCATCACCACAACATTGTCCTTGAAGTCTGGCTATAGGGGCAAGTGGGGTCTGTCCAGAGAAAAGATGTGCTTGTCAAGCTTGGAGTTGATGAGCATCTGAATGTAGGGTGCATAGCAGCATGAGCGCTTCTGATCAACAACAACCCTCTTTCGTCTCCACTATAAGGTCCATCACTCGGCATCTTTGGTTCCGGTCAATATGAATCAACAAGTTGATGGAGTAGCCTCAGATCATCTTCTCTTCACCTAACTTGGGCATCAAGGTATGCCTCAATATAGTGTTAATGGTGCGGAGACCTGCCTGGAGGTGATAGATGGATCCTAGCTTGTGGGACTGAAGCTGTGCAACAGGGATGACATTGTACATGTCCTTCATGGCATTGTTGCTTGCCTTGGACTCTGAGTATACGCATATATCTCCATCATGTGCCTCGGGGAATCCTAAGATAGCAGCACATTCATCAACTGTAGACTCGCATCCTACTCCTTCTGTCATCCACATTATCCTACCATCTCCATAGAAGTGAGCAGCGGAGTAGAATTGCATGATCATCTCGTCATTCCATGCAGTGAACTCTCTGCCAACAAACTGATCAATGCCAATGCAGTGGAAGTTGTCTTGCACACATGGGAAATAGTTCTCATTTTCCTTGATGTATTTCCAATCGACATATCTCACATCGCTCACAGCTGGAATCTTGTCAAGCAAGATTGTCTCATAGAAATCTTGTTGCTCCTTGGTGTAGAATTTGTAGTCCACAGCTATCTTCCTCCTCTGAGAGTAAGGATCAATAGCTCTCCATTTTCTCAATCCCGCGTCCTTCTTGTTCTTCATGTCAACAACAATTGGATGGCTGGCATTGTGTTCTGGAAGATGAGGTCCGAGTTTCATGAAATAAGACATAGCATCATCATCAGCTTCTCTGGTAGTCCTCTTGGACTTCTCTGTAGCAGCCTTCTTAGGTGTAGACTTGGTGCTCTTGGAGGGACCTGGCTTTAGCATAGCATCTGGCAACAGCTTCTTCTGCTTCTTCTTGGGAGGGGCCTTGACAACACGCTCTTCCTCAGCAGCAGCACCAGCAGCCTCCTCAGGGTCCTCATACATTGAGGTAGGCCTGCCAACAACACGAATGATCCTCTTCCCGGATTTCTTCTCTCCTGCCTTCTTAGGCAAAGGCTTCCTTGGGGGCTCAACTTTCATGGTAGCCCTAGCACTCTCAGGTGCTCTCACAGTCTCTGGAGGTGCATATGTCTTGTTGACTACCCTCCTCGAAGATGAGGCCTCATTGGCTGACTTCTTGGCAGCCTTCTCTTGCTTCTTAGCAAGAACCTCCTCTGGCACAAAATCCAAATCCTCCTCATCTAAATTCAGTCTCTTCTTGGTCCTAGTAGCAGATTTGGGCAACCCATGAGAACTAGGGGTGCCTGGATATGAAAATGAGCTGGACCTAGGGTTAGTGCCTGAACTCATGTCAATGTTCTGGCTCTCCTCAGCATTTGACATATTGACCCTGTGAATAGAGTATAGAAGAGTGGAATAGGATAAGTCATCACAAAATGCAGAGTTTTTGAAAGTTTTAACAAAAGGTTCTCAAGGTTTGCATTTTATCACATGAAAATCGATACAGCCGAAGTAAAAAATTTGGTGCTACCGAGACTGACTTTCTCTTTAACAGAAACTTGGCACTCCTTTTGGTGAGACCAAAAAGAAGTACTCGGTTTCACCGAGATAGTTCTCAGTGGCACAGAGGGCAAATCGGTGACACCAATTTGTTTGCTTCGGTTCCACCGAGTTTTATCAGCCGGACGACAAACCCTAGAAAATCGATTGTACGCTATCTAATGGAAGTTTCTTATGGACAGATCAATCTCAAACGGTGGCTAGACGATGGAAAATCCCTAATGCGCAAGAATCATATGTTGGAGCGTAGAAGGGGGCCGAATCCATGCCCTAACTTGGCGATGGATCTGCTACGGCGGTGACGATGGAGAAGATTTCATCGACGGTGGCGATTCCTAGTGGCGGAGGCGCTCGAGGAGGCAAGGCGATGACCAGGGATCTTCAAAACAGCAGCTTAGGGTTTTGGGGCGCGACGACTGAAGATTGAATTTCAAAGCGTTGGGTCCACAACATATATACCCTTCATCGTCAGTGACACCGATTCTAAATTTTCGGTGTCATCGAGTTTCTCAACAGTCAGGTGACAGGGAAACTCGGTGTAACTGAGAATATGGAATCGGTAGTACCAAGATTGAAAACCAAATCAACCCTAGGCATTCGGTGAGACCAAGATTTTTGAGTTGGTTCCACCGAGATGCACTTGGGAGGTTTTAATGGTCAGTCCTTTGTCGACACGGAACTCTGAGTGCTCCTCACACAGAGAGATCGAAAAGTAATTGTTCAAATTTTGTGATGCGGCATGAATAGAATATGAGGTGAGAAAACATAACTATCTAGAGTAGTGGTCCTAGGCATTCTTGTACATCCAATTGGCAAATGAAAAATCAAAAGCCAAATATCAACAACTGGATGTCCTCGAATGAGTAAATAAATGTAGACCAACATGCTCACACAGTAAGATCTCAAATGAAAACATGGCAAAGATGCACAAACCCACTAGCATCTATCAAGCACTTTGGCGATGACGGAGTCATCTATATATGAGTATACTGACTTAGGAGCCAAGTAAGAATACTTGATCATAGGTCATACTCATCGTTTAAGCACAAGTGGGGTTACCACTTTTACATAAAGCATTTAATGTTGTCACATACTATGAGATGATTTAACTCAAGTCTTAGAGTAAAGCTCCCCCTTGATGTGACATTGTCACTCCCAAGATGCGCGCCTATCCATTTTAAGACATGAGGGCCTCGCAAGGGATAGAGGCGCATCTTGCCGTTCGCAAGTATAGAATCATTGCATCATACATTACAGAAGAGGTGAGTATACAAGTTGGCTTACACTCGCCACATACTAAATTACAATTCCACAAAGAGTTCAAATCATCAAGATGAAGACAGGGTCCGACTGCGGATGAAATCAAACGAGAAAACAGATGCAAATGATACTATCTCGCTATCCCAAAGATCACGACCATGGTCCTCTACTCATCCGGGTACGTCACGTACATCTCGCCTCTTTCCTCATCATATTCCCACTGGAGCTAGGTAATATCATCCTACACGTACTCATCTGTACCTGTACCTGGAGGGTTGTAGTAATCTGTGAGCCACAAGGACTCAGCAATCAAGCGCCCGGGTACCGAGACTATTCAAGCTTAAAGGTTGGGATGGGGTATGTGTTTAGTTTGCAGCAGCACTAAGCATATATGGTGGCTAAACTTACGTAACATGAAAATAAATATGAGTGGCCTATGATGAACGATCGAATCTAGAATGACCTCTATGAGATCCTGAACACTTACTTACGTCAATCATAACCCCACCGTGTTCTCTCTCGGATCATGTTCACGAGCAGAGACGATCATGGTTACTCACACAGTTGGTGTATTTTATTTAGAGTTTACCTCAAGTTTACTATAACCGGGCGTTAAACAAATATCCAAGTTGCCACATAACCACGAGCACGGCTTCTCGAAAAGATTTAACCCTGCAGGGGTGCTCCAACTAGTCCATCACAAATTAACCACACTCCATGGGAATAGCCTCGACCACGGATCTCGTGATCATCATAGGTAATTCCAAAGGAATTCCAACACCTCGAGAAAACCCGAAGAAAGTCAGAGTCCACACGCAAGACACTCGATAAAGGTAAAACAAATCCAGCAAGACCACCTGACGTGTCAACGAACCTGATAAGAGCCGCATATCTCGTTCTCAGGACACGACGGATAAGCTAGTGTACGATGGCCTGATAGAAATCTCCCAAGTTGACCTGGGTTGGCCCCACACAGTGCTCTAGTTTGGACCAACACTCATGAGGAGCACTGGCCCGGGGGTTGATTAATTATCCACGGGGTTGCAAAGCCCTATGCAAATTTTATTAAGTTATTAAGCAAATGTAGTACCAATGTTGGGTCTTGCCAGACAAGTTTTAATCTGAACCTAATAAACAAGGGGGTCCCCATAACAACCCCGAGCATGTTAGGAGTGCAAAATATGGAAAACATAACACCGGTAACAAGAAACTATGACGGTAACAGCGGAACAAATCACTTAGCAAAAGGCCAAGCCTTCCACCAATACTAAGATATATATGTGCATTAAATTAAATAATAGATAATATTGTGATATCCAAAACCATGTTATCACATGGAACAACCTGCACCTACAACTAAGAATGCTATAAGAGGGGCTGAGCAGCGGTAACTTAGCCAATCAAAGGTTGCTAGGATGTGGAGTGTTAGAGGCTGTCATGGCAATTAGGAGGCTGATATCAAGTGGTAGGTAGCACAATTGTAACGATAAGAGCGAGATTCTAGCAAGCAAAAATAGTATCGGGATCCGGGTACGATCATCTTGCCTGTTGGTTCTTCAGCGGAACAAGTAGAGGAATCCTCGTAGTGGTACTCTCCTGGGTCCTCGTACTCAGTATCAACACTCGCGTCTACCCAAGAGAAACAGAAACAATAAACATCCAACCAAGGTGCAATGCACAACCAAGATGATGCATGATTTATTTATAAGAATTTAACATGGCAATCCAAAACTAGTCATGTTTCACATGCAGAGTTTGTTTATTAATGAATCTGGAAAGAACTTGTTGTTAAGTTATTTAAACATGCATGAACATGGAAAATATGGATGCATCATGAAAATCGATAGAAATTCATATAAAGAACGCAAGAAACGGAGTTATGGTTCTCACGATACGCTCACGACAAGGTACGAAGACAAAAACACAAGACAACAAAGCCATGGGCTAATTCTTGGCATTCAAAGGTAGCCACTGGATAGGCAATGAAAAACCAACCACAATAGACTCAAATATCAATCAATTCGATGGAGTATAGCTCCCACAAGTCACAAACAATAAAACAAACAATCTGCCACAAAACAGCAACATAGCAACTTACACAGCCCACAACTTGAGCTACAGAAATCCTACAGCCACAAACAAGGTATTGATAGAAACTACATAATATGCTTATCAAATTATCCAACTACACAATCTGCAAAGGAGGCACACATCAATAAGCATGAAGCTATCAAGTTGACATGATGAAACAGTTTGCTGGGACTTAGAGAAAATAACAGTTTTCTGGAATCTGAGTTAATAAAGTAGCAAGTTGACAGCAGAAGTTAAATATGTTACAGAGCACCTCTTAGCATGAAAATTAACAGGATGTTATTAGACAACATCTACTCCAAAATACCAGCAATGAGCATGAGCACATACTCAACAGATTACAAGTTGTCAACCACTCTACATGGCATAAAAATAACAGCAGATTCTCAAACTTGGAAATATTTAGCATGTTGAAAACAGAAACATCAAGTTAGCTACTTTGCAACTTGTTTCCCACTTATATGGGTGATTTTTTATGTTAAACAAATATACCATGGCATCATAGATATAAAACACTAGCACTTCCTAGTTGGCACATGCCCCAACGCAAGCATGGATTAAATCATGCAAAAATGACAAAGTAGCATCACAGCTGAAAATGAAAGTTTTATCAACTTGCTCAAAAGTGAAATCTGAAAGCCCCAATGGGTTCATTGGCTCTTTCTACCTCAAAAGCATGCGTCATACTCATATGTTCATGTGAAGTAACAAGGCACAATCTAAACTAGCAAAATGCCATTCACTCACTAACACACACACTACAAGCAAGCACACACATGCTCTATATATGCACAAGGGCATATGAGCACAATACAACCATGAACATACCATATATGCATAAGCATATATTCAACCACACATCCACTCACATGCACCATATATGCATAAGCATATGGAACATACACCTCTCACATGCACAAGTGCACTAGGCACTTACACTCACTACACACACTCACTCACAAGCACACATGCATACAAGAACACACGCATGCAATACAAACACATCCACATACATACCACACTACACACATGCTCTCCCTACACACACACTCAACACACATACACTCACATATGGGTGTATGCATGCAACACACACACATATACACACACCACCTACACAAGCTCACATACCTACACAAACATGCACATATGAACCACCACACCACTACACATAAGTGTGTATGCAAGAAGCACACACACTCACATGCACATGCATATGTGCATACTCACATGCACATACACATCCACACACTCTATACAATAGAAAAAATAACCCCTACACATACACATACACATACACATACACACAAGCATACATATAGCACCGAAGAAAAAAACAAAAGAAAAACAAAAGAGAAAATAAATCAAAAAGGGGGGAGGGGTCGGGATCGAACCCCTGACCTCATGGTCATTCCCTGAGCCAGTTGCCACTCGGCTGCACGCGCGGACGTTAACAGAGGAGGGGCACTGCCTCTCATATACACACTCACGCCATGAATCTCTGACAAAACTGAACCTCTGCACACACACGGCGACAGAGCAACGGCGGCGCAATTCCAGCGAGCACATGGCGAATCCGACGAGGAGAAGCTACTGCGGGGCCTACAGAACGTTACGGGGTCCAATCCTCTGCTCGCCTTGCGACGAGGAGGACGGAGGCAAGCCCCAAGGCTCTGCCTTGCGGAAGGCAGCAACGGGCAGCTACGGCGACGACGCGCTAGCTACGGTGACAGGAGGCATCACGGCGGCTCACCGAGGGAAGGCAATGATGAGCCGATCGATACGAAGATGACGGAGGGGTCGGGGATGCGGCGACGACGAAGAGGAAGGAGCCGGTGACGACCAGCTCCTTGCGGACGGCGGCAACACCAATTGCCACTGCGGGGAGGTGCTCCTCACCTCCTAGCGACGGGAATGGAACGCCGAGAGGATTCCCGAGCTCCACGCCATCACCACCGGGGACGAGACCCATCAGAGACGCGGCGACGGTGGCGAAGACGACCGACGTACTCTCTGAACTCTCTGAATTTTCTTACCTGGCAGGGAGGAAGAAGAGAGGGAGGAGGAAGAAGGAGGGGGAGATGGGAGCTACGACTGCGGCGGGGAAGAGAGGAAACCTAGCCGAGGGGGCACGCATGCCGAGGGGGGCTAAATAGCCATGGCCTGACGGCGACGGGCGACGGAAAAGGCGACGACAGAGCGGCTCTCTCCCTGCACTCACTGACGGAGAAGGAGGACGGGGTAGGTGACCGTCTGCTCGAGCGAGCTGGGCCGCGGGAGAGGCAAGGCCCACCTGGCTCTCTCTCTCGAAACCAAATAAACAGAGAAGGTTTTTTAAACTTTTTCAAAACCAGCACACAAGAGCAAATCTTCAGGGTAAAAATAAAAGGTTTATGTGCAGAACAAAATTACTTTGGTAAAGTAAATAAAATGCACTATTTAATAAAAATGTTAAAATGATTTTTAGGCCAAGTAATTTTAATTGTTTTTAAAATAACAACTCCTGTTATTTAATCAACCCAATTATATACAAGCCCATAACAATAAAAGGCCAACACTCACATGCTCAAAACAATATAGGTTAGCACTTGAACATTTTTAAGCAATTTAATTTGCAAGTTAAATCTGTTTATAAAATAACATGAAGAAAAGGGGGTATTGAAAGGGTTGTTTGAAAAGAAAAGAGAGGGGAAGGGGAAGGAGGTTGCACACAAGATCCAACCACAGCACATCACATAGCTCAAGACCACAACAAGGTCACACCATAAAAGGTCACGTCACAACTAGGCATGGCATGATGAATGCATGATGCATGATGCATGAATCAAAACAAAGCATGGCATGACAAGGTGCAATTCATTCATAAAGCTCATGACACAAGGTTCATACAAGAGATTACATGCCAATAAAGGTAGGGACAACACTTGGGCTGTCACAACTCTCCCACACTACAAGAGGATCTCGACCCGAGATCTAGGAACGAAAGAAGTCTGGAAATTCGAAACGGAGAAGGTCCTCGCATTACCAAGTAGCTTATTTGTTAGAATGATGAGACCACTTCACCTTGAGGAATTTGATAGACTTGTTGCGAGTCTTACGCTCAGTTTCTTCTAGAATTGAAACTGGATGCTCACGATAAGAGAGGTCTTCTTGGAGATCGATGTCTTGGTGGTCAATGGTTCGCTCAGGAGTCTTGAAGCCTTTCCGGAGCTGAGAAACATGGAAGACATCATGCACATTTGCGAAATTTGGAGGAAGCTCTAGTTGATAAGCAAGACCACCTCTCTTGCCAACAACTTTGAAAGGACCAACAAAACGAGGAGCTAGCTTCCCTTTAATTCCAAACCGCTGAGTGCCCTTCATGGGAGAGACTCTGAGATAGACTAGATCACCCACTTGAAAGGAAACATCCCGATGTTTGTTATCATAATAACTCTTCTGTCGAGACTAAGCTGCTTTGAGGTTCTCGCGAATGACATGGCACATTTCTTCTATTTCAGTGATCATGTCATTGCCCAAAATCTGACGCTCACCGGTTTCAGACCAGTTAAGCGGGGTATGACACTTTCTGCCGTACAGAATCTCGAAAGGGGCCTTGCCTGAGCTAGCTTGAAAGCTATTGTTGTATGAGAATTCAGCATAAGGAAGACAGTCTTCTCACTTCATGCCGAACGAAATCACACAAGCTCTGAGCATATCTTCAAGGATCTGTTTGACTCTCTCAACTTGACCACTTGTCTGCGGATGGAACGCAGTGCTGAAACGGATCTTGGTACCCATAGCAGTCTAGAAGGACTCCCAAAACTTGGAAGTAAAGAGACTTCCACGGTCAGAAGATATGAGCTGATGAATACCATGCAAAGATACTATCCTTGACGTATACAACTCTGCAAGCTGAGCTGCCGAGATAGATTCTTTGACTGGCAGGAACTGAGCAACTTTTGACAGCTTGTCGATAACCACAAAGATGGCACCGTTGCCTCTCTTGGACTTGGGAAACCCAATGACGAAATCCATCTCCACATGATCGAATTTCCACTCTAGGATAGGCAAAGGCTGAAGAAGACCTCCTGGACGTTGATGCTCCGCCTTCACTCCGTGACAAACATCACACTTGTTCACGAACTGAGCAATTTCACGTTTCATGCGAGTGTACCAGAAGGTTTGCTTAAGATCCTGATACATCTTTGAACTGCCTGGATGAATGGATAGAAGAGATTTGTGTGCTTCGTCCATGATAACCTTTCTAAGATCACCTTTTGGAACCACAAGATGGTCCTCAAAGAACAAGGTATCTTTGTCATCAACGCGAAAGCACTTATACTTCGGAATGCTCTTGGCCACACCTTTCTTCAGTTTCTTCACCACAGCGTCAAGAAGCTGCGCTTGGTGAACCTGATCTTCCAGAGACGGAGAAACTTGAATATTTGCAAGAAATCCTTGCAGAATCATCTGAAGGTTGAGCTTGCGGAAGGCTTCACAAAGCTCGGGCTAAAGAGGCTTCAAGATGAGACTATTGCAATATGCCTTACGTCTGAGCACGTCTGCAATGACATTTGCTTTCCCAGGAGTATACTCAATGCTTGGATTGAAGTCCTCAAGCATTTCCACCCAACGAGACTATTGAAGATTGATATTGGGTTGAGTGAAAATGTCCTTCAAGCTCTTGTGATCGGTGTACACCTCAACTGGTCTACCCAACAACAAATGCCTCCAAGTCATTAGAGCATGCACAACTGCCACCAACTCAAGATCATGAGTGGGGTAGTTCTTCTCGGCAGGCTTCAACTGGCGCGAGGTATAAGCAACAATCTTCTTGTCTTGCATGAGAACACCACCAAGACCTTGGAGAGAAGCATCATAGAAAACTTGGAAAGGCTTTGACTGCTCAGGAGGAACAAGAATTGGAGCTGAAGTCAGTCTCTACTTGAGCGTATTGAATGCCACATCACACTCAGGAGACCAAACATACTTGACACTCTTCTGGAGGAGATTGGATAGAGGCTTAGCAATTTGAGAGAAGTTCTCCATGAATCTTCTGCAATAACTAGCAAGCCCGAGGAAACTCCGAAGCTGCTTCACATTCTGAGGAGGTTCCCACTTCAAGGTTGCCTCAACTTTCTCAGGGTGCACTTTAATTCCCTCGGCAGAGATCACATGCCCAAGGTACACCACTTCATTGAGCCAAAACTCACACTTGGAAACCTTGGCATAGAATCAATGCTCTCTTAACTTGTCAAGCACAAGGCGGAGATGCTCTGCATGCTGTTCTTCTATCTCCGAGAACACAAGGATATCTTCCAGATAGACCAAGACGAATTCATTCTTGAAAGGAGAGAAAATGAAATTCATCATTATTGAGAAGGTTGGAGGAGCATTCGCAAGACCAAATGACATGACAGTGTACTCATAAGAGCCAAAACTCGTCCTGAAAGCGGTCTTAGGAATGTCTTCTTCTCGAATGCAAATCTGATGATAACCCATGCGAAGATCAAGCTTCGAGAAAACCTTGGTACCTTTCATTTGTTCAAACAACTCATTGATGTTGGGAAGTGGGTACTTGTTTCTGATTGTCTTCTTGTTCAATGGACGGTAGTCGACACAAAGACAATCCGTACCATCTTTCTTCTTGACAAACAAAACACCACAACCCCATGGAGAAGAACTTGGTCTGATCAGACCCAGACATTCTTGCACATCTAGCTGCTTCTTCAACTCTTTCAGCTCTTCAGGGCCAAGTTTATACGGGCGCTTGCAGACCGGTTCAGTTCCGGGCTCGAGATCAATCGCGAACTCGACTGGCCGGTGTGGAGGCATTTCTGGCAATTCTTCTGGAAAGACATCTTCATACTCATTCACCATCGGAATTTGAGAAATCGCCGAGATTTCACCCTTCTCATTAAGAGCAAAGATACGGATTGTGTCATCGCGAGCCGCGAAAATAAGCATGTCTTCTGAAGGATGAGTCCTCTTGACTTCTTTTGCTTTGCAATCAATATGTGCTTTATTCATAGCCATGAAGTCCATGCCCAAAATGAGATCAATGTCGGAATTGCCGAGAACATAAGGAGAAGCCAAGAAAGAATAATTGCCCATCTTGATAGAAACATCCTAAACAATGGAGGTGGTTTTCATGGCCACACCCGGAGAAACAACACCCAAAGGTCTACTCAACATCTCGGAAGAGAAATCATTCTTCATAGCAAAAGGTCTAGACATGAATGAATGCGATGCACCAGAATCAAATAACACTTTTGCAGGAATAGAATTAACTGAGAGATTACCCATAATCACATCATTGGACTGCTCTGCTTCAGCTGCATTCACCATATTCACTCTTGCGGTCTTGGGGTTATGCTTCACCATAGCATTGCCTGGAGGCTTGACAAGAGGAGGAGGCGGAAGACGCCGCTGGTTGCACTTATTTGCATAGTGACCCTTCTGGCCACACTTGTGACAAGTCACCTTAGAAAGCGGACATACATTGCCTGGAGGAGGAACAAGAACTGCCTTGGACGCCTGGGGTCTCTGCTGGAATCCTGGGTTGGGTGGGTGGGAAGAACCACGACCACCGAACTGCTTCTGCTGCTGAGGAGGATGAAATGGAGGAGGATTTGGCACCCAATACTTCTGCTGCTTGGGAACCATCTGAGAGCTGGAAGAAGAAGAATATGAATCCCTTGAACGCTTCTTTGAGTTCTCCAACTTGAGCTGAGCTGCCTTGACCTTCAAAGCCATGTTGTAGAACTGATCAAACTCACGAGGCTCTGGAAGAACTAGGCCTGGCAAAAGCTCTTCCTTGAGACCACCTCTGAACTGATAAATCATAGCCTTGTCATCTAGAACATCTTGCTTAGCATAACGGGCTAGATTCTAGAACTCGGCTTGTACTGATAGACATACTTGCTTCCCTGCTTCAGGTGCCTGAACTTCTTACGCATCTCCTCAACAAAGCTTGTCGGAATGTAATGAGCCCTGAAGTCATGATGGAAATCGTCCCAAGTAACAACACGATTGCCCCTGGAATCCTTGTACTGCTCCCACCAATCAACTGCTTGACCCTTGAGCTGGAACGATGCAAATCTGACAAAGTCCTCTCGCCTGACATTGCTGCACTCAAAATGCTTACTCATATCTCGAAGCCAATCATTAGCATCAAAAGGCTGCTCACAACAGGTGAAAGACTTGGGCTGGTTGGCAAGGAACTGATTGAGCGTCGCAAATTGAGGCTGATTCTGAAAATTCCCTTGAAAACCTTGCTGACCCTGCCCTTTCTTGCAACAGCCTAAGCAACATCTGAGTGTTTGCATTGGTTGTGGCCATCACAGCTTGCCAAGCTTCTCGAGGAGGAGGCAGAGGTGGTGGCAGCGGGGGTGGTGGTGGAACATCAGTCTGCTCCTCACCACGACCCGGATTGTTGCGAGTTGGTGGAGCCATCCTGAAGATGGACAAAACGCATCAGCACCTCATCGATAAGATGAATTCAAAAGATGAATCAAATGCCTAAAAGAAATTGAACAAGAACAACACAACCTTCCTATTGAAAAATTTGTAAGAATGCTTCTTCTGTTTATGATAACATCATCAGATATTGGAAGCCACTTGCAATAACACAAAACTATTCAGCTAAGCGCTCGGAACAAATGTACATGCCCACATACATCTGAAGAAGATGATCCTAGATAACTACAAGATTTCCCACCTATGAACTTCGGAAAACTTTCTGGTTATGCAATCCGGTGTGGGGGATACAAGGAGGAAATATCTCACACAACTAAGAATCCTACACCCCAACTGTATCCATCCTTCAACACATAACCAGTGGCTCTCGCAACTTCATCTAACTCAAATCCTCGAACTCACAACGATACTAAACCATGGTGGTACCCCGGATGCCTCCCTAGTACTGGGTGACTCCGACCTTATCTCACCACGACAAGTATTGTCCGTCCTGAGGTATCAAGGAAGCTGAATGATAACGATGTGCCAACATTCCCTGGAGCTCAACTCCCCGGAAGAAATCAAGTCAGACAGGAGGCACCAAGACAGAACCCTGTCACATCGGTATCATATAGACTCCAAAATACCCGCGTGATCCTAAATTTTTTTTGAGCGAGAAGAGGAGTAGAATAAAAAATTCCTAAGTCGAATACCTCACCAGAGCATAGAAGAGGAGTAAAAAGAATCCTACTCTCCGCTATAACTAGACTCAAAATAGTTTTTACTAGACTCGACTCGGCCAAGTTCGATCAAGCAAAGGCTCCTATGGTCGTATGGCTATGAATACCAACTTGTCACGCCCTAGATGCGCGCCTATCCATTTTAAGACACGAGGGCCTCGCAAGGGATAGAGGCGCATCTTGCCGTTCGCAAGTATAGAATCATTGCATCATACATTACAAAAGAGGTGAGTATACAAGTTGGCTTACACTCGCCACATACTAAATTACAATTCCACACAGAGTTCAAATCATGAAGATGAAGACAGGGTCCAACTACGGATGAAATCAAACGAGAAAACAGTTGCAAATGATACTATCTCGCTATCCCAAAGATCACGACCATGGTACTCTACTCATCCGGGTACGTCACGTACATCCTGCCTCTTTCCTCATCATATTCCCACTAGAGCTGGGTAATATCATCCTGCATGTACTCATCTGTACCTGTACTTGGAGGATTGTAGTAATCTGTGAGCCACAAGGACTCAGCAATCAAGCGCCCGGGTACCGAGACTATTCAAGCTTAAAGGTTGGGATGGGGTATGTGTTTAGTTTGCAGCAACACTAAGCATACATGGTGGCTAAACTTACATAACATGAAAATAAATATGAGTGGCCTATGATGAACGATCGAATCTAGAATGACCTCTATGAGATCCGGAACACTTACTTACGTCAATCATAACCCCACCATGTTCTCTCGGCTCATGTTCACAAGCAGAGACGATCACGGTTACTCACACAGTTGGTGTATTTTATTTAGAGTTTACTTCAAGTTTACTATAACCGGGTGTTGAACAAATATCCAAGTTGCCACATAACCGTGGGCACGGCTTCTCGAAAAGATTTAACCCTACAGGGGTGCTCCAACTAGTCCATCACAAATAAACCACACTCCATGGGAATAGCCTCGACCACGGATCTCGTGATCATCATAGGTAATTCCAAAGGAATTCCAACACCTCGAGAAAACCCGAAGAAAGTCAGAGTCCACACGCAAGACACTTGATAAAGGTAAAACAAATCCAGCAAGACCACCCGACATGTCGACGAACCCGATAAGAGCCGCACATCTCGTTCTCAGGACACGACGGATAAGCTAGTGTACGATGGCCTGATAGAAATCTCGCAAGTTTCCGTGGGTTGGCCCCGCATGGTGCTCTAGTTTGGACCAACACTCATGAGGAGCACTGGCCCGAGGGTTGATTAATTATCCACGGGGTTGCAAAGCCCTATGCAAATTTTATTAAGTAATTAAGCAAATATAGTACCAATGTTGGGTCTTGCCAGACAAGTTTTAATCTCAACCGAATAAACAAGGGGGGTCCCCATAACAACCCCGAGCATGTTAGGAGCGCAAAATATGGAAAACATAACACCGGTAACAAGAAACTATGATAGTAACAGCTGAACAAATCACTTAGCAAAACGCCAAGCCTTCCACCAATACCAAGATATATATATGTGCATTAAATTAAATAAAGATAATATTGTGATATCCAAAACCATGTTATCACATGGAACAACCTGCACCTGCAACTAAGAACGCTATAAGAGGGGCTGAGCAGCGGTAACTTAGCCAATCAAAGGTTGCTAGGATGTGGAGGGTTAGAGGCTGTTATGGCAATTAGGAGGCTGATATCAAGTGGCATGTAGCACAACTGTAACAGTAAGAGCGAGATTCTAGCAAGCAAAAATAGTATCGGGATCCGGGTACGATCATCTTGCCTGTTGGTTCTTCAGCGGAACAAGTAGAGGAATCCTCGTAGTTGTACTCTCCTGGGTCCTTGTACTCAGTATCAACACTCGCGTCTACCCAAGGGAAACAACAATAATAAACATCCAACCAAGGTGCAATGCACAACCAAGATGATGCATCATTCATTTATAAGAATTTAACATGGCAATCCAAAACTAGTCATGTTTCACATGTAGAGTTTGTTTATTAATGAATCTGGACAGAACCTGATGTTAAGTTATTTAAACATGCATGAACATGGCAAATATGGATGCATCATGCAAAATTGACAGAAATGCATATAAAGAATGCAAGAAACGGAGTTACGGTTCTCACGATACGCTCACGACAAGATACGAAGGCAAAAACATAAGACAACAAAGCCATTGGCTAATTCTTGGCATTCCAAGGTAGCCACTGGGTAGTCACTGAAAAACCAACCACAATAGATTCAAATATAAATCAATTCCATGGAGTATAGCTTCCACAAGTCACAAAACACTAAAACAAACAATCTGCCACAAAACAGCAACATAGCAACTTACACAGCCCACAACTTGAGCTACAGGAATCCTACAGCCACAAACAAGGTATTGACAGAAACTACATAATATGCTTATCAAATTATCCAACTACACAATATGCAAAGGAGGCACACATCAATAAGCATGAAGCTATCAAGTTGACATGATGAAACAGTTTTCTGGGACTTAGAGAAAATAACAGTTTTCTGGAATCTGAGTTAATAAAGTAGCAAGTTGACAGTAGAAGTTAAATATGTTACAAATCACCTCTTGGCATGAAAATTAACAGGATGGTAGTAGACAACGTCTACTCCGAAATACTAGCACTGAGCATCAGCACATACTCAACAGATTACAAGTTATCAACCACTCTACGTGGCATAAAAATAACAACAGATTCTCAGACAGAAATATTTAGCATGTTGAAAACAGAAACATCAAGTTAGCTACTTTGCAGCATGTTTTCCACTTAGATGGGTGATTTGCATGTTAAACAAATATACCATGGCATCATTGATATAAAACACTAGCACTTCCTAGTTGGCACATGCCCCAACGCAAGCATGGATTAAATCATGCAAAAATGACAAAGTAGCATCACAGCTGAAAATGAAAGTTTTATCAACTTGCTCAAAAGTGAAATCTGAAAGCCCCAATGGGTTCATTGGCTCTTTCTACCCCAAAAGCATGTGTCATACTCATATGTTCATGTGAAGTAACAAGGCACAATCTAAACTAGCAAAATGCCATTCACTCACTAACACACACACTACAAGCAAGCACACACAGGCTCTATATATGCACATGGGCATATGAGCACAATACAACCATGAACATACCACCCATGAGGGGGTGTTCAACCACACATCCACTCACATGCACCATATATGCATAAGCATATGGCACATACACCTCTCACATGCACAAGTGCACTAGGCACTTACACTCACTACACACACTCACTCACAAGCACACATGCATACAAGAACACACACATGCACTACAAACACATCCATATACATACCACACTACACACATGCTCTCCCTACACACACACTCAACACACATACACTCACATATGGGTGAATGCATGCAGCACACACACATATACACACACCACCTACACAAGCTCACATACCTACACAAACATGCACATATGAACCACCACACCACTACACATAAGTGTGTATGCAAGAAGCACACACACTACATGCACATGCATATGTGAATACTCACATGCACATACACATACAGATACACACACTCTATACAACAGAAAAAATAACCCCTACACATACAGATACAAACAAGCATACATATAGCAAGGAAGAAAAAAAAACAAAAGAAAAACAAAAGAGAAAATAAATCAAAAAGGGGGGAGGGGTCGGGATCGAACCCCTGACCTCCTGGTCATTCCCTGAGCTGGTTGCTACTCGGCTGCACGCGCGGACGTTAACAGAGGAGGGGCACTGCTTCTCATATACACACTCACGCTACGAATCTCTGACGAAACTAAACCTCTGCACACACATGGCGACAGAGCAATGGCGGCGTAATTCCAGCGAGCACTCGGCGAATCCGGCAAGGAGAAGCTACTACGGGGCCTACGGAACGCTACAGGGGTCCAATCCGCTGCTCGCCTTGCGACGAGGAGGACGGAGGCAAGCCCCAAGGCTGTGCCTTGCGAACGGCGGGGACGGGCAGCTACGGCGACGGCATGCTAGCTACAGCGACAAGAGGCATCATGGCGGCTCATCGAGGGAAGGCGACGACAAGCCGGTCGATACGAAGACGACGGAGGGGTCGGGGACGCGGTGACGACGAAGAGGAAGGAGCCGGCGACGACCAGCTCCTTGTGGACGGCGGCGACGCCAATTGCCACCGCTTGGAGGTGCTCCTCACCTCCTAGCGACGGGAATGGAACGCGGGGAGGATTCCCGAGCTCCACGCCATCACCACCGGGGACGAGACCCACCAGAGACGCGGCGACGCTGGCGAAGACGACCGGCGCACTTTCTGAACTCTCTGAATTTTCTTACCTGGCAGGGAGGAAGAAGAGAGGGAGGAGGAAGAAGGAGGGGGAGATGGGAGCTACGACGGCGGCGGGGAAGAGAGGAAACCTAGCCGAGGGGGCACGAACGCTGAGGGGGGCTAAATAGCCATGGCCTGACGGCGACGGGCGACGGAAAAGGCGACGGCAGAGCGGCTCTCTCCCTGCACTCACTGACGGAGAAGGAGGACGGGGTAGGTGACCATCTGCTCGAGCGAGCTGGGCCGCGGGAGAGGCAAGGCCCACCTGGCTCTCTCTCTCGAAACCAAATAAACAGAGAAGGTTTTTTAAACTTTTTCAAAACCAGCACACAAGAGAAAATCTTCAGGGTAAAAATAAAAGGTTTATGTGCAGAACAAAATTACTTTGGTAAAGTAAATAAAATGCACTATTTAATAAAAATGTTAAAATGATTTTTAGGCCAAGTAATTTTAATTGTTTTTAAAATAACACCTCCTGTTATTTAATCAACCCAATTATATAAAAGCCCATAACAATAAAAGGCCAACACTCACATGCTCAAAACAATATAGGTTAGCACTTGAACATTTTTAAGCAATTTAATTTGCAAGTTAAATCTGTTTATAAAATAACATGAAGAAAAGGGGGTATTGAAAGGGTTGTTTGAAAAGAAAAGAGAGGGGAAGGATAAGGAGGTTGCACACAAGATCCAACCACAACACATCACATAGATCAAGACCACAACAAGGTCACATCATACAAGTTCACTTCACAACTAGGCATGGCATGATGAATGCATGATGCATGATGCATGAATTCAAAACAAAGCATGGAATGACAAGGTGCAATTCATTCATAAAGCTCATGACACAAGGTTCATACAAGAGATTACATGCCAATAAAGGTAGGGACATCACTTGGGGTGTCACAGACATCCCCCCATAGGAGGGACAAAGTAACCTTGGGTTTTGTCGATGAAGACTTCATGTAGGTGAAGTAGTGGTGGATGCTCAAAGTTGATGAAGATCTTCTTGAGTTGGGAGCATCATTGTTGTTTCATTACTCTTTTCACCTACATGGGTTAGTCCCAACACACAAGAGACAAATACAAGGATATCTATGGACATGGAGTGCAAAGCATATATGATGATGTCCATTGATTTGTTGATTACCTTGTCCCTTGCTTACCCTTGAGGGAATGTGTGACTCCACGAACTCTTGCATGATGTTGATGTTGATTGCAACTACTTCTTGCCAATAATGAATAGGAGTGGATTTCATTGGCGGGGTCACCCCTCAAGAACTTCTCTAGTTCTTCTTATTGGGGACCCACATCAAGTTGATGGGGATCCTTGGTGCTGAAGTAGCACTTGTAGAAGTTGAGCTTGTAGTAGCCTTGTGAACCCACTTCACCAAAGCTTGGGATTCACCTTCATATGATTCAATGTCCTCTTGAAGCTTGTTCTTGCCCTTGAGATTGGGGTCTTGTGGTGGAAGTTCATCTTGAGCTTTTGTTCCCTTGGGGAGAGTATTTTCATACTTCTCCTTTTGAGGAACAAACTTGGGATTGGGGTATTGACCTTATTCCCATTCAACTCCACTAGCGTTTAAGTAGACAACACCATGGTTCTTCCGGTATCCTCCGTGCTTGTGTACAATTTCCTCAAATTATTTGCACCCGTCAAGACTCTTGTAGATACCTTTCTCTATTATCCCTTTCAAAAGTTCATTTTATTGATCAAGTGTAACTTGGCTAAGAAAAAAGTTAGTGGGATCAATAGAAATACTACAAGTAATATCGTTGGATTTATCATTTTTATTGCTACTAGTTGAAGAACCTTTCTTGCCTTTGTTACTAGCTTGCTTAGTCTTAACTTGTGGCATGAACGTAGACAAGAGAATTCGTTTGTTTAGATAAGAGGAAGTCTTCTTTCGAAGATCGTCATTGATAGCTTTAAGGAATTCATGCTCTTGCTATAAATAGAGCTACTCAAAGCGGAGCTTCTCATGTGTCCTTTCAAGCTCTCTATGATCCTGTAGAGTAGACTCTTGAGCTAACTTAAGAGTTTTTAGTTCTTGAGTTAGTCGTTCTATTTTTAGCTTATCATCATCACACGACTTATCTTGTTTAGAGTGATTACTAGCAAGTTCATCTTGACTAACATTACTAGATTTGTCAAATAGCAAGTCATCTTCAATTAACAAGTCATCCTCATCACTATTGAAATCAAGATACTCGGGGTGTGATACCTTGGGGCCTTTAGCCATGAAGCAACATCCACTCCCTTCATTTGGTTAATCAAATAGGTCGTAGGAGTCGGTTGTCACTAGTGCAAGTCCGACAACATCTTCATCTTGACTATTGTCGGAGTTGGAGTGGTAGCTTCTCTCAAAGTGGTTGTTGGATTCGGTGCTCGAAACCCATTCACCAACATGAGCTTGATGTCTTCTTATTGAGTAGCTCTTGGTGTACTTATCCTTCTTCTCCGAGTCCCTAATTCTCCTTGAGGGTCTTTCTTCATAACGATCATCCCTACTCTTTTTCTCTCTTCGAGGTGACTCGTCTCTTGAGCTTCATCTTCTTGGTGATTCTCCTTTCCTTTTTTAAGGAGCCTTGCACTCATTGGAGTAGTGTCCGGGCTTCCCACAATTGTAGTAGTTTCGGTCACGACTTGACGAACGCTTCTCTTCATATCTTGAGTTGGAGCTTCGATCTTTGCCTCTATTCTTGTAGAACTTGTTGAATTTCTTGACCATGAGGCTTATCTCTTCATTTATGACAAGGTTGTCGCTTGAAGTTGCGGGAGCATCACTTGTGGCTTTGTAAGCACTGCTAGACTTGTGGTGAAGCTCTTCCTTGTCTTTGAGTGTCATCTCATGAGCAACAATTCTACCAATCAATTCCGTTGGTTTGAGATCTTTGTAGTTGGGCATCATTTGGATCAATGTGCAAACAGTGTCATATCGATCATCCAAAGCTAGAAGTATCTTCTTGACGATGAAATGTGTCGGTCATTTCTTCGCTTCCTAAGCCGGCAATGTCATTGGTGATGAGAGCTAGCCTAGAGTAAATCTCAGCGACTCCTTCACCATCCTTCATCTTGAACTTGTCAAGCTGACTTTCAAGAACATCCAACTTGGACTCTCTTATAGATTCGGTACCTTCATGCATATGAACCAGAGTATTCCAAATCTCTTTTGCATTGTCAAGACGGCTGATTTTGTTGAATTCTCTAGGGCATAGGCAGTTGAAGAGAATGTCACATGCTTGAGCATTTAATTGCGACATCTTCAATTCATCCACAGTCACTTCGCAATCGGGTTCCCTTCCATTCGCAAAGAATTCATCTTGCAATCCAACACAAACAATAGCCCAAATGGCGGGGTTATAACCAAGAAGATGCATTTTCATTTTGTGCTTCCAACTAGAAAAATCAATGTCATCAAAGTACCAACCTCTACGGTGATAATTTCCCTCACTAGACGCCATACTCTCCTATGTTGTGAAACCAATGCAATGGAGACCAAAGCTCTGATACCACTTGTACGATCGAAAGTAGTGCTAGAGGGGGGTGATTAGACTACTTGACCAAATAAAAACCTACTTTTCCCCAATTTTAAGTGTAGACAGATTTTACCATTTATAGCAAGTCAAGTACACCCTACACATGCATGTCAACGAGTATAGCAGCGAAAAGTAAAGACAAGCATGTAAGTAAAGGAAGTGTAGGAAGATCAAACGCAATTGGAGACACAATGGTTTTTTCAAGGTTCCGATAGGTGGTGCTATCGTACGTCCATGTTTATGGAGTCTTGAACCCTTGTAGGTTAACATTCGTGAAATTCCATGGAGGGCTCTACCCACGGAGGGTTCCACGTAGAAGCAACCTTGACTATACCATGATGGCCTACGTCCACGGAGGACTAGCCTAACTCAGGGTAGATCTTCATGAAGTAGGCGATCTCCTTGCCCTTACAAACTTCTTGGTTGACTCTACAACACGAAGTAGGAGCCTCCCAAGCGACACCTAACCAATCTAGGAGGCACCACCCTCCAAAAGGTAATAGGCTCGATAATGTCAATGAACTCCTTGCTCTTGTGCTTCAAGATGATAGACTCCTCAACACACAATCACTCTCTCACTTATTTGGTTATGGTGGAAGAGATTGATTGGGTGGAAAGCAACTTGGGGAGGCTAGAGATCAAGATTCATATGGTTGGAATGGAATGGCATGATCTCAAATATGAGTAGGTGGCTCTCTCTCAGAATATCAGTAGGTATGATTGGGGAACTGTTCTGAGTGCTTCTCTGTGAGTAGGTGGTGGTGGAGGGGTATATATAGGCATCTCCATAAATCCAACCATTACACCTAATAAGTCACACTCGGTGGAACCGATGTATTAATCTCGGTTGTACCGAGTTGCCTCAAAGGTAGTAACTTTTGAATCTCGGTGAGACCAATACATAAAACTCTGTTGCACCGATAAGGTGATGTAACATCCCAAAATTCTAAATTTTGGAATTTTATATTAAATAAATAAGTAGGATTGTTTGCTTGAATGATTTGTGATTGATTGTGTGAAATTGAGTGGAATTTTGAAACTTTTGAAATTTTAATGAGAGGGAATAAAATGACTTTCCCAAAATTTTCTATTCAATTTTGAGTTCAAATATTTCAAAACCCTCTTATAAAATCAAATGAGAGGAGGTAAATGACACTCAAAAATCAGATACAATGTTTTGACTCAAATTTTAAAATAAAAACTATTTGCCATTTATTTGAAATTCTAGTTTCTTTTCATTTTGCAGTTATTGCAAAAAAAATACTATTTTTCTAACTTATTTTATTCGGCCTTAAAAAAATGTTCATGTTTTAACAAATATTGTTCTGAAATTTTTGATATATAATATGCCTATATAAAATGTTTGTCGATTTTTGTTTATTTGCTTTTCTTTGCTGTTTTTAAAAAAAACAAGAAACACTGTTCATGCCGGAACACTGTTCCTTCGAGAAATAATAATAAAAAAAAACTGGGCTGCGCCCATGTGCAGGCCGGCTGAATCAGCCCATCCGGTGGCCCTCTCCTTCCTTTTAATTTTCATCTACTTCTAGTCTATTTGTTTAGTCCCACATTGCCTAGCCTTTGACTTCTAAACCTCCCTTCCACCTATAAATATAGATCCATAGGTGAACCCAAAAGTCATCCACTTCGGGTTGAATCGAATTGTTTCGGTTTGACTAGCTTTATAAAAAAAATGATTTCTTCTTTCCGGCGGGATTTCTGGAAGTCGTCTCCTCTTTGGATTAATATCTTCTCTGCATTCTAAAGGTATTCTCTTCGTATTTTCTTTTATACTCCTTTAGTTTAATATCCCTAGACTAGTATTTCTATAGTACTATACGATAGAGTAATTAGATTATTAATTAGTCCCCGTATTTACTCATTAGTCCTAGGATTCTTTTAGACATAGCATTTTTCCTCCGTAAAACAGCTTGGCCCAAAATTTTCAAATAGCCATAACTTTTTACTCGTTTATCAGAATTAGATGAAACCAACGCCTAGAGTTCCGTCTTGACCTCACCTTCCAATCAACCTATCACGTCAACTTTTTTTCAAATTTTCAAATTTCGAAATTTATTCAGATTTATATTCAAACTTCTTTTGATCATATCTTTTTACCTGTATCTCCGTTTCCGATGAATCCAATTACGTCAGATCCGTATCAAAGTAATCTTTCCGTTCACATCATTAGTGTTATCGTTTCAACATATAATTTTGATCTTGCTCATACTTCTCTATTAGTCCCCAAAATGTGTTCACACACCGTACTAAGCTAATTCAATGCCATATTGAATTGCTTATAACTTTTGATCCGTCATTTTGAACCTAGTAATTCTTTTTTCTACACGTTCATATTGACTTCCCATATATAGTAACATCATTAGTTTGAATCTTTGAACCTTTCAAATTTGAGCGATTCAATTTGAATCCGAACCTTCATTTGATCATATCTTGCAAAGTGTAACACCGTTTCAATTGATTCTTTTTGCCCCTAAATTCTCATGTCATATATTTCTATTCATAACCATCATACTTCGGTTCAACTTCTTTTGACCTTTGTGAATTCAGATTCAATTCATACTTGAATTTACAATTTATTTCATACTTCAATTCGCTATAACTTGTGTTGTAGTGCTCCATTTCAATTAAATTCTTTCTACAAATTCTTATGTCTTATGCTATTTGTCAAACAACATTCATGTTGTTCTCTCATACCTTGGATCGTCTTCCGTAGTCTCTCCAACCTAAGCTTATATAGAAATAGTTCATCATCCATTAACTCTTTTGAGTTGATTCCTCCACTTTCACTTTACAACACCGTTAGAACCTATGTTTTCTTATTTAACCTTAGTATGTTGTTATTTTCGCACCAAGACATGTTTTGTTCTTGCATTTTTCAGTTCTTTGTTTTGAATGTTTATTGAATGTTATTTGCTTATGATAGATTTTCATCGGAGAGTGACGAATAGTCTATCAGTTACTTCTGAGAGCGATATTATTCTTCATCAACAGTACAGGCAAGTCACTTTGATCATCTTTACCCATGTTTTTATTGCATTAGTTCTACCATCCCCCCAATTGCATGCAAAGTAGGTAATTGGAAACTTGGTTACTGTTGTAGTATCATGTGGTAGGTACCCCCTCTCAACCCTTGACACATTGGCCCCAGGAAACGTTGTTTTACTTTTTGCTATGCTATTAGTAGACGGGGTTGGTTGTGTGATTCATGAGAGTTGAGAGAGTTAATAATTTCAAGACCTACATAATGATCAAGACTTCAAGACTCCAAGTTTTCAACTTACCTCTGGGTGGATGATGGTTGAACGGCACCCTGGAGAAACCAGTGGATTTGCCTAGGTGTTGCTGGAGATGGCCAGTATTCACGCGGAAAGGTCCACCCAGGCACAAAGAGATGGATGGATGCTTCAAGACCCAAGGCTTACCTGCACAGCCACAAGTCATTATGGGCTCTGGCTTGGTTGGATATCGTGGTGACCCTGGACAGGTGGTGCTACGAGATGTAGAAGAACGGTAGGAAAGGATGGGCACCGACAGAGTCGCAGGGAAACCCTTTGGAAGACCATGTTTTGGTCATCCGTTTCTCAAACACCCTGAAGTGCGAGAAATCAAATGGAGGCGACCAAATCTTGTGGGGAACGTGTGCAAAACTCTGCAGAGTACTCAACCTAATCGATTAGCCGTGTCCACGGTCATGGACGACTTGAGCCAAAGGAACTGAAACTTCTAGAACTCTCAACACAATTAATTACATTGATGTGGGTATTAATGTCAACTTGGGTATGAGAATTGGTTGGTGGAACCATCTCATTAATCAACCAACATTGTAGTAATTATGCTTTTTGCCCTATCTTGTTGTAGGAAAAATTTGGCTTTATGCAAAACCCACTACCCCACTTGCCATATATGCATGTAGAATAGATGATTATTTTACACCCCTCTTTTGTGACTTGCCGACATATTCAAAATGCTGACCTACACGGCTGCAATGTCTTATGTTGCAGATGAGCTCTACGACGGGTAAGAGTACGATTCAGGGTTACGGTTTACACTCAACCCGCCGTTGGTGTTATTGGGACTCCACTCCCGTTGACTGTTTCCGCTGAGATTTTAAGGTATATATCAGTTTTTACGTTAATTACATGTGATTGCACTTTGATATATACATTGATGTACTGTGTGTGCCAGCATACTGATCCAGGGATGGCACAGAAAACATAGAGGCTTGACTCGTTTTGAGTCGGGTCGCTACAGGTGACCAACAGTCAGATTGCCAAACTCGGTGACGCCAATCCAAGAAACTCGGTGGGACCGATTTTGTGAATTTGTGTAACAGAAAGTTGGCAACCCAAACTCGGTGGCACCAAAGCAGAATCGGTTGCACTGAAGGGTTAGGGATTGACTGAGTCTGTGTGAGGCTGAGAATCGCTGGCACCGAGTAGAAAGTGTTGGTTCCACCGATTTTGGATATTTGGCTTAGGACAGACTTTTGTGGAAGAGCTTGTGGGTGTATGTGGTGAATATCACTTGTGCACATATGAGCATTTTGTTCACCAACAATACCTTACCTCGTGACGAGGATATTGTCGTGGTTTCGTCACGACAGATGCCATAGGTAGGCTTATCGAGAGGGGCCGAAGGACGCCGGTGGGCTCCGGGAGCGGGATTAGGCACAAGCGGTGGCGGACACACGATGTACCCAGGTTCGGGGCCCTCCATGGGAGGTAACACCCCTAGTCCTTCTCGGTCTGGTTGAGACAATGGTCGTATTACAATGGCGCTCCTTGAGCTGTACGGATCGAGGAGGAAGAAGGAGCTTGCCTGATCTTCTGCCTCTCTATGTGGTGCGTGTGGAGTGGATGTGGAGGGGACTCAGAGAGCAGCTGATCGATCCCTCCCCCTGCATGGGGGCGGCCCGGGGGGTTTTATAGGCCAACCCCCCGGATTACAATACAAATAGAAGGTCAAAGGGGGCCCTAGCCGGCAGCCTCCCTGGCCGGCTGCGGGGGCCCAGCTGTGGGGTCTTGTTGCCGGTAGGTCGCGCCGGCTGAAGGGTCCCGTCAGGAACCGGCTGAGCCCACGCTGCGGGTCCTGACGCCGATCATATCACGGCACGGGCCGCCCCTTTGTGGCGTCGTCTTGCGGTGGCCGGTCGGGGTCAGCGATACGTCCGGCCACCCTGTAGCCATGCCGGGGCAGGTAACGGACTGGTTGGGTCGTGCCGGCACTATTGGAAGCCCGGTCACCATCCGCTAGGGTCAGAGGCCTTGACGCCTTCGCTGTGGCCATATCGGCGCTGACCCCTGATGGGATGGGGCCACTGTTGCCACGCACGCCCTGACAACGGTATCCAATGCGCGACCAGCTGGGGGGGCCAGGCGGCAACGCCCCCAGCCGGCCGGTACGTCATAACCGGCGGGGCGTAGCCGGCGGGCCGCTTCTGGTAGGGCGTAGACGGACTGTGGGGGGAGGCGGCCCGCCCTTTGATTGCGTTTAAGAGGCTGGGGAAAGGGGGCGCATTAGGCTACCCCGGGGTCATCCCCCCGTCAGTAGTCCCTGAAGCTGGGGAGGACCCGCCAACGGGCCGTGGCGGTCCTCGCTGGCTTGAAGATTGTTCTTGCGCTGTGGGCTGCCTTGAGAGTCGAGCGAAGCCGGCAAGCGATGGACGACTCCATAGTTGGCCGACGCTACGTGCGCCGCCTCGGGTTCCCCACCAGGTAGAGGAGACGCGCCATGCGACGGAGAAGACCGAGCAGCGGGGCGGGGCCCTCTACGACCGCAGCCTCGGCCCACGCACAGGGATCCTTTACGGCGCGGGGCGGACGGTTGGCGTTCCCGAGCGCCACGATGTCCGCCCCGCATGCTGTGGGAATCGCGGGGGTCGTGCGCAATGAATCCGGCCCCCACGATCACCCATGCAGGATTTAAATGTCGAGAGGGGGGAGGCAGAACGGCCCGTTCGCCCCTTGCCGTCGCATTGCCTTCGTCACCTCCCTCTCCCCGCCACGAGAGAGAGACCAAAGCACAAGGCAGGCAGCGCCGCCATCCGCCGCCGAAGAGAGCCCGGGCCGCCGCCGAGCACCTGCGCCCGTCGTCGTGACCGCACGCCCCCTCGGCGACCATGGCAGGCAAGGGCGCCTGGGACGGCAGCGATGTGGACGAGACCTTCATCAAGCACCTCCACCACCGCCGCAAGCTCCCAGCGGAGGAGTACTTGGAGGCACGCTCGGCCGGTCCGGAGGACTCGCCGGCCCTACGGGAGGGCAAGGTGGTCGTCTTCGCCGACCACTTCCTTCGTGGGCTCGGGCTGCCGGCGAGCGCCTTCTTCTGTCGCTTCCTGACGCGGTTCAGCCTGCAGCCGAACCATCTTGCCCCCAACGCCATCCTGTAGCTGGCGGCATCTGTCACCCTTTGCGAGGGGTACTTGGGGGTCGCACCGAGGCTTGACCTATGGTGCCGGCTCTTCTTCCTCAAGCGGCAGACGGCGAAGGACCCGACGACGAAGCAGATGGTGATGACCGCCTACGGAGGCACCCTGATCCATATCCGCAAGGGGACCGGATTCCCGGAACTCCTGCTGCACAAGTCGGTGAAGCGCTGGTAGTGGGGGTTCTTCTACGTGAAGAACGCGAAGCCGGAGGAGGACTACACCAACCTCCCCGACTTCGCCAACCATCCGCCGACCGCGATGCTGAATTGGCAAGCGGCCGCATCTTTGGCGCCCGAGACGGCAGACCGGCTCTATGAGCGCCTTCTCGCGATGACCGGGTCGGAGGGGCTGAAGGCCACAGATCTGCTGACCATGATGGTGGCGCGCCGGGTGCAGCCGCTGCACCGTCGGCCGCACCTCATCTGCCAGATGGGGGGACGCCATGACCCCTGTCGGCTCTCCACCAAGGAGATGAAGCCGACATATGTGGTGAGGAGGGTGAACACCATCTCGACGGCGAAGATGGCGGAGGGCGAATGGCAATGGGGGAAAACCCGATACAGCCGGGCCGCCCGACCCCGTGGGTAAGTGACAAGCCAGCTCCTCCCCTCCATCTTCTTTTAGAGACAGTACCTCTCCCCCCTTTATTCTGACAGCGTGCCACCCGGCCCGCCTACAGCTCTTCCCGTACCTGCAGAACTACGGGGAGCCGGCCCCCGACACGGCGGAGTCGGACCCCGAGGAGGTCGAGGACACCGACGACGTGGAGCCGGCTGACTGCGAGCGAGCCGGAGTGTCTGGTGCCGGCGACGCGGAGACGGAGACGGAGGGGGCCGAAGAGGCCAAATCGACGGGAGAGTCTCCTCCCCAGGCGCGTGTTGCCGAGGCCCCGAAGAAGCCCGAGGCTTTGGAGGACGAGGTCACGGTGCCGCGGAGGCGCCAATCTCGAGTCGACTACGGCTCCAACCGGGGAGGCCCGGCCCCGGACGATAAGGGGACAAGTCCGGCTGCCACCAAGCCGGTGCCCAAGCGTGCGGTGACCGCGCAGCCGGGCAGCAGCCGCGGAGGCGGGGGAAAGAAGCAGAAGGTCGCCCAGGCGGGACCCATGAGGAGGGCGGTCCCCGTCGTTGCCGGGTAAGTCCATCTTCTCGTCCACCTTGGTCCGTCCTGCCTTCGCCCCAGCCTCTTACCTCGTCGTGACCAGGGAGGCGCGTGCCCTTGGGAGGACCCCGGGTGGCGGGACGGAGAGGGCGCCGTCGCCGACGGCTGCCAAGGAGAGGGAGCGCCAGGCGTGGCTCGACTTCGAGGCGGCCGAGCGGGAGCGGCGTGTCCAGGCACTCCGCCCCTGGGAGGAAGCAGCAAAGAGGCGAGGGGGAGCTGGCGGGGAGGCCGCCGGTGGAGCGTGAGAGCTGTTCCCCCTCCTCCAAGGAACTGGGGGGAGGCCGCGGGCGGAGTGTGGGAGCCTTTCCCCCGCGGCCGGGAGTAGAGGCCGAAGGGCCACCATGGCTCCGGGCGAAGGGCGGAGGCGAGCACGAAGGCCGTGGAGGACGAGGCGGAAATGGACCGCGACGTCGCCCAGCCGGCGGCGGGCGACGTGCCGCCGGGGGCAGAGGTACCGGCCCCGGAGGTGCCGGCACCGGACGTGTCGGCTTCGGAGGCGCCGGTTCCGGAGGCACCGATGCCGAAAGCGAGTCAGCCCGAAACTGCCGGAGGCGGAGTGCCAGAGGTGAGAGCCACGCTGGTGAGGGAAACGACCACCGCAAGCGCGTCGACGGCGGCCCCTGGCGCGGCAGCGACAGGAGGGCCCAGTCCCGTCGAGGTTTCCAACAAGGGAGGACCCGCGGACGAAGGCCGACCGCAGCAGATCTGGGTGGCGGCTGGGAGCTTGGCCCCTGGCGGACCGTCGAGCGCCCTCGGGGCGGCGGTGGCCACCGTTGTTGAAGCGTTTGCCGCTTGCCGTGCCCAGGCGACGCAAGACGCTCGGGCCGCCAACGACCGGCTGGTGAGCTTGGAGCAGGCGGTCGTGGTGAGTTTCTTCTTTCCTTCTCTTGATTTGCGTTTTTCCGTCTTTCCCAGTGGGGAAGCACCCGCGCACCCACTGGGTGTAGCCCTCGAGGCTTGAGCCGGCTGGGGCGCAGGTGGGTCGAGCCTAAAGCTCTTATTGTTTTGCAGGCAACTCATGACCACCGGGTGGTGGCTGCATACAACACCCTGCTGGGGTTGTACCGAGGAGCTGAGAGTCGGCTCGCCGTCATGTCCGCGGACTTGCGAGGTACATGCCCTTGCGATCTTGGCGTCTTGTGATCTTCCAGTGGAAGCGCGCAAGCGCACCCATTGGGTGTAGCCCCCAGGAATCAGTCCGGCTGCCCTGGAGGCGGGCTGAATCCTTTCTGACTATAGTGGCTTCTCATGCAGCTACCCATGCCGAGATGGTCTGCCTCCGGCGCCAGGTGGTGCGCCTTTACGAGGAGCGGGAACTTCTGACGACAGAGCGTGACCGGCTCCCTGGGGAGGCGGACCAGGTGAAGGCGGAGCGGGAGGGCCGCGAGGCAGCCCACCGCCAAGCATTGGCGGACCAAGTGGCGGCCCTTCGTCGGGAGGCGGAGGAGCGGGAGAAGGCGCTCCGCGAGAAGCTGGAGGCCAAGGACGCCGCCCTAGCCATGGCGGTTGAGGATGCGCAGGCGGCCCAGGATGAGCACGAGCGCCGGCGCCAGGAGTGGTCAGCCAGGGAGGTGTAGTTGCAGGAGCAAGGGCACGAGGTGGATCAAATGCTGCATAGTAAGTTTCTGTTATCTTGTTCTTCTCGTGCCTTCCTTCTAGGTTTTCGGCCTTGCCTCCCCGCTTATCCCCCATATTCTTCTTTGGGCTTTTCCTCGGCACGCGGGAGGTCGCGGAGGCGACCGTGGAGGCCGACCGTGAGGCCCGGCGAGCGCAAGGAGAGGCCGTCGGGCCGCTGGCCCCCTGGACCCTGGACAAGGTGGGGATCGCCGCCGAGGCGCGCCTGTCGGAGGTGGCCCGTGCCCTGAGGCGGCTCCAAGCGGCCGCCCTGACGCTGGTCCGCACGCTTTGGCCCGGCACGGCGGAGCCAGGCTCCATGAACCGGCTATCGAGGTGGCTGGAGTTCGGGATCGTGTGGGTGAACGCCTGGAGGGCCTCCGCGGCACGAGCCGGCATGGGCATGGCGCTTCGCAATACCAAGTCATGGTACCCCGAGATGGACTTGGGTTTGCTCACGGCCCAGCGTGCCAGCGCCGACGCGGAGTTGGTGGCGGTAGCCGATGAGATGCTGGCGAGGGCGAGCAACCTCGCGTCCTTCACCACATGGGACGAGTACATCCCGGAGCACGAGGTGGACAGCGTGGTGGTCCCGGAGGACCAGTACAGGCTCGCCCTGGACGACCCGGAGGGGAGCGCCGCCAAGACGGCCGATGAAGAGTCGGACGCCAAGGAATATGCTGAGTCCGAGCCGGCTCTAGCTGCGGGGGCTTCCACCTCGGTCGCCCCGGAGGTGCCGGCCTCGGAGGTGCCAGCGCCGCCGTCTCCCGAGGCGTGAGCACCGCCGGCTCCAGAGGCGTCAGCACTAGAGGAGGGCTGGCCCGAAGCTGCCATAACTTAGGACTTTCTTTCCTGCATTTTTGTTTTAGACTAGAATTCCACCCATTGGGGGTGTAGATGTAATGAACTCATGGCCGTGGGCCTTTTATTGTTATGACTTATGCCATTTATCTTAAAAAGAATGTGCGTGCCGACTCTTTTTCACCTTTTGCCGTTTGACTTGTGTTCGCGCGCCGGGATTCCCTCCGGCTTCTGCCCCGCCTGCTAGCTAGCCGGGGGCTGGTCTGGGACAGGGACGGGGCTTCAACCTTGGGAAAAAATAGCGGGCTCTTAAAGTCAACCGTCTAGGGCTAGGTTGAGACGGCAGAGGCCGGTCACTAGTATTAACATAGCTCGGCCGGGCCGGTCCGGCTGCCGCGCGTGTTGTCTGACCTTCATGTGAGAAGTTACTTTGTACCCGATGGTTCCTTTAGCCGGACAGCCGGGAGCCAGTCTGTAGCTGGTTAGGGGAGGGGAGGCGAAGGTTTGCTTGCTCACATTATTTGTCCGCCTCGGCGGGGAGTCGGGCGACCCCCCTGGCCCGGGAGCCGGACCCGGTTGACGTGTCTTAAATAGCTGAACTTTGGAGGAATCGAAAAAGGAGCGTGCCCTCAGCGCCGGTTGGGGCCCCTGTTGCATTCATAAGCCCAAAAGGGGAAGGATACATACAATGGTTTTCAGCAATAGAATGGACGGAGGAGCGCCGCGTTCCACGGGCGCTCCGTCTCCTCGCCGGAGGCGTCTCTCTTGCGCTTCTGTGGCTTCTGGGCGACTATTAGATAGTACACGTTGTTGTGCAGCGCCCTGCTAATAATGAACAGGCCCTCCCATGGGGAGGATAGCTTGTGTTGGCCGGTGGTTCGCTGGATTCGCCTGAGCACCAAGTCTCCTTCGCGGAAGGAGAGCGGCCGGATCCGCTTGCTGTGGTAATGCCAGAGTTTCTGCTGGTAGATGGCCGTCCGGCTCAAGGCCAGCTCGCGGGCCTCCTTGAGGAGGTCGACGCCGTCCTCCCTTGCCTCCCTCGCATCCTTCTTGGTGTACAAGGTGACCCGAGGCGAATCGAACTCGATATCGGTGGGGATGATCGCCTCAGACCCGTAAACGAGAAAGAACAGAGTGTAGCCAGTCGACCGGTTGTGCGTGGTCCGGAGGCTCCAAAGGATAGCCGACAACTCCTCGACCCAACAGCCAGCCAACCGGACCAGTGGCGTCACGAGCCGGGGCTTGATGCCGGACAGGAGCAGGCCGTTTGCCCTCTCAACCTGTCCGTTTGACTGTGGGTGGGCGACGGACGCCGGGTTGAGCCGGATGCCCCGCCTCGAGCAAAAACGCGCTAGCGCGCCCTTGGCGAAGTTCGTGTCGTTGTCGGTGATGATGCCGTGGGGGACGCCGTAGCGTACCGTGATGTCTTCGATGAACCGGACGGCCGTGGGGCCGCCCAGTTTCTTGATTGGACGGGCCTCGATCCACTTGGTGAACTTGTCGACGGCTACCAGTAAATGTGTCATGCCGCCTCATGCGGTTTTGAAGGGTTCCACCATGTCCAGACCCTAGACGACGAATGGCCATGATAGGGGGATGGTCTGGAGAGCGCTAGCCGGAAGATGGCTCTGCGTGCTGAAGCGCTGGCAACCCTCACACTTGTCAACCAGTTCCTTGGCCGCCTTCAGAGCAGTCGGCCAGTAGAAACCATGACGGAATGCTTTGGCCACTAGGGACCTGGAGGCGGCATGATGCCCACACTCGCCCTGGTGGATGTCGAGGAGGATTTCTTGCCCTTTCTCTGGCTCGACGCACCATTGGAAGACGCCGGTGGTGCTGCGATGAACCAACTTGTGGTTGATGATGCTGTAGGCCGGGGCCCAGCACTGAATTTGCCTTGCAGTGGTCTCATCAGAGGGGAGCTCGCCACGCTGGAGGAACGCTAGGATGGGCTGGGCCTACGAGGGATCCGAGACAGGGGCCAGCTCAGCCCCCGGGATCGGCTCGCCAATCCCCGGGACCGGCTCGCCAGCCCCCAAGAGCGAGGCGACGGTGGGAGCGTTGGCCGTCATCATGACGGCGACAAGACCAGTGCCCGCGTGCATAGACGTGGCGGGCTCAATTGCCGTGGCGGACGGCGCCGGACTGGCGGCTGGTGGTGATGGTGCCGACAGAGCCGCTACAGCCAGCGGGGTCGGCGGGGCAGCCGGTTCCGCCGAGGTGCGGGCCGCGTTTGCCGGTATGAATATGGACTCTGACTCGGGAGAAGGCTTGATCGAAGGCTTCAGCAGCCGCTCAAGGGAGACGCCGGCTGGGATGGCCTGCCGGGTGGAGCCGATCTTGGCAGCGTGTCGGCCGCCTCATTGTACGCACGGGGGATGTGGTGGAACTCGCAGCCCTCGAAGGAGCCGGTGAGTTGCTGGACGAAGAAGCGATAGCTGGCCATGTTGGCATCCCTGGCATCCCATTCGCCAGAGACCTGTTGCACCACGAGGTCGGAGTCGCCGAAGCAAATGATGCGTTGGATGCCGATCTCCTTGGCAAGGTGGAGGCCATGGACGAGGGCCTCGTATTCGTCCACGTTGTTGGAGGCGGCAAAGTGGATCTGAAGGGCGTAGCGGAGCTGGTCTCCTCTGGGGGCCGACAAGACGATGCCGGCTCCCAGGCCGTCTCGCATCTTCGAGCCGTCAAAGTGCATGCGCCAGTGCGTGGATTCTGGCGGAGGCGGCACGAACTGGGTTTTGGCCCAGTCGACGAGGAAGTCGGCCATTGCCTGGGACTTGATGGCGATGCGTGGCTCGTACCATATTTCGTAGTCAGCCAGGGCGATGGCCCATTTGGCGATCCAGCCGGTGGCGTCCCGGCCGGCCATGATTTCGCCCAGCGGCGCTGTGCTCACGACGATGATGACGTGCTCCTGGAAGTACTGCTTGAGCTTCTGGGCGGCGAAGTATACGCCGTAGCACATCTTCTGGTAGTGGGGGTAGTTTTGCTTGGAGGCGGAGAGGACCTTGCTGAGGTAGTAGACGGGGCGCTACGTCGGCAGCGCCTTGCCTTCCTTCGGCCGCTCCACCACCAGGACGATGCTGACGATGCGTGTGGTTGCCGCAATGTAGGTGAGCAAAGGCTCCTTGCCAGTCGGCGCGGCCAAGATGGGCGCGCTGGTGAGAGCCCGCTTGAGGCCGCGGAACATCGCGTCCGCCTCGTCGGACCAGTCAAACAGGGCCGGCTTCTTCGACAGGTCTCGGCCCGGCTCGACCAGGGCCGACTTGCGTAGGAGCCCGTAGAGGGATAAGGCCTTCTCGCCCAGCCGGCTGATGAACCGGCTGAGGGAGGCGAGGCAGCTGGTGAAATTCTAGACGTCACAGAGTCGGACCGGCTTGGGCATGCGCTCAATCGCCCGGATCTTCTCGGGGTTAGCTTCGATGCCGTGGGCAAACACGAAGAAACCCAGGAGCTGGCCGGCTAGGATACCGAAGACACACTTCTCCAGGTTGAGCTTGATCTTGTATTCACGCAAGTTGGCGAACGTCTCCCGGAGGTCGTTGAGGAGGCTGAAGTGCTTGTTGGATTTGACGAAGATGTCATCCACGTAGACGTGGACGTTCCTTCCTATCTGAGGCAGGAGGCACTTCTGCATGCAACGCTGGAAGGTAGCGCCTGCATTCTTTAGGCCAAAGGACATGGTGATGTAGCAGTAGGCCCCGAAAGGGGTGATGAAGGAGGTCTTGAGCCGGTCGGCCGGGTCCAGCTTTATCTGGTGGTAGCCGGAGTAGGCATCCAAGAAAGACAGCAGATTGCAGCCGGCCGTGGAGTCGATGACTTGATCGATCCACGGCAGGGCGAACGGGTCCTTGGGGCATGCCTTGTTCAGGCTTGTGTAGTCGATACACATGTGCTAGGTCTTGTTTTTCTTCAGCACCAGGACTGGGTTGGCTAGCCAGTCTGGGTGGAATACCTCCATGATGAAGCTGACTGCGAGCAACCGGGCGATTTCTTCTCCTCTAGTATGCCGCTTCTCCTCGAAGAAACGACGCAAGGGTTGCTTGACCGGCTTCGCATCCGGCCGTACGTGCTCGGCGAACTTCCTCGAAACACCCGACATGTCCTTGGGGGACCATGCAAAGATGTCCCGATTCTCGTGGAGGAAGTCGACGAGCTCGCTTTCCTATTTGCTGTCGAGGCGGGAGCCGATGGTCACGCACTGGGTGGGGTTGGCCAGATCGAGTGGCACCTGCCTAGTGTCCTTGGATGGCTGGAACGAGCCTTCGCCGACCGACTGGGACGGGGGTGCCAGCACGGCTGGCTGGGTAGAGGCGAGAGCCACCAGCCGGTCGAGCTGCGCTTCTCCTCCGCTATTTCCAAGGCCTCGGCCAGCCAGCTGCCATCTCGCGCACATGCCATTGACATCTGGTACTTGCCGGCGATGGTGATGATGCCCTTGGGACCCGGCATCTTGAGCTTGAGGTAGGCGTAGTGGGGGATCGCCATGAACTTGACAAGAGCGGGTCGCCCCAACAATGCGTGGTAGGGACTGTCGAGGTCCACTACCTCGAACAAAACCGGCTTGCGGTGGAAATGACTGGCATCGCCGAAGAGGACGTCGAGCTTGATCTTGCCGACAGGGGTGCGGGACTTTCCCGGCACGATGCCGTGGAAGACGGTCCGACTCGTTTTCAGGTCCTCCACCTTGTGCCCTAGCTTGAGCAGGGTGTCGAGGTAGAGGATGTTGATGCTGCTGCCTCCATCGATCAACACCCGCGAGAAGCAGCACGAGCGTTTCTCGGAGGCGATGGTAGGATCGAGGACGAGGGCGTAGCTGCCGGGGTTTGGCAGCACGACCGGGTGGTCCGCCCGGCTCCAAGTGATCGGCTTCTCGGACCAATGCATGAACTGGGGAGTCACGGGCATGGTGGCATTCACCTCGTGGTGGAGCCGGCGCTGGGCATGCTTGTCCGTCTCTTCGCTGGTAAAGACGACGTAGCAGTCGTCATGTTCGGGGAACCGGTCGTGCAGCCGGCCGTCGCCCCGAGCCGGGGCCGGGTCCGCCTGACCCGGACCGGGAGCCGGAGCCCGAGCCGGGGCTGGTGCCGGAGCGTGGGCTTGCTGCGTGGGGGGAGCCGGGAGGCCAGCCCCCGAGCCAATCGCTGTGAGAAGCTGCACTGCCGGAGCATGTGCGTGGTCGGCTTGGCACCAGAGTGGTTTTTGCAGGGGAGGTCAAGTATTTGATCGAAAGTCAGCTTGGGCTGCCAGGCGGCCTTGCCAGTGCGCTGGCACTGACCGGAGGCCTGCTAGCCGGCTCCTCCTCCTCGATGGAGGCGACCTGCTGGCTCCCATAGCGGGAGTCGGGCTGGTCGTTCTTGCACTTGCCGTTCTGCTGCTGCCGGTTGTCGGCCGCCGCCCGCGGCATGGCGGGGGGCGTAGCCGGCTTGGCCGGTGCCTTAGCCTTCATCCTCATCGAGGAATCAGCCATGGCATATTTGCTCGCTTTGGACATCAGGTCCACCAGGGAGGTTCGCTCGGAGCACAAGAGCTTGTGCCTGAGGGGGTGCCATCACAACATCCTTCAATGAAGTACTGGATGGCCTGTACCTCGTGTACTCCTTCACAGGAGTTGCGGAGCTCGGTCCAGCGCGTGAGGTAGTCACGGAGGGGCCCGTCCGGCCCCTGGACGCACATGGCCAGCTCGCGGGGCCGGCCAGGCCGTTTGTAGGTGCTGGTGAAGTTGCGGACGAAGTCCTCCTCGAAGTCCGTCTAGGTGTTGATGCTGCCGGCGGCCAGGCTGTTCAGCCAGGTGCGGGCCGAGCCGATTAGCATGAGGGGGACGTAGCGGACAGCTATGTGCTTGTTCCCCCTGGCGATGCCGACGGCGATGGTGTAGTCGATCAGCCAGTCCTTCGGCTTGGCGGCCCCGGTATACTTCGGGGTGTCGCGGGGAGCGTGAAGCCAGGTGGAAAAGGCTCATTGCGGATCCGCGGACCGAAACAGGCCGGGACAATCGAGCCCTCCTCCTCGAGGAGAGCCGACTGCGCCAGCCGGTCAAGACGGAGCCGAGCGTCGTTGTCACTATGGGGGACGTGGGGCCCGAGCCGGGCGGCAAGCTCGGGGTGGACGGCCGGCGGGATGGACCGCGCGGGTTCCTGCCGTGGAGGCGGAGTATGCCCGTGGGTGCGTCGGTTGCCTCCAGCCGGTGCCTCGTTGCGGCGGTGGCTGCCAGCCGGATTGCTGCTGTGCCGGCTGTTCACAGCCGGCTGCTCGTTTCCGCGTGACGGGGCGCGCTGAGCGTTGCTCCCCCGGCCGTTCCGGCCAGAGGGAAGAGGGGTGCTGGAGTGCTGAGCCGGCCGGCGGTCAGCAGCCCCAGTGTCCTTGCCCTCGGGACGGGGAAACTCGGAGACGGCCCCACCGGGGGTGAGGACGACCTGTTGCCCGTTGGCGGTGTCGATGAGGTCCTTGATGTGCCGCTCGCATGCGGCCAGCTCCTCGCCCTCCAAGGTTGCCAAATCCTCGTAGGCAACCTTGAAGGCGCGCAGGTTGGCCGCGGGGGTGTCGTAGACAGGGAAGCGGCCGCCGAGGATTTATGCGACCACGCGGCCGCATTCTCGCACAACACCACGCCGGCTGGGCTCAGGGCTAGCCGGGGTGAGACCATACGCGGAGTTGTATTCCCGTTGCGCGGCCTCCATCCGGCGCCGCTCGGTGACGAGAGTGCTGGCGTCTTCGAACAGCAGGCGACGAGCCACCTCCAGCTCGGCTCTGGCGGTGGCTGGGTCCGCCGTCGTAGCGATAGGAGTGCCCAGAACCCGGAGGGTGGCGGCGAGTGGGTCGGATGTGCCGGCGCGAGCGGCCGCTGCGTCGGCCTCGGCCGCCCGCGCATGGCCCGAAGTGGTGGAGGAGACGGTGACCATCACTCCCACACGGGTGTGGGGGCCGATGGCCTCGCCCATGGCGAACATGCCCACGGATGAGGGAGGGTCGGTGCAGTCGAACGCCCAACTAGGGTACTCGTCGGCCTCCGGTTCTTCGGCGAGGCTCAGCTTGCTAAACCACCCGGCGAGCGTGGCGACGTCGAGCGCGAGGTCGCGGTCGGGGCACTCGTCAAAGATGTCGGCCGTGCTGCCTGCGAGGCCCGTCGGAGCAAGCCCCACGAGCACACGGTTCTGCCCGGACGCGAGGCGGTTGGGGGAGGTGGTGAAGGGTCCTGCCCGGAGCGTGACTCCGGCCGACGCCGCGGACGGCCCCACGGTGGGCACCAACTATTGTGGTTTCGTCACGGCAGATGCCATAGGTAGGCTTATCGAGATGGGCCAAAGGACGCTGGTGGGCTCAGGGAGCGGGATTAGGCACAAGCGGTGGAGAACACACGATGTACCCAGGTTTGGGGCCCTCCGTGGGAGGTAACACCCCTAGTCCTGCTCGGTCTGGTTGAGACAATGGCCGGATTACAATGGCGCTCCTTGAGCTGTACGGATCGAGGAGGAAGAAGGAGCTAGCCTGATCTTGTGCCTCTCTACATGGTGTGTGTGGAGTGGATGTGGAGGGGACTCAGAGAGCAGCTGATCGATCCCTCCCCATGCATGGGGGCGGCCCGGGGGGTTTTATAGGCCAACCCCCCGGATATCAATACAAATAGAAGGTCAAAAGGGCCCTCAGCCGGCAGCCTCCCTGGCCGGCTGCGGGAGCCCAACCGTGGGGTCTTGTAGCCAGTAGGTCCCGCCGGCTGAAGGGTCCCGTCAGGAACTGGCGGGGCCCGCGCTGCGGGTCCCGATGCCGGTCACATCACGACACGGGCCGCCTCTTTGTGGCGTCGTCTTGCGGCGACCGGCCGGGGTCAGCGGTATAGTCGGCCACCCTGTAGCCATGCCGGGGCAGGTAACGGAGTGGTTGGGGCGTGCCGACACTGTTGGAAGCCCGGTCACCATCCGCCAGGGTCAGAGGCCCTGACGCCTTCGCTGTGGCCATATCGGCGCTGACCCCCGGTAGGATGGGGGCCATTGTTGCCACGCACGCCCTGACGACGGTATCCAATGTGCGGCTGGCTGGGGGGGGGGGGGTAGGCGGCAACGCCCCCAGCCGGTCGGTACGTCATAATCGGCGGGGCGTAGCCGGCGGGCCGCTTCTAGCAGGGCGTAGCCGGACCGTGGGGGGAGGCGGCCCGCCCTTTGATTGCGTTTAGGAGGCTGGGGAAAGGGGGCGCATTAGGCTACCCCGGGGTCATCCCCCTGTCAGATATGTACCTAGGGTAGGGTCCTAGGCCTGACCTACACATCCCACCTAAGGACACTGCATCGGAGGACTTAAAGATCACAGGAAAGATTCCTACCGGATTCTCCATGACGCTTAAGTCACTCGAGAAGCAATCCACACAGAGGCTTCTTCCTCCACTTGACAATTCACCTGTCACTCGGAAGACCTCACCTCCAATCGACGCCAGAAGACCAGAAGCCACCCCCAGGAGGCCAACAGGCAGGCGTTAAGACAATCATCATTAGTAGCAATTATGATGTACATTACCAGTAACACTAGTCTTTATACCCATGATCAGACCCTTGGATGCGTGGTAATTATGAGGGGCAGCGAACTCTATATAAGCCGCCCCTCCCCTATGGCACAAGGGTTCGCAACCATTGTCACCTCTATTCACCACACGACAAAGCTCTAGAGCACTAAGACGTAGGGCTGTTACCTCCACGAGAGGGGCTTGAACTCATACATCCGTGTGTACATCCTCGCCGTAGCTAGGACTCTGCCCTCTCCTTTCGTACCCCTACCTTCTACTGTCAGGCTTGTTCCCACGATAGTTGGCGCCCACCGTGGGGCAGGCGTCTAAGCGACTTCCGACGAGGTTGCGTTTTCACCCTTCGCCATGTCCTCCGGCGGTGTTTTCGCTCTAGGCCACAAGATCCGTTTTGGAGCGCTCACCTTCATTACCGACGATTTGACATGGCTTCAGGAAGCGCCTCTGATGTCAAGGCGCTACCAGTCCGCAGGGTTGCGCACTTCCGCGCGAGCTCCTCCGGCGTGTTGCTGCGGCAGCTATCGACTCCGTATTCGTAAACTTTGCCCGTTGTTAGTCGTCGCAAGCGATCCATTCACTCATGACTCCAGTGCTGGTTCAAGCATGCGGCAGCTTGCCAGATTTCTTCGCCATAGATTGCGGCGATCGTGCCCGCTGAGTCCCTTCACGGCGTATTCGAGTCAGACTCCGATCATTCTGATGTTCCTTCCGAGTGCGAGAGCTGCGATCTCGCAGTGGAGGTCCTGATGGCGGGCTCCCATCAAAGCCCACCACCGGGCTTCGGCCACGGCAAGCGGGACGCCGACGGAACGTCGAGTGAACAGCCGCGTCGTGATGGTGAAGTCCTTCATACTCCCATCATCGGTATGACCACCGAGGCCCAGGTCTTGGAGGCCACTCGTATACGGCTGGAAGAGCTTCAGAGAGAACTCGACGAGTGTGCTAGCCAGTGCCCGCCAGTTTCCAGTCGACGTCAGCGACAGCTGTTTCCGACTGGACCTCACAACAATATTGAGGTATATCATACTCCTATGTCAAATGTTGCAGCTGCTGCTAGGATAGCAGATTCCATTCAGCCATCGTGATCCGAGGCTGGTAGAGGGTTGATGCAGATCAGAGCGTTGCTAGATGCAACGCAGCGTCAGAATTCTGTTGTTTCACAGTCGCACAACAGGATTCACAGTAACTCATCCAGGGCAGAGACCGTTCAGTTGGCACATAGCCCTGGATCGCCCTTGCGCCGAAGGGGCGGAGGTTTTCATGAAGATCAGCTCAGAGATCAGTTTCACCGTGACGACCATCGTCGAGTGCCCACTCCTCCGCAGGGTGGTCTACACGTGCCCCGGCACTAGGATGAAAGGCGCTCGTTCGGTGACGAGCGGAATGCAGGGTTTGATGCTCGTGATCTCCTCACTCAGAGGTGGATCGACAGAGGCAGAGCCCACAGAGATAGACAAGACAAAGATTTTCCGAGTGGCAGCACGACTGTTATCTCTGGCCCCGAGTGCTTTAGCAGGGCCATACGTTCTGTAGAGATTCCCCCCAACTTCAGGTTGGCGGCTGGGATCAAGAAGTTTTCTGACGAGTCAAAGCCAGAGACTTGGTTGGGCGATTACCGAGTGGCATTTTAGATTGGTGGTGGCAATGATAACATCACAATGAAACATTTGTCCTTGATGTTAGATGGTTCAGCTCGGGCATGGCTGAATCACTTGGCTCCATGTAGTATATATTGCTGGGAAGAGCTCGCCCGAGTGTTCGTCAGAACTTTTGAGGGCACTTGCAAGCGTCCTGCCAGGCTGGTTGACTTGCAGCATTGTGTTCAGAAGCCCAATGAGACCTTGAGGGATTACATTCAGCGCTGGTCCACTCTGCATCATACAGTGGAAAATGTTTCTGAACATCAGGCTGTTTGTGCCTTCAAGGCTAGTGTGAAATACAGAGAGCTTTACTTGAAGTTTGGTCAAACAGGCGACATATCACTGAGTAAGATGATGGAAATTGCACTCGGTACGCCAATGGCGAAGAAGAATACCGCCTCCGCAGCGGCAAAGGAAACGCAGTCGTCAGCGATGCCAGCGGCAATTCCAGTTGGAAGCAGAAGCACAAGGCTGATGGTCCTGTCCAGGCAGAGGCAGCCGCGCTGGCGGCTCAGGGAAAGAACAAGGGGATGTCCAAAGGATAGTTTACCCCTAATAAAGGAAAGAATCAGTCAAGGACTGATATGTTGGATCAACCGTGTGCAATCCACATGAGAAAAGACGAAGAAGGCAACTTGATTTTGCCCAAGCACACCATTTGGCAGTGTCGACTGCTCATTCAGCAGTTCAAAGAGACCCCGTTGAGTGAGAAGACTCCTGAAAAGGACGATGAAGACAAAGAAGCATTTCCTGATGTCACCGTTACGCTAATGATTTTTGCTAATGTCGAAAGCAAGAGTCGACTGAAGGTCATCAACAGAGAAGTCAACATGGCTGTCCCTACCACCCCCACCTACCTCAAGTGGTCGCAGTATGCTATCACGTTTGACCAAATAGATCATCCTGCTCATGTGGCCACTCCTGGTCGACAGGCTTTGGTGGTGGATCCGGTTGCGGGGGGCACTCGACTCCGGAAGGTCCTTCTGGACGGTGGCAGCGGCCTGAACATTCCCTATGCAGATACCCTTAAAGGGATGGGCATTCCGATGTCCCAACTGAGTGAGAGCAACACGCAACTTCGCGGAGTCATCCCAGGGAAGAAGGCCAAGTCACTCGGGAAGATTGCATTGGATGTGACATTCGGAACAGATAGAAATTTTGGAAAGGAAAAGTTGACGTTTGAAGTCATGAATTTCTAGAGCGCTTATCATGCCACTCTGGGTCGACCCGCGTATGCTCGTTTCATGGCCTGTCCATGTTACATGTATCTCAAGTTGAAGATGCCAGGCCCCAAGGGTGTGATCACGGTCACTGACAATCGACAGCGGGCTGAAGAGTGCCTCCAGCAAGGCTCCAAAATCGCCGATCACCAGATGGCCATGGTTGAGCTGGAAGAATACAAGAAGAGTGCTGACCTTGTTGATTTGTTGCACGCCAAGAAGCCCTCTTCCAAGTCGGCATTTCAGTCAGCAGGGGAAGTGAAGAAAGTGTACATCCACCCGACAGATTCAACTGCCGCTCTGACCAACATATCATCAACACTCGATAGCAAATAGGAAGCCGAGCTCATCCAGTTCCTCCATGAGAACTGGGATATCTTCGCATGGAAGCCTGCTGACATGCCGGGAGTTCCCAGGGAGCTGGCTGAGCACCGACCGAGAGTTGACTCCAAGGCCAAGCCCGTAAAGGAGCATTTGCGTTGATCCGCGACAGAAAAGCGTAAAGCAATCGGTGAAGAGGTGGCTCGTCTCTTGCAAGCCAAGTGCATTCGGGAGATTTACCACTCCGAGTGGCTCTCGAATGTTGTCATGGTTCCCAAGAAGGACAAGTCGCTATGTATGTGTATCGACTTCAAGCATATCAATCGGGCCTGCCCGAAGGATCATTTTCCGCTCCCCCACATAGATCAGATTGTTGACTCGACTGTGGGATGTGAGTGTTTATTGTTTCTAGATGCTTACTCTGGGTACCATCAGATCCGTCTGTTTGGCCCAGATGAAATAAAAACAAACTTCATTACCCCATTTGGGTGTTTTTGCTACATCACCATGCCATTCGTTTCGAAAAATGCCGGTGCTACTTTCATGTGCATGATTCAGAAGTGTTTACTCGACCAGATCCCTCGGAATGTCGAGGTGTATATGGATGGTATCGTTTTCAAGTCCCACAAAGGTTCCGACCTGCTGGCTGACTTGGCCGAAACATTCGCCAATCTGAGGAGATACGATATAAAGCTGAATCTGGCTAAGTGTACTTTCGGTGTCTGTGGTGACAAGTTACTCGGTTTTCTCGTTTCTGAATGAGGGATCGATGTCAACCCTGAGAAAATCAGCGCCACTACCCGAATGAAGACTCCGGTGCGAGTACATGATGTTCAGAAGCTCACAGGTTGCTTGGCAGCATTGAGTCGATTCATTTCTCGTCTCGGTGAGAAGGCATTGCGTTTGTACCGTCTGATGAAGAAGCCTGACACATTCGAGTGGACTCCAGAGGCTGAAGCAGCATTTGTTGAGCTCAAAACCCTGCTCTCCACCCAGCCAGTGCTTGCTGCTCCGCGCAGCAAAGAGCCGTTGCTCCTTTACATCGCAGCTACTAATCAGGTCGTCAGTACAGTGTTAACCGTCGACCGGGAAGAGGAGGGCAAGGCATACAAAGTCCAACGCCCAGTCTATTATGTGTCTGAAGTATTGACTCCTTCAAAGCCAAGATATCATCACTACCAGAAGCTGGTTTATGGCATTTATCTGTCAGCAAAGAAGGTGGCACATTATTTTCAAGACCACTTGATTTCAGCCGTCAGTGATGCTCTGTTATCCGGGATTCTCAACAATCGGGATGCAACTGGTCGAGTGGCTAAGTGGGCAATCGAGCTCCTGTACTTTGACATCAAGTTTAAAGCCAAGAAAGTGATCAAGTTTCAGGCACTTGCAGATTTTATGGCCGAGTGAATTGAACAACAGCAACCAATCCAGGTTCACTCAGCACACTGGACCATGTTCTTTGACAGCTCTAAAATGTTGAATGTGTCTGGTGCTGGTGTTGTCTTGATATCTCCGAAGGGCGACAAACTCAGTTACATCTTGCAAATCCACTTCAATTCCTCCAACAATGAAGCAGAATATGAAGCACTTTTGTATGGGTTGCACATGGCTATCTCACTCGGCGTCAAGCGCCTGATGGTTTATGGCGACTCAGATTTGGTGGTCAATCAAGTGATGAAAGAGTGGGACGTTCGAAACCCTGCCATGACTGGATACTGCAGTGCTATCAGGAAGCTTGAGAAGAAGTTTGAAGGTCTGGAACTTCATCATGTTCCCCAAGTGAAGAATCAAGCAGCTGATGAGCTAGCAAAGATTGGATCCACTCAGTGACGTGTCCCCAACAACGTGTTTTTAGAACACCTCTATACTCCTTCGGTACAATAAGATTCTTTCACCGAAGAGCCCCCACAAGCTATGAGCTCCACCGATCTGACTGAAGTCGATGTCCCTGCAGTAATTGATTTGGTTATGGAGATTCTGGTCATCATTCCGATTGGATGGTGCCCTATATTACATATATCCTTAGACAAGAACTCCCTGAAGACGAGACAGAAGCTCGATAGATTGTACATAGGTCAAAAGCTTTTATTGTGATCGGGGATCAACTGTTTAGAGAAAGCGCGACTGGCGTAACGCAGCGTTGCATCTCCCCTGAAGAAGGTCGAGTGATTTTGGATGAAATCCACTCGGGAACTTGCGGCCATCATGCGTCCTCACGGACAATCGTCGCTAAAGCATACCGAGCTGGTTTTTTCTGGCCACGGGCCAATGAGATGGCCAAAGATATCGTCGATCATTGTGAGGGGTGCCAGTTCTATGCAAACTTATCCCACAAGCCAGCGTCTGCCCTGAAGACAATCTCCCTTTCCTGGTCGTTTTCTGTCTGGGGCCTAGACATGGTTGGTCCCTTTCGGACTAGAAAAGGCGGATTCACTCATTTGCTGGTCGTAGTCGACAAATTTACAAAGTGGATAGAGGCCAAGCCGATAAAGAAGGTGAACTCTCGCACATCGATCATATTCATGAGGGAAATAATTTTCCGATACAGAGTTCCTCACAACATCATCACGGATAATAGCACCAACTTTGACTCGGAAGAATTTAGAGACTTCTGCGCCTCTCAAGGCACTCGGGTGGATTATGCGTCTGTTGCACACCACCAAACTAATGGTCAAGTTGAGCGAGCTAATGGCCTCATCCTTCAAGGTTTGAAACCTCATCTCATGCGCAACTTGGAGCATGCCGCTGGAGCCTGGGTGACAGAGTTGCCATCCGTTTTATGGGGCCTGAGTACAACACCCAATCGGTCGACTGGACAGACCCCTTTATTTCCTGGTCTATGGAGCCGAAGCTGTCCTGCCGAGTGAATTGTTTCACAACTCTCCCCGAGTGGAACTTTATTCTGAAGCCAAAGCTGAACAAGCCAGACAGGATGGTGTCGACCTCCTAGAGGAAGAGCAAGAGATGGCCCTGATCTGGACCATGGCTTATCAGCAAGATCTATGGCGCTTCCATGCGAAGAATTTCAAGAGTCGGTCGTTTCATGAGGGTGATTTGGTGCTCCGAGTGGATCAACAACGACCCCACAAGCTCGCTCCTGCATGGGAGGGCCCCTTCATCGTCACAAAGGTGTTGAACAATGGAGCTTATAACTTGTACAACCTCCAGAACCAGATGGAGGAGCCACGGGCCTGGAACGCAGACTTGCTCCGACGCTTTTATACCTAGAGGCAGAAAGGTTTTTGATGTAATAAAAATATTTTAGAGGATGTCATGTATGCAAGTATGACTTCTGTAGTCTTTTTGTTGACTCTGGCCAACTAACTTCTTTCTTGGGGTCACTCTGAGTGTTGAGCAATCCTCACACTCGGGGGCTTAGTTGCGAACATGCTTTCGCCTAAGTTAAAAACCATGCCGAGTGGATAGCAGTCCATTCACTCGGTGACTTAGCTGTGAATCAGTCTTCGCCTGAGTTCAAAACTACTTCGAGTGTAGAGCGATCCTCACACTCGGGGGCTTAGCTGCGAACATGCTTTCGCCTAAGTTAACAACCCTGTCGAGTGGATAGTAGTCCATTCACTCGACGACTTAGCTGCGAATCAGTCTTCACCTAAGTTCAAAACTACACCGAGTGGTGAGCGTTCCTCACACTCGGGGGCTTGGTTGTGAACATGCTTTCGCCTAAGTTAAAAATCTTGCCGAGTGGATAGTAATCCATCCGCTCGACGACCTAGCTGCGAATCAATCTTCGCCTAGGTGCAAAAATATTTCGAGTGTTGAGGAACCCTCACACTCGGAGGCTCAGCTGCGAACTAGTTTTCACCTAAGTCAAAAACAACTTCAGTCGAACAAACGATTGAAAGCCAAATGTAGATAAATTCAAAAGATCCATCGTGGATAAATGTTTCGCGAGTAAACAAATGTGCTCAAGCTTAAGGCCTGGATGAAGTTTTAAAGCTGATACAATTCCACTCGGCATATCGAGGCAAATAAAGTTTTTCTCAAAGACCAAGTTTTTCAAGCACCCGACAGACTTGCTGGCTTGATGAATGTGTCCAAGTCTATCCTATCTGTGATCCTCGTGGCTGAATCAATGAAGGTCTCCATGAAATCTTCAAACTAAACCTTCTTCGTGTTCATTACTCGGAGCTCCTTCAACTTATCCTCCCTTGCCTCCTTGCAATGGACTCTTACAAGGGAGAGCGCCACGTCGGTTCCGCAGCGAGCAGCAGATTTCTTCCAGGCATGCACTTGACTGGGGAGGTTGTTAAGGTGTGCCATCATGGATGTAAGGTCAATCTTAAGGGTATCTTCGGGCCACAGTTCCTTGTCGATCTTCTCCATCCCAACTTTCAGTCGGAGGACATATGCTTGGACACCTTCGAGCCTGACGTTGAGTCAGAACATGTTCATGGCCACTGCATCTCCAACAGGTGACTTGGTGGGATGCAAATTGGGCTCGATCTATTCATTTTCTTTTTCAAAGTCCTGGCAAAATTCTGTTGGGAAGGGAGAATGGGAGGAGTATTAATGAGAAACAGTCGTGAAAGATTTTATGAAGTTCAGTCGATAGGGATACTCACCATCGAGCATGATGTACATCTTTCTCGCGAACTTCCCCAAGTGCTTGTCCAAGCCATTGCTCCTCTTGGTTAGCTGCTCAGTTTTCTTGATGAGCTCCACCCGCTCCTACTTCAGCTTAGAGTTTTCCACCTCCATCTTGTTGGCGGCGGCAAACTTCTGATCAGCAGCTTCAGTCTTCTCCCTCGCCACCCATTGGGCATCAGCAAATGCTTTGTCCTTGTCCCTCAGCGCCTTCTTCATGGTATCTAAAGAAATAGCATTGTTGAGTCATGCTTGGAGTCGACGATTTTCTTCACGTACGTCTGTTCGAGTGAAAACACTCAGTTCAAAGCATGGACAGTGAGAACAAGAATGCATTGGGTCGACAAAAAGTTACCTCCTAGAGTTTTCAGTTCAGTCCGCACTCGCTCCAAACTGTTGTTCGAGACCTCCAAGTCTACTCGCAGTTGGTTCCTTTCATCCTCAAGGTCCTTGTACTATGAGCCAAGTTCGCAAGCTCTCTGAAATCAACAAAGAAAGAAATTCAATCGACAAGAACCACCTGCACTCCCGAGTGTAGAAGGTCAAAGACAGTCGACTGGGTGGCACATCCCGCCCCACCCCACTACCCTGAAGTAGCATCATATCATGGTTGATGGAATGATATCCATGAAACCTGCGTTGGAGAGGAAGAATTCAAGCAAAAGTCCACCCGACATGTCGAGTGGCTTGTGTACTCCGCGTACCGTAAACAACCTAGAGTTCAAGATGGTCTCTATCAGACCCCCGCCAGTTCAAGCACTCGACGACAGTCTCGGGGACTACACCCAGTGGGTGCACTCGGAGTGCCCCCACTGGAACTATTAACACTCGATCCGTTGAGTGATCCGTTAGCCCCACTTCGCACCTTTGAAGCAGTGTCATATCATGGTTGATGAATGATATCCATGAAACCTACAAGGTAGCTTCGGTGTGGGACGGCTAAGAAAATAAAGTACACTCGACATGTCGAGTGGGAATCATACGCCTCTTACGACAGAGGTCCTGAGTTCAAGTTTTTAAGACTACCGTTCATCGTCTATGATCAAAAGTAGCCTCGGGAACTACACCCAGTGGGTGCACTTAGCGTGCCCCCACTGGTTCCTAAAACATTCGACAAGGTTTGCTTTGTTAGAACATTCGTCGATCTCTATCAGACCCCTGCCAATGCAAGCACTCAACGACGGTCTCGGGGACTACACCCAGTGGGTGCGCTTAGCATGCCCCCACTAGATCTGCTAACTCTCGATCCGTCGAGTGGCAGAGAAATAAAAAAACATGCGCAAGCATGTGAATATCATCTCTTTAAAGACCCCCGCCAGTGCAAGCACTCGACGGCGGTCTCGGGGACTACACCCAGTGGGTGCACTTAGAGTGCCCCCACTGGAACCGTTAACACTCGATCCGGCGAGTGATCCGCCACCCCACTCCACACCTTTGAAGCAGCGTCATATCATGGTTGATGAATGATATCCATGAAACCTACAAGGTAGCTTCAGTGTGGGACGGGCAGGACAAACTTCGCTCGACATGTCGAGCAACAAACGTATTCCGCATACGTCGAACTCTAAGACCCTTGTCAGTGCAAGCACTCGACAACGGTCTCGGGGACTACACCCAGTGGGTGCACTCAGCGTGCCCCCACTAGACCAAAACCTACTCGATTAAGACCTAATCTATTCAAGTGGAGAACTTTCAAATATTCTACAAGTGGAAAACAAACACCTAGTGGGTGTACAATCAAAGAAGACAGGAATTCAATCGGAAATGTACTTACAATCGAACTTACTCGGACATTGGTGCGAAGCGTTGTGCTGGCATCGTAAGCCAAATTGTTGGCCTCATACGCCTCCTTGGTGCGCAACATCATCTGCTCTGCCTAGATCATGGCCTCCTTTGCAGCCCCGGTCTGATCTTCCGGAATGCGGTGTAGAGGAAAAGCAGTCATCAGCGGGATCGACGTCATGGCTGGGGTAGTCGAATAGTCTAAGCTAGTTCGGTTGGAGTCGACGTCACGATAGTTGAAACAGCTGGTGGAGCACTCGATAGAGGCACTGCAGGATCGGCTCTGACCCGTATCAAGTCGGTTATCCCCTCGGAGGATCCCACAGTCGACTGCTGAGGCGTCTGTGCTGATGGAGTTCTTCGGGTGCGTATGCGCGGGGTGCCTAAGGTCTCACCTTCACCTCTCGTACCCCAAGGTTGTTCTTCATTATCTTCGAGTTGAATGATTTCTGCAAATATCAATCGGCAACGTTAACTCTTGCAATCAATGAATCCCATTCGAGAAGCAAAACTAGGTAAAGATTTGTTTACCTTTGTGGGAAGTGGCCGCGTCAGCAGTATCTACATCCATTGCCTCATTTCCGTCCTGTGGAGGCGATGTCACTAAGGTAGCAGCTCTCCTAGATCAAACGACACTCGGTCAACAAGAATTCAAAGTCACAATTGACAGCGAGAGTTGAAAGTAAACACTTACGTGGAGACAACAGGCACATCCACCTTCATGCGGGGCAGAGCTTTGCGAGGTTTTGCTGCATTGGGCTTGGGTTGTTTCGCCGATCGTTCACTTGACTCGACGCTCAAGGGTCGGCTCCGCTTCGGGTTCTTTTCACTCGGACCTGGGGCCTTGTCCACGGAGGTTGCAGTGTCTTGAAGGGACTCGGAGCGGCGCTCGGTGCATGGAGGAGACTCGACTTCCTCCTCGTTCTCACCCGAGTCTTCATATTCATCCTCACTGTCATAAGAGCCGTCGACGTCCACGCTGCCACCCTCGCTCTCCCCGCCATCTTCAGGCTGGTTCCTGTTAGGCACGGACGAGTACATGTGTGTCCACTCCTGCATGGTTCAAACAATGAAGTCAGTCAACAAGTTAATCAACCACTCGACAACATAGTGGGTCAGTCGACAAGGTGTAATTTACCAGATTCTTCGGCGGATTCTTAGCTGAGTAAGGTTGGATCCTCTTGGCTCCTAGTGGATTGTCACAAGCTACGGTGATACTGCGAAGCCACTGCTCGACAGTTGCTTGCGAAACCTCTTCTGGGTGCGTCCGGGTTGAGTCTTCGGTGCCTGCATAATGCCACATAGTGTGGTCCCTGGCCTGGAGCGGTTGGATCCGTCGACTGAGGAATGTCTCCAAGAGATCCATTCCTGTTACTCTGCCACGGACGATTCTCACTACAGCGTCCACCAAGATTCCCACTTGGACTTTTTATCCTTCTGAAACCTTTAGGGACTTGGGGACGGAAGGACGATCAGATGTGAAAGGGGAAAGGCCAGTCGACATATTGGGAGAAGCTATATCTTTGCAATAAAACCATGTCGACTGCCAGCCTCTAATAGATTCAGGAAAGGTCATGTAAAGAAAAGAACTACGAGCTCTCTTTTGGATTCCTAGACCCCCACACAGCTGCACTACATGAGTTTTTCCATCCTCAGGGAGGGCCTTCTTTACAGTCTGAGATCTAACAGTGAAAATGTGCTTGAACAGCCCCCAGTGAGGAGAGCAGCCCAGAAAGCACTCACACAAGGTGATGAAAGCAGACAAGTAGGAGATGGCGTTCGGTGGAAAGTGGTGGAGCTGAGCTCCGAAGAAGTTTAAAAACCCTCTAAATAACGGATGGGGAGGCATGGAAAAAACCTCTTTCGGCACGGGAGAGGAGAAGAACCTGCTCTCCCTCGCGCGGCTCCGGCTTGCGCTCCCCCTCCGGCAGCCTCCACGCGCCGTCTGCCATGATCCTGTCGACGACAAGGTTCTCGACATTCGCGTGGGTGACTACCGAGGGGAGAAAGTCCCCCTGGATCCACCCCGGCGGCGCAATGAACCGGGCGTTTGAGAGCTTCTTGGGCTTGCCCTTCGTGTCTCCCTTCTTGGCGCACTCTAACTTCTCCATGGTTCCCTTCGTCATCTCGGCGGTAGAGCTCGTCGGAGCAGAGCGGAGTGGAGCGTTGGAGACAAGGGAGGCGGAGGAAGAGAGGAAATTTGGGGAAAGGTAATGTGCAATCCATGGTGCCTTAGGATTTATACCCCACCGAGTGCCTCACTTACGGGTGGACCCATGAGATCCCCGCATATCCCAACTGCAGATGACACCCTGTACGTGGCGAAATGAGCGACATGGAAATCAATGCGTCATGCCCCCACTCACTCCGATCGTGGCATCATCATCGCAGACGCGCGCGCTTCCCAAATTTTCATATCCCGCAAGATCCGGGCTTGATAGAACGGCCCGTCACCTCCAAAGATTCCTTCAGATCACTCAGAACAAGATTGACACTGAACATTCACTCGGGCACTTTCAAGGCTGAATCGATTCGGGCGAATGACGAAGAGCTCAGTCGACGCAAGTTTCGTTGAAGCTCTGAATATCATTCAGAAGATTTGGTGCCTTGTTGTGAACTGGCATCGATACCCCCCTTTCACCACTCGAACCTTAATCCATTCGGGGGCTAATGACGAGGATATGTACCTAGGGTAGGGTCCTAGCCTGACCTACAGACCCCACCTAAGGACACTGCATCGGAGGACTTAAATATCACAGGAAAGATTCCGACTGGATTCTTCATGATGCTCAAGTCACTCGACAAGCAATCCACTAGGAGGCTTCTTCCTCCACTCGACAGTCACCTGTCACTTGGAAGACCTCACCTCCATTCGACGCCAGAAGACCAGAAGCCACCCCCAGGAGGCCAACAGGCAGGCGTTAAGACAATCATCATTAGTAGCAATTATGATGTACGTTACCAGTAATGCTAGTCTTTATACCCATGATCGGACCCTTGGATGCCTGGTAATTATGAGGGGCAACGAACTCTATATAAGCCGCCCCTCCCCTCTGGCACAAGGGTTCGCAACCATTGTAATCTCTATTCACCACACGACAAAGCTCTACAGCACTAAGACGTAGGGTTGTTACCTCCATGAGAGGGGCCTGAACTCATACATCCGTGTGTACATCCTCGCCGTAGCTAGGACTCTGCCCTCTCCTTTCGTACCCCTACCTTCTACTGTCAGGCTTGTTCCCACGACACCTCCTTCTAATAGTATTGGCTTTCCTATGGACTCAAAGTGATTTCTCACAAAATAAAATGTAGAGTCCTCTTGCTTGAAGCTTTGCCAAACTATTTCCTTGCATCTTGGAGTATTCCACAATCCTTTTGCCAACCCATTATTGAACTTTTCTTGAAACATGCTTAGTGGAAACATTAGTTCAATGACATATATGTTGTTATTAATTACCAAAACCACCTAGGGAGAAAATGTGCTTTCACATGGATAATTTTTATGGAAATACGATGTAAAAATTTCAGATCATTATAACACTCCAGCAAAAATATCTAAATTCATGTAATGGAGTCAAAAGTTTCTGTTTTGTTTCAGCATCATTTCTACTCATCTTGTGAGTTATCCCAAAGACTTTACTTGACACAAACACTAATTAAATAATAACAAATAAGCATGTTATCAAAAAATAACAGAAGGTAAAAAGCAAAGATAAAGATAACTATTGGTTTGCCTCCCAACAATCGCTATTGTTTTATGCCCCTAGCTAGGCGTATTGCATAGTTTCAAGTGTTATAATCTTTGACACTCCACCCATAAGTAGCTCTGATGATTGATTCATAAGGTGGTTTAATTCTCTTCCTAGGGAAGTGTTCCATTCCTTTCTTTAATGGGAATTGGAACCTTATGTTTCCCTCTTTCATGTCAATAATTGCACCTATAGTTCGTAAGAAGGCCTTCCAAGCATTATGGGACAAGAAGGATTGCAATAAATATCAAGCACAATGAAATCTATAGGGACATAACTTTTGTTTGCAATAATAAGACATAATTAATTCTACCCGAAGGATTCTTAATGGTAGAACCCGCAAGATGCAAAATTAGGGAACACTCTTCAATATTAGTGAGACCAAGCACATCACATAAAGTTTTAGGTATGGTTGAAACACTAGCACAAAGGTCACACAAAGCAATGCATTCATATTTATTTATCTTTATTTTGATGGTAGGTTCCCATGCATCATGCAATTTTCTAGGAATCGAAACTTCAAGTTCAAGTTTATCATCATAAGCTTTTATCACAACTTCTACTATATGTTCGGTAAAAGCTTTGTTTTGTTCATAAGAATTGGGTGAGCTAATAATGGATTGAAGAAAGGAAATACATTATACTAAAGAGCATTTATCGTAATTAAAGTCCTTGTAATCCAAGATAGTGGGCACATCAGTAGTTAAAGTTTTGACCTCTCCAAACACACTTTTTCAGTTTTAGCATCAAAATCATCACCCTCCAAGCAAACGGGACGCTTCTCAACTAGAGTTGACTCATCTCTAGTCCCTTTATCATTTATATTTACACAAGTAAACATAGATTCAATAGGAGAAACACCAATCATTTTAAGATGTTCATCATGATTTCGGCAAAAACTGGGTGGAAGAGCTTTTTCTAAGAATTCCCGCTTAGCTCTCAACTTAGCGGTCCTCTCCTTACATTCATTAATAGATATTTGTATAGATTTAATAGTGTAACTAAAATCATGTTTGGGTGACAAAGCTTTATTTGTAAGAGTTTCTACATCAAGAGCAATTCTATCCATGTTAGGATTTCACCAGTGTGAATTGCCTATAGTGAGGAATGTGATAGCCCTGAGGACTTTCATAGTTTGAAATTCCGACCATTGTTGTGCTTCACGCCAGTGTCCAAATGTCTTATCCACATAATGGTCATATCATTAGGGGCCTTTATGTGTTATCATGTTTGGACGCACCCTGGCTATCAATAGCCGCCCCCATAACCACTAGCTAGTTGGTTGTTCCAAGGGAGATTGACAAATGTAATTTAGAGAAACCCACCCTCTAAGGACTTTGAGAGAAAATCATTAGTGAGTAAAAACCTAAACACCTAAGACCCAAAGTGCTTGAGCATCACTCAAGAGATTATTCGTGTGTTGAATCAACGCTTGTTACCTTTGCAGACTGTGTATCTTCCAGACGGTTACGCATCATGGTCTAGAGCATCCAAGAGGAAATTGTTGATTGCCGGGTGACCGAGTTTGTGAAGGTTTGGAAGTCTACCTTGAAGACTTACCACGAGTGTTAGGCGATGACTGTGTGACCTTAGCTTAAGGAGAATACGGTAAGGATTGTGTGTCCTTTAGTTTAAATACCATGTCGCTCCAAACCAGACGTACGACTCTCACAACGGTTAGAACTAGGTCAACAAATCATTGTCTTCATCGAGCTCCAGGTCCTATTTTCTCAACCCTCTCGTTTCCTCAAGTACTTGCTGGTGAAATTGGTTGTTACAGTGTGAAGACTGTGACTGAAGTCTTTCTCAATTTCCTCAACCCAAATTCTTCAATCATCTTGTCTTTCACCTGCTCATCCTGTTTTTTACACTACTTGTGCTTTGTGTATGTTTCATTTCATCATGATGACTATGCTACTATTGTACTAGGCATGCACTTGTGTACTTATTCTGTTTCTTCTATTTCTTCACTTAACAAAGTACTCAACTAGTAATTTGATACTTGTGATCTGCGTTGGGTTTTCTGTGAAGAGGAACGAGTTGTCTTGGAACAATGTGGCTAAGTATTTCCCTCAGTTATGAAACCAAGGTTTATCAAACCAATAGGAATACCAATCCTCAACCGTCTTCAGCGGCTGCACACAAAAGAACAAACAACTTGCACCAAACACTGGCAAGAGGGTGGTCAATCCCTTGGTCTCGTTATTTGCAAGCTAAGAGGTCTCCAACGTATCTATATTTTTTGATGATGTCATGCTATTATATTATCTATTTTGGATGTTTTATATGCATTAATATGCTATTTTATATTATTTTTGGGACTAACCTATTAATCTAGAGCCTAGTGCCAGTTTCTATTTTTTCCTTATTTTTGAGTTTTGTAGATATGGAATATTAAACGGAGTCCAAACGGAATAAAACCTTCGGAAGGAATATTTTTGAAAGGAAACAAATTGATCAAGCTTGGAGTGCATGACACAGGAGGTGCCAGGAAGCCACAAGCCAGGTAGGTGTGCCCCCCCCCCGGCCGCACCTAGCAGGCATGTCGCCTCCCGGTAGGTGTCCTAACCCTAGTTATTGGCCTATAAATTCCCAAATATCCCCCAACACTAGAAGGAGCCACGCAAATACTTTTCTGCCGCCAGAAGCCTCCATTCCCGAGAGATCCAATCTTGGAGCCTTTTCCGGTAATCTGTCAGAGGGGGTTTTGATCACGGAGGGCATATACATCAACTCCATTGCCTCTCCAATGATGCGTGAGTAGTCCACCACAGACCTATGGGTCCAAAGCTAGTAGCTAGATGGCTTCTTCTCTCTCTTTGATCTTCAATACCATGTTCTTCATGATCTTTATAGAGATCTATCCAATGCAATCCTCTTTTGTGGTGTGTTTGTCAAGATTCGATGAATTGTGAGTTTATGTTCAGATTATCCATGAATCTTATTTGAATATCCTATGACTTCTTATTTGCACGATTTCATATCCTTGCAGGTCTCTTCGAGTTATTGGTTTGGTTTGGCCAACTAGATTGGTAATTCTTGCAATGGGAGAAGTACTTGGTTTTGGGTTCAATATTGCGGTGTCCTGACCCAGTGACATAGTAGGGGTAGCGAGGTACGTATTGTATTGTTGCCATCAAGGGTAACAAGATGGGGTTTTCATCATATTGCTTGAGTTTATCCCTCTACATCATGTCATCTTTCTTAATGCGTTACTCTGTTCTTCATGAACTTAATACTCTAGATGCAGGCATGAATCGGTCGATGTGTGGAGTAATAGTAGTAGATGCAGAATCGTTTCGGTCTACTTGACATGGACGTGATGCCTATATGCATGATAATTGCCTTGGATAACTACATGATTATTCGCCTTTCTATCAATTGCTTGACAGTAATTTATTTACCCACCATCATATTTGCCTTCAAGAGAGAAGCCTCTAGTGAAACCTATGGCCCCCTGGTCTACTTTCCATAATATACTTTCAGATCTATAAACCAAAAATACCAAAAATACTTTCCTGCAATTTATTTACCTTTTACATTCCGTTCTTGTTTACATCTATCTCTATCGGATCTAATCCTTGCAAATAATCGTGAAGGGATTGACAACCCCTTTATAGCATTGGGTGCAAGAGTATGATTGTTTGTGTAGGTGCAACCATGGGTGACTTGCTTGTTCCTCCTACTAGATTGATACCTTGGTTCTCAACAACTGAGGGAAATACTTATCTACTTCGCTGCATCACCGTTTCCTCTTCAAGGGAAAACCAACACAAGCTCAAGAGGTAGCAAGAAGGATTTCTGGCGCCGTTGCCGGGGAGGATACACATCAAGCCTACCAAGTACCCATCACAAACTCATCTCTTGCATTTACATTATTTGCCAATTGCCTCTCGTTTTCCTCTCCCCCACTTCTAAAACGATTTTCAGAAAATACCAAAAGATTTGCCTTTTTATTAGCCCTTCTTTTGTTTGCCTTTCGTTTGTTTGTGTGCTTGATTTCTTGCTTTGTCACGATGTCTGAGAATACCAAGTTGTGTGACTTTTCCAATACTAATAATAATGAGTTTATTAGTACTCCGATGGCTCCCACCACTAGTGCGGACTCTTATGAGATCAATGCTGCTTTGCTTAATCTTGTTATGAAAGAACAATTTTTTGGCCTTCCTAGTAAAGATGCCGCATCCCATCTAAATACTTTTATTGAGTTGTGTGATATGCAAAATAAGAAAGATGTAGATAATGATATTGTTAAATTGAGGCTATTTCCGTTCTCACTACGGGATCATGCTTAAACTTGGTTTTCATCTTTGCCTAAAAATAGTATTGATTCATGGAATAAGTGTAAAGATGCGTTTATCTCTAAGTACTTTCTGCCCACTAAGATCATCTCCCTTAGGAATGATATAATGCATTTTAAGCAACTTGATCATGAGCATGTTGCACAATCTTGGGAGATAATGAAATTAATGATTAGGAATTGCCCCGCACATGGTTTGAGTTTATGGATGATTATACAAATTTTCTATGCGGGATTGAATTTTTCTTCTAGGAATCTTTTAGATTCAACCGCGGGTGGTACTTTTATGGAAATCACGTTAGGAGAATCAACTAAACTCCTCGATAATATTATGACAAATTACTCTCATTGGCATACCGAAAGATCTCCTACTAGTAAAAAAGTGCATGCTATTGAAGAAATAAATACTTTGAGCGAAAAGATGGATGAATTGATGAAATTGTTTTGTAGTAAGAGTGATACTATTGATCCTAATGATATGCCTTTGTCTTCTTTGATTGGAAATAATAATGAATCTATGGATGTGAATTTTGTTGGTAGGAACAATTTTGGTAATAACGCTTATAGTGGTAATTTCAACCCTAGGTCGTTTCCTAGTAATTCCTATAATAATTATGGTAATTCCTACAAGAATTCCTATGGAAATTATAATAAGGTGCCCTCTGATTGAGAATATTGTTAAAGAATTTATTGGTTCGCAAAAGGTTTTCAATGCTACGATTGAAGAAAAATTGCTCAAGATTGATGATTTGGCTAGGAACGTTGATAGAATTTTGCTTGAGATTGATTCTTTTAAAGTTATATCTACTCCACCCAAGCATGATATTAATGAGTTTTTAAAAGCTATGAGAATTTCTATTGATGAAATTAAGGAAAGAACCGTTAGAATACATGCTAAGCGAGAATGGATTGAAAAGGTGTGTTCTCTTGATAATAATGATGAAGATCTCAAAGTGATTGGTGTGAATCCTATTGAATATTTGTTTTCATATATAAATCTTGATAAAGATGGGGTTGGATATAAGCAACCTTAGTTAAAGATCATGCCAATGGTTCAGAGTCTATAGATCTTTATGCTAAAACTGATTAAAGTGGGATAGAACAGGTCAAAACTTTGAATAGCAATGAACCTACTCTTTTGGATTTCAAGGACTTTAATTATGATAGCTGATCTTTGATAGACTGTATTTCCTTTTTACAATCCATGATGAATTCTCCACATGCTTATAATCAAAATAAGGCTTTTACTAAACATATCGTTGATGCTATGATGAAATCTTTTGAAGAAAAACTCGAGTTAGAAGTTTCTATTCCTAGAAAGCTTCATGATGAGTGGGAACCTACTATTAAGATTAAAATTAAAGATTATGAGTGCCGTGATTTGTGTGATTTGGGTGCTAGTGTTTCCATGATTCCGAACACTTTATGTGATGTGCTAGGTTACCATGATCTTGATGATTGCTCTCTCAATTTGCATCTTGCGGATTCCACTATTAAGAAACCCATGGGAAGGATTAATGAGTTTCTTATTGTTGCAAATAGGAATTATGTGACCGTAGATTTCATTGTTCTTGATATAGATTGCAATCCTACATGTCCTATTATTCTTGGTAGACCCTTCCTTAGAACGATTGGTGCAATTATTGACATGGAAGAAGGAAACATTATATTTCAATTTCCATTAAGGAAAGGCATGGAACAATTTCCTAGAAATAAAATAAGATTGCCTTATGAATCTATTATGAGAGATACTTTTGTATTGCATACCAAAGATGACAATACCTAGATGTATTGCGTTTTGCCTAGCCAGGGGCGTTAAACAACAACGCTTGTTGGGAGGCAACCAAATTTTATTTTTGTGTTATATTTTTGCTTATGTTTTTTAGTGTTTACCACATTATTACTTCTGTAATAATTGTGTTTTGGTGTTTTAATTAATTTTTGAGCCAAGTAAAACCTTTGGGGTGATCTATGGTAGTTGTTGATTTGATCTTGCTGAATAACAGAAACTTTTGCGCTCAGTCCAAGAATTTTCCAAAGTTTTCAGAGCATCGAATGAGTATGAAATTTTAACACAATATTTATATATAAATTTCCTAGGTTTTCCAGATTTTGTAGAATTTTTTGAGTTAAATAAGTATACGAAGACCAGATTGCTACAGACTATTTTGTTTTTGACAACTTCTGTTTTCTTTGAGTTGTTTGCCTATTTTGATAAATCTATGGGTTGTATCATTAGGTATGAACCATGGAGAAGTTAGAATATAGTAGGTATAAAACCAATATAAATAAATAATGAGTTCACAACAGTACCTAAAGTGGTGATTTATTTTCTTATACTAGTGAATCTCACGAGTTTTCTGTTAAGTTTTGTGTTGTGAAGTTTTCAATTTCTGGGTAATGATTTGATGGACTATGGAATAAGGTGTGGCAAGAGCCTAAGCTTGGGGATGCCCAAGGCACCCCAAGACATATTGAAGTATGCCAAAGAGCCTAAGCTTGGGGATGCCCTGGAAGACATCCCCTCTTTCGTCTTCAATCCATTGGTAAATTTACTTGAGGCTATATTTTTATTCCCCACATGATATGTGTTTTACTTGGAGCATCTTGTATGATGTAAGTCTTAGTTTGCCACAATGGTAAATTTACTTGAGGCTACCTCTTGAGGGAAATACTTATCTACTTCGCTGCATCACCCTTTCCTCTTCAAGGGAAAACCAACGCAAGCTCAAGAGGTAGCAGTGATCTTGCCGGTACATTCAATGTACTGACCTACACGGCTGTAACGTCTCATGTTTCAGATACTTTTGTACAACAAGTGAGTGTACGATTTAGGGTTACGATCTACACTCAACCTGCCATTGGTGTTTATTGGGACTCCACTCCTGTTGACTATTTTCGCTGTGATTTAAGAGGTATATAATAGTTTTACGTTCTTTACATGTGATTGCACTTTGATACATACATTGATGTACTGTTGATGACCCACAAGTGTAGGGGATCTATCATAGTCCTTTCTATTAGTAAGAGTGTCTAACCCAACGAGGAGCAGAAGGAAATGCCAAGCGGTTCTCAGTAAGGTATTCTCTGCAAGCACTGAAATTATTGGTAACAGTTAGTTTTGTGATAAGATAATTTGTAACGAGTAACAAGTAACAAGTGTAGCAAAGATGCACCAAGGTAGCCCAGTCGTTTTTGTAGCGAAGGACAGTCCTGGACAAACTGTTATATAAAGTGAAGTGCTCCCGAGGACACATCGGAATTTCCGTCAAGCTAGTTTTCATCATGCTCATTTGATTCGTGTTCGTTACTTTGATAATTTGATATGTGGGTGGACCGGTGCTTGGTTGCTGCCCTTACTTGGACAAACCTCCCACTTATGATTAACCTCTATCCCAAGCATCCGCAACTACAAAAGAAGAATTAAGATAAATCTAACCATAGCATGAAATATATGGATCCAAATCAGCCCCTTACGAAGCAACACATAAACTAGGGTTTAAGATTCGGTCACTCTAGCAACCCAGCATCTACTTATTACTTCCCTATGCCTTCCCCTAGGCCCAAATAATGGTGAAGTGTTATGTACTCGACGTTCACATAACACCACTAGAGGATAGACAACATACATCTTATCGAAATATCGAACGAATACCAAATTCACATGATTACTGATAACAAGACTTATCCCATGTCCTAGGGAACAAACGTAACTACTCACAAAGCATGTTGATGTTCATAATCAGAGGAGTATTAATTATCATAAAGGATCTGAACATATGATCTTCCAGCAAGTAAACCAACTAGCATCAACTACAAGGAGTAATCAACACTACTAGGAACCCACATGTACCAGTCTGAGGTTTGAGACAGAGGTCGGATACAAGAGATGAACTAGGGTTTGGAGAGGAGATGGTGCTGATGAATATGTTGATGGAGATTGACCCCCTCTCAGTGAGAGGATCATTGGTGATGACGATGGCTTCGATTTCCCCCTCCAGGAGGGAAGTTTCCCTGGGAGAACAGCTCCACCGGAGCTGTAGATTAGTTCTGCCCAAGTTCCGCCTCGAGACGGCGGCGCTTTGTCCCGAAAGCTCACTTATGGTTTTTTCCTGGTCAAAACCCTTCATATAGTAGAAGATGGGCGTCGGGGACCTGCCAGGTGGGTCACAAGTCACCTAGGCGCGACCAGGGGGTGGTCACGCCTGGCAGGCTTGTCACCTCCTGGTGGCCCCCTCTGGTATTTGTTTCGCCCAATATTTTTATATATTCCAAAACAATTCTCCGTAAATTTTCAGGACTTTTGGACTTGTGCAGAATAGGTCTCTCAGATTTGCTCCTTTCCCAGTCCAAAATTCCAGCTGCCGTCATTCTCCCTCTTCATGTAAACCTTGTAAAATAAGAGAGAAAAGGCATAAGTATTGTACCATAACGTGTAAAAAAAGCCCATAATGCAATAAATATCAATATAAAAGCATGATGCAAAATGGACGTATCAACTCCCCCAAGCATAGACCTCGCTTGTCCTCAAGCGAAAGCCGAGATCAATAAATATGTCCACATGTTTAGAGATAGAGGTGTCAATAAAATAAATTACGGACATGAGGGCATCATGATCATCTTTAGAACCGCAATACTTATTGATATATAATTTCTTATGTTGGAGTAACCAATGTTGAGGATATCGCTTATCATTATCTTCTCGGTCAGCTAGGGATTAGAGATTAATAGGAAATCGGCCGATTAATCAATTTTATCGGTCGACTATTAATCGGCCTTTTTGGAAATCTCGGTTTCCCAAAACTGAAATATTCTATATTTAACACCAAAAATATATTGGACAGAAGTGTTACCTTGATTCCTAGCCCCCGAATCCTTGTATAAGACAAACAAAATAGCACAATAGTACATATTGCATAACAAAGTCCACAAAAACACAAATAAACACAATTTTTGCAAACATAGTGCTAGGAATAATCCTAATTTATCGGAATATTCCCTATAAATCGCTTGTCAGAGCGATAAATTGGCCCAAAAGATAAATGGTGAAGATAAGGCATAATCTTATCAGTCACCCCACGAGTAGCGCTAAATCGGATGATAAATCGCTGAATCGGAAGATTTTTTGAACAGTGGGAGTAACAATTCATTCACAGGGTAAAAGTATGAACCAAGAACTTTATTGATAACTAACAAACTGTGCTCTCAGTCATTGAAGCAATTTTCAATTTATCATAACATCGGAAAGAGTCAATATAAGAGCTTCTAACACAAATCCACATACTCAATCATCTTTTAGTCTTTCACAATTGCTAACACTCATGCAGTACTCATGAGATCAAAGCTTCAATTGGACACAAAGAAAGATAGGGGCTTATTTTTTACCTCCCAACTACTCACCTCTAGGGTGATGTCAACAATAATAACTCATGATCACCCACGTCCGAGTGGATATATGTGTTTAGATCATTCCCGAACACATGATGCTTGCCAAGCGAAAAAGGCAAAATATAGGAAGTGGTGAAGATCACCATGACTCTTGCATAAAGGTAAGTACTTATAAGGTAAACGTAATAGATAGGCCCTTCGTAGAGGGAAGCAGTGGTTTTCATGCGCTTTTTGTTTTTGGATGTGCAAACCCTTAATGCAAAGGAATGTCGCGTTGTATTACCCTTTGTGATAGAACCTTTATTATGCAGTCTTTTGCTTTTATTTTTTTACTATCACAAGTTTGTACAACGCTTATTTTCCTTTACAGTAAATGATCATACATATTTAGGAGCAATTCTTATTGCTTTTTGCAGCAATGACAACTTACTTGAAGGATCTTACTCAATCCGTAGATAGGTATGGTGGACTCTCATGGCAAAACTGGGTTGAGGGTATATGGATGCACAAGTAGTATCTTTACTTGGTGCGGACGTTTTGGCTAATATGAGGTGGAAGCAAGCACTACATCTTGAAGGATCTATAACAATATTACTTCTGTTCGGAAATAAGCAAACATAACCCATTATGTTGTCTTCCTTGTCCAACATCAACTTCTTAGCATAAAATATTTTAATGAGTGCTCAGAATCATAAAAGATGTCCAAGATAATATATTTATATGTGAATCACTCTTTCTTTATTACTTCCTTTTAATTTCCCCAATGACCAATCGCTATGTTTGTCAACTCCCAACAAATTTCAACCGACACACTTCTTATATGTGAAGTCGTCACTCCCCACAAGATCATCAGATATACTATTTGCTTTTATTCTATTCTTCTTTTATTTCTTATTTATTTTCTTAAGATCATAGCAAGCAAGCAAAGCCCTCATATCAAAAATACTTTTTATTATATAACTCTCGGACTTGCTTACATAAGGGGAACAAAAAGCAAAAACTCAAAGCTATCATACTAAAATTTTATTCTACTAGATAAAGATATAACCAAAAGTATCGAACTAGGAAAAACAAGAAAAGAAAAAGGTGTGACGGTGATACGATACCGGGGCACCTCCCCCAAGCTTGTCACAAGCCAAGGAGAGTGCCCATACCCATGTGTTTAGATGTCCTTCTTCGGAGGTGATGGTGGAGGAGTTGTTGATGAGGTTGGAAGCTCGTCCTTCGTCTTCCAAGGAATAGGCTCACCATCATAAAAAGATGAACGAGTCTCCGGAATCCTCAAATATGTAGCCAAAATCATTCTCTTAAATCTGTATCCATACTCACAGTTTTGGTTTCGCAGATCATAGATATGGGCTTGGAGATGCTCAATTTTCTCGTAAAGCTTGAAGATGTGCTCCTTGATGTCCTTGGTGTCCAACTTGTGTTTCTGGGTAAACTCCAAGATCATATATGATTGTAATTGAGTCTACATTCAACCATCCCTTGGCTCTTGAAGACTTGCTGCTCCATTGCTTCGAGCCTTGTTTCCACGCTTCCGGTCTTCTTTGGCCCTTCAACGTCACGGATGTGCAGCACCCCTTCACGCATCTCAAGGTGTCGTAGCACCTCATCAAGATAGGTATTGATGACTGAGGGAGTCCTGGATTAAGGGGTCCTCGGGGAGCTGACCTATTCTTATGGGCCGGACTATATGGGCTACTGACCTAACGCTGGAAGATTTGAAGGCCCAGTCTCCAAGATGGAAGCTTCGGGAAGCATGGCTTGCGCTCCACATTTGATGTAGCAAATAGGCATGTTTATCTCTTCGGCATATAACCGACCTTGTGTGAACCCTAGGCATCCTCAGCATCTATATAAGCCGGAGGGTTTCAGGGTATAGGAATAGAACAACTCATCTAGGGTTAGCTATTTGATCTCGAGGTACAAATCAACTCTATAACCCCCACATCATCAATATAACTAAGCATGACGTAGGGTATTACCTCCATAGGAGGGCCCGAACCTGGGTAAATCTGTGTTCCCTTTGTCTCCTATTACCGTCGACTCCAATCTCACACTTCGGGACCCCTACCCAAGATCTGCCGGTTTTGACACCGACATTGGTGCTTTCATTGAGAGTTCCTCTGTGAGCAAGATGGAATCAATGTCCTGCCTTGTCATCAACGAACAGGTTTGCAACATGGACACTTTCATCCCCGAACAGATCTTCACCTATGACAATGTTGTGCTACACGCTGATCCCACTAGCCATCTAGGCAATGTTGAAAGCTTCGCCCCTGATCGAGAGGTCAGATTCAGAAACTTAGAGTTCTCCATAGACTCTCGGGGTGATTTTTCGTTAACCGGGCTCACAGCCTTGCCTGTAGCCCTCGAGGACTCTAAGGCTTTAACCTCGAACCCCTACTTCGGACATGCCAATGGGGTCATCCATGGCGATGGGCCAATCTCCTATCCCGGTCCGACCTTTGAGCCAGATAACTGGACACGTGTTCTTGCCAAACACTCCCCATGTCCGGACGTGTTGGAGGTTAACTCCTCATGTTCCGAACAACTGGATCTGATCGGGCCCTCAACGGTTGGCGAGGCCCTAGATCGGATCTTGTCGATGAAGATCACCGACGATCCAGCCCCGATCTATGCTCAATTCGGTTATGGTGCGGGCAAAGACGAATTTTTTGACCCACCCACCACCCACTTGATAACCACTGTTGAAGATTTAACCGACATGCTAGACTATGCCTCCTAGGCGGCTGGATACATGGATGAAGAAGACTGCGCTCCCACGCCCATTAACACCGGGAGGTGGGCCACCACTTCCACATATGATGTCTACATGGTAGATAATCCTGCCACTAATAGCGACAACGCACCTAACAACGATGGTGACAAATCGGGCGATGCGCTATCAAGGCGTTGGAAACCGCATAAGCGGTCCAAAGGCAAAAAGGGAAGGAAAGCTATTATTAACAACGGGGAAGGTAATACCCCCATTAACCATGGCAATCATGATATCGCCGAACACCCGTTAGAGGTTCTGGAAGGGCCCGAGGACCAAAACAACCCCGATAACGTCAACAACTCCGAAGACGATAATTACCTTCCCCCGTCAAGGAGGAAGATATACGGGAAACCGATGAATTGTACATCCCTGATAACCTCGAAGATCGTGCAGAAATCAGGCAATGGCTCATAGCAACGGCTCGCAGCCTAAAGGCTACAGAACGGCAACTCAAAGCTGAACAGGATGACCTCAATGATCGATGAATGAAAGTCCTCTCAGCCGAGGAAGTATACGACACCGGTTTGTCGAACCAGCCCAAAAGCTACCCTCGGAGGAGGCTGCTACCGCAATTCGATGATGAACTCACTGATACTCCGTCTCCAAACCGTACTGCAAACGACAAGCCGGACTGCCCCCCTCGTGGTCGGGACAGGACGACTGACGACACCGGTTATATACCGGCAGTGCCCCGAAGATGGGGTAAGTAGCCATTAGATCCTAATGACAGGTTCGACCTGCGAGATGACCTGAATCACAGAGCATGCCGTACAAGATCCATCTATGGATCCAGAGAGTACTCACCTGATAGATGGGGGCGGGTACAGACCATGGTTCGACCAAAACAATAGGGTCCGAGAACGCAACTGAACCCACACAGACGCCGAATACAGGCACGACATAGCACGGGTAACAGGTGCCGCTCACCCACTGTGCTTCATAGATGAGGTAATGCGACATCAGTTCCTCGAAGGGTTTAAACCCGTGAATATAGAACAATATGACAGGACTACTGACCCAACTGTCTGGATTGAGGACTTCCTCCTCCATATCCACATGGCGCGAGGAGACGATCTCCATGCCATCAGATATCTACCTCTTAAGATTAAGGGGCTAGCTCGGCACTGGTTAAAAAGCCTCCCCGAAAACTCCATTGGATGCTGGGAAGACCTGGAAGTTGCTTTCCACTCTAACTTCTAGGGAACCTATGACCGCTCGCCGGACTCTTCCAATCTCAGCAACGTCGTCCAGAAGCCCGGCGAATATGCTCGGTAGTTCTAGATTCGGTTCTTCACTAAGAAGAACCAAATTGTCGACTGTCCGGATGTCGAGGCAATAGCCTCCTTCCGGCACAATATTCGGGACGAATGGTTGGCCCGCCAGCTAGGCCAGGATAAACCTCGCACCATGTCCGCCCTTACCTCCCTCATGACATGCTTTTGCACGGGAGAAGACAATTGGTTGGCAAGATGCAGCCACAATTCTGAAGATCCTGTAGCCTCTGAAGCATGGGATGACAACGGAAAACCAAAGCGCAATAAGAATAAGCATCGGCACAATAATAGCGATGCCGATGACATCACTGTAAACGCCGAATTCCGCAACTCCCGACATGGGCAGCAGAAGAAGCCTTCTAAAGGCAATCGCGACGGACCCACTCAGCTGGAGAAGATCATGGAAAGGCCTTGCCAAATCCATGGGACTTCGGAGAAGCCCGCCAACCACACACCCGCAACTGCTGGATATTTAAATAGTCCGGCAATATACCACCTGAGGACCAAGGAAAAAGCTCTCGCAGTGAGGACGAGGATGAGCCTCGGGGTCCAATTGGTGGCGGACAGAAGAAATACCCTCCCGAAGTGAAAACGGTGAACATTATATACGCCACCCATATACCCGAGAAAGAGAGGAAGCGCGCCCTTTGGGAGGTCTACGCTGTGGAAACCGTAGCCCCGAAGTACAACCCATGGTCGGCATATCAGATCACCTTTGATCGGCATGATCACCCGACCAGTATCCGTCATGGGGGTTCCGCGGCCCTCTTCGTAGACCCCATTATAGATGGGTATCACCTCACAAAAGTCCTAATTGACGGAGGAAGTAGCCTCAACCTGATTTACTCAGGTATGGTGAAAAAGATGGGCATAGATCCGTCAAGGATCAAACCCAGCAGCACTACCTTCAAAGGAGTGATCCCAGGCGTTGAGGCTCGATGTACGGGTTTTGTAACCCTGGAAGTTGTGTTTGGCTCACCCGATAATTTTTGCAGCAAAGACTTGATCTTCGACATTGTACCCCTCCACAGCGGCTATCACACGTTGCTTGGTAGGACATCGTTCGCTCGTTTCAACGCAGTCCCACATTATGCATACTCAAGCTCAAGATGCCGATCCCCAAGGGGGTCATTACTGTTAACGGCAATGCAAGGCACTCCCTTAGAACTAAGGAACATGCTTTGGCCCTAGCGGCCGAATTCAGTTACAAAGAAGATTAACAAGTTCTGACATCCGCCATAAAGGCACACAAGGCTAGGAAGCGAGTTTGGCTTCAGACCGAAAACCCAGATCCTTCCTCCTCCCTTCAATAGGGACTCTCCCCCCACCGCACAACCCTAAGACCAACAAAGTACGTGCCAAGGAGGCTCAACTTCGCACTTAAAATTCCATGGGAACCGGTGGGGAGATAAAGATGGGTGTTCGGCTGGCCCAAACCTCTACCATCAACTCGTCTTCAGACAAAATGCAGGTGCTCCTAAAGAGCCTGCCTATGGCGTAAAGCTCACCTACAATTCGGAGGCGTCTCAAGACTTTGTTTGCAAAATCCGTCCGCCGAACACTAACACCCATCAAGTTGCATCTAAGAGCAGGAGTCAAGTAGCAACGGGGCATATCGAGGACGTCAGTTTATCAATCGAAGACCCCTGGTACAACAACTCCTGTATATTTTTATTTCTTCCACATACCTATAAACAGTTGGTTCAGCAGTCAGAGTTATAAGAGTTTCTGAGAAAAATATAAATTGCATGGCATAAGTTTGCCTCATCTGCCCTTTTTGGCGCATATTTGTTCCTCTCTCCCTCTTCTCATGGTCCTGTTCGGTATGATGCGAGGTAACTGGCTAATAGACCAGGGGCTCGAGTTTAAAAACAAATCGCCTTATGTACATTCTATCTTGCGTTCGGCGTCTTGGTGTTCGCTTTATATGCATCGGTTCCAAACTATGTCTTGGGTCAATAGTTGGGTTGCCGGCTCCTGTGCTTGCCCCTTTACATTCCGCTCATTCGGCTAAAAGGGCAAAGGGAGCACCCCTGCGATTGTGCTTCCGGATAGTATGGTCAAGCACCTCAGGGGAGAAAGCCGAAAATGTACTGTCATAGTATGCGAGATCCGGTCTGTGAACCCGAGCTGGAAGTATTATTCCGTGTTATACGAGGAACTTGCCCTTTGTACAAACATTGTGATACCGGCTTTGGCCACGGTTCGTCTGAACATCACAACACTTGGGTGGCTAATCATACGCTTCATGTAGTCCTTTTCACGCCCCTACGACTAAGTGAAAGAAATACAGCACTATGGTCTGATTACCTAGTCTGCCGCACTGTACCGCCTTCGGGTTCCGATAATTCGGCTAAGGGACATGGTGCATTAGTATAGACACCCCATGTAGTATATACATGGGGGCTGAAGCCGACGACTTGCATCTTTCAGTATTAAACAACCACATAGGAGTTATAAAGGAATGCAAAACCATATAAGAACAAACACTAATATCATCAAAAGTTTGGACAAGTCTTCGGACGCGTTACAGTTCATTCAAATAATTGATGGCCCGGACACTAGGACGCTATCACCCGAGCACTCTCCATCACTCCATCAAAGTATAGCTCGGGGCGTCTATGCTCCTTCCCGGAAGGCGGGCGGTGGCTACCTTCATCGGATCTAGCCCCAGCCAGTGCACCTTCGCTCTTGCGAAGGCCATCCGGACTCCCTCGATGCAGGAGGAGTGTTTGACGGTGTCGAGGCAGGGCGAAGCGGAAATCAACCTCTTGTGACATCCCAAGTGATTTCCCTACCTTATTTGGCATGTAACCATTTGTATGAACCTTGTGTCATGAGCTATGAGATGATTTGCACCTTGTCCCATGTGTTGAATTGCATTCATGCATCATGGCATCCATCATTTCATCATCATGCCATTCATTATGCTTGTATGTGTTGTGTGTCTTGTTTTGGGTCATGTATGTGAGGTGCCTTGTGTGGTTTGGCCTCATGAGTGGTGGTCTCCATGTGTGCAACCTCTCCCTCTTCTACCTCTCCTTTTCTTCCTTCCCAAAAACCCCTCTCATTGCCTTTTATTCCAATATGAATTCTTGGCAGATTTTAAGTTGCTTAAAAAAATCTTTAAAAATGCTCATGAGGTGGCCCTAGTGTCTTATGAATACTGGAAGTGATGCTTTTGATATTTGGATGTGTTTGGTTTTGAAAACTATTGAAAACAGGGGCTGTTTTATTGATATGTTAATAAAACAACTTGTTCATAAAATCAACCTAATATTTTATTTAATAGGAGCATATTATCTTCTTCTCAAAAGTATTTTTTTTGGCGAAAACCTTTTATAAAATGTCATCTGGATTTTAATAGTGTGGCTGTTTTATTTAAAAGGAATAGGCTCCTCTATTATTTCGGTGAGAATATGTGTGCGAGTGTGGGCCTTCGGCCCACGAGGCCTAGCAGGAGCAGTAAACGGCCACCTGCTCCCCCGTTCCTCTCCGTCAGAGTGTGAGTGTGTGCGTTCGAGCAGAGTGCAGAGGGCGGCTTCGCCGTCGCCGTTAGCTGTCACGGACGCTAAGGTCGGCCCCCTTTTTAAGCGTGTGCCCCTAGGGTTCCTCCCTCTTTCTTCTCCCTCTCGCCGCTGCCGCTTTCCTTTTCTCCCTCCTCCTCCTTCCTCCCCTGTACTTCTTCTTCTTCGTCGGGTTCAGAGAAGAGGTAATTTCAGAGAGAGAGAGAGAGAGCCGTCGCGTCGTCGCCTCCGGTGGGGCTCGTCGCCGCCAGAGATGGCCACCGCGTTCCTGGTGGACCTGCCGTCCCGTTCTCGGAGCTAGGAGACCTCGGGAGGTCTTCTTCTTCCTCCTCGCCATTGCAGCGCGGCTGGGCCTTCTTATCCTCCGTCGCCGCCGCATCCCCGTCTCTCCTTCCCCGTCGTCACCGTCGATTCGTGACCGGTTCGTCGTCGCCATCCCCTAGGTGAGCCGCAGGTCCCCCGCAGTTCTTCTCCTCCGTGTGTAGCTCGATTCGGTCGCCGCCGATAGCTTGGCGAGCTCCTGCCGCTCGCCTCCTTCCTCCTCACCGCGAGGTGAGCAGGGGAATGGATCCGCCGGTCGCCCCCGCAGCTGTGTGTCTAGTGGTGGCCACCGGGTCACCCTGTAGCAGTCGGAATCGCCGTCGCCGTTGCTTTGTTGCCACCGCTGTTTCCTGCGTTGTCTTTCTTCAGTTTCGTCAGATAAGGTGCGCGTGTGTGTATTAGAGCGCCGCGTCCCCCCTTCTGTTAAGAGTCGAGCCCGTAGCCCAGTGGTGTGGTGTGTTGTGTGTGTCCAGGGGGTCTGGGGTTCGATCCCCTTCTCCCCCCTTTTTTGTTTCCTTTTATTTTGCTTTCTTTTCTTTTCTTTTATTTGTTGTGGGTGTATTTCATGTATGTATGTGTAGGATCAGGTCCTTTTTTATTTTATTTTCATTTTTCTGTCATATGTCCATATGTGTGTGTAGTGCATATAAGATATGTATGTGGTAGTGGAGTGTATGCACATATATGGTGTATATGCACATGTGTGCATATGTAGTGTGGTGTAATGTGTGTGGGGGTTTTGCACTTGAGTGTGTGTGTATGCACCTATGGCTGCCTATGCATATGTATGCATACTTGTTATGTACATGTAGGCATGTGTGTAGTGTGTCTTGTGCATGTGGGTGTGTGGTGCACCATGCATGGCACATGTGTGTGTGTCCCTTGCACACCCATACATGTGTGCGTTCTTGTAGGGTAGGTTAGTGTGTGTGTATGTATGTGACACATACACATGCTTGTGTGTGACTTGATGTGGTGTGTGTGTGTGTGTGTGGTGTGCTTGATCATACATCTAGGCTAGGATGTTTGCATGGATTATGTTGATTGTGTCCTCTTCCTCATACATGTGTGTGGATGTGTGTGTGCTTAAGTGTAGAGTGCATGTGTAGATCTCTCTTTAGGTGCTCATGAGCATATTTTCTCCTCTAGCTAGTTTCATTCTTGATTTGGTTGCTTTGCCATGCTATCATGTCCCTAACATGCTAAATACCTCTCTCAACATGTATCTATGGAGCACATAGCATTTTGTGGCATTTACATCAAGTTTAGTGAGTGGCATAAGTCATCCATGGCCTAGAGAGGTCAGGTTTCGACCCCCCCCCCTTTGCTCCCTTTTGTTCCATGCAAGCATATAGGTATGAGTAATGATTTTGGGGTAGAATCAACCCATGTATGCACCTGTGAAGTCAGATTTGACTTTGGGGCACTTTGTCAAAACTGCATTTTTATGCTGTGATGGCCTATTGTCTTTTTCATATGGATTAATCTATGCATGCTTTCAAGTTCTTGCCAACATGAGTTTGTTAGTAAAAGTTGTTGGGAATGTCTCAGTATTTTTTTTATTTATGATAAGTCCCCAGATCAGTGGGACCATTCTGTTTAGTTGGCTACTTTCTGTTACTGTTCATCCTGCTTAGAAATGGCTAAGTCTGGAGACCCTGCTGTTATTGTTTTGCCATGTGGAGTAGGGTATAGCTAGTGAGGTGTTGTGAATTTGACCATGTTCTGTGTTAGGTATTTGTAGTAGGTATTGTCATATACCATCCTGTTAATTTTCCTGCCATTTGGAGCTTTCTAGATATTTAACCGGTGCTGTCAACTTGCTACTTTATTAACCTAGATTCCAGAAAACTGGGATTTTCACTAAGTCTCCGAAAAACTGATTCATCATGCCAACTTGATTGCTCCATGCATATTGATGTGAGCCCCTTTTGCTGATTGCATAGTTTAATGAAATGATTTGAGTGTTGAGTAGATTCTATCCATGTCTTGTTTGTGGCTGTAGGATTCCTGTAGCTCTAGTTGTGAGCTTTTCAAATTGCTATGTTGCTGTTTTGTGACAGATTGGGTGCTATCTTGTTTTGTGACTTGTGCGAGCTATACTTCATGGATTTGAGTGATTATTGAGCCTATTGTGATTGATTTTTCATCCCCTGTCCAGTGGCTACCTTGGAATGCCAAGAAGTAGCCCAGGTATTTGGTGATCTTGTGTTTTGCCTACGTACCTTCTCAAGAGCGTACCTCGAGAACCGTACCTCCGTTTCTTGCGATCCTTATATGCATTTCCAGAGATTTTGCATGATGCAACCATATTTTCCATGTTCATGCATGTTTAAGTAACTTAACATGAGGTTATTTCTAGGTTCACTAATATACAAACTTGCATGCGAAACTTGACTAGAATTGCATTGCCATGTTAAAACCTTCATTATATGGATCATGCATCATCTTGGTTGTGCATTGCATCTTGGTTGGTTATTTATTTGCTATTTCTCTCGGGTAGACGCGAGAGTCGATACTGAGTTCGAGGACCCTGGAGAGTACCACTACGAGGATCCCGCTACTTGTTCCGCTGAAGAACCAACAGGCAAGATGATCGTACCCGGATCCCAATATTATATTTGCTTGCTAGTTTCTCGTTCTTATCGTTACAATTGCGCTACCTACCACATGATATCAGCCCCCATGTTGCCATGACAGCCTCTAACCTAAACATCCCAGCAAACCATTGATTGGCTAGTTACCGTTGCTCAGCCCCTCTTGTAGCGTTCTTAGTTGCACGTGCAGGTCGTTCCATGTGATAACATGGTTTGGATAACACAAATAAATTATGTTATCTAATTTAATGCACATATATATCTGGTATTGGTGGAAGGCTTGGCCTTGTGCTAAGTGATTTGTTCTGCTCGTACTGCCATTAGTTCCTTGTTACCGGTGTTATGTCTTCTATATTTTGCACTCCTAACACGCTTGGGGTTGTTATGGGGACCCCCTTGTTCATTCGGTTGAGATTAAAACTTGTCTGGCAAGACCCAACATTGGTACTACATTTGCTTAACAACTTAACAAAATTGCATAGGGTCTTGCAAACCCGTGGATAATTTAATCAACTCCGGGCCAGTGCTCCTCATGAGTGTTGGTCCAAACTAGAGCACCGTGCGGGGCCAACCCAGGGCAACTCGCGAGATTTCAATCAGGCCACCGTACGCTTCGCTTATCCGGCGTGTCCTGAGACTGAGATACGCGGCTCTTGTCGGGTTCGTCGACACGTCGGGAGGTCTTGCTGGATTTGTTTTACCTTTATCGAATGCCTTGCGTGTGAAGTCTGAATTTCTTCGGGTTTACTCGAGGTGTTGGGCTCCTTTGGAATTGTCTATGATGATCGCGAGAACCGCGTTCGAGGCTTTTCTCACGGAGTGTGGTTATTTGTGATGGACTAGTTGGAGCACCCCTGCAAGGTTAAATCTTTTGGAAAGTCGTGCCCGAAGTTATGTGGCAACTTGGATATTTGTTTAACACCCGGTTATAGAAAACTTGAAGTAAACTCTAATTAAAACACACCAACTGTGTGAGTAACCGTGATCGTCTCTGCTCGTGTACATGATCCGAGAGAGAACACCGTGGGGTTATGATTGACGTAAGTAAGTGTCCAGGATCTCTTAGAGATTACTCTAGATTCGATCGCTAAACGTAGACCACTCACATTTACATTCCTATTGCGTAAGTTAGCCACCATATAATGCTTAGCGCTTCTACAAACTAAACATCACCCCTCCTTCCTAAAGCCTAAAGAGTCTTGGTACCTGGGCACATGATAGTTGAGTCCTCTGTGGCTCACAGTTTACTAGAATAATCCAGGTACAGGTTTAGATGAGTTCGTGCAGGATGATCTTACTCAGCTCCAGTGGGAGTATGATGAGGAGAGAGGCAGGATGTACGTGACATATCCGGATGAGTAGAGGACCTGGTCGTGATCGTTGGGACAGCTTGATAGTATCATTTGCAACTTCTTTTATCGTTTGATTTCGTCCGTAGTCGGACCCTATGTTCATCTTGATGCTATGATTTGAGCGTCTTTGTAAGTTAGCATGTGGCGAGTGTAAGCCAACTTGTATACTCTTCTCATTCAGTATTGTATGTCGTGATGATACTATTCTTGCTAACGACAAGATGCGCCTCTATCCCTTGCGAGGCCCTCGTGCCTTAAACGGATAGGCGCGCATCTTGGGCGTGACAAGTTGGTATCAGAGCCATAGGACCATAGGAGCCTTTGCTTGTTCGAACTTGGCCGAGTTGTGTCTAGTAAAACTATTTTGAGTCTAGTTATATCGGAGAGTAGGATTCTTTTTACTCCTGTTCTATGCTCTGGTGAGGTTTCCGACTTAGGAATTTTAATTCTACTCCTCTTCTCGCTCAATTTTTTTTTAGGATCACGCGGGTATTTTGGAATCTATATGATGTCGATGTGACAGGGTTCTGTCTTGGTGCCTCCTGTCTGACTTGATTTATTCCGGGGAGTCGAGCTCCAAGGAATGTTGGCACATCGTTATCATTCAGCTTCCTTGATATCTCAGGACGGAGAATGTTCGAAATTGCTTCAATACATATCGTGGTGAGATAAGGTCGGAGTCACCCAGTACTGGGGAGGCGTCCGGGGTACCACCATGGTTTAGTATCGTTGTGAGTTCGAGGATTCGAGATTAGACGAGTTTGCGAAATGTCTTGAATTATGGTGTGGAAGGTTGCGGATGCAGTCGCAGCTGATTGCCTAGGGCAGGTTCCTGGTTCCGCAACCCGAATCGCATAAACAAGAAAGTTTTCGGAAGTTTATAGGTGGGAAATCTTGTAGTCATCTAGGATCTTCTTCCCCAGATGTATTGGGTATGTACATTTGTCCGAGCGCTTAGCTCAATACTTGTTGTGTTATTGCAAGTGGCTTATTATGTCTAATGATGTTATCATGATCCGAAGAAGCATTCTTACTAATTTTTCAGTAGGAAGGCTATGTTGTTTTTGGTTCAATTCTTTCAAGAATTTGATTCAGCTTATGTGTCATCTTATCAATGAGGTGCTGATGCGTTTTGTCCATCTTCAGGATGGCTCCACCAACTCGTAGCAATCCGGGTCGTGGTGAGGAGCAGACTGATGTTCCACCACCACCCTCGCCACCGCCTCCTCCGCCTCCTCCTCCAGAAGCTTGGCAAGTTGTGATGGCCGCGACCAATGCAAACACCCAGATGTTGCTCAGGATGTTGCAAGAAAGGGAGCAGGGTCAGCAGCGTTTTGAAGGCAATTTTCAGAATCAGCTTTAGTTTGCGACACTCAATCAGTTCCTTGCCAACCAGCCCAAGACTTTCACCTGTTGTGAGCAGCCTCTAGATGTCGATGATTGGCTTCATGATATGAGAAAGCATTTTGAGTGCAGCAATGTCAGGCCAGAGGACTTTGTCACGTTTGCATCGTTCCAGCTGAAGGGTCACGCAGGCGATTGGTGGCAAGAGTACAAGGATTCCAGGGGCGATCGTGTTGTTACTTGGGACGATTTCCGTCGTGACTTCAGGGCTCATTACATTCCGACAAGCTTTATCGAGGAGATGCGTGAGAAGTTCAGGCACCTGAAGCAGGGAACCAAGTCAGTCTACCAGTACAACATCGAGTTCTAGAATCTAGCTCGTTATGCCAAGCAAGATGTTCCAGATGATAAGGCTATGATCTATCAGTTCAGAGGTGGTCTAAAGGATGAGCTTCTCCCAGGCTTAGTTCTCCAGGAGCCTCGTGAGTTTGATCAGTTCTACAACATGGCTTTGAAGATTGAAGGAGCTCAGCTCAAGTTGGAGAACTCCAAGAAGCGTTCAAGGGATTCATATTATTCTTCTTCCAGCTCTCAGATGGTTCCTAAGCAGCAGAAGTATTGGGCGCCAAATCCTCTTACATTTCGTCCTCCTCAGCAGCAAAAGCAGTTCGGTGGTCGTGGTTCTTCCCACCCACACAACCCAGGTTTACAACAGAAGAACCAGGTGTCCAAGGTTGTTCTTGTTCCTCCTCCAGGCAATGTTCGTACGCTTTCTGAGGTGACTTGTCACAAGTGTGGTCAGAAGGGCCACTATGCAAACAAGTGCAACCAGCGGCGTCTTCTGCCTCCTCCTCCTGTCAAGCCTCCAGGCAATGCTATGGTGAAGCATAATCCCAAGACCGCAAGAGTGAATATGGGAATGCAGAAGAAGCAGAGCAGTCCAGTGATGTGATTATGGGTAATCTCTCAGTCAATTCTATTCCTGCAAAAGTATTGTTTGATTCTAGTGCATCGCATTGTTTCATGTCAAAGAAATTCTTCATTAAGCATGATTTTCCGTCAGCATCTTTGGGTAGACCTTTGGGTATTGTTTCTCCGGGTGTTTCCATGAGAACCAATTCTATTGTTCCGGATGTTTCTATTGAGATGGGTAATTATTCTTTCTTGGCTTCTCCTTATGTGCTCGGGAATTCTGATATTGATCTCATTCTGGGCATGGACTTCCTGGCTATGAATAAGGCTCATATTGATTGTCAAGCTAAAGAAGTCAAGCTGACTCATCCTTCAGAAGACGTGATTATTTTTGCAGCCCGGTACTGAACTGGTATGCAAGCGCCCGTATAAACTTGGCCCCGAAGAGGTGAAAGAGTTGAAGAAGCACCCTGAGAAAGTCGAGGCAATCTTGAAGTGGGAGCCTCCTCTGAATGTGAAGCAGCTTCGGAGTTTCCTCGGGCTTGCTAGTTAGTGCAGAAGATTCGTGGAGAACTTCTCTCAAATTGCTAAGCCTCTATCCAATCTCCTCCAGAAGAGCGTCAAGTATGTTTGGTCTCCTGAGTGTGATGTGGCGTTCAGTACGCTCAAGCAGAGACTGACTTCAGCTCCAGTTCTCGTTCCTCCTGAGCAGTCCAAGCCTTTCCAAGTTTTATGTGATGCTTCTCTCCAAGGTCTTGGTGGTGTGCTCATGCAAGACAAGAAGATTGTTGCTTATACCTCGCGTCAGTTGAAGCCTGCCGAGAAGAACTACCCCACTCATGATCTTGAGTTGGCATTTGTTGTTGGGTAGACCAGTTGAGGTGTACACCGATCACAAGAGCTTGAAGTACATTTTCACTCAACCCAATATCAATCTTCGGCAGTCTCGTTGGGTGGAAATGCTTGAAGACTTCAACCCAAGCATTGAGTATACTCCTAGAAAAGCAAATGTCATTGCAGACGCGCTCAGCCGTAAGGCGTACTGCAATAGTCTTATCCTGAAGCCTCTTCAGCCCGAGCTTTGTGAAGCCTTCCGCAAGCTCAACCTTCAGATGATTCTGCAAGGACTTATTGCCAATCTTCAAGTCTCTTCGACTCTGGAAGATCAGGTTCGCCAAGCGCAGCTGCTAGACGCTATGGTAAAGAAAGTGAAGAAAGGTGTGGCCAACAACATTCCGAAGTACAAGTGCTTTCGTATTGATGACAAAGATACCTCGTTCTTTGAGGACCGTCTTGTGGTTCCAAAAGGTGATCTCAGAAGGCTTATCATGGACGAAGCACATAATTCTCTTCTATCCATTCATCCAGGCAGTTCAAAGATGTATCAGGATCTCAAGCAAACCTTCTGGTGGACTCGCACGAAACGTGAAATTGCTCAGTTCATGAACGAGTGTGATGTTTGTCGCAGAGTGAAGGCGGAACATCAGCGTCCAGCAGGTCTTCTTCAGCCTTTGCCTATCCCAGAAAACTGGGATTTTCACTAAGTCTCCGAAAAACTGATTCATCATGCCAACTTGATTGCTCCATGCATATTGATGTGAGCCCCTTTTGCTGATTGCATAGTTGAATAAAATGATGTGGGTGTTGAGTAAATTCTGTCCATGTCTTGTTTGTGGCTGTAGGATTCCTGTAGCTCTAGTTGTGAGCTTTTCAAATTGCTATGTTGCTGTTTTGTGGCAGATTGGGTGCTATCTTGTTTCGTGACTTGTGGGAGCTATACTCCATGGATTTGAGTGATTATTGAGCCTATTGTGAATGATTTTTCATCACCTATCCATTGGATACCTTGGAATGCCAAGAAGTAGCCCAGGTATTTGGTGATCTTGTGTTTTGCCTACGTACCTTGTCAAGAGCGTATCTCGAGAACCGTATCTCCGTTTCTTGCGATCCTTATATGCATTTCCATCGATTTTGCATGATGCACCCATATTTTCCATGTTCATGCATGTTTAAGTAACTTAACATGAGGTTATTTCCAGGTTCACTAATATACAAACTTTGCATGCGAAACTTGACTAGAATTGCATTGCCATGTTAAAACCTTCATTATATGGATCATGCATCATCTTGGTTGTGCATTGCATCTTGGTTGGTTATTTATTTGCTGTTTCTCTTGGGTAGACGCGAGAGTCGATACTGAGTTCGAGGACCCTGGAGAGTACCACTACGAGGATGCCGCTACTTGTTCTGCTGAAGAACCAACAGGCAAGATGATCGTACCCGGATCCCAATACTATCTTTGCTTGCTAGTTTCTCGTTCTTATCGTTACAATTATGCTACCTACCACATGATGTCAGCCCCCATGTTGCCATGACAGCCTCTAACCTCCACATCCCAGCAAACCATTGATTGGCTAGTTACCGCTGCTCAGCCCCTCTTGTAGCGTTCTTAGTTGCAGGTGTAGGTCGTTCCATGTGATAACATGGTTTGGATAACACAAATAAATTTTGTTATCTAATTTAGGGCCAGTTCTTTTGATAGCTTTTGTGGGCTTCTAGAATAAGCTGCCCCCTACCCAGCTTATTCTAAAAGCCCAACTAAAAATATAGGCTTCTAAAAAAATATTTTTAGTTGGGCTTCTAGAATAAGCTTGGTAGGGGGCAGCTTATTTGAGCTTATTCTAAAAGCCAGCAAAAGAACTGGCCCCTAATGCACATATATATCTGGTATTGGTGGAAGGCTTGGCCTTTTGCTAAGTGATTTGTTCCGCTCGTACCGACATTAGTTCCTTGTTACCGGTGTTATGTCTTCCATATTTTGCGCTCCTAACACTCTTGGGGTTGTTATGGGGACCCCCTTGTTCATTCGGTTGAGATTAAAACTTGTCTGGCAAGACCCAACATTGGTACTACATTTGCTTAACAACTTAATAAAATTGCATAGGGTCTTGCAAACCCGTGGATAATTTAATCAACCCTAGGCCAACCCAGGACAACTCGGGAGATTTCTATCAGGCCACCGTACGCTTCGCTTATCCGGCGTGTCCTGAGACTGAGATACGCAGCTCTTATCGGGTTCGTCGACACGTCGGGAGGTCTTGCTGGATTTGTTTTACATTTATCGAATGCCTTGCGTGTGAAGTCTGACTTTCTTCGAGTTTACTCGAGGTGTTGGGCTCCTTTGGAATTGTCTATGATGATCGCGAGAACCGCGTTCGAGGCTTTTCTCACGGAGTGTGGTTATTTGTGATGAACTAGTTGGAGCACCCTTGCAGGGTTAAATCTTTCGAAAAGCCATGCCCACGATTATGTGGCAACTTGGATATTTGTTTAACACCCGGTTATAGAAAACTTGAAGTAAATTCTAATTAAAACACACCAACTGTGTGAGTAACCATGACCGTCTCTGCTCGTGTACATGATCCGAGAGAGAACACGGTGGGGTTATGATTGACGTAAGTAAGTGTTCAGGATCTCTTAGAGATTACTCTAGATTCGATCGCTAAACGTAGACCACTCACATTTACATTCCTGTTGCGTAAGTTAGCCACCATATAATGCTTAGCACGGCTGCAAACTAAACATCACCCTTCCTTCCTAAAGCTTAAATAGTCTTGGTACCCGGGCACATGATAGCTGAGTCCTCTGTGGCTCACAGTTTACTAGAATAATCCAGGTACAGGTTTAGATGAGTTCGTGCAGGATGATCTTACTTAGCTCCAGTGGGAGTATGATGATGAGAGAGGCAGGATGTACGTGACATATCCGGATGAGTAGAGGACCTGGTCGTGATCTTTGGGACAGCTTGATAGTATCGTTTGCAACTTCTTTTATCGTTTGATTTCGTCCATAGTCGGACCCTATGTTCATCTTGATGCTATGATTTGAGTGTCTTTGTAAGTTAGCATGTGGGAAGTGTAAGCCAACTTGTATACTCTTCTCATTCAGTATTGTATGTCGTGATGATACTATTCTTGCTAACGGCAAGATGCGCCTCTATCCCTTGCGAGGCCCTCGTGCCGTAAACGGATAGGCGCGCATCTTGGGCATTACACCTCTGCACCAAGTAGAAGTTGCTGCCTGGCAGCGGCTCGTTGGGCCATAAGTGGATGCAAAGGTCCTTGATGGTTGGCTCCGCCATCTGGTGCAGCTCCATCAGTTGTTTCAGCAGCTCCACCAGAAGAGGAGGATGCTCGGGAGCTCTAAACTATGCCCAGAACAGCCGAGCTTCATCTCCTTCTCCCCGCGAGGCGAACAGCTGATTGGCGTCCGCCACACTCTTCTGGAGATCGGAATACGCGCCTGAGGATCGCCACACCCAGGTAAGCAATGCGAATTTGCTATCCCCAAATACACACTTTAGTGAGTATGGCTTACCATCTGCTATGTCCTTGGCTTTGCGCACTTGCTCCTCATAGAACCGTCTGTCCATCCGCTCATTCTGGAGTTTGGTTTTGAAAGTGGACAGTTCGACCGAGATCGCCTTATTCTTCTGCTCCACGGCCTCGCACCTTTCACTGGCGTCCTTGAGCTCCAGCTGGACCAATGCCATGCAAGCCTCATGCTTGACGCTGGTGGCCCACATGGCAGAAAGGGCGACAACCATTTCTTTAGCAGGCGCCCTCACGGTGGCCGCTTCGTCCTTCGCTTGCTAGATCTTGGCCTTGAGCCTCTCCATCTCCTTCGCTGAGGCTGTGCGTACATTATACAATGTGAAAAAGCTGGATTGAAAATATTCGGATGATAGAGTTCGGACAAAGGTACGCGAATTCTGTTTTGACATACCTTGAGCCTTGTCGAATCTTCAGTTAAGGGCCTCAACCTTGTCTTCGGAGCGCTTAAGCTTTCGATTTAGCTCATCCAGCCCAGTGCCATTTCTCGTTGCTGCTGATGACGAAGCCTGCACTACACACATAGTTGATATATTACATGGGTTCTCACTTCCCAAACTATAGTCAATCTGATCATATGTTGGGTTATTCTAATATGCCAGACATTTAACGCGTATATAGTTAGATATTGGATACAAGAGTGACCCCCAGGTGAGCTTTTTCACCTCACCCAGGGCTCAGGGGCTGCCATGTATATAATACAAATAAATAAAAACTTTGCAAATAAGAACATCGGGTGACTTACTTGAAAATCCGTAAGGAGACCTTTGAAGGCCTCCTCCAGTCCGTTGTCAGCAGACTAGATGCTTTGCAAAACCGCACCCATAAGGATGCGGTGATCCTCGGGGATGGAGGCACTCGATAGAGCCTCCTCCATAACTGACCACCTGTTGGTCGGTGGTGCCGGTGATGATCGCATACTCCGATCACCTACCGTGGATTGAACCGGTACCTCTGGAGGCATAATGTGCTCTGGAGATGTTCCTGGAGGGGACTGAGCACCCGCTTGTCCGGCCTCCTCGGTGTCTGGGAGGTGTCACCTCCCAGTCTTCAGTGGCCGAGACGTTAGCCCCGGCCACGCTACAGTCTCCCTCGCCCCTAGTATCCGTCTCCATAGGAGTGTGCTGGGACGACACCTCCACGACATCCCTCGTGGCACCTGGAGTGGTGTGGTGCAAGGCATCCCTGCTCTCCGCCAGTTCGGCAGGCAGGGTCTCCCCGTCCGATATCACCTCGATGGAGCTAACGCGTGGGGGGCAGCAAAGCCAGTAACCTGCATGTTAGCAAGCTCTAAATCTAATCATAATGAATGGGAGGGTCTTCTGATCCTAACATTTTCGGAGGGGGCTTGACCCATAGGCTCCTTCGTAGAACCGCCTCGAGGTATTCAGACGCGGTGTCTGAGTCTGAACTATCATTGGACAGAATCACCCACGCCCCATGTGCTCTCTTCTGGGCAGGAGGAGGGACCTGCCCTGGAGCATCCGAAGACGCCGCTCCCTTCCTAGCGCGAGGAGAATCACCTTCCCCTCGCCGTCGACCTCGGCCTCCTCCTCCTCTTCTTCTTCTTCTTCCTCCTCCTCAGCCTCCTCCTGATTCGAAGAGGTGGGGGTATCCTCGGATGCACCTTTAGGCTGGTCCCTAATGCGGATGCCAGCCTGGCCTGGTTTCTTCTTGTCTTTCTTCGTGGGAGCCTGGTACGTCTTTACCACGAGCATTTTCGCTAACAGCCCGATCCTCTCGTCTTCGGGCTAAGGCGCCAAACTGTTAATGTTGATGGTTTTCTTCAGCCATCTCTACAAAGACAGATCAGATAAGGGGTTACGAGATCTCCATATGTAATGAAGCCGACCAAGCTAGGTTGTATCGTACCTCGAATTCAGGCTTGGTGGCGTGCAAACCCTTGTTCTCCTCCTCGGATGGCCAGCTCTTCTGCGATTTGAAGAGAGCCTTCCACAACTTCTCCCATGTAGTGCGGAAGAGATTTCGGACTATGGACTCGGCGTCAAGCTCACAAGCCCACAGGGGTGTGTCCCGGCACTGGCAAGGGAGGATGCGTCTTCGGAGCATCACCGGACCACATTCGTCAACTTGGTGCCCTCATCGACCATGGAGAGGATGCGCTTCTGCAGGTCGCTCACCTCCTTTCCCGGTCCCCAGACGAGGCCCTTTTCGAGCCATGAAGCCAGTCTGGTGGGGGGACCGGATCTGAATGCGACGGAGGCATATTGACCTTCTTCTTGTGGTTCGGTGACGTAGAACCACTCCTTCTGCCACCCCTTGATGGTGTCAATAAGGGTACCCGACGCGGGTGAGCTTGCCGATGACGGCCCCGCCGCAATCTGCGTGGTTGCCACAAACGCACTTGGGCTTCATGTTGAACACATGAAGCCAGAGCCTGAAGTGTGGCTCGATGTGTAGGAAGGCCTCGCAGACGAGGATGAACTCTGAGATGTGTATGATGGAGTTTAGCGGCAGGTCGTGGAAATTGAGGTCGTAGAAAAACATCAGCCCCCTGACAAAGGGGTGGAGGGGAAAGCTCAGCCCACCGATGAAGTGGGGGATGAACACCACCCTTTCGCCTGGCTTGGGGGTGGGGATCACTTGGACCTCCTCCGTTGCACTATGAGGGATGTCGGCAGGGAGGTATCCGGCCTTCTTAAGGTCCTATATGTCCTTGTCGGTCACCGTGGAGGCTTCCCACTTGCCGTTAGAGCTGGGGACTGCCATTGGTGAGCTCGTAAGGGGAGGCGGAAGATTTAGATCTGGGTGTCGGAGGCTCAGAGGAATGGGGGGCAGCGGAAGCAGAGGGAGAGCATGAATGGCCTCGGGGGTTTTCTTTCCCTGTTATGAGGCTTATCGTTTGAGCCCCCTGTGCCACACCGCGGATCCCTCCACTTCCTGAGACGTGTGCACAGTTGCGCATGCATGCTTAAACATATCCCTTGTGAAACGGAGCACGATATGCGCCTTGATAGATCGTGCTGATGGAATGGCCTCGAACCATGCATCGAGTCCCTATAACTGGCCTAGCGGTCGTGGTGGTCCGTGACTTTTCATCGGAGAGGTCATTAGGGAACATTATCTTTTCTTCCCTGACGTTTGGCCTTCAATGCCAACTTATTCCATAGTATTCGAACGCTCCGCTATTCAGAAGTTATTTGTCATCGGAGGCCAAATTTTGTTCGGCGGAAGGAACTTACCTTGCAAGCCGAAGACTTTGTTCGTGAAGCAATTGGATCTGAAGACCCTTGGCGTTGGAGGCAAGTTCGGGGGCTACTGAGGGAGTCTTGGATTAAGGGGTCCTCGGGGAGCAGGCCTATTCTTATGGACCGGACTATACAGGCTACTTAACAAACATTGGAAGATTTGAAGGCCCAGTCTCCAAGATGGAAGCTTCGGGAAGCATGGCTTGCGCTCCACGTTTGATGTAGCAAATAGGCATGTTTATCTCTTCGTCATGTAACCTACCTTGTGTGAACCCTAGGCATCCTCGACATCTATATAAGCCGGAGGGTTTTAGGGTATAGGGACAGAACAACTCATCTAGGGTTAGCTATTCGATCTCAAGATAGATCAACTGTGTAACCCCCCTACATCATCAATACAACCAAGCAGGACATAGGGTATTACCTCCATAGGAGGGCCCAAACCTGGGTAAATCTGTGTCCCCTTTGTCTCCTGTTACTGTCGACTCCAGTCTCACAGTTCGGGACCCCCTACCCGAGATTCGCTGGTTTTGACACTAACAATGACCTTCTCGAAGAACTTGTCCTTCGGAGCACTTGTTGATGCATGACGATCTAAATCTGCTATAGGAACAACTCAAAAACGAAAGCAGGAGGTATTGTCGTGATATGATAGTCCAAGCCTTCGAGAGATTATATAATGAATTTTTACCAACCCAAAGGAGTATAGCACAAGAAAACGGAGTTCGAAGGGTGCACGAGGTGGTCACAAGCGACCTAGGCGCGGCCAGGGGGCGTGCCTGGCAGGCTTGTCACCTCCTCGTTCCTTTTTCGAACTAATTTAAATTTTCCTAATTTATTAAATATTCCAAAACTGAGAAAAATTGCTATTGGAAAAGTTTTGGAGTCAGTTTGCTTACCGTACCACATACCTATTCCTTTTCAGTGCTTGAAACGTCCCGGTAGGTCTCCCTAATATACTCCTCCGGAGTTATGGTATTGATAATATTGGTTTCAACATTTATGAGAGTACTTGAGATATAATGTTTGATTCTTTGCACATTTACCACCCTCGAATTTGTGCCTTCGGCGTTGTTGATCTTGATGGCACTGGAATGATATACTTCCTCAACAATGTAAGCCCCTTCCCATTTAGAGAGAAGTTTTCCTGCAATAAATCTTAAACGGGAATTGTATAGCAAGACATGATCACCTACATTGAATTCACGCTTTTGTATCCTTTTATTATACCATCTCTTAACCTTTTCTTTAAACAACTTGGCATTCTCATAGGCCTGGGTTCTCCATTCATCAAGTGAGCTAATGTCAAATAACCTCTTCTCACCAGCAAGTTTGAAATCATAATTGAGCTCTTTGATTTCCCAATAAGCTTTATACTCTAGTTCTAGAGGTAGGTGACATGCTTTACCATAAACCATTTTATACGGAGACATACCCATAGGGTTTTTGTAAGCAGTTCTATAAGCCCATAATGCATGTCAAGTTTCTTAGACCAATTCTTTCTAGATCTATTAAAAGTCTTTTGCAAGATCAATTTAATTTCTCTATTGCTTAATTCTACTTGACCACTAGACTAAGGATGGTAAGGAGATGCAATTCTATGATTGACGTCATACATAGCGAGCAATTTACAGAAGGCATCATGAATAAAGTGGGAATCGCCATTAGTCATTAAATATCTAGGGACTCCAAATCTAGGGAAAATAACTTCTTTCAGCATTTTAATAGAGGTGTTATGATCAGCACTACTAGTTGGAATAGCTTCTACCCACTTAGTAACATAATCAACAGCAACTAGAATATGAGTATACCCGTTGGACGTTGGAAAAGGTCCCATATAATCAAAAACCCAAACATCAAATGGTTCAATAACAAGAGAGTAATTCATAGGCATTTTTGGATATCTACTAATCTTGCCAGTTCTTTGACATTCACCACATGACAAGACAAACTTACGAGCATCCTTGAAGAGAGTAAGCCAATAAAACCTAGATTGTAATACCTTGTGTGCAGTTCTATCTCCAGCATGGTGTCCTCTGTAGGGCTCGGAATGACACTTCTGTAGGATTTGTTCCTATTCATGCTCAGGTACACAATGTCTAATAACACCATCTACTCCTTCTTTATAAAGGTGTGGATCATTCCAAAAGTAATGTCTTAAATCATAGAAGAACTTTTCTTTTGTTGGTATGTGAAACTAGGCGGTATAAATTTAGCAACAATACAGTTAGCATAATCAGCATACAATGCAGCATTTCGTGAAGCATTTATGACAGCTAATTTTTCATCGGGAAAGCTATCATCAATAGGTAGTGGGTCATAAGGAACATTTTCTAACCTAGACAAGTTATCCACTACGGGGTTATCAGCACCCTTTCTATCAACAATATGCAAATCAATTCTTGTAGCAAAAGAACCTATCTGATAAGTCTTTGTTTAGCATCTTTATTTTCCATAAGGTATTTAATAGCAGCATGATCAGTGTGAATAGTTACTTTGGAATCAACAAAATAAGGTCTGAACTTATCACAAGCAAATACAACTGCTAAAAATTCCATTTCAGTGGTGGCATAGTTTCTTTGAGCGATGTCTAGAGTCTTACTAGCATAATGGATAACATTTAATTTCTTATCAACTCTTTGTCCTAGAATAGCACCAACGGCATAATCACTAGCATCGCACATAATTTCAAAGGGTAGGTTCTAGTGAGGTGGTTCAACAACAGGTGTAGAAATCAAGGCATTCTCAAGAATTTCAAATGCATCTACACAATCATCATCAAAAACAAATGGAATATCTTTTTGCAAAAGATTAGTGAGAGGCCTATAAATCTTAAGAAATCTTTAATAAACCTCCTATAGAAACCAGCATGACCAAGGAAACTTCTTATACGTCTGATATCCGTAGGACACGACATTTTTTCAATAGCATCACGTTTTGCTTTGTCAACTTCAATACTTCCTTTGGAGATTTTGTGTCCCAAGACAATACCTTCATTCACCATAAAGTGGAACTGATCCCAATTCAATACAAGATTACTTTCTTCGCATCTCTACAAGACTCGATCAAGGTTGCTCAAACAATCATCAAAAGAAGTTCCATAAACGGAAAAATCATCCATAAAAACCTCAACAATCCTTTCAAAAAATCAGAGAATATAGCACTCATACATCTTTGAAAGCTAGCATGTGCATTGCATAAACCAAATGCATACATCTATAAGCAAAGGTACCGAAAGGGCAAATAAAGGTGGTCTTCTGTTGGTCCTCTTTTGACACAGGTATTTGAGAGAAGCCAGAATAACCGTCTAGAAAGCAAAAATGTGTGTGTTTGGAAAGTCTTTCTAGCATTTGATCAATAAAAGGTAGAGGGTAATGATCTTTCCTAGTAGCTTTATTTAATTTCCTAAAATCAATTACCATTCTATACCCTGTACCAATTCTTTGTGGGGTCAATTCATTTTTATCATTAGGAACCACGGTAATACCTCCTTTCTTAGGGACACAATGAAGGGGACTAACCCATCTACTATCAGCAATAGGATAAAATTACTAGCCTCCAGAAGCTTTAATATTTCATTTCTTACCACTTTTTTCGTTTTAGGGTTTAATCGTCGTTGGTGATCAACAACCGGTTTAGCATCGGGCTCCATATTAATTTTATGCTGACATAGAGTGGGACTAATGCCCGTAAGATCATAAAGAGTATATCCAATAGCAGCACGATGCTTCCTCAGAGTTTTCAATAATCTCTTTTCTTCATGCTCTGAAAGGTTAGCACTAATAATAAGAGGATATATCTTCTTTTCATCAAGATAAGCATATTTCAAAGTATCCTGTAATTGTTTCAGCTCAAACACAGGGTCACCCTTGGGTGGAGGAGGATCCCCAAGTATTTCAATAGGCAAGTTGTTTCAAAATAATGTGCTGAGCAAAGAAAATCCTATCTATTTCATTCATTTCATTCATATGCATATGGCTTTCATGGTCTAGCAGATTTTGTTCTAAGGGGTCAGTAGGAGGCACAGTAATAGAAGCAAGCCCAATAATTTCGTCCTTACTAGGCAATTATTTATCATGGGGTTGCCTACAAAATTTAGAGAAATTAAACTCATGAGACGTCGCCCCAAAACTTACGGTAACAGTTTCCTTCTCAAAATTTATCCTGGTATTAACAATATTCAAGAAAGGTCTACCAAATATAATGGGACAAAAATCATATTGTGGGGAACCAAGGACAAGAAACTCAATAGGATATTTTATTTTTCCACACAAGACTTAAACATCTCTAACAATTCCAACTGGTGTTATGGTATCTCTATTAGCAAGCTTAATTGTAACATCAATTTCCTCTAACTCAGCTGGTGCAATATCATTCATAATTTCTTTATATAAGCTAAAGGAAATTGCACTCACACTGGCACCCACATCACATAAGCCATGATAACAATGATCTCCTATTTTAGCTGAAACAACAGGCATGCCAACAATAGGTCTAGGTTTATCTTTATAATCCAGTCTAGCAATTCTAGCAGCTTCATCACAGAATTGGATAACATGCCCATCAATATTATCAACCAAGAGATCTTTAACCATAGCAATACTAGGCTCATACTTAATTTGTTCAGAAGTTGTAGGTGTTCTAACATAGCTCTTATGAACCATAGTTGAAGCTTTAGCATGTTCCTTTATCCTAACAGGGAAAGGTGGTTGCTCAATATAAGCAGCAGGAATAACAAGATCAACATTATAAGTAATAGTTTCTTTTTCAACTTTAATAGATTCAACTACTTTCACTTCAATGGGTGATGATATTTAAACCACTTATCCTTAGGGAGATCAACATGAGAAGCAAAAGATTCACAAAAGGAAGCTACTATCTCAGAGTCAGGTCCATATTTAGTGCTAAATTCATGAAAAGCATCGGTGTCTACAAAGGATTTAACACAATCAAAGTTAAGGTTTATATCTGACTCCTTACCTTCATCGAGTTCCCAATCTTCAGAGTTTAGTTTAATTCTTTCCAACAAAATCCCATTTAGTCAATATCTTTCTTCATATAGGAACCAACACAAGAAATATCGAGCATGGTTTGATCATTACGAGAAAGCCGAGCATAAAAATCCTGAATAATAGTTTCCCTCGAGAGCTCATGATTTGGGCATGAATATAACATTGACTTAAACCTCTCCCAAGTTTGAGCAATTCTTTCTCCTTCACGAGGCCACAAATTATAGATATAATTCCGATGACGATGAACTAGATGCACAGGATAGAACTTCTGATGAAATTCCATTTTCAATCGGTTGTAGCTCCATGATCCAATATCATCACATAGCCTATACCATGTCAATGCATTCTCCTTCAAAGATAAAGGAAACACCTTCTCCTTGACATGATGCTTGGGCAGACCTGCAAGTTTAAATAATCCACAAACTTCATCCACATAGATTAGATGCAAATCAAGATGTAGTGTTCCATCTCCTGCATAAGGATTAGCCAGCAGTTTCTCTATCATACCCAAAGGAATTTCATAATAAATATTTTCAGTAGCTTCAGTAGGTTGAGGGGCAACTCTTTGTTCTTCTGGTCGAGGTGAATATACCCCGAACAAGCCCCTTAGAGGATTACTTTCCATAGTAACAAGTGACAATAAATTTCAGCACGCTACATAAAGTTTTCCTTACCAGATTCTACTTACCAAAGGCTCTTCACTCCCCGGCAATGGCGCCGGAAAAGAGTCTTCATGACCCACAAGTATAGGGGATCTATCATAGTCCTTTCGATAAGTAAAAGTGTTGAACCCAACGAGGAGCAGAAGAAAATCACAAGCGGTTCTCAGTAAGGTATTCTCTCTAAGCACTGAAATTATTGGTAACATAGTTTTGCGATAAGATAATTTGTAATGAGTAACAAGTAACAAGTGTATAAAAGGTGCAGCAAGGTATCCCAATCCTTTTTGTAGCAAAGGACAGGCCTGGAAAAACTCTTATATAAAGTGAAGTGCTCCTGAGGACACATGGGAATTTCCGTCAAGCTAGTTTTCATCATGCTCATTTGATTCACGTTCGTTACTTTGATAATTCGATATGTGGGTGGATTGGTGCTTGGGTGCTGCCCTTACTTGGACAAACCTCCCACTTATGATTAACCTCTCTCGCAAGCATCCACAACTACGAAAGAAGAATTAAGATAATTCTAACCACAGCAATGCATAAACTAGGGTTTAAGCTTCTGTAACTCTAGCAACCCATCATCTACTTATTACTTCCCAATGCCTTCCCCTAGGCCCAAATAATGGTGAAGTGTAATGTAGTCAACGTTCACATAATACCACTAGAGGAGATACAACATACATCTCATCAAAATATTGAACGAATACCAAATTCACATGATTACTTGTAACAAGACTTATCCCATGTCCTCAAGAACAAACGTAACTACTCACAAAGCATGCTCATGTTCATAATTAGAGCAGTATTAATTATCATAAAGGATATGAACATATCATCTTCCACCAAGTAAACCAACTAGCATCAACTACAAGGAGTAATCATCACTACTAGCAACCCATAGGTACCAATCTGAGGTTTGAGACAAAGATCGGATACAAGAGATGAACTAGGGTTTGGAGAGGAGATGGTGCTGATGAAGATGTTGATGGAGATTAACCCCCTCTCGGTGAGAGTATCGTTGGTGATGGCGATGGCTTCAATTTCCCCCTCCGAGAGGGAAGTTTCCTCGGCAGAACAGCTCCGTCGGAGCTCTAGATCGGTTCTACCCAAGTTCCGCCTCGAGACGGCGGTGCTTCGTCCTAAAAGCTCTCTTATGATTTTTTCCAGGTCAAAACCCTTCATATAGCAGAAGATGGGCATCAGGGACCTGCCAGGTGGGTCACTAGCCACCTAGGCGCGGTCAGGGGGGCCCGCGCCTGGCAGGCTTGTCACCTCCTGGTGGGCCCCTTCTGGTATTTGTTTCGCCCAATATTTTTATATATTCCAAAACAATTCTCCATAACTTTTTAGGACTTTTGGAGTTGTGCAGAATAGGTCTCTCAGATTTGCTCCTTTCCCAGTCCATAATTCCAGCTGCCGACATTCTCCCTCTTCATGCAAACCTTGTAAAATAAGAGAGGAAAGGCATAAGTATTGTATCATAACATCTAACAACAGCCCATAATGCAATAAGTATCAATATAAAAGCATGATGCAAAATGGACGTATCAACTGTATGTGCTAGCATACTAATCCAAGGATGGCATTAACACATAGAGGCATGACTCGTTTTGAGTCAGGACGCTACACATTGTGAATACATGAACTCTTCAAACTACGGAAATCACCGAAACGAATTCCAATTATTGTCACCTTGGGGCATGTGGATCATGCCACGTAATAGGTGTATACAACTTGCAACATAGGACCCAAATCACTCTTATATTCATGAAAACATAATAGGTTTAGATATGAAATCATGGCACTCGGGCCCTAGTGACAAGCATTAAGCATAGCAAAGTCATAGCAACATCATTCTCAGAACATAGAGGATATTAGGGATCAAGACCTATCAACTTAACTCGATTACATGATCAATCTCATCCAATCCCACCATCGTCCAACAAGCCTACAAAGGAATTACTCACTCCTGGAGGTGAGCACCATGGCGGTGTTGATGGAGAAGGGTTGGTGACGACGACGATGATTTCCCCTCTACGAAGCCCAAAACAGGCTCCGGATCAGCCCTCCGGAGGAATAACAAGAGGTGGAGGCGGCTCTGTCTCGTGAAATGAGATGAAAACTTCTATCTTATTTTTTCTCCAACGATGTGATTTTATAGGACTCGAATTAGGGTTGGAGGAGCCATGAGGGCCACACAAGCCATCAGGGTGCACCCTAGGGGGCACCCTGTAGGCTTGTGGCCCCCTGCACACACCCATCCGGCAGGTCTTCGCTCTATAATTCATAATTATACCTAGAAATAATTCACAAAATATTTCGTCAAATTTTGAGAACTTTTATTTCTGCACAAAAATAAAACCAAGGTAGTTCTGCTGAAAATAGCATGAGTCTGGGTTAATGTCATTCAAATCATGCAAATTAGAGGACAAAACCAGAGCAAAAGTGTTTGGAAAAGTAGATACTTTTGAGACGTATCAAGCAAGTGTTAGTGTTATGCCTTTTCCATTTACAATAAACCTCGGTCCATCCTTCACATCCTCTTCTCTTCCTTCCTGTCCACCAACAATAGCCGTCAAGGGAAAGGGTGTCGTTGTAGCAGTTACCGAGGAGAAGGCGGTGAGCACAACGGGGTTGTGGCTCTCGCCCACCATCACCGCGGGCAAGATTGTTGAGCTCTAGCCATGGGGCTGCCTCCCATTCAAGGATGAAGTCAAGTGTCGCTCCCACATTGTATGGGATGCTATTCCCTCTGCCTCCCGAGTTCCTGAACCTTAGGGTGGCAAGTGTGTCGTCTTCGTTTCTCACCTCATTAGAGGTTTGGACTTTCCAATCTATCCCTTCCTCTAAGGGAACATGTATTTCTACTGCCTCCTATTCCACCACCTCACACCCAACTCTATCCTCCACATCGCCTCCTACTTTGTCTTCTGCATTCCTCTGCACCGAGACACACTTCAGACTCTGGCTCAAATTCTTTTGTGTCAAACCACACTACAAAGATGACCAAATCACAGTGTGGGGGATCCATGATCAGCAAGCTTCACATAGTTAAGTGCTTGTTGGTCAAATTCATTGATATGGCAAACCTTTGGTAGGAGGAGTGGTTAACATGTACGATGTGCCATCAAAGGACACGGACAGAGTCCCCGCTTTCTCAGCCACCCCCTTGAAGAGATTGCATTCTTGGACAACCAAGAACCTCGAATTGGGGGACAAGGAGGAGGTCGATGCCCTTTAAATATGTATGAAGTTCCTCATCGTTGAGGGATTCACTCTATTGGATGTTTGTTGAGTCCAATTTATTTGATTTTTAATAGTTATTTTGTGACTACATGGTAGGACGTGCGCAATTTTACCGCTCTAGCACAACTTTTTTGTTGATATTCCTTACACGACGCTTTTTGGACCAAATAATACTTTGTGGAAGAAGTCCCAAGAAATGGTAGTGAAAACACATATTTAATGTGGTGATCATCTACCATAAAGAATGAAGCAAAGGAGCAAAGGAGGAGCCGTTGTGGCGCATCCAGAGAAAAAGACGATGCATCATACGAGCAGGACCACTCGAATGGGTGGATATATGAAGTGCCAACGTCACTGCCTCGTACACTATTTTCACCCCATGAAATCGTATTGAGGATCAGATGGCTAGAGATACCAGAAAGCCATCTAGAAGGCAGAACCCCTAGACTCAAGAGATCATTCAGAGGGGTATCAGCAAAGAGGATATCACCATCTTCAACACCAAGCACAAGCGGGCTACAACATCATCTCCACTGTCATCATCATCACCACCCACATCCTTATGATTGTAACATCACGAAACCTAGTGGATTTCCTTGTGTGTTACTTGTGTCATCCATTCATGTTTACCGTCACCACCCTTATGATGTTTGTCATCTACATCTGTGAGTAGACCCCTAGTTCTTGGGGATATAGATGAACCCTCGTATGTATAGGATCTGAATCATTACACTGGATATGAGATGCTTCGTTGAATGCTCAGTTTAATAACTTCATGGATGTAGTGAAGGGTCCCCACTCGGCCTTACAACTATTTGGCTATCAAGTATATCGCAATCATTGTAAAAGGTAGGATGTGAAGGTAATTCGAGGTGACGGTAAAAGCCTTTTCTCCTAGATTTTGCAATTGACACGGATTTACGCATAACCCTCAGAGAGTCCACATCCACAAGGCAACCGTTAATTACCTTAGTTGTAACATCAAGGGGAGACTACAATAGTGTCATGCGTGGCCTGAAGTCTACCTAGAGTAGAATGTGACCTTTACCCGGCTCCGTCTAGCATACTCGTCAAGAGTGGTTGAAGGTATCCAACCCATACTATGACCATGCATAGGTTGCATTAGAAACATACCAATGGGTATTACAGACTCCCTGAGAATGCCTTACTCCCCTGCTAGTTCATTAGTTACTCAAGCTACAATTTTCTTATTACTTTTTCTATTGTTTACTTTTAAGTTTGCTCTGCATCACAACAAGTATTTACTTCCATTGTCATTTTGTTTGTAGTCTACAATTATTTGCAGACACAAATCTGTAATTCATTGCAAGAGGAAATATCCGATTCCTGTTTATTTATGTGGGATCAATACTCTTACTTGAAAAAGGCTGCAACTAAACTATGTGCTCTTGAAGGCTATCAAGCTTTCTGGCGTAGTTGCCAGGGAGTTGAGCGCTTTGGGGATTGCCTTAATTCTTGAATTTTTTTGTGTTCTAACGGTTTTTGTAGGTTGCAAGCAACAGTGCTCATACAAGAACAAATTTACCATGTAGGTGCAGAACCACTAGCAGGTCCAACTCAAGGAGAGAACTATACATTTGTTCGTCTAGACTTAACCGGTAAAACATTTGATACAAACCCGCGGTTGCTTAAGATGTTGAAAAATAAAACATTTCGAGGTGATGGAACTGATAATCCCCAAATCATAATAAAGAGTTTGAAATTATATGCGGTTCATTTAAGTTACAGGATCTGACTAATGAAAAGATAAAAGCAAAATTGTTTCCCTGTACTCTTGAAAACGAAGCATCTAAATGGCTATTATAGCAGCCTGCAAGCAGTTTGAATTATCCCCTCTCGCAAACATCCACAACTACAAAATAGGAATTAAGTTAAATCTAACCATAGCATGAAACATATGGATCCAAATCATTGTGGGGACCCCGACTCATAAGTCGTGATCACCGAATGTACGTGCATAGTGATCCCAGAGATCAATGCTCACTGAACACACAAAAACTGAATAACATGAGTCTTACATCCATTACATACCGGTTTACCCAAATATGGCCTTCATGACCAAGCAATGGTATGATTGCAGCGGAAATGTTCAACGATAGCATGAACCCATTGCCATCTGCCTTAACCCTACAGGCATTCTGACTGGCAAGCGTCTTAGCTCGCACGTCCGTCACCAAGGTCTTAGCTGGCAATCGAGGTGGTGGAGTGAGGGTGTCGTCAACTTCTCGGTTCCATCCTAGTCAGGAACTGATAGATGACCATTTAAAGCAGGGGCTCTTTAATCCTCTTGATGTCCAAGGGCTTCATCGGGCTTGAACGTTGGTGCTCCGGGATGTAGCCTAGTTGATGTAGCCAGCAGAGTAGTGGTGGTTGACTTCTTTGTTGTTGTCGTGGCTCCGCAATCGCAGTGGTTCTTCATCTTGCTTGGGCAAGAAAGTCTTCTTCTATAGGGAGGGTGCTTTGCGGAATTCAACTCCTTCTAGGTGAGACCTTATACCCAAGAGGCATGATAAAGGGTGTTCCTGGGGCTGGTCCAAAAAAGACTAAGGTGTTCTTCCTCTTATTGGGTAAATAAGTATGTTATCCCGGAGGACAACAACCTATTTCCCGAAGTATCACATAAACACATTGCTCATAGGATATGTGAGTGGAGCAGGCATTCGTCCCGAATGGTCACTAGTATCAAGGGTTTGTGGTCCAACCTAATAGAGGTCTTCGTGGCAACCTTTCTTATGGAAAGGGTGGGTGGTGTTCACGGTGGAGTATCGACCATGGTCCTTTGACTTAGAGCCAAAGCCTATGGTCTTAGCCCGACCGCGTCATGGTCTGGTAAAGCTTCAGGTTTCAAGGAGCTTAGGATGTGAGTGAACGTCTAACACCTTATCCTGAGCACAACTATTAGATGCCAACAGTACTGCCTATTACTCCAAACAAAATCACCCTATATCCTTGAAGGTATCATCTCATATAAATCAACTCCAATACTACACATGCTAGTCATATCTTCAGGGCTTGAGGGAAGGACTATGCTAAAAATCTCATATGCATACTATAGATGACTCACATATATCCCTATATAGAAAATCCTCGGGATAATTTACAAGCTGCTAAGCTTGATCAAGACATTACCAATCCAAGATCTTGTTTCCTTCCTGCGAATCCAATTAACTGATCCTCGAATATCATCCACTATTACATGATTCATTACTGCTACAAATCCAGCATCGATGGTGTCCAACATAATATCCTCGAGTTCATATAATCCACATAACATTGCAAGGACTATCATCATGAACTTCCAATCTCATGGACAACTACACTCCAAGGTCGAGCTTATATAGATCCCTGAATTATCCCTAACATCATTCAATTCCTCCTACTAACATCCATCGAGAAACATGGTATCATTATGAAGATCATTGGACTAAATCCAAATTACTCCGAACCATGTGGTTTAATTGATCTTGTGCACCTAGTAGGATCACCTACTTAAATCCAAGTTTTACATCTAGTATGAATTCCCTACTAGTTACTCCCGTCACTATCGTAACACCATCAATCCATTGTCAATATCACTTGCCACAGTCAAGTCATTTATCCACCAATAATTTCAGCTCGTGATCATATTTTTCCTATTAATCCAATTTGCTCAAGGGATAAGTAAGTTATGCTACTCTATTAATCTTGATCCACCAAGTTCGTCCACCAACTTTAAGCCTCGTAATCCACCAAAGGGTCTGAACTGCTTGCTCAAGACATCTATTATGCCTAAATCAAATCATTGCCCGCAAATAGGACATCCTCAGAATGATCCCTTATGCCATCAAGATTCTAGTGCTAGTCATAAGAATGAAGCATGTTTGTTCACTATGATCACTAGCTCCATAATGAACCCAGTTCAAGGCAGGGGTTGTTGAAGCTCAATAAGTGCTCTGGCAAATCCATGTATTAAACACGTGATCAGAAGCTTGTGCTAGGGAAGCTCGTGAGATCTAGGTTGGGCTAGGGAGGGTTTCCCAATCTTCAGGAAAAGCATAACTCTACGGGTTTGCATCTGGTTGAGTACGTCATAGTCATAGTCTTCGATGCCAGTTGTTTGTCGAGGTGGATCCTTGGTGTATCTGGTCTTGCTGGTCTTTAGTTGACGAGATTGGGGAGAGGGAAAGTAGCATAGAGGAGCATGTCTAAGGGGGTGGTATAGTGCAAGTGCAATTAAACAAGTGCCGAGAAGGCCAAACACAAACATCAAGGTAAGGTAGGTGATATAGTCGCACACTTGTTGCCTAGGGCAAAAGTGTGACTTACACCAAAGCACAAACAGGCAAAACAAGCAAAACACATCATGGTTCTATTCGAACCATCATACGGACTTGACTTCGCATGGGGGACACACGACCTATCCTACCCTAGGGGTTCTCGGACTCATTGGCCGTGCTTGCTTCCTGTCTTAGGGAGGAGTCCTCTTAGTCTTCTGGGTATTCTTTAGTTGTTGCTATGTCTCTGGTTGTTGTTTGTCGAAACGATCCTAATTGCGCCTGAAGAGTCCTCAACGACCTTGGGTCTGGTGAGTTGAGGACGAAGGCGATTGTTCACAGCTGTTGTAGACAGGATCTTCTGGTATCTTCGTAATTATGACAATGCCTCCTTGTCTTCTGAGACGTCAAGGGTCCCAGGGAGGAAATCCTTTATGCAATGACATTGAAAAGGCATGGTAGAGTTGTATCATGTCGGTCTCGTTGACGATATCACCGGCACCAAGAGCGGGGGATGATGAGAACCGTTTTCCTGCTCACTATAGTGAGGCGGGCCAAATGGCGAGGTTCTCATACACTGGTGGTTACCGATATAACAACGAGAAGGACATGGTTGCTCGATTAGCGATGCATATCATGATATTGCATGTCTTGTGCCCTGGTCATCGAAGGCCAGGGTGGCATCATCCTAGGGCTATGTCGAGGGTGACACTATCATCTAAGTCTTGTCATCCTCATCCTTCGAGAAGGTGTATTCTAGTGGTAGCTCCTTGTCTTGTGTCGCCAACTTGGGTCCAAGATACGTTGGCAATCGCCTCGCAAGGTGGTTTCCTTCTAGGTTACCCATGAGGATTTCAATGAATCCCGTGGTCAGGGGCACATGGGTAGTAGCGACCATTTGCGAAGTTTTGAAAAACAGACGAGGAGAGCTAAGAGAAAAGTGGTGGAAGTGCTAAGGCAAAAACCTTTGCTTTACTCGGAATTTTAGGAGAGACGAGAAATATAGAGGTTTTGAAGGTGATTTTGAAGGGTCTGGGAAAAATGGTTTTGTCCTAACTAACGTCCATGCTAACTAAGGGCTTCCTACAGTCAGGATGGCTCTGATACCAGCTCTGTGGGGACCCCGACTCCTATGTCATGATCACCGAATGTACGTGCACAGTGATCCCAGAGATCAATGCTCACTGAACACACAGAAACTGAATAACATGAGTCTTACATCCATTAAATACCGATTTACCCAAATATGGCCTTCATGACCAAGCCTTCATATGATTGCAGCGAAAATCTTCAATGATAGCGTGAACCCATTGCCATCTTCCTTAACCCTACAGGCATTCTGACTGGGAAGCATCTTAGCTCGTACGTCCGTCACCAAGGTGATCTTCATCATAACCTAATCTTTCATGCCTGGCCAATAAAATAACCAGTGGCAAGCCAGTGAGTACTTTGAATGTACTCGCAACCAACCCATGTTTGGAACAAGGCAACAACAATGCATGATATAGCACTAATAGGTAAGTTTTGTAGAAAGCTAGTTTTGAGTGCAATGACATGATCAAGTAACTTAAGTAAACATGCATCAACAGTTTGGCAGATATCCATATGAACAAGCTATAGATATCAACATAAGAAGGGGTCGAACATCTCATGTTCATTCATCATGCTAAGTCATCGGACTTAGTTCAATTGCCAAGCTAAGTCATCGGACTTACCTCAAGTACCATCTTTGTCTCCAACACACACACACACCGGCTTGTGAAAACATTTGGACGTAGCACAAGAGTGGTCATCCAACTGTCCTTGACCGTGGACATGGCTATTTGAATAGTTTTACACTCTACAGAGGTTGCACACTTTACCCAAAAGACTCGGGGAACTTCCGTGTCATCCACGACTTGCGATACATCACGTACCCCAGGTAAGCACCCGAACAATGCCTTTCACATGGTGATTCAAAACAAAGAGTCCACTCATTGGTGCCATCCCTCATGATGTACATCACACGTATCATCCATGAGGGCACGCAACGGTGTGCCCGGTGCCTGTAAAGACAGCGCATGGCCTTCCACTTCCGGGACGACCCCATCTAAAGAGTGACCACTCCACTCTTGCCACTAGTAATGCGGGCTCCTTGCTAGCACCGACCATGGTAATCAACAAAGCCCCGTCCCATAAGGGGTATCGTGGTCATACATGTAAGGTTGGAATAACGGCCACAAATTACACCAATCCATTTTTAAAAACCATAGACACTCACTTTTCCTGGCATACCACTTCTTTCTCAAGTGGTCACCCATCTCATCATCATCTCTCTCGGGCATTAGTGGCACCCGATGGGGTTTTCGAAAAAGTCTTGAAATCATTTCTCCCTTTCCATCACTATGCATAAATCCCAACCCACGTGTGTAGCATCTATACTATCTACACCCACCCACACAACCCTCATAAGGTGGTAGGGTCATGCACGATGCAAGTGTCAATGGTAAGAGTATCGGAGGCAACCCACTGAAGGGGGAACACCACATCATGATCAATCATCGAAACAACAAGTTATGTATGTCAAGCATGATAAAGTTTCTTAACATGGTCAAAGGGCTGCTTGCCTGGCTTTGCAAGGTCTTTGAGGTCTTCACACACTTCTCGTCCACTCCGAGCACTTCATCTACTTCGTCAACTATCGTCGGAAACAACCGTAATAAGCAACACAACAAGCAAAGAAATAAAAGTGCTCTATAAATAGGAGTTTTATTTTTCTTGGACACCTGTAGTCACAAGAAAAATAACCAAGTAGGTTTTGGTAGATGTGGGTCAAGGGGGAGTTTTGAATGGTGGGAATGATGGAAATGATGATCCTTTAAGATGCCAACAGAAAACATTTTTATAAAAATGGGTAGAGGTACTCATAAAATAGGGCATGATTTTAGAAACATGGGGGAAGTGGTTTCACTGGATTTGGAGTTGGCATGATATTCCTATGAATTTTTCAAAGTGGGTCACATATGAGTAAATGGCCCAATTAATTACATAGCAGAATAAGGGTAAGGCAAAATGTTCACCACTTATTGTATGAATCTAGATGTGCCTAGGATTTTGAATCACTACAATTGGAGCTAAGGTGAGTGTCCTAAGAATTTTACAATGTGGCCCTATAATAAAAGATATTACCAAAATATTTGGTGGAGGGGAAATTGTCATATGGCAAAAATGTGCACTGCACACCATTGGATAGATCTTGATTTTAGGAACATCCAGGACTTTGAATCATCAAATTTGGAATTCAAATGAATTTTCTACACATTTTTGAACTACTCTAATAAAAGAAAAAGGAAAATCTCTCACCTAAGTGGGCTCAGAGGTGCACAAGGCAAGGAATGGCTACTGGGCCGGCCCAGTAGCAGAGTTGCACACGTGCAGCGGCCATGAAGAAAGCGGATCCAGTGGAATGCACTTTCGCCTGCCGAAGACGACTTCTGCGCAGACCGTCTCCACTTACTCCGTGCGGGCCCGGCCGAACAGCTTGGGAGAGGCTGACCAGTGGGGTTGTCGGTCCCACTGGCAGGGTCGTCTGCCTTCTTGCGCGCGTGTTTGCTGGAGGACGAGGGAGGCTAGGCCGAGCACATGCCGGCGCTCTCCCTGGAGGCACCGGCCACCTTCGGTGACGCTCAGCACACCAGCGAGCGCAGGAGTCTTTTCCGCATCCGGACAGGGGCTGCTCTCGTAAGGGGGAGGGCTACAATGGCGACAGCATCGGCGGCGGCGGAGGAGATCGTTGTTTGTTACTGGTCTTGGGCGCCCGGTGACTCAAGGGTTATAAAATGTTGTGGTAAAAAGTTGGGGGCAAGGGGAATCTTTTTGGGCCCACTTTGCTTGTCCACAAGTTTATGGCTGAAGGTGTTTGTGCTGTGATTGGGCTAGGCAAGGGAATGCAATGACCTTGAGATTTACTAGGGGTAAATGGTAAGTCCATTTGGTCTTGATCACAAGTTTTGAGATCAAATGAAGAGAGTTGATAATGCAATCTTGGTAAACCCTAGAAATGGACAGAAATGGATTTCTATAGATCTGATCATGCAATTATATTCCCCTTGATGCACCACTTGGTGTAGCATCATCATTTTGGTAATAGAGCATGCCCACAAAGTTTGGGATCAATAGTAGATACTTCACAATGTAAAGTTGATCAAAATTGGCTCTGGACAGGAATGGTTTTAGGATACTTTGGTGAATCAAAACAATTGCGATTGAGATGAAACTTGGCAATATGAACACATATATCATATGTGACATGCTAGAATTTTCCTGGATTTATTTGAGAATATTTCTTATAGAAATATTTCAAATCCTTGAAATAGGCAAAAATGGTTTTGAAGGGTTTTGTCCAATATTTTGAACATGACCATGCCTTGAACTCTTATATATGGACAATACATGTCCACTCAGCTTTCCTAAATTTTCCCAAATATTTTTAAAGCGTTTAAATATATTTTCCCTATAAAAGACCATTTCTGGCTTTAAGAAAAAGCTTTAAATAAAATATGAAAATAATCTTTTAAAATAATATTTTGTGGTTTTGGGAAGTTATCTATATATTAGGTTCCAAATAAAGCATTTGGGGAAAAAGTATCCACCCAATTTGGGGACTTGTAGTGCAAATCTTAAATCAGGGGGGATTTGAAAAACCTAATTTGAATAAAACCTTTTTGGCCAAAATAATATTTTGTAAAAATATAATTTAAGTCCTATTCACATGGCATGATCATTGGACAAGATTGGGGACTAAGTAAAAGAGTTTTGAGAGTAGGAGGGATTTTATGAATATAGAGCACTAGCAAGCAATCAGACGATCAGCAACCAAGTCAAGCATAACAAGCACACAAAAGTTTTAATTGGCCCTGATTTTTGAGTCATGATAACTTAGTCGTGAGGCAAATCACAGGGTGTGACAATCATTACCTTATGGAATAACGCATAAAGTAGGGTTTAAGCTTCTGTCACTCTCGCAACCCATCATATACTAATTACTCACCAATGCTTACCCTTAGGCCCAAATATGATGGAGTGTCATGTAGTTGACATTCACATCACACCACTAAAGGAAGAGCAGCATACACATCATCAAAATATCGAACGAATATAAATTTCACATGATTACTTATAACAAGATTTCTCCCATGTCCTCAATTACGAAAGTAACTACTCACACATCATCGTTCAACATCAGAGGTGCAATAAATATGCTTAAGGATGTGAACATATAATCTTCCACCAATTAAATAAACTAGCATGAACTACGCGATGTAATCAACACTGGCAACCTACAGGTACCAAGCTGAGCTTTGGAGACAAAGATTGAATACAAGAGATGAACTAGAGTTTGAGATGAGATGGTGTTGGTGAAGATGTTGATGAAGATTGGTCCTCCGATGATGTAGTAAGCATTGGTGATGACGATGGTTTCGATTTCCCCCTCTCGGAGGGAAGTTTCCTTGGTGGAATCACTCCGCCGGAGAGCAAAAGTTCTCATGTCTAGGTTCCGCCTCAAGACAACAGCGCTTCGTCCAGAATGTCCTCTCTTTATTATTTCTAGGGTAAATGGCTTCACATAGAAGATGATGTGCAGGCCTGCAAGGGGGCCCAGAAGCTTAGGGGGCACCACCTGGGGGTAGGGTACCCCCAGGCTCGTGGTCTCCTGGTGGGTCCCCTCTTAGTATTTCCTTCGCCAATACTTTATATATTCCAAAGCAATTCTCCGTAATTTTCAGGTCATTTGAAGTTCTAGAGAATATCCAACTCTTGTGTAGCCTTTTTCGGTCTAGAATTCCAGCTACCGGCAATCTCCCTCTTTGTACGAAACTTGCAAAATAAGACAGAAAGGTCATTAGGATTGCATCATAAAGTGAAATAAAGACTCAAAACATAATAAGAATCAATGGAAAAACATGATGCAAAATGGACGTATCAACTCCCCCAAGCTTAGACCTCACTTGTTCTCAAGCGAAAGCCAAACTCAATAATCATGACCAATGCTTAGATAGAGAGGTGTCTATAAAATAAAATATGGACATGAAAGCATCATGATCATTATCATAGCAACAATATAACATCATAAAACCTCCAATGAACAAGTGATAATTAATTCAAGATAAAGTATGAATCGTAAACCTTATTGAAAACTAACAAACTATGTTCTTAGTCATTGAAACAATCAAAAGTCATCATATTTTTAGAAACAGTCGTTAGAGCTTTAGCAAGTTCGCATACTTAACTATCATTTAGGCGTCTATGATTGCTCACAGTCATGACATATTTGTGAAGCAAAAGGTTTCAATCATACACATAGGAAGATAGGGGTTTATAGTTTTCACCACCCAACTATTTATCTCGAGGATAATGTCAACAATATATATGCTTGGATCTTTCTGCACCACGTGATGCTTTCCAAGTAGAGAATAAATAAGAATGGAATAAGGATCAACATTAATGACTCTTGCATAAAATTAAATACAAAAAATTCAAAGATAGGCCCTTCGTAGAGGGAAGCATAGGTTGTCAAGCGCTTTCTATTTGGATGTGTAAGTTGTTAATGGAAAATAATGTCACTTTATATTGCCCCTTATGATAGCAAACTTTATTATGAAGTCTGTCGCCTTTATTTATTTGCCATCACAAGTTCATACAAAGCTTATTTTCTCTTATAGCAAAAGATTATACATAATTAGGAACAAACTTTTATTGCTTTTGCACCAATGACAACTTACTTGAAGGATCTTATTCAATCCATAGCTGGATATGGTGGACCCTCATAGCAAGAAACTGGGTTTAAGGGTTTTTGGATGCAGAAGTAGTATCTCTACTTGGTGTGGGGCTTGGCCTAGAAAAATATTACGATAAATCACCACATGTTAGAGGATCCATGACAATATAACTTCTATGTGAATATAAGCAAACATAACTCATTATGTTGTCTTCCTTGTCCAACGTCAACTAGTTAATCATGCATAGAATATTTTATGGGGGCACACAATCATAAATGATGTCCAATATAGTGTATTTATATGTGAGACCTCTCTTTCGTTATTACTTTTTCATGAATTGCATCAATAACCAATACTATGTTTGTCAACTTTCAATATTTTTTTATCAATTATACTCTTTTTATTTGAAGTCTTTACTCCCCATGGGATTAGCATATGATTTTTATCTTGTCAGTGCTACGATTGATGCAAATAGGTAAAGCAAACAAACTCAAACTAATCTTTGTTATAAATCATAAAATAGCTAAGGATCGAACTAAGATAGGAAATGATGGTAAAAGTGATGGTGATACGATACAAGGCACCTCCCCCAAGCTTGGAACAAGCCAAGGGTGGTGCCCATACCCATGTACTCAATTTTCTTTCTTGGGTGATGGTGGTGATGAAGTGGTGGGCTTGATATTCTTAGCGATAATGCCCCTTAGGGTACAGATCTCCTCCTTGAGCTTCTCGACCTCTCGCTTGAGGTCCAAGTTCCCCTTGCAAACCTTACTTGTAACGGTCGATGCAACATCCACAAAGGGATGGATTTTTCATGTAGAAGAGGAAGCAACATCCACCTGTGCACAACGATAAGGGGTAAATCAAGCACTCGAAGGTGTAACCTTATTTGGCGAGCTAGACTTTCTGAACTCCACATGCATATCTCCAGGTTGAGGCAGGGGTTCCTCTTATTCCTCATCACTAGATGATTCCATGCTCTTGATATCGGCATCCTCATACTCATCCATTGTTCATCCATAGGGATCGATTTCTCCATATACCTTGGGATCTGCAATGAGGTGCGCAATGTAGCTCTCTCCATCAAAATCTTGGGAGGACACGGTGCTTCTAGATCTATCAGGAAAATAAACCGAAACAAGAAAAGAGAGAAATCTTGTGATACGGTGGTCAAAACATCAAACAGTATATATAATGATTTTTTTCCTATGCAGGACGAGTCTACGAAAGGAAAACGGAGTCGGAAAAGTCCACGAGGGGACCATGAGCTCGGTAGGCGCGCCCTGGGGGGTAGGGCACGCCCCAAGGCTCATGGCCTCCTCGCGCACTTTCCTGGCTGGTTATTTTTTTGTAATTTCGTATTTAGTCCAAAATGAAAAAAAAATTCTTTTATGGAACTTTTGTAGTCGGTTTACTTACCGTACCAGATACCTACTCCTTTTTACGGATTCTGAAGCATTCTGGAAGGTCTCTTTTATGAGTTCCTTTGGTGTAATCGTTTGGATAATATTGGTTTCCTTGTTAATGAGTGAACCTAGAATATAATGCTTAATTCTTTGCCCATTAACCCCCTTAGGATTTGTGCCCTCGACATTGTTGATCTTGATGGCTCCGAAGCGATAAACCTCCTCGATACTATAGGGTCCTTCCCATTTGAAGAGAAGTTTTCCTACAAAGAATCTGAAACAAGAATTGCAAAATAGAACGTGATCGCCGACATTTTTTTATTCATTTTTCATGCCATGTTTTAACGTTTTCTTTAAACATCTTGGCATTTTCATAAGCTTGTGTACTCCATTCATCTAGAGAGCTCATGTAAAATAACATCTATTCACCGGGAAGTTTAAAATCATAGTTAAGTTCTTTAATTGCCCAATATGTCTTATGATCTAATTCTAGAGGTAAGTGACAAGATTATCCGTAAACAATTTCATAGGGGGGCATACCTATATGATTACTAAAAGCAATTATGTATGCCCACAATGCATCATCTAATTTCTTAGGCCAATTCTAGACCTATTAACTATCTTTTGCAAAATCAACTTTATTCCTCTATTGCTCAATTCAACCTAACCACTAGATTGAGGATGATATGGAGATGCAATTCTATGATTGGCATCATATTTAGCAAAGAGTTTATGAAATACACCATGAATAAAATGTGAACCACCATCAGTCATAAAATATCTAGGGACTCCAAAATTCAAAAAGATAACTTCTTTAAGCATTTTAATAGAAGTGTTGTGATAGGCACTACTAGTTTGAATAGTTTCTACCCACTTAGTAACATAATCAACAACTACTACAATATGAGTATATCCATTAGAGGAACAAAAAGGTCCCATATAATCAAAGCCCTAAACATCAAATGGTTTAATGACGAGTGAATAGTTCATAGGCATTTCTTGAGTCTACCAATATTGCCAATTATTTGACATTCATCACAAGAAAGGACAAACGTATGTGCGTCCTTGAAGAGACGAGGCCAATAAAAACCAGACTGAAACACCTGATGTGCACTTCTGTCTCCCGCATCGTGTCCTCTATAGGCTTCGGAATGACACTTTTGTAGGATTTGTTCTTCTTCATGCTCAGGTACACAACGTCTAACAATACCATCCACTCCTTTATATAAATGTGGGTCATCCCAAAAGTAATGTCTCAATTCAAAGCAAAACCTTTTCTTTTGTTGGTATGTGAAATTAGGTGGTATATATTTATCAACATTGTAATTGGCATAATCTGCATACCAAGGACTATTGCGGGAAGTAGAAATATTTATAACACTAATTGCTCATCAAGAAAACTATCATCAATAGGTTGTGGGTCATCAAGAACATTTTCCATCCAAGACAAATTATCTGCTACATGGTTTTCAGCTCCCTTCCTATCAACAATATGCAAATCAAACTCTTGAATAGAAGAACCCACCTAATCAGTCTAAGTTTAGCATCTTTATTTTCCATAAGATATTTAATAGTAGCATGATGAGTGTGAATTATTACTTCATAATAAACAATATAGGATATGAATTTATCACATGCAAACACAACTTGTAAAAATTCTTTTTCAATAGTGGCATAATTCTTTTGAGCATTGTCTAGGGTTTTACCAGCATAATGAATAACATTAAATTTCTTATCAACACTTTGTCCTAGAACAACCAACAACATAATCACTAGCATCATACATTATTTCAAAGGGTTGGATCCAGTCGAGTAGTTGAACAATGGCTGTAGAAATTAATGCTTCTACAATGGCTGTAGGACATGTTAGTTTCTCAATTTCATCAGCTTTAGCTTTATCTACCCCAATACCTCTTTCAGAGATCTTATGCCCCGGTACTATACCTTCATTCACCATAAAGTGGCACTTTTCCTAGTTCAAGGCAAGATTAGTTTCCTCACGTCTCTACATAACTCGATCAAGGTTATTTAAGCAATCATCAAATGAGATTTTGTAAACGGAAAAAACATCCATGAATACCTCAACAATCTTTTCACAAATGTTAGGGAATATTGTAGTCATACATATTTGAAAGGTACCGGGTGCATTGCATAAACCAAAAGGCATACATGTATAAGCATAAGTTCCAAATGGACAACTAAATGTGGTCTTCTCTTGATCTTCTTTTTCTACACGTATTTGAGAAAAACCCAAATATTCATCTAGGAAACAAAATTTTGTATGCTTAGACAATCTTTCTAACATTTAATCAATAAAAGGCAAGGGGTAATGATCTTTTCTAGTAGCTTTATTTAATTTTCCGAAATCAATTACCATCCTATAACTAGTTACAATTCTTTGAGGGATAAGTTCATTTTTATCATTAGGAACAATGGTAATGCCTCGCCTTTCTTAGGGACACAATGAACATGACTTACCCATTTACTATCAACTATAGGATAAATAATACCTACCTTCAGAAGCCTTAGTATTGCAGTTCTTACCACATCCTTCATTTTAGGATTTAGACGACGTTGATGATCAATGACTGGTTCAAAATTTGGCTCCATATTAATCTTGTGTTGGCGTAAGGTGAGACTAATGCCCTTAAGATCATCCAGAGTATATAGAATAGTAGCACGATGCTTCTTTACAATTTTGAGTAATATATTTTCCTCATGCTGTGAAAGGTTAGCACTAATAATAACAAGATATATCGTTTTTCATCAAGATAGGCATATTTTAGTGTGTCACATAGTATCTTTAATTCAAACACATGATCATTATTAGGAGGGAGAGGATCTCCCATAGTTTCAATAGGAAAATTATGTTTAAGGATGGGTGCTTGATTAAAGAATATATCATCTATTTCATTCCTTTCATCCATCTGCATATAATTTTCATGGTCTAGCAAATATTGTTCTAATAGATCAGTAGGAGGCACAACAGTAGAAGCGAGACAAATAATTCCATGTTTACTATGCAATTCTCTATCATGGGCTTGTCTACTAAACTTGGAGAAATTAAACTCATGAGATACATCACCAAAATTAGCACTGATTGTTTCCTTAGTGCGATTAGTTTTAGCATTAACAGTATTCAAGCAAGGTCTACGAAATATGATGGGACAAAAATTTCCGATGCAAGAACTAGGAAATGAGTAGTCTATTTGATCCTACGACAAAAGACTTGAACATCTATAACAATCCCAAGTGGTGATATAGTCTCTCTGTTTCTAAGTTTAATAGTAGCATCAATATCTTCCAACTCAATCGGTGCAATATCATGCATAATTTCTCGATAAAAGAGTAAATGGAATAGCACTAACACTAGAAACCATATCACATAAGCCATGACAAGAATGATCTCCAATCTTCACAGAAACAACAAGCATGCCAACAATATGTTTGTGTTTATCTTTAGAATCTTGTTTATTAATATGAGATGCTTCATCACATAAATATATTACATGACCATCAACATTATCAACTAGTAGATCTTTAATCATAGCAAAATTAGGTTCAACTTTGATTTGGTAAGAGGGTCTATGTATTTTGATATTACTCATATTAACCACAGTTCCAACTTTAGCATGTTCCCTAATCCTAACAAGAAAAGGTGGTTTCTCAACATAAGTACTAGGCACAAGTGGATCAACATTATAAATGACTGTTCCATCTTTACCTATTATAGGTTCCTCGCAAGCTTCTTTAATAGTTGGATGAAAATTAAATAACTTCTCCTTAGGAAGATCAACATGAGTAGCAAATGATTCACAGAATGTAGCTACTATCTCATAGCCAAGTCCATATTTTGCACTAAACTTATGCAAATCTTCAGTTTCCATAAAAGATCTAACACAATCAAACTCAAGATTCATACCCGACTCTTTAACTTTCTCGATTTCCCAATCTTCAGAGTTGCGTTTAATTCTTTCTAAATGATCCCATTTGTTGAAGAATTATCGAGCATTGATTGATTATCATGAGAAAGCCGAGCACATAAGTTTTGTAGGATTATTTCTCTTGAGAGCTCATGATTGGGAAATGTATGCACCATTGATCTAAGCCCCTCCCAAGTTTGAGCGGTACTTTATCCTTCAAGAGGCAAAAAATATAGATAATTTTGATCACGATGAACCAAATGCATAGGATAAATTTCTGGTGAATTTCTAGCTTCAATCGATTCCAATCACATGTGCCCGCATCATCAAATATCCTATACCATATCAATGCCTTTACCGCCAAATATAAAGGGAAAAACTTCTTCTTAACTCCATCCTCGGATAAACCTGCAAGCTTTTGCCACTTCCGGACGAGCTGAAGATACCCCGAACAAACCCGTCAAAGGATTATCTTCCATAGTAACAAGTGACAATAAACTTCAGCACGTGGCAAAAGTGTTTCCTTACCAAAGGCGCTTCACTCCCCAACAAAGGTGCCAGAAAAGAGTATTGATGATTCACAAGTATAGGGGATAAATCATAGTCCTTATGATAAGTAAGAGTGTCAAACCTAATGAGGAGCAGAAGAAAATGGCAAATGGCTTTCAGCAAGGTATTCTCTGCAAGCACCGAAAGTAGCGGTAACAGATAGTTTGGTAGTAAGGAAATTCGTAACAAGTAACAAGTAACAATTTTAACAAAGGTGCAGCAAGGTGGCCCAATCCTTTTTATAGCAAAGGACAAGTCGTAAAGTTCTCTTATAGGAAGTTGTCTAGTCATATTTCATCACGTTTAATTGATTTGCATTCGGTACTTTGATAATTTGATACGTGGGTGGACCGGTGCTAGGGTGTTGTTATTACTTGAACAAACAAACCTCTTATGATTACCCCCTCTTGCAAGCATCCGCAACTACGAAATAAGAATTAAGATAAATCTAACCATAACATGAAACATATGGATCCAAATCAGCCCATTACAGAATAACACATAAACTAGGGTTTAATCTTCTCTCACTCTCGCAACCCACCATCTAATTATTACTCCCAAATGCTCCCCTTAGGCCCAAATATGGTGAAGTGTCATGTAGTCCACGTTCCCATGAAACCACTACAGCAAGAGGAGCATATATATCATCAAAATATCGAACAGATACCAACTTCACACGATTACTTATAACAAGAATTCTCCCATGTCCTCAAGAACTTAAGGAACTACTCACAAATCATCATCATGTTCAAGATCAGAGGTGTAATTAATATGCTTAAGGATCTGTACGTATAATTTCCCACCAATTAAACCAACTAGCATCAACTACGAGATGTAATCAACACTACTAGCAACCAACATGTACGAATCAGAGATTTGGAGACAAAGATTGAATACAAGAGATGAACTAAGGTTTGAGATGAGATGGTGCCGGTGAAGATGTCGACGAATATTGGTCCTCCCACAATGGAGGACGTGCCGGTGATGGCGATAGCGTCGATTTCCCCCTCCCAGGGGGAAGTTTCCCTGGCGGAATCGATGAGAAAAATTGCTCCTGTCAAGGTTCTGTCTTGAGACGACAGAGCTTCATCCCGAAAGTCCTATCTTCATTTTTTTCGAGGGTAAATGCCTTCATATAGGAGAAGATGGGAATCGGAGGCCTGCGAGGGGCCCACGAGCTCAGGGGGGCTGGGGGGTACCGCCCCCCTAGGCTCGTGGCCTCCTAGTATTTCTACCGCCATTATTTTTTATACATTCCAAAACAATTCTCCATTAATTTTTAGGTCATTTGGAGTTCTAGAGAATGTCTAACTCTGTTGTAGCCTTTTCTGGTCCAGAATTCCAGCTATCGGCAATCTCCCTCTTTGTATGAAACTTGCAAAATAAGAGAGAAAGATCATTAGGATTGCATAATAAAGTGAAATAATGACTCAAAACATAACAAATATCAATGGAAAAAATGATGCAAAATGGACGTATCAATGCCTGAGGGGGCCAAAAGCTTAAGGAGCATGCCCCACCCCCTAGGGCGCACCACCTGAGTGGGTCCTCAGGACTCCCTCTGGCGGTAATCCAACGCTGGAAATTTCTATATATTGAGAAACCCCCAAAAGTTAACCTAGATGAGTTTATCCACTGCCGCAAGCCTCTGTTTCGAAGCGATCTCATCTGTAGGCCTTCTCCGGCACCCTGTCGAAGGGGGAAAGCCATCACCGGAGGCCATCATCTTCATCCTCGCTTCCTCCATGACAAGGAGGGAGTAGTTCAACCCCGGGGCCAAGGGTATGTATCAATAGCTATGTGATCTCTCTCTTGATCTTGATCTTGATCTTGATAGGACACGATCTTTATGTACCATGCACTTTGTTAATATAATGAGATCCTATGGTGTTCTTCCCTCTCTATCTTTATTGTGATGAATTGGGTACTCCTCATTGAAGTTCTTTATGCTGCATTGAATATTATCAATTTAGAACTGTTTGATACGTATCGAACAATTAACTCATGGATACCCGTGGTGACATTAGGGTATGGTTTTTTTACATCTGTGCCCCTGGTTCTTGAGTTGTACTCATTCATCCCCACACTCTTAACATTTGCTCACTTTTCCCCACTCCCATGTTGGAAACCCTTACAAATGGTCACAATGTTGGATGTTGTTGGATCAATGGTTTGACCGTTAACTGTTGACGAGTGGTGTTGCGCTGGACTGTGTCGCCCATTGGACCTGATGAGCGTGTTTGGCCCGCCCCATTTCCGGACACACAGACGTCGAAGGACGTGCACGCGCTTTCTCCTCGCCCGCCTTTGGGATGCGTGGCGGCCTTCCAACTACCCCTGTTGGGGATATAACCCCACGGTGAGACCCGCCCTAGAGGGTCTTGGTCACACTAGGCGGATCGTACACCAGCCCAAGAGTGGGCTGTGAAGACTTAAGCCCAAGATGTTTGGCGGCTTGACAAGATGGTCCAGAACGTGCCCGGATGAAGAAGACCCGGGCGAGTGAGCCGCCCGAAGACAACTTGGTTAGGAAGGCAAGATAAGATAGAGATAGACTCAGACACGTAGTGAGAGTCGGTTACAACTTGTATGACCCATGGTCTTGACCTCCTATATAAAGGCGAGACCCGGGGCGACTTAGAGATCAGACTATTGAGAACTAGGTCAAGCAATAGCTCCCTTGTAATCGATACACCAAGCAATACAAACACAAGCAGGACGTAGGTTGTTACCTCGACTTGAGGGGCCGAACCTGGGTAAACTCGTGTCCTTCATCCCAACCAACCCCTTTGAGTCCATCACCTTAGCGATGGCCTCGAATCCAAGTCCATTCACCCAGACATCTGCTGTGATAAAACCATGACAGTTGGCGCCCACCATGGGGCCCGTGCTCGGCGGTGTTGAGTTCTCAAAGGGCTCTCTCCCAGGGCTCGAGGGATACGTGGTCGGAAGGATGAACAAGAGCTGCCGCGGCCGGATCTATATCAACGACGCAAGCTAGGGGCCTAAGGCCGGCTCTGTCGAATATGGATTCCGGGTTCCCTTCGGTGGGATCCATGTCTTCATCGGCAGGATCGACGGGTCTACACCCGGGCCGGACGTCTGCACCAGCATCGTCGAGCCGGCTCAGCGCGCGCAACCCGCCCGTGATGTGCGGCCCGCCCGTGTTAACCCAGGCTGGAGGCACGTCTTCGTGGGCTTCACTCAAGGTATGGATCTTGAAGCTTTTGCATCGTAAGAGACTCTTGTCTGTTCAGAGGACGGATCATCGAGCGAGGAAGCAGAGTCAATCTACCAGCTTCACAATGGTGGGCTCGGGGGCTACGACAAGCTTTACTCTGAGTCGGAGCATTCTGAGCCGGATGATTTTGGGCCGCCGGTTCATGCGGCCGTGTTCATGGCGGGATTGGCCCTGGGTGCGAGCAGCACAGCCGCCGGAGCAGCAACCTCGGGGGCTACGATGAGCTTTACCCTGAGTCGGAGCATTCTGAGCCGGACGATTTCAGGCTACCGGTTCATGCAGCCGTGTTCATGGTGGTATCGGCCCCGGGTGCGAGCAGCACAGCCGCCGGAGCAGCAACCTCGGGGGCTAAGTCATCGCCGCTGGCTCAAGTTCTTCTAGATCTGATGAATGAGCTCGCGGCCCTGATGGCCACTGAAGTCATGCCAGATAATCAAGCCGCTCGGAACTTAGAGATTGTGAGACTCAAGGACCGGATGGCAGAGGAGCAACAGAGGATAGCTGAGCTAAAAGTTCAGACGGAGGTAGAGGCAGAACGCATTAAGATGGATGCCTTCCGCCTCGGGCTAGAACAGCAATCAGCGGTTGTGGTGCATCGGATGAGGCATCAATCCCGCTTACCAGAACATTATGAGGCTAGGAATCTTTTCAATACGCTAGGAATGGGACGGGCAGCGAATGCACCTGGAAGTCGGCCAACGGCTCGACCGCAGCTTAACCCGCCCTAACGAAACCAGGCCTCACCGGTGGTCTTTCCAACACCGGCGGGTCATTATTCCAACCCGGCAGAGAACATGGTGGTCGCGGCCACCAGACTTGAAACAATCCCTATCCCAGATGAGGCGCCTTTTGCTGAAGAGGTTCAGAACGCCATTGGGTACCTTCAGACGGCGATGGCCCAGCAGGAGAAGTATGCTTACAACCGGAGCCGCGTTCATTCAACCCCCCTCCCCAGCCACAGCTTTAGCCAGCACTATGAATCGACGGCGGTCTCCAGCAGCAATCGGCACAGAGGGCCTCCAGGGGATGATCAGGCGGCTCTAGATGCACAAGCGCTCATAAATCAGGCGAGAAACCAGCAAGAGGCGGCAGCTTTGGCCACGGCGGCTCACCAAGAGCCTGCACCCTCCATATCAGTAGGAGTGGGAGTGACCACTAGGGCCGTGGGAGTGCCATGCTTAGCGCCAGCTCTACGAAGTGAGCGGTTGCCGAAGGATTTCAAAGGACCTCGCAAGGTCCCGAATTACACTACTGACTTACCTCCGGAGGCCTGGATCGAAAGTTATGAGCTGGCTATGGAGATGTTAGATGTCAGTGAGGCGGTGTGTGCTAAGTACTTCATCATGATGCTTGAAGGTTCGGCTCGCACGTGGTTAAAGGGTTTGCCACCCAATACCATCAATTCATGGGCTGAGTTGAGGGCAAGGTTCATCAAAAACTTTCAAGGGACTTGCAAACAGCCTATGACTATTGTGGATCTCGATCATTGTGTCCAGCAGGAGAATAAGTCGGCTCATCATTGGGTCCGACGGGTGTCGACCATCATCCACTCATCTAAACAGATCACGGGGGCTCAAGCGGTGCTAATCCTAGAAAGAACTGTCACTTCGTCCCTCTGAAGCAGAAGCTCGGTCGACTCAAGCGTACGTGTCAAGACATGGGAGAACTCATGGCGGCTCTCACAAAGTATGCCGACTCTGATCACACGAAGGATCCAGGCTCGGATGAGGAGAAGGCCGGCCAAGGTAAGAGGAACATCCAGGGCAAGGGTGCGGCAAACAATGGTAACCAGAGCAAGCAGAAAAACCTGGATGGCGGGTTAGAACTGGTGGCCAATGCGAGCACCGGCCAGAATCATCCTAAGGGCAATGGGAAGTTCAGACCGCCTTTTAATAAAAGTAAGACTCCTTTCAATTTGGAGGAAATGCTCAAAAAAACCTGTCCGAAGCACAGTCGGCCCGATAAACCTTCAGCGCACACATGGGGTGATTGCCATATCATGCAGAAGTTCAAGAATTACAGCATGCAGCAACACAACAACCATGGCGATGGCCCGCCCGGCAGCTCAGGACCAGGCGGGTCAGGAGCCGGATTTGGATCCTGCGGCTCAGGGTCCGGTCATCATGGTCAGGGCAATCAAGGAGGACATCCACAGCACTCTTGTAACAACAATCAGGAATAGCATAATCAATCTGGGTATCAGGGTAATCCAAAGCAGCTCAGTTCGGGCTAGTATCATGTTTTTACGACCAGCCTTAACAAGCGGGATCAGAAATTGTGCAAGCAAGCGAGCGGTTAATGCAGTCGCGCCGGCTCTGCCGCAATACTTGAAGTGGTATGAGTATGACATAACATGGAGCCAGGAGGATCACCCGCCGTGTGTTGATGACCCGAGGCGGCTAGCCTTGGTAGTTGCCCCCCAAGTGGGAGGCTATATGGTGAATAAGGTACTCATGGACGGTGGCAGTAGCATCAACATCTTGTATTACGATACCTTCCGGCGGATGAAGCTGCTTGATAAAGACCTTAAGCCCTCATCAACTGTTTTTCATGGTGTGGTACTGGGCAAGTCAGCTTACCCGGTGGGCAGGATTTCTTTGGAAGTCGCCTTTGGTGACAAATACAACTACAGGGTGTAGTCCTTGTGGTTTGAAGTGGTCAAGATCAAGAGCCCTTATCATGTGTTGTTTGGGTGGGCGGCTTATGCTAAGTTCATGGCTAGACCCTGTTATGTCTACTTACAGCTCAAGATGCCCGAATTAAAAGGCACGATTATTGTTCATGGTGATCGAAATACGGCTATTGACTGCGAGGAAGGAGACACGGCTTACGCGGAATCCAGTTGTGCTGAGGCGGAACTCAAGTTCTATAAGGAGAATGTTGACCCGGAGGATATGACCCCGCGGAAGAAGCCTACGACGAAGGTTGAGACACCCCTCAAATTTTTGGCGGATGATACCAAGGTGGTAGATTTCACTCCGGGCGACTCATCCAAACAATTCATCATTGGGGCCAACATGGATCCCAAATAGGAAAGCGTGCTCATCGAATTCATTCATGAGAATCGGGACATCTTTGCATGGAAACCTTCTGACATGCCGGGTGTACCGAGAGAGTTCGCTGAGCATAACCTTAATGTGGATCCTAAGTTTAAACTTGTCAAGCAGTTTCTAGGGTGGTTCAATGAGGAGAGACGCAAGGCCATTGGGGAAGAGGTCGCCCGGCTCTTAGCGGCAGGTTTCATCGTCGAGGTCTTTCACCCGGAGTGGCTTGCTAACCCGGTGCTTGTGCTCAAGAAGAATGGCACGTGGCGTATGTGTGTGGACTATACGGATCTTAACAAGGCTTGTCCGGTTGATCCTTTTGCTCTCCCTCGTATTGATAAAATCATTGATGCTACGGCGGGTTGCGAAACCTTATGCTTCCTGGATGCTTATTTGGGATATCATCACATCAAGATGGCAGTTAAGGACCAAGAGAAGACAGCTTTCATCACGCCTTTTGGAGACTTTTGCTATGTGTCTATGCCTTTTGGGCTCAAGAGTACCCAGGCGACTTATCAGCGTTGTGTGCAGAATTGTCTTCACAGTCAGATTGGACACAACGTTCATGCTCATGTGGATGATATTGTGATCAAGTCAAGGAAGAAGGAGACCTTGCTTGATGACTTAAGGGAAACGTTTGACAATCTGTGGATCTATAAGATGATGCTTAACCCGGCAAAGTGTGTCTTTGGTGTTCCGGCTGGCAAGCTCTTGGGATTTCTGGTTTCAGAGCGTGGCATTGAAGCTAACCTGGATAAGATCAAGGCTATCACCTCCCTGGCTGAGCCGGATTGTATCAATGATGTCCAATGCCTGGCAGGGCAGATCGCCGCATTGAGCCGGTTCATAAGCCGCCTTGGTGAGAAAGCTATCCCTCTATATCAGCTGATGAAAAAGACAGACAATTTTGTCTGGAGTACGGCTGCGGGTGAAGTGTTCGAGGCGCTCAAGAACCAGCTCACTGAGCCGCCGTATTAGCTGCTTCGGCTGAGAAAGAGCCTTTGCTCCTATACGTGGCGGCTAACAACCGGGCTGTCGGCGCGGCAATTGTGGTCGAGCGCAAGGAAGCAGGGAAGGAATATCCGGTTCAGAGGTCGGTTTATTATATCAGTGAGGTGCTGACAGAGTCCAAGCAGAGATATCCACATTGGCAGAAGCTAGTGTATGGGGTGTTCATGGCCAACCGCAAGTTAAAGCATTACTTCTTAGGGCACCAGATCACCGTGGTCAGCTCTGCTCCGTTGGGGGCCATAATTCAAAACAGAGAAGCCACTGGTAGGATTGCTAAGTGGGCATTGGAGATGGGACCTCTCAATCTAAAATATGTACCTCGTACGGCTGTCAAGTCTCAAGCCCTTTTGGATTTCATAAACGACTGGACAAAGTGTCAAGCGCCCGAGGAAAATCCGGATAACACATATTGGACTATACACTTTGATGGATCCAAGCAGCTAGAAGGATCAGGGGCAGGAGTTGTTTTAACATCTCCCAAAGGTGATAAGTTCTATTATGTGCTCCGGCTGATGTTCCCTTGCACCAATAATGCGGCTGAATATGAAGCCCTGCTTCATGGTCTCAGAGTAGCTAAGGAGATGAATTTAAGCCGGGTAAGGTGCTTCGGCGACTCAGACCTTGTGTCTCAGCAGGTTTCAGGTACTTGGGATTCCAGGGATCCGCGGATGGCGGCTTATCATCAAGCAGTGGATGTCATTGGTGGTCACTTCAAGGGTTATAAGGTGGATCATATTGATCATCACAGGAAAGAGGCGGCTGATGCCCTAGCAAGGTTAGGCTCTCCGCGAAAGCCGGTGCCGCCCAATATCTTTCTGGACGTCTTGCATCACCCGACTGTCAAGTTACCCTCACAGGAAGATTTGGCTGTTCTTGACTCGGAGGGGCAATTGGTGGCGGCTCTACATGCTATTCCGGATTGGACTGTGCCTTACTTGGTGTATTTGACTCGGGTCAAGTTACCTGATGATGAAAATCTGGCCAGACAGATCACCCGGTGGTCTTAGTCCATGACAATAGTTAATGGTGAGTTGCACAAGTGCAGCGTCACCGGGGTGTTTCAACGTTGTGTCTCACTAGAGGAGGGTAAGGAAATCTTGAATGAAATTCACACTGGAGATTGCGGACATCACGGCGGCTCAAAATCTCTAGTGGCCAAGGCTTTCTGGCACGGTTTATTTTGGTTGACGGCTCACAAGGATGCAGAGGATCTGGTCCGCAAGTGTGATGGCTGTCAAAAGTTCGGTCAGCGTGCTCATGTTCTGGCTCAAGAATTGCGCATGATACCAATTACTTGGTTGTTTTCAGTCTAGGGCTTGATATGGTCGGGCCTTTCAAGAGATCCAAGGATAAGAAAACGCACCTCTTGGTCGCGGTTGATAAGTTCACCAAGTGGGTAGAGGCTGAGCCGGTCAGCAAGTGTGACGCGGCTACAGCGGTTCAGTTTATTAAAAAGCTGATCTACCATTTTGGTTACCCTCATAGCATCATCACTGACAATGGCACAAACTTGTCCAAGGGGGCTATGAAAAAATTCTGCGACCTGGAGCACATCCGGCTTGATGTTTCGGCGGTTGCTCATCCATAGTCCAACGGTGAGGCGGAGCGTGCTAATCAAGAAATCTTGAGAGGTATCAAACCCCGGCTTATGGTTCCTTTACAGCAGACGTCGGTTTGTTGGGTGGAAGAGTTGCCGTCCGTGGAGCATCAGAACTACCCCCAACAGATCCACAGGTTACACACCTTTCTTCATGGTTTACGGTGCAGAGGACGTGTTACCAAGTGACATCCGACATGATTCGCCACGAGTGGCGGCTTACGTTGAGACAGATAATGAGATGGCGTATCAAGACGCGTTGGATGCTTTGGAGGAGGAACGAGAATTGGCGGCTGCTCATTCGGCGATCTATCAGCAAGACCTGCGCCGCTATCATAGCAGCAGGGTCAAGACCCGAACGTTTCAAGAGGGCGACTTAGTGTTGTGGCTGATTCAAGACCAGACAAATATGCATAAGTTATCTCCTCCATGGGAAGGACCTTTCGTGGTCAGCAGAAATCTCAACAATGGGTCGTATTATCTCATTGACATCCGGGACGACTCAGATACGTCGGGTCAGGAGACCCGCCGGCCGTGGAACATAGCGCATCTGCGGCCTTATTATACCTGAGTTGTTGAGACTCGACATTGTACACTATCATTGTACATATCATATTTATATATGAATAAAGTAGCATCCCTGCAAGCCGGGGCCTCTTCCATTTCGCATATCTTCATCCATGCAAGAAAAATCCAAAACTTGGTTGTCGAAGGGGGCTTCCCACCTCCGGGTGTAGCTTATCTAACCCTAACAACCGGCTCTCAAGCCAAAAAATGTTGACAAGTCAACATAGCTGTCGAAGGGGGCTTCCCACCCTACAGGTGTAGCTTATCTAACCCTAACAACCGGCTCTCAAGCCAAAAAATGTTGACAAGTCAACATAGCTATCGAAGGGGGCTTCCCACCCTACGGGTGTAGCTTATCTAACCCTAACAGCCGGATCTTATGCCAAAAAAGTTGACAAGTCAACTTGGTTGTCGAAGGGGGTCTTCCCACCTCCGGGTGTAACTTATCTAACCCTAACAACCGGCTCTCAAGCCAAAAAATGTTGACAAGTCAACATAGCTGTCGAAGGGGGCTTCCCACCCTACGGGTGTAGCTTATCTAACCCTAACAGTCGGCTCTTATGCCAAAAAAGTTGACAAGTCAACTTGGTTGTCGAAGGGGGCTTCCCACCTCCCGGTGTAGCTTATCTAACCCTAACAACCCGCTCTCAAGCCAAAAAAATTGACAAGTCAACATATCTTTCGAAGGGGGCTTCCCACCCTACGGGTGTAGCTTATCTAACCCTAACAGCCGGCTCTTATGCCAAAAAAGTTGACAAGTCAACTTGGTTGTCGGTGGGGGCTTCCCACCTCCGGGTGTAGCTTATCTAACCCTAACAACCGGCTCTCAAGCCAAAATTGTTGACAAGTCAACATAGTTGTCAAAGGGGGCTTCCCACCCTACAGGTGTAGCTTATCTAACCCTAACAGCCGACTCTTATGCCAAAAAAGTTGACAAGTCAACTTGGTTGTCGATGGGGGCTTCCCACCCTCCGGGTGTAGCTTATCTAACCCTAACAAACGGCTCTTATGCCAAAAATGTTGACAAGCCAACATAGCCGTCCAGGGGGCTTGCTGCCCTACGGGTGTAGCTTATCAAACCCTGTCGGCCGGCTCTTAAGCCAAGCAGCTGCCTCCGTCAACACATTAGGAAGATACAACATCTTTGGGTTATGCTTTTAAGCCGCCCTCCTAACAGTATAAAGATACATCTATTCTTGCAGGAAGTTACGCTGCCAAGAGCCGGTAAAGCATACAATGAGAAGCACAAGGAAGATGACATATATATGTTAAGCTGGACTTTTAATATGTGCACGATGGCACAATTCAAGCAAAGGAAAAAGTTACTACCAGTCTATTACATATGCTCTCTGTGGAGCCCAAAAATATCTTAAAGTTTTTTACACCGCTCATGGCAGGTCACAAAGAGTCGTCTATCAACAGGCGTTCACAGCGCGATTAGCTGGCTAGCGGGTCACCCTGCTCCAGGTCTTCGGTTGCCTTGATCTGAAGATTTTCCAAGTCCCAGTTGTAGTTGGTTAAAGCCACAAAGGTTCCTTCTTCAAAGAAGGGGGACGGGTCAAGTTCAGAGGCGAAAAGATTCTTACTGCGGGTAGGCGTCAGATCCCTGGACTCAAAGAGAGGGTCGTGGATTCTTTTTTGGTCAGCGTTTTAATCCGCCTGGTATGTCTCTAGGTTGACTTCTTCTGCTAACACGGAGGCAAGGACTTTGGAAGCCTTTACACACCATGCATAGTCAACTTCTGTAAACTCGAAGCCATCATCTTTTTTGGAAGGGAATCCATCCATCATATCAGCCGGAGTTAGCTCTAGAGCAAAAGCCAATCCCGGCTTATGGCTGTGATCGCCCCCTGACGGGCGGCTGATCTCTTCAATTCCACAATCTGCTTCGGCAGCATCGACAGAAGGCTCTAAGACCCCATTGACAGTTGAAGGGGTATTATCCTTGTACAGTACAGCTTTGATTGTATACACAGCGCCGTACTAAAGTTGTTTTGTAAGAGTATACATGGCCTTCAGGGGAGCAAGCTGTCGGAGGCAAGTTGGTGGCTCCTAGGACCTGCATAAGACGGACGCCTCGTCATAAGTCGCCAGCACAAGTACAATACACAAATTGAGTTAAGTTATCAAATATTTACCAAAGATGGCGGCTATCATTTTCGTGATGTGGCACTTCAAGGACTGCACTTCATCAGACACGATCATAAGTCGCTGATCAGCATCATCCGCTCGTTTAGTCAGGGCGGCTTGTTCAGTCTTAGAGGATTCCTTGAAGGTTGCAAAGTCAGCCTTGATTTTGGTCAGTTCTTCAGCAAGGAGCCGGCATTTCTCATCAGCTTCACTCCAGGCGGCCTGCTGCATGGCTAGATTGTTTTTTAAGCCAGCCACTTCTGGCCCGGCTTCGTTTAAAGCTTCCTACGACATATCAAAGTATGGAATGAGCCGGCAGGAGGAGAAGTTTAAAAAACTCGGCAAGTCTCAAACAGATTGCAAGCAATATGTATGACACTTGGGGGCTAATGTCTATTTGATCTCCTAGATTAAAGGCAGTTCCGGGTCATCTTTATTAGGTTAACCCGGAACTTGGGGGCTACATACTGTCTTTTCAGGCTGTTCAGAATGAAAGTCCTGACTCAACTTCGACAAGATTGAGCCGGCCCTTGGGGGCTACAATTGGCTTTGTTACCCATTCTCAATAAAGTCCCAACTCAACTTTGGAAAAGATTGAGCTGGCCCTTGAGGGCTACAATTGGCTCTATTACCTATCTTCTATAAAGCTCCGGTTCGATGTTATCAACTTTGAGCCGGCCCTTGGGGGCTAACAACGATGATTTGAGATTACCTCTAAGTAAGTTGAGGCCTACACGGTAAATATTTCTACTTCTACCAAGATTGAAGAGCCGGATTATCATTAGCCAATATTAACCCGGCTCTTGGGGGCTACGTAAGGGTATAAGGAGAATAAGAATACCTCATATTTCTTCTTCATTAAGTTAACAAGCTTGAGCTCCAGATCCCGGCGTGTAGACAGCCGGCTCATATAGCCAGCATGAAGTTCGTCGGTTGTCATTTTCTCAAGGGCGAGGAGCTCAAACTCCAGCTTCTTGGAGGCCTCAGTCGTCTCACTATGCTTTGTCAGCACATGAGGCGGAGGAGAGTGGAATTCGGCGCCGGTAATCAGGACGTCCGGAGTAGTGGTGTCATCAGCAGCCTTGGCAGGGCTTGGCGGCTTGGAATAGTCCTTCTGCAGACTCTCTGGAATAATATCGTCAGTTGTCGGCTCTACAGAAGCCGCTGAGGGATTTGCATCCGGCATAGGAGCGTCCGGCTTGGCAAGCTCCGGTTCTTGAGCAGTAGGGCCAGGAGAGGACTTGTTGGTCTTCCTTCGCTTGGCTTGAGTCCTAGAAAAGCATAAAAGTTAGAGCCCAAAGTTTACAACAGCCAAAGACTCGGACATAAGGCTTGAAAAACACGTGCAACGGATTAATCTTTGGAGGCGGCAGAGCAGTGGTCGTAGAGTCACCAGACGAAGGCGATGATCCCTGAAAGGCATTTCAGATAATGTAAGGTAATGTTGGAATTAAAAAGGAAGGGCTAGTAAAATCAAGCAGAGAAGAAATACATACCTCCGCGGGGCGATTTTTCTGAGCCGGGGAGTTAGGTAACCCGGACATGAGATCGGTAGAGCCGGCGCTAAGGGTCTGGCATCGGTCGGCTTGTTGTTGCTTTTTCAAAATAAATTGGGGGTCCAAGTAAGCAAGAGGATGAGAAAGGGGAACTTTTCGAACGACCCGCCGTATCTTCTGGGGTACAAAATATTCTGAGTCGGACGAAACATAAGTTACCTCAGGGGCGTTGGCACGGCTGGTCTCTGCCTCGTCCTGTGAATGGTTGTTATCAATAAGGTGAATAAAGAGGTGGCAAAAAATAGTCAAATTATACCTCTGAGTCGTTTGATTCCGGCAGTTCAAACCATTCTTCTTGAGGAGTGGTCTTCTTCGTCCTCTTGGCTGCGGCTTTCTTCTTGGTTTTCTTCAGAGGAGGAACATATTTCTTCTTCCAGAAGTCGGAGTCAGCCTGAAAAGATAAGTCGGCGAGTAGTGAGGAATTGCCAAGACATAGCTAATAAACAGAAGAGACTATGAAGAGTCACCTTACATATGGGGCCGGGTTAATGACACAGAAAGGTGCCAGCCCAATGGCACTGCAAGCTCCTGGAGTCTCGTGGACAAGACTCCGGATGACAGTTGTAATGTCATCTTCTGTTAACGTCGTCCGGCTGAAGCAGAGGGAATCATCGTACTGGCCCGGATATTCGCACATAAGGCGATTTCTCCGGCTCAAGGACATAATCCTCCAAGAGATCCAGCAGCAGATCAAATCCAATCCCGTTAGTCCGTTCACCATGAGGGCTTTAATCTTGGCGTGAGCCGGCTCGTACTTCGCCCATTCAGCAGTTGACAGGCGGCCAGGAAGCTCGGAGGTCGTCTTGAGCCGGGATGGACGGTAACCCAGCAGCGGATGCTCACCCTCTAGGGAGGTGTATTTACAGTAAAACCAAGTCTTATTCCAATCTTTTGGATGACTCGGCATCTGAACAGCCGGAAAAGTTATGACCCGGTGCCTCTGAATTGAAATCCCGCCGAGTTCTAAGCTTGGTCCGGCCTTCACTTCGGTTTGGCGGTTTGCGTAAAAGAACTCCTGGAAGAGACCAACAGACGGCTCAGTTTGCAACTAGACTTTGCTGAGCACTTGTAAGTTGCATATGTTGGAGACAGAATTGGGGGCAAGGTCTTGAGGGCGCTGCTTGTAAAAGTGAAGGACGCCCCGAAAGAATTTTGAGCCGGGGGGTACAAACCCACGTTCGATGTGATCTGAAAATACAACTACTTAGCCCTCCTAAGGAACGGGCTTCAGTTCATTACCCGGAACCCACCAATGGATGACATCTTTGGTGGTAAGGGTGCCCGCATGTACAAAGTCCATCAGGAACTCTTTAGTGATGCAAGAGCCGACCCAATTGCATGAATTGGATGCACGAGACATGGCGGTGGCTTAAAACTGCGCAAGGTAACAATGTACGGCGAGTCAGGGAACGGCAGACGTCTACGAGCGATTAAAAGCTTAAGATCTTAAGATTGAGCCGCCAGGATCCGGTTGGTGAGAGCCGCAACTACATGGCAGGTCAAGTTTATGAGAAGACAAAGCAAAATTTGGCTAAGTGCGGAAAACAGGTTTCACAAAGTATCTTTAAGATTACGGATCTACAAAATAGAGGGAAATGGTTTTATTTCAAACCTAGAGGCGAACAGTCAAAACGGCAAAAGTTTGAAAACGGCAGGCAGAGCCGTTATAGATCTGCATCGTGCTACTATCGATTTCCTACAGAATGCCGCATTGGGGACAAGATGTTATCAGGTTCGTATGGACTAAGCATGGCCGGCATTGAAAGAGGCTTGTGTTCTAAGCGACGGAAGAGCTCCATGAAACCCTACCGAAATGGCTACGGATCTAGGGGAAGAAGGACTCACCGGAGACGACGCGGCGGACGCAGGTAGAACTCTGGAGCAAATAGGTTGATGCAGCGGCCTCAACGACGACGGTGTGGAGACGACACCGGAGCGAAGTGTGCTAGAGCAGTGGCGCTGGAAGGAGGAAGATGCAGAGCGAGCGGGAAGGAAGGCAAAATCCACCCCTCGCGGTCCTATTTAATAGGAAAAGGTGGAAACATGCATGAAAATCCAGGCGACGGATATCATTTGACCGAGGCAGACGCCTCGATTCCTGAACCGTCCATTTAATCATGACGTCATGGCGGGTCAAATTTGTTGCGGACGTCAGAGGATCTTTTTGACGGATTTGACATGACGTCATGGCGGGTCATTATTTTCAGGTGGCATAAGGGAGACTCGCCGATGATTGAGAAGGAGGCTGAAGTGAGCAAGCTCAAATCAACCTGGGCCTAATGTTGGGGATATAACCCCACGGTGAGACCCGCCCCAGAGGGTCCGGGTCACACTAGGTGGCTCGTACACCAGCCCAAGAGTGGGATGTGAAGACTTAAGCCTAAGACGTTTGGCAGCTTGACAAGATGGGCCGAAATGTTCCCGGACGAAGAAGACCCGAGCGAGTGAGCCACCCGAAGATAACTTGGCCAGGAAGGCAAGATAATGTAGAGATAGACTCAGACACGTAGTGAGAGTCGGTTATAACTTGTATGACCCGTGGTCTTGACCTCCTATATAAAGGCGAGACCCGGGGCGACTTAGAGATCAGACTATCGAGAACTAGGTCAAGTAATAGCTCCCTTGTAATCGATACACCAAGCAATACAAACACAAGCAGGACATAGGTTGTTACCTCGACTTGAGGGGCCGAACCTAGGTAAACTCGTGTCCTTCGTCCCAACCAACCCCTTTGAGTCCATCACCTTAGCGATGGCCTCGAATCCAAGTCCGTTCACCCGAACATCTGCCGTGATAAAACCACAACAACCCCCACTGGCCCAAAGTAAATGCGCTCGCTCGGCGGGCCCCGGTCTTCAACCACCCATGTTCAGGTCGTCATCCTTCTTTAAGTGGAAACCCATGGATTGGCCAGTCCAATGTAGCTTCCACCCTTCCAAATCCAGGCCTGCCCCCTTCACCCCTGGCAAGATCTACAAACCCTAGCCTGCCGACGACAAACCCTAGCCAGTAGCCACCATGGGAATCTTCTCAAGGGTCGGCTTGAGCTCCGGCAAGAACAAGGGCAAGGCCACCACCGTCCCTTGTCGTGTGCTTCCTCTCTCGTCGTCTTCCCGTCCGCCTCGGTAGCGGATTAGCTTCCCAGTACACCAGCCGAGGTGGCACTAGGAGCACCGCATCCCTCTACCTTACCCCGACGTGATCCTTCCACATGACTACCACTTGGATCCGGAGAGGATCCTAATACCGGCGGTGCCACGGTCAGCGCGGGCGCATGTAGAGGAGGCGAGGCACCGATGGCAGCAGCTCACGCCTAAGTAGTTTCTCAACCCGGCCTACGCTGCAGACTCTCCCGATAGGGAGGTCTGGTTCGCGTTTGAGCACGAGGAGCAACACCGGCGTGGCGTCCGTGATGTGCGGGCTGGCACTGCACCGCGCCTCATCGTGAGCGATGAGGACCGGGTGATAGAGGCCGCATACTAGGTGGTGATGGCGGCCGCCCTCCGTGAAAGCGAGGAGGAAGAGCAACGCAAGGAGGAGGAGGAGGCCGCTTACCAGGCGCGGATGGCGGAGGCCATTGCACTCTTTGCTGCCGGTGACTACGTCGTGCCGCGCTGCCCCCCCCCCCCCAAGGCTCGAGCATGTGCCGACCACCCTCAAGCCCCATGAGTACATATGGGAGGGGGTGGTGCGTGAGTGGGTGAGTGCGCCACCCGTCTGGATGGGGGCGACGCCGAAGCAGGAGTGGGCCTACCTAAAGAACTCGCGACAACAGAGCGTGAAGAGTGTAAGTAGCTCGATGAGTGGGATAAGGAGGCTGAGGCAGAGGAGGAAGAGCGTCGTGCCGAAGCCTAGGCAGCGGCGATGCAGCCACTGGCAGACGACATCGCCACCGCCTTGGAGACGGCGTTCCCATGGGTTGGCCCGGCGTCGACCCTCGTCGACCTCACCGGCCCCGACGAGGAGAAGGAGGAGGATGCCTAGGGCAGCGCGCCTCCTCATTTTCATTTTAGGTTTTTTTTAGTTTTAATGTTTTTAGTTAATGCATGGCAGACTTATGAACTATCGCCGGCCTCTGTGGCTGGCATTAATGTTTAATTAAAGTTAATGCATGGTGATGTGATGTGATGTGAGTCTTGAATGTGATGTGATGTGATGTGATTAATGAAAATTTTGAATTAGAACTAACTTTTGAATTATAAGCAACATCTTAAATCCATTGCTCTCTGATGTGATGTTGAATTGATCATGTTAGCCTATGTTGCAATGATCTACCAACAAACAAAACAAAAAAGAAATACACTCCAAGAATTAAAAAATATCATGTGAACTAACCCTTTATTGCAAACGATCATGTTAGCCTATGTTTGCCGTTGATCCTAATTTGAATTTGAACTAACCCTTTGACTTATTATACATGTTAGATGATCAACCCGATGTATGTGTGTAGTCATGAGAAATATGGCATGGTGGTGAGCTCGGAAGTTAGGGTAAGCGGACCAACTGTAATAGTAATCATTATACAAACAATTTAAATTTTCAACAATGAAAAAATAAGTTCAGATCCTTATTCACACTAAAATGAAGCTTTTGTGATTTTTTAGATTTTTTTATTTTTCGTAAACCTAAACCAATTATCACTCTCTTCTCGAACTCTATACAACCTCGTACGTGATAACTCATTTTTGCGAAGTTTTTTTTATAAAAATGTCCATAAACCAAGAGTATATTTTTTTCATAACCATGTCACATACAATGACATTGTGCCAAGGTCTTCCAATTTTTTCGGAAAAAAATTGAATTAGTTCTATTCATTTGAACTTGGAAATGGTAGCTAACCTCAAAAAAGATTTTTCATAAAAATGTTCCTAAACCAAGTTTATATTTTTTATGGTATTTATGTCTTATAAATCGACAACTGCAAAGGTTTCCTATTTTTTTGATTTTTTTAATTAGTTAACGTCATTTTAAAGTTGGTCAAACCTAAGATAAGCCCGCCGACTGGCTCAAAACCCCACAGCATCTTTTCAAACCCTAGCATCGAACTGCAGTCGTCCGATCCTACCCTAGCGCCAGGTGATAGCCGTCGGATATGATCGCCCTCAGATATGGTCTTCTAGAAGGAATTCCGAGGACAGGCTACGTGCACGCTCCGCGCCGTTAGATCACATGGACGGCTCTGCATCGTTGGGTCGTTGGGCGATCCACGAGAGGTTGGTTCTGCTCGCCAACTCATCTATTGTTGACTATCAAAGGAGGAGGTGCCTCGACCATTGACGCGGTGTGAATGCCACGTGGCGCCGCTCCGGCTCCCAGTCCTTATCCATAGCCGGCTATTGAAGCCGGACGGCGCCTCCCAACCCTAGAGCATCCGCCTGCTCCCTCTCTCGGTTGCCACCCGAGCATGTACGCCTCCTCTCGAACTTCCCTCTCTAAGCCAGTCAGCCATGCCACCACGCCACCGACATTACACGATACAACACCGTCTCTTCCTCCTTGAGCAGGTCCGAATACGGAGGGAAGCGAGGCTACCTATGGAACCGAAGGAGAATTTTGAGGAGGGGCAGGAGATCGGGGAGGAGCCCGAGGAGGAGGAGCCGGAGGAGGAGGCACCATCGCAGGAGGAGGAGGCGTTGGCGGTTGTGGATCTGTGGCTCAAGCAGCTGGCCATCCTCAACTCCATTTGCTCGGAGGCAACTACGGAGGCCCGGCATTTTCGTCAGCAGCAGATGGAGGCAGCGCAGGCAGATCAGGCGGCAGCGCATGCGGATCAGGCTCCGGCGCACGCGGATTAGGCCATCTCCGACGACGAAGATGCGTAGTGCACTAGGTAGTACGTAGGATATATATTGCATGCTCTTATAAGGGATGGAATATGAGGTGGATTTTAGCACTAACCCTCCTCCAGCTTTTCTTTGCACTACTTCCGAACCGTATCAGGAACAAGAGCTTATGCGTTGCTTTGTTTTCTCAGTGATATGCTTGTTGCGATTGGATTTCAATACATGATAAGTATGTTTTCCTTCTTGATCTTACCTTTCCGTTGCTATCACTCGCTCTAGCCTCTCCTGGCCAGAGCTCCCTCTATCAATAACACCCTCATGATGTGCAGGAGAAGATTTGAGGCGTGACATTTTTCTAGCTAGACAAAGTAACAAATAAAAGATGCAAGCGTGAAATTCGAGGCAGATGGAAGGTTTCTAGCTAGACAACGATCGTCGCTACTTCCGTGGCGGCTCGCATGCAGGAAGGTTGCGTTAGTGGCGCATCATGGCAGTGCGCGTCGGCGAATGCAGGCAGGCTAGCTGGATCATGTGGCATGCATAGCAGGCTTTGGTATCGTGGCGGCGCAAATCGATGCATGCATGTAGGCATTTCATGCAACGCCCCAACGGTCCAACTAAACAAGGGCCCAACGGTCCAATGCGGCCCCACTCATCAGGTCCAACGGGCGACACAGTCCAGCGCGGCCCCACTCATCAGCAGTTAACGGTCAAACATTGACCCGACGGCATCCTTCGACGTGACCATTTCTAGGGTTTCGGGCAAGAGAGTGGGGAAAAGTGAGCAAATGTTAAGAGCGTGGGGATGAATGAGTACAACTAAGGAACCAGGGGCATGGGAATAGGAAACCCTTAGGGTATCTACGTGACATTAGAGTTGATTGATGCATATCATATGATGTATTTCTAGAACTATTCATGACACTTTGGGGTGGTTCAATAGATTGATTGTAAAGATAACTTTTGAGGTGGTTTTGCTACCTACAAGAATTTTATCTTATGTTCTCCGCTATAGATAGGAACTTTGGAGTGATTTTTTATCACACGTTGAGGGATTGTCTTATGATTCAATTATGTTAGTGATGTTGAGAGATTGCACTAGTGAAAGTATGAATCGTAGGCTTTTTTCAAGAAGCAATACCGTTTGTGTTCATTTTTATCATTTGCTACCTTGTTATTTTATTATTTAAGGTTATAAAAACCTATATCTACTATCCATTCTACACTTGTATCACCATCTCTTCGCCAATAGTGCACCTATATAATTTAACTAACATTGTATTAGGTGTGTCAGAGATACAAGAGAATGGTTGTATTTGATCGTAGTGTTTTTTGAGAGAGATGTTCATCCTCCATCTCCCACGGATTGATAAACCTTAGGTCATCCATTTAAGGGAAATTTGTTGCTTTACAAAACTCTGCACTTGGAGGCCCAACCAAGTCTACAAGAATAAACTTGCGTAGTAGACATCATTCATCTACATCTCCTCCTTCTACAAGTAGTACATTAGTTTACCTAGCTATTCTTGTACAAATTCTAATAACTGTACCAATGAAGCAGTAGATGCAATACTAAGGAATGCCATCTACAATTTGTATAATTAAGCATTGTAATCTATCTAGGTTGAAATTTTGGCGTGGGAGATTTGGGAAGATTTGGAGGAGATGTGGAGGGGTTCCGAGCACTAACCTTACTCATTAAGATTAGCTCGGCGGTGTCCACGGCCATGGGAAGACTCGGTACGATGATCATGGCGACATACCACGGAATACGCAACATGACAAGCGCTCTAGGCTTGGCGGCGCTAGTGATATGAGATATGGAGGCGACCAAGAGTGGGAGGGACGGAGGAAAGGAGTAAATACAAGCGAGGTGATCGATCGTGCAGCTGATTGTAACCACAAAACCACCTATAATACTTAGGAGCCGAAGGCGACTAAAAATTTAAAACCGCCTATTACAAGCGGTTCCAAAATTGCAACTACGTCCACGACAAAAATAACTACTCCACTATATTATTAGAGACGACTTTGCCACGTGGGTGGTAACCACCTCCGTATGCCGCTACTAATGCTTGTTTTTTAGTAGTAGTGTGTCTAGCCTCTCTCTTCTCTGCACCTCCTTTACATAGATGGGGTGCATGGTAGAGTGAAGAGTTGCAACTGATATATGATGGAAGAACTCTCTAGAAATACAAAACATGTCCACAACAAGCTTGTGTATTGACATGTACATCTGGAGCAAGGTTGCATCGCCATGCAAAAATAAATTTTTTCGTCAAGTTAGTTTGGACTTGTTGCGTTACGTGGCGTGAAGTAAGTGAGAGAGAGCTTATGTTATTGCGTTTGTGTGGCGTGAAGTGAGTGCGTAGAACAACCCACTTTTCATGTTGAAAGTTATTTTACTTCACTAGCAAACTTACATATTTTTCATGCAAGCCAAATTGGCCTTTAAGATTGACAGAACTTTAATCGGGCCGAGATGCAAGATTTAATCGTCGAGGCCCATAAAATCTAACATACATGTCATCTTGTTTCTAAACTGGTAAGAAACACCTCTACAACCCATAGAATAATTAGTGTGAATTCTGCATATGCAAATTTTTGAGTTGTTTGTTGTATAAAGATGTGAATACTCGAGTTGTGAATTCATTTTTGTACAAATAAATAACTACAAAAGGCTACAATATGAATGTCATAACTTTTTGTGTACTAATTCACCATGTGTTGTGTACAACCCATAGATGGTCTATCTTGTAACCAAAATAGGCATGGATGATACATCGTTGTTCCTATCATTCTATACATACACGCGTAGTACTTTTTTCACTATGTAAAACTTGGAGGATGAGGCCTCCGTCAAGATCAAACTAATCAACAAAGTACTACTAGTACCCCTTGTGTAGTTTAGTGTTCAAACTCCTCATGCGAAACCCTAGCACCGGCGGCTCAAATGATCTACTAGAACAAAATGCAGGAACAATCATCGACCAGAGACCTGTCATCATCACAGAGTTTGCTTCCAACTTCTAACCCACCAAAAAAAACTCAATTATGCTCCTAAGAAAGCTTGAATCATTTGGACGCGTTCCCTAACCTAATCCCTAAACCAGTAGTACAAAGTTAAATAGATCCCCACATAGACAAATGATGATGAAGTTGGATGACATCCTGCTTCTGCCGCTGCGGTACAGTCTACTCTTTTCATGGGGAGGTCCCTCCCCTTCCCCCAATTTCCTTGGCCGGCAAAAAGGGCTACAGGGCGCCAGCGCCAGCGCCAGCAGCCAGCAGGCCTGTGTGCTTGCTTGGGTACGCTGCACCTCCGTATCATCTCATCTCATCTCTCCTGCCGCGCAATGGATGCATCATCTCATAATGCTCATCGCTCATTCCTTTTTTCCTTCTTCTTTTTTTCTTCTCGCATGAATCTCACACGAAAAAAGCTTAATTTCCATTGGGTCAGAATCAGAAAAAAAACTTCCATCTACCTTTTCGGCAGAAGCATTTGAATTTACACAAAATTCGTTTCTTTTCCAGTTCGCACTTTCACAAAACAGCGACAAAGAGAAGGAAAGAGAAAAAAACAGAGAAGAGGATGTGCAGTTGTGCATTAGAGCAACTCCAGCGCAGTAACCCAAATAGATATGGATTTGTCCGGTTTTTTATTCGTTTGTGTCACCCGTTCGCCTAGCGGACATGGTGCAGACATGCACTGACGGTGAATGTTTTCAACGCGCAGACACAAAAGTGGACAAGCGCACAACACCATCATGGCAATCAACACTCTACAGCCGCCCCGTCTCCTCTTTCGCGGTGCCGGCGTCGACGTAGGCGGGAACCTCCTTGTGTCGCCCCTTCGCTCCTCCTCGTGGGCGGGCACCTCCTCGCGTCGCCCCTCCGCTCCCCGTCGTGTCGTCCCTCCGCTCGTCCTTGCCGGCAGTCACCTCCTCGTGTCGTCCCTCTGCTCCCCGTCGCGTCGCCCCTCCGCTTCTCATCGTCGGCAGGCACCTCCTCGTGCCGCCCCTCTGCTCCCCGTCGCGTCGCCCCTCCGCTTCTCATCGCCGGCGGGCACCTCCTCGTGTCGCCCTTCTGCTCCCCGTCGCGTCGCCCCCTCCGCTCCTCCTCGCCGACTGGGCACCTCCTCACGCCCTCCGACCCCCTTCGCGTCGCCCCTCCGCCCCCTCACGCCATCGCAGGATCTTGTCGATGCCGAAGTCGGGGGCTCGCTCTGCCGCGGGCTCCAGCTCCCCATGAGCTCCAGCACTAGCGTCGGTTGCTCCGTCACGGGAGGTGCCGGCCTGTGCCGGTGGCCTCGCTGGTAAGCACCGCGGCGTCCTCGCTCCTTGTTGCGGCGGTTGTGGAGGTCGATGCCCAACTCGTGTGCGGTCACTGAGACGTGGGACCAGGGCGGACACGAGCAGACGGCAGCGGTCATCGGAAGTGTCCGCTTGTATCCGCTTCATAACCATTTGTGCCCATATCTACGTTAAGTTTGGGTCAGGGAAAACAATAATCGAACAGCAGACAGACACGTGCGTCCGTTTGGATCGTTCCATTGGACCAAGTTTTGTGTACGCACGACCCAAACGAACAAAATAGTTCCCTGAGTTGGAGTTGCTCTTACGGGAGGATAGGGGAGGTGGGCCCGGCTGTCCAGATCCGATTGACCAAATCATTTGGCAGCCCAAATGACCGGAGCGCCCCCGGTGACGTCACCCCTGTCCCGCCCGTTCGCTTTTCTCAGCTTTGGCCCCCTGACGCGGTGGGCCGGCTCCCTTTTTCAGGCCTGCCTTCCCGAAAACATCATCGACGCGTCCGTCTTTTTCTCTTTCCTACCCTCTTTCCTTTTCATCCTCCCCTAGCGATTAGTAGTACTAGATGGCGATGAATGATGCGTGGCCCTCGGGCAGAGGGGAGAGGTGGGGGGACGTACGGCAACAGGCCGATGCATGCGCGCGCACATGCGGCTCGGTCCTCGCCGGTGCCGTGTCGTCCGTTGCATCGTGCTCCAACCGGCCACCTCGCCAACGTGATAACAAAAAGAAATACAATGTTTATCTCTTCGTCTACATTTGTTTTATCTGGAAAGAAATAGGAAGCTTTGATCTTAAAACGGGTCGATCGGTTTGAAATGTACAGGGTTTGGGTAAAAAAGAACCGAGTTGTTCGCGACGGGATTCACGGTTTAAATCATGCCGCGGGAGGTTTGCGTGGTCGTACCAGAAAACTTACCCAAGAAAGTGTTGTGCAATGGAGGCTTTTCGTGGCTGCAAGGGAACGGGCAACCGTGCTACACACAATCATAGCATGCGTATGCGTGCACGCAAGCACGCTTAGCACATGTTTAAAATTGACGACGAAACCATGAATCTCTTGCGATCTGACGGGTGGTTGGTTTGATCGTACTACCAAGCGTGATTGTACCCTTGACTCGCTAGATGCCCGACCTTGGATTTTGACATCTCGTGTCTCGTCAAGAGCAGAAATCTTATAGTAGGAGCACGTCTCTATCGATTGCGAGATTCATGTGACGAGCTATCAATTTCGCTGTCCTACTGGACGCAAATCGTATGTATGTAAACGTGACCATTTTTATTTTAACCATCATACATACCAAGTAGGGTAAATACAGATTTTTTTGGTAATGTTTGTTTAACGAGTGGAGACGTTCTGATCAATTACGAGACATCTATGATAACTTCGTCAATGTTAAGATATTATTTCATTTTGGTATCTCAAAGATATTTTTAGAGATAAAATATTTGATAAGTATATGTAAACATATGTAGTTACACCCGTGTTAAAAAAGACCAAATGAAGTATCCATCTCACAAAGAGGTGGTCCTCTCGTTGCCATCCAACATTCGGCCAATGATTGGCAAGAAAATGTACGGGACATTAACGTCGCATTTGTCAATGATCCGAGCAATGGCCGAATCCTTGGAGATATTCAAATCACAGGTTAGGCGAGATACAAACCAAAAATACCTTATTGTGCATGATGTCAAATCACCTACAATCAACCGCAGATATCAAATCCAGGCCTCCAAACGCGTCCGCAAGCAACGAACCGATCACATCTCATATTTTTTTAGTATGCATCGGTGTATCTCGTATTTCATCTCCTAAAGTCATACAAGACATCACACTAGCTAACTACGCATCGTCCTCGTCAAAGATGTTCACTATCTCGGTGTCGAGCGTTGGATAGACGGACGCGCATGAGTGTTCCGGCTCCTCCTTTTCATCCATGTAGGCAAGCATCTCGTCAACGTTCGCTTCCAACTCCGCCTGGAGGATACGACGGTCGGCCTCCGCCTTCGCCTCCGAGTGAAGGGGATCGAGAATTGCCTGTTGCTCCACCTAGAGATCTACATCCCCCGTGCCTGCATCCTCCTCCTACTCCTTGTCCTCCTCCTCCTCCTCCTCCTCCTCCTCCTCAAACTCCTTCTCCTCGAACTCCTCTAATGGATCCATAGCGTCCAGTGGTAGCTCCACGACGAATTGGGCTTCGGGTCTTGGCCGGACCCGCTCAAGGAGCTGCAGTCGACACTCCGACGTCAAATAGCTTATGAACCGACGTTGTGGTGGCATGGCTACTTGATTGTGGAGTCGGACGACGACGCGCCAGCTTTTGAAGAGTGGGACGAGGAGGGAGAGAGGTGGATGGACTTAGACTGGCGGCGCAAAGAGGGAGGAGGTGGATGTGGCTAGGTTTGGTGGACATCGCCCGGCTTGAATAACTAGACTTTGGCCCTAGGGGCTACAAGCCGGAGAGACGCCACACATAGTTCACACCCCATCGGAGGAGACGTCTGTTGGCCCGTCAGGTTTCCGGGTGTTTTTTTATGGGACCCCAATGTCAGTTGGACATGGCAGATGTGCTCGGTCGCACCCAGGCCGCCTCATATCCACATCACATTCGATTTGGATATGAGGGATGTCGGTCAGTCCAGGCGTTTGAAGCTCATTTGAGACGCCTGTTTGGATCAGGTTTCTTTGAGCGGTCACTGACATGACCGCCCATATGTTTGGGTTGTGTGTTGTAGATGCTCTCACACATAGATGCTAGGGTTTATCTTTTTAGAAAAGGCATTTGAAGCTCATTTGAGACGCCCGTCTGGATCGGGTTTCTTTGAGCTGACCTGATCGTCCATACGTTTGTGTTGTGTGTTGTAGATGCTCTCACACATAGATGATAGGGTTTATCTTTTTAGAAAAGGCGTTTGAAGCTCATTTGAGACGTCCGTCTGGATCGGATTTCTTTGAGCGGTCATTGATCTGATCGTCAATACGTTTGGGTTGTGTGTTGTAGATGCTCTCACACATAGATGATATGGTTTATCTTTTTAGAAAAGGCGTTTGAAGCTCATTTGAGACACCCGTCTGGATCGGGTTTCTTTGAGCAGTCACTGACACGACTTTTCATACGTTTGGATTGGCCGTTGTAAATGCTCTCACACATAGATGATAGGGTTATCTTTTTAATAAAGGCGTTTAAAGTTCATTTGAGACACCCGTCTAGATCGGGTTTTTTGAGCGGTCACTGACCCGACCGTCCATACATTTTGGGTTAGCCGTTGTAGATGCTCACACACATAGATAATAGGTTTATCCTTTTACAAAAGTTTAGGTCCAAGAGCATCCACATCATTAGGTAAGTTTTTTTTTTTATCTTGCCGTAACTTCTCATATTCCTTAGCACCCGTGCTATCCAATCTTTCTCACCTCTAGCGTCTAATTAGCTATCTAGGAAATCGGATGCTCTTACATCGACAGGTAGGGACATTTTTCTGGTAAGAGGACAACGACGGCATCGTCTACACACATAGACTGCTAGGCACCTCCAGTCACGTTCTTTCTTTCTGACAGGATGAATCATCGTGCCCATCCAGAGCAGAGAAGAAGTTCCAGTCTGCCGCTACGTGTCGACCCAACGATCGGTTGCACGAAACAGTGTTTTTAGGGGTAGTTGCACGAAACAGTTGGGAAATGGATGAACGTAGCTTGACAAAACCCTATGGATTTGATGTGAGAACCGACGGCTAGATCAACTGTTCAGATGAATCAGTGGAAGCATACTAGTAGCATGTAGGCAACAATATCTGGACCTGTACTTCGTCACATTCACGTATGATGATGAAGAAATTCTCGTCAAAAAAAATTTCAGGGTCTCGACATTCAGATTGAGCGTGGGCTGCCAAAATAGTGGTCTGTAACTTCATTCATTTGTATTACAGCAGTGAAGCCATGCAAAATTTATAACATTTAAAACAAACACTAGGCAGTAAACTTGTGAAATCAACTGATTAGTAAAGAAAAATCCGAACTGATCTCCAATAAAGTATGACAGTGTGAACAATAATTGTGTCAGATTTACCAACCTGTGCCTGCCTGCTGCCGGAAAAGAAAACGCTTCAGAATAGAACTTCGATGTGTGTGATTTTTGTTCATTTTTCAAGCTCCAATGAATAGTTTTGCCATCTCATGATCCCATCACTCCTCGTGTTACCTTCTGCGTTTCGACTTTGAGAGTATGGCTGATAGCCTTTCCTTTGCAGTGGTGAAACCTGAGGGCTGCTTCCGAGAAACCCTCTTCCTTTTCCTTCTTCCCGTTCTGCCCGCAAGACGCTGGCGGCGTATCTCAGGATCTGCCCAACCCCTGCCCCACTCTGAGGAAGAAGAGAAGGACTTTGGGTTACTAATCACCAGTAAAGTAGCGGCATCGGGGTATGCATATAAGCCTTCCTCGTCTGGTTGTGAACTCAGAAAATTTAATCCGGCTCTTGTCGGCTCTGGATGCTGGATTAGAACACGAGGCTGCAAAAGGGTCCATTAATCAGCTGTGATAAAGGAAACTAATGTCTAGCAAATAAACTAATGAATTACTGTGCCACAACAGCTCAGGATGGCATAATAAACTAACAAATAAGCAATGCGGTGTTAAACCATAACAAATTCAACATAAATTATGGCACTGTCATTTACTATATTCCTTGCATCACATAGGTCTGCTGTATTTTCAAGATTAGCATTAATGCAGCATAATTCTATCCTGAATTACGTACTGAAGGGCTGAAGGAAAAAATAATAATAGAACAAAGTGTACAGACAATCTTGTGAGATGGCTGGAAAATTGTACTGGGGGTATTTTCTTAGCCTTTTAGTTCACCTTCAATAGTGTTTTTCATACCAGGTCGCATCCCTGATATGATGTAGCCTGTCACTTGGGCATCCATCATTAAACGGTATGATGGTATGCTATACGACAGTTAATCTAGATGTTAAGTTATGTACTCGCTAATGTACTGATGTGAATCTGCTGTCAGTAAGAGTTCTGCTATCGCTATATCAGTATATAGACTTGATCTCAGATACCAGCAAAATGTTTCCTTGTTATGGTCGTGAAATGAATAATTGAAATTTTGATGGAATCATTACATCTGTAAGCAAAAAAGATCTGAAGTACACAAAAGGGAAACCAAATTAGAGGCTTCGAGCTGTCGCCTTTCGGACAAAAATGGTAAACCAAGACGGTGGCACCTGATCTAATTATGGTGAAAAAGGACGTACAAAATGAATATTAGTAATCTCTGAGCATCCGCATACTGTGCCACGAAAGGTTAAAATACCCTTTTTCTTGTTACCAGAAGGATAAACATAGCTATGGTACGTCGGTATGGCATATCAGATACCCACCCCAACTTTAACATCCAAAGAATGGAAGACCACCAGGTGGTCTTGTAAAAATGCAGAAAAAAAGTGCAAATCAAGATTCTATTTATCCACAATCAGAATATGTCATGCATTCTCCATTACCTTCAAGATTCTATACCAACTGGATATTGCATGGAATAGGTAACAACAGGTTACTGCATCGTATATTTACTGGGCTTACTATGAAATATTATTGGTGGTATTGCATTCAGGTGGTAGATGAAGATACCCAAGCGAACAGAAGTTACTTGTCATAATATTCTAGCTTAAGATTCTACCGTGGTTGGTTGGCAATGAAATCCACCAGCAGCCTAGCATCGGCCTCCATTGGTGATTAAGTAAAAAAAATGGCATGTTCTTGTTTCCGAAATTTAACATATTTTGGGTTTAAAATTAGTAACTGGCCATTTGGTAACATACTAATTTAGGTGATAATCAATGATAAATGACAGGCTACTTTTTAGGATTTTAATATATGAACTCATTAGACCTAAAGTGATTGAATGCAATGTGCAGATGGTAGTAATATTACTAGACTAGTTAACATTTAAATATGTCAATGCTGTGTAGCACATCCTTGAAATATGTCTGACTTTCACTTGAACAATCAAGAAACTGATTTAACATGACCAAGTAAATCACTTGCCTCTAGCAACCATGTGTCCAACATCATGTCAAAAAGAACTTTTCGCTATTACTATTTCAATCTTATAGTTTGCCCATCACGCGAATGAGACAAATCTAAAACTGAGGCACAATGGAGCAACATCAATTTGTTTTTTAGGGGAGACAACCTCATCATGTAAGCATTGCAACATCCACACCAGTAATAAATTACTACTGCATCAAACTACTGAAATAAATTGCTTACGATTTCAGCTGCTTCCTGTATGTATCCCATGTCCTCTAAAATACGAGCAAGCCCTTGCCACCATATCTTGTCTGTCATGGCAAACCTAGGAATCTAAAAGTAAATATTAGTCATAAGAACGGATTTGAGGACTGAAAATTTTAAACTTGTACGAATGAAAGTGAAAAGTGAAAAGATAATTTAAGTACTTGTGTTGCGGACTCGTGGTGACGCTTAAGACTAGAAGAAGTCTTTGTTTAGCGCTCCCAGTTTGAAAAACAAATAGATGAAGAAATGCATTAAAACACAAACCTTCTCTCTTATATAACTAACTGCCATTCTGAAATCAGGCACCGCCCCGAAATTTCGCCTTCCAGATATATAACAGTCTGTACTGTTGTAGTCCATACCTTCAGTTGCCTGTCCCTGGATGCATGATAAAGATTACTCAAAGCACCAACAGTATCAAATGTTCAAAGGTACTAGCAAAATATAAATCAAAATTACATTGCAGAGACCAAAGTTATCTCACCTCCTTGTCCTATACAGGGACATTCCATGGGAAGGATACTACTGTATAGATATACTATGTAAAGAAAAACAGGGAGAAATATGGACATTCTTGTGTCTTAAAATTGTAACATACTGTCATGACCTAGGTTATGGAGGGGATGATCGCGGGTGTTAGGAGGGCAAGGGCGAGAGAGTTCAGGCTTGGGCGCCATGATCCTTTGGGTGACTGTTCTGGAGGTAAACCCTCCCCCTTTTCTCTGTTTATTTCGTTGACAGCTGATTACATCCTAATTGCCTAGCTTTATAGCACAGCTTGGCGGTAGTTTACAAAAGATATGAACCAACTCAAACTAGGAAAGATATGAACCAACTCAAACTAGGAAAGATCTAAACAGATTCTGAATTAACCCAACTAGACTTGGAAACCAAGAAAGACCTATAGGCTGGGTCCAGGATTCCATGGCGTCACACATGTCTATATATCCACAGTTTAGCCAGGCTAGCTATAGACTAATGTAAATATCCTTCCATGAAAGTTCCCTGCCCAACAGAAATGAAAATGACAACACCAGTAATATGCAAACAAGCTGTAATAACAAAAATAACTCTAGTATCCCTTTAATACTGTAACTTCTGCAAGTTAAAAGCATTGGAAAAGTAGACCCTGACACTACCACAATGGAATGGGATTATAAGATCTGTGCCAAACCATGCATAATCTGTTCACATTTGTGCTTTTCTTTATTGCAAAATATATCACTAGAGCAATCAACTTAATACACTTCCTCAACTACTGAATTAGTACTATGTCATATTCCTTAAGACAGGAGGGTGGTACACCTTTCTGTTGAAACAGAATTTCTTGTTTGAACTATCAAGGGAAAATGATCACAAACTTCTAAATAGGGTAATACAGAAAACAGAAACATTTATATGCTACTGAAATATAGAGTGGATACAATTGTAATAGACATCGCATGTACCAGCAGTTCAGCCCTAGAGTAGGATATGGACATATGGTCAACCAAAATTAAAATTAGGTACTCACAGCTTGAGCTTGGAGCACATTCATGAACACAAGTGCTTCTTCCTTGAAATCATGCATTTCAGGAGGGCCATTAATACAGACGTCACACCTGAGGTGAAAACCAAGTCAGATAGACACTCACATAAATACTGGATGAAATAAAGTTAAAATGAAGAATTTAGTTCGCGCCACAGACGAAAATGCAAGTTTTAAAGAGATCCTTGTTGAATCACTGACATATAGGCCTGGGCCCCACATGTCCCTGTCAAGGAAAGTGGTAGTTCATTGGACTTTATTTTCATTGCAGACTGGCTTTAACTTCTGTTTAAAGTCAAACTTTCTTAAGTTTGAACAAGTTTACAGAAAAATAACAACATCTACGATACCAAATAAATACAATGTTAATAATTATATTCTTAATAGATTGATTTGGTATTGTGAATGTTGATATATTTTTTCTATAAACATGGTCAAATTTAATAAAGTTGACTTCATACAAAAGTTAAATGACTTGTCTTTTGGGAATCAGAGAGTAGTATGTTTTATACCATATAGTACTACTACTAAATACCCATGAAACTGGAAGAAGCATGTGCTTATTTCATTTAAATAAGGAGAAGATGCATGGAGAAAGTAGAAACGTACATTTGGCATCCGTCAGGACCAAATTCCTCACCAAAGTACTTTACTAGTATTTTGGCTCTACATGTTGAAGTGTTCAAAGCATAGCTGCAATATAGAAAATTTACATAGCGATTAAGTCATGAGAATTAATGAATATAAGTTTTAGGCCATCGCCAGTGTTTGAATTTATGGTTCTGAGACATACTGAAAGCAATCCCGTAGCATTCTATATGCTGCCCTTGCCTGTTCGTCGCTTCTTTTGTTAGGAAGCAATGTCGGTGTTCTCATAAAATTACAATATAAAGCTGCCAATAATTAATGTAAAAGAAACAAGTAAAATTGTGCAGAGAGGAACAAAGCAAGCTTCATAACTATGGATAAAAATAGTGCTTGATACCACAAGCTTTGGGGCCAATATGTACTTTGTATTAGACAAATACACAACAATTAACTTTTTGCGAGAAGGCCCACTAAAATCTACTGACAGTAATAAAGTTCTGCTATTCATCCAACAGAAAAACATGTTCTAAAAAATAACCCTTATACTTATTTTATAAACCCGAAATACAAAATTGTCTCTATAGATGTGTTGTCACTCATGTTCACTAAGACCTAGGGTACTATTCAAGCGTAGAATTGTAACACGAACAGATGGTACCAAGGGGTTGGCATGTAGCAATGTCACATGGCAAGTATTGTGAAAGCTTTTCCTAACCAAGCTATCTGTTTCACCAAATATTTTGGTTAAGTTTCCTGGGATAATATATAGTTACTTGTAAATATCATTTAATCTCTAAATGTAAGTTCAGTTTTCTGATAGGCATCATAGTTCATCATCTATATAAGATGAGTTTCGAACGTGTCATGACTAAGCGCGAAATAAACTTAACCCTCCTAGAGTATCTCTTATCTATGCCCATGTGGTGTGGCCACTGGTTAGCAATATGATTCCCTCATGCCAACAGAATAAAAGTTCACATCTACCAGACGTTCATGTCATTTACCCAAGCAAGCTGTTTAATCTCATAACATGCAAATTGAATGGGAAATGCCGAACAGGAAATAGTCTATTAATAAGATGTCAGCACAACTCTTGGGTATTATCCTAGTACCTTCAGTATCAGCTGGAAATTCATTGTTAAACATTCAAACTTCAGAATTTATTATTTTGACCAGTTTTAGCTGGCTTATGGAGTTATGGTGTGCAAACCACTGAACCAACAACAAGGTATTGAGGCAGAAGTTTTTGCTTAGATCCCATTGGCAATAACAAAATGACGCCAGAAGACTTCATGTGTAGTAATCCCAATCAGAGCTGTAAAGAAAACTGGACCGGGCCTTTGGTTCAACCAAAATAACAGAATCAGAGCCTGTTCTAGTCTGATTAGTTAAAAACACCGGACAAGTTTTTTTCTTGGAGAAATAATTTTTTTAGGGTGGTGAAATTATGTTTGGGATGCATTCCCGAACTGAAAATCAAAGTACGACACCCTGGGCCTCACCCGGTGCACAATGTAGGCCCAAAGCAACTGGGATAGAATGACTTTCACGTCATGGCAGGCAGAAAATAGATATTAAGCACTTGTTTCTGCATGTCATCTCAAAATCAAGTTAATTTCCATAATTTGAATCACAATCTGTAACATCCTGCCCTTTTTTGTCTGTTTTTTTACAAAGCAAAGGATGTTACAGTGTTACAGAGTAATGATATATTTTATCTCGAATTTGTCTAAATTAATGTAAATGACTTTGAAATTGATTTAGCCTAAAAGAGAAGGAATTTAATTTACCCTGCCAAAAAAAAGGAATTTAATTTCCATTCCTGGATTAATTTAGAAAAACTTCAAATAAAATATATTATTGCTTTATAATAACTTAACATCCTTTGCTTTGAAAAAAAAGATCCAAGACTATAAAAAGTCAGGATGACAGTCAGACAAGCTGAACCACTAGTCAAACAACCAAACTGGTGAATCAATTCATGTCCAGTTCACTCACCATCCCGGGTTTTAGAACTGGTTGCAAGTAAGCATATGCAATACATATAAATACTCTCTAGTTAGCATATGATTCATCATTTTCTTCATTACGTCCAGAAACAGGCCAAACGACATTACAGCAAGTCTGAAGTATAAGAACTCACTGCAATCTGACAACTTTCCATCTCTACCAGCACGACCAGCTTCTTGATAATACGCTTCCAAACTCTGGATTAACAAGGGCCAAGAGAACTTCAGACACAGAGAATAAACACAACCAAAAGTTAACCCAACTTGGATGTATTTGAACTACTCCCTCCGTCACAGTTTAGAAGGCGTGCACGTGTATCTAGGTCGTCAATTTGACTTATATAAAATATATTGTTTAACATAAAATTATATCAATAGAAAATAGAACATCTAAAGTTTCTAATGATATATTTTTTGTAATATATGTCTCTTATTAAGTTGGTCAAATTGACGACCTAGGTACACGTGCAGGATTTGTAAACTGAGATGGAGGGAGAAGAGAAAGAGAGTAATTAAATCAGTCTTTCTGCATGATATTAGATTGTTAGGTCAGTAATCCTACCTGGGACTATTTTTTCAGTGTTGTGGTTCACTAACCAATCAGCGGTTGTAAATTTCAAGCTTAGCATGCCGACATATATGTATATAAGCTCTAAATGTCTTGTTCTGCCTAACATCCACACTATCAGAGCATTGTCGCAAAAAAAAGGCACTACCAGAGCAGGTCTTTGGATGCATATGACATATGAGCCTTCTAGGTATTTGTATAAACAACTAAATTAGTATGTGAAACCATTTTTTCTGTGTATATCAGAAGTCCAGAACAATAAAGTCATGCATTTTTCACAGAGACATGCACACATGTTGACAGCAAAATAGTGTTCAGAAGGAAATACACCACTGGAGGCCAAACTAACCTGCGGTAAACCGTAGTGAATAATTCTCCTGACATTTGATTTGTCAATTCCCATGCCAAATGCTATAGTAGCCACAACAACCTGTATAAAGAGGATTAGGTCATTAGAAATAGGGCACGAAGGACTGAAGGGTTCAGCAAAGTTTGAGAGACTGAAGGAAATCATTTGGTGTCCAGGGAACCAGCATTCCCTTTTGGCATAAGTGCATGATAGGGTTTCAGAGTTTAAATAGGAAATTTGATGATGTGTTGCACACCAAGTTATGAAACCTTGGAAACTTGGGAGACCAGATTCATCCCTGATATGGATAGTGCAAGAAATAATAAAATATCGAAACATGAGAAAGTTTCAGTTAATAATTAAGTATACTATAAAGGAAAAAAAACGAGACCAACAGTTATTCACAAGAAACAACTGAGGCACACACCATGCGGAGCCCAAGGCCTGAACGGGGGTGGAGGGCTGGGCGCGAGCCAGCCGCACCCCACTAGCCAACTGCTCGACGCCCAGTTCCAAGTATACTAGCGCATGAGACATGTAATATCAAGATTCAGTAGATTTATCACGTTAGTTGAAGCCATTTTCTCAAGGGCTTGGCATAACACTAAAGAATGTTGATAACATGGGATATATTACATATATAATATTGTTGGGATTTATAAAGTGACCATTTGTGCTGAACAAGAATTATAGAGAAAGAAGTGCCATCAAGTATCAATACATTAGAAAAATTGCATCTTATCAATTATAAGTACCGATATCTAAATGGTAACCAAGTCAGACTTATGGAAGTATGAACCGATATCACTCTGAAATGTACAAAATGGGAAATACTAAGCCCCTTATCAACGAAGCTATCTCAAAATAAATATGCACAACAGCAGTTGAGCACATGGTAATTGCATCTATAAATGGAAAAGGAGCAACCTTCCATAGCATATTCCAGCCATGTACGAAATGAAAAAAAAAATGAACATATTTATGGTTACCTCTAAGGCATTGCTATGGAACTGCTCGTGCACCTGCCTCAAATGTGATCTAGGCATCTGGAAAGAAGAGTCAGATAACTTGAAAAAAGGCACAGGACTGCATATATTAAGAGAACAGATAATATGTCTGCAGTCTGCAAACATTTAAGCTGTTCTCTTATACAAAAGTAGCATGTTCCAGTAGGTGGTGCCAACCTTTGCATTATATGCTGCAGCTTTCAGGCCTGATTTGCACAGATAGTTAGCTAGTTCCACAGTTCCTTTCCTCGTGGGTACATAAACAATTGTAGGACCTTGATCCAAACTTTCTGATGAACTAGTTTCATGGGATTGAACAGGAACTGCAAAGCTCTCAGGTCGTGAGCTTCCAAGGAACTCTCCACATGAAACTATAAGAGAAACTCAACTATCAGTCAGAAGCATACATTAGACAACACAAAGATGAATAAAGGTCTTCAAAAACACTATTATCATGAATCCTCTGAAGTGTCAATAATCATAATGAGGTTAGAAACTGGGTTTCGAAGAAGATATTACGTTCTTAAAAACTTCTTATACAACTGCCTCAAAAAATGTGAACTAAGTTCAAAAATAAGGTCAGCAGTTTTTTTCTTTAAGTAAATGAAACGATACAACATCCTCTAAAAAACAAGTAATCCTATAACTGTTAACAGATAATTCGTTAATTACCATCAAAATCATCTACTCCTGGATACTGATCCAGCTCATGTTCAGCATTTTCTTTTACAAAAGACTTGCCAAGTTTAGTTTTATCAGCAATTGCATCTTCGTCATCTGATGCACTGTCGTCCAGTGACTCGTATGAGCTGCTTTCAGACTCAGGCTCAACTTCATGAAGAATTTTCTGGCTTTTCCCCCTGAATTTCCTTGAAGCATTGTAAGTCTCTATTAGTTTTTGAAAGTCCTTTCCATATGATGAGGCGGAGGTTTTACTGTGCTTTACCTGCAACCAGAAACAGGGGGGGGGGGGATTGCATGAGACAATCGGTAGGAAGCTTTAAAAGACTGCAATTCACATGTGTGGCTCCAACTATACCACTCCAAAGGAAAGAATAGTTCAATTACAGGAAATTAAGGTATTTGGATCCTAGTAAGACATTTAAGCGAATGCACACTCAGATGTCCATCTATGGCTATGCACACCAAACCATTTGTTACTTATTAGATATACCAACACAATTTTAGTGATTAGTAAGATCAAGGGGATTCTAACTCAACAGCTTGACACAGCATACCACAATGTAATCCTCTGGACAGAACATGAAAAAATAAAAAGATTTACTCACATTAAATCGAAGATTTGGTCGGAAAAAGGACGTCAAGACAACCACTGTATGTTCTGACATTTTCAAGGACTTGAGAATGTCTTCTCGTACAGGGAGAGTTGCAGTAGCAGTCAATGCCATCAAAGGAATATCATGTTCCAAGAACTTTAATTTGCTGGAACAGAAATTTTGTCGAAGCACAGACAGTTTCCTGTAGGGGGGAGATAATGTTTACTTAAGTACTAGAGCTGTAGAACAATGCAAGAACATAGAAGAGCCTAAGTTGGTTCTTAAGTACCAAACTAAATATTATGTCATTGAAGTGCAAGTCACAAACTAACAAGTAATGATGAAAAACAGTGCTAGATACTGATTTGCACCTTTAATATAGGATATCAAATACAAGAGCAGACCTATAGTCAGGTCGGAAATCATGACCCCATTTAGAAACACAATGAACCTCGTCAATGGCAAAAAGTGCAATCCCTAGTTTTTCTGCAAGTTTCTTCAATGGTTCCATCAGTCTGCATGTACAAAGCTTCCCAAGTAAGCATGGGAACCAATGAATGAATTTTAGCAATCAAAAGCAGAATGATTACCTTAAAACTGTCTCGGGGCAAACATAAATAATCTTATACATGCCAGCCATCGCTTTGCCCTCAACACGATTATCTGGTTGCCCTGATCCAAGGAAGCATGCTGATATCCCATGTTTTGCAAGTTTTAGGCACTGGTCGTGCATCAGACTAATCAAGGGTGAGATCACCACCACAACCTTCGTAGTCAAAAGAGCTGGAATCTGAAAGCAAAGGGACTTCCCTGCCAACATGGTCATTTTCACATCATTCATTTTATTACAGGTGCCTCAAACCTTGCATAACAATATAGAGAATGTATAATAATAAACTACCTGATCCAGTTGCTGCTAGAACAAGACAATCCTTGTGAGCAAACCAAGCATCCAAGGCTTCCTTTTGGAAACCCTTCACACAGGAGAATCCAAAATGCTTTTGCAAAACAGCACTAATTTTGTCAGTCTGGTTAAACTTGCCTCTTGGATCATCAACCAAAGTTTGATGTTCAGGCTTTGGTTTAAAAGAGATAGCAGCAGTCGATGCAGGGTTCATGTTGGCCGCTAAACAAGAATATGAGGTACTTGGCTCCTCGCCACAAGACTCGATTTTACTGCCAGTGGTTGACGCGATATGATCAGTAATGCTAGACTGCTTAAATTTCCCCCTGGGATTAGCCAGTCTAGCACTCCTGTCAGAAGAGCGTCTTTGCGACCCCCCAACTGGCTTTCTTTGTCCACTACCAGAACCTGGCTTTTTTTGTCCACCATCAGAACCATTCAGCACAAACTCCACGACATCAGCACGGCACGGACCAACAACACCAATGGCTTCGCTGATCTTGTCAAACTCAAACCCCATCTCAAGCAACTCGGCAATGACATGATCAGCAGATACATCAGTGCCGGCAGAACTGGCTTCCATGATCAGAAATTCAGAACCAGTGAGCTGCGCTTGCAAACCAAGTTCGGTGCTCACCAGCTGAATACCAGATCCTCAAGGTCGAGGCTCGTCGTTAGGCTGCATTACGGTGAATACAGTTACATACCACTGCATAGAGGATAATATCGGACGATTCAAATACATCTCACGACAGAAAACAAGCGAGTGTGCACTTGCGCACCAATTTACCTGGCCCAAAAGATGCGCCGGTTCGCCTGGGTTGTCTGGTTTCTCTATCGACACTGCCCGTGAACAATTGGAACGCCCAGTCAACGGTGCCCGTCAACAACTGGGGCACCGAATCAACTCGGGGGATGTCACAAGGGAGCACGACCCCCAGACCAGAAAACAAATCAGAACGCGGCGATGATTAATTTCTCAGAAACTGCTTCGCGCTGCCTACGATTCCGGTTTGCTTGGGCGAGGAGAGCAATCGCGTGCACGGGGTTCTCGGTTCGAACTAAAACCGAACTGGGTGGAGCGGATAGGGTCGGATCGAACAGGGCGGGACCGGCGAGAAGGAATGGCGAGGATTTACCGGTGGAATCGGGCTCCTCGGTGCAGGATCCCCGATCCGTTCCGCGCCCTCCGCCTCACGCCGCCGCCGCCCCCTGCTCGCAGCTCCGGTGAGGGTGAGAAAGAGAGGGGAACGGGATGGCGAGGGTTTTGGTTTCGAATCGCGGGAGAGAATGCGGCAGAGTTTCATTCGGGGCCGTGTCTGGCATGTGGGGCTGGGACCAACGGGACCGCGCGCGACGGCGCGAGCGAGGAAGACAGGATTCCGATTGGAAGAGCTTTTCGGGCTCAACCATACTTGGCCAGCGGACCGGCCCGGCACGGCCCGACCCGTTGCGGCACGATTATTAATCAGGCCGTGCCATGCCGACCCGCGTGTCCGGATGCCGGTCCAGGCACGGCACGACGGTTAAATGGGCCGGCCCACGGCACATCAGGCCCGATTAGGCACGCCGGACCGTTTAGGCAATTACATATTTTTTTTCGGAAAAACAACAAAAAGATCAGAAAAAATGTAAATTTTTTTAAAAAATGGCACGTTAGGTACAAAAAAATAAATGGAGATGAAGTGTCATCATGTGGATAAATCTTGAGCTTTATTATGTATGTTTTTCACGGAAAAACAGCAAAAAGATCAAAAAAATGTAAAAAATGTAGAAAATGGCACGTTAGGTATAAAAAAAATGGAGATGAAGTGTCATCATGTGGGATAAATCTTGAGCTTTATTAGTGGCTGCCTCATTAAAACCTTTCATCCGTGAGAAATAAAAGAGTACAAAGTCATGCTCTAGAATTACAAAAAGATAAGAAAAATTACAAAAGAAACAGAAAAAGGACTACACTACCAATCTACCGATAGTTCCGATGTCGTGTCGTCTTCGTCAAAGTTCATATCATCAAACATTTCCAGCAGTTTCTTGTTTTTTGCAGTGTGTTGGGCTCTCCTTCTTGATAGCTCCCCATCTTTCACGGACATTAGTGTTCTCACCATATCAGGAGTGAGACTGGTTCTTCTTTCCTCAATTATTCTTCCAACAAGGCTGAAAGCGGACTTCGATGACACAGTAGAGACGGGTACCGATAACACATCACGTGCTAATATCGAAAACACCGGAAATGTAAGTCTATGTTCTTGCCACCACTGGAGTATGTTGAAGTCTTCCTCAGTACCTAAATCGAACGTGACTTTGTCACTGTTGAGGTACTTCGCTAACTCCCCGGAACCTTGAATCGCGGATGTTGATGTGGAAGAGCTTCCGGCGGTAGAGGAGGAGGAAGAACCAAAGATCTTGCTTCATGCTCCTCTTTTTACCTGTAGTAGGTGCTGGTGGAGGTCGTTGCATTCGGACTCCGACATACTTTTGCTCATACTTAGCAAAAACATCATAAAGCTTTTTCACGAGCCGTGTTAAAGTCACCCGTATAATCTAAACTTAGGGATGCAGATAACATTGAGTGCGCTACGATCCCCTTCAAGTTTAGCTCTGAGATCCAAGATAAATGCAAATGCATACAACAGTGGAATATGTTCCCAGTATTTTAAATACTTGGTTTTCATGTCGCAACAACATTAAGTAACAATCCATAACCTTCATATGCTTTCAGGTGACTAGCAATGTCTAATAAGGTATGCACCATCAAAGGAGATGTGGGATAATAAACCCCAGACAAAGTTATTGTTGCATCATAGAACAACTCAAGAAATGCATACAATGATGTAATAACATGCCAAGTCTCAGAGGTGAGTAGAGGTTCAGCCCCATGATTTGCATTAATGAAACCATTGAAAGGAACTCTGTCTCGAATAACCGCCTTAAGCATCAAATATGTAGAGTTCCATCTAACAGGCATGTCTGAATTAAACTTATGAGGAGTTGCGCCTATAGCAATGCAATATCTCTTATGGTTTGAAATTCGTTGAGTTGAATTCGAAAGATAAGATATTGCAGTGCGTATGCATTCAACGTGTGATTCACATAAATGTAAAGCACTTTTAGCAATAAGATTAATGATATGGCAAGCACAACGTTGATGCATTAAAAAGGATGCAGCATATACGGAGAATATAGGAGTGAGGGTGGTCATTGCACTGGTGTTTGCTGAAGCATTATCCAATGTTTTGACCACTATGTGATACATCTATTAATTCAAATCTTATGACTCTCTTTTGTAGATGCCAATGTTCGTTAACATAATGAGGTACTACACTAATGTAGTCTTGCTTAGCCCGACCAGTCCATATATCAGATGTTAACGAAACTGAAAAAGTGCACGTAGACAATTCTTCTTTTATTTTCTCTTTACCAGTTAGGTATAGCTTTTTAATATCCCTACTTGTAGTTTGTCTAGAAACTGGTCTATAATTAGGATTATGATAAGTTTGAATATATTCAACGAAACCGTCGGATTCACCAATGCCTAGTGGTAAATCATTAGAAGCAATAAAACGGCATAAACCTTCTCGTGCAACATTAGCATCGTACACGAAATTGCTTACCGTACCGTCAGGGTTGAACCTGAGTTGAGTTTGCATACCTGCCCCTGCCGAGCTCGACGTGCTTGTTGCATCCGCCTTGGCGTGGGCGTCCGCATGCCTCTTCAGGTGGCCGGTTCCCGCCTTAGCTTCTCCGGTTAGTTCCTTCCGACACCTTTTGCACCTTGCCGTCACCCTCCGTACACCGTCCACGATGGATATTTCTTCATCGAAATATTCCCACGCAGGAGAGGTTCTACGACGAGCTCTCCTTGCACCTAGGCTGGTGGAGGAACCCGTCCCGCTACTATAATTGGTTTGACATTCGGGTTCAGGAGGGGGGTCGAGAGTGAGATTTTCGGTATAGGCATGTTGCATGGGTGGGGGCATGGCAGTGGGATCGACGGGCGGAGGGAAGAGGCTATAATCATCCATATCCCCAACCCCAAGACCGAAATCGAAGAGTGGGAAGCTAGTATTGGCATGATCATCCATGTTTGAGTGTGAGAAATATGTGGGCTGGGTGGCCCTATTTATAGCAAAAATTTGATAATTTTCGGACTAATTTGACCCTCTAACGGTCAAAATTTTAAATTTATACATTATAGTAAAAAAAACACCCTAATCCCCCTAACCCCCTAAACCTCCGCTAACCCCGCTCCCCCAACGGCTACCTGCGCAGAACGCAGCGCGCCCAACGGCTCTCTGCGCTCAGCGCTGCACCCTGCGTCCCTGCCTGGCGCCTGCTGCGTGCGTCGTGCCGGCCGACGGGCCGTGCGTGCCAAACGGGCCGTGCCCTGCCGTGCCGTGCCATGCCGCGGGCCGGCACGAGCTAATCGGGCCGTGCCGTGTCGGCCCGCGTGCTGGGGGACGGCCCAAGCACGACCCGAGGCGGGCCACGGACCTGACACGACCCTTTAACTCGTGCCGGACCGGCGCCTCGTGCTTTTGGGCCGGCCCGTTAGGCACGACCCGTTTGGCCAGGTACGGGCTCAACCTCAAGCCGGTCTCACTTTCACCTAAAACATGGGCATTGCCCGAGCCGGACTGGGTTTCCGGGCTTGCAAAAAGCATGATTTTAAAATAAAAGTCTACATATGACCCGCCTAAGGTCCACATAAGTACTTTTATGATGTAAATGCTCTTATAGAGATAGAGATTATATTAAAGGAGAATCTACCGTCGTCGTCGTCCTGATGGTTGGACCACCTCCCCCTCCTATCGCATGCAGCAAAAACGAATCGCTCGATCCCGCAGAAAACCAGTCCACGTTCCTACTACCCGTTGTCGCTAAAAAAAGAACAAACTGCCACCACACAAACACGTCCCACCCCCACCTCTCCCCACCCCCTCGTTCCCGATCTCGTCACTCTCCTGCCAAAAATCATCGCCGCCAGAGAGAGGAAGGAGCACAGCCAAGGCACCGAGGAGGAGGGTGTCGCCTTGCTGGCTCGATAATGGCCACCGCCACCCCAACCGCTGTCACGGCCGCGGCCGCGGACGCGGCGAGTCCCAAGACGAGGGGCACCGGGCGCGGCCGCCCCCACCGCCGACGCTGCCACAGGGACAGGAAGAGCAGGGCCGCGGGCGCCAATGCTGGGGCCGACAAGGGTTCCGAGGAGAGCGCACGCCCCAAACCCCACCCCCAGGCGAGCTCCGATTCCGTAGTCCTCTAATCCGCTCGAGCTGCGCCTAATGCCACGGTTTATTGCAGGTGGAGGTGGAGTACGTTCCGGAGAAGCCCAACCTCGGCGCCGACGACCCCCTCCTCCTCGGCGCCTTCGTGGACGTCTTCGAGATATTCTGCCTCACGGACCACACAGCCTCTGCGCACGTCGAGGTTTCCAGGCCCTCTATTTTTCATCTAACACATGGTTATGCAGATTCGTTTTTTGATGCTAGCAAGGTGTTTGATGGAAATCCAACCTGACTATATGCTTGCTATGTACGTACATATTTTATATGTCCATAAGGTTGCAGATGAAAATCCAAATAGGTATAAGTGCCGATGCCACGCGCCTTCTAGATCGAGGTGAGGGGTGCCTCTGGCCCCTTGCGTCGCCCGTCGTGTAAGAGAGGGAGAAAGAGAAAGAGAAAGAGAGAGAGAGAGAGAGCAGCGGCGGCGCTGGCCTAATCGCCCACAGAGGAAGATGCGGTCATGGTTCCGACGCTGCAGGGTGACGGCCGTCGACTTTCTTGTCTACTCCGTCCACGGGCACACCTTGCCCTCATGTCACCCAAGGCGGTCTTCAGTCCATCACGGTCATCCGGTACTTCCGAATGTCAGCATGACCGTCGTCACCGACGTACACTTCAGGGCGGCCACCAGAAAGAACCCGAGATGACATCCTTATGCAGAACCTCTCAGTTATGGTGAGATAGAAACACCAGAACTCCCCTCCTTTTTCTTCCAAGCTTCATATGCCTTGGTTGATATGATTTCTTGGGTTAGGATAAATGATGCTAATCTGGTCTGAGAGCTTGTGCAAAAGAAGAAAAAATCTGCTTCCTAATCAAGCAGGTTGGCAACAACAATGCCTACATTAAGTTCAGCAAGGAAGCCGGACAACCTTTTACAGCGTGCATTCTCACAACTCATAAGTACTCTGGTTGGTAGTTGTTTGCCCTCTCCTGATCAAATTAATTATGGATGTCTCTTGTGCCACTGATAGATTGGTGCCAATGAATCATAAGAAGGCAGCCAACTGTGTATTGCTTATCAAAATCTGGTATTTACTTATCGGATCAAAGAATTAATTTTTAGGATGAAATTTAACCAATCAAGCGGTCAACCCACTAAGTCATAATCGCTTAATGATATACTACAGCTCGGCTGAGATACTTTTGGTTGCATGCTTAACCACAACTTCTTGGCACCACCTCAAACTGGACACGAAGCAGTTTTGATTGGCAAATAATTTATGCACCACACATATGTGGAAAGCCTCCTGTCACATGTTTGTTATCTCCTGCAAACTTCTCCTTTTATGTGTGCAGGAACTTCTCACTATGTAGTTCCTGTTGCTACACAGTTTTTCCATATGCTATCTGTGACCTTCACACTATGAAGTACAGCCAATGGCTCTATATTTTTGAACTTTTTAGCTACCTTTGAAGTGGATATGATGATGAAAACTTAACATCAGTGAATTTATTTATATATCGTGTTCAGACTACCATACTAGATCGCTAACCCAGCAAGGCTAAAAACTTTTCTGCCCAAATCAGGAAGTCTCTATATGCCTAAGTAGATGCTATTAATTGTGGAATCAGCACACTTCACTCCATCTAATACATCAAACAGAAGGTGAATATCACTTTTCTTTGATTTCTTTCAACATGAACGTGATGTGCATACCCAGATAACTTTTATTGTCCGTGTTACCTGAATACGGATTTATTATCTGTTCATCTCTTTTTAACTTTAATCACTGGAATGGTTGTGGACTGGAGGCAAACTGTAGTTTTTATATTTTGAGACCTTAGTGATGGATAGCCTGATCAGAGTTGTGTGGCACTGCAAAATGGCAAGGAAAGTAGGACAATAAAAAAAATTGTGCCACTGAAATTTGGCATTAAATTTTTGGTTTACCTGCATTCTGGTATCAACTACTAAGGAAAGTAGTACAATAATCAATTTTGGCTTGCATAAATTCTTCTTGTTACTATGTGTTTTTTCAAATGACAGATTAATTTTAAAGTTAGTTGTTTTTCACCAGTAGACATTTGCATGTTTTGTCGTGTACTGATATAAGCTTGCCTTGCCTTTTTCCTTTCTGGTAAGAACAAATTCCGGTTGCTATCCTCTTGTTATGGCCCCGTTAAGTACAATTGTCTTTGTTTTAGAAATTCACATATTTATTCTGATTCATAATAACATCAAATTGGTTATTGTTTAGATTAAAACATGGCAAATTGGAGCCGATAAATAGTTCAGAATTTTGAGAACAGTATAATTCACTATAGTAGCTACCTGTTTTTATGATGATTCATTTTCACCAGCATTTTGCTGCACTTTGACCATAAGCTGCACTATACATTATTACTATAAGAAATTTTATGCGGCATTATGGAAGGAATTTGTGTGCGGCAGGTGCAGGCATATCTGGAGAAGGAATGATGCATCCAATTGAGTCCAAAGAAACAAGGCTGCAGAGTCAACCTACAATGGCAGAGGCTAAAACTATGAGATCGTTCCCTAGAAATTTCTGTTCACTTCATATAGCCCTAAACTGTAGGGTTTGTTGCTTTTTCCACATGGATGTCATGTCTTTCTTCAGTTGTCCTAAACAGGTCCAGAAGAATGTTTTTCAAATGGTCTGAATAATGTGGGTTCCTCGCTTTATTGAGAAGATTGCTAGAAAAACCTGAAGCACTTTATTATTTGCTTTTGTTAGAATCAGCAAAAATTCATATTGCCTGAGCCCTAAGGTTAAGAATGGCCAGCTTATTAAACATGTTTAGAACATTTAGCAGTAATCTTGATAAATGTAGTAATTCTGATATTGTTTTGACGTTTTGTACCATTGACCTATTTGCAGGTTTTTATAACGGAAGCAGTCCAGGTGTTATTGGTTCATTTTCTACATGTGCAATGAATGAGTAGAGAACATGATGTTCAAACTTTTCTGGTCTTTTGCTTTGTCACTTATGCAACAATGTACCGATACAATTTGCCTTTCCATTGTAATAATGTGCTGCTTCCTTGACACAACATAAGTTTTTAGGAGATACAGTTGCATCTTTTGTTTATGTGCTTTGTGAAATTAAATGCAAGTCCAAGGCAGTAGCAAATAATGTAGAATGAATTGGTTTTCAATCTTGGGACTCAGATGTAATGGTTACTATAATGGGATGTTCCATACTGGTTGTTCTATCTGAAGAGATTATTTTATGAAGGGACTCTATGGAGGGTACTGGCAGTGGCTGACTGTTGTTAGAACAGTTGCTTTAACATATAATATCTTCAAGGAAGCAACCTGTTGAGTCAATAATTTATTTTCTTCCATGCTAAAATTGGTCTAAGGAAGTATGCTACCATACTCGAGTACTGGGATACAAGTAGGAGTATCTAATGGAAAGAAATTTTTATTTCTATGCGCACATTTCTGGAAGTGTACATGTTTGTTCATGGAACTGGTCCATCTTTGACTGTGTAGAAAAATGGATACTATACCACACATGTTTAGCATAGGCAGATGGATGTTCCTGTAACTTGTGCAAAGATTCTTATTACACTCACTACTAAACATATGGATAATTCATCTAATAGGCATTGCAATCATTTGCCTCTGATCTTTCTTTTTTTTCTACAGGACAAAACCTGGGAGCAATGGGTTCACAAGTGAGACAAATGCAGAACAAAATGATAACAGAGAAATTGAAATGAGAAGAATTAGACAGGGGGGAAAACAGAGCACAACGTGTTACTGTTTTCGTATTATACTTTTATTTGCAAATTATTCAGCAACAAAAATGGAACATAGTCAAGCATATTATTTATAGCTTAAGATGAGATAATTAGTTTTGTGTTTATTTGCATCCACTGTGGAAGTATAGCTTTTCTCGGAACACATTTGAAGTCAAAGTGGTATAGTATTATTGTTTTGGAATAGTATAGATGTGAATTTTCATGTGTCACAAGTCATAATCGCAATTGACGCTGCATTTTCATGACTTGTGATGATGATTTGATTAATGCTTGGACGTATATGTCTGTTGTCCGTGGCAACGCACGGGCATTCAACTAGTAGTATTTTATAGAGGGATGTCTCAAAAAAAAACATTTTTGCAGAGGGAGTAATTGCTTTCATACAAAAGTAATACTCCTTTTTCGAGCCAGGCTGCCCGTGGACAGATCTAGTGTGGGATGACATTTGGTGTTAAATTTTGACCACAAATTTGATATGAACAAAGAAAATGTAAAAAAATCGAAACCTATGTGGTAGGAATCAACTTACGAATACAAATCAAACATTATACTTTTTGTAGCATATAAATCATAATTTGTTATTTTTGTAAAGTGGTCAAACTTCAACCCAAAATGCTAGGGGGCTGATAAACCCAAACGGAGGGTAAATAAAGTATTTCTCAGGTACCCTGGCTTGACTTTTACGTTGAGTTGCGAGCTAGAAAGTAAAGCCCGAGCACCTAACTCATACATTGGGCTTTCGGGCGAGGGCCCATAAAGCTCATGCTTAAGTCTATTCTTGCCCTCCTTCTGCTAGGCTCATGGACAACACAACACAAGTGAGAAAAATAAGACTTGGGAGTGTAAAAAGACAAAGATAAGATAAAACCTGGGCCTGGAGATATTCCCTATGTATAGACTACACAACACAGGTTTGTAAAGAATCTAGTAGGTCTGGTGACCAAGAGAGAACAATGATACGTCTCCAACGTATCTATAATTTTTGATGATGGCATGCTATTATATTATCTGTTTTGGATGTTTTATATACATTACTATGCTATTTTATACAATTTTGGGGACTAATCTATTAATCTAGAGCCAAGTGTCAGTTTCTGCTTTTTCCTTGTTTTTGAGTTTTGCAGATATGGAAAATTAAACGGGGTCCAAATGGAATAAAACCTTCGGAAGGTATTTTTCTGAAAGGAAACAAGTCATCTAAGCTTGGAGTGCACGTCAGGGGAGGTGCCAGGGCGCCACAAGCCTGCTAGGCGGGGGGCCCTAGCCACGCCTAGCAGGCTTGTCGCCTCCTGGCAGGTCTCCTAACCCTGATTCTTGGCCTATAAATACCCAAATATTCCCGCAACATCAAAAAGTTGAACGCAAATACTTTTTCGCCGCCGGAAGCCTCTGTTCCCGAGAGATCCAATCTTGGAGCCTTTTCCGGTAATCTGCCGAAGGGGGTTTCGATCACGGAGGGCATCTACATCAACTCCATTGCCCCTCCGATGATGCGTGAGTATTCCACCACAGACCTACGGGTCCATAGCTAGTAGCTAGATGGCTTCTTCTCTCTTTTTGATCTTCAATACCATGTTCTTCATGATCTTCATGGAGATCTATCTGATGTAATCCTCTTTTGTGGTGTGTTTGTCAAGATCCGATGAATTGTGGGTTTATGTTCAGATTATCCATGAATCTTATTTGAATCTCCTCTGATTTCTTATATGCATGATTTCATATCCTTGCAAGTCTCTTCGAGTTATTGGTTTGGTTTGGCCAACTAGATTGGTAATTCTTGCAATGGGAGAAGTGCTTGGTTTTGGGTTCAATCTTGTGGTGTCCTCACCCAGTGACATAGTAGGGGTAGCGAGGCACGTATTGTATTGTTGCCATCAAGGGTAACAAGATGGGGTTTTCATCATATTGCTTGAGTTTATCCCTCTACATCATGTCATCTTTCTTAATGCGTTACTCTGTTCTTCATGAACTTAATACTCTAGATGCATGCAGTAGTCGGTCGATGTGTGGAGTAATAGTAGTAGATGCAGAATCGTTTCGGTCTACTTGTCACGGACGTGATGACTATATGCATGATCATTGCCTTGGATAACTACATGATTATTCGCTTTTCTATCAATTGCTTGACATTAATTTGTTTACCCACCATGATATTTGCCTTCAAGAGAGAAGCCTCTGGTGAAACCTATGGCCCCCAGGTCTATTTTCCATCATATATTTTCAGATGTGACTCCTATTGAATCTTTGTTTTCCAATATAAATCTTGATAATGATGGGACTGGAGATAAGTCAACTTTAGTTACAAGGCGTCCCAATGACTTGGAGTCTATAGATCTTAATGCTAAGATTGATAAAAGTGGGACTGAAGAGGTCAAAACTTTAAATAGCAATGAACCCACTCTTTTGGATTTCAAGGACTTTAATTATGATAGCTGCTCTTTGATTGATTGTATTTCCTTGCTTCAATCCATGTTGAAGTCTCCTCATGCTTATAGTCAAAATAAGGCTTTTACTAAACATATAGATGATGATATGATGAAACCTTTTGAAGAAAAACTTGAGTTAGAAGTTTCTATTCCTAGAAAGCTTCATGATGAGTGGGAACCTACTATTAAGATTAAAATCAAAGATTAAGAGTGCCATACTTTGTGTGATTTGGGTGCTAGTGTTTCCACAATTCCGAAAACTTTATGTGATGTGCTAGGGTATCATGATCTTGATGATTGCTCTTTAAATTTGCATCTTGCGGGTTCCACTATTAAGAAACCTATTGGAAGTATTAATGATGTTCTTATTGTTGCAAATAGGAATTATGTGCCCGTAGATTTCATTGTTCTTGATATAGATTGCAATCCTATATGTCCTATTATTCTTAGTAGACTTTTCCTTAGAACTATTGGTGCAATTATTGGCATGAAAGAAGGAAACATTAGATTTCAATTTTCATTAAGGAAGGGCATGGAACACTTTCCTAGAAATAAAATAAGATTATCTTATGAATCTATTATGAGATCTACTTTTGGATTGCATACCAAACATGACAATACCTAGATCTATTGCGTTTTGCCTAGCTAGGGCGTTAAACAATAGCGCTTGTTGGGAGGCAACCCAATTTTATTTTGTATTCTGTTTTTGCTTCTGCTTCTAAGTGTTTCCTGCATTATTAATTCTGTAGTAATTGTGCTTTGGTGTTTAATTAGTGTTTGAGCCAAGTAAAACCTTTGGGGTGATCCATGGTAGTTGTTGATTTGATCTTGCTGAAAAACAGAAACTTTTGCGCTCAGTCCAGGCATTTTAGAATTTTTTTAGAGCGTATAATTGATCTGAAATTTTTACACAAGATTGATATACAAATTTCCCAGGTTTTCCTAATTTTTAAAAATTGTTTGAGTTACAGAAGTATACGAAGTTTCCAGATTGCTATAGACGGTTTTGTTTTTGATAGATTCTGTTTTCTTTGAGTTGTTTGCCTATTTTGATGAATCTATGGGTTGTATCATGTGGTATGAGCCATGAAGAAGTTAGATTACATTAGGTATAACACCAATATAAATAAATAATGAGTTCACAACATTATCTAAAGTGGTGATTTATTTTCTTATACTAACGGATCTCACGAGTTTTCTATTAAGTTTTGTGTTGTGAAGTTTTCAAGTTTTGGGTAAAGATTGGATGGACTATGGAATAAGGAGTGGCAAGAGCCTAAGTTTGGGGATGCCCAAGGCACCCCAAGTCATATTCAAGGATGCCAAAAAGCCTAAGCTTGGGGATGCCCCGGAAGGCATCCCCTCTTTCATCTTCAATCCATCGGTAAATTTACTTGAGGCTATATTTTTATTCACAACATGATATGTGTTTTGCTTGGAGCGTCTTGTATGATATGAGTCTTTTCTTGTTAGTTTGCCATAATCATATTTGCTGCACACATATTTTGAGAGAGAGACGTTGAATCATGTATTTATTAGAATACTCTTTGTGCTTCACTTATATCTTTTGAGTTGGGCAATTTTGCGCTATGTGCTTCACTTATATCTTTTGAGTTGGGCAATTTTGCGCTATATGCTTCAGTTATATCTTTTAGAGCACAGTGGTGTTTTCGTTTTATAGAAATACTTGAATACTCTCGGACCTCACTTATATTATTTTGAGAGTTCCTAAAAACAGCATGGTAATTGGTCTAGGTTATGAATTTAGTCCTAATATGATAGGCATCCAAAAGGGATATAATATAAACTTCCATATTAAGTGCATTGAGTATTTATGAGAAGTTTGATTCCTTGCATAACGTTTTGAGATAAAGATGGTAATGTTAAGATACATGTTAGGAAGTAAATTGTGATTTAGTAAAAAATACTTGTGTAAAGGTTCGTGATTCCCGTAGCATGCACGTATGGTGAACCGCTATGTAAGGAAGTCGGAGCATGACTTGTTTATAGATTGTCGACCTTTGTGTGAGGGTCGGGGGGGATGGTTAACTCCTACCAGCCTCCCCCTAGGAGCATGCATTCAATGGTTTGCTTCAATGACTAATAGACTTTCACAATAAGTATGTGAGTTCTTTATGACTAGTGTTGATTCCATGGATTATACGCACTCTCACCCTTCCACTTTTGCTAGCCTTTCTAGTACCGCACAACTTTCGCTGGTGCAACAAACACCTTCCTCAAAACAGCGACTATATACCTTCCTCAAAACAGACACCATATATCTTTCCTCAAAACAGCCACCATACCTACCTATTATGGCATTTCCATAGCCATTCTGAGATATATTGCCATGCAACTTCCACCGTTTCCTTTTATGACATGCACATCATCACTTCCATATTGCATATAGAGTCATATTTTGTCAAAGGTATCGAGTTGTAATTTCCTTTTGAGTTGTAAGTAAATAAAAGTGTCATGATTTTCATTATAGAGCATGTCCCATGTGAGGAAAGGATGATGGAAGCTATGATTCCCTTACTAATAGGGATGAGAGTCCAGACTTTATGAAAAATAAAAGAGGCCAGTGAAGACCAAACAAAAAAATTGAATAAAAGAGGCCTTAGATGCCCAACAAAAAAATGAGAGAAAAGAGAGAAGGGGCATTGCTACTACCTTTTGCCACACTTGTGCTTCAAAGTAGCACCATGATCTTCATGATAGAGAGTCTCCTATTTTGTCACTTTCATATAGCTAGTGGAATATTTTTCTTCATGATGCACGTCCACTTAGTTTCTTTTTGAGCTCTCATACACTTATAGCTCTAGTGCATCCATTGCATGGCAATCCCTACTCACTCACACTGATACCTATTGATGTACATCTCCATAGCCCGTTGATACGCCTAGTTGATGTGAGACTATCTTCTCCCTTTCCTTATCAACCTCCCCCATATTCTATTCCACCTATATCCATGGATCGCGCTCATGTATTGCGTGAGAGTTGAAAAAGTTTGAGAAAATAAATCTGTGAAAACAATTGCTTGACTTTTCATCGGGGTTGTGCATGATGTAAATACTTTGTGCGAGGAAGATGGAGTATAGGCAGACCATATGATATTGTAGGGATAACTTTCTTTTGAAATTATATTTTGAAGAGATACTCCTGAGCATGCGTTGGTTTTCCCTTAAAAAGGAAAGGGTGATGCAACAAAGTAGATAAGTATTTCCCTCAGTTGTTGAGAACCAAGGTATCAATCCAGTAGGAGGAACAAGCAAGTTACCAATGGATGCACCTACACAAACAATCAAACTCTTGCACCCAACGCTATAAAGGGGTTGTCAATCCCTTCACGGTTATTTGCAAGGATTAGATCTGATAGAGATAGATGTAAACGAGAACGGAAAGTAAAAGGTAAATAAATTGCAGCAAAGTATTTTTGGTATTTTTGGTTTATAGATCTGAAAATATATTATGGAAAGTATACCCGGGGCCATAGGTTTCACTAGAGGCTTCTCTCATGATGGCAAGTATTACGACGGGTGAACAAATTACTGTCGAGCAATTGATAGAAAAGCGAATAATTATGAATATATCCAAGGCAATGATTATGCATATAGGCATCACGTCCGTGTCAAGTAGACCGAAACGATTTTGCATCTACTACTATTACTCCACACATCTACCGACTCCTGCCTGCATCTAGAGTATTAAGTTCATGAAGAACAGAGTAACGCATTAGGTAAGATGACATGATGTAGCGGGATAAACTCAAGCAATATGATGAAAATCCCATCTTTTTATCCTTGATGGCAACAATACAATACGTGCCTCGTTACCCCTACTATATCACTGATGAGGACACCGCAAGCTTGAACCCAAAACTAAGCACTTCTCCCATTGCAAGAATTACCAATCTAGTTGGCCAAACCAAACTAATAACTCGAAGAGACTTGCAAAGATATGAAATCATGCATATAAGAATTCATAAAAGACTCAAATAATATTCATAGATAATCTAAACATAAACCCACAATTCATTAGATCTCGACAAACACACCACAAAAGAATATTACATCGGATAGATCTCCATGAAGATCATGAAGAACATGGTATTGAAGAGCAAAGAGAGAGAAGAAGCCATCTAGATACTAGCTATGGACCTGAAGGTCTGTGGTGAACTACTCACGCATCATCAGAGGGGCAATGGGGTTGATGTAGATGCCCTCCGTGATCGAATCCCCCTCTGGCAAATTACCGGAAAAGGCTCCAAGATTGGATCTCTCGGGAACGGAGGCCTCCGGCGGTGGAAAAGTGTTTTCGTGGCTCTTTTTGGTATACAGGGAATATTTGTGAATTTATAGGTCGAGAAATAGGGTTAGGAGAGCTGTCGTGGGCCCACAAGCCTGGGGGGCGCGCCCTACCCCCTGGGCGTGCCCCTGTGGCTTGTGGCCACACGACGGCTCTCCCGACTTCATCTCCAAGTCTCCTGGGTTGCTTCTGGTGCAAGAAAAAAATTATTCCGAAGATTTTATTCCGTTTGGACTCCGTTTAATATTCCTTATCTGCAATACTCAAAAACAAGGAAAAAAATAGAAACTAGCACTAGGCTCTAGATTAATAAATTAGTCCCAAAAATAATATAAAACAACATATTAATGCATATAAAACATCCAAAACAGATAATATATTAGCATGGAACAATAAAAAATTATAGATACGTTGGAGACGTATCAGGCGCCACAAGCCTGCTAGGCACGCCCCCCCTGGCCGTGCCTAGCAGGCTTGTCGCCTCCTGGCAGGTCTCCTAACCCTAATTCTTGGCCTATAAATACCCAAATATTCCCGCAACATCAAAAAGACGAACGCAAATACTTTTCTGCTGCCGGAAGCCTCCGTTCCCGAGAGATCCAATCTTGGAGCCTTTTTCGGTAATCTGCCGGAGGGGTTTTTGATTGCGGAGGGCATCTACATCAACTCCATTGCCCCTCCGATGATGCGTGAGTAGTCCACCACAAACCTACAGGTCCATAGCTAGTAGCTAGATGGCTTCTTCTCTCTCTTTGATCTTTAATACCATGTTCTTCATGATCTTCATGGAGATCTATCCGATGTAATCCTCTTTTGTGGTGTGTTTGTCAAGATCCAATGAATTGTGAGTTTATGTTCAGATTATCCATGAATCTTATTTGAATCTCCTATGATTTCTTATATGCATGATTTCATATCCTTGCAAGTCTCTTCGAGTTATTGGTTTGGTTTGGCCAACTAGATTGGTAATTCTTGCAATGGGAGAAGTGCTTGGTTTTGGGTTCAATCTTGCGGTGTCCTCACCCAGTGACATAGTAGGGGTAGCGAGGCACGTATTATATTGTTGCCATCAAGGATAACAAGATGGGGTGTTCATCATATTGCTTGAGTTTATCCCTCTACATCATGTCATCTTTCTTAAATAGTTACTCTGTTTTTCATGAACTTAATACTCTAGATGCATGCAGGAGTCGGTCGATATGTGGAGTAATAGTAGTAGATGCAGAATCATTTCGGTCTATTTGTCACAGACGTGATGCCTATATGCATGATCATTGCTATAGATAACTACATGATTATTCGCTTTTCTATCAATTGCTTGACAGTAATTTGTTTACCCACCATGATATTTGCCTTCAAGAGAGAAGCCTCTAGTGAAACCTATGGCCCCCAGGTCTATTTTCCATCATATGTTTTCATATCTATACTTGCTTCAATTTATTTACCTTTTACTTTCCGCACTCGTTACATCTATCTCTATCGGATCTAACCCTTGCAAATAACCGTGAAGGGATTGACAACCCCTTTATAGCGTTGTGTGCAAGAGTTTGATTATTTGTGTAGGCGCATCCATTGGTGACTTGCTTGTTCCTCCTACTGGATTGATACCTTGGTTCTCAAAAACTGAGGGAAATACTTATCTACTTCGTGCATCACCCTTTCCTCTTCAAGGGAAAACCAAGGCATGCTCAAGAGGTAGCAACCATCACTCCCATATTGCATATAGACTCATATTTTGTCATAGGTATCGAGTTGTAATTTTCTTTTGAGTTATAAGTAAATAAAAGTGTGATGATTATCATTATTAGAGCATGTCCCATGTGAGGAAAGGATGATGGAAGCTATGATTCCCTCACAAGTGGGGATGAGATTTCGGACTTAAAAAAGAGAGGCCAGCGAAGCCCAAATAAAAATAAATATAAAAGAGGCCTTAGATGTCCACCAAAAAATGAGAGAAAAGAGAGAAGGGACATTGCTACTACCTTTTCCCACACTTGTGCTTCAAAGTAGCACCATGATCTTCATGATAGAGAGTCTCCTATTTTATCACTTTCATATACTTAGTGGAATTTTTCTTCATGATGCACGTCCACTTAGTTCCTTTTTGAGCTTTCATACACTTATAGCTCTAGTGCATCCGTTTGCATGGCAATCCCTACTCACTCACATTGATATCTATTAATGGGCATCTCCATAGCCCATTGATACGCCTAGTTGATGTGAGACTATCTTCTCCCTTTCCTTGACAACCTCCACCATATTCTATTCCACCTATAGTGTTATATCCATGGCTCACGCTCATGTATTGCATGAGAGTTGAAAAAGTTTGAGATAATAAAGGTGTGAAAACAATTGCTTGACTTTTCATCGGGGTTGTGCATGATATAAGTATTTTGTGTGGGGAACATGGAGCATAGCCAGACCATATGATATTGTAGGGATAACTTTCTTTTGCCATTATATTTTGAAGAGATACAATTGCTTTGCTAGTATGCTTGAAACGTTATTGTTTTTATATCAATATTAAGATTTTGTTTTGAGTCTTACGGATCTAAATATTCATGCCACAATAAAGAATATTACATGGATAAATATGTTAGGTAGCACTCCACATCAAAAATTCTGTTTTTATCATTTACCTACTTGAGGACGAGCATGAATTAAGCTTGGGGATGCTGATACGTCTCCAATGCATCTATAAGTTTTTATGATGGAATGCTATTATATTATCTTTTTGGATGTTTTATATGCATTAATTTTCTTTTTTATATTATTTTTGGGACTAACCTATTAATCTAGAGCCTAGTGTCAGTTTCTGTTTTTCCTTGTTTTTGAGTTTTGCAGATATGGAATATTAAACGGAGTTCAAACGAAATAAAACCTTCGAAAGGAATTTTCCTGGAAGGAAACAAATATACCAGGCTTGGAGTGCACGGTAGGGACCCTGCCAGGGAGCCACAAGCCAGCTAGGCATGGGCCCCCTAGCCACGCCTAGCAGGCTTGTCGCCTCCCGACAGGTCTCCTAACCCTAATCTTTGGTCTATAAATTCTAAAATATTCTTCCAACATCAAAAAGAGCCACACAAATGCTTTTCTGCCGCCAGAAGCCTCCATTCCCGAGAGATCCAATCTTGGAGCCTTTCCCGGTAATCTGCCGGAGGGGGTTTCGATCACGGAGGGCATCTACATCAACTCCATTGCCCCTACGATAATGCATGAGTAGTCCACCACAAACCTACGGGTCCATAGCTAGTAGCTAGATGGCTTCTTCTCTCTCTTTGATCCTCAATACCATGTTTTTCATGATCTTTATGGAGATCTATCCGATGTAATCCTCTTTTGTGGTGTGTTTGTCAAGATCTGATGAATTGTGAGTTTATGTTCAGATTATCCATGAATCTTATTTGAATCTCCTCTAAATTCTTATTTGCATGATTTCATATCCTTGCAAGTCTCTTCGAGTTATTGGTTTGGTTTGGCCAACTAGATTGGTAATTCTTGCAATGGGAGAAGTGCTTGGTTTTGGGTTCAATCTTGCGGTGTCCTGACCCAGTGACATAGTAGGGGTAGCAAGGCACGTATTGTATTGTTGCTATCAAGGGTAACAAGATGGGGTTTCATCATATTGCTTGAGTTTATCCCTCTACATCATGTCATCTTTCTTAATGCATTACTCTGTTCTTCTTGAACTTAATACTCTAGATGCATGCAGGAGTCGATCGATGTGTGGAGTAATAGTAGTAGATGTAGAATCATTTCAGTCTACTTGATACAGACGTGATGCCTATATGCATGATCATTGCCTTGGATAACTACACGATTATTCGCTTTTCTATCAATTGCTTGACAATAATTTGTTTACCCACCATGATATTTTCCTTCAAGAGAGAAGTCTCTAGTGAAACCTATGCCCCCCGGGTCTACTTTCCATAATATACTTTCAGATCTATAAACCAAAAATACCAAAAATACTTTGCTGCAATTTATTTACCTTTTACTTTTCGTTTTCTTTTACATCTATATCTATCGGATCTAATCCTTGCAAATAATCGTGAAGGGATTGACAACCCCTTTATAGCGTTGGGTGCAAGAGTTTGATTGTTTGTGTAGGTGCATCCATTGGTGACTTGCTTGTTCCTCCTATTGTATTCATACCTTGGTTCTCAACAACTGAGGGAAATACTTATCTACTTCACTGCATCACCCTTTCCTCTTCAAGGGAAAATCAACGCACGCTCAAGAGGTAGCACTTGGTGAAGCCCCGCGGAGATTGTTCTTCACCACCACCGTCACCACGTCGTCGTGCTGCCAGAACTTATGTACTACTTCACCATCGCTCACTGGATCGAGGAGGTGAGGGCGTCATCAAGCTACATGTGTGTTAAACGCAAAGGTGTCGTCCGTTCGGCGCTAGATCGGAAGGATCATGATGGGATCGCAGGACGGATCATGATTGCACCGCGAGACGGATCGTGATGGGATCGCAGGACGCTCGGCGATTTGAATCGCGAAGACGTTCGACTACATCAACCGCGTTTCTTAACGCTTCCGGTTAGCGATCTACAAGGGTATGTAGATCCACTCTCCCTCTCATAGATGCTCATCACCATGAATAGATCTTGCGTGTGCATAGGAATCTTTTTGTTTCCCATGCAGCGTTCTCCAACAAATGCAAGTAGCTCAAGTGCGAGAAAAGTAGATAAGAGGTTTTCTGATCAACGATATAAACTCACCAAGTTTTGAATCTAGGGGTTTAACCATAGTACCAAATTTTGTGAAGTCATCGTATGGAGCAAGCATGATTGTTTCCTCTAAAAGTCCACGCCCCTCCTCCATGACCATTCTGCAGTCACCTAAGTAGGAGAATTGCATCATATACTTGTTGTCTTTCAGCATTCGGAACTTTACTTTGCATGCAAGATCCCAACAATTGTGCATAATCTTGTAAAACAAGAAGTGACCGAATGCACAATCTATATGAACCCTAGATACCGCCAACCAATGATTTGCCACTACTGGAGGTAGAGATTCATCCTCAAAGATGACATCACTAAGGTCCTCTCCCTTTAGGCTTGACTGCTCCCATCATCTCTTCATGGGCATCTTCTCTTTGAGTACCTAGCCCAACACATCTACTATCATATCTTAAACCCTAACACCCAACAGAGCCTAGCAATCTGGTCGAACCTCTGTCTCCTTCTATTAAACACACCAAGGCTGGACAGCGACACAAGGTCGCCTTGAATCAGCCTAAGTGAGATCTCTCGGAGTGGAGGATTCATGGAAGGGGGAATAGCTCTCAATGCCGCTAGTAGTAGGAAATCCAAACATGAGGGGGAATCGAATCCTATATGGGTTGGCATTTTATAATGAGTTCATGAGAAAACTTGATCTTTTAACAAGACAAACCAAACCGAGAATTTTTGCTTGTTAAGATGACAAGTCAACTACTATGTTAAGACAACTTCCAAAACATGTAGAAAATGTAGAATACATCAGGAGCAAGATAGTTTAAGGCCTGGCCGAACTTGTGGTTGAATGTTTAAGATGACAGTCTTGGAAATATGCCTTAGAGGCAATAATAAATTAGTTATTATCATATTTCCTTGTTCATGATAATCGCTTATTATCCATGCTAGAATTGTATTGATCGGAAACTCAGATACATGTGTGGATACATAGACAACACCATGTCCCTAGTATGCCTCTGATGGACTAGCTTGTTGATACTAGATGGTTAAGGTTTCCAAGCCATTGACATGAGATGTCATTTGATAACGGGATCACATCATTAGGAGAATGATGTTATGGAAAAGACCCAAACTATAAACGTAGCATATGATCGTGTCAGTTTATTGCTACAGTTTTCTGCATGTCAAGTATCTATTCCCATGACCACGAGATCATGCAACTCACTGACACCGGAGGAGTACCTTGTGTGTATCAAACGTCGCAACGTAACTGGGTGACTATAAAGGTGCTCTACAGGTATCTCCGAGGGTGTCTGTTTGGTTGGCATGGATCAAGACTGGGATTTGTTACTCCGTGTGATGGAGAGGTATCTCAGGGCCCACTCGGTAATACAACATCACAATAAGCCTTGCAAGCAATGTGACTAAGTGTTAGCCACGGGATCTTGTATTACGGAACGAGTAAAAGAGACTTTCCAGTAACGAGATTGAACTAGGTATGGAGATGCCGACGATCGAACCTCGGGCAAGTAACGTACCAAAGAACAAAGGGAAGAACATACGAGATTAACTGAATCCTTGACATAGAGGTTCAACCGATAAAGATCTTCGTAGAATATGTAGGAACCAATATGGACATCTAGGTCCCGCTATTGGTTATTGACCGTAGAGGTGTCTCGGTCATGTCTACATAGTTCTAAAACCCGTAGGGTCTGCACACTTAAGGTTCGGTGATGTTTCAGTAGTATAGAGTTATGTATGGTGGTGACCGAAGGTTGTTCGAAGTCCCGGATGATATCCCAGATGTCACGAGGAGCTCCAGAATGGTCCGAAGGTAAAGATTGTTGGGATACGTAGTAGTAAATCAAAAAAATTCCTACGTGTCACCAAGATCTATCTATGGAGAAACCAGCAACGAGTGGGATGAGTGCATCTTCATACCTTTGAAGATTGCAAAGCAGAAGTGTTACTAGAACGCGGTTGGTGGAGTCGTACTCGCAGCAATTCAGATCGCGGTGGAATCCGATCAAAGCGCCGAACAACGGCGCCTCCGTGTTCAACACACGTGCAGCCCGGTGACGTCTCCTACGCCTTGATCCAGCAAGGAGGAAGGAGAGGTTGAGGGAGCGCTCCGGCAGCACGACGACATCGTGACGGTGGAGCTGCGTGGTACTCCGGCAGGGCTTCGCCAAGCACTACGGAGGACGAGGAGTAGGAGGAGTAGGGATGTGCCGAGGGAGAGAGATGCGTGTCTCTGGCAGCCCCAAACCCTCCACTATATATAGAAGGAGGAGGAGGGAGGGCGCAACCCCTAGGGTTCCCACCCTAGGGCTGAGGACGTCCCTAGATGGCCATCTGGCCGGCGGCCAGAGAGGGAGAGGGGAGGGGCGGTGCCCTAGGTGGGCCTTAGGCCCATCTGGGCTAGGGTTTGCGCCCCTCTCCTCTTGTGCTGCGCCTTGGGACCTTGTGGGGGGTGCACCAGCCCACCTAGGGGCTGGTTCCCTCCCACTTGCTGCCCATGTAGCCCTCTGGTGCCGGTGGCCCACTTGGTGGACCCCCAGAACCCTTCCGGTGGTCCCGGTACGCTACCGGCGATGCCCGAAACACTTCCGGTGACCAAAACCTCACTTCCTATATATCAATCTTTACCTACGGACCATTCTAGAACTCCTCATGACGTTCGGGATCTCATTCGGGACTCCAAACAACCTTATGTAACCACATACACTATTTCCCTATAACCGTAGCGTCATCGAACCTTAAGTGTGTAGACCCTACGGGTTCGGGAGGCATGTAGACATGACCGAGACACCTCTTCGGTCAATAACCAACAGCGGGATCTGGATACCCATGTTGGCTCCCACATGCTCCATGATGATCTCATCGGATGAACCACGATGTTGGGGATTCAATCAATCCCGTATACAGTTCCCTTTGTCTATCGGTATGATACTTGCCCGAGATTTGATCGTCGGTATCCCTATACCTTGTTCAATCTCGTTATCGGCAAGTCTCTTTAATCGTTCCATAACACATCATCCCGTGGCTAACTCCTTAGTCACATTGAGCTCATTATTATGATGTATTACCGAGTGGGCCCAGAGATACCTCTCCGTCACACAGAGTGACAAATCCCAGTCTCGATTCGTGCCAACCCAACAGACACTTTCAGAGATACCCGTAGTGTACCTTTATAGCCACCGAGTTACGTTGTGACGTTTGGCACACCCAAAGTATTCCTACGGTATCCAGGAGCTGCACAATCTCATGGTCTAAGGAAACGATACTTGATATTAGAAAAGCTTTAGCAGACGAACTACACGATCTTTTGCTATGCTTAGGATTGGGTCTTGTTCATCACATCATTCTCCCAATGATGTGATCCCGTTATCAAAGACATCCAATGTCCATGATCATCAAACTATGACCATCTATTGATCAACGAGCTAGCCAACTAGAGGCTCACCAGGGACATGTTGTGGTCTATGTATTCACACATGCATTACGATTTCCGATTAATACAATTATAGCATGAACAATAGACAATTATCATGAACAAGGAAATACAATAATAACCATTTTATTATTGCCTCTAGGGCATATTTCCAACAGTCTCCCACTTGCACTAGAGTCAATAATCTAGTTACATTGTGATGTATCGAACACCCATAGAGTTCTGGTGTTGATCATGTTTTGCTCGTGAGAGAGGTTTAGTCAACGGATCTGCGACATTCAGATCCGTATGCACTTTACAGATATCTATATCTCCCTCCTGAATGTAATCACGGATGGAGTTGAAGCGGCGCTTGATGTGTCTTGTCTTCTTGTGAAACCTGGGCTCCTTCGCAAGGGCAATAGCTCCAGTGTTGTCACGGAATAGAGTCATCGGGCCTGACGCACTTGGAATTACTCCTGGTCGGTGATGAACTCCTTCCTCCAGACTCCTTCCTTTGCTGCTTCCGAAGCAGCTATGTACTCTGCTTCACATGTAGATGCCGCCACGACGCTTTGCTTACTGCTACACTAGCTGACTGCCCCTCCGTTCAAAATATACACGTATCCGTTTTGCGACTTGGAGTCGTCCGGATCTGTGTCGAAGCTAGCATCGACGTAACCCTTTACGACGAGCTCTTCCGCACCTTCATATATGAGAAACATGTCCTTTGTCCTTTTCAGGTACTTTAGGATATTCTTGACCGCTGTCCAGTGTTCCGCTCCGGGATCACTTTGGTACCTCCCTACCAAACTTATGGCAAGGTTCACATCAGGTCTGGTACACAACATGGCATACATAATAGAGCCTATGGCTGAAGCATAGGGGATGACACTCATCTCTTCTCTATCCTTTGCCGTGGTCGGGCATTGAGTCGTACTCAATCTCACACCTTGTAACATGGGCAAGAACCCCTTCTTGGACTGATCCATATTGAACTTCTTCAATATCTTTTCAAGGTATGTGCTTTGTGAAAGACCTATGAGGCATCTCGATCTATCTCTATAGATCTTAATACCTAATATGTAAGCAGCTTCTCCAAGGTCCTTCATTGAAAAACACTTATTCAAGTAGGCCTTTACACTTTCCAAAAGTTCTATATCATTTCCCATCAACAATATGTCATCCACATATAATATGAGAAATACTACAAAGCTCCCACTCACTTTCTTGTAAATACACGGTTCTCCATAAACCTGTATAAACCCAAACGCTTTAATCACCTCATTAAAGCAAATGTTCCAACTCCGAGATGCTTGCACCAGCCCATAGATCGACCGTTGGAGCTTGCATACCTTGTTAGCATACTTAGGATCAACAAAATTTTCCGGCTGCATCATATACAGTTCTTACTTAAGGAAGCCATTGAGGAATGCCGTTTTGACGTCCATTTGCCAGATCTCATAATCGTAAAATGCGTCAATTGCTAACATGATTCAGACGGACTTCAGCATCGCTACGGGTGAGAAAGTCTCATCGTAGTCAACTCCTTGAACTTGTCAATAACCCTTAGCGACAAGCCGAGCTTTATAGACGGTCACATTACCATCCGCGTCAGTCTTCTTAAAGATCCATTTATTTTCTATGGCTTGCTTATCATCAGGCAAGTCCACCAAAGTCCATACTTTGTTCTCATACATGGATCCTATCTCGGATTTCATGGCTCCAAGCCATTTGTTGGAATCTGGGCCCGCCGTCGCTTCTTCATAGTTTGAAGGTTCACCGTTGTCCAACAACATGATTTCCAGGACAGGGTTGTCGTACCACTCTGGTGCGGAACGTGTCCTAGTGGACCTTCGAATAGCAATTTGATTTGAAGTTTCATGATCATCATCATTAACTTCCTCTCCAGCAGGTGCAGGCTCTACAAAAACAACTTCCCGTGCTACGCTACTCTCCGGTTCGAGTGGAGGTACAATTACCTCATTAAGTTCTATTTTCCTCCCACTTACTTCTTTCGAGAGAAACTCTTTCTCTAGAAAGGATCCATTCTTGGCAACAAAGACTTTGCCTTCGGATCTGAGGTAGAAGGTATACCCAACAGTTTCTTTGGGGTATCCTATGAAGACGCACTTATCCGCTTTGGGTTCGAGCTTCTCAGGTTGAAGTTTCTTCACATAAGCATCGCATCCCCAAACTTTTAGAAACGATAGCTTAGGTTTCTTTCCAAACCATAATTCATATGGTGTCATCTCAACGGATTTAGATGGGGCCCCATTTAAAGTGAATGTGGCAGTCTCTAATGCATTTCCCCAAAATGATAGCGGCAAGTCGGTAAGAGACATCATAGATCGCACCATATCCAATAGAGTGCGATTACGACATTCAGACACACCATTTCGCTGAGGTGTGCCAGGCGGCGTGAGTTGTGAAACAATTCCACATTTCCTTAGGTGCATGCCAAACTCGTGACTTAAATATTCTCCGCCACGATCAGATCGTAGGAACTTTATTTTCCTATCACGTTGATTCTCTACCTCACTCTGAAATTCCTTGAACTTTTCAAAGGTTTCAGACTTGTGTTTCATTAAGTAGACATACCCATATCAGCTTAAGTCATTAGTGAGGGTGAGAACATAACAGTAGCCAGCGCGAGCCTCAACACTCATTGGACCGCATACATCGGTATGTATTATCTCCAACAAGTCAGTCGCTCGCTCCGTTCTTCCGGAGAACGGAGTCTTGGTCATCTTGCCCATGAGGCATGGTTCACACGTGTCAAATGATTCAAACTCAAGAGACTCCAAAAGTCCATCAGTATGGAGTTTCTTCATGCGTTTGACACCAATATGACCAAGGCGGCAGTGCCACATGTAAGTGGGACTATCGTTATCAACCTTACATCTTTTGGTACACACACTATGAACATGTGTAACATCACATTCGAGATTCATCAACAATAAACCATTGACCAGCGAGGCATGACCATAAAACATTTCTCTCATATAAATAGAACAACCATTATTCTCAGATTTAAATGAGTAGCCATCTCGCATCAAACGAGATCTGGATACAATGTTCATGCTCAAAGTTGGTACTAAATAACAATTATTGAGGTTTAAAACTAATCCCGAAGGTAGATGTAGAGGTAGCATGCCCACGGCGATCACATCGACCTTGGAACCATTCCCGACACGCATCGTCACCTCGTCCTTTGCCAGCCTCCGCTTATTCCACAGCTCCTGCTTGGAGTTACAAATGCGAGCAACTGCACCAGTATCAAATACCCAGGAGCTACTACAAGCACTGGTTAGGTACACATCAATAACAAGTATATCACATATACCTTTAACGTTGCCGGCCTTCTTATCCACTAAGTACTTGGGGCAGTTCCGCTTCCAGTGACCGGTACTGTAGCGACCCGACTCAAAACAAGTCAAGCCTCTGTGCTTTTTGTGCCATCCCTTGATCAGTATGCTGGCACACACAGTACATCAATGTATATATCAAAGTGCAATCACATGTAATTGACGTAAAACTGATATATACCTTAAAATAGCAGCGGATACAGTCAATGGGAGTGGAGTCCCAATAACACCAACGGCAAGTTGAGTGCGGACCGTAACCCTGAATCGTACTCTTACTCGTCGTAGAAGAGTATCTGCAACATAAGACGTTGCAGCCGTGTAGGTCAGCATTTTGAATATGCCGGCAAGATCACCATAGCAGAACAGAAGATAGAAACTATACTATATGCAATAAGGCTTTATGGCTCTGTGGCTAAGTTTTTGCATAAAAGCTGATTTTATTTTCCTACAACAAAGGAATATCAGGGATTTCACTATGGAGTTACCAATCATGACATGGTTCCGCCAACCAACGTCTCAATGCCCATAAGTATCATGAGTTGCCCACAATTAGTTATCAGTCCAGTGTTGAGAGTTCAGAGATAGATCCAAGTCCAGAGGCTCAAATTGTCCGTAACCGGGGACACGGCTAATCGATTAGGTTTAACTCTGCAGAGTGTTGTGTACTTTACCCACAAGGTTCTTTCCCTCCTGGTAAGTCCTCGCACTGCCTGGTGTTTGAGAACAGGATGAAAGAAACATGGTCTTTCAGAGTGTTTCCCTGACTACTGTCAGTGCCCATCCATTCCTAACTTCCCTGACACCGTTTCAACCATCCCTCACCCAGTAGTGTGTATTGAAAAACTTGTTTCTCGAGTCTCGAAGTCTTGAGGTCTTGAATATGCAGGTCTTGAAGAAGCCTTCATGAAGTCGTCGTTTTGACGTGGAGTCCTTCTTCACACCACTCACGAACACTCATACCAGACCCCGTCTACTTTAGCATAGCATTGCACTAACTAGCGTTCCCGAGGCTTTAGTAACAAGTGGTGGGTTCCTACCTCATGCATTCTACTCAACTACAAGAATTTCAATAACACTACGGGAGGGATTTGTTTGAATGATGTCACTACATGCAATAAACATAGGTATGAAAAGATGGTCAAAGTGAACTTTCCTGTACTGTTGATGAAGAAATAATATTGCTCTCAGAAGTAACTTGATAGACTATACGTCACTCTCCGATGAAAATCTAAATAATCAAACATTGCATTCATATAAGCAATCATACTAGCAATCAATACTAACAATCAAAAAGGCAACACCAAACCAAAAGCAACATGGTGGTGATGAAAGGAAATACTTAATACAAAACTCAAATGACAAAACTACATCAACACAACTAAGGTGGTGATGAAGGAAATACTTAAGACAAAAGTTAAAATCAACAAAGTTTTCATAAAAGCAACTAAGGTAGTTTTCCCCTACAAACAACTATTTTCAAATAGTAACAAAACAAAAACAAAGTAAATATAACAAAACCAATTTAGTAAATACTTTACTAGCAAAAGAATTACTTTTGAAGAACAAGTAAAACTATGAAAACAACACCCTAACACAAAAGTGTTTGCTAAGTAAAACAATAAAATATTAAAATAAGAGAAAACAAAGTATAAAACAATTAAGTTAACAGAAAATAAAACTTATAAAACAAGTTATAAAAATATTTTCAAATGAGAGTTCCAACTAGCAATGAAATCAATTTGCAAGTTATTATGAAACTAGAATTGATTTCATGCTATCAAAATAATAACATAAAATAAGTTTAGTTGAAGTACTACTGATAACTAACAGAAAACAAAAATATATATTAACTAAGTTAACAGAAAGTATATTTTATAAAACAAAATTTTATTAAAAGTATTTTCAAATAGCAAATTAAACTAGCAATGGAAATTCAATTGCAAGTTATAATTGAACTAGAATTGATTCCATGCAATCAACTAATAAAATAATATTTGTTTTGAAGGACCACTATCTTCTAACAGAAAACTTTATAAAATTTATCAACTAATATAAAGAAAAATAATTTTAAAACAATTTAAAACAAAAGGAATTAGAAATAAACCTAAAAGAACTAAACAGAATCTGTTTTGGTTGAAAATACTATTTTAAAGTATTCTAAAAATTCCCAAACCCTACCTACTTATAACAAAGGTCACTAGTGACAAGTAGCAAAAAGAATCAACTCAAAATACATTTTAGAACTCGAGATATTCAGAAAACAAAATTTAAATCAAATCTGTTTAAATTCAAATTTAAATATTCAAATATGGTCAAACTTGGCATCTACAGAAACTAGATAAAATTTGTGACACAATGCAAAAAGAATCAATTAAAAACAACTAAAAACATAAAAGATATGCTAAAAACAAAAACAGAACTAAATCTGTTTTTTAAAACAGAACAGAAAAAAAAATCTTATAACTAACGGACAGGGGGGTGACGTGGCGCCCTGCGATTGGTTGAAGGGTGTGTGCGCGGGGCGCTAACGAGTGGACGACCGGCCCTTAACAGAAAACGGTTAGGCGAAATAAGTCATCTAATCCTAGCCGATGGTTCGAGATCTAACGGAGGGGAGAGAGAAAGGCTCACCGAGGAGGGTTGCCGGCGGTGGGTGTCTCCGGCGACGGCGACGGCGGCAGTTGGATGCGGGCGACGGCTCCAGGGGGTCTCCGGCGTCGGCGATGGCACCAATCGGTGCGGGAGAGCACGACAAAGACGATGGTGGCGTCAGAGGGGGGAGGGGTGACGGAGTCGACGGGCAGGAGTTTGGGGAGCTTCGGGATGGTGGTAGCCGAGGGGATTTCCGGCGAGGGGGGGTGGTGTGGCGTCTCTGGTGGGTCTCTGGTGAAGGCGAGGGGATGAGGAGGTGCGCTCGAGTGCGGCGAGGTCGTCGGAGGCCTCAGGAGGGCTCGGGGATGGGTGTGGCGACGGGCACGAGGGCAAAGGTGCGGCGGCTACCGGTAGCTCCGGCGACGGATTCCGGCGAGGGGAGGCATCGGGAGTTGGGGGAAAGTGGGGAAACGGGATGAGGGAATGCAGCGGCTACTTATAGAGGTTCTCGGGTGGTCGAGGAAGAAAGGAGGAGAGAAATTCGGCAAGGGTTCTCCGGCGATGTCGTCGGGCGCGAGGAGGAGGGAGATGACCGTGTGATGATGGCGCTAGCGGTCGGTGGGGTCCACCGGTCAGCGAGATGGGGAGAGGGAGCGTGGCGTCGGGCGGACGGTCCGGAGAGGTTTTGGGAGGGATTAGGGTGCTGGGCCGGCTAGCTATTTAAAACGCTTTAAAAACCTTTCCTTTTTATTTTACCAGAGAATCAAAAAGTAATAAAGGTCCATAAATACTTTTCAATAAATAAAAAGTTTTATACCAAAATTATCAGGAGATTTAATGCCATTTAACGGACATTTTTCCCTGGCCAAATTAAATACCGAAAAAATATTTATTTTTAGAAAATGCCTAATTTGCTTTATTTACTTTTGCAAATAATTTTTCATATAACCCCTTGGGTTTTATGATTTCAAAAACTTCACATAATACCCCCTGGTTTTGGAGTGTCATATTACTCCTCTCAAAATCTTTTCAGGGGGTTTGAATGCTTACAAATTCAAATAGGGAATTCCAAATATAAAAGTGAAACTCCATATGGGAAACTTTCAAATAGTTTTTCAAACTCCCAACTCCTATTTCATACAATTTGAAGAAGTCATATCATCCTCTCTCATGAAAATCATTGAGTTGCATAAAGTTTCTGAATTTGAAATACTTTCAAATGGAATTCAAATCATTTTTCAATTCCCTTTTCATTTCTCAAAATGGAAGAAGTCATGTCATCTTCACTCTGGGGTTTTGTGATGAAATGAATTTGAATTCCTGGTGATCAAAATGCAGAGTGAAAGTTTTGGGAAAGTCATTTCATTCCCTCTCATTAAACTTTCAAAAGTTTCAAAAAGTTTCAAATTTTCACTAAATTTCAATCACTCAAACAAACAAACAATCATTCTAATAATTATTATAACATTCCAAAATTTGGGATGTTACAAATCTACCACACTTAAAATGAATCTCGTCCTCGAGATTCGAAAGGGCTAGAAAGAAAAGGTTAGGGTTTGGGGGTCTTCTAACAAATCCACTGACCAAGAAGGTGTGATCTTCCAACAAGACTCCATTAACCTGGAAGGTGTGGGGTCTACCACACTTAAAATGAGAGTGACTGGTCCCTCAAAATCATGGCTGTCCTCTGGGTGCATCTGTCTCTTCACATACTTTATGATAGCTCCTTCGGTGGTGCTCTTCGTTATATCAAAATCTTGAGTTCTCACATAAATGTATTTCCTCCGATACTGGGTCTTCTTAACTGACGGGTCTCGGGATCATTCTAAACAACTTATCGAAGATCTCATGGTGGTCTACCATTAGTGGTTATCCTGCAGTGAAAAATGGGTCGTGGCTTCATTCCTCACCATAAAATTCATACGGGTGAAAGCAACTGCCGAGTACAAGGGGTTTCATCATACCATTCTAAGGCTTAAACAAAAGCTTCAAAGAACGTCGTCTCTTTACTATGGGTAAGTCACTAAGATTTACCAATCCGAATAGCAAGAGAATGATAAGAGTAAGTCGTCATGGTGGCCAAGCCATGTCGCACTGAAATCATTACCTTGTATAAGGTTTAGTGAATCTCGTATTCTAACACTTGGGCTTCCTCACAAGCATTGCAGAAATTTTCTCTTGTCAACGAACAAAGTTCGGATAAATCCATCTATTCTGCAAGCCGAACAAAAACACCTATCGTTTCTTCACAACTCTTAGGTTTTCGTATACTCCTAAAAAAACGTTTACTGATCTGGCGTAGCTTCTTCCAAGTTTCTTCACAAAGGTGGGGCTTGATCCTTATCAATCCTGAGGTCAGTGACTTGGGGTTCACTTGAATACTTGAATAGTTTTAACTCACTCTTGGGGTTACTATCGTTCCACATTCCAACATTACCTTCAGTTCACTTCCTCATCCCTTCGAGGTAACAAATCACAGACCTGTTCTTGTCTAGATTCCACTCCGCGGAATTCATTTTCCTTACCATTGGTCTGTTTAACCTTGGGTATGGTTTCATCACAATCATTCCTTTGCTCAATATTCCAACTTCAAAATCACTTTGTCACAAAGGTTATCATCCAGATAGTTTGAGGTGGTTCCACATTCTCTTCACCTGTATTTCAGTTATCCAAACTCCTTAATATGAGTGGTATTTTCTTCATTCTTTTGTCCCTGTGGTCGCTACCACACTTAAAATGAAATACACGCATGCCTGCATAGACCATATTTTCTCCTATCCTTGAAAATTGGTCAGAGATGTTTGTTCTTAGAGTGGCAACTCATATAATTCAACACAGGAGAATCATAGCACCATAAATTCCATTGATCTCATGAATTTATTACAAACTTTGAAACTTCCGTTACATACTTCAAAATGGTAAGAGTGCTGCCTATTACATTTATTACCTCCAAAACTCAAACTACTCATGCTTAGCATTCTTCTCCGGACAGGTATAGGAGTAGTGTCCTGTCTTCTTGCACCGAAAACAGATGATTTTTGACAAATCTCGGGGCTTCTTGATGTTGGTTTTTGCTCCTGGGAGTTCTGGTTCCTTTCTTGGGCACTTATCGACATAGTGGCCCATATCCTTACACTTGAAACATCTGATATGACTCAGGTCCTTCTGTTCAGGGGCTTGTCTCTTCCTGGGGTTCTTTGTTCTGATCAAAACTTCAATTTCCCGTGGATCAAACTCCACTTCTTCTATCGGGAAGGTTCCCAGATACTCTTTTCTTTCCTTCCTACAGTTATGTGAGAAATGTCCTTCTTCTCCACATGAATAGCAGGCATTGGAGTAAAATCTGTTTAGGCCTTCTCCATTAGGGTCTTCAACATCTTCCTTCATCACGAGTTCTCCTAAATTTTCTCTGGAGGCTTCCTTCATGGCTTCCTTTTGCTGCTTGATGACTTCTTGTACCTTGGGGTACATTTGGCATTGAGCCGGGTAATGCGTAGTTCCTTCACACAAGAAACATGTCACCTGCCCAGTTGGGCATTCCTTAGCTCGGTGATTTTCTTCACAATGAGGGCATCCTTCCTTGTGTTCTTCCTGGGTGTGTCCTATCTCTCCACATATCCTGCATGCACAAATCTTCTTCACATCTTTGCCACGGGGCTTTTGGGTGTTGGTAACAACATGAGATCCTTGCAGAGTCATCTTGAATTCTTCCCAAGTGATTGATGCTTGCCTATCATGGATATCTTCGTGCATCTTCCACCAATTTGCAGCACCTTCTGCAAAGTACCGAAGAGCAATTTGGACCATCTCGTTCCTTGTAACAAGGTTACTCCTTAGGTGATCCTCCATGGTCTGAATCCATTATTCTGTCTCTAATCGAGTCATCGATCCAGAATACACGAGTCCAGCTTCACTCATCATCTATTGGGTTCAAGGTTTTGGGGATGAGATGGGTAAGAGAGAGAAAGGAGGGGATACACACAATACGAACAATGGTTTTAAAAATAGATTTTAGTTGTGGCTATTGAAAATTACACACAAATGACAGCTCACAAATCATCGTATCTAACGTAAGTATACAACAGGGGTTTGGTCTTCTAGGGCATAATATCTTGGAAATTCTTCATGGTCTTCAATTTCTTCGGGTCTTCACAGTCTTCAACTCGTGTAGCTTCAACTCTTCTAATGCATGGTGAAATCTTCTTTACTTTGAAGTGGCCATCAGTTGTTTCGATATCTTGTCCTTCTCGAAGTGGTCTTAGTTGATCCTTAGTGTGGTCAAGGGGAAAGGGTATTTTCTAACTTTTTGAGGTAAGAGAGATCATTTTATAAGGCTCAAATAAGATGAGAAGTAAAGGGTCTTTTGAAAACAAAGTTTTTCGAGAAATCGTTTTCCTAAGGCTTTCCAGTTTCTAGGGTCACGTCCTACAGTCAACATGTGCTCTGATACCATTTCTGTAGTGACCCGACTCAAAACGAGTGAAGCCTCTGTGCTTTCTGTGCCATCCCTGGATCAGTATGCTGGCACACACAGTACATCAATGTATATATCAAAGTGCAATCACATGTAATTAACGTAAAACTGATATATACCTTAAAATAGCAGCGGATACAGTCAACGGGAGTGGAGTCCCAATAACACCAACGGCAAGTTGAGTGCGGACCGTAACCCTGAATCGTACTCTTACCCGTCGTAGAAGAGTATCTGCAACATAAGACGTTGCAGCCGTGTAGGTCAGCATTTTGAATATGCCGGCAAGATCACCATAGCAGAACAGAAGATAGAAACTATACTATATGAAATAACGCTTTATGGCTCTGTGGCTAAGTTTTTGCATAAAAGATGATTTTATTTTCCTACAACAAAGGAATATCAGGAATTTCACTATGGAGTTACCAATCATGACATGGTTCCGCCAACCAACATCTCAATGCCCATAAGTATCATAAGTTGCCCACAATTAGTTATCAGTCCAGTGTTGAGAGTTCAGAGATAGATCCAAGTCCAGAGGCTCAAATTGTCCGTAACCGGGGACACGGCTAATCGATTAGGTTTAACTCTGCAGAGTGTTGTGTACTTTACCCACAAGGTTCTTTCCCTCCTGGTAAGTCCTCGCACTGCCTGGTGTTTGAGAACAGGATGAAAGAAACATGGTCTTTCAGAGTGTTTCCCTGACTACTGTCAGTGCCCATCCATTCCTAACGTCGACTACATCTCGTAGCACTGCCCAGCCAGAGTCACAACAAAGATCAACCAAGCCAGAGCCCATAATGACTTGTGGCTACACAGGTAAGCTTCCGGGCATGAAGTATTCATCCTTCCCTTTGAGTCTGGGTGAGGCTTTCCGCGTGAATACTGGCCATCTCCAGCAACACCTAGGCAAATCCACTGGCTTCTCCAGGGTACCATTTCAACCATCCCTCACCCAGTAGTGTGTATTGAAAAACTTGTTTCTCGAGTCTCGAAGTCTTGAGGTCTTGAATATGCAGGTCTTGAAGAAGCCTTCATGAAGTCGTCGTTTTGACGTGGAGTCCTTCTTCACACCACTCACGAACACTCATACCAGACCCCGTCTACTTTAGCATAGCATTGCACTAACTAGCGTTCCCGGGGCTTTAGTAACAAGTGGTGGGTTCCTACCTCATGCATTCTACTCAACTACAAGAATTTCAATAACACTACGGGAGGGATTTGTTTGAATGATGTCACTACATGCAATAAAACATAGGTATGAAAAGATGGTCAAAGTGAACTTGCCTGTACTGTTGATGAAGAAATAATATTGCTCTCAGAAGTAACTTGATAGACTATACGTCACTCGCCGATGAAAATCTATATAATCAAACACTGCATTCATATAAGCAATCATACTAGCAATCAATACTAACAATCAAAAAGGCAACACCAAACCAAAAGCAACATGGTGGTGATGAAAGGAAATACTTAAGACAAAACTCAAATGACAAAACTACATCAACACAACTAAGGTGGTGATGAAGGAAATACTTAAGACAAAAGTTAAAATCAACAAAGTTTTCATAAAAGCAACTAAGGTAGTTTTCCCCTACAAACAACTATTTTCAAATAGTAACAAAACAAAAACAAAGTAAATATAACAAAACCAATTTAGTAAATACTTTACTAGCAAAAGAATTACTTTTGAAGAACAAGTAAAACTATGAAAACAACACCCTAACACAAAAGTGTTTGCTAAGTAAAACAATAAAATATTAAAATAAGAGAAAACAAAGTATAAAACAATTAAGTTAACAGAAAATAAAACTTATAAAACAAGTTATAAAAATATTTTCAAATGAGAGTTCCAACTAGCAATGAAATCAATTTGCAAGTTATTATGAAACTAGAATTGATTTCATGCTATCAAAATAATAACATAAAATAAGTTTAGTTGAAGTACTACTGATAACTAACAGAAAACAAAAATATATATTAACTAAGTTAACAGAAAGTATATTTAATAAAACAAAATTTATTAAAAGTATTTTCAAATAGCAAATTAAACTAGCAATGGAAATTCAATTGCAAGTTATAATTGAACTAGAATTGATTCCATGCAATCAACTAATAAAATAATATTTGTTTTGAAGGACCACTATCTTCTAACAGAAAACTTTATAAAATTTATCAACTAATATAAAGAAAAATAATTTTAAAACAATTTAAAACAAAAGGAATTAGAAATAAACCTAAAAGAACTAAACAGAATCTGTTTTGGTTGAAAATACTATTTTAAAATATTCTAAAAATTCCCAAACCCTACCTACTTATAACAAAGGTCACTAGTGACAAGTAGCAAAAAGAATCAACTCAAAATACATTTTAGAACTCAAGATATTCAGAAAACAAAATTTAAATCAAATCTGTTTAAATTCAAATTTAAATATTCAAATATGGTCAAACTTGGCATCTACAGAAACTAGATAAAATTTGTGACACAATGCAAAAAGAATCAATTAAAAACAACTAAAAAGATAAAAGATATGCTAAAAACAAAAATAGAACTAAATCTGTTTTTTAAAACAGAACAGAAAATAAAAAATCTTATAACTAACGGACAGGGGGGTGACGTGGCGCCCTGCGATTGGTTGAAAGGTGTGTGCGCGGGGCGCTAACGAGCGGACGACCGACCCTTAAAAGGAAACGGTTAGGCGAAATAAGTCATCTAATCCTAGCTGATGGTTCGAGATCTAACGGAGGGGAGAGAGAGAGAGGCTCACTGAGGAGGGTTGCCGGCGGTGGGTGTCTCCGGCGATGGCGACGGTGGCGGTTGGATGCGGGCGACGGCTCCAGGGGGTCTCCGGCATCGGCGATGGCACCAATCGGCGCGGGAGAGCACGTCGAAGACGATGGTGGCGTCAGAGGGGCGAGGGGTGACGGAGTCGACGGGCAGGAGTTTGGGGAGCTTTGGGATGGTGGTAGCCGAGGGGATTTCCGGCGAGAGGGGGTGGTGTGGCGGCTCTGGTGGGTCTCTGGTGAAGGCGAGGGGATGGAGAGGTGCGCTCGAGTGCGGCGAGGTCGTCGGAGGCCTCAGGAGGGCTCGGGGATGGGTGTGGCGACGGGCACGAGGGCAAAGGTGCGGCGGCTACCGGTAGCTCCGGCGACGGATTCCAGCGAGGGGAGGCATCGGGAGTTAGGGGAAAGTGGGGAAACGGGACGAGGGGATGCAGGGGCTACTTATAGAGGTTCTCGGGTGGTCGGGGAAGAAAGGAGGAGAGAAATCCGGTGAGGGTTCTCCAGCGATGTCGTCAGGCGCGAGGAGGAGGGAGATGACCATGCGATGACGGCGCTAGCGGTCGGTGGGGTCCACCGGTCAGCGAGAGGGGGAGTGGGAGCATGGCGTCGGGCGGCCGGTCCGGAGAGGTTTCGGGAGGGATTAGGGGGCTGGGCCGGCTAGCTATTTAAAACGCTTTAAAAACCTTTCCTTTTTATTTTACCAGAGAATCAAAAAGTAATAAAGGTCCATAAATACTTTTCAATAAATAAAAAGTTTTAGACCAAAATTATGAGGAGATTTAATGCCATTTAACGGACATTTTTCCCTGGCCAAATTAAATACCTTAAAAATATTTATTTTCAGAAAATGCCTAATTGGCTTTATTTACTTTTGCAAATAATTTTTCATATAACCCCTTGGGTTTTATGATTTCAAAAACTTCACATAATACCCCTGGTTTTGGAGTGTCATATTACTCCTCTCAAAATCTTTTCAAGGGGTTTGAATGCTTACAAATTCAAATAGGGAATTCCAAATATAAAAGTGAAACTCCATATGGGAAACTTTCAAATAGTTTTTCAAACTTCCAACTCCTATTTCATACAATTTGAAGAAGTCATATCATCCTCTCTCATGAAAATCATTGAGTTGCATAAAGTTTCTGAATTTGAAATACTTTCAAATGGAATTCAAATCATTTTCAATTCCCTTTTCATTTCTCAAAATGGAAGAAGTCATGTCATTTCACTCTGGGGTTTTGTGATGAAATGAATTTGAATTCCTGGTGATCAAAATGCAGAGTGAAAGTTTTGGGAAAGTCATTTCATTCCCTCTCATTAAACTTTCAAAAGTTTCAAAAAGTTTCAAATTTTCACTAAATTTCGATCACTCAAACAAACAAACAATCATTCTAATAATTATTATAACATTCCAAAATTTGGGATGTTACAGGTACACTTGCAATAAAAGCACTCAGTCTTAGGCTTGAGTCCATTCTTGTTCTTCTTCTCGGCAACTTGCTTACTAGGCGTGGCAACTGCTTTGCCGTCCTTCTTGAAGTTCTTCTTACCCTTGCCTTTCTTGAAACTAGTGGTCTTATTTACCATCAACACTTGATGCTCCTTATTGATCTCGACCTCCGCTGATTTCAACATCAAGTACAACTCAGGAATGGACTTCTCCATACCCTGCATGTTGTAGTTCATCACAAAGCTCTTGTAGCTAGGTGGAAGCGACTGGAGGATTCTGTCAATAACCGAGTCAACTGGAATATTAACTCCGAGCTGAGACAAGCGATTGTGCAACCCAGACATTTTGAGTATGTGCTCACTGACAGAACTATTCTCCTCCATCTTACAACTGAAAAACTTGTCGGATATATCATATCTCTCGACCCGGGCATGAGCTTGGAAAACTAATTTCAGCTCTTAGAACATCTCATATGCTCCGTGTTGCTCAAAACACTTTTGGAGCCCCGGTTCTAAACTTTAAAGCATGCCACACCAAACCAGGGAGTAATCATCACAGCCTGACTGCCAAGCATTCATAACGTCTTGATCCGCTGGAAAAATGGGTGCGTCACCTAGCGGTGCATCAAGGACATACAATCTCTTGGAAGCTATGAGGATGATCCTCAAGCTACAGACCCAGTCCATATAGTTGCTTCCATCCATCTTTTAGCTTGGTTTTCTCTAGGAACGCGTTGAAGTTGAGGGTGACATTAGCGTTGGCCATTGGATCTACAATATAGATTGTAAATATAATTTTAGACTGAGTTCATGATAATTAAGTTCACATAATCAAATTATTTAATGAACTCCCACTTAGATAGACATCTCTCTAGTCATCCAAGCGACACATGATCCACGTCAACTAGCCCGTGTCTGATCATCACGTGAGACGGACTAGTCATCCATGGTGAACATCTCCATGTTTATCGTATCTTCTATACGAATCATGTTTGAGCTTTCTGTCTTCCGTGTTCCGAGGCCATGTCTGTACAAGCTAGGCTCGTCAAGTCAACCTAAGTGCATTGCGTGTGTAAATCTAGCTTACACCCATTGTAGGCGAACGTTAGAACCTATCACACCCGATCATCATGTCGTGCTTCGGAACAACGATCCTTAGCAACAGTGCATAGTTAGGATGAACACATTTCTTGAAATTTTAGTGAGAGATCATCTTATTTAGCTACCATCGTTCTAAGCAAATAAGATGTAAACATGATAAACATCACATGCAATCAATATATTGACATGATATGGCCAATATCATCTTGCTCCTTTGATCTCCATCATCATGATCTCCATCATCGTGTCTTCATGAAGTTGTCTCGCCAACTATTACTTCTACTACTATGGCTAACGATTAGCAATAAAGCAAAGTAATTACATGGCGTTTATGATTGACACACAGGTCATACAATAAATTAAGACAACTCCTATGGCTCGTGCCGGTTGTCATACTCATCGACATGCAAGTCGTGAATCCTATTACAAGAACATGATCAATCTCATACATCACAATGCATCACATCACATCCTTTGGCCATATCACATCACAAGGCATATGCTGCAAAAACAAGTTAGACGTCCTCTAATTTGTTGTTGCAAGTTTTTACGTGGCTGCTATAGGTTTCCAGCAAGAACGTTTCTTACCTACGCAAAAACCACAATGTGATATGCCAATTTCTATTTACCCTTCATAAGGACCCTCTTCATCGAATCCGATCCAACTAGAGTGGGAGAGACAGACACCCGCTAGCCACCTTATGCAACAAGTGCATGTCAGGCGGTGGAACCGGTCTCACGTAATCGTACGTGTAAAGTTGGTCCGGGCCGCTTCATCCCACAATACCGCCGAATCAAGATAAGACTAGTAACGACAAGCAAATTAACAAGATTGATGCCCAGAACAACTTGTGTTCTACTCGTGCATAGATTCTGCGCATAGACCTAGATAAATCGAAAAATTTCCTACGTGTCACCAAGATCTATCTATGGAGAAACCAGCAACGAGTGGGATGAGTGCATCTTCATACCTTTGAAGATCGCAAAGCGGAAGCATTACTAGAACGTTGTTGGTGGAGTCATACTCGCAGCGATTCAGATTGCGGTGGAATCCGATCTAAGCGTCGAACAACGGCGCCTCCGCATTCAACACACGTGCAGCCCGGTGACGTCTCCTACACCTTGATCCAGCAAGGAGGAAGGAGAGGTTGAGGGAGAGCTCCGGCAGCACGATGGCATGGTGATGGTGGAGCTGCATGGTACACTGGCAAGGCTTCGCCAAGCACTACGGAGGACAAGGAGTAGGAGGAGTAGGGTTGTGCTGAGGGAGAGAGATGTGTGTCTCTGGCAGCCCCAAACCCTCCACTATATATAGGAGGAGGAGGAGGGAGGACGTAGCCCCTAGGGTTCCCACCCTAGGGCTGTGGCCGGCCCTAGATGGCTATCTGGCCGGCGGCCAGAGAGGGAGAGGGGAGGGGCGATGCCCTAGGTGGGCCTTAGGCCCATCTGGGCTAGGGGTTTGCGCCCCTCTCCTCTTGTGCTGCGCCTTGGGCCCTTGTGGGGGGCGCACCAGCCCACCTAGGGGCTGGTTCCCTCCCACTTGCGGCCCATGGAGCCCTCTGGTGCCGGTGGCCCCACTTCGTGGACCCCCGGAACCCTTCCGGTGGTCCCGGTACGCTATCGGTGATGCCCGAAACACTTTCGATGACCAAAACGTCACTTCCTATATATGAATCTTTACCTCCGTACCATTCCGAAACTCCTCGTGATGTCTAGGATCTCATTCGGGACTCCGAACAACCTTCGGTAACCACGTACACTATTTCCCTATAACCCTAGCATCATCGAACCTTAAGTGTGTAGACCCTATGGGTTCGGGAGGCATGTAGACATGACCGAGATACCTCTCCGGTCAATAACCAACAGCGGGTCTAGATACCCATGTTGGCTCCCACATGCTCCATGATGATCTCATCTGATGAACCACGATGTCGGGATTCAATCAATCCCGTATACAATTCCCTTTGTCTGTCGGTATGATACTTGCCCGAGATTCGATCGTCGGTATCCCTATACCTTGTTCAATCTCGTTATCGACAAGTCTCTTTACTTTTTCTGTAACACATCATCCCATGGCTAACTCCTTAGTCACATTGAGCTCATTATGATGATGTCTTATCGAGTGGGCCCAGAGATACCTCTCCGTCACACGGAGTGACAAATCCCAGTCTCGATTCGTGCCAACCCAACAGACACTTTCGGAGATACCCGTAGTGTACCTTTATATCCACCTAGTTATGTTGTGATGTTTGGCACACCCAAAGTATTCCTACGGTATCCGGGAGCTGCACAATCTCATGGTCTAAGGAAACGATACTTGACATTACAAAAGCTTTAGCAGAGGAACTACACGATCTTGTGCTATGCTTAGGATTGGGTCTTGTCCATCACATAATTCTCCCAATGATGTGATCCCGTTATCAATGACATCCAATGTCCATGGTCATGAAACCGTGACCATCTATTGATCAACAAGCTAGCCAACTAGAGGCTCATTAGGGACATGTTGTGGTCTATGTATTCACACATGCATTACGGTTTCCGATTAATACATTTATAGCATGAACAATAGACAATTATCATGAACAAGGAAATACAATAATAACCATTTTATTATTGCCTCTAGGGCATATTTCCAACAAATATTGATATATAGGAAGTCATGTTTTAGTTACCGGAAAAGTATCAGGCTCGTCGGTAGTGTACCAGGAGTGTCGGGAGGGTACCGGGGACCATCGGGAGGGGTGTCTCGACCCAAGAGTCTACATGGGCTGTGGGAGGAGGTAAACCAGCCCTTGGTGGGCTGGCCTAAGCCTCCTCTAAGGTCCCATGCGGCTGGAGTGGATTGGGAAGGAAAAACACAAAGTGGAAAGAGTTTCCAATTGGGAAGGAGGAGTCCTAATCCTACTAGGATTGGAGGAGGACTCCTCCTCTCCTCCTTGCGCCAAGGCCAAGGGCTGTCCCCTTGTGCGCCAAGACTCCTCCCTCCCTCCTCCTATATATACTAGAAGTTTTGAGGGTTTTGAGACACAGAAAACAGCCATGTGCTACCTCTCCTCTAGATCGTAGTTTCTCCTCTAGATTGGTTTCATCGGTGCTTAGGCGAAGCCCTGCTAGAATAGCTCCACCACCATTGCCACAACGCTGTCACGCTGCCAGAGAACTCATCTCCCTCTCCGCTCCCTCTTGCTGGATTAAGAAAGCGGAGATCTTCATCGAGCTGTACGTGTGCTGAATGCGGAGATGTCGTCCGTTCGGCGCTAGATCGGAAGGACCGTGATCAATATCGCGAGACAATTCGTGATTGGATCGCGGGATGTATCATGATGAGATTGCGGGACGGATTGTGATTGGATTGCGGGACGGATCATGATGGGATTGTGGGACGCTCGATGATTTGGATTGTGAAGATGTTTGACTACATCAACCACGTTTCTTAAAAGCTTCCCGCTTAGCGATCTACAAGGGTATGTAGATCCACTCTCCCTCTCGTAGATGCTCATCACCATGGATAGATCTTGCGTGTGCGTAGGAATTTTTTTGTTTCCCATGCAACGTTCCCCAAAAGTGGCATCATGAGCTAGGTCTATGTGTAGATGAGATCTCGAGTATAACACAAAGGAGTTTGTGGGAGTTGATGCTTAGATTGCTTCCTCCCTTGGTTGTGTTTTGGTTCAGCGGTATTGTGGGATGAAGTGGCCCGGACCAATCTTACTGTACGTTTATGAGAGATCAGTTCCATCGACTGACGTGTAACTTTGTTGCACAAAGATGGCGACGGGTGTTTGTTTCTCCTACTTTAGTTGGATCGGATTCGACAAAGGCAGTCCTTGAGAAGGTTGAATAGCAATTTATGTATCACCGTTGTGGTTTTTGCGTAGGTGAGAATTCTTGTTGCTAGATACACGTAGCAGCCACGTAACTTGCAACAACAATTAGAGGACGTCTAACTTGTTTTTGCAGGGTATGTTGTGATGTGATATGGCCAATTACATGATGAGATATATGTGATGTATGAGATGATCATGTATTGTATAGAATATCGCGACTTGCATGTCGATGAGTATGGCAACCGACAGGAGCCATAGGGTTGTCTTTAATTATTGTATGACCTATGTGTCAATCATTAAGCGCCTTGTAATGCTTTACTTTATCGCTAAGCGGTAGCAATAGTAGTAGAAGCATGGTGTGCGCGACAACCTCGATGGTGACACGTTGATGGAGATCAAGATGATGGAGATCATGGTGTCATGCCAGTGACGATGGAGATCATGCCGATGCTTTAAGGATGGAGATCAAAAGCACAAGTTCATGGCCATATCATGTCACTTATGATTTGCATGTGATGTTAATCCTTTTATGCACCTTGTTTTGCTTAGGACGACGGTAGCATTATAAGGTGATCCCTCACTAAAATTTCAAGATCCATTGTGTTCTCCCCGAGTGTGCACCGTTGCGAAAGTTTGTCGTGTCGAGACATCACGTGATGATCGGGCATGATAGACTCTACGTTCGCATACAACGGGTGCAAGCCAGTGTTACACATGCAGAACACCCGGGTTAAACTTGACGAGACTAGCATGTACATACATGGCCTCGGAACACAAGAGACCAATGTTGGAAATATGCCCTAGAGGCAATAATAAAATGGTTATTATTGTATTTCCTAGTTCATGATAATTATCTACTGTTCATGCTATAATTGTGTTAACCGGAAACCGTAATACATGTGTGAATACATAGACCACAACATGTCCCTAGTGAGCCTCTAGTTGACTAGCTCGTTGATCAATAGATGGTCACGGTTTCATGACCATGGACATTGGATGTCGTTGATAACGGGATCACATCATTAGGAGAATGATGTGATGGACAAGACCCAATCCTAAGCATAGCACAAGATCGTGTAGTTCGTTTGCTAAAGCTTTTCAATGTCAAGTATCGTTTCCTTAGACCATGAGATTGTGCAACTCCCGGATACCGTAGGAATGCTTTGGGTGTGCCAAACGTCACAACGTAACTGGGTGGCTATAAAGGTGCACTACAGGTATCTTCAAAGGTGTCTGTTGGGTTGGCATGAATCGAGACTAGGATTTGTCACTCCGTGTGACGGAGAGGTATCTCTGGGCCCACTCGGTAAGACATCATCATAATGAGCTCAATGTGACTAAGGAGTTATCCACGACATGATGTATTGCAGAACGAGTAAAGAGACTTGCCAGTAACGAGATTGAACAAGGTATAGAGATACCGACGATCGAATCTCGGGCAAGTATCATACCGATAGACAAAGGGAATTGTATACGGGATTGACTGAATCCCCGACATCGTGGTTCATCCGATGAGATCATTGTGGAGCATGTGGGAGCCAACATGGGTATCCATATCCTGCTGTTGGTTATTGACCGGAGAGGTGTCTCGGTCATGTCTACATGTCTCCTGAACCCATAGGGTCTACACACTTAAGGTTCGATGACGCGAGGGTTATAGGGAAATTGTATACGTGATTACCGAAAGCTATTCAGAGTCCCGGATGATATCCCGGACATCACGAGGAGCTCTGGAATGGTCCAAAGGTAAAGGTTGATATATAGGAAGTCCAGTTTTGGTCACCGGAAAGTTTTCGGGCTCATCGGTATTGTACTGGGAGTGCCGGGAGGGTGCCGGAGGACCCCCGGGAGGGGTGTGACGATCATAGGACTTTGTGGGCCCTTAGATGAGGTGTGCCAGACCTTATTGGGATGGCCAAGACCTTCTAGAAAGGCCCATGCGGCTGGAGGAGTAGAGATAAGGGCAAAGGAGTTTGAAAAGGAGGAGATCCACCTCCCTTGTGGGAGGTGTACTCTCCCTTTGATTCGGCCGAAGCTCTCCTCCTTGGAGGAGAGTCCAAGCCAGCCCTCCCTATCCCTCCTCCTATATATACTTGAGGTTTTGTCCTTTTGAGAACAGTTCTGAACTCTCTCTCTCATGGCAAAGCCCTACCTCTCTTCTTCCTACGCCGTCGTGCTACTGTTGGAGCCCTTCCCCAACCTCTCCTTCCTCCTTGCTGGATCAAGGCATAAGAGACATCACCGGGCTGCACGTGTGTTGAACGCGGAGGCGCCGTTGTTCGGCGCTTAGATCGGAATCCACCGCGATCTGAATCGCTGCAAGTATGACTCCATCAACCGCGTTCTTGTAACGCTTCCGCTTAGCGATCTTCAAAGGTATGAAGATGCAATCTCTCCCCTCTCGTTGTTGGTTTCTTCATGGATAGATCTTGGTGATCGTAGGAATTTTTTTGATTTACTACTACGTCTCCCAACAGTGGAATCATGAGCTAGGTCTATGCGTAGAATCTGTGCACGAGTAGAACACAAAGCAGTTGTGGGCGTCGATTTTGTTAATTTGCTTACCACTACTAGTCCTATCTTGATTCGGCGGTATTGTGGGATGAAGCGGCCCCGACCGACTTTACACGTACGCTTACGTGAGACTGGTTCCACCGCCTGATATGCACTTGTTGCATAAGGTGGCTAGCGGGTGTCTGTCTCTCCCACCTTAGTCGGATTGGATTCGATGAAAAGGGTCCTTATGAAGGGTAAATAGCAATTGGCATATCACGTTGTGGTTTTGGCGTAGGTAAGATACGTTCTTGCTAGTAACCTATAGCAGCCACGTAAAAACTTGCAGCTACAAATTAGAGGACGACTAACTTGTTTTTGCAGCATATGCCTTGTGATGTGATACGGCCAAAGGATGTGATGTGATGCATTGTGATGTATGAGATTGATCATGTTCTTGTAATAGGATTCACGACTTGCATGTCGATGAGTATGACAACCGGCAGGAGCCATAGGAGTTGTCTTATTTTAGTGTATGACCTGCGTGTCAATCATAAATGCCATGTAATTACTTTACTTTATTGCTAAACGTTAGCCATAGTGGTAGAAGTAATAGTTGGCGAGACAACTTCATGAAGGAACAATGATGGAGATCATGATGATGGAGATCATGGTGTCGTGCCGGTGACAGTGATGATCATGGTGCCCCGAAGATGGAGATCAAAGGAGCAAGATGATACTGGCCATATCATGTCACTATATTGATTGCATGTGATGTTTATCATGTTTACATCTTATTTGCTTAGAACAACGGTAGTAAATAAGATGATCTCTCACTAAAATTTCAAGAAAAGTGTTCACCCTAACTGTGCATCGTTGCTAAGGATCGTTGTTCCGAAGCACCACGTGATGATCGGGTGTGGTAGGTTCTAACGTTAGCATACAACGGGTGTAAGCCAGATTTACACACGCAAAACACTTAGGTTGACTTGACAAGCCTAGCATGTACATACATGGCCTCGGAACACGGAAGACCGAAAGGTCGAACATGAGTCATATGGAAGATACGATCAACATGGAGATGTTCACCATGGATGACTAGTCCGTCTCACGTGATGATCGAACACGGGCTAGTTGACATGGATCATGTGTCACTTGGATGACTAGAGAGATGTCTATCTAAGTGGGAGCTCATTAAATAATTTGATTATGTGAACTTAATTATCATGAACTTAGTCTAAAATTATCTTTACAATCTATATTGTAGATCCAATGGCCAACGCGAATGTCACCCTCAATTTCAACGCGTTCCTAGAGAAAACCAAGCTGAAAGATGATGGAAGCAACTATGCGGACTGGGTCCGTGGCTTGAGGATCATCCTCATAGCTTCCAAGAAATTGTATGTCCTTGATGCACCACTAGGTGACCCACCCCTTCTCCCAGCAGAGCAAGACGTTGCGAACGCTTGGCATTCTCGCTGCGATGATTACTCCCTTGTTCAGTGCGGCATGCTTTATAGTTTAGAACCGGGGCTCCAAAAGCGTTTTGAGGAACACGGAGCATATGAGATGTTCGAAGAGCTGAAACTGGTTTTCCAAGCTCATGCCCGGTTCAAGAGATATGACGTCTCCGACAAGTTCTTCAGCTGTAAGATGGAGGAGAATAGTTTTGTCAATGAGCACATCCTCAAGATGTCTGGGCTACACAACCGCTTGACTCAGCTGGGTGTTAATCTCCCGGATGACTCAGTCATTGACAGAATCCTCCAGTCGCTTCCACCTAGCTACAAGAGCTTTGTGATGAACTACAACATGCAAGGGATGGAGAAGTCCATTCCTGAGTTGTACTCGATGCTGAAATCAGCAGAGGTCGAGATTAGAAAGGAGCATCAAGTGTTGATGGTAAATAAGACCACTAGTTTCAAGGAAGGCAAGGGTAAGAAGAACTTCAAGAAGGACGGCAAAGCTATTGCCGCGCCCGGTAAGCAAGTTGCCGGGAAGAAGAAGAACAAGCATGGACCCAAGCCTGAGACTGAGTGCTTTTATTGCAAGGGTACCGGTCACTGGAAGCGGAACTGCCCCAAGTACTTAGCGGATAAGAAGGACGACAACATTAAAGGTATATGTGATATACTTATTATTGATGTGTACCTAACAAGCGCTCGTAGTAGCTCCTGGGTATTTGATAGCGGTGCAGTTGCTCACATTTGTAACTCCAAGCAGGAGCTGCGGAATAAGCGGAGGCTGGCAAAGGACGAGGTGACGATGCACATCGGGAATGGTTCCAAGGTCGATGTGATCGCCGTCGGCACTCTACCTCTACATCTACCTTCGGGATTAGTGTTAAACCTTAATAATTGTTATTTAGTACCAGCTTTGAGCATGAACATTGTATTTGGATCTCGCTTGATGCGAGATGGCTACTCATTTAAATATGAGAATAATGGTTGTTCTATTTATATGAGAGAAATGTTTCATGGTCATGCCCTGCTGGTCAATGGTTTATTTTTGATGAATCTCGAACGTGATGTTACACATGTCCATAGCGTGAGTACCAAAAAGTGTAAGGTTGATAACGATAGTCCCACTTACATGTGGCACTGCCGCCTTGGTCATATTGGTGTCAAACGCATGAAGAAGCTCCACACTGATGGACTTTTGGAGTCTCTTGATTTCGAATCATTTGAGACGTGCGAACCATGCCTCATGGGCAAGATGACCAAGACTCCGTTCTCCGAAACAATGGAGCGAGCAACTGACTTGTTGGAAATAATACATACCGATGTATGCGGTCCAATGAGTGTCGATGCTCGTGGTGGCTACCGTTATGTTCTCACCCTCACTGATGACTTGAGTAGATATGGGTATGTCTACTTAATGAAACTTAAGTCTGAAACTTTTGAAAGGTTCAAGGAATTTCAGAGTGAGGTAGAGAATCAACATGACAGGAAAATAAAGTGCCTACGATCTGATCGTGGCGGAGAATATTTAAGTCACGAGTTTGGCACGCACCTAAGGAAATGTGGAATTGTTTCACAACTCATGCCGCATGGCACACCTCAGCGAAATGGTGTGTCTGAACGTCGTAATCGCACTCTATTAGATATGGTACGGTCTATGATGTCTCTTACCGACTTACCGCTATCATTTTGGGGATATGCATTAGAGACTGCCGCATTCACTTTAAATAGGGCACCATCAAAATCCATTGAGACGACACCGTATGAATTATGGTTTGGAAAGAAACCTAAGCCGTCGTTTCTAAAAGTTTGGGGATGCGATTCTTATGTGAAGAAACTTCAACCTAAGAAGCTCGAACCCAAAGCGGAAAAGTGCATTGGGTATACCAAAGAGACCATTGGGTATACCTTCTACCTACGACCCGAGGGCAAAGTCTTTGTTGCCAAGAATGGATCCTTTCTCGAGAAAGAGTTTCTCTTGAAAGAAGTAAGTGGGAGGAAATTGAACTTGATGAGGTAATTGTACCTCCACTCGAACCGGAGAGTAGCGCAGCACAGGAAGTTGTTTCTGTGGAGCCTACACCGTCTGGAGATGAAGTTAATGATGATGATCATGAAACTTCAGATCAAGTTACTATTGAACGTCGAAGGTCCACTAGGACACGTTCCGCACCAGAGTGGTACGGCAACCCTGTCCTAGAGATCATGTTGTTAGACAACGGTGAACCTTCGAACTATGAAGAAGCGATGGTGGGCCCGGATTACAACAAATGGCTTGAAGCCATGAAATCCGAGATAGGATCCATGTATGAGAACAAAGTATGGACTTTGGTGGACTTGCCTGATGATAAGCGAGCCATTGAAAATAAATGGATCTTTAAGAAGAAGACTGACGCGGATGGTAATGTGACCGTCTATAAGGCTTGGCTTGTCGCTAAGGGTTATCGACAAGTTCAAGGAGTTGACTACAATGAGACTTTCTCACCCGTAGCGATGCCGAAGTCTGTCTGAATCATGTTAGCAATTGCGGAATTTTATGATTATGAGATCTGGCAAATGGACGTCAAAACGGCATTCCTTAATGGCTTCCTCAAGGAAGAACTGTATATGATGCAGCCAGAAGGTTTTGTCGATCCTAAAGATGCTAACAAGGTATGCAAGCTCCAGCGCTCCATCTATGGGCTGGTGCAAGCATCTCGGAGTTGGAACATTCGCTTTAATGAAGTGATTAAAGCATTTGGATTTGTACAGGTTTATGGAGAACCCTGTATTTACAAGAAAGTGAGTGGGAGCTCTGTAGCATTTCTCGTATTATATGTGGATGACAAACTGATAATGGGAAATGATATAGAACTCTTGGAAAGTGTAAAGGCCTACTTGAATAAGTGTTTTTCAATGAAGGACCTTGGAGAAGCTGCTTACATATTAGGTATTAAGATCTATAGAGATAGATCGAGACGCCTCATAGGTCTTTCACAAAGCACATACCTTGACAAGATATTGAAGAAGTTCAATATGGATCAGTCCAAGAAGGGGTTCTTGCCCGTGTTACAAGGTGTGAGATTGAGTACGACTCAATGCCCGACCACGGCAAAGGATAGAGAAGAGATGAGTGTCATCCCCTATGCTTCAGCCATAGGCTCTATTATGTATGCCATGCTGTGTACCAGACCTGATGTGAACCTTGCCATAAGTTTGGTAGGGAGGTACCAAGGTGATCCCGGAGCGGAACACTGGACAGCGGTCAAGAATATCCTGAAGTACCTGAAAAGGACAAAGGACATGTTTCTCATATATGAAGGTGTGGAAGAGCTCGTCGTAAAGGGTTACGTTGATGCTAGCTTCGACACAGATCCGGACGACTCCAAGTCGCAAACCGGATACGTGTATATTTTGAACGGAGGGGCAGTCAGCTAGTGTAGCAGTAAGCAAAGCGTCGTGGCGGCATCTACATGTGAAGCAGAGTACATAGCTGCTTCGGAAGTAGCAAAGGAAGGAGTCTGGAGGAAGGAGTTCATCACCGACCAGGAGTAATTCCAAGTGCGTCAGGCCCGATGACTCTATTCCGTGACAACACTGGTGCTATTGCCCTTGCGAAGGAGCCCAGGTTTCACAAGAAGACAAGACACATCAAGCGCCGCTTCAACTCCATCCGTGATTACATTCAGGAGGGAGATATAGATATCTGTAAAGTGCATACGGATCTGAATGTCGCAGATCCGTTGACTAAACCTCTCTCACGAGCAAACCATGTTCAACACCAAAATGCTATGTGTGTTCGATTCATCACAATGTAACTAGATTATTGACTCTAGTGCAAGTGGGAGACTATTGGAAATATGCCCTAGAGGCAATAATTAAATGGTTATTATTGTATTTCCTAGTTTATGATAATTATCTATTGTTCATGCTATAATTGTGTTAACCGGAAACCGTAATACATGTGTGAATACATAGACCACAACATGTCCCTAGTGAGCCTCTACTTGACTAGCTCGTTGATCAATAGATGGTCACGGTTTCATGACCATGGACATTGGATGTCGTTGATAACGGGATCACAACATTAGGAGAATGATGTGATGGACAAGACCCAATCCTAAGCATAGCACAAGATCGTGTAGTTCGTTTGCTAAAGCTTTTCAATGCCAAGTATCGTTTCCTTAGACCATGAGATTGTGCAACTCCCGGATACCGTAGGAATGCTTTGGGTGTGCCAAACGTCACAGCGTAACTGGGTGGCTATAAAGGTGCACTACGGGTATCTTCGAAGGTGTCTGTTGGGTTGGCACGAATCGAGACTGGGATTTGTCACTCCGTGTGATGGAGAGGTATCTCTGGGCCCACTCGGTAAGACATCATCATAATGAGCTAAATGTGACTAAGGATTTAGCCACGGGATGATGTATTGCGGAACGAGTAAAGAGACTTGCCGGTAACAAGATTGAACAAGGTATAGAGATATCGACGATCGAATCTCGGGCAAGTATCATACCGATAGACAAAGGGAATTGTATACGGGATTGATTGAATCCCCGACATCGTGGTTCATCCGATGAGATCATCATGGAGCATGTGGGAGCCAACATGGGTATCTAGATCCCGCTGTTGGTTATTGACCGGAGAGGTGTCTCGGTCATGTCTACATGTCTCCCGAACCCGTAGGGTCTACACACTTAAGGTTCGATGACGCTAGGGTTATAGGGAAATGGTATATGTGATTACCGAAAGTTGTTCGGAGTCCCGTATGAGATCTCGGACGTCACGAGGAGCTCCAGAATGGTCCGGAGGTAAAGATTGATATATAGGAAGTCCAGTTTTGGTCACCGGAAAGTTTTCGGGCTCATCGGTATTGTACCGGGAGTGCCGGGAGGGTGCCGGAGGACCCCCGGGAGGGGTGTGACGATCATAGGACTTTGTGGTCCCTTAGAGGAGGTGTGCCAGACCTTATTGGGATGGCCAAGACCTTCTAGAAAGGCCCATGCGGCTGGAGGAGTAGAGATAAGGGCAAAGGAGTTTGAAAAGGAGGAGATCCACCTCCCTTGTGGGAGGTGGACTCTCCCTTTGATTCGGCCGAAGCTCTCCTCCTTGGAGGAGAGTCCAAGCCAGCCCTCCCTATCCCTCCTCCTATATATACTTGAGGTTTTGTCCTTTTGAGAACAGTTCTGAACTCTCTCTCTCACGGCAAAGCCCTACCTCTCTTCTTCCTCCTCCGCAGCGCTTAGGCGAAGCCCTGCCGGAATACCTTGCTACTCCACCACCACCGCACCATCGTGCTGCTGTTGGAGCCCTTCCCCAACCTCTCCTTCCTCCTTTCTGGATCAAGGCGTAGGAGACATCACTGGGCTGCACGTGTGTTGAATGCGGAGGCGCCGTTGTTCGGCGCTTAGATCGGAATCCACCGCGATCTGAATCGCTACGAGTACGACTCCATCAACCGCGTTCTTGTAACGCTTCCGCTTAGCGATCTTCAAAGGTATGAAGATGCAATCTCTCCTCTCTCGTTGCTGGTTTATCCATGGATAGATCTTGGTGATCGTAGGAATATTTTTGATTTACTACTACGTCTCCCAACAACCAAAAGGTCAACCATGAGTCATATAGTAGATATGATCAACATGATGATGTTCACCATTGAAACCACCTTAACTCACGTGATGATCAGACTTGAGTTGGTGAATTTGGATCATGCATCACTCGAATGAGCGGAGGGATGTCAATTTGAGCAGGAGTTCTTAGGTAATATGATTAATTGAACTCATTATCATGAACATAGTCAAAGTGTCTTTGCAAATTTTGTTGTAGATAGCTCGCGGTGTAGCTCCCCTATTTTATTCATACGTTCCTAGAGAAAAGTAAGTGGAAAGATAATGGTAGCAATTTTACGAACTAGGTCCGTGGTCAGAGGATTGTCCTCAGTTGCTGCAAGAAGGCTTATGTCCTTGATGCACTGCTCGGTGCGCCACCCCCTCTAGCGTCGTCTATAGATGTTGTGAACATCTGACAGGCACGTTCCGATGACTGCTTGATAGTTTAGTGCGTCTTGCATTACGGCTTAGAATTGCGGCTCCAAAATGTTTCGAATGTCACGGAACATATGAGATTTTCTAAGAGCTGAAATTGGGATCTCAGGCTCGTGCACGTGTTGTGAGATATGAGATCTCCAACAAGATTCTTTGTGTGCAAGATGAAGGAGAATAGCTCAATCGTTGAGCATGTGCTCAGATTGTCTGGGTACTACAATCTCTTGAATCGAGTGGGAGTTGATCTTCCAAATAAGAGAGTGATTGATATAGTTCTCCAAGTCACTGTCACTAAGCTACTAGAGCTTCGTGATGAACTATGAAATGCCAGGGATAGAAATGATGATCCCTGAGCTATTCGCGATGTTTGACACCGCAAAGGTAGAAATCAAGAAGGAGCATCAAGTGTTGATGGTTAGTAAAACCACTAGTTTTGAGAAGGGCAAGGGCAAGGAGGGAAACTTCATGGACAGCAAGTCAGTTGCTGCTCCAGTGAAGCAACCCAAAGTTGAACCCAAACCCAAGACTAAGTGCTTCTATTATGAGGAGAGCGGTCGCTGAAGCGGAACAAACCTAGATACTTGGTAGATAAGAAGGCTGGAAATGTCGACAGAAGTATATTTTGATATATGTGTTATTGATGTGTACCTTGCTAGTACTCCTAGTAGCACCTGGGTATAGGATACCGGTTCGGTTGCTAAATGTTAGTAACTCAAAATAAAAGCTACAGAATAAACAGAGACTAGCTAAGGGTGAGGTGACGATGTGTGTTGGAAATGTCTCCAAGGTTGATGTGATCAACATCGCATCCTTTCTCTACCTTCGGGATTAGTGACGAACCTAAATAAATGTTATTTGGTGTTTGCATAAAGCATGAACATGATTAGATCATGTTTATTGCAATACGGTTATTCATTTAAGTTAGAGAATACTGGTTATTCTGTTTACATGAATAATACCTTCAATGGTCATGCGCCCAATGAGAATGATTTGTTGAATCTTGATCATAGTAATACACATGTTCATAACATAGATGCCAAAAGATACAAAGTTAATAATGATAGTACCACATACTTGTGGCACCGCGGCTAAATGTCATATTGGTGTAAAACGTATGAAGAAACTCCATGCTGATGGATCTTTGGACTCATTCGATTTTGAATCGGTTGAGACATGCGAACCATGCCTCGGAGGCAAGATGACTAAAACCCCGTTTTCAATATGATGGAGCAGGGCAAGTAACTTATTTGAAATGATACATGTTGATGTATACGGTCCAATGAGTGTTGTAGCGTGCGATGGATATCGTTATTTTCTTACCTTCACTGATGATTTGAGTAGATATAGTGTATATTTACTTAATGAAACACAAGTCTGAATTATTTGAAAAAGTTCAAACAAATTCAGAGGGACGTTTAAGATCATCGTGACAAGAAGATAAAAATGTCTATGATATGATCGTGGAGGTGAATATCCGAGTTACGAGTTTGGCATACAACTTTAGACAATGTGAAAGTTGTTTCACAACTCACGCCACCTGGAATACCATAGTGTGAGGTGTGTTCGAACGTCATAGTCGTGCTCTATTGGATATGGTGTGTACTATAATGTCTCTTATCGTTTTGCCACTATCGTTTTGGGGTTATGCATTAGAGACAACTACATTCACTTTAAATAGGGCACCATCTAAATCTGTTGAGATGACACCGTATGAATTATGGTTTGATAGAAACCTAAGCTGTCATTTCTTAATGTTTGGGGCTGTGACGCTTATGTGAAAAAGGGTTTTCACCTAATGAGCTCGAACCCAAAGCAGACAAATGCATCTTCATGGAATACCCTAAGAACAGTTGGGTATACCTTCTATCTCAGATCCGAGCACAAAGTGTTTGTTGCTAAAACGTGTCCTTTCTCGAGAAAGAGTTTCTCCCGAAAGAATTGAGTGGGAGGAAGATAGAACTTGATGAGGTTGTTGAACCTTTGTTTCAGCCATAGAGTAGCGCAGCACAGAAAGATGTTTCTGTGGAGCCCACGTCAATTGAAGAGGAAGTTAATGATGATGATCATAAAGCTTCGGATCAAGTTACTATCGAACCTCGTAGGTCGACAAGGACGCATACTACTCCTGAGTGGTACAACAACCCTGTCTTAGAGGTGATGTTGTTGGACAATGACAAACCTACGAACTATGGAGAAGCGATGATGGGCCCGGATTCCGGCAAATGGTTAGAGGCCATGAAATCCGGGAAAGGATCCATGTATGAAAACCAAGTATAGACTTTGGTAGACTTGTTTGTTGGACGACAGGTCATTGAGTACAAATGGACCTTTAAGATGAAGACAGACGCCGATGGTAAATGTCACCATTTATAAAGCTCGACTTGTCGCAAAGAAGTTTCCGACAAGTTCAAGGAGTTGACTGCGATGAGACTTTCTTACTCGTAGTGATGCTAAAGTCTATTGGAATTATGTTAGCAGTTGCTGCATTTTTCAATTATGAAATCTGGCAGATGGATGTCAAAACATCGTTTCCTTAATGGTTTCCATGAGGAAAGGTCGTATGTGATACAATCGAAAGGTTTTGTCAGTCCTAAGGATGCTAAAATGTGTGCAAGCTACAATGATCCTTCTATGGACTGAAGCAAGCATCTCGGAGTTGGAATATACGCTTTGATGAGGTGATCAAAGTTTTTGAGTCTATACAAAGTTTATGAGAAACTTGTATTTACAATAAAGTGAGTGGGAGCACTATAGAGTTTCTGATAAGCATATGTGGATGACATATTGTTGATCGGAAATGATGTACAATTTCTGGAAAGCATAAAAGGGTTGTTTGAAAAGAGTTTTTCAAAGTAAGACCTAGATAAAGCTGCTTAATTGTTGGGCATCGAGATCTATAGAGATAGATCAATACGTCTGATAAGACTTTCAATGAGTACATACCTTGACAAGATTTTGAAAGAGTTCAAAATGGATCAGTCAAAGAAAGAGTTCTTGCATGATTTGTAAGGTGTGAAGTTGAGTGAGACTCAAAGCTCGACCACGACAGAAGAAAGAGAAAGGACGAAGGTCATCCCCTATACTTTAGCCATAGGCTCTATATTATGCCATGCTGTGTACTGCACCTGGTGTGTGCCTTGCCATGAGTCCGTCAAGGGGTACAAAAGTGATCTAGGAGTGGATCACTAGACAGCGGTCAAGATTATCCTTAGTAACTAAAGGACTAAGGAAATGTTTCTCGATTATGGAGGTGATAAAGAGTTCGTCGTAAAGAGTTACGTCGATGCAAGCTTTAACACCAATCCGGATGACTCTTAGTAGCAATCCGGATATGTATATTGGAGCAGCCATTTAGAATAGCTCCAAGTGGAGTGTGGTAGCAGTGTCTACAGGAAGACATAGAGATTTGCAAAGTACACATGGATCTGAATGTCGCAGACACGTTGACTAAGAGGCCTCTCTCACATGCAAAGCATGATCGAGCCCTAGAACTCATTGGGTGTTAGATTCATAAAAATGTGAATCACATGGTGACGTGAACTAGATTATTGACTCTAGTGCAAGTGGGAGACTATTGTAATATGCCCTAGAGGCAATAATAAATTAGTTATTATCATATTTCCTTGTTCATGATAATCGTTTATTATCCATGCTAGGATTGTATTGATCGGAAACTCAGATACATGTGTGGATACATAGACAACACAATGTCCCTAGTATGCCTCAGATGGACTAGCTTGTTGATCAAAGATGGTTAAGGTTTCCTATCCATGGACATTAGATGTCATTTGATAATGGTATCACATCATTAGGAGAATGATGTGATGGACAAGACCCAAACTATAAATGTAGCATATGATCGTGTCAGTTTATTGCTACAGTTTTCTGCATGTCAAGTATCTGTTCCTATGACCATGAGATCATGCAACTCACTGACACTAGAGGAGTACCTTGTGTGTATGAAACATCGCAACGTAACTGGGTGACTATAAAGGTTCTCTACAGGTATCTCCGAGGGTGTCTGTTAGGTTGGCATAGATCAATATTGGGATTTGTTACTCCGTGTGACAGAGAGGTATCTCAGGGCCCACTCGGTAATACAACATCACAATAAGCCTTGCAAGCAATGTGACTAAGTGTTAGCCACAGGATCTTGTATTACGGAATGAGTAAAAGATACTTTCCAGTAACGAGATTGAACTAGGTATGGAGATGCTCACGATCGAACCTCGGGCAAGTAACATACCGAAGAACAAAGGGAACAACATACGGGATTAACTAAATCCTTGACATAGAGGTTCAACCGATAAAGATCTTCGTAGAATATGTAGGAACCAATATGGGTATCCAGGTCCCGCTATTGGTTATTGACCGTAGAGGTGTCTCGGTCATGTCTACATAGTTCTCAAACCCACAGGGTCTGCACACTTAAGGTTCAGTGACGTTTCAATAATATAGAGTTATGTATGGTGGTGACCAAATGTTGTTCAGAGTCCCGAATGAGATCCCGGACATCACGAGGAGCTCCGGAATGGTCCGAAGGTAAAGATTGATATATAGGAAGTCCTGTTTTGGTCATCGGAAAAGTTTCGGGCTCATCGGTAGTGTACTAGGAGTGTCGGAAGGATACCGGGGACCATCGGGAGGGTGTCTCGACCCAAGAGGCTACATGGGCTGTGGGAGGAGGTAAACCAGCCCTTGGTTGGCTGGCCGAAGCCTCCTCTAAGGGCCCATGCAGCTGGAGTGGATTGGAAAGGAAAAAGACAAGGTGGAAAGAGTTTTCAGGTGGGAAGGAGGAGTCCTAATCCTACTATGATTGGAGGAGGACTCCTCCTCTCCTCCTTGCACCAAGGCCAAGGGCTAGCCCCTTGTGCACCAAGACTCCTCCCTCCCTCCTCCTATATATACTAGAGGTTTTGAGGGTTTTGAGACACAGAAAGCAGTCACGTGCTACCTCTCCTCTAGATCGTAGTTCCTCCTCTAGATCGATTTCAGCGGTGCTTAGGCGAAACCCTACTGGAATAGTTCCACCACCATCGCCGCAATGCCGTTGCGCTGCCGGAGAACTCATCTACCTCTTCGCTCCCTCTTGCTGGATCAAAAAGGCGGAGATCATCATCGAGCTGTACGTGTGCTGAACGCGGAGGTGCCGTCCGTTCGGTGCTAGAACGGAAGGACCGTGATCAAGATCGCGAGACGATTCGTGATTGGATCGCGGGACGGATCATAATGAGATCGCGGGACAGATCGTGATTGGATTGCGGGACGGATCGTGATGGGATCGCGGGACGCTCGGCGATTTGGATCGTGAAGATGTTTGACTACATCAACCACGTTTCTTAAACGCTTCCCGCTTAGCGATCTACAAGGGTATGTAGATCCACTCTCCCTCTCGTAGATGCTCATCATCATGGATAGATCTTGCGTGTGCATAGGAATTTTTTTGTTTCCCATGCAACGTTCCCCAATAGACAGTGGAATCCGCAGCTCATCATAGTTCAAGTTATTGATTTGACATTGGTGTTCGCATTATTTTGGATTTATTTCAGCCCTTCCGACTAATGCATTCAGTGGGAGAATAAGTGTGACTTTGTTGATCAAAATGGTGTGCCAGCTCAGTCTTCTAAAGGTGTTCATAGGGGTAGACTGTGCAAGCCTCATAGGGATAAGTGTACGAGCGTGAGTGTTTGCATTGTGTTAAAAATGACTTAAGACATTGTGCGTGCATGTGAACATGGGCGTTTGTAGTGTGTTAAGAAAAATAAACCAAGACATCTTAGAGCAACTCCAACCGGCCGATCCAAATGGACGCACACTTTATCTGCTTTCTATCATTATGGATCGGCTCGTCCGTGCGTTCAAAGCGCGGATACATATTTGTCCTCGTGGTTGGCCTGCATTCATCCTTTTACTCTATACGAGCAAACATATGGATTTTTTATTCCTAGTTCATATATTTCAAACAAAAATACAAATATCTCATAGTTTCACACCCAAAAAAAATCTCATAGTTTACAAGCTAGATAAAAATTAGATTGTCTCAAAATATCTCATAGTCTACCAAGCATCCCCGGAAAACCCCTTCTGGTATTCATCGCCAACAACCGGGCAATATCCGCAGCATTTGGCTCTCTCACAATACTCAGGGCCAACCACTTCTATCATAGCCTTGCAGAACTTATACATGAATTCTAGGCACGTGGACTCGCTCATATGGACATACTTATCAATGAGATCACCATGAACTCCGTAAACAAGCATCCGAATAGCCACAATGCATTTCTGATAAGAGAAGAAGCCAATCTTTCCCAGGGCATCCTCATTGCACTCAAAATACTTATCGTACATGATCCTCATTGAACACATGTCTAGCCATCCGGAAACGCCGCCGAAATAGGTGTGGTGGAAAGAGCAATTTAGGTGACTTGAAGAAGTCCTTCCAGAGTACGAAATGACCGATCTCTCGGTTGTGATTCAATACCGGAGTGTGCCCCAGGATGGAGCCCCGGAACGTTGGCCATTGCCTACTAAGGTGGTCATGGACAACCAACACAACAACCACAAGTTCCTCATCGACGGATGAAGAATCATCTGAGTCGCAAATGAAATTATGGAAAAAGAACTTGTCGGCAGAGTCCATTTGTACCTTGCGGGCAAACCGTCGAACAAGTTGCAGGCGTCGTCAAAGAAGTTAGTTGATGCAAAGCGCCACGCCTCCCCTTGACCCGGTAGAAGGCATGTCGGTGTACGGCGAGCGTGTAGGCGTCCAGCGAGCAGGCAGGAGGAGGGGGAGAGGAGGTGCTGCCGGGCGTGGGGCCGAGTGAGGAGGTACTGGCGACGATGTCGTGATATGTTCTGACGACGGTGGGGTGAGGCGTTGGTGGTGGCGGCGTTGGAAGGTGGCAGCTGCGACATGGGTGCGGACGTCTGGCCTGGACACAAATCCGGAACTGGGCGACGGCGGCGATGGGGGGTGGCGGCCGGGTGTGCTGGAGGAAGATGGAATTGCCAATGTGCCATCGACAGGCGGGCCAGGGGAGAGTACGCGGGCGACCATTTTGTGTCCTCGCCGACACAAATGTGACCTAAATTTAGGCTTCAAATGGGTCATGTTGTGGATATAAAGCAAACACACGCGTTTGGGTCGGTGCTTTGTGCTGATTTTTGTGTCCGTTTCGATTCAAACGAACGCACATACGAAATGAGTGGTACGGTTGGAGTAGGCTCTTATGTGCACTATGGGGCCCATTAGAGCAACTCCAACCATGCGTCTCAAACGGACACGTGTTTGTCCGCCTTTTGTCCGTTTGGATCGGCATGTCCGCCCCCTTTTGCAAATGGGTCGGCCGTGCGCCCAATGCGCCGATCCATTTTGCGTTCGCGCACAAATAGTTTTTAATGCTAAAATGGCCCACGGCATACATCATGCCATCTACCATGCCGGCGTCAAGAGTTCACGCCGGCGATATGCTAGCGGCCGACATACATATACCAGCCTATAAAAAGAATACACAGTTTTCAAGCTGGCGCACTTACCAACGGGCCGGTACACGAGCTAGCACACAAAATGAGAATGTAGTTCGGCCACGCCATCTTGGCCATGGTCATGCTTGCACACCGCGACATGGATCACTTGTCTTCGAAGCTCAACATGTCGACCCACATCTTCTCGAACCAAGACCGCTTCCTCGGAGAAACCGTCCTCAAGTCCACCTTCATGATCTCGCCCCCCTTTATCGTGCAAGCGAGCCGGACTTCTCTTGCTTTGGTGGCCTCAATCTCTATCATCTTCGCTTGCTTCTCTGCCTCCAACGCGAGTTTCTTGTTTTGTATCTCCATGAAGCCCTAATTTGCTCCTCCCTGTCTTGTTGGTGCTTCTCCTCTCTTGAGTCTTTGTTAGCGATCATGCCTTGCAAAGTAGTTTGCAAGGCAAGGGACGCCGCCTCACGCTTGTCCTCTTTCTTGGCATTGGTCTTCTCCTGCGGCCGTGACTTCTCGCCCACACCGTGCTAGTATCAATAGGGTCTGCCTGGTGGCATCGCGGACAAGCTGACTGTTCTTCGCGATGTTGGCCTCTTGCTCTATGGCGGCTGCGAGGGTGAACGTGGCCGCGGCCTCGTTCCTGGCTTCTTGCTGATGCTGACGGTTATTCCTCCTCAACGATTGTTCGGCGCGCTCCGCGGGCATCAACACCTTCTTCTTGGCCAACACCGGCTCTTTTCGCCTGCCGCGGCTACCGACGAAGGAGAGGGAGGCGAGGCAGCCGGCGACGTCGAGGGTCGGCTCGTCGCCGTCCATGGCGCGCGCGGGGAGGGGTGGGCGGGAGGTTTTTGAGAAATCTGGGGGGGGGGGGGGGAATGGTGGCTGTGTGCCACCGATGGACGGGCCAGGGAGAGGAGAAGAGCGGGCGTCTAGCGGGGGTCGCATGCGTCCGTTCCATATCCACGCAGACGCAAATCCGGCCCAAATTTAATCCTATAATGGGTCGTGAGCGGACAAAAAGCGACCACACATCCGTTTGGATCGACGCCTTGTGCTGTGTTTTATGTCCGCGACGAATCAAACGAAAACGGACGGACGGGTCGTTCGGTTAGAATTGCATCCGGCCATGAGCACACCTGCTGGTCAGCCTCCCCGACTCTTCTTGCTTGTACACTCTCTACCTCTGCTTTCTCCTCCCTTTCCTCCGTCTCCCGCTCCTCTCTTCGGGCTGCATCGTCTCTGCACGAGCACCAACATTCGCGTTGAAGTTTTTTCCAGAAGAAAACAATAATAATGGAGAAAAAGGAAGCACAAAAACACCAGCCATCCACCACCGTCCATTACCGGGCCACCTGCATTTTCCATGCGTGCGCACACGGAGAAGCACCTCCGAACAAAAAACCAAACGAAAATAAAGGATCGAAGCTGCTCTCAGACAAGGACGAAGGAGCCTTTTTGGTGCGCAGATCTCCACGCCAGTGTGCTGCATTCCAATTTTAGTTCTTTCCCCGTGAGGAGGGGCGGCCAGGCTAGGCGAGGCAGGGGGGAGGGATAGGGCAGCCGCCGCTGCGTGGTGGACTGACTGGTGTGGTGGGTGGTGGGTTTTGCGGGCGGGGTTTAGCAGGTCTCCGGGAAATGGAGATGGCTCTCCGGCCACGGAGCCCTCCGTGCCCTCGGGGCAGGCAGCCGCTCGTCGTCGTCGTGCGGCCGGCCGGCCGCGGCGGCGGCCTCGCGCAGGTACGGATGATTAAGGTTCTTGATTCGGTTGGCTCACGGAATGTTCTTTGATTTGGGAATTAGGTGGCATGCGTCGTACGTTGATCATCCTGGTTCTGCCCCGGGTCGCGTTTGTTGTGATTTTGATTTGTTTCGTCTCGGGAACATTTACATTTGGGAGCCGGCGTCCTTTCCCGGGTGGAATTATTGTCTGCTCCTATGTTTGTGATGAAATTATTTCCTTCAGTTATTTCCACATATATTTTCTGTGATTAAGTCATTTCTGTATGTAATGCCAGCATTACCATCTTTTTATAAGCTGGTCTTTGGCTGCCAGAATGACAGATACCGAGTGAATCAGTAGTTTGAATTGTGCTAATGTTTATGTCGAAACGGAACTCTGGAGACGATATAAAATGTATCACATCCTTTCTGTTTATCAGAGAAATTTTCCTTGCTTAGAGGTGAGGTCAGAAGGCAATTTCAGTAGAATTTATCTGAGAGGCATAAATAATTTGGTAGTGACAAATGGATTTCTGCTCCGATTGTTCGTAAATATATTCTGGTTTGCTCAAGCATTGTTCTACAAGAGGATTTCCTTTATGTTCAAACACATTGAGCCGCGCAACTTATTTCCCCCTTTTGTGTGTTTCCAGCCTTTTTGGATGAATGGCAGATGTACTCGAAGCAGGACCGTTCGATGCATGGTAGCAAGTTCAGGTTTGGGGAATAACTTGCCAAAAGGTTTAGCCTATCATTCTATTAGATGTTCTGTTAAATTCATGTCTGTCCAAATTGCACCATGCAGATTCTCCTAATAGGAAATCAAGGAGGTTGGTATCACCTCTGGTTAAAGTTATTTCTTCTAGAGGATATACGACGAGACTCATTGTTGAACCAAGCGCCGAGAATACAAAACACAATAATGGGGATGAAGAAATTCTTGACACATACAATGCGCTATTAAGTACCGAGACAGCAGAATGGACAGATACTAGAGAAGCCGAAACTGCTAAAGCGGACTCGTCACAAAATGCTTCAAGCAGTTCTATAATCGGGGAACTAGATGTGGCGGATGAAGATGTACTCGCGGTTGATCTGACAGTGAATGCATCGAGCAGTGTAACGAAGGGGAAAGTGGATGCAGCGGACAGAGCAAGAGTTGAAGAAGACGTATTTGAGCTGGATTTGCCAGCAACTACATTGAGAAGTGTGATAGTGGATGTGATGGATGGTAATGGGACTGTACAAGAGACATTGAGAAGTGTGATAGTAGATGTGAGGGATGATGTGGTGGACAAAGCTAGAGTTGAAGAAGATGTATTTGAGCTGGATTTTTCAGGAAATGTTTCAAGCAGTGCGAAGACTGTGGAACTAGATGCGGTTGATGAAGTCGGGCCTGTTCAAGACACATTTGAGGCGACCTCATCAGGAAATGTTTCAAACAGTGCAACGGTACGGGAAGTGGATGAAGTTGGGAATGATCAAGACATATTTAAAGCAGATTTGTCAGGAAATGTTTTTTCAAGCAGTACAACAGTGGAAGTGGGTGCGGTGGATGAAGCTGGGTCTATAAAAGATAGGCTTGAGACGGATTTGTCAGGAAATGTTTCAACAAGTGTGACAATGTGGGATGCAATTGAGGAAGCCGTGGCTGATCAAGATGCAGTTGAGGCAGATTTGTCAGGAAATGCTTCAAGCTGCGCCACATATAGAGAAGTGGATGATGTGGTAGATGAAAATATATTAGAAGAGGAAACATTTGTAATGGATTCAGTGGGTGAAGCTACCGATGAAGAAGAGACTTACCAACAGCAATATCCAGTACCGTCTTCATTCTCGATGTGGGACAAGGCTATTGCTAAAACAGGTGTCAGTTTGAATCCTGAGCTGCGACTTATCAGCGTTCAAGAACAAGACAAAGTAAATTTTAGTGATAAACAAGATCTGTCAAATGCTGATTTACCAGGACAAAACCAATCAATCATTGATTCATGTAAACAAGATAAATCAATCGCTGATATCGCGGGACCGACCCAATCAATTTTTGGTTCTAGTAAACAACACCGATCAATTGTTGCTTTCCGCAAACAAAACCAGCCAATTGTTACTGTGCCTAAAGAAAAGCAGTCCATAGTTGGATTCCATAGTCAGGATCTTCCGATTGTTGGTCTCCCTAACCAAAACGTACCAATTGTTGGTACGTCGAGAGAGGGTCAAACAAAGCAAGTTCCTGTTGTTGATAGACATGATGCGTTGTATGCGAATGGACTGGAAGCTAAGGAGGAAGATCACACATCCGAGAAAACCGATGGGGATGTGCTTCATGTAAAGTTTAATGTTGACAACGTGTTGCGGAAGCATCAGGCAGGTAGAACCCAAGCAGTGGAAACGACAACTTGGAAGAAAGTTGATGAGGAACATCTTTACATGACTGAACATCAGATAGGTGCTGCCGAAGGACAGATGGTAGTTAATGAGGATGAGCTTTCTATAACTGAAATTGGAATGGGGAGAGGTGATAAAATTCAGCATGTGCATTCTGAGGAAGAACTTTCATGGTCTGAAGATGAAGTGGAGTTAAATAAGGATGATGGACAAGATGAAATTGACGAGATCTCTGTGTCCGTTAACTTTGAACCAGATATCCAGGGGTCACCACAGGATGTTGTGGATCCACAAACACTACGGGCAATGCTGCAAGAACTCGCTGACAAACATTATTCGATGAGGAACAAGCTGTTTGTTTTTCCAGAGGTAGTGAAAGCTGATTCAGTTATTGATCTTTATTTAAATCGTGACCTAACAGCTTTGGCGAATGAACCCGATGTCGTCATCAAAGGAGCATTCAATGGTTGGAAATGGAGGCTTTTCAGTGAAAGATTGCAGAAGAGTGACCTTGGAGGGGTTTGGTGGTCTTGCAAACTGTACATACCCAAGGAGGCCTACAGATTAGACTTTGTGTTCTTCAACGGTCGCACGGTTTATGAGAACAATGGCAACAATGATTTCTGTATAGGAATAGAAGGCACTATGAATGAGGGCCTGTTTGAGGATTTCTTGGTTAAAGAAGAGCAAAGGGAGCTTGAGAAACTTGCCATGGAAGAAGCTGAAAGGAGGACACAGACTGACGAACAGCGGCGAAGGAAAGAAGCAAGGGCTGCAGATGAAGCTGTCAGGGCACAAGCGAAGGCCGAGATAGGGATCAAGAAGAATAAATTGCACAGTATGTTGAGTTTGGCCAGAACATGTGATGATAATTTGTGGTACATAGAGGCTAGCACAGATACAAGAGGAGATACTATCAGGTTATATTATAACAGAAACTCAAGGCCACTTGCACATAGTACTGAGATTTGGATGCATGGTGGTTACAACAATTGGACAGATGGACTCTCTATTGTTGAAAGCTTTGTCAAGTGCAATGACAAAGACGGCGATTGGTGGTATGCAGATGGTACGGCATCTCAACCTTTGTATATGAGGCAACATTGTTTTGATTTTTTTTCTGTCGAGGTAACATTGTTTTGATTCTGGCATAATGCTCCTAGAAATATGGCATGAATTTCCTTGTTTTATTGATGTCATGAGAAAGCATTTGATTAACTCGAAGGCCATGGAAGCTTAGCCTTTACCTTAGATGGATGCTTAAAGATCATTCTGTACTCTATGGAGCATATATGTAATGTAACACCTTGCTTTGTACATGTACAGTCATTCTACCTGAAAAAGCACTTGTGTTAGACTGGGTTTTTGCTGATGGGCCAGCTGGTAATGCAAGGAACTACGACAACAATGGTCGACAAGATTTCCATGCTATTGTTCCAAACAACAATGTAACCAAGAAAGGCTTCTGGGTGCAAGAGGAGCAAAACATCTATACAAGGCTTCTGCAAGAAAGGAGAGAAAGGGAAGAAACTATGAGAAGAAAGGTCAGTTGCAACAAAATATTTGCATATAGATCTGTATAGTTTTAATCAGCTGAGTGATGGCAAATTTATTCCCTTTTTACTATTTTCCAAGTTCAAAATGCATGGTTCCACACAAGAATATCCAAAATCACTTAATAATATACCAATCACAACATAACTTACTTTACCATTAAGACCACCCCTACTTCAAATTTGCAAGGTAACTCCCTTTCGGGCTGGTTGGTTTGATGAGTAACTGGCAATTAACAAACACAAGAGGTTTTTTTTCATTTGTGGCGGATATATCTGATTTTTGAAATAAAACATATGATCAGGATTATTTGGGTTGACTCATGCTCCTCTTTACCTACACAGGCTGAGAGAAGTGCAAATATGAAAGCTGAGATGAAGGCAAAAACTATGCGAAGGTTTCTGCTTTCCCAGAAACACATTGTTTATACCGAACCGCTTGAAATACGTGCTGGAACCACAGTGGATGTGCTATACAATCCCTCCAATACAGTGCTAAATGGAAGGCCGGAGGTTTGGTTTAGATGCTCCTTTAACCTTTGGATGCATCCAGGTGGAGCATTGCCACCCCAGAAGATGGTGAAATCAGGGGATGGGCCGCTCTTAAAAGCAACAGGTTTGACCTTGCGTTCTTTCATCACTCTTATTATTATATATATAACCATTTTAATGCAATCATACAGTCAAGTGCAACTAATGATCCACAGATAGTATCGAATATCTAGTGTTCTGTTATTGGTAAGAATTAGCCAGTTGTTTAGCCATAACAGATAAGCAACTACTCCCTCTACCAATATATGACGTTTCAGACTAACCATACAAGTCTCTAAAACGGCTTATATTAATGAACAGAGGGAGTACTATATAGGATTGTATCTGTTTAAGGCCTAGTGTTTGCTCGGGTGGCTAGCCGAAGCGGGCTAAAGTGCTTGCAGGCTCCCCCTCCGCAGGGTGAGTGGTCACCTTTGTTCTTAAAAATTATGGCACCAAAGGCTAGTCCCGGTTGGTTGAGTTCTGTAGGCATTTTTTGGAGTGTGACTGGGAGAATCTTTCTGGTATAAGGCCTATAGGCCTACTTTGATATATGTTGTGAAGTCGCTTAAGCCTTGTTATAACGTGGAAATTTAGTGCCCCAACTCGACTAAATCTCTGTTAAATTGCTTTACTGTGTACTGTATGCATCGATGGCGCATAGGCCGGGGGTAATAAAGCTTCCATTTTCTACAAAGAAGTTACTTATACTACTTGCCTTGTAATTACCGAGTACGATACAGAGCCAAAAAGCTGTATCCTTCCTATTTCGCTATGTTTATCTATGTTCCTTGTCCAGTTAATGTTCCGCCGGATGCCTATATGATGGACTTTGTTTTCTCCGAGTCGGATGAAAATGGGATCTATGACAACAGGAATGGGATGGACTATCATATTCCTATTTCTGATTCAATTGAAACGGAGAATTACATGCGTATTATCCACATTGCCGTCGAGATGGCCCCCGTTGCAAAGGTAACATAATTCTAAGGCTAGTTTCTGTGATTTGAGGCAAGAACTCATCACTTTTTGCCATGTTTCTTTCTATACCATAATACTATGCTCTGTAATTATCAATGATCTCATAGGTTGGAGGTCTCGGGGATGTTGTTACAAGTCTTTCACGTGCTGTCCAAGATCTAGGACATACTGTCGAGGTTATTCTTCCGAAGTACGACTGTTTGAACCAAAGCAGTGTAAGTTGAAGTACTGTACTACATAATCCATTCACTTAGTCTTTAAAATTTCAACTCAAAATGCCACGAAGCTTCAATTGAAGCTACATAGTTCTGAGTGTATCTTTCACTGCGATGGAGTGGCAGTAGGGTGGCACATATCCCAATAAACTAATATATGACCCCAATAAGGGGATGCCAAGATCAGTAGGCACTAATGAATTTCCGTTGTTTTACATCCATTATAAATTATTAATCAAGTTACATCTATTTCAATGCAGGTGAAGGATTTACATTTATATCAAAGTTTTTCTTGGGGTGGCACAGAAATAAAAGTATGGGTTGGACTAGTTGAAAACCTGACCGTTTACTTCCTGGAACCTCAAAATGGGTATGAATCAGCTAATGTATAGTTGAGTGATATAAAACATATTACTCGTTTACACAAAATTATTAGTCTAGAGCCTTGTACTGGTTTATAATGTATACCTTTTTCTCATTCATATAATTACTTATCGTAGACTTTAAAAGCCAATTAGTAACACTATACGTTGGCCTTGGCATTCCAGGCTGAGAGCTAGTTATAACAATGATATGTGAGATTAGTGGCTCTATAAGCACTTTTGAGCTAAAGGAATTTTCTGCTAGATGTGCCAATAAATCCAACTAATTTTGAAATTGCATTATCACCCTTGGACTCATCCGCTAAAATCATCGCTTGGGCACAAAAGGTTGAGCGTGCGTTTGATTGGCAAATTTCAGTTTCTCTAGATTGCAGACACATTTACAACTTCCATTATCTGGTATGGGATTACCATTTCAATTAAGAGAAATATGAAAGGAAGAAATGCTGTCACGTGAATGTTAGAGCTTTAAAGACACAAGCAATCAGCACTATTTATTAAATTAAGTGATTATATGTCTGGTTCTCTTCCTGTAAATGGATGCCAATATCTGCTCAGAATTTTGCTTGTAGCAGGCTTCAGAAATTATTCATTTCAACATTTCCTTTTCTAGGATGTTTGGCGTCGGATGTGTATATGGAAGGAATGATGACCGCAGATTTGGCTTCTTCTGTCATTCTGCTCTTGAGTTTATCCTCCAGAATGGATTTTCTCCAGTAAGTATTATTAGGAATAATAGCGGCTATATTGGCTTTTCTTTGTGACACTACGCTTTCTTGTTTACCAATCCAGTGCACCATGTTCAAATGCTTGTATTCACCGTGTTACTTTCAGTTTCTTTACTACTCCCTCCGATCCATATTAATTGCCTCTGATTTAGTACAAAGTTGTACTAATATGGATCGAAGGGAGTAGCTTATTTGCTGCATTGGTGTTTCCATTCCTCCTCACTCTACTATCTGAATGCTACCTGTGTATTCGCAACAGTTGCTTGTTTCTCCCCTTCCATTTCTCAGTTAAAAGAACTTGTATCTGTATTCACGTGACAGCATATAATACATTGCCATGATTGGTCAAGTGCTCCGGTCGCCTGGCTATATAAGGAACACTATTCCCAATCCAGATTGGCAAGTACTCGGGTTGTATTTACCATCCACAATCTTGAATTTGGAGCACATTATATTGGTAAAGCAATGACATACTGTGATAAAGCCACAACTGTGAGTGCCTTACTGTCTTGTAATTTTTAACCATTCTGTTTGGCGCACAAAAAATAAAGTTTCACAATTTACAGAATCATGTTCTTGTGTTCCGTATGTTTTCAACTATTTCCACCAATGCGTGCAGGTTTCTCCTACATATTCAAGGGAAGTGACAGGCCATGGTGCTATCGCTCCTCATCGTGAGAAATTCTATGGAATTCTAAATGGAATTGATCCAGATATCTGGGATCCGTATACTGACAATTTTATCCCGGTACCATTTTTTATTTCCAGAGTGCAAGTAGACACCAAAGCGGCAGATAGTTTTATGCTTAACTCTGTATTTTGTACAACTTCAGGTCCCTTATACTTATGAGAATGTTGTCGAAGGCAAGAGCGCTGCAAAAAGGGCTTTGCAGCAGAAGTTTGGATTACAGCAAACTGATGTCCCTATTGTCGGAATCATCACCCGTCTGACAGCTCAGAAGGGAATTCACCTCATCAAGCACGCAATTCACCAAACTCTTGAAAGCAACGGACAGGTCCATTTATCCCTTGCTCTTGTGAACGATAAATGCCTAATGTTTCTTTAGAAACAAATGCTTATTGTGTTTACTTGAAAACAAAAGACTGAAAATGAAGTGTTTGGTTTTTAGGTGGTTTTGCTTGGTTCAGCTCCAGATCATCGAATACAAGGCGATTTTTGCAGATTGGCCGATGCTCTTCACGGTGTTTACCATGGTAGGGTGAAGCTTGTTCTAACCTACGATGAGCCTCTTTCTCACCTGGTGAGCTCCAACATTCTACACACCATCTAGTCAGCCCTCCATTAAGGGAGCTGGAGACTACTTGTGTATAATTTAGCTTGAATGCTTGATGATCGATCATGCTGCAGATATACGCTGGCTCCGACTTCATTCTTGTTCCTTCAATCTTCGAACCCTGTGGCTTAACACAACTTGTTGCCATGCGTTATGGATCGATCCCTATAGTTCGGAAAACTGGAGGTGTGTAACTGTTTCTCACCGTTATGCTGCACTAATTTGCATATGTTGAGCTGGGCATGAAATGGAAATTTATCCTTCACATCGCAGGACTTCACGACACTGTCTTCGACGTAGACAATGATAAGGATCGGGCTCGATCTCTTGGTCTTGAACCAAATGGGTTCAGTTTCGACGGAGCCGACAGCAATGGTGTGGATTATGCCCTCAACAGGCAAGTACCGTTCCTCAATTAGCCCTGAATTCAGCAGCAGTGCTAGGTTATTCACCGTGCATGTTCCATACCTCATTTCAGAGCAATCGCTGCTTGGTTCGATGCCCGTGATTGGTTTCACTCCCTGTGTAAGAGGGTCATGGAGCAAGACTGGTCATGGAACCGGCCCGCGCTGGACTACATTGAATTGTACCATGCCGCTCGAAAATTCTGACACCCAACTGAACCAACCAACGGCAAGAACAAACGCGTTGTGGGATCGACTAGAGTCATACAGGGCTGTGCAGATCCTCTTGCTCCAGTTAGTCCATCTTCAGTTAGTTCAAAGCGCGTTGTGGGATCGACTACAGGTCTACAGTCATACATAGCTGAGGATCCTCTTGCCTCCACCAGGGGGAACAAAGCAGAAATGCATGAGTGCATTGGGAAGAGTTTTATGTATATTGTTACAAATTTCCTTTTCCTTTTCCTTCCCTGCACCTGGAAATGGTTAAGCGCGTCGCCGAGATAAGAACCGCAGTGACCTTTTGTGAGTAGCTTTGTACATTCTCTCATCTTGTGAAAACTAATGTGCCTGTTAGGCTCTCTGATCATGTGGAAGCTTTGTTATATGTTACTTATGGCATACATCAGTGATATTTACATTTGTGGATGAGCTACTGCACTTGGTTTCTGCTATCTGTTTTGTGAAATGACAGGGCCATGATTATGCAGATTCACTGGTTCTGAAACAGACATGCTCCTCTAAGCTGTGATTGTGAGCTCCGAAAACAGCATTGTTAACATCTATTGGTATAAAACTAAGGTACATCAAAGGTGAAGATTTACGAGATACACTCCGTTTGGTTGTAGACATTCACTACAAGTGTAAGCGCGCTTTGCTGCGTCGCCTAGGCTGTAATGATTTTTTTATTCTTTTGGGTATTACACTATGATCTGTGGGCAAAGAGATGGCCGAGATTTAGGACGCGATCAAGCAACTGCCCATTGGGAAGTTACTGGGCCCTGATGGTTTCCCGGCTCACTTCTTGCGCTCCTACTGGGATATCATCAAGGGAGACCTCCTCGACGCCTTTGACAGTCTCTTCTCTTCGAATGGGTGTGGATTCCAGAAGCTGAATGGGGCCCTGCTCACCCTTCTCCCAAAGCGTGCAGACTCATCCTCGTTGTTCGAATATCGACCAATCAGCTTCATCGACCTGATTGCTAAGCTTTCCGCCAAAGTCCTCTCCCTCCGTCTCGCACCGCGGCTTGGTGAGGTAATCTCGATGAACCAGAGCACGATTCACCGCCGGGCGGAACGTCTATGGCAATTTCCTGCTGGTTCAACAAATGGCCTGCCTGTTGCATAATCTCAAATCACCGTGTGTGCTCCCCAAACTTGACATTGGCGTGGGCTTTCGATTGGCCCTTCCCGACGACATGCCGCGACACTAAACCGCTGGTGCGACTGGGTTTCCGTTCTCGTATCCATGGCTTCAATGCGGGTCCTCATCAATGGTGGCCCTGGCGCGCGGCTTGCCCCAAGGTGATCCCTTGTCATCTATGCTCTTTAACATCACCATTGACGCGATGAACTCCCTTCTTCAATTCACGGTGACCAACGACGTTCTCCATCCGGCTCACTAACCGGCATGCCGCCTCTAGCATCTTTCTATTTGCCGATGACGTTGTTGTCTTCTGCCACCGAGACCCCCATGATCTAGCGATGGTGCGGTATATCCTCTAGAGTTTTGGTGATGCATCACGCATTTGCACAAAATTCGCGAAGTGCCCGGTCACTCCCATCCAGTGCACCCCCGATGTCTGTGTTTGCATTGGTGATGCCCTGGCATGCCCGGTGACGCCATTCCCCATCGCCTACTTAGGCTTGACACTTTCCATCCGCAAGACCCCCTCTTAGGCTTTGCTTCCGCTTGTGGAGAGAATGCTGAAGAAACTGGCTACTTGGAAGGCTTCCCTTCGCTCCTGCGGTGAGCGCCTCGCCCTAGTGCGTCACGTCCTATCGTCCATGCCCGTGCACCTCTTCCTCGCTATGGCCATGAACCTGCCCATTCTCAAGAAGGTGATTCGCGCCATCAGAGATTTTCCTTGGCACGATAGAAAGGATGCCAAGGCTGGATCATGCCTCGTTTCCTGGCCACGAGTCTGCCGCCCACCCGAGTTAGGAGGGCTTGGAGTGCATGATGTAGAACAGACTGGTATTGCGTTGTGTATTAGATGGATGTAGCATTAGGATACCGATGACAGCCGCCCCTGGCGCCTCCTCCACCTGCCCCATTACCATGTGGTGGCGCGGTTCATCCACTTCTCCACCACTTCGACTGCCGGGGATGGCCGTACGTGCAAATTCTGGTCTGACCACTAGCTTGAAGGTCGGTCCATCACTGGGATTGCTCCCACCCTGGCTCCCTTGTCCCCAAACAGAAGCGCCAGCAACGCCTCGTCTACGATGTTTTGCACGACCGCCTTGGATCTACGAATTGGTGGTGCGCTTGGGTCCCTGGCAACGATGGAGTACATCGACGTGTGGCAGCGCATACAATAGATCGCGCTCAATGGCCTCCCAAACACCCTCTCCTAGCTCTGGACTGCCAATGGGAATTATTCTTCCCGGTCATGCTATCAGACCCTCTTCCAAAGATCGACAATGACGCCACATTGGAGATTGACATGGAAGAATTGGGCTCCCCGCAACGCCAAATTCTTCCTTTGGATGGTCTCGCTCGATCGTTGACCACCTTGCATGACATGGGCTCCTCCGCGACCCTCTCCGTGCCCTCTGAAATCACATTAACTCCCGTGATGGTTTTAAAATTCATGTCAACATACATGTTGTTAAACTAACCGTTTGAGTAAGATTTCAACTTAGGCAAACCTTTGGAATGTGAAGTGGACCCCTCAAGATGCTAAGGACAACTGTTGGCAAAGCCTCAAGCCTCTCCATATCTTTTTTAGAGATCTAAGACCACATTGAGTCCATAGGAAATTCAATACTGTCAAAAGGGGATGATGTTTTTATGATGGTCTGACTCCTCAAATGCTGAGATATTTCTCCAAAATCCTCAGTCACACTCTCATATTCCACTATGTTCAAAACCCTAAAGTCCATCTTGGTCCCATCAAAATTCATTCATCCAGATCCATCGAGACACACTTAACATAGCCGTTGCCAAACCCTAGCATATCGATTCCACTGAGTTGACCCTTCGGTCCCACGGAAGAGCATTGGCCAACATTCTGTAACCAATTAAATTTGACTCAGAATTTTCGATCGGTTTCAATCACACCCGAGAGGTTTCATCCGGTCTCACTAAGATGCCTAAAGTTCAAACCTTTTGTACTAATCAGTCTCACTGAGTGGTTTCACCCGGTCCAACCGAGTGGTGCATAAAGATGAGTAACAATTGAATTTTTGGTACTGCCTATATATACCCCATCTACTCCACCAACTCTTAGAGAGTAACAAGAGCGAAGCATACACTTCCAATATCCATTTTTCTGAGAGAGAGCTCCATATCCTTGTGCCGAGATCAAAGGGATTCCACTCCAATCATAGAAATTTGATCTCTAGCAACCCCAATTGATTTTCATCCAAATGCCTCTCCTACCACATAGTCAAGATCTGTGAAAGAGTGTTTGAGTGTTGAGGAGGAGACTATCTTTTGAAGCACATGAGCAATGAGTTCATCAACAAGAACAACAACAACAACAACAACATCTATTACCTTTTGGAGAGTGGTGTCTCCTAGATTGGTTAGATGTCACTTGGGAGCCTTCAAATCGTGTGGAGTGAATCAAAGGTTCATAAGGGCAAGGATATCGCCTACTTCGTGAAGGGCTACCCGAGTGAGGCTAGTCCTTCGTGGACGTAAGCCATGGTGGAATAGTCAAGGTTGTTTCTTCGTGGATGACGACGTGGTCAGGCTGATCGTGTTTCTGGCATCGTCAGTAACCTCCTCGAGATTGGTTTAGCGATTGCTAAGGTGCAACTTCGTACAAGTTTGTAGTTGGACCGTCAAAGTCGTTGTCCTCAAATCTATAGTTATCATCTCACCGAAAGACGGGACAACTCCACCTCTCTCAGTGGACCCTTCGTGGGTGGAGCCCTCTATGGGCTCGTGCAACCGCTATCCCTTTGGGATTGAAGCCTCCATCAACGTAAATGTAAGATAGCACCACCTATGGGAACCACGGTACAAATCTTCGTGTCACCCTTCGTTTGCAAAATCTCCTAAACTCTACTCCTTATATTCTTGCACTTGCATGTTGTTTACTTTACACTTCCCACTCTAGATTTGCATGTGTAGGGTGTATTCCTTGTTTTCTAACTTGTACTTGTTGGGGAATGTAGTAATAATTCAAGAAAAATTCCTACATGTCACCAAGATCAATCTAGGAGATGCTAGCAACGAGAGAGAGGGAGTGCATCTTCATACCCTTCAAGATCGCTAAGTGGAAGAGTTGCAAAGAACGCGGTTGATGGAGTCGTACTCGCGGCGATTCAAATCACGAAAGATCCGATCCAAGCGCCGAACGGACGGAGCCTCCGCGTTCAACACACGTACAGCCCGGGGACGTCTCCTCCTTGTTGATCCATCAAGGGGGGAGGAGAAGTTGAGGGAGATCTCTAGCAGCACGACGACGTGGTGGCGGTGGAGCTCGTGGTCCTCCGCCAGAGCTTCACTAAGCACTACGGAGGAGGAGGAGGAGGTGTAAGAGGGGGGAGGGCTACACCTATTGGAAATATGCCCTAGAGGCAATAAATAAAGTGTTTATTATTATATTTCCTTGTTCATGATAATCTTTTATTATCCATGCTATAATTGTATTAATTGGAAACACATTACATGTGTGGGTAAATAGACAACACTTTGTCCCTAGTATGCCTCTAGTGAACTAGCTCGTTCATCAAAGATGGTCAAGGTTTCTTGGCCATTGATATGTGATGTCATATGACCGTAGCATATGACCGTGTCAGTTTATTGCTACTGTTTTCTGCATGTCAAGTATGTGTTCCTATGACCATGAGATCATGCAACTCACGAACATCGGAGGAGTGCCTTGTGTGTATCAAATGTCGCAACGTAACTGGGTGACTATAAAGGTGCTCTACAGGTATCTTCGAGGGTGTCTGTTGAGTTGGCATGGATCAAGACTGAGATTTGTTACTCCGTGTGAACGGAGAGGTATCTTAGGGCCCACTCGGTAATACAACATCACAATAAGCCTTGCAAGCAATGTGACTAAGTGTTAGTTGCGGGATGTTGTATTACGGAACGAGTAAAGAGACTTGCCGATAACGAGGTTGAACTAGGTATGGAGATACCGACGATCGAATCTCGGGCAAGTAACATACCGAAGAACAAAGGGAACATCATACGGGATTAAATGAATCCTTAACATAGAGGTTCGACCGATAAAGATCTTCGTAGAATATGTAGGAACCAATATGGGCATCCAGGTCCCGCTATTGTTTATTGACCGTAGAAGTGTCTCGGTCATGTCTACATAGTTCTCGAACTCGCAGGGTCTGCACACTTAAGGTTTGGTGACGTTTCGTTAGTATAGAGTTATGTATGGTGGTGACCGAAGGTTGTTCGGAGTCTGGATGAGATCCTGGACGTCACGAGGAGCTCCGGAATGGTCCAGAGGTAAAGATTGATATATAGGAAGTCCTATTTTGGTCGCGGGAAAAGTTTCGGGCTCATCGGTAGTGTACCGGGAGTGTCGGTAGTGTACCGGGAGACCATCGGGAGGGGATTTCGACCCAAGAGGCTACATGGGCTGTGGGAGGATTAATACCATCCCCTAGTGGGCTGGTGGAAGTCCCACACAAGGCCCATGCAGTTGGGAATAAAATCCCAAAAGGAAAAAGGTGGAAAAAGGCAAAAAAGACTAAATTAGGAAGGAGTCCTAATCCTACTAGGAGTGGAGGAGGAGGAGTCCTCCCTCCTGGTTTGGCCGAACCTCCTTGGCTTGGAAGCCAAGGCTGCCTCCTCTCCTCCCGTCCTCCTATATATACTAGAGGGTTTTAGGGTTTTTGCACAAGATTTTCAGCCACGTGCAACCCTACCCTCTAGTCCATAGTTTCTCCTCTAGATCGGATTTCTATAGTGCTTAGGCGAAGCCCTACCGGAATAGCTCCATCACCATCACCGGAGCACCGTCATGCTGCCGGAGAACTCTTCTTCCTCTCCTCTCCTTCTTGCTGGATCAAGACGGCGGAGATCATCATCAAGCTGTACGTGTGCTGAACGCGGAGGTGCCGTCCGTTCGGCGCTAGATCGGAAGGATCATGATCAAGTTCGTGGAACGGATCGTGATCAAGTTCGCGGGACGGATCGTGATTGGATCGCGGGACGGATCGTGATTGGATCGCGGGACGCACGGCGATTTGGATCGCGAAGACGTTCGACTACACCAACCGCGTTTCTTAACGCTTCCCGCTTAGCGATCTACAAGGGTACGTAGATCCACTCTTCCTCTCGTAGATACTCATCACCATGGATAGATCCGCGTGTGCGTAGGAAATTTTTTGTTTCCCATGCAACGTTCCCCAACAGTGGTATCAGAGCTAGGTCTATGTGTAGATGAGATCTCGAGTAGAACACAAAAGGTTTGTGGGCATTGATGCTTAGATTGCTTCCTCCCTTGGTCGGATTTTGGTTTAGCGATATTGTGAGATGAAGCGGCCCGGACCAACATTACTCGTACGCTTACGAGAGACCGGTTCCCTCGACCGCAACTTGTTCCATAGATGGCTCGCGGGTGCCAATTTCTCTCACTTTAGTTGGATCGGATTCGACAAAGGCGGTCCTTGAGAAGGTCGAAAAGCAACTAGTGTATCACCGTTGTGGTTTTTGCGTAGATGAGAATTGTTCTTACTAGATACCCGTAGCAGCCACGTAAAACATGCAACAATAATTAGAGGACATCTAACTTATTTTTGCAGGATATGTTGTGATATGATATGGCCAATTACATGATGTGATATATGTGATGTATGAGATGATCATGTGATGTATAGATTATCATGACTTGCATGTCGATGAGTACGACAACCGGCAGGAGCCATAGGGTTGTCTTTAATTATTGTATGACCTGCGTGTCAATCATTAAGCGCTATGTAATGCTTTACTTTATCGCTAAACGGTAGCAATATTAGTAGAAGCATGTTGGGCACGATAACCCCGATGGCAACACGTTGATGGAGATCAAGATGATGAAGATCATGGTGTCATGCCGGTGACGATGGAGATCATGCCGATGCTTTCTAGATGGAGATCAAAAGCACAAGTTCATGGCCATATCATGTCACTTATGAATTGCATGTGATGTTAATACTTTTATGCACCTTGTTTTGCTTAGGACGATGATAGCATTATAAGGTGATCCGTCACTTAAATTTCAAGATGAATTGTGTTCTCCCCGAGTGTGCACCGTTGCGAAAGTTCGTCGTGTCAAGACACCACGTGATGATCGGGTGTGATAGACTCTACGTTCACATACAACGGGTGCAAGCCAGTGTTGCACACGGAGAACACTCGGGTTAAACTTGATGAGACTAGCATGTACAGACATGGCCTCGGAACACAAGAGACCGAAAGGTCGAACATGAGTCATATAGTAGATATGATCAACATGAGATGTTCACCATTAAAGCCACCTCAACTCACGTGATGATCGGACTTGAGTTGGTGAATTTGGATCATGTGATACTCAGATGACCTGAGGGATGTCGATTTGAGTGGGAGCTTTAGTAATTTGATTAACTAAACTCATTATCTTGAACAATAGTCTAAGTAAACTTTGCATATTTATGTTGTAGATCAATGGCTCGCGCAATAGCACCCCTGAATTTTAATGCGTTCCTAGAGAAAGCTAAGTTGAAAGATGATGGAAGTAACTTTGTTGACTGGGCCTGTAATCTGAGGATTATCCTCACGGCTTCCTAGAAATCATATGTCCTTGATGCATCGCTTGGTGACCAACCAGAAGACATGACCTCCGAAGACGTTAAGAACGCTTGGGAGGCACGTACTAGAGATTACTCAATAGTTCAGTGTGCAATATTGTATGTCTTAGAACCGGGACTTCAAAGATGTTTTGAACGTCATGGAGCATATGAGATGTTCCAGGAGTTGCAGTTTATCTTTCAGAAGAATGCCCAGATCGAGAGGTATGAAACCTCCGATAAGTTCTATGCTTGCAAGATGGAGGAGAACGGGTCTATCAGTGAACATATACTCAGAATGTCTGGGTATTCAACTCGTCTAGCGGAGTTGGGAATTGCCCTTCCGCTAGAGGCGATCACTGACAGAGTTCTTCAATCACTACCACCTAGTTACAAGAGCTTTGTGATGAACTATAACATGCACGGGATGAACAAGTCAGTCGCCGAGCTATTTGCGATGCTAAAAGTCGCCGAGTCTGAAATCCAGAAAGAACATCAAGTGTTGATGGTCAATAAAACCACTAGTTTCAAGAAAAATGGCAAGGTCAAGGGCAAGGGCAAGAAGGGTAAAACCAAGAAGGATGGCAAAGCAGTTGCTACTCCTGTAAAGAAGCCCAAGCATGGACCCAAGCCAGAAACTGAATGCTTTCATTGCAAGGGAACTGGTCACTGGAAGCGGAACTGCCCCAAGTACCTGGCTGACAAGAAGGCGGCCAACGACAAACAAGGTATATATGATATACATTTTATTGATGTGTACCTTACTAGATCTCGTAGTAGTGCCTAGGTATTTGATACCGGTTCGGTTGCTCATATTTGCAACTCAAAGTAGGAACTACGGAATAAACGAAGGCTGGCAAAGGACGAAGTGACGATGCGCATGGGAAATGGTTCCAAGGTTGATGTGATCGCCGTCGGCACGCTCTCTCTTCTATTACCATCGGGATTAGTGATGAACCTGAATATTTTTTATTTAGTGGCTGCGTTAAGCATGAACATTATATCTGGATCTTGTTTATTGCGAGACGGTTACTCATTTAAATCAGAGAATAAAGGTTGTTCTATTTATATGAGTAATATCTTTTATGGTCATGCACCCAATGTTAGGGGTTTATTCATATTGAATCTTGATAGTGATGACACACATGTTCATAACATTGATGCCAAAAGATGTAGAGTTGATAATGATAGTACCACTTTCTTGTGGCACTGCCGTTTAGGTCATATTGGTGTAAAACACATGAGGAAGCTCCATGCTGATGGACTTTTGGAGTCACTTGATTTTGAATCACTTGACACATGTGAACCATGCCTCATGGGCAAGATGACTAAAACACTGTTCTCTGGAACAATGGAATGGGTGAGTGACTTATTGGAAATCATACATACTTATGTGTGTGGTCCAATGAATGTTACAGCGCGTGGTGGATATCGTTATTTTCTCACCTTCACTAATGACTTAAGTAGATATGGGTATATATACTTGATGAAACACAAGTCTGAAACGTTTGAAAAGTTCAAGCAATTTCAGAGTGAAGTTGAGAATCATCGTAACAAGAAGATTAAATTCCTGCGATTTGATCGAGGAGGTGAATATCTGAGTTATGAGTTTGGCAATCACTTAAGACAGTGTGGAATTGTTTCACAGTTGACACCGCCGGAACACCATAGCGTAATGGTGTGTCTGAACGTTGTAATCGAACCTTAGATATGGTGCGTTCTATGATGTCTCTTGCTGATTTGCCACTATCGTTTTGAGGTTATGCATTAGAGACAGCTGCATTCACTTTAAATAGGGCACCATCGAAATCCGTTGAGACGACGCCATATGAACTGTGGTTTGGCAAGAGGCCAAAGTTGTCATTTCTTAAAGTTTGGGGATGTGATGCTTATGTCAAAAAGCTTCAGCCTGAAAAGCTGGAACCCAAAGCAGAAAAATGCGTCTTCATAGGATACTCAAAAAAGACAGCCGGGTATACCTTCTACCTCAGATCCGAAGGCAAAGTGTTTGTCGCTAGGAACGAAACATTTCTTGAGAAATAGTTTCTCTCGAAAGAATTGAGTGGGAGGAAAATAGAGCTCGATGAGGTTATTGAACCTTTACTTCAACCAGAAAGTAGCGCAGCGCAGAAAGATGTTTCTATGGAACCTACGACGGTAGAAGAGGAAGTTAATGATGACGATCATGAAGCTTCGGATCAAGCTACTATTGAAGCTCGTAGGTCGACAAGGCCGCGTACTACTCCTGAGTGGTACAGTAACCCTGTCTTGGAGGTCATGTTGTTGGACAACAATGAACCTACGAGCTATGGAGGAGCAGTGATGGGCCCGGATTGTGAGAAATGGTTAGAGGCCATGAAATCCGAGATGGGATCCATGTATGAAAACAAAGTATGGACTTTGGAAGTATTACCTGAAGGGTGAAAGGCCATTCAGAACAAATGGATCTTTAAGAAGAAGACAGACGCGGACGGTAATGTCACCGTCTATAAAGCTCGACTTGTGGCAAAGGTTTTTCACAAGTTCAAGGAGTTGACTACGATGAGACCTTCTCACCCGTAGCGATGCTTAAGTCTGTCAGAATCATGTTGGCAACAACTGCTTATTTCGACTATGAAATTTGGCAGATGGATGTCAAAACAGCGTTCCTCAACGGTTTCCTTGAGGAAGAGTTGTATATGATGCAACCAGAAGGTTTTGTCGATCCAGAGAATGCTGACAAAGTTTGCAAACTCCAGCGATCCATTTATGGGCTGGTGCAAGCATCTCAGAGTTGGAATAAGCGTTTTGATGAGGTGATCAAAGCGTTTGAGTTAATACAAGTTTATGGAGAAGCTTGTATTTACAAGAAAGTGAGTGGGAGCTCTATAGCATTTCAAATATTATATGTGGATGACATATTGCTGATTGGAAACAATATAGAAATGCTGGAAAGCGTGAAGGAATATTTGAACAAGAGTTTTTCAATGAAGGACCTAGGAGAAGCTGCTTTCATATTAGGCATTAAGATCTATAGAGATAGATCGAGACGCTTAATAGCACTTTCACAGAGCACATACCTTGATAAAGTTTTGAAGAAGTTCAAAATGGATTAGTCCAAGAAGGGGTTCTTGCCTGTGTTGCAAGGTGTGAAGTTGAGTAAGACTCAATGCCCAGTGACTGCAGAAGATAGAGAAAAGATGAGTGTCATCTCCTATGCTTCAGCCATAGGCTCTATCATGTATGCAATGCTGTGCACAAGACCGGATGTCAGCCTTGCCATAAGTATGGCCGGAAGGTTTTAAAGTGATCATGGAATGGAACACTGGGCAGCGGTCAAGAATATCCTTAAGTACTTGAAAAGGAATAATAAATTGGTTATTATCATATTTCCTTGTTCATGATAATCGTTTATTATCCATGCTATAATTGTATTGATCGGAGACTTAGATGCATGTGTGGATACATAGACAAAACCATGTCCCTAGTATGCCTCTAATAGACTAGCTTGTTGATCAAAGATGGTTAAGGTTTCCTAGCCATGGACATGAGATGTCATTTGATAAACGGGGTCACATCATTAGGAGAATGATGTGATGGACAAGACCCAAACTACAAACATAGCATATGATCGTGTCAGTTTATTGCTACTGTTTTCTGCATGTCAAGTATGTCTTCCTATGACCATGAGATCATGCAACTCATGAACATCGGAGGAGTGCCTTGTGTGTATCAAACATCGCAATGTAACTGGGTGACTATAAAGGTGCTCTACAGGTATCTTCGAGGGTGTCTGTTGAGTTGGCATGGATCAAGACTGGGATATGTTACTTCGTGTGAACGGAGAGGTATCTCAGGGCCCACTCGGTAATACAACATCACAATAAGCCTTGCAAGCAATGTGACTAAGTGTTAGTTGCGGGATCTTGTATTACGGAACAAGTAAAGATACTTTCCGATAACAAGGTTGAACTAGGTATTTAGATACCGACGATCGAATCTCGGGCAAGTAACGTACCGAAGAACAAAGGGAACATCATACAGGATTAACTGAATCCTTGACATAGAGGTTCGACCAATAAAGATCTTCGTAGAATATGTAGGAACCAATATGGGCATCTAGGTCCCACTATTGGTTATTGACCGTAGAAGTGTCTCGGTCATGTCTACATAGTTCTCGAACCCGTAGGGTCTGCACACTTAAGGTTTGGTGACGTTTCGGTAGTATAGTGTTATGTATGGTGGTGACCGAAGGTTGTTCGGAGTCTCGGATGAGATCTCGAATGTCACGAGGGGCTCCGGAATGGTCCGGAGGTAAAGATTGATATATAGGAAGTCCTATTTTGGTCGCGGGAAAAGTTTCGGGCTCATCGGTAGTGTACCGGGAGTGCCGGTAGTGTATCGGGAGACCATCGGGAGGGGTATTTCGACCCAAGAGGCTACATAGGCTGTGGGAGGATGAATACCAGCCCCTAGTGGGCTGGTGGAAGTCCCACACAAGTCCCATGCAGTTGGGAAGAAAATCCCAAAAGGAAAAAGGTGGAAAAAGGCAAAAAAAGGCTAAATTAGGAAGGAGTCCTAATCCTACTAGGAGTGGAGGAGGAGGATTCCTCCCTCCTGGTTCGGACGAACCTCCTTGGCTTGGAAGCCAAGGCTGCCTCCTCTCCTCCTCTCCTATATATACTAGAGGGTTTTAGGGTTTTTGCACAAGATTTTCAGCCACGTGCAACCCTACCCTCTAGTCCATAGTTTCTCCTGTAGATCGGATTTCTGCAGTGCTTAGGCGAAGCCCTGACGGAATAGCTCCATCACCATCGCCGGAGCGCCGTCACGCTGCCGTAGAACTCTTCTTCTTCTCCGCTCCTTTCTGGATCAAGACGGCGGAGATCGTCATCAAGCTGTACGTGTGCTGAACGCGGGAGGTGTCGTCCGTTCGGCGCTAGATCGGAAGGATCGTGATCAAGTTCGTGGAACGGATCGTGATAAAGTTCGCGGGATGGATCGTGATTGGATCGTGGGATGGATCATGATTGGGTCGTGGGACGCACGGTGATTTGGATCGCGAAGACGTTCGACTACACGAACCACGTTTCTTAACCCTTCCCGCTTAGCGATCTACAAGGGTACGTAGATCCACTCTCCCTTTTGTAGATGCTCATCACCATGGATAGATCTGCGTGTGTGTAGGAATTTTTTTGTTTTCCATGCAACATTCCCCAACAACGCCAGGGGCAAGGGTGAGGCTTCCCTCCCACCCCCCACTATTTATATGCTAGGGGGAGAGGGGGCCTCCCCCTAGATCCAATCTAGGGTGGGGGCGGCGGCCAAAGGGGGGAACTTGGCCCCAAGTTTGGTGGGGGCGCCCCCACACCCCTAGGGTTGGCTGCCCTAGGTGCCTTGGGCCCTAGGGGGAGGCGCACCAGCCCACTAAGGGGCTGGTTCCCACCGAACTACAGCCCATTAGGTCCTCCGAGGCAGGTGGACCCTCCCGATGGACCCCCGGAACCCTTTCGGTGGTCCCGGTAAAATACCGATAAACCCCGAAACTTTTTCGGTGACTGAAACTGGAATTCCCATATATAAATCTTCACCTCCGGACCATCCCGGAACTCCTCGTGATGTCCGGAATATCATCTGGGATTCCGAACAACTTTCGGTAACCACATACAATTCCCATTACAACTCTAGCGTCACCGAACCTTAAGTGTGTAGACCCTACGGGTTCGGGAACTATGCATATATGACGAAGACACCTCTCCGGCCAATAACCACTAGTAGGATCTGGATACCCATATTGGCTCCCACATGTTCCATGATGATCTCATCGTATGAACCATGATGTCGGGGATTCACTTAATCCCGTATACAATTCCCTTTGTCCATCGGTATGCTACTTGCCCGAGATTCGATCGTCGGTATCCCTATACCTTGTTCAATCTCGTTACCGGAAAGTATCTTTACTTGTTTCGTAACACATGATCCTGTGACTAACTCTTTAGTCACATTGAGCTCATTATGATGATGTATTACCGAGTGGGCCCAGAGATACCTCTCTGTCACACGGAGTGACAAATCCCAGTCTCGATTCGTGCCAACCCAACAGACACTTTCGGAGACACCTGTAGTGCACCTTTATAGTCACCCAGTTACGTTGTGACATTTGATATACCCAAAGCATTCCTACGGTATCTGGGAGTTGCACAATCTCATGGTCTAAGGAAATGATACTTGACATTAGAAAAGCTCTAGCAGACAAACTACACGATCTTGTGCTATGCTTAGGATTGGGTCTTGTCCAACACATCATTCTCCTAATGATGTGATCTCGTTATCAACGACATCCAATGTCCATGGTCAGGAAACGATGACCATCTATTGATCAACGAGCTATTCAACTAGAGGCTCACTAGGGACATGGTGCTATGTATTCACACATGTATTACGGTTTCCGGTTAATACAATTATAGCATGAACAATAGACAATTATCATGAACAAGGAAATATAATAATAACCATTTTATTATTGCCTCTAGGGCATATTTCCAACAGTCTCCCACTTGCACTAGAGTCATTAATCTAGCTCACATCACCATGTGATTAACACTTACATCACCATGTGATTAATACTTAAGTCATCATGTGATTAACACCCAATGAGTTCTGGGTTTTGATCATGTCTTGCTTGTGAGAGAGGTTTTAGTCGACGTGCCTATAACACTCAGATCTGTGTGTACTTTGCAAATCTATATGTCATACTGTAGATGCTACCATGCTCCACTTGCAGCTATTCCAAATGGTTGCTCCACTATACGTATCTTGATTGCTACTTAGAGTCGTCCGGGTAGGTGTCAAAGCTTGCATCGACGTAACCCTTTACGACGAACTCATTATCACCTCCATAATCGAGAAATATTTCCTTAGTCCTCTAGTTACTAAAGATAATCTTGACCGCTGCCAGTGATCCACTCGTGGACCACTCTTGTACCCCTTGACAGACTCATGACAAGGCACACACTAGGTGTGGTACATAGCATGGCATACTATAGAGAGCCTATGGATAATGCATAGGGGACGACCTTCGTACTTTCTCTTTGTTCTGCCGTGGTCAAGCTTTGAGTCTTACTCAACTCCGCACCTTACAAATCAGGCAAGAACTCTTTCTTTGACCGATCCATTTTGAACTCTTTCAAAATCTTGTCAAGGTATGTACTCATTGAAAGTTTTATCAGACGTCTTGATCTATCTATATAGATCCCGATGCCCAACATTTAAGTAGCTTCTTTCCAGGTTTTCCTTTGAAAAACTCCTTTTCAAACAACTCTTTATGCTTTTAAGAAATTCTACATCATTTGCGATCAACAATATGTCATCCACATATACTTATCAGAAATTCTATAGTGCTCCCACTCACTTTCTTGTAAATACAAGTTTCTCATAAACTTTGTATAAACTCAAAAACTTTGATCACCTCATCAAAGCGTATATTCCAACTCCGAGATGCTTGCTCTAGTCCATAGAAGGATTGCCGGAGCTTGCATACCTTTTAGCATCCTTAGGATCGACAAAACTTTCCGGTTGTATCACATACAACTTTTCCTCACAGAAACCGTTAAGGAAAGTATATTTTGACATCCATCTGCCAAATCTCATAACCAAAAAATGTAGCAACTGCTAACATAATTTCAACAGACTTTTAGCATCGCTACGGGTGAGAAAATCTCATCGCAGTCAACTCCTTGAACTTGGCGGAAACTTCTTTGTGACAAGTCGAGCTTTATAAATGGTGAAATTCACCATCAGCGTCCGTCTTCATCTTAAAGGTCCATTTGTACTCAATGACCTACCGTTCAATGGGCAAGTCTACCAAAATCCATATTTGGTTTTAATAAATGGATCCTTTCTCAGATTTCATGGCTCCTAGCCATTTGTTGGAATCCGGGCCCACCATCACTTCTCCATAGTTCGTAGGTTCGTCATTGTCCAACAACATCACCTCTAAGACAGGGTTGCTGTACCACTCAGGAGCAGTACACGTCCTTGTCGACCTACGAGGTTTGATAGTAACTTGATCCGAAGCTTCATGATCATCATCATTAACTTCCTCTTCAACTGACGTAGACTCCACAGAAACATCTTTCTGCGCTGCGCTACTCTCTGGTTGAAACAAAGGTTCAACAACCTCATCAAGTTCTATGTTCCTGCCACTCAATTCTTTCAAGAGAAACTCTTTCTCGAGAAAGGACCCGGTTTTAGCAACAAACACTTTGCACTTGGATCTGAGATAGAAGGTATACCCAACTGTTCTTAATGTATCCTATGAAGCTACACTTTTCCGCTTTGGGTTCGAGCTTATCAGACATAAGTGTCACATTCCCAAACTTTGAGAAATGACAACTTAGGTTTCTATCATGCCATAATTCATACGGTGTCATCTCAATGGATTTAGATGGTGCCCTATTTAAAGTAAATGTAGTTGTATCTAATGCATAACCCCAAAAAGATAGTGGCAAAACGATAAGAGACATCATAGTACACACGATATCCAATAGAGCACGACTACAACGTTCGGATACACCATCACACTATGGTGTTCCAGGTGGCATGAGTTATGAAACAACTTCCACATTGTCTTAAGTTGTATACCAAACTCGTAACTCTGATATTCACCTCAAATAACGTTTCAGACTAATGTTTCAGACTTGTGTTTCATTAAGTAAATATGCCCATATCTACTCAAATCATCAGTGAAGGTAAGAAAATAACGATATCCACCGCATGCCACAACACTCATTGGACAGCATACATCAACATGTATTATTTCTAATAAGTTACTAGCCCTCTCCATCATACCGAAAACGGGGTCTTTAGTCATCTTGCCCATGTGGCATGGTCCGCATGTATCAACCAATTCGAAATCGAATGAGTCCAAAGATCCATCAACATGGAGTTTCTTCATGCGATTTATACCAATATAACATTTAGCGGCAGTGCCACAAGTATGTGGTACTATCATTATTAACTTTGATCTTTTGGTATCAATGTTATGAACATGTCTATTACTACGATCAAGATTCAATAAACCATTCCCATTGGGTGCATGACCATTGAAGGCATTATTCATGTAAACAGAATAACCATTATTCTCTATCTTAAATGAATAACTGTATTCCAATAAAAATGATCTAATCACGTTCATGCTCAACGCAAACACAAAATAACATTTATTTAGGTTTATCACTAATCCTGAAGGTAGAGACAGCGTGCGATGGTGATCACATAAACCTTGGAGACACTTCCAACACACATTGTCACCTCACCTTTAGCTAGTCTCCGTTTATTCCGTAGCTTTTATTTCGAGTTACTAACATTTAGCAACCGAACCGGTATCCAATACCCAGGTGCTACTAGGAGTACTAGTAAGGTACACATCAATAATACGTATATCAAATATACTTCTGTCGATGTTGCCAGCCTTCTTATCTACCAAGTATCTAGGGTTTCTTTGCTTCAGCGACCGTTCTCCTCATAATAGAAGCACTTAGTCTCGGGTTTGGGTTCAACCTTGGGTTTCTTCACTGGAGCAGCAACTGACTTGCCATCCATGAAGTTTCCCTTCTTGCCCTTGCCCTTCTTGAAACTAGTGATTTTACTAACCATCAACACTTGATGCTCCATCTTGATTTCTACCTTAGCAATGATCCTTCGCAACGGTGCACACTTAGGGGGAACACATTTCTTGAAATTTTAGTGAGGGATCATCTTATTTATGCTACCGTCATTCTAAGCAAATAAGATGTAAAAACATGATAAACATCACATGCAAATCATAAAGTGACATGATATGTCCAATATCATCTTGCGCCTTTGATCTCCATCTTTGGGGCGCGGTATGATCACCATTGTCACCGGCACGACACCATGAATATCCATCATCGTGTCTTCATGAAGTTGTCTTGCCAACTATTACTTCTAGTACTATGGATAACGGTTAGCAATAAAGTAAAGTAATTACATGGCGTGTTTGATTGACATGCAGGTCATACAATAAATTAAGACAACTCCTATGGCTCCTGCCGGTTGTCATACTCATTGACATGCAAGTCGTGATTCCTATTACAAGAACATGATCAAACTCATACATCACATATATTTCATCACATCCTTTTTGGCCATATCACATCACATAGCATACCCTACAATAACAAGTTAGACATCCTCTAATTGTTGTTGCAAGTTTTACGTGGCTGCTATGGGTTTCTAGCAAGAGCGTTTCTTACCTATGCAAAAGCCACAACGGTGATATGCCAATTGCTATTTACCCTTCATAAGGACCCTCTTCATCGAATCCGACCTGACTAAAATGGGAGAGACAGACACCCGCTAGCCACCTTATGCAACAAGTGCATGTCAGGCGGTGGAACCAGTCTCACGTAAGCATATGTGTAAAGTCGGTCCGGGCCGCTTCATCCCACAATGCCGCCGAATCAAGATAGGACTAGTAACGACAAGAAAATTGACCAAATCATCACCAACAACTACTTGTGTCCTACTCGTGCATAGAATCTACGCATAGACCTAGCTCATGATGCCACTGTTGGCGAACGTAGTAATAATTCAAAAAAAGTCCTATGTGTCACCAAGATCAATCTAGGCGATACTAGCAATGAGAGAGAGGGAGTGCATCTTCATACCCTTGAAGATCTCTAAGCGAAAGCGTTGCAAAGAACACGGTTGATGGGGTTGTACTCGCGGCGATTCAAATCGCGAAAGATCCGATCCAAGCGCCGAACGGACGGTGCCTCCGCGTTCAAAAAACGTACAACCCGGGGACGTCTCCTCCTTCTTGATCTAGCAAGGGGGGGGGGAGTTGAAGGAGAGCTCTGGCAACATGACGACGTGGTGGCGGTGGAGCCCGTGGTCCTCCGACAGAGCTTCGCTAAGCACTACGGAGGAGGAGGAGGAGGTGTAGGAGGGGGAGGGCTGCGACAGGGGGAAGGGTGCGACTGACCTTCCAACCCCCCACTATTTATAGGCTAGGGGGAGAGGGGGCCGGCCCCCCTAGATTCAATCTAGGGTGGGGACGGCGGCCAAATGGGGGAACTTGGCCCCCAAGTTTGGTGGGGGTGTTGGGAGACGTAGTACTAAATCAAAAAATTTCCTACGAGTCACCAAGATCAATCAATGGAGAAACCAGCAACGAGTGGGGCGAGTGCATCTTCATACCTTTGAAGATTGCAAAGCAGAAGCGTTACAAGAACGCGGTTGGTGGAGTCGTACTCACAGCGATTCAGATCGTGGTCGATTCCGATCTAAGCGCCGAACAACGGCGCCTCCGTGTTCAACACACGTGCAGCCCGGTGATGTGTCCTACGCCTTGATCCAGCAAGGAGGAAGGAGAGGTTGAGGGAGAGCTCCAGCAATACGAAGGCATGGTGACGATGGAGTTGCGTGGTACTTCGGAAGGGCTTTGCCAAGCACTACGAAGGACGAGGAGGAGGAGGGGTAGGGCTGCACCGAGAGAGAGAGAGATGTGCGTGACGGCAACCCCCAAACCCTCCTCTATTTATAGGAGGAGGAGGAGGGAGGGCACAGCCCCTAGGGTTCCCACCCTAGGGCTGCGGCCTGCCCTAGATGGCCCTTGGAGCGGCGGCCAGGAGAGGGGAGAGGGGTGCGGCAGTCCTAGGGTGGGCCTAGGGCCCATCTCGCCTAGGGTTTGCCCCCCTCTCCTCCTTTGTTGCGCCTTGGGCCTGGTGGGGAGCACACCAGCCCACACAGGGTCTGGTTCCCTCCCACTTTCGGCCCACGCAGCCCTCTGGTGCCGGTGGCCCCACACGATGGACCCCCGGAACCCTTCCGGTGGTCCCGGTACATTACAAGTGATGCCCGGAACACTTTCGTGACCAAATCCTCACTTCCTATATATGAATCTTTACCTCTGGACCATTCCGAAACTCCTCTTGATGTCCGAGATCTCATCCGGGACTCCAAACAACCTTCAGGAACCACATACACTATTTCCCTATAACCCCAGCGTCATCGAACCTTAAGTGTGTAGACCCTACGGGTTCGGGAGGCATGTAGACATGACAGAGACACCTCTCCGGCCAATAACCAACAGCGGGATCTGGATACCCATGTTGGCTCCCACAAGCTCCACGATGATCTTGTCAGATTAACCACGATGTCGGGGATTCAATCAATCCCGTATACAATTCCCTTTGTCTACCGGTACGACACTTGCCCGAGATTCGATCGTCGGTATCCCTATACCTTGTTCAATCTCGTTATCGGCAAGTCTCTTTACTCGTTCCCCAACACGTCATCCCGTGGCTAACTCCTTAGTCACATTGAGCTCATTATGATGATGTCTTACTGAGTGGGCCTAGAGATACCTCTCCGTCACACTAAGTGACAAATCCCAGTCTCGATTCGTGCCAACCCAACAGCTACTTTCGGGGATACCCGTAGTATATCTTTATAGCCATCTAGTTACATTGTGACGTTTGGCACACCCAAAGTATTCCTACGGTATCCGGGAGTTGCACAATATCATGGTCTAAGGAAACGATACTTGACATTAGAAAAGCTTTAGCAGACGAACTACACGATCTTGTGCTATGCTTAGGATTGGGTCTTGTCCATCACATCATTCTCCTAATGATGTGATCCCATTGTCAACGACATCCAATGTCCATGGTCATGAAACCGGAACATTCCGAAACTCCTCGTGATGTCCAAGATCTCATCCGGGACTCTGAACAACCTTCGGTAACCACATACACTATTTCCCTATAACCCTAGCGTCATCAAACCTTAAGTGTGTAGACCCTACGGGTTCGGGGGGCATGTAGAAATGACGGAGACACGTCTCTAGCCGATAACCAACAACGGATCTAGATACCCATGTTGGCTCCCACAAGCTCCACGATGATCTCATTGGATGAACCACGATGTCGGGGATTCAATCAATCCCGTATACAATTCCCTTTGTCTACCTGACGAGGATATGTACCTAGGGTAGGGTCCTAGGCATGGCCTACATACCCTACCTAAGGACACCACATGGGAGGACTTGAAGATCAAGCATGAACTTCCGAGTGGATCCCTGGAGATGTTCAAAGTCACTCGACAATAATCCACTCGGAGACTCCGCTCTCACTCGGCAGTCGCGTGTCACTCGATAGACCTCGCTTTCACTCAATGCCAGAAGACCAGGAGCCATCATCAAGAGCCCAATGGGCAGACGCTGGTTCAATGGTCATTAATAGCTTTTATTACGTACGTTGCCTGTAACGGCAGACTTTAATCCCGCGACCAGGCCCTTCGATGCGGGGCAGTTATGAGGGGCGGCGAACTCTATATAAGCCACCCCTCCCCTCCTGCACAAGGGTTCGCAACCATTGTAATATCTATACTCCACTCAACATAAAGCTCCCGAGCACTGAGACGTAGGGCTGTTACCTCCACGAGAGGGGCTTGAACTCATACATCCTTGTGTACACCCTCTCCGTAGCTAGGACTCCGCCCTCTCCTTTCGTACCCCTACCATCTACTGTCAGGCTCGTTCCCACGACAGTTGGCACCCACCGTGGGGCAGGCGTCTAAGCGACTTCCGGCGAGGTTGCGATTTTCATCCTTCGACATGTCTTCCGGTGGTGTTTCTGCTCTCGGCCACGAGATCCGATTCGGAGCGCTCACCTTCATCGCGACGATTCGGCATGGCTCCAAGAGGCGCCTCTCGATGTAGATGTGCTCCCGGTCCGTGGGGCCACGCAGTTCCGTGCGAGCCCCTATGGCGTGTTGCTTCGTCAGCCGTCGACCCCCTACGCATCGACTCCTCTCGCCGTTCGTGGTCGTAAGCGGTCCGGCCGCTCATGACTCTAGCGGTGGGTCGAACACGCAGCGGCGCGTCAAGCTTCTCTACAGGTTGCCACACTCGAGCCCGCCGAGTCCTTCATGGCATGTTCGAGTCAGATTCCGATCCATCCGACGTGCCTTCCGAGTGCGAAAGCTATGATCCCGCAGCGGAGGTCTTGATGGCGGGCTCTCATCAGAGTTCACCGCCTGGCTTCGGCCGTGTCAAGCGTGAGGCTGGAGGTCCGTCGAACGTGCAGCTGCGTCATGATGAGGAGGTCCTTCATACCCCCATCGTTGGCACGATTGCTGAGGCCCAAGCTTTGGAGACTGCGCAAATTCGTTTGGAAGAGCTCCAGGCAGAGATTGACGAGCGCGCTTGCCAGCGCCCGCCGCGCCCCAGTCGACGTCATCGACAACTGTATCCGACTGGATCTCACGATGGCGTTGAGGTATACCGAACTCCTGTGCTAAATGTTGTTGTTGCTGCTAGGATAGCAGATTCCATTCAGCCGTCCCGGTCAGAGGCTGGTAGAGGGCTTTTGCAGATTAGGGCGCTGTTGGATGCAGCACAACGTCAGAATTCAGCAGTTTCTTAGTCCCGTAACAGGATATACAGTAATTCACCCAAGGCAGAGACCGTTCAGTCGGCACATAGCCTTGGATTGCCCTTGCGTCGTCGAGGCGGTGGTTTTCATGAAGGGCAAGACAGAGATTAGCACCACCGTCGAGTGCCCACTCCTCCGCGGAGTGGTCCGTACGCGCCCCGGCGCCAGGACGACAGGCACTCCCGTGGTGACGAGCGGGACGCGGACTTTGACGCCCGCGCCTATCTGGTTTAGAAGCGGATCAACAAGAGTAGAGCCTACAGGGAAGGACTAGACAGAGATGTTCCGAGTGGAAGCTCAGCTGTGGTGTTTGGTCTTGAGTGTTTTAGCAGAGCTATACATTCTATAGAGATTCCCCCCAATTTCAGAATGACGGTGGGGATCGGAAAGTTTTCTGGTGAAACAAAACCAGAGACTTGGTTAGATGATTACCGAGTGGGTGTGCAGATTGGCGGCGGAAATGACAATGTCACAATGAAGCACCTGCCCCTCATGTTGGATGGTTCAGCTCGAGCTTGGTTGAATCATTTGGCTCCTTCCAGCATACATTGTTGGGAAGATCTTGCCCGAGTGTTTGTCCGGACCTTTGAGGGCACTTGCAAGCATCCCACGGGTCTAGTCGACTTACAGCACTGCGTCCAGAAACCCAATAAAACATTAAGGGATTATATTCAGCGATGGTTCACCCTGCATCATATGGTGGAGAATGTGTCAGAACACCAGGCTGTTTGTGCCTTCAAGGCCGGTGTGAGATACAGGGAGCTGTACCTGAAGTTTGGGTGCACTGGTGACATTTTACTCGGCAAGATGATGGAAATTGCCACTCGCTGTGCTAATGGCGAGGAAGAAGACTGCCTCTATAGCGGCAAAGGAAAAGCAGTCGCCAACGAGTCTGGCGGCGGCAACAATCGGAAATAGAAGCGAAAGGCTAAAGACCCGGCTCCGACAAAGGGAGCGGCACTGGCGACTCAGTCGAAGAACAAGGGCAAAGCAAAGCTCAGTATGCCCCCAAGAAGTGGAAAGGTCAGTCAGGAGCTGATATCTTGGATCAGCCGTGTGTAATTCACACGAGGAAAGATGCAGAAGGCAACCTGATTTTGCCCAAGCACACCACTCGATAGTGTCAAACCCTTATCCAGCAATTCAACGGAGACCAGTCGAGTGCGAAATCTCCTGAAAAAGAAGATTAAGATGAGGAAAAGGAAACATTCCCAAATGTCACTGCAACACTAGTGATCTTTGCTGATGTTGAGAGCAAGAGTCGTCTGAAAGTCATCAATAGAGAAATCAACATGGCTGTGCCAGACACCCCCACCTAGCTCAAATTGTCTCAATATGCTGTCACATTCGACCAGACAGACCATCCTGCTTGTGTGGCCACTCCCGGTCGACAGACTCTGGTAGTTGATCCAGTGGTGCAAGGGACTCAACTTAGAAAGGTCCTCATGGACGGCGGCAGCGGCCTGAACATTCTGTATGCGGATACCCTAAAAGGGATGGGCATTCCGATGTCTCGTCTGAGCGAGAGGAGCATGCATTTTACGAGGTCATCCTAGGAAAGAAGGCCAAGTCACTCA